>OX336393.1:273210524-274460524 GCA_946902985.2 Meconema thalassinum | reverse complement strand
GCGAGGATATGAACTGTGACGGCTGCCGAGGCCTGACGCACTCCTCTGGGGCAATGATGAAATGAATGACAGATGAAATGAAATGATAGTGGAGAGTGTTGCTGGAATGAAAGTATGACAGGGAAAACTGGAGTACCCGGAGAAAAACCTGTCTTTCTCCGTTTTGTCCAGCACAGATCTCACATGGAGTGACCTGGATTTGAACCACGGATCCAGGGGTGAGAGGCCGGCGTGCTGCCGCCTAAGCCACGGACGCTTGCCCCTCCCATGTAGTAAATGAAATAATTGAATTTGCGACGTATGGCCCCGATTGGTACGGCGTTGTGTTGATTTAATTAGTATCACGACGTTTCTTGCATTGGATATTCGAAACGTCACCCGTAGCACCCTTGAAGTCCGGGATGACATTACCATCCCATGTACTAAATGGTATAATCGAATTTGCGATGTATGGCACCGATTGGTACGGCTTTGCGTTGAGGTAATTAGTATTGATACGTTTCTTGCATTGTATATGCGAAATGCCACCCGTAGCACACTTGAAGTTCGGGATTCGGTTCCCTTTCCATGTAGTAAATGGAATAATCAAATTTGCGATGTATGGCCCCGATTGTTACGGGTGTGGTACGGTGTTGTGTTGCTTTAATTAGTATTAAGAAGTTTCTTGCATTGACTTTGCGTTAAGTCACCCGTAGCATTCTTGAAGTTCGGGATTCGATTCCCCTCCCATGTACTAAATGGAATAATCGAATATGCGATGTATGGCCCCGATTGTTACGGGTGTGGTACGGCGTTGTGTGATATAATTATTCTTAAGACGTGTCTTGCATTGGATATACGTTAAGTCAATCGTAGCGCCCTTAAAGTTCGGGATTCGAATTCCCTCCCATTTACTAAATGGAATAATCAAATTTGCGATGTATGGCCCCAATTGGTATGGCGCAGCGTTGTGTTTATTTAATTAGTATTAAGACGTTTATTGCATTGGATATTCGAAAAGTCACCAATAGCGCCCTTGAAGTTCCGGATTCGATTCCCCTGCCATGTACTGAAGGGAATAATCGAATTTGGGATGTATGGCACCAATTGGTGCGGCGTTGTGTTGATTTAATCAGTATTAAGACGTTTCATGCATTGGATATGGGTAAAGTCAACCGTAGCACCCTTGAAGTTCGGGATTCAATTCCCCTCCCATGTACTAAAGGGAATAATCGAATTTGCGATGTATGGCCCCGATTGTTACGGGTGTGGTACGGCGTTGTGTGATTTAATTATTCTTAAGACGTGTCTTGCATTGGATATACGTTAAGTCAATCGTAGCGCCCTTAAAGTTCGGGATTCGAATTCCCTCCCATGTACTAAATGGAATAATCGAATTTGCGATGTATGTCCCCAATTGGTACGGCGTTGTGTTGAGTTAATTAGTATTAAGATGTTTCTTGCATTAGATATGCGATAAGTCACCCGTAGCGCCATTGAAGTTCGGGTTTCTATTCCCCCCCCCCATGTCCTAAATGGAATAATAGAATTTGCAATATATGACCCCGATTGGTACGACGTTGTGTTGATATAATTAGTATTAGGTCGTTTCTTGCATTGGATATGCAAAAAGTCACCCGAAGCACACTTGAAGTTCGGGTTTCGAATCCCCTCCCATGTAGTAAATGAAATAATTGAATTTGCGATGTATGGCCCCGACTGGAACGGTGTTGTGTTGATTTAATTAGTATTAAGACGTTTCCTGCATTGGATTTTCGAGAAGTCACCCCTAGCGCCCTTGAAGTTCGGGATTCGATTCCCCTCCCATGTACCAAATGGAATAATCGAATTTTCGACGTATGGCTTCAATTGGTACGGCGTTGTGTTGATTTAATTAGTATCACGACGTTTCTTGCATTGGATATTCGAAACGTCACCCGTAGCACCCTTGAAGTCCGGGATTTGATTACCCTCCCAGTTACTAAATGGATTAATCGAATTTGCGATGTATGGCCCCCATTGGTACGGCAATGTGTTTATTTAATTATTAATAAGAAGTTTCTAGCATTGGATATGCCAAAAGTCACCCGTGCGCCCTTAATGTTCGGGGTTCGATTCCCCTCCCATTTACTAGATGGAATAATATAATTTGCGATGTATGGCCCCGATTGTTACGGGTGTGGTACGGCGTTGTGTGATTTAATTAGTATTAAGACGTGTCTTGCATTGGATATGCGTTACGTAAATCGAAGCGGCCTTAACGTTCGGAATTCGATTCCCCTCCCATGTACTATATGGAATAATCAAATTTGCGATGTATGGCACCAATTGGTACGCCGTGTTGTTGATTTAATTAGTATTAAGACGTATCTTGCGTTAGATATGCGATAAGTCACTCTTGAAGTTCGGATTTTGATTCCCCTCCCATGTACTAAATGGAATAATAGAATTTGCGATGTATGACCCCAAATGGTACGGCGTTGTGTTGAGTCAGTTAGTATTGATACGTTTCTTCCATTGGATATTCGAAACGTCACCCGTACCAACCTTGAAGTTCGGGATTCGATTACCCTCCCATGTACTAAATGGAATAATCGAATTTGCGATGTATGGCCCCGATTGGTACGGCTTTGCGTTGAGGTAATTAGTATTAAGACGGTTCTTGCTTTGGATATGCGAAAAGTCACATGTAGCACACTTGAAGTTCGGGATTCGATTCCCCTCGCATGTAGTAAATGTAATACTTGAATTTGCGATGTATGGCCCCGACTGGTACGGCGTTGTGTTGATATAGTTAGTATTAAGACGTTTCCTGTATTGGATTTTCGAAAAGTCACCCGTAGCGACCTTGAAGTTCGGGATTCGGTTCCCCTCCCATTTACTAAATGGAATAATCGAATTTGCGATGTATGGCGCCGATTGGTACGGGTGTGGTACGGCGTTGTGCGATTTAATTAGTATTAAGACGTGTCTTGCATTGGATTTGCGTAAAGTCACTCGTAGCACCCTTGAAGGTCGGGATTCGATTCCCCACACAGTTACTAAATGGATTAATCGAATTTGCGATGTATGGCCCCGATTGGTACGGCAATGTGTTTATTTAATTATTAATAAGAAGTTTCTAGCTTTGGATTTACCAAAAGTCACCCGTGCCCCCTTAGGCTGCTTTCACACGGCCACCTTCCTCCACGCCACTCCACTCCACTTTTCAGCCACTCCGTTTTGCTTCCCTTTCCACCTCCATCAGCTTTAATAACTCCAGTTTGACTTCGGCCATGGAAGTGAACGTTTGCCTTGGTATTTATGCTCTGGTGCGATGAAGATTACGGATAAAGAAGAAAAGGGTTCATTGGGTCCATCCATGAAATGCATATCGCATAGAGCGAGGAACTCGCCGTTTTATCATGTAAGAACTTGCCAGTGATCCGAAAAAAATCTTCAATTATTTTCGTATGAGTGTAAGTTCTGCTGATGAATTGTTATCAATCCCTGAACCAAGCTAACAGCGTCAGGACACCAACATGAGAAAATGTATTCCACCCAAAGAGAGGCTAGCTGTTACTCTGAGGTAAGTAGGTACTATAAATTCATTATCTATGCTCAAAGGGTACATTTACTCGTATTTCATTAGAAACGAACCATAAAATAGTCTACAATGAAAAGGAAAAAGGTGACAATAATGAAGAAAGTTATATATTTCTCATTTGTAACCTAACTTATAATAATTACCACAGAGGGATATATAAGAAACGTATGAAATTGGTAGGTACTTACTACTGAATATGTGTATCATTAGGGGCCAGTTCATCAGAAGGTATCATCGTCGGGCACAGGTTTGTTCGTGGCTGACATTTATTGTATGTATCAGGAGTATGTAGTGTTACGTGTTGCCCCTAGTGGCAAGTTCGTTAACTGGATTACGGTGGGTGAAAGCACAACACAATTGTTCCTTTAACGAAATATTAGCTTTATTGCAGGCCAGGAAAATACACCACACAATAAGCACTGAATTTCACTTCATAAGACACTACTAGTCACTATAGCTTCCAAACTTAGTCTACTTTCACACTACTGTCCTCGCTATTAATACCTGAAACTCTGCCTTGTACGCAAACAACAGTTATTTACGACAGCCAGTCACCCATCACTACACACTGCTTCGCTGTCCGGAGAATCAGCCTCACTCGGGTATCGTAACTTCGTACGTCAGTCGCCACACTACTGTCGCACAGGTAAAAACACGCACTAGCTCAAAAACACGGTCCCTCCCTCGCTGGTAAGGCCGCTTTATATAGGGAGGGTGGTGACTCATTGGACGTTTCCAGAGTAGAAGAGTTCACGGCTCCTCCCGAGAGTTCCATCACCTGGTACGTCAGGAACATTCCAGACCATGTCTTTGTTCCCGCTGCGCAAGTAGCCGGCCGACAGAGACCAGAGGTAGCCTCAGGCGGCTGTGAGTCACGCGAGAGGGAATGAAGCAACCCCGCTCTCGTAACAGTAGCAATGGGGAGGTGTTGTAGTGGATTGGCTGAAATGAGGCGTAGAGTGATGGTTGATTGATAAATGAAGAGGAGGAAGAATAGGATGAGGGTGGGTGCTGGTAATAAGAGTGGTAGGGAACGGCATGGGAATATGTCGACCTATTTAATTCTGTATTGACGAATGGTGGAAATTAAGGCCATCTTGCACTCTAACTTCACATCTTCATCAATTTGTAGCATTTCGGGCAAGAGCGAAAGGAGGAAGTGCCTGTCTGCATCAAATACTTCCTCCTTTCCCTTTCCTTGACTCAAAGTTTTGTTTAAATTTATCAAGAGTGATATCTTCTTCTACTTCTTGGGAGGACGTGGTTGGTGCTCACGGTTTTCAGTTATAATGTCCCTTAGCTCGGTGTCCATGTCGTCCTCCACGTCTTCGCCAGCATCAGTTTCTTCAACTTCCTCTTGCTGGTTAATGTTGGAAACAGTGCTGGACACGAAAAAAGAATCCCATAATCAAGCGTAATAATCACATATAAATAATAATGCAACGGTGATTATTGATATATAAAAGTAGATACACTGAGAGTTCCTCACGTTTTGTTGGCCATGACTGGTAGAAGAAAGTGTAACAGGTCAAAGTATATGTACGTTTTCCTTGTGGCGCTGGCTCCACATCCTGTCGGTGGGTTTTTCAATTTTTGCAGTTCTTTGGAAAAACTGCTTCTAATGCCCTTCCACTTCTTCTGTACATCTAGTTCTGAAAACAATATAACTTTTGTTGCAGATACCTTGCAAGTGGATATTCCTTGACAGATCTACATTACATTTACAGGATTGGAGTGTGTACATTGAATGAAGTCATACATGAAACATGCGATAAAATTCGGAATCTACTTCAGCCAACAGTGCTTCCTATTCCGACAGCAGAAAAATGGGAAGAAATTGCTCAACTGTTCTTAGTGCGTGCTAATTTTCCAAATTGCATTGGTGCCATAGATGGCAAGCACATTAAAGTTATAAAACCAGCACATAGTTGATCATTATACCATAATTATAAGATTGTTTTCTGTTGTGCTATTGGCTGTGTGTGACGCTAATTATTGTTTCACATTGGTTGATATAGGAAATTATGGAAAGAATCCAGACTCTTCTATTTTCAAGCAATCCAATCTTACGAAATCGTTGGCCAGGAACACACTGAACATCCCTCCGTCTCGGCCGTTTCCAGATTTGGCTGAACCTAATTTCCCACTAGTGTTTGTTGGAGATGAAGCCTTTTCCGTGTCCTCTCATATAATGCGTCAATACGCGGGATCTCATCTTTCTCACAAGAAACAAATATTTAATTATAGGCTTTCGAGAGCAAGAAGATTCGTAGAGTGCTCGTTTGGCATACTTTCAAATAAATGGCGTATTTTCCACAGACCTCTCAATGTAGATATTGACTTTGCTATAAGTATCGTGAAGGCCTGTGTCGTTCTACATAATTTTGTCCAAGCCAGGAATAGATTCCAATTTGAACATACTTTAACTGAAACTGGGCTGTACGAGGAAGTTCATTCAGATACCCAACATCAAAGGTCTGTTAACAACGTAAGAGACTTCTATGCAGATTATTTTGAAGGGGAAGGGGCTTTGCCCTGGCAGGATTCTATGATTAATCGTTAGTAGGTACTACCTCAAGACACAACAGCTTGTGTTCAGTTTCATCATCATCATCATCATCATTTCCCCTTTTCCAGTTGGCACTGGGTGGGGGGAAATATGGTTCCTCTCCACTTAGTTCTGTCGTTCCACCATTCCCCTTCCGACACAGTGTTTCAATCCAGGTTCCGTTTTCTAATACTATTCTCCACCGAGTCCATCCAACGCATTCTTGGTCTTCCTCGTCCTCTCTTCCCTGTCATCCGTCGTTCCAGTGCTCGTCTTGGTAGCCTTAGTTCATTCATACGTTTGACATGTCCAAACCATCTCAATCTGTTTTGCTCCAGTTTGTCATTTAGTTTCTGTACTCCCAGTTCTTTCCATATATCTTCATTTCTCACTCTGTCCCTCCTCGTTTTCTGGACCATACTTCTCAGAATCTCATCTCAGCTGCTTGTACTCTGCTCTCATCCCTCTTAGTCATTGTCCAAGTTACTGCTGCATATGTCATTATAGGAACATAATATGCTTTGTAAATAACTTGTTTAGCCTTAATTGGTATATCCTTGTTCCATACTAGTCCCCGTAACTGTTGGTACAAAGCACTCCCGAGTTGTATTCTTCTGCTAATTTCCAAATCTAGTCTTCCATCTTCAGTCAGTTCACTTCCCAAGTATTTGAAGTGTTCAGTTTATTGTTATAAAATAATTATGTTGTGATAATACGGGCTACAAATAAAAAGTGTACTTACCAACTTCTCTCTTCTTGGAGTCATTTGCTTCAATATAATTAGGAATAACGGCTTGGGCAACTTCAGCCCACACATCTATATATTTAAAACACTAAGGCGATTTTTGTTACCACGAGATTGAGAGAACGACAGAACCGATTTACTTCGTAGAGCACTCTAACGTAAGCTCTTGGCCTGTAGATTTGCAGAGTGTCTATAAAATAAAATAATATATTACGGTATATTTTTAAATAAATATAGAAAATAGCAGAATTCTTTCCCCTCACGCATGCGCACAATCTGCCTGGGCTCATGACAAAATGGCGGTGAGAAGTCCATTTAAATGTAAGTTATTTAATAAGCTTCCATGTAATTGAAAACATACATTAACCAAGTTCTGACAATAAAATATAATAACAGTATGAACATATACGAATTTGCAATATTGATTTTATTGATAATGAATTGGATTATTTTCTTCAGATACCGGCTTTTGAAGATACTAAATGGTTGCGTCTGCGGCTGGACGAGAGTGCGTGAATAGCTATTTGGTTAAGGCGATTGACTGTGGATCCAAGAATCACTGGTTCGATCCCAGCTCCCGCCAGTATTTTTATTTTTTTACTACTGAAATATTGTTTTATCAAGGAGTATTAGTAAGGTTTTATGTCAGTTAAAGATACATATTTCTACATTCCCTCTCAATACGTTTTATTTCCGTTTTGCCTTTGCATTACAGCATGTGGTCAAAAGAGCTAATATCTGCCATCAGTTCCAGTAACTGACAACAGATGGCAGTACCTCGCCCATATAGTTCCAGTAACTAACAGATGGCAGCACCATTGCATCGATATATTTAAAACACAAGACATCGCGCGTTTTCACGTGAGGGAGAATTATAAAGGAGGGGAATTTTTAAGAAGGGAAACGTTGAAGAACATTTACTGAAAGTTGAGTGTGTAGGCTATGTTGTTTATGTACCTTAATATTGCAATTTCTTCCCAATGCTTCGGCGGTCAAGTTGGTAGCATCCTAGACTAAAAGTTATAATTATGCATCGTCGATATACTCTTAAATTATTAGAGAAAAGGTAGTTTTCCAGGCCCTGGCGCGTGTCCACAATTGCTTTCGCCACGAGAGACACTTGGCAAACATAATTCGTTTGAAGGGCTCCGACATCGTGGTCACTTAGCCCCGTGTACTTTGCTGTGTACGTGTAAAATTTCCTCTGATAACCCGTGTTATTGTGATGGCTGCATTACTGTGTGTATTTGTAATTAAGGTGGGAAATGGCAAGGTGACGGCCGAGGCCTTAAGTTTGGAACCATCCCGGTATTTGTCTTGAGTGGAAGTGGGAAACCACAGAAAACCACATCCAAGATTGTCGAGGTGGGAATCAAACCTTCCTCTTCTTAGTTAAACCTCAAGAGACTGAATGTACCCCGTTTTTGCCCTCAGACCAGAATTAAATTTCTTGGCAGAGCAGGAAATGTAACACGGGTCTCCGAGGCGATAGCCAAGAATGGGTGGGCTTCCATGTGTTAATACGATTTTTGACATGCACGGGACATAGAATTCTAAAACTGCCTCCATTAGGGTGACTGCCGAAGTGAGTATTGAGTTTAGACCTATGCTCATTCCAGTAGTTGGCGAAGTGATTCTATGTTCCCCTGCAAAATGTACTGCCATAAACTATAACAGGTGATGGAAATAGCTTATTTAGAACCGTTTTGTACTGTTTATATCAAAATGAAGAACGTGATTCTGAGCTGCGTTTTCAAGCTATTGCAAAAAATTTCGCTGGCAGGAACAATTATAAGGAATTTATTTTAAGCGTTCAGTCTCATCGCATTCTCCTCACCAACCAACTTGAGTATGAAAGTCTCTGGACGGTCATGTTGAACTTCATTGTATAAGGCAATTGTTTAATGATTATTTGTTTAGAGTACTGAATCTAACTACGCAGTTGATTTCGGCAATGGAAGTATTTTTTGCCATTTAATATTTAGCGCCTCCGATATTGCAAGACACTATAGTGTTATCGAATAATACGAAGCCACATTTAAAATCCAATATAATTAGGCCATTTCAGAAACAATTCCAGATGTTATGCAGTACAGTGTAAGGTTTCTGACGATCAAATGTAAACGTCGTTCTACATTGTATTTCTCTTGCGTAAAATCTACGCGCGGTTACTTCGGCCTTTACTGTTGTGATTGTAAAATTGATCTACTGGAATATAAAATATTTGCCAAGCTGCAACAATGTAATGATATTAATTTAAAAGTCATTGAACTTATATCCAGTAGTTCAAAAACATACATCAGCGTTAACAAATTGGCGAACATAATTCATTTGATGGACTCAGACATCGTGGTCACTCAGCCCCGTCTATTTTGGTGTGCGAGTGTAAACTTTTCTCTGATAACCTGTGTTAATGTGATGGCTGTGTTGATGTGTGCATTTGTAATTAATGTGGGGAATGGGGAGTTAACGACCGAGGCTTTAAGTTAGGTATTTGCCTGGAGTGGAATTGGGAAACCACGGAAACCAAATCCAAGATTGTTGAGATGGGAATCAAACGTTGCTCTTCTTAGTTTTACCTCACGAGTGCGCCCCGTTCCAATCCTCAGACCAGAATAAAATTTCGTGCAGAGCGGGGATCGAACCTGGAATCCGGGGCAATAGCTCAGAATGTAGTCTTAAGAGTGGGCTTCCCTGTGTTAATACGATCTTTGACAAGCACTGAACATATAATTCTAAAACTCCCTCCATTACGGTGGCTGGCGAAGTGAGGCTATGCTCATTCCAGTAGTAGCGAAGTGATTCTATGCTCCCTTGCATAATTTACTGTCATGGGAATGCAAAGTATTGTACTTTCAACAGGTGATGGGAATTGATTATTTACAGCAATTTCATTCTGTTTATTTCAAAATGAAGATCGTCATCCTGAGTGGCGTTTGCAAGCAAATTGCAAAAATTGCAAGGATTGTATTATTGGCGATCAGTCTCATCGCATTCTCATCAGCAACCAACTTGAGAATGGAAGTCTCTGAACTTCATTGTATATGTGAATATTATTGTTTATTGATTATTTGTTTAGAGTACATAACAATGGGTCTAACCACGCAGTTGATTTTGGTAATGGAAGTAAGTTATTATTTGCCATTTAATATTTGGCGGCTGCGTTGATGCAGGCCACTATAGTGTTATTTAAAATGACGTTAATTTGGGGAGAAATGCTGCTATAAATAAACCCATTTGACGAAATGGAACACTAGCCGCAAAAAAAAAGTGGGAAATCGGAGAAAAATACGAAGCCACTTTTAAAATCTAACATAAATATGGCATTTCAGAAACAATTCCAGATACTATGCCGTTACAGTTTAGGGTCCTTGACGAACAAATGTAAACATTGTTCTGCACTGTATATCTCTTGCGAGAAATCTACACTTGGTTACTTTGACCTTTGCTGCTGTAATGGTAAAATTAATCTGAATAAATATAAAATATTTGACAGGCTGCAACAATTATTTTTCACTGGAGATGATATCTCAAGGAATTTCAGAGAGACTAATCGGCAGTACAATGCTATGTCCTTCGTTTCATTTGGTGCCAATGTTACTGTGCCACACGCACACGGTCCACATTGTTTTAAAATGTATGGAATTGCACATCATCGCATTTCTTCGTTATATTCCAAAATTATAAGCGACGGTTTGCGGCCAGTTGTATTAGACTCCTCAGAGTTCTTGAATTTCTTGGAACTAAATGACTGGCCGCCACATACTCCAAACGCTTGACCCGTTATTCTGCTTAGAAATCTGAACGTTTCCCAAGGACTCCTAAATGCAACCATATTGCTTGGATATGGAAATAATAGGTGCAGTTAAAATTAGGCAGAGAGGTCTAATCCTTCGACTTGATTTAACACCGTCCGATAAAACACTATCATTTTCTTTTAAGAGGCAATATTTTCCAATTCATTTGGCATACTTTATCACTATTAATAAAGCTCAAGGGGAAACTCTGGAACGTATAGGCCTCAATTTGCCCCAACAATTTTTCAGTCATGGCCAGCAGTATTTTGCAGTGTTGAGAGTGCAATCATTTGACGCCCTTATAGTTTTAATAGAGTCAAAAAATAATCGTACAAAAAATGTACAGTAGGCCTATATAAGAAAATTCTTCAGTAAATATTTTTCTATTGACCGTCATGTTTTGACGGGTTTCAACTAGTTTTTTTTTAATTTTATTGGCATAATCTGTGGAACGAAGGTCCCACAGACAAAGACGCTGTTCAATTTCAAATATTAGTTTTCACTATCTATAAATGACATTTTTTAAAATTAAAAGCGAGTAAAAAATTGTAATATTGTAGCCGATTTATTCTTTACAACCCAAAGAAGCAACAATACAAAGACACAGAATGATACAGACAGAGCATGTCGCTCTAGTGAGTCCTCCAAAGTACCAATCAGTACCACCAGGAAGCGGCACCTCAATATAAATGGTGGAAATAGAACACGTAGCACATACAAAGTTGACCGTCTGAACGATTTGATGCAACTGAGTGAGCTACATGTGGCCGAGAGTTGCCTGCAGTGGAGGGGGACTTGCAGCCGATAGGCACCAACTGCTGGTTGACGAGAGCGGACGGATGTGGCGCCACAGATAGTGTCTCATCTGAAAGCCCCCCACGCTAGAGCTTTACCTACAGTGGAGTGGTGTAGAGGAAGGTGGACCGTGTGAAAGCAGCCTAAATGTTCGGGGTTCGATTCCCCTACCATGTACTAAATGGAATAATCGAATTTGCAAAGTATGGCCCCAATAGTTGCGGCGTTTTGTTGATTTAATTAGTATTAAGACGTTTCTTGCTTTAGATATGCAATAAGTCACCCGTAGCGCCCTTGAAGTTCGGGTTTTTATTCCCCTCCCATGTACTAAATGGAATAATAGAATTTGCGATGTATGGCCCCGATTGGTACGGCTTTGCGTTCAGTTAATTAGTATTAAGACGTGTTTTGCATTGACTATGCGTAGAGACACCCGTAGCACCCTTGAAGTTCGGGATTCGATTCCCTACACATGTACTAAATGGTATAATCGAATTTGTGATATATGGCCCCAATTGGTGCGGCGTTGTGTTGATTTAATCAGTATTAAGACGTTTCTGGCATTGGATATGCGTAAAGTCACGCGTAGCACCCTGGATGTTCGGGATTTGATTCCCCTCCCATGTACTGAATAGAATACTCGAATTTGCGATTAATGGCCCCAATTGGTACGGCGCGGCGTTGTGTTTATTTAATTAGTATTAAGACGTTTATTGCATTGGATATTCGATAAGTCACCCATAGCGCCCTTGAAGTTGCGGATTCGATTCCCCTGCCATGTACTAAATGGAATAATCGAATTTGCGATGTATGGCCCCAATTGGTGCGGCGTTGTGTTGATTTAATCAGTATTAAGACGTTTCTTGCATTGGATATACGTAAAGTCACCCGTAGCATCCTTGAAGTTCGGGATTCGAATCCCCACACATGTACTAAATGGAATAATCGAATTTGCGATGTATGGGCCCGATTGGTACAGCGTTGTTTTTATTTAATTAGTATTAAGACGTTTCTTGCATTGGATATACGAAAAGTCACCCGTGCGCCCTTAAAGTTCGGGATTCGATTCCCCTCCCATGTACTAAGTCGAATAACCGAATTTGCGATGTATGGCCCCAATTTATGCGGCGTTTTGTTGATTTAACTAGTATTAAGACGTTTCATGCATTGGATATTCGAAACGTCACCCGTAGCACCCTTCATGTTCGGGATTCGATTCCCCTCCCATGTTCCGAATGGAATACTCAACTTTGCGATGAATGCCCCCAATTGGTACGGCGTTGTGTTTATTTAATTAGTATTAAGACGTTTATTGCATTGGATATTCGAAAAGTCACCCATAGCGCCCTTGAAGTTCCGGATTCGATTCCCCTGTCATGTAGTAAATGGAATATTCGAATTTGCGATGTATGACCCACAAAAGGTACGGCGTTGTGTTGAGTTAATTAGTATTGATACGTTTCTTACATTGGATATGCGAAAAGTCACCCGTAGCACCCTTGAAGTTCGGGATTTGTTTACCCTCCCATTTGCTAAATGGAATAATCGAACTTGCGATGTATGGCCCCGATTGGTATGGCGTTGTGTTGATTTAATCAGTATTAAGACGTTTCTTGCATTGGATATGCGTAAAGTCACCCGTAGCACCCTTCATGTTCGGGATTCGATTCCCCTCCCATGTACTGAATGGAATACTCGAATTTGCGATGAATGGCCCCAATTTGTACGGCGTTGTGTTTATTGAATTAGTATTAAGACGTTTCTTGCATTGGATATTCGAAAAGACACCCCTAGAGCCTTTGGAGTACCGGTTTCGATTCCCCTGCCATGTACTAAATGGAATAATCGAATTTGCGATGTATGGCCCCGATTGGTACGGCGTTGTGTTGAGTTAATTAGTATTGATACGTTTTTTCCACTGGATATTCGAAACGTCACCCGTAGCACCCTCGAAGATCGGGATTTGATTACCCTCCCATATACTAAATGGAATAATCGAATTTGAGACGTATGGGCCCGATTGATACGGCTTTGCGTTGTGTTAATTAGTATTAAGACGTTTCTTACATTGACTATGCGTAAACTCACCAGTAGCACCGTTGAATTTCGGGATTCGATTCCCCACCTTTGTACTAAATGGAATAATTGAATTTGGGAAGTATGGCCCCAAAAGGTACGGCGTTGTGTTGAGTTAATTAGTATTGATACGTTTCTTGCATTGGATATGCAAAAAGTCACCCGTTACACCCTTGAAGTTCGGGATTCGATTCCCCACACATTTACTAAATGGAATAATCGAATTTGCGAAGAATGACCCCGATTGCTGCGGCGTTGTTTTGATTTAATCAGTATTAAGACGTTTCTTGCATTGGATATGTGTAAAGTCGTCCGTAGCACCCTTGAATTTCGGGATTCGATTCCCCACCTTTGTACTAAATGGAATAATTGAATTTGGGAAGTATGGCCCCGATTGGTACGGCGTTGTGTTGAGTTAATTAGTATTGATACGTTTTTTCCACTGGATATTCGAAACGTCACCCGTAGCACCCTCGAAGATCGGGATTTGATTACCCTCCCATTTACTAAATGGAATAATCGAATTTGCGAAGAATGACCCCGATTGCTGCGGCGTTGTTTTGATTTAATCAGTATTAAGACGTTTCTTGCATTGGATATGTGTAAAGTCGTCCGTAGCACCCTTGAAGTTCGGAATTCGAATCCCCACCCTTGTAGTAAATGGAATAATTGAATTTGCGATGTATGGCCCCGACTGGTATGGCGTTGTGTTGATTTAATTAGTATTAAGACGTTTCCTGCATTGGATTTTCGAAAAGTAAACCGTAGAACCCTTGAAGTTCGGGATTCGATTTCTCTCCCAAGTACCAAATCGAATAACCGAATTTGCGACGTATGGCCCCGATTGGTATGGCGTTGTGTCGATTTAATTAGTATTATGACGTTTCTTGCATTGGATATTCGAAAAGTCACCTGAGCGCCCTTAAAGATCGGGATTCGATTCCTCTCCAATGTACTAAATTGAATAATCGAATTTGCAATGGATGGCCCCAATTTGTGCGGCATTTTGTTGATTCAATTAGTATTAAGACGTTTCTTCCGTTAGATATGCGATAAGTCACCCGTAGCGCCCTTGAAGTTCGGGTTTCGATTCCCCTCCCATGTACTAAATGGAATAATAGAATTTGCGATGTATGGCCCCGATTGGTACGGCGTTGTGTTGATATAATTCATATTAAGACGTTTCTTGCATTGGATATGCGAAAAGTCACCCGTAGCAACCTTGAAGTTCGGGAAACGATTCCCCTCCTTTGTACTAAATGGACTAATCAAAATTGCGATGTATGGCTCCCATTAGTACGGCGTTGCGTTGACTTAATTACCATTAAGACATTTCTTCCATTAGATATGCGATAAGTCACCCGTAGCGCCCTTGAAGTTCGGGATTCGATTCCCCTCCCATGTACCAAATGGAATAAACGAATTTGCGACGTATGGCCCCGATTGGTACGGCTTTGCGTTGAGGTAATTAGTATTAAGACGTTTCTTGCATTGACTATGCGTCAAGTCACCCGTAGCAACCTTGAATTTCGGGATTCGATTCCCCACACATGTACTAAATGGAATAATCGAATTTGGGAAGTATGGCCCTAAATGGTACGGCGTTGTGTCGATTTAACTAGTATTAAGACGTTTCTTGCATTGGATATTCGAAACTTCACCCGTAGCTCCCTTGAAGTTCGGGTTACCATCACCCTCCTTTGTACAAAGTGGAATAATCGAATTTGCAATGTATGGCCCCGATTCGTACGGCTTTTCGTTGAGTTAATTTGTATTAAGACGTTTCTTGCATTGACTATGCGTAAAGTCACCAGTAGCACCCTTGAAGTTCGGGATTCGATTCCCCACACATGTACTAAATGGAATAATCGAATTTGCGATGTATGGCCCCGATTGGTACAGCGTTCTGTTGCTTTAATTAGTATTAAGACGTTTCATGTATTGGATATTCGAATAGTCACCCGTAGCCCCCTTGAATTTAGGGATTCGATTCCCCTCCCATGTAGTAAATGGAATAATCGAATTTGCGATATATGGCCCCAAATGGCACGGCGTTGTTTTCAGTTAATTAGTAACGATAAGTTTCTTGCATTGGATATTTGGAAAGTCACCCGTAGCACCCTTGAAGTTCGGGATTCGATTCCTCCCAATTTCTAAATGGAATAATCGAATTTGCGATGTATGGCCCCGATTGGTACGGGTGTGGTACAGCATTGTGTGATTTAATTAGTATTAAGACGTGTCTTGCATAGGATATGCGTAACGTCACCCGTAGCACCCTTGAAGTTAGGGATTCGATTCCCCACACAGTTACTAAATGGATTAATCGAATTTGCTATGTATGGCCCCGATTGGTACGGCGTTGTGTTTATTTAATCAGTATTAAGACGCTTCTTGCATTGGATATACGAAAAGTCACCCGTGTGCCCTTAATGTTCGGGATTCGATTCCCCTCCAATGTACTAAATGGAATAATCGAATTTGCAATGGATGGCCGCAATTTGTGCGGCGTTTTGTTGATTTAATTAGTATTATGACGTTTCTTCCATTAGATATGCGATAAGTCACCCGTAGCGCCCTTGAACTTCGGGTTTCGATTCCCCTCCCATGTACTAAATGGAATAATAGAATTTGCGATTTATGGCCCCGATTGGTATGGCGTTGTGTTTATATAATTCGTATTAAGACGTTTCTTGCATTGGATATGCGAAAAGTCACCCGTAGCACCCTTGAATTTTGGGATTCGATTCCCCTCCCATGTACCAAATGGAATAATCGAATTTGCGACGTATGGCCCCGATTGGTACGGCAATGTGTTGATCTAACTAGTATTAAGACGTTTCTTGCATTGGATATTCGAAACGTCACCCGTAGCACCCTTGAAGTTCGGGATTTGATTACCCTCCCATGTACTAAATGGAATAATCGAATTTGCGACATATGGCCCCGATTGGTACGGCTTTGCGTTGAGTTAATTAGTATTAAGACGTTTCTTGCATTGACTATGCGTCAAGTCACCCGTAGCAAACTTGAATTTCGGGATTCGATTCCCCACACATGTACTAAATGGAATAATCGAATTTGGGAAGTATGGCCCCAAATGGTACGGCGTGGTGTTGAGTTAATTAGTATTGATACGTTTCTTGCATTGGATATGCAAAAAGTCACCCGTAACACCCTTGAAGTTCGGGATTCGATTCCCCTCCCAATTACTAAATGGAATAATCGAATATGCGATGAAAGACCCAGATTGGTACGGGTGTGGTTCGGCGTTGGGTGATTTAATTAGTATCAAGACGTGTCTTGCATTGGATATGCGAAAAGTCACCCGTAGCACCTTTGAAGTTCGGGATTCCATTCCCCACCCTTGAACTAAATGGATTAATCGAATTTGCGATATATGGGCCCGATTGGTACGGCGTTGTGTTGATATAATTAGTATTAGGACGTTTCTTGCATTGGATTTGCGAAAAGTCACCCGTAGCAAACTTGAAGTTCGGGGTTCGTTTCCCCTTCCATATAGTAAATGGAATAATTGAATTTGCGATGTATGGCCCCGATTGGTATGGCGTTGTGTTGATTTTATTAGTAATAAGACGTTTCCTGCATTGGATTTTCGAAAAGTAAACCGTAGCACCCTTGAAGTTCGGGATTCGATTTCTCTCCCAAGTACCAAATCGAATAACCGAATTTGCGACGTATGGCCCCGATTGGTATGGCGTTGTGTCGATTTAATTAGTATTATGACGTTTCTTGCATTGGATATTCGAAAAGTCACCCGTGCGCCCTTAAAGATCGGGATTCGATTCCTCTCCAATGTACTAAATTGAATAATCGAATTTGCAAAGTATGGCCCCAATAGTTGCGGCGTTTTGTTGATTTAATTAGTATTAAGACGTTTCTTGCTTTAGATATGCAATAAGTCACCCGTAGCGCCCTTGAAGTTCGGGTTTTTATTCCCCTCCCATGTACTAAATGGAATAATAGAATTTGCGATGTATGGCCCCGATTGGTACGGCTTTGCGTTCAGTTAATTAGTATTAAGACGTGTTTTGCATTGACTATGCGTAGAGACACCCGTAGCACCCTTGAAGTTCGGGATTCGATTCCCTACACATGTACTAAATGGTATAATCGAATTTGTGATATATGGCCCCAATTGGTGCGGCGTTGTGTTGATTTAATCAGTATTAAGACGTTTCTGGCATTGGATATGCGTAAAGTCACGCGTAGCACCCTGGATGTTCGGGATTTGATTCCCCTCCCATGTACTGAATAGAATACTCGAATTTGCGATTAATGGTCCCAATTGGTACGGCGCGGCGTTGTGTTTATTTAATTAGTATTAAGACGTTTATTGCATTGGATATTCGATAAGTCACCCGTAGCGCCCTTGAAGTTGCGGATTCGATTCCCCTGCCATGTACTAAATGGAATAATCGAATTTGCGATGTATGGCCCCAATTGGTGCGGCGTTGTGTTGATTTAATCAGTATTAAGACGTTTCTTGCATTGGATATACGTAAAGTCACCCGTAGCATCCTTGAAGTTCGGGATTCGAATCCCCACACATGTACTAAATGGAATAATCGAATTTGCGATGTATGGGCCCGATTGGTACAGCGTTGTTTTTATTTAATTAGTATTAAGACGTTTCTTGCATTCGATATACGAAAAGTCACCCGTGCGCCCTTAAAGTTTGGGATTCGATTCCCCTCCCATGTACTAAGTCGAATAACCGAATTTGCGATGTATGGCCCCAATTTATGCGGCGTTTTGTTGATTTAACTAGTATTAAGACGTTTCATGCATTGGATATTCGAAACGTCACCCGTAGCACCCTTCATGTTCGGGATTCGATTCCCCTCCCATGTTCCGAATGGAATACTCAACTTTGCGATGAATGCCCCCAATTGGTACGGCGTTGTGTTTATTTAATTAGTATTAAGACGTTTATTGCATTGGATATTCGAAAAGTCACCCATAGCGCCCTTGAAGTTCCGGATTCGATTCCCCTGTCATGTAGTAAATGGAATATTCGAATTTGCGATGTATGACCCCCAAAAGGTACGGCGTTGTGTTGAGTTAATTAGTATTGATACGTTTCTTACATTGGATATGCGAAAAGTCACCCGTAGCACCCTTGAAGTTCGGTATTTGTTTACCCTCCCATTTGCTAAATGGAATAATCGAACTTGCGATGTATGGCCCCGATTGGTATGGCGTTGTGTGATTTAATTAGTATTAAGACGTGTCTTGCATTGGATATTCGAAACATCACCCGTAGCACCCTTGAAGTCGGGATTTGATTACCCTCCCATGTACTAAATGGAATAACCGAATTTAGGATGTATGGAACCAATTGGTGCGGCGTTGTGTTGATTTTATCAGTATTAAGACGTTTCTTGCATTGGATATGCGTAAAGTCACCCGTAGCACCCTTCATGTTCGGGATTCGATTCCCCTCCCATGTACTGAATGGAATACTCGAATTTGCGATGAATGGCCCCAATTTGTACGGCGTTGTGTTTATTGAATTAGTATTAAGACGTTTCTTGCATTGGATATTCGAAAAGACACCCCTAGAGCCTTTGGAGTACCGGTTTCGATTCCCCTGCCATGTACTAAATGGAATAATCGAATTTGCGATGTATGGCCCCGATTGGTACGGCGTTGTGTTGAGTTAATTAGTATTGATACTTTTCTTCCACTGGATATTCGAAACGTCACCCGTAGCACCCTCGAAGATCGGGATTTGATTACCCTCCCATATACTAAATGGAATAATCGAATTTGAGACGTATGGCCCCGATTGATACGGCTTTGCGTTGTGTTAATTAGTATTAAGACGTTTCTTACATTGACTATGCGTAAACTCACCAGTAGCACCGTTGAATTTCGGGATTCGATTCCCCACCTTTGTACTAAATGGAATAATTGAATTTGGGAAGTATGGCCCCAAAAGGTACGGCGTTGTGTTGAGTTAATTAGTATTGATACGTTTCTTGCATTGGATATGCAAAAAGTCACCCGTTACACCCTTGATGTTCGGGATTCGATTCCCTTCCCATTTACTAAATGGAATAATCGAATTTGCGAAGAATGACCCCGATTGCTGCGGCGTTGTTTTGATTTAATCAGTATTAAGACGTTTCTTCCATTGGATATGTGTAAAGTCGTCCGTAGCACCCTTGAAGTTCGGAATTCGAATCCCCACCCTTGTAGTAAATGGAATAATTGAATTTGGGATGTATGGCCCCTACTGGTATGGCGTTGTGTTGATTTAATTAGTATTAAGACGTTTCCTGCATTGGATTTTCGAAAAGTAAACCGTTGAACCCTTGAAGTTCGGGATTCGATTTCTCTCCCAAGTACCAAATCGAATAACCGAATTTGCGACGTATGGCCCCGATTGGTATGGCGTTGTGTCGATTTAATTAGTATTATGACGTTTCTTGCATTGGATATTCGAAAAGTCACCCGTGCGCCCTTAAAGATCGGGATTCGATTCCTCTCCAATGTACTAAATTGAATAATCGAATTTGCAAAGGATGGCCCCAATTTGTGCGGCATTTTGTTGATTCAATTAGTATTAAGACGTTTCTTCCGTTAGATATGCGATAAGTCACCCGTAGCGCCCTTGAAGTTCGGGTTTCGATTCCCCTCCCATGTACTAAATGGAATAATAGAATTTGCGATGTATGGCCCCGATTGGTACGGCGTTGTGTTGATATAATTCATATTAAGACGTTTCTTGCATTGGATATGCGAAAAGTCACCCGCAGCAACCTTGAAGTTCGGGAAACGATTCCCCTCCTTTGTACTAAATGGACTAATCAAAATTGCGATGTATGGCTCCCATTGGTACGGCGTTGCGTTGACTTAATTACCATTAAGACATTTCTTCCATTAGATATGCGATAAGTCACCCGTAGCGCCCTTGAAGTTCGGGATTCGATTCCCCTCCCATGTACCAAATGGAATAAACGAATTTGCGACGTATGGCCCCGATTTGTACGGCTTTGCGTTGAGGTAATTAGTATTAAGACGTTTCTTGCATTGACTATGCGTCAAGTCACCCGTAGCAACCTTGAATTTCGGGATTCGATTCCCCACACATGTACTAAATGGAATAATCGAATTTGGGAAGTATGGCCCTAAATGGTACGGCGTTGTGTCGATTTAACTAGTATTAAGACGTTTCTTGCATTGGATATTCGAAACTTCACCCGTAGCTCCCTTGAAGTTCGGGTTACCATCACCCTCCTTTGTACAAAGTGGAATAATCGAATTTGCAATGTATGGCCCCGATTCGTACGGCTTTTCGTTGAGTTAATTAGTATTAAGACGTTTCTTGCATTGACTATGCGTAAAGTCACCAGTAGCACCCTTGAAGTTCGGGATTCGATTCCCCACACATGTACTAAATGGAATAATCGAATTTGCGATGTATGGCCCCGATTGGTACAGCGTTCTGTTGCTTTAATTAGTATTAAGACGTTTCATGTATTGGATATTCGAATAGTCACCCGTAGCCCCCTTGAATTTAGGGATTCGATTCCCCTCCCATGTAGTAAATGGAATAATCGAATTTGCGATATATGGCCCCAAATGGCACGGCGTTGTTTTCAGTTAATTAGTAACGATAAGTTTCTTGCATTGGATATGCGGAAAGTCACCCGTAGCACCCTTGAAGTTCGGGATTCGATTCCTCCCAATTTCTAAATGGAATAATCGAATTTGCGATGTATGGCCCCGATTGGTACGGGTGTGGTACAGCATTGTGTGATTTAATTAGTATTAAGACGTGTCTTGCATAGGATATGCGTAACGTCACCCGTAGCACCCTTGAAGTTAGGGATTCGATTCCCCACACAGTTACTAAATGGATTAATCGAATTTGCTATGTATGGCCCCGATTGGTACGGCGTTGTGTTTATTTAATCAGTATTAAGACGTTTCTTGCATTGGATATACGAAAAGTCACCCGTGTGCCCTTAATGTTCGGGATTCGATTCCCCTCCAATGTACTAAATGGAATAATCGAATTTGCAATGGATGGCCGCAATTTGTGCGGCGTTTTGTTGATTTAATTAGTATTATGACGTTTCTTCCATTAGATATGCGATAAGTCACCCGTAGCGCCCTTGAACTTCGGGTTTCGATTCCCCTCCCATGTACTAAGTGGAATAATAGAATTTGCGATTTATGGCCCCGATTGGTATGGCGTTGTGTTTATATAATTCGTATTAAGACGTTTCTTGCATTGGATATGCGAAAAGTCACCCGTAGCACCCTTGAATTTTGGGATTCGATTCCCCTCCCATGTACCAAATGGAATAATCGAATTTGCGACGTATGGCCCCGATTGGTACGGCAATGTGTTGATCTAACTAGTATTAAGACGTTTCTTGCATTGGATATTCGAAACGTCACCCGTAGCACCCTTGAAGTTCGGGATTTGATTACCCTCCCATGTACTAAATGGAATAATCGAATTTGCGACATATGGCCCCGATTGGTACGGCTTTGCGTTGAGTTAATTAGTATTAAGACGTTTCTTGCATTGACTATGCGTAAAGTCACCCGTAGCAAACTTGAATTTCGGGATTCGATTCCCCACACATGTACTAAATGGAATAATCGAATTTGGGAAGTATGGCCCCAAATGGTACGGCGTGGTGTTGAGTTAATTAGTATTGATACGTTTCTTGCATTGGATATGCAAAAAGTCACCCGTAACACCCTTGAAGTTCGGGATTCGATTCCCCTCCCAATTACTAAATGGAATAATCGAATATGCGATGAATGACCCAGATTGGTACGGGTGTGGTTCGGCGTTGGGTGATTTAATTAGTATCAAGACGTGTCTTGCATTGGATATGCGAAAAGTCACCCGTAGCACCTTTGAAGTTCGGGATTCCATTCCCCACGCATGAACTAAATGGATTAATCGAATTTGCGATATATGGGCCCGATTGGTACGGCGTTGTGTTGATATAATTAGTATTAGGACGTTTCTTGCATTGGATTTGCGAAAAGTCACCCGTAGCACACTTGAAGTTCGGGGTTCGTTTCCCCTTCCATATAGTAAATGGAATAATTGAATTTGCGATGTATGGCCCCGATTGGTATGGCGTTGTGTTGATTTTATTAGTAATAAGACGTTTCCTGCATTGGATTTTCGAAAAGTAAACCGTAGCACCCTTGAAGTTCGGGATTCGATTTCTCTCCCAAGTACCAAATCGAATAACCGAATTTGCGACGTATGGCCCCGATTGGTATGGCGTTGTGTCGATTTAATTAGTATTATGACGTTTCTTGCATTGGATATTCGAAAAGTCACCCGTGCGCCCTTAAAGATCGGGATTCGATTCCTCTCCAATGTACTAAATTGAATAATCGAATTTGCAAAGTATGGCCCCAATAGTTGCGGCGTTTTGTTGATTTAATTAGTATTAAGACGTTTCTTGCTTTAGATATGCAATAAGTCACCCGTAGCGCCCTTGAAGTTCGGGTTTTTATTCCCCTCCCATGTACTAAATGGAATAATAGAATTTGCGATGTATGGCCCCGATTGGTACGGCTTTGCGTTCAGTTAATTAGTATTAAGACGTGTTTTGCATTGACTATGCGTAGAGAACCCGTAGCACCCTTGAAGTTCGGGATTCGATTCCCTACACATGTACTAAATGGTATAATCGAATTTTTGATATACGGCCCCAATTGGTGCGGCGTTGTGTTGATTTAATCAGTATTAAGACGTTTCTGGCATTGGATATGCGTAAAGTCACGCGTAGCACCCTGGATGTTCGGGATTTGATTCCCCTCCCATGTACTGAATAGAATACTCGAATTTGCGATTAATGGCCCCAATTGGTACGGCGCGGCGTTGTGTTTATTTAATTAGTATTAAGACGTTTATTGCATTGGATATTCGATAAGTCACCCATAGCGCCCTTGAAGTTGCGGATTCGATTCCCCTGCCATGTACTAAATGGAATAATCGAATTTGCGATGTATGGCCCCAATTGGTGCGGCGTTGTGTTGATTTAATCAGTATTAAGACGTTTCTTGCATTGGATATACGTAAAGTCACCCGTAGCATCCTTGAAGTTCGGGATTCGAATCCCCACACATGTACTAAATGGAATAATCGAATTTGCGATGTATGGGCCCGATTGGTACAGCGTTGTTTTCATTTAATTAGTATTAAGAGTTTTCTTGCATTGGATATACGAAAAGTCACCCGTGCGCCCTTAAAGTTCGGGATTCGATTCCCCTCCCATGTACTAAGTCGAATAACCGAATTTGCGATGTATGGCCCCAATTTATGCGGCGTTTTGTTGATTTAACTAGTATTAAGACGTTTCATGCATTGGATATTCGAAACGTCACCCGTAGCACCCTTCATGTTCGGGATTCGATTCCCCTCCCATGTTCCGAATGGAATACTCAACTTTGCGATGAATGCCCCCAATTGGTACGGCGTTGTGTTTATTTAATTAGTATTAAGACGTTTATTGCATTGGATATTCGAAAAGTCACCCATAGCGCCCTTGAAGTTCCGGATTCGATTCCCCTGTCATGTAGTAAATGGAATATTCGAATTTGCGATGTATGACCCCCAAAAGGTACGGCGTTGTGTTGAGTTAATTAGTATTGATACGTTTCTTACATTGGATATGCGGAAATTCACCCGTAGCACCCTTGAAGTTCGGGATTTGTTTACCCTCCCATTTGCTAAATGGAATAATCGAACTTGCGATGTATGGCCCCGATTGGTATGGCGTTGTGTGATTTAATTAGTATTAAGACGTGTCTTGCATTGGATATTCGAAACATCACCCGTAGCACCCTTGAAGTCGGGATTTGATTACCCTCCCATGTACTAAATGGAATAACCGAATTTAGGATTTATGGAACCAATTGGTGCGGCGTTGTGTTGATTTAATCAGTATTAAGACGTTTCTTGCATTGGATATGCGTAAAGTCACCCGTAGCACCCTTCATGTTCGGGATTCGATTCCCCTCCCATGTACTGAATGGAATACTCGAATTTGCGATGAATGGCCCCAATTTGTACGGCGTTGTGTTTATTGAATTAGTATTAAGACGTTTCTTGCATTGGATATTCGAAAAGACACCCCTAGAGCCTTTGGAGTACCAGTTTCGATTCCCCTACCATGTACTAAATGGAATAATCGAATTTGCGATGTATGGCCCCGATTGGTACGGCGTTGTGTTGAGTTAATTAGTATTGATACTTTTCTTCCACTGGATATTCGAAACGTCACCCGTAGCACCCTCGAAGATCGGGATTTGATTACCCTCCCATATACTAAATGGAATAATCGAATTTGAGACGTATGGCCCCGATTGATACGGCTTTGCGTTGTGTTAATTAGTATTAAGACGTTTCATACATTGACTATGCGTAAACTCACCAGTAGCACCGTTGAATTTCGGGATTCGATTCCCCACCTTTGTACTAAATGGAATAATTGAATTTGGGAAGTATGGCCCCAAAAGGTACGGCGTTGTGTTGAGTTAATTAGTATTGATACGTTTCTTGCATTGGATATGCAAAAAGTCACCCGTTACACCCTTGATGTTCGGGATTCGATTCCCTTCCCATTTACTAAATGGAATAATCGAATTTGCGAAGAATGACCCCGATTGCTGCGGCGTTGTTTTGATTTAATCAGTATTAAGACGTTTCTTCCATTGGATATGTGTAAAGTCGTCCGTAGCACCCTTGAAGTTCGGAATTCGAATCCCCACCCTTGTAGTAAATGGAATAATTGAATTTGCGATGTATGGCCCCGACTGGTATGGCGTTGTGTTGATTTAATTAGTATTAAGACGTTTCCTGCATTGGATTTTCGAAAAGTAAACCGTAGAACCCTTGAAGTTCGGGATTCGATTTCTCTCCCAAGTACCAAATCGAATAACCGAATTTGCGACGTATGGCCCCGATTGGTATGGCGTTGTGTCGATTTAATTAGTATTATGACGTTTCTTGCATTGGATATTCGAAAAGTCACCCGTGCGCCCTTAAAGATCGCGATTCGATTCCTCTCCAATGTACTAAATTGAATAATCGAATTTGCAATGGATGGCCCCAATTTGTGCGGCATTTTGTTGATTCAATTAGTATTAAGACGTTTCTTCCGTTAGATATGCGATAAGTCACCCGTAGCGCCCTTGAAGTTCGGGTTTCGATTCCCCTCCCATGTACTAAATGGAATAATAGAATTTGCGATGTATGGCCCCGATTGGTACGGCGTTGTGTTGATATAATTCATATTAAGACGTTTCTTGCATTGGATATGCGAAAAGTCACCCGTAGCAACCTTGAAGTTCGGGAAACGTTTCCCCTCCTTTGTACTAAATGGACTAATCAAAATTGCGATGTATGGCTCCCATTGGTACGGCGTTGCGTTGACTTAATTACCATTAAGACATTTCTTCCATTAGATATGCGATAAGTCACCCGTAGCGCCCTTGAAGTTCGGGATTCGATTCCCCTCCCATGTACCAAATGGAATAAACGAATTTGCGACGTATGGCCCCGATTGGTACGGCTTTGCGTTGAGGTAATTAGTATTAAGACGTTTCTTGCATTGACTTTGCGTCAAGTCACCCGTAGCAACCTTGAATTTCGGGATTCGATTCCCCACACATGTACTAAATGGAATAATCGAATTTGGGAAGTATGGCCCTAAATGGTACGGCGTTGTGTCGATTTAACTAGTATTAAGACGTTTCTTGCATTGGATATTCGAAACTTCACCCGTAGCTCCCTTGAAGTTCGGGTTACCATCACCCTCCTTTGTACAAAGTGGAATAATCGAATTTGCAATGTATGGCCCCGATTCGTACGGCTTTTCGTTGAGTTAATTAGTATTAAGACGTTTCTTGCATTGACTATGCGTAAAGTCACCAGTAGCACCCTTGAAGTTCGGGATTCGATTCCCCACACATGTACTAAATGGAATAATCGAATTTGCGATGTATGGCCCCGATTGGTACAGCGTTCTGTTGCTTTAATTAGTATTAAGACGTTTCATGTATTGGATATTCGAATAGTCACCCGTAGCCCCCTTGAATTTAGGGATTCGATTCCCCTCCCATGTAGTAAATGGAAAATTCGAATTTGCGATATATGGCCCCAAATGGCACGGCGTTGTTTTCAGTTAATTAGTAACGATAAGTTTCTTGCATTGGATATGCGGAAAGTCACCCGTAGCACCCTTGAAGTTCGGGATTCGATTCCTCCCAATTTCTAAATGGAATAATCGAATTTGCGATGTATGGCCCCGATTGGTACGGGTGTGGTACAGCATTGTGTGATTTAATTAGTATTAAGACGTGTCTTGCATAGGATATGCGTAACGTCACCCGTAGCACCCTTGAAGTTAGGGATTCGATTCCCCACACAGTTACTAAATGGATTAATCGAATTTGCTATGTATGGCCCCGATTGGTACGGCGTTGTGTTTATTTAATCAGTATTAAGACGCTTCTTGCATTGGATATACGAAAAGTCACCCGTGTGCCCTTAATGTTCGGGATTCGATTCCCGTCCAATGTACTAAATGGAATAATCGAATTTGCAATGGATGGCCGCAATTTGTGCGGCGTTTTGTTGATTTAATTAGTATTATGACGTTTCTTCCATTAGATATGCGATAAGTCACCCGAAGCACACTTGAATTTCGGGATTCGATTCCCCTCCCATGTAGTGAAAATCCACAGCCTGCTTCCAGTCTCCGACCGGGTCAGCAATGGAATGAATGAAGCCCCCATCTAGCGGCGAGGATATGAACTGTGCCGGCTGCCGAGGCCTGACGCACTCCTCTGGGGCAATGATGAAATGAATGACAGATGAAATGAAATGATAGTGGAGAGTGTTGCTGGAATGAAAGTATGACAGGGAAAACTGGAGTACCCGGAGAAAAACCTGTCTTTCTCCGTTTTGTCCAGCACAGATCTCACATGGAGTGACCTGGATTTGAACCACGGATCCAGGGGTGAGAGGCCGGCGTGCTGCCGCCTAAGCCACGGACGCTTGCCCCTCCCATGTAGTAAATGAAATAATTGAATTTGCGACGTATGGCCCCGATTGGTACGGCGTTGTGTTGATTTAATTAGTATCACGATGTTTCTTGCATTGGATATTCGAAACGTCACCCGTAGCACCCTTGAAGTCCGGGATGACATTACCCTCCCATGTACTAAATGGTATAATCGAATTTGCGATGTATGGCACCGATTGGTACGGCTTTACGTTGAGGTAATTAGTATTGATACGTTTCTTGCATTGTATATGCGAAATGCCACCCGTAGCACACTTGAAGTTCGGGATTCGGTTCCCTTTCCATGTAGTAAATGGAATAATCAAATTTGCGATGTATGGCCCCGATTGTTACGGGTGTGGTACGGTGTTGTGATGCTTTAATTAGTATTAAGACGTTTCTTGCATTGACTTTGCGTTAAGTCACCCGTAGCATTCTTGAAGTTCGGGATTCGATTCCCCTCCCATGTACTAAATGGAATAATCGAATTTGCGATGTATGGCCCCGATTGTTACGGGTGTGGTACGGCGTTGTGTGATATAATTATTCTTAAGACGTGTCTTGCATTGGATATACGTTAAGTCAATCGTAGCGCCCTTAAAGTTCGGGATTCGAATTCCCTCCCATTTACTAAATGGAATAATCAAATTTGCGATGTATGGCCCCAATTGGTATGGCGCAGCGTTGTGTTTATTTAATTAGTATTAAGACGTTTATTGCATTGGATATTCGAAAAGTCACCAATAGCGCCCTTGAAGTTCCGGATTCGATTCCCCTGCCATGTACTGAAGGGAATAATCGAATTTGGGATGTATGGCACCAATTGGTGCAGCGTTGTGTTGATTTAATCAGTATTAAGACGTTTCATGCATTGACTTTGCGTTAAGTCACCCGAAGCACACTTGAAGTTCGGGTTTCGAATCCCCTCCCATGTAGTAAATGAAATAATTGAATTTGCGATGTATGGCCCCGACTGGAACGGTGTTGTGTTGATTTAATTAGTATTAAGACGTTTCCTGCATTGGATTTTCGAGAAGTCACCCCTAGCGCCCTTGAAGTTCGGGATTCGATTCCCCTCCCATGTACCAAATGGAATAATCGAATTTTCGACGTATGGCTTCAATTGGTACGGCGTTGTGTTGATTTAATTAGTATCACGACGTTTCTTGCATTGGATATTCGAAACGTCACCCGTAGCACCCTTGAAGTCCAGGATTTGATTACCCTCCCAGTTACTAAATGGATTAATCGAATTTGCGATGTATGGCCCCGATTGGTACGGCAATGTGTTTATTTAATTATTAATAAGAAGTTTCTAGCATTGGATATACCAAAAGTCACCCGTGCGCCCTTAATGTTCGGGGTTCGATTCCCCTCCCATGTACTAAATTGAATAATCAAATTTGCGATGTATGGCTCCGATTGGTACAGCGCTGTGTTGCTTTAATTAGTATTAAGACGTTTCTTGCATTGGATATTCGAAAAGTCACCCGTAGCGCCCTTGAAGTTCGGGATTCGATTCCCCTCCCATGTAGTTAATGGAATAATCGAATTTGCAATGTATGTCCCCAAATGGTGCGGCGTTGTGTTGAGTTAATTAGTATTGATGCGTTTCTTGCTTTAGATATGCGAAAAGTCACCTGTAGCACACTTGAAGTTCGGGATTCGATTCCCCTCCCATTTACTAGATGGAATAATATAATTTGCGATGTATGGCCCCGATTGTTACGGGTGTGGTACGGCGTTGTGTGATTTAATTAGTATTAAGACGTGTCTTGCATTGGGTATGCGTTACGTAAATCGAAGCGGCCTTAACGTTCGGAATACGATTCCCCTCCCATGTACTATATGGAATAATCAAATTTGCGATGTATGGCACCAATTGGTACGCCGTGTTGTTGATTTAATTAGTATTAAGACGTATCTTGCGTTAGATATGCGATAAGTCACTCTTGAAGTTCGGATTTTGATTCCCCTCCCATGTACTAAATGGAATAATAGAATTTGCGATGTATGACCCCAAATGGTACGGCGTTGTGTTGAGTCAGTTAGTATTGATACGTTTCTTCCATTGGATATTCGAAACGTCACCCGTACCAACCTTGAAGTTCGGGATTCGATTACCCTCCCATGTACTAAATGGAATAATCGAATTTGCGATGTATGGCCCCGATTGGTACGGCTTTGCGTTGAGGTAATTAGTATTAAGACGGTTCTTGCTTTGGATATGCGAAAAGTCACATGTAGCACACTTGAAGTTCGGGATTCGATTCCCCTCGCATGTAGTAAATGTAATACTTGAATTTGCGATGTATGGCCCCGACTGGTACGGCGTTGTGTTGATATAGTTAGTATTAAGACGTTTCCTGTATTGGATTTTCGAAAAGTCACCCGTAGCGACCTTGAAGTTCGGGATTCGGTTCCCCTCCCATTTACTAAATGGAATAATCGAATTTGCGATGTATGGCGCCGATTGGTACGGGTGTGGTACGGCGTTGTGCGATTTAATTAGTATTAAGACGTGTCTTGCATTGGATTTGCGTAAAGTCACTCGTAGCACCCTTGAAGGTCGGGATTCGATTCCCCACACAGTTACTAAATGGATTAATCGAATTTGCGATGTATGGCCCCGATTGGTACGGCAATGTGTTTATTTAATTATTAATAAGAAGTTTCTAGCTTTGGATTTACCAAAAGTCACCCGTGCCCCCTTAGGCTGCTTTCACACGGCCACCTTCCTCCACGCCACTCCACTCCACTTTTCAGCCACTCCGTTTTTCTTCCCTTTCCACCTCCATCAGCTTTAATAACTCCAGTTTGACTTCGGCCATGGAAGTGAACGTTTGCCTTGGTATTTATGCTCTGGTGCGATGAAGATTACGGATAAAGAAGAAAAGGGTTCATTGGGTCCATCCATGAAATGCATATCGCATAGAGCGAGGAACTCGCCGTTTTATCATGTAAGAACTTGCCAGTGATCCGAAAAAAATCTTCAATTATTTTCGTATGAGTGTAAGTTCTGCTGATGAATTGTTATCAATCCCTGAACCAAGCTAACAGCGTCAGGACACCAACATGAGAAAATGTATTCCACCCAAAGAGAGGCTAGCTGTTACTCTGAGGTAAGTAGGTACTATAAATTCATTATCTATGCTCAAAGGGTACATTTACTCGTATTTCATTAGAAACGAACCATAAAATAGTCTACAATGAAAAGGAAAAAGGTGACAATAATGAAGAAAGTTATATATTTCTCATTTGTAACCTAACTTATAATAATTACCACAGAGGGATATATAAGAAACGTATGAAATTGGTAGGTACTTACTACTGAATATGTGTATCATTAGGGGCCAGTTCATCAGAAGGTATCATCGTCGGGCACAGGTTTGTTCGTGGCTGACATTTATTGTATGTATCAGGAGTATGTAGTGTTACGTGTTGCCCCTAGTGGCAAGTTCGTTAACTGGATTACGGTGGGTGAAAGCACAACACAATTGTTCCTTTAACGAAATATTAGCTTTATTGCAGGCCAGGAAAATACACCACACAATAAGCACTGAATTTCACTTCATAAGACACTACTAGTCACTATAGCTTCCAAACTTTGTCTACTTTCACACTACTGTCCTCGCTATTAATACCTGAAACTCTGCCTTGTACGCAAACAACAGTTATTTACGACAGCCAGTCACCCATCACTACACACTGCTTCGCTGTCCGGAGAATCAGCCTCACTTGGGTATCGTAACTTCGTACGTCAGTCGCCACACTACTGTCGCACAGGTAAAAACACGCACTAGCTCAAAAACACGGTCCCTCCCTCGCTGGTAAGGCCGCTTTATATAGGGAGGGTGGTGACTCATTGGACGTTTCCAGAGTAGAAGAGTTCACGGCTCCTCCCGAGAGTTCCATCACCTGGTACGTCAGGAACATTCCAGACCATGTCTTTGTTCCCGCTGCGCAAGTAGCCGGCCGACAGAGACCAGAGGTAGCCTCAGGCGGCTGTGAGTCACGCGAGAGGGAATGAAGCAACCCCGCTCTCGTAACAGTAGCAATGGGGAGGTGTTGTAGTGGATTGGCTGAAATGAGGCGTAGAGTGATGGTTGATTGATAAATGAAGAGGAGGAAGAATAGGATGAGGGTGGGTGCTGGTAATAAGAGTGGTAGGGAACGGCATGAGAATATGTCGACCTATTTAATTCTGTATTGACGAATGGTGGAAATTAAGGCCATCTTGCACTCTAACTTCACATCTTCATCAATTTGTAGCATTTCGGGCAAGAGCGAAAGGAGGAAGTGCCTGTCTGCATCAAATACTTCCTCCTTTCCCTTTCCTTGACTCAAAGTTTTGTTTAAATTTATCAAGAGTGATATCTTCTTCTACTTCTTGGGAGGACGTGGTTGGTGCTCACGGTTTTCAGTTATAATGTCCCTTAGCTCGGTGTCCATGTCGTCCTCCACGTCTTCGCCAGCATCAGTTTCTTCAACTTCCTCTTGCTGGTTAATGTTGGAAACAGTGCTGGACACGAAAAAAGAATCCCATAATCAAGCGTAATAATCACATATAAATAATAATGCAACGGTGATTATTGATATATAAAAGTAGATACACTGAGAGTTCCTCACGTTTTGTTGGCCATGACTGGTAGAAGAAAGTGTAACAGGTCAAAGTATATGTACGTTTTCCTTGTGGCGCTGGCTCCACATCCTGTCGGTGGGTTTTTCAATTTTTGCAGTTCTTTGGAAAAACTGCTTCTAATGCCCTTCCACTTCTTCTGTACATCTAGTTCTGAAAACAATATAACTTTTGTTGCAGATACCTTGCAAGTGGATATTCCTTGACAGATCTACATTACATTTACAGGATTGGAGTGTGTACATTGAATGAAGTCATACATGAAACATGCGATAAAATTCGGAATCTACTTCAGCCAACAGTGCTTCCTATTCCGACAGCAGAAAAATGGGAAGAAATTGCTCAACTGTTCTTAGTGCGTGCTAATTTTCCAAATTGCATTGGTGCCATAGATGGCAAGCACATTAAAGTTATAAAACCAGCACATAGTTGATCATTATACCATAATTATAAGATTTTTTTCTGTTGTGCTATTGGCTGTGTGTGACGCTAATTATTGTTTCACATTGGTTGATATAGGAAATTATGGAAAGAATCCAGACTCTTCTATTTTCAAGCAATCCAATCTTACGAAATCGTTGGCCAGGAACACACTGAACATCCCTCCGTCTCGGCCGTTTCCAGATTTGGCTGAACCTAATTTCCCACTAGTGTTTGTTGGAGATGAAGCCTTTTCCGTGTCCTCTCATATAATGCGTCAATACGCGGGATCTCATCTTTCTCACAAGAAACAAAAATTTAATTATAGGCTTTCGAGAGCAAGAAGATTCGTAGAGTGCTCGTTTGGCATACTTTCAAATAAATGGCGTATTTTCCACAGACCTCTCAATGTAGATATTGACTTTGCTATAAGTATCGTGAAGGCCTGTGTCGTTCTACATAATTTTGTCCAAGCCAGGAATAGATTCCAATTTGAACATACTTTAACTGAAACTGGGCTGTACGAGGAAGTTCATTCAGATACCCAACATCAAAGGTCTGTTAACAACGTAAGAGACTTCTATGCAGATTATTTTGAAGGGGAAGGGGCTTTGCCCTGGCAGGATTCTATGATTAATCGTTAGTAGGTACTACCTCAAGACACAACAGCTTGTGTTCAGTTTCATCATCATCATCATCATTTCCCCTTTTCCAGTTGGCACTGGGTGGGGGGAAATATGGTTCCTCTCCACTTAGTTCTGTCGTTCCACCATTCCCCTTCCGACACAGTGTTTCAATCCAGGTTCCGTTTTCTAATACTATTCTCCACCGAGTCCATCCAACGCATTCTTGGTCTTCCTCGTCCTCTCTTCCCTGTCATCCGTCGTTCCAGTGCTCGTCTTGGTAGCCTTAGTTCATTCATACGTTTGACATGTCCAAACCATCTCAATCTGTTTTGCTCCAGTTTGTCATTTAGTTTCTGTACTCTCAGTTCTTTCCATATATCTTCATTTCTCACTCTGTCCCTCCTCGTTTTCTGGACCATACTTCTCAGAATCTCATCTCAGCTGCTTGTACTCTGCTTTCATCCCTCTTAGTCATTGTCCAAGTTACTGCTGCATATGTCATTATAGGAACATAATATGCTTTGTAAATAACTTGTTTAGCCTTAATTGGTATATCCTTGTTCCATACTAGTCCCCGTAACTGTTGGTACAAAGCACTCCCGAGTTGTATTCTTCTGCTAATTTCCAAATCTAGTCTTCCATCTTCAGTCAGTTCACTTCCCAAGTATTTGAAGTGTTCAGTTTATTGTTATAAAATAATTATGTTGTGATAATACGGGCTACAAATAAAAAGTGTACTTACCAACTTCTCTCTTCTTGGAGTCATTTGCTTCAATATAATTAGGAATAACGGCTTGGGCAACTTCAGCCCACACATTTTTTTTAAATTTTATTGGCATAATCTGTGGAACGAAGGTCCCACAGACAAAGACGCTGTTCAATTTCAAATATTAGTTTTCACTATCTATAAATGACATTTTTTAAAATTAAAAGCGAGTAAAAAATGGTAATATTGTAGCCGATTTATTCTTTACAACCCAAAGAAGCAACAATACAAAGACACAGAATGATACAGACAGAGCATATCGCTCTAGTGAGTCCTCCAAAGTACCAATCAGTACCACCAGGAAGCGGCACCTCAATATAAATGGTGGAAATAGAACACGTAGCACATACAAAGTTGACCGTCTGAACGATTTGATGCAACTGTTTGAGCTACATGTGGCCGAGAGTTGCCTGCAGTGGAGGGGGACTTGCAGCCGATAGGCACCAACTGCTGGTTGACGAGAGCGGACGGATGTGGCGCCACAGATAGTGTCTCATCTGAAAGCCCCCCACGCTAGAGCTTTACCTACAGTGGAGTGGTGTAGAGGAAGGTGGACCGTGTGAAAGCAGCCTAAATGTTCGGGGTTCGATTCCCCTACCATGTACTAAATGGAATAATCGAATTTGCAAAGTATGGCCCCAATAGTTGCGGCGTTTTGTTGATTTAATTAGTATTAAGACGTTTCTTGCTTTAGATATGCAATAAGTCACCCGTAGCGCCCTTGAAGTTCGGGTTTTTATTCCCCTCCCATGTACTAAATGGAATAATAGAATTTGCGATGTATGGCCCCGATTGGTACGGCTTTGCGTTCAGTTAATTAGTATTAAGACGTGTTTTGCATTGACTATGCGTAGAGACACCCGTAGCACCCTTGAAGTTCGGGATTCGATTCCCTACACATGTACTAAATGGTATAATCGAATTTGTGATATATGGCCCCAATTGGTGCGGCGTTGTGTTGATTTAATCAGTATTAAGACGTTTCTGGCATTGCATATGCGTAAAGTCACGCGTAGCACCCTGGATGTTCGGGATTTGATTCCCCTCCCATGTACTGAATAGAATACTCGAATTTGCGATTAATGGCCCCAATTGGTACGGCGCGGCGTTGTGTTTATTTAATTAGTATTAAGACGTTTATTGCATTGGATATTCGATAAGTCACCCATAGCGCCCTTGAAGTTGCGGATTCGATTCCCCTGCCATGTAGTAAATGGAATATTCGAATTTGCGATGTATGACCCCCAAAAGGTACGGCGTTGTGTTGAGTTAATTAGTATTGATACGTTTCTTACATTGGATATGCGAAAAGTCACCCGTAGCACCCTTGAAGTTCGGGATTTGTTTACCCTCCCATTTGCTAAATGGAATAATCGAACTTGCGATGTATGGCCCCGATTGGTATGGCGTTGTGTGATTTAATTAGTATTAAGACGTGTCTTGCATTGGATATTCGAAACATCACCCGTAGCACCCTTGAAGTCGGGATTTGATTACCCTCCCATGTACTAAATGGAATAACCGAATTTAGGATGTATGGAACCAATTGGTGCGGCGTTGTGTTGATTTAATCAGTATTAAGACGTTTCTTGCATTGGATATACGTAAAGTCACCCGTAGCATCCTTGAAGTTCGGGATTCGAATCCCCACACATGTACTAAATGGAATAATCGAATTTGCGATGTATGGGCCCGATTGGTACAGCGTTGTTTTTATTTAATTAGTATTAAGACGTTTCTTGCATTGGATATACGAAAAGTCACCCGTGCGCCCTTAAAGTTCGGGATTCGATTCCCCTCCCATGTACTAAGTCGAATAACCGAATTTGCGATGTATGGCCCCAATTTATGCGGCGTTTTGTTGATTTAACTAGTATTAAGACGTTTCATGCATTGGATATTCGAAACGTCACCCGTAGCACCCTTCATGTTCGGGATTCGATTCCCCTCCCATGTTCCGAATGGAATACTCAACTTTGCGATGAATGCCCCCAATTGGTACGGCGTTGTGTTTATTTAATTAGTATTAAGACGTTTATTGCATTGGATATTCGAAAAGTCACCCATAGCGCCCTTGAAGTTCCGGATTCGATTCCCCTGTCATGTAGTAAATGGAATATTCGAATTTGCGATGTATGACCCCCAAAAGGTACGGCGTTGTGTTGAGTTAATTAGTATTGATACGTTTCTTACATTGGATATGCGAAAAGTCACCCGTAGCACCCTTGAAGTTCGGGATTTGTTTACCCTCCCATTTGCTAAATGGAATAATCGAACTTGCGATGTATGGCCCCGATTGGTATGGCGTTGTGTGATTTAATTAGTATTAAGACGTGTCTTGCATTGGATATTCGAAACATCACCCGTAGCACCCTTGAAGTCGGGATTTGATTACCCTCCCATGTACTAAATGGAATAACCGAATTTAGGATGTATGGAACCAATTGGTGCGGCGTTGTGTTGATTTTATCAGTATTAAGACGTTTCTTGCATTGGATATGCGTAAAGTCACCCGTAGCACCCTTCATGTTCGGGATTCGATTCCCCTCCCATGTACTGAATGGAATACTCGAATTTGCGATGAATGGCCCCAATTTGTACGGCGTTGTGTTTATTGAATTAGTATTAAGACGTTTCTTGCATTGGATATTCGAAAAGACACCCCTAGAGCCTTTGGAGTACCGGTTTCGATTCCCCTGCCATGTACTAAATGGAATATTCGAATTTGCGATGTATGGCCCCGATTGGTACGGCGTTGTGTTGAGTTAATTAGTATTGATACTTTTCTTCCACTGGATATTCGAAACGTCACCCGTAGCACCCTCGAAGATCGGGATTTGATTACCCTCCCATATACTAAATGGAATAATCGAATTTGAGACGTATGGCCCCGATTGATATGGCTTTGCGTTGTGTTAATTAGTATTAAGACGTTTCTTACATTGACTATTCGTAAACTCACCAGTAGCACCGTTGAATTTCGGGATTCGATTCCCCACCTTTGTACTAAATGGAATAATTGAATTTGGGAAGTATGGCCCCAAAAGGTACGGCGTTGTGTTGAGTTAATTAGTATTGATACGTTTCTTGCATTGGATATGCAAAAAGTCACCCGTTACACCCTTGATGTTCGGGATTCGATTCCCTTCCCATTTACTAAATGGAATAATCGAATTTGCGAAGAATGACCCCGATTGCTGCGGCGTTGTTTTGATTTAATCAGTATTAAGACGTTTCTTCCATTGGATATGTGTAAAGTCGTCCGTAGCACCCTTGAAGTTCGGAATTCGAATCCCCACCCTTGTAGTAAATGGAATAATTGAATTTGCGATGTATGGCCCCGACTGTTATGGCGTTGTGTTGATTTAATTAGTATTATGACGTTTCTTGCATTGGATATTCGAAAAGTCACCCGTGCGCCCTTAAAGATCGGGATTCGATTCCTCTCCAATGTACTAAATTGAATAATCGAATTTGCAATGGATGGCCCCAATTTGTGGGGCATTTTGTTGATTCAATTAGTATTAAGACGTTTCTTCCGTTAGATATGCGATAAGTCACCCGTAGCGCCCTTGAAGTTCGGGTTTCGATTCCCCTCCCATGTACTAAATGGAATAATAGAATTTGCGATGTATGGCCCCGATTGGTACGGCTTTGCGTTCAGTTAATTAGTATTAAGACGTGTTTTGCATTGACTATGCGTAGAGACACCCGTAGCACCCTTGAAGTTCGGGATTCGATTCCCCACACATGTACTAAATGGTATAATCGAATTTGTGATATATGGCCCCATTTGGTGCGGCGTTGTGTTGATTTAATCAGTATTAAGACGTTTCTGGCATTGGATATGCGTAAAGTCACGCGTAGCACCCTTGATGTTCGGGATTTGATTCCCCTCCCATGTACTGAATAGAATACTCGAATTTGCGATGAATGGCCCCAATTGGTACGGCGCGGCGTTGTGTTTATTTAATTAATATTAAGACGTTTATTGCATTGGATATTCGATAAGTCACCCATAGCGCCCTTGAAGTTGCGGATTCGATTCCCCTGACATGTACTAAATGGAATAATCGAATTTGCGATGTATGGCCCCAATTGGTGCGGCGTTGTGTTGATTTAATCGGTATTAAGACGTTTCTTGCATTGGATATACGTAAAGTCACCCGTAGCATCCTTGAAGTTCGGGATTCGAATCCCCACACATGTACTAAATAGAATAATCGAATTTGCGATGTATGGGCCCGATTGGTACAGCGTTGTTTTTATTTAATTAGTATTAAGACGTTTCTTGCATTGGATATACGAAAGGCACCCGTGCGCCCTTAAAGTTCGGGATTCGATTCCCCTCCCATGTACTAAATCGAATAACCGAAGTTGCGATGTATGGCCCCAATTTATGCGGCGTTTTGTTGATTTAACTAGTATTAAGACGTTTCATGCATTGGATATTCGAAACGTCACCCGTAGCACCCTTCATGTTCGGGATTCGATTCCCCTCCCATGTTCCGAATGGAAACCTCTACTTTGCGATGAATGGCCCCAATTGGTACGGCGTTGTGTTTATTTAATTAGTATTAAGACGTTTATTGCATTGGATAATCGAAAGGTCACCCATAGCGCCCTTGAAGTTCCGGATTCGATTCCCCTGTAATGTAGTAAATGGAATATTCGAATTTGCGATGTATGACCCCCAAAAGGTACGGCGTTGTGTTGAGTTAATTAGTATTGATACGTTTCTTACATTGGATATGCGAAAAGTCACCCGTAGCACCCTTGAAGTTCGGGATTTGATTACCCTCCCATTTGCTAAATGGAATAATCGAACTTGCGATGTATGGCCCCGATTGGTATGGCGTTGTGTGATTTAATTAGTATTAAGACGTGTCTTGCATTGGATATGCGTAAAGTCACCCGTAGCACCCTTGATGTTCGGGATTCGATTCCCCACCCATGTACTAAATGCATTAATCGAATTTGCGATGTATGGCCCCGATTGGTACGGCGTTGTGTTTATTTAATTAGTATTAAGACGTTTCTTGCATTGGATATACGAAAAGTCACCCGTGCGCCCTGAAAGATCGGGATTCGATTCCTCTCCAATGTACTAAATTGAATAATCGAATTTGCAATGGATGGCCCCAATTTGTGCGGCATTTTGTTGATTCAATTAGTATTAAGACGTTTCTGCCGTTAGATATGCGATAAGTCACCCGTAGCGCCCTTGAAGTTCTGGATCGATTCCCCACCCATGTACTAAATGGATTAATCGAATTTGCGATGTATGGCCCCAATTGGTGAGGCGTCTTGTTGATCTAATTAGTATTAAGACGTTTCTTGCATTAGATATGCGATAAGTCACCCGTAGCGCCATTGAATTTCGGGTTTCAATTCCCCTCCCATGTACTAAATGGAATAATAGAATTTGCGATGTATGGCCCCGATTGTTACGGCGTTGTGTTGATATAATTAGTATTAGGACGTTTCTTGCATTGGATATGCGAAAAGTCACCCGTAACACCCTTGAAATTCGGGATTCGGATCCCCTCCTATGTACTAAATGGACTAATCGTATTTGCGATGTATGGCCCCCATTGGTACGGCGTTGTGTTGACTTAATTAGCATTAAGACGTTTCTTGCATTGGATATGCGAAAAGTCACCCGAAGCACACTTGAAATTCGGGATTTGATTCCCCTCCCATGTATTAAACGGAATAATCGAATTTGGGATGTAAGGCAACAATTGGTGCGGCGTTGTGTTGATTTAATTAGTAACACGACTTTTCTTGCATTGGATATTCGAAACGTCACCCGTAGCACCCTAGAAGTCCGGGATTTCATTACCCTCCCATGTACTAAATGGAATAATCGAATTTGCGAAGTATGGTCCCGATTGGTACGGCTTTCTGTTGAGTTAATTAGTATTAAGACGTTTCTTGCATTGACTTTGCGTAAAGTCACCCGTAGCACTCTTGAAGTTCGGGATTCGATTCCCCACCCATGTACTAAACGGAATAATCGAATTTGGGATGTATGGCAACAATTGGTGCGGCGTTGTGTTGATTTAATCAGTATTAAGACGTTTCATTCATTGGATATGCGAAAAGTCAACCGTAGCACCCTTGAAGTTCGGGATTCAATTCCCCTCCCATGTACTATGCAATAATCGAATTTGCGATGTATGGCCCCGATTGTTACGGGTGTGGTACGGCGTTGTGTGATTTAATTAGTATTAAGACGTGCCTTGCATTGGATATGCGTAAAGTCACCCATAACACCCTTGAAGTTCGGGATTCGTTTCCCCTCCGATGTACTAAATGGACTAATCGAAATTGCGATGTATGGCCCCCATTGTTATGGCGTTGTGTTGACTTAATTAGCATTAAGACGTTTCTTGCATTGGATATGCGAAAAGTCACCCGAAGCACACTTGAATTTCGGGATTCGATTCCCCTCCCATGTAGTGAAAATCCACAGCCTGCTTCCAGTCTCCGACCGGGTCAGCAATGGAATGAATGAAGCCCCCATCTAGCGGCGAGGATATGAACTGTGCCGGCTGCCGAGGCCTGACGCACTCCTCTGGGGCAATGATGAAATGAATGACAGATGAAATGAAATGATAGTGGAGAGTGTTGCTGGAATGAAAGTATGACAGGGAAAACCGGAGTACCCGGAGAAAAATCTGTCTGCCTCCGTTTTTTTCCAGCACAGATCTCACATGGAGTGACCGGGATTTGAACCACGGATCCAGCGGTGAGTGGCCGGCGTGCTGCCGCCTAAGCCACGGACGCTTGCCCCTCCCATGTAGTAAATGAAATAATTGAATTTGCGATGTATGGCCCCGACTGGTAAGGCGTTGTGTTGATTTAATTAGTATTTAGAAGTTTCCTGCATTGGATTTTCTAAAAGTCACCCGTAACGCACTTGAAGTTCGCGATTCGATTCCCCTCCCATGTACCAAATGGAATAATCGAACTTGCGACGTATGGCCCCGATTGGTACGGCGTTGTGTTGATTTAATTAGTATCACGACGTTTCTTGCATTGGATATTCGAAACGTCACCCGTAGCACCCTTGAAGTCCGGGATGACATTACCCTCCCATGTACTAAATGGAATAATCGAATTTGCGATGTATGGCCCCAATTGGTATGGCGCAGCATTGTGTTTATTTAATTAGTATTAAGACGTTTATTGCATTGGATATTCGAAAAGTCACCAATAGCGCCCTTGAAGTTCCGGATTCGATTCCCCTGCCATGTACTGAAGGGAATAATCGAATTTGGGATGTATGGCAGCAATTGGTGCGGCGTTGTGTTGATTTAATCAGTATTAAGACGTTTCATGCATTGGATATGTGTAAAGTCAACCGTAGCACCCTTGAAGTTCGGGATTCAATTCCCCTCCCATGTACTAAATGGAATAATCGAATTTGCGATGTATGGCCCCGATTGTTACGGGTGTGGTACGGCGTTGTGTGATTTAATTATTCTTAAGACGTGTCTTGCATTGGATATACGTTAAGTCAATCGTAGCGCCCTTAAAGTTCGGGATTCGAATTCCCTCCCATGTACTAAATGGAATAATCGAATTTGCGATGTATGTCCCCAATTGGTACGGCGTTGTGTTGAGTTAATTAGTATTAAGATGTTTCTTGCATTAGATATGCGATAAGTCACCCGTAGCGCCATTGAAGTTCGGGTTTCTATTCCCCCCCCCCCCCCCATGTCCTAAACGGAATAATAGAATTTGCAATATATGACCCCGATTGGTACGACGTTGTGTTGATATAATTAGTATTAGGTCGTTTCTTGCATTGGATATGCAAAAAGTCACCCGAAGCACACTTGAAGTTCGGGTTTCGAATCCCCTCCCATGTAGTAAATGAAATAATTGAATTTGCGATGTATGGCCCCGACTGGAACGGTGTTGTGTTGATTTAATTAGTATTAAGACGTTTCCTGCATTGGATTTTCGAGAAGTCACCCCTAGCGCCCTTGAAGTTCGGGATTCGATTCCCCTCCCATGTACCAAATGGAATAATCGAATTTTCGACGTATGGCTTCAATTGGTACGGCGTTGTGTTGATTTAATTAGTATCACGACGTTTCTTGCATTGGATATTCGAAACGTCACCCGTAGCACCCTTGAAGTCCGGGATTTGATTACCCTCCCAGTTACTAAATGGATTAATCGAATTTGCGATGTATGGCCCCGATTGGTACGGCAATGTGTTTATTTAATTATTAATAAGAAGTTTCTAGCATTGGATATACCAAAAGTCACCCGTGCGCCCTTAATGTTCGGGGTTCGATTCCCCTCCCATGTAGGCCTACTAAATTGAATAATCAAATTTGCGATGTATGGCTCCGATTGGTACAGCGCTGTGTTGCTTTAATTAGTATTAAGACGTTTCTTGCATTGGATATTCGAAAAGTCACCCGTAGCGCCCTTGAAGTTCGGGATTCGATTCCCCTCCCATGTAGTTAATGGAATAATCGAATTTGCAATGTATGTCCCCAAATGGTGCGGCGTTGTGTTGAGTTAATTAGTATTGATGCGTTTCTTGCTTTAGATATGCGAAAAGTCACCTGTAGCACACTTGAAGTTCGGGATTCGATTCCCCTCCCATTTACTAGATGGAATAATATAATTTGCGATGTATGGCCCCGATTGTTACGGGTGTGGTACGGCGTTGTGTGATTTAATTAGTATTAAGACGTGTCTTGCATTGGATATGCGTTACGTAAATCGAAGCGGCCTTAACGGTCGGAATTCGATTCCCCTCCCATGTACTATATGGAATAATCAAATTTGCGATGTATGGCACCAATTGGTACGCCGTGTTGTTGATTTAATTAGTATTAAGACGTATCTTGCGTTAGATATGCGATAAGTCACTCTTGAAGTTCGGATTTTGATTCCCCTCCCATGTACTAAATGGAATAATAGAATTTGCGATGTATGACCCCAAATGGTACGGCGTTGTGTTGAGTCAATTAGTATTGATACGTTTCTTCCATTGCATATTCGAAACGTCACCCGTACCAACCTTGAAGTTCGGGATTCGATTACCCTCCCATGTACTAAATGGAATAATCGAATTTGCGATGTATGGCCCCGATTGGTACGGCTTTGCGTTGAGGTAATTAGTATTAAGACGGTTCTTGCTTTGGATATGCGAAAAGTCACATGTAACACACTTGAAGTTCGGGATTCGATTCCCCTCGCATGTAGTAAATGTAATACTTGAATTTGCGATGTATGGCCCCGACTGGTACGGCGTTGTGTTGATATAGTTAGTATTAAGACGTTTCCTGTATTGGATTTTCGAAAAGTCACCCGTAGCGACCTTGAAGTTCGGGATTCGGTTCCCCTCCCATTTACTAAATGGAATAATCGAATTTGCGATGTATGGCACCGATTGGTACGGGTGTGGTACGGCGTTGTGCGATTTAATTAGTATTAAGACGTGTCTTGCATTGGATTTGCGTAAAGTCACTCGTAGCACCTTTGAAGGTCGGGATTCGATTCCCCACACAGTTACTAAATGGATTAATCGAATTTGCGATGTATGGCCCCGATTGGTACGGCAATGTGTTTATTTAATTATTAATAAGAAGTTTCTAGCTTTGGATATACCAAAAGTCACCCGTGCCCCCTTAGGCTGCTTTCACACGGCCACCTTTCTCCACGCCACTCCACTCCACTTTTCAGCCACTCCGTTTTTCTTCCCTTTCCACCTCCATCAGCTTTAATAACTCCAGTTTGACTTCGGCCATGGAAGTGAACGTTAGCCTTGGTATTTATGCTCTGGTGCGATGAAGATTACGGATAAAGAAGAAAAGGGTTCATTGGGTCCATCCATGAAATGCATATCGCATAGAGCGAGGAACTCGCCGTTTTATCATGTAAGAACTTGCCAGTGATCCGAAAAAAATCTTCAATTATTTTCGTATGAGTGTAAGTTCTGCTGATGAATTGTTATCAATCCCTGAACCAAGCTAACAGCGTCAGGACACCAACATGAGAAAATGTATTCCACCCAAAGAGAGGCTAGCTGTTACTCTGAGGTAAGTAGGTACTATAAATTCATTATCTATGCTCAAAGGGTACATTTACTCGTATTTCATTAGAAACGAACCATAAAATAGTCTACAATGAAAAGGAAAAAGGTGACAATAATGAAGAAAGTTATATATTTCTCATTTGTAACCTAACTTATAATAATTACCACAGAGGGATATATAAGAAACGTATGAAATTGGTAGGTACTTACTACTGAATATGTGTATCATTAGGGGCCAGTTCATCAGAAGGTATCATCGTCGGGCACAGGTTTGTTCGTGGCTGACATTTATTGTATGTATCAGGAGTATGTAGTGTTACGTGTTGCCCCTAGTGGCAAGTTCGTTAACTGGATTACGGTGGGTGAAAGCACAACACAATTGTTCCTTTAACGAAATATTAGCTTTATTGCAGGCCAGGAAAATACACCACACAATAAGCACTGAATTTCACTTCATAAGACACTACTAGTCACTATAGCTTCCAAACTTAGTCTACTTTCACACTACTGTCCTCGCTATTAATACCTTAAACTCTGCCTTGTACGCAAACAACAGTTATTTACGACAGCCAGTCACCCATCACTACACACTGCTTCGCTGTCCGGAGAATCAGCCTCACTTGGGTATCGTTAACTGCGTACGTCAGTCGCCACACTACTGTCGCACAGGTAAAAACACGCACTAGCTCAAAAACACGGTCCCTCCCTCGCTGGTAAGGCCGCTTTATATAGGGAGGGTGGTGACTCATTGGACGTTTCCAGAGTAGAAGAGTTCACGGCTCCTCCCGAGAGTTCCATCACCTGGTACGCCAGGAACATTTCAGACCATGTCTTTGTTCCCGCTGCGCAAGTAGCCGGCCGACAGAGACCAGAGGTAGCCTCAGGCGGCTGTGGGTCACGCGAGAGGGAATGAAGCAACCCCGCTCTCGTAACAGTAGCAATGGGGAGGTGTTGTAGTGGATTGGCTGAAATGAGGCGTAGAGTGATGGTTGATTGATAAATGAAGAGGAGGAAGAATAGGATGAGGGTGGGTGCTGGTAATAAGAGTGGTAGGGAACGGCATGAGAATATGTCGACCTATTTAATTCTGTATTGACGAATGGTGGAAATTAAGGCCATCTTGCACTCTAACTTCACATCTTCATCAATTTGTAGCATTTCGGGCAAGAGCGAAAGGAGGAAGTGCCTGTCTGCATCAAATACTTCCTCCTTTCCCTTTCCTTGACTCAAAGTTTTGTTTAAATTTATCAAGAGTGATATCTTCTTCTACTTCTTGGGAGGACGTGGTTGGTGCTCACGGTTTTCAGTTATAATGTCCCTTAGCTCGGTGTCCATGTCGTCCTCCACGTCTTCGCCAGCATCAGTTTCTTCAACTTCCTCTTGCTGGTTAATGTTGGAAACAGTGCTGGACACGAAAAAAGAATCCCATAATCAAGCGTAATAATCACATATAAATAATAATGCAACGGTGATTATTGATATATAAAAGTAGATACACTGAGAGTTCCTCACGTTTTGTTGGCCATGACTGGTAGAAGAAAGTGTAACAGGTCAAAGTATATGTACGTTTTCCTTGTGGCGCTGGCTCCACATCCTGTCGGTGGGTTTTTCAATTTTTGCAGTTCTTTGGAAAAACTGCTTCTAATGCCCTTCCACTTCTTCTGTACATCTAGTTCTGAAAACAATATAACTTTTGTTGCAGATACCTTGCAAGTGGATATTCCTTGACAGATCTACATTACATTTACAGGATTGGAGTGTGTACATTGAATGAAGTCATACATGAAACATGCGATAAAATTCGGAATCTACTTCAGCCAACAGTGCTTCCTATTCCGACAGCAGAAAAATGGGAAGAAATTGCTCAACTGTTCTTAGTGCGTGCTAATTTTCCAAATTGCATTGGTGCCATAGATGGCAAGCACATTAAAGTTATAAAACCAGCACATAGTTGATCATTATACCATAATTATAAGATTTTTTTCTGTTGTGCTATTGGCTGTGTGTGACGCTAATTATTGTTTCACATTGGTTGATATAGGAAATTATGGAAAGAATCCAGACTCTTCTATTTTCAAGCAATCCAATCTTACGAAATCGTTGGCCAGGAACACACTGAACATCCCTCCGTCTCGGCCGTTTCCAGATTTGGCTGAACCTAATTTCCCACTAGTGTTTGTTGGAGATGAAGCCTTTTCCGTGTCCTCTCATATAATGCGTCAATACGCGGGATCTCATCTTTCTCACAAGAAACAAATATTTAATTATAGGCTTTCGAGAGCAAGAAGATTCGTAGAGTGCTCGTTTGGCATACTTTCAAATAAATGGCGTATTTTCCACAGACCTCTCAATGTAGATATTGACTTTGCTATAAGTATCGTGAAGGCCTGTGTCGTTCTACATAATTTTGTCCAAACCAGGAATAGATTCCAATTTGAACATACTTTAACTGAAACTGGGCTGTACGAGGAAGTTCATTCAGATACCCAACATCAAAGGTCTGTTAACAACGTAAGAGACTTCTATGCAGATTATTTTGAAGGGGAAGGGGCTTTGCCCTGGCAGGATTCTATGATTAATCGTTAGTAGGTACTACCTCAAGACACAACAGCTTGTGTTCAGTTTCATCATCATCATCATCATCATTTCCCCTTTTCCAGTTGGCACTGGGTGGGGGGAAATATGGTTCCTCTCCACTTAGTTCTGTCGTTCCACCATTCCCCTTCCGACACAGTGTTTCAATCCAGGTTCCGTTTTCTAATACTATTCTCCACCGAGTCCATCCAACGCATTCTTGGTCTTCCTCGTCCTCTCTTCCCTGTCATCCGTCGTTCCAGTGCTCGTCTTGGTAGCCTTAGTTCATTCATACGTTTGACATGTCCAAACCATCTCAATCTGTTTTGCTCCAGTTTGTCATTTAGTTTCTGTACTCCCAGTTCTTTCCGTATATCTTCATTTCTCACTCTGTCCCTCCTCGTTTTCTGGACCATACTTCTCAGAATCTCATCTCAGCTGCTTGTACTCTGCTCTCATCCCTCTTAGTCATTGTCCAAGTTACTGCTGCATATGTCATTATAGGAACATAATATGCTTTGTAAATAACTTGTTTAGCCTTAATTGGTATATCCTTGTTCCATACTAGTCCCCGTAACTGTTGGTACAAAGCACTCCCGAGTTGTATTCTTCTGCTAATTTCCAAATCTAGTCTTCCATCTTCAGTCAGTTCACTTCCCAAGTATTTGAAGTGTTCAGTTTATTGTTATAAAATAATTATGTTGTGATAATACGGGCTACAAATAAAAAGTGTACTTACCAACTTCTCTCTTCTTGGAGTCATTTGCTTCAATATAATTAGGAATAACGGCTTGGGCAACTTCAGCCCACACATTTTTTTTTAAATTTTATTGGCATAATCTGTGGAACGAAGGTCCCACAGACAAAGACGCTGTTCAATTTCAAATATTAGTTTTCACTATCTATAAATGACATTTTTTAAAATTAAAAGCGAGTAAAAAATGGTAATATTGTAGCCGATTCATTCTTTACAACCCAAAGAAGCAACAATACAAAGACACAGAATGATACAGACAGAGCATATCGCTCTAGTGAGTCCTCCCAAGTACCGATCAGTACCACCAGGAAGCGGCACCTCAATATAAATGGTGGAAATAGAACACGTAGCACATACAAAGTTGACCGTCTGAACGATTTGATGCAACTGAGTGAGCTACATGTGGCCGAGAGTTGCCTGCAGTGGAGGGGGACTTGCAGCCGATAGGCACCAACTGCTGGTTGACGAGAGCGGACGGATGTGGCGCCACAGATAGTGTCTCATCTGAAAGCCCCCCACGCTAGAGCTTTACCTACAGTGGAGTGGTGTGGAGGAAGGTGGACCGTGTCAAAGCAGCCTAAATGTTCGGGATTCGATTCCCCTACCATGTACTAAATGGAATAATCGAATTTGCAAAGTATGGCCCCAATAGTTGCGGCGTTTTGTTGATTTAATTAGTATTAAGACGTTTCTTGCTTTAGATATGCAATAAGTCACCCGTAGCGCCCTTGAAGTTCGGGTTTTTATTCCCCTCCCATGTACTAAATGGAATAATAGAATTTGCGATGTATGGCCCCGATTGGTACGGCTTTTCGTTCAGTTAATTAGTATTAAGACGTGTTTTGCATTGACTATGCGTAGAGACACCCGTAGCACCCTTGAAGTTCGGGATTCGATTCCCTACACATGTACTAAATGGTATAATCGAATTTGTGATATATGGCCCCAATTGGTGCGGCGTTGTGTTGATTTAATCAGTATTAAGACGTTTCTGGCATTGGATATACGTAAAGTCACCCGTAGCATCCTTGAAGTTCGGGATTCGAATCCCCACACATGTACTAAATGGAATAATCGAATTTGCGATGTATGGGCCCGATTGGTGCGGCGTTGTGTTGATTTAATCAGTATTAAGACGTTTCTTGCATTGGATATACGTAAAGTCACCCGTAGCATCCTTGAAGTTCGGGATTCGAATCCCCACACATGTACTAAATGGAATAATCGAATTTGCGATGTATGGGCCCGATTGGTACAGCGTTGTTTTTATTTAATTAGTATTAAGACGTTTCTTGCATTGGATATACGAAAAGTCACCCGTGCGCCCTTAAAGTTCGGGATTCGATTCCCCTCCCATGTACTAAGTCGAATAACCGAATTTGCGATGTATGGCCCCAATTTATGCGGCGTTTTTTTTGATTTAACTAGTATTAAGACGTTTCATGCATTGGATATTCGAAACGTCACCCGTAGCACCCTTCATGTTCGGGATTCGATTCCCCTCCCATGTTCCGAATGGAATACTCAACTTTGCGATGTATGCCCCCAATTGGTACGGCGTTGTGTTTATTTAATTAGTATTAAGACGTTTATTGCATTGGATAGTCGAAAAGTCACCCATAGCGCCCTTAAAGTTCCGGATTCGATTCCCCTGTCATGTAGTAAATGGAATATTCGAATTTGCGATGTATGACCCCCAAAAGGTACGGCGTTGTGTTGAGTTAATTAGTATTGATACGTTTCTTACATTGGATATGCGAAAAGTCACCCGTAGCACCCTTGAAGTTCGGGATTTGATTACCCTCCCATTTGCTAAATGGAATAATCGAACTTGCGATGTATGGCCCCGATTGGTATGGCGTTGTGTGATTTAATTAGTATTAAGACGTGTCTTGCATTGGATATTCGAAACATCACCCGTAGCACCCTTGAAGTCGGGATTTGATTACCCTCCCATGTACTAAATGGAATAACCGAATTTAGGATGTATGGAACCAATTGGTGCGGCGTTGTGTTGATTTAATCAGTATTAAGACGTTTCTTGCATTGGATATGCGTAAAGTCACCCGTAGCACCCTTCATGTTCGGGATTCGATTCCCCTCCCATTTACTGAATGGAATACTCGAATTTGCGATGAATGGCCCCAATTTGTACGGCGTTGTGTTTATTGAATTAGTATTAAGACGTTTCTTGCATTGGATATTCGAAAAGACACCCATAGAGCCTTTGGAGTACCGGTTTCGATTCCCCTGCCATGTACTAAATGGAATAATCGAATTTGCGATGTATGGCCCCGATTGGTACAGCGTTGTGTTGCTTTAATTAGTATTAAGACGTTTCTTGCATTGGATATTCGAAAAGTCACCCGTAGCGCCCTTGAAGTTCGGGATTCGATTCCCCTCCCATGTAGTAAATGGAATAATCGAATTTGCGATGTATGACCCCGATTGGTACGGCAATGTGTTGATCTAACTAGTATTAAGACGTTTCTTGCATTGGATATTCGAAACGTCACCCGTAGCACCCTTGAAGTTCGGGATTTGATTACCCTCCCATGTACTAAATGGAATAATCGAATTTGCGACATATGGCCCCGATTGGTACGGCTTTGCGTTGAGTTAATTAGTATTAAGACGTTTCTTGCATTGACTATGCGTAAAGTCACCCGTAGCAAACTTGAATTTCGGGATTCGATTCCCCACACATGTACTAAATGGAATAATCGAATTTGGGAAGTATGGCCCCAAATGGTACGGCGTTGTGTTGAGTTAATTAGTATTGATACGTTTCTTGCATTGGATATGCAAAAAGTCACCCGTAACACCCTTGAAGTTCGGGATTCGATTCCCCTCCCAATTACTAAATGGAATAATCGAATATGCGATGAATGACCCAGATTGGTACGGGTGTGGTTCGGCGTTGGGTGATTTAATTAGTATCAAGGCGTGTCTTGCATTGGATATGCGAAAAGTCTCCCGTAGCACCTCTGAAGTTCGGGATTCCATTCCCCACCCATGAACTAAATGGATTAATCGAATTTGCGATGTATGGGCCCGATTGGTACGGCGTTGTGTTGATATAATTAGTATTAGGACGTTTCTTGCATTGGATTTGCGAAAAGTCACCCGTAGCACACTTGAAGTTCGGGATTCGTTTCCCCTTCCATATAGTAAATGGAATAATTGAATTTGCGATGTATGGCCCCGATTGGTATGGCGTTGTGTTGATTTTATTAGTAATAAGTCGTTTCCTGCATTGGATTTTCGAAAAGTAAACCGTAGCACCCTTGAAGTTCGGGATTCGATTTCTCTCCCAAGTACCAAATCGAATAACCGAATTTGCGACGTATGGCCCCGATTGGTATGGCGTTGTGTCGATTTAATTAGTATTATGACGTTTCTTGCATTGGATATTCGAAAAGTCACCCGTGCGCCCTTAAAGATCGGGATTCGATTCCTCTCCAATGTACTAAATTGAATAATCGAATTTGCAATGGATGGCCCCAATTTGTGCGGCATTTTGTTGATTCAATTAGTATTAAGACGTTTCTTCCGTTAGATATGCGATAAGTCACCCGTAGCGCCCTTGAAGTTCGGGTTTCGATTCCCCTCCCATGTACTAAATGGAATAATAGAATTTGCGATGTATGGCCCCGATTGGTACAGCTTTGCGTTCAGTTAATTAGTATTAAGACGTGTTTTGCATTGACTATGCGTAGAGACACCCGTAGCACCCTTGAAGTTCGGGATTCGATTCCCTACACATGTACTAAATGGTATAATCGAATTTGTGATATATGGCCCCATTTGGTGCGGCGTTGTGTTGATTTAATCAGTATTAAGACGTTTCTGGCATTGGATATGCGTAAAGTCACGCGTAGCACCCTTGATGTTCGGGATTTGATTCCCCTCCCATGTACTGAATAGAACACTCGAATTTGCGATGAATGGCCCCAATTGGTACGGCGCGGCGTTGTGTTTATTTAATTAATATTAAGACGTTTATTGCATTGGATATTCGATAAGTCACCCATAGCGCCCTTGAAGTTGCGGATTCGATTCCCCTGCCATGTACTAAATGGAATAATCGAATTTGCGATGTATGGCCCCAATTGGTGCGGCGTTGGGTTGATTTAATCAGTATTAAGACGTTTCTTGCATTGGATATACGTAAAGTCACCCGTAGCATCCTTGAAGTTCGGGATTCGAATCCCCACACATGTAAAATAGAATAATCGAATTTGCGATGTATGGGCCCGATTGGTACAGCGTTGTTTTTATTTAATTAGTATTAAGGCGTTTCTCGCATTGGATATACGAAAGGCACCCGTGCGCCCTTAAAGTTCGGGATTCGATTCCCCTCCCATGTACTAAATCGAATAACCGAATTTGCGATGTATGGCCCCAATTTATGCGGCGTTTTGTTGATTTAACTAGTATTAAGACGTTTCATGCATTGGATATTCGAAACGTCACCCGTAGCACCCTTCATGTTCGGGATTCGATTCCCCTCCCATGTTCCGAATGGAAACCTCTACTTTGCGATGAATGGCCCCAATTGGTACGGCGTTGTGTTTATTTAATTAGTATTAAGACGTTTATTGCATTGGATATTCGAAAGGTCACCCATAGCGCCCTTGAAGTTCCGGATTCGATTCCCCTGTCATGTAGTAAATGGAATATTCGAATTTGCGATGTATGACCCCCAAAAGGTACGGCGTTGTGTTGAGTTAATTAGTATTGATACGTTTCTTACATTGGATATGCGAAAAGTCACCCGTAGCACCCTTGAAGTTCGGGATTTGATTACCCTCCCATTTGATAAATGGAATAATCGAACTTGCGATGTATGGCCCCGATTGGTATGGCGTTGTGTGATTTAATTAGTATTAAGACGTGTCTTGCATTGGATATGCGTAAAGTCACCCGTAGCACCCTTGATGTTCGGGATTCGATTCCCCACCCATGTACTAAATGCATTAATCGAATTTGCGATGTATGGCCCCGATTGGTACGGCGTTGTGTTTATTTAATTAGTATTAAGACGTTTCTTGCATTGGATATACGAAAAGTCACCCGTGCGCCCTTAAAGATCGGGATTCGATTCCTCTCCAATGTACTAAATTGAATAATCGAATTTGCAATGGATGGCCCCAATTTGTGCGGCATTTTGTTGATTCAATTAGTATTAAGACGTTTCTGCCGTTAGATATGCGATAAGTCACCCGTAGCGCCCTTGAAGTTCTGGATCGATTCCCCACCCATGTACTAAATGGATTAATCGAATTTGCGATGTATGGCCCCAATTGGTGAGGCGTCTTGTTGATCTAATTAGTATTAAGACGTTTCTTGCATTAGATATGCGATAAGTCACCCGTAGCGCCATTGAATTTCGGGTTTCAATTCCCCTCCCATGTACTAAATTGAATAATAGAATTTGCGATGTATGGCCCCGATTGTTACGGCGTTGTGTTGATATAATTAGTATTAGGACGTTTCTTGCATTGGATATGCGAAAAGTCACCCGTAACACCCTTGAAATTCGGGATTCGATTCCCCTCCCATGTATTAAACGGAATAATCGAATTTGGGATGTAAGGCAACAATTGGTGCGGCGTTGTGTTGATTTAATTAGTAACACGACTTTTCTTGCATTGGATATTCGAAACGTCACCCGTAGCACCCTAGAAGTCCGGGATTTCATTACCCTCCCATGTACTAAATGGAATAATCGAATTTGCGAAGTATGGTCCCGATTGGTACGGCTTTCTGTTGAGTTAATTAGTATTAAGACGTTTCTTGCATTGACTTTGCGTAAAGTCACCCGTAGCACTCTTGAAGTTCGGGATTCGATTCCCCACCCATGTACTAAACGGAATAATCGAATTTGGGATGTATGGCAACAATTGGTGCGGCGTTGTGTTGATTTAATCAGTATTAAGACGTTTCATTCATTGGATATGCGAAAAGTCAACCGTAGCACCCTTGAAGTTCGGGATTCCATTCCCCTCCCATGTACTATGCAATAATCGAATTTGCGATGTATGGCCCCGATTGTTACGGGTGTGGTACGGCGTTGTGTGATTTAATTAGTATTAAGACGTGCCTTGCATTGGATATGCGTAAAGTCACCCATAACACCCTTGAAGTTCGGGATTCGTTTCCCCTCCGATGTACTAAATGGACTAATCGAAATTGCGATGTATGGCCCCCATTGTTATGGCGTTGTGTTGACTTAATTAGCATTAAGACGTTTCTTGCATTGGATATGCGAAAAGTCACCCGAAGCACACTTGAATTTCGGGATTCGATTCCCCTCCCATGTAGTGAAAATCCACAGCCTGCTTCCAGTCTCCGACCGGGTCAGCAATGGAATGAATGAAGCCCCCATCTAGCGGCGAGGATATGAACTGTGCCGGCTGCCGAGGCCTGACGCACTCCTCTGGGGCAATGATGAAATGAATGACAGATGAAATGAAATGATAGTGGAGAGTGTTGCTGGAATGAAAGTATGACAGGGAAAACCGGAGTACCCGGAGAAAAATCTGTCTGCCTCCGTTTTGTCCAGCACAGATCTCACATGGAGTGACCGGGATTTGAACCACGGATCCAGCGGTGAGAGGCCGGCGTGCTGCCGCCTAAGCCACGGACGCTTGCCCCTCCCATGTAGTAAATGAAATAATTGAATTTGCGATGTATGGCCCCGACTGGTAAGGCGTTGTGTTGATTTAATTAGTATTTAGAAGTTTCCTGCATTGGATTTTCTAAAAGTCACCCGTAACGCACTTGAAGTTCGCGATTCGATTCCCCTCCCATGTACCAAATGGAATAATCGAACTTGCGACGTATGGCCCCGATTGGTACGGCGTTGTGTTGATTTAATTAGTATCACGACGTTTCTTGCATTGGATATTCGAAACGTCACCCGTAGCACCCTTGAAGTCCGGGATGACATTACCCTCCCATGTACTAAATGGAATAATCGAATTTTCCGATGTATGGCACCGATTGGTACGGCTTTGCGTTGAGGTAATTAGTATTGATACGTTTCTTGCATTGGATATGCGAAATGCCACCCGTAGCACACTTGAAGTTCGGGATTCGGTTCCCTTTCCATGTAGTAAATGGAATAAACAAATTTGCGATGTATGGCCCCGATTGTTACGGGTGTGGTACGGCGTTGTGTTGCTTTAATTAGTATTAAGACGTTTCTTGCATTGACTTTGCGTTACGTCACCCGTAGCATTCTTGAAGTTCGGGATTCGATTCCTCCCATGTACTAGAATTTGCGATGTATGACCCCAATTGTTACGGGTGTGGTACGGCGTTGTGTGATTTAATTATTCTTAAGACGTGTCTTGCATTGGATATACGTTAAGTCAATCGTAGCGCCCTTAAAGTTCGGGATTCGAATTCCCTCCCATTTACTAAATGGAATAATCAAATTTGCGATGTATGGCCCCAATTGGTACGGCGCAGCGTTGTGTTTATTTAATTAGTATTAAGACGTTTATTGCATTGGATATTCGAAAAGTCACCAATAGCGCCCTTGAAGTTCCGGATTCGATTCCCCTGCCATGTACTGAAGGGAATAATCGAATTTGGGATGTATGGCACCAATTGGTGCGGCGTTGTGTTGATTTAATCAGTATTAAGACGTTTCATGTATTGGATATGCGTAAAGTCAACCGTAGCACCCTTGAAGTTCGGGATTCAATTCCCCTCCCATGTACTTAATGGAATAATCGAATTTGCGATGTATGGCCCCGATTGTTACGGGTGTGGTACTGCGTTGTGTGATTTAATTATTCTTAAGACGTGTCTTGCATTGGATATACGTTAAGCCAATCGTAGCGCCCTTAAAGTTCGGGATTCGAATTCCCTCCCATGTACTAAATGGAATAATCAAATTTGCGATGTATGGCCCCAATTGGTACGGTGCAGCGTTGTGTTTATTTAATTAGTATTAAGACGTTTATTGCATTGGATATTCGAAAAGTCACCAATAGCGCCCTTGAAGTTCCGGATTCGATTCCCCTGCCATGTACTAAATGGAATAATCGAATTTGCGATGTATGGCTCCAATTGGTGCGGCGTTGTGTTGACTTAATTAGCACTAAGACGTTCCTTGCATTGGATATGTGAAAAGTCACCCGTAGCACCCTTGATGTTCGGGATTCGATTCCCCTCCCATGTAGTAAATGGAATAATCAAATTTGCGATGTATGTCCCCAATTGGTACGGCGTTGTGTTGATTTAATTAGTATTAGGTCGTTTCTTGCATTGGATATGCAAAAAGTCACCCGAAGCACACTTGAAGTTCGGGTTTCGAATCCCCTCCCATGTAGTAAATGAAATAATTGAATTTGCGATGTATGGCCCCGACTGGAACGGTGTTGTGTTGATTTAATTAGTACTAAGACGTTTCCTGCATTGGATTTTCGAGTAGTCACCCCTAGCGCCCTTGAAGTTCGGGATTCGATTCCCCTCCCATGTACCAAATGGAATAATCGAATTTTCGACGTATGGCTTCAATTGGTACGGCGTTGTGTTGATTTAATTAGTATCACGACGTTTCTTGCATTGGATATTCGAAACGTCACCCGTAGCACCCTTGAAGTCCTGGATTTGATTACCCTCCCAGTTACTAAATGGATTAATCGAATTTGCGATGTATGGCCCCGATTGGTACGGCAATGTGTTTATTTAATTATTAATAAGATGTTTCTAGCATTGGATATACCAAAAGTCACCCGTGCGCCCTTAATGTTCGGGATTCGATTCCCCTCCCATGTACTAAATTGAATAATCAAATTTGCGATGTATGGCCCTGATTGGTACAGCGGTGTGTTGCTTTAATTAGTATTAAGACGTTTCTTGCATTGGATATTCGAAAAGTCACCCGTAGCGCCCTTGAAGTTCGGGATTCGATTCCCCTCCCATGTAGTTAATTGAATAATCGAATTTGCAATGTATGTCCCCAAATGGTGCGGCGTTGTGTTGAGTTAATTAGTATTGATGCGTTTCTTGCTTTAGATATGCGAAAAGTCACCTGTAGCACACTTGAAGTTCGGGATTCGATTCCCCTCCCATTTACTACATGGAATAATAGAATTTGCGATGTATGGCCCCGATTGTTACGGGTGTGGTACGGCGTTGTGTGATTTAATTAGTATTAAGACGTGTCTTGCATTGGATATGTGTTAAGTAAATCGAAGCGGCCTTAACGTTCGGGATTCGATTCCCCCCCCATGTACTATATGGAATAATCAAATTTGCGATGTATGGCCCCAATTGGTACGCCGTGATGTTGATTTAATTAGTATTAAGACGTATCTTGCGTTAGATATGCGATAAGTCACCCGTAGCGCCCTTGAAGTTCGGATTTTGATTCCCCTCCCATGTTCTAAATGGAATAATAGAATTTGCGATGTATGACCCCAAATGGTACGGCGTTGTGTTGAGTTAATTAGTATTGATAAGTTTCTTCCATTGGATATTCGAAACGTCACCCGTACCAACCTTGAAGTTCGGGATTCGATTACCCTCCCATGTACTAAATGGAATAATCGAATTTGCGATGTTTGGCCCCGATTGGTACGGTTTTGCGTTGAGGTAATTAGTATTAAGACGGTTCTTGCTTTGGATATGCGAAAAGTCACATGTAGCACACTTGAAGTTCGGGATTCGATTCCCCTCGCATGTAGTAAATGTAATACTTGAATTTGCGATGTATGGCCCCGACTGGTACGGCGTTGTGTTGATATAGTTAGTATTAAGACGTTTCCTGCATTGGATTTTCGAAAAGTCACCCGTAGCGACCTTGAAGTTCGGGATTCGTTTCCCCTCCCATTTACTAAATGGAATAATCGAATTTGCGATGTATGGCGCCGATTGGTACGGGTGTGGTACGGCGTTGTGCGATTTAATTAGTATTAAGGCGTGTCTTGCATTGGATTTGCGTAAAGTCACCCGTAGCACCCTTGAAGGTCGGGATTCGATTCCCCACACAGTTACTAAATGGATTAATCGAATTTGCGATGTATGGCCCCGATTGGTACGGCAATGTGTTTATTTAATTATTAATAAGACGTTTCTAGCTTTGGATATACCAAAAGTCACCCGTGCCCCCTTAGGCTGCTTTCACACGGCCACCTTCCTCCACGCCACTCCACTCCACTTTTCAGCCACTCCGTTTTTCTTCCCGTTCCACCTCCATCAACTTTAATAACTCCAGTTTGACTTCGGCCATGGAAGTGAACGTTTGCCTTGGTATTTATGCTCTGGTGCGATGAAGATTACGGATAAAGAAGAAAAGGGTTCATTGGGTCCATCCATGAAATGCATATCGCATAGAGCGAGGAACTCGCCGTTTTATCATGGAAGAACTTGCCAGTGATCCGAAAAAAATCTTCAATTATTTTCGTATGAGTGTAAGTTCTGCTGATGAATTGTTATCAATCCTTGAACCAAGCTAACAGCGTCAGGGCACCAACATGAGAAAATGTATTCCACCCAAAGGGAGGCTAGCTGTTACTCTGAGGTAAGTAGGTACTATAAATGCATTATCTATGCTCAAAGGGTACATTTACTTGTATTTCATTAGAAACGAACCATAAAATAGTCTACAATGAAAAGGAAAAAGGTGACAATAATGAAGAAAGTTATATATTTCTCATTTGTAACCTAACTTATAATAATTACCACAGAGGGATATATAAGAAACGTATGAAATTGGTAGGTACTTACTACTGAATATGTGTATCATTAGGGGCCAGTTCATCAGAAGGTATCATCGTCGGGCACAGGTTTGTTTGTGGCTGACATTCATTGTATGTATCAGGACTATGTAGTGTTACGTGTTGCCCCTAGTGGCTAGTTCGTTAATTGGATTACGGTGGGTGAAAGCACAACACATTTGCTCCTTTAACGAAATATTAGCTTTATTGCAGGCCAGGAAAATACACCACACAATAAGCACTGAATTTCACTTCATAAGACACTACTAGTCACTATAGCTTCCACACTTAGTCTACTTTCACACTACTGTCCTCGCTATTAATACCTGAAACTCTGCCTTGTACGCAAACAACAGTTATTTACGACAGCCAGTCACCCATCACTACACACTGCTTCGCTGTCCGGAGAATCAGCCTCACTTGGGTATCGTAACTTCGTACGTCAGTCGCCACACTACTGTCGCACAGGTAAAAACACGCACTAGCTCAAAAACACGGTCCCTCCCTCGCTGGTAAGGCCGCTTTATATAGGGAGGGTGGTGACTCATTGGACGTTTCCAGAGTAGAAGAGTTCACGGCTCCTCCCGAGAGTTCCATCACCTGGTACGCCTGGAACATTCCAGACCATGTCTTTGTTCCCGCTGCGCAAGTAGCCGGCCGACAGAGACCAGAGGTAGCCTCATGCGGCTGTGAGTCACGCGAGAGGGAATGAAGCAACCCCGCTCTCGTAACAGTAGCAATGGGGAGGTGTTGTAGTGGATTGGCTGAAATGAGGCGTAGAGTGATGGTTGATTGATAAATGAAGAGGAGGAAGAATAGGATGAGGGTGGGTGCTGGTAATAAGAGTGGTAGGGAACGGCATGAGAATATGTCGACCCACGTCGACCTATTTAATTCTGTATTGACGAATGGTGGAAATTAAGGCCATCTTGCACTCGAACTTCACATCTTCATCAATTTGTAGCATTTCGGGCAAGAGCGAAAGAAGGAAGTGCCTGTCTGCATCAAATACTTCCTCCTTTCCCTTTCCTTGACTCAAAGTTTTGTTTAAATTTATCAAGAGTGATATCTTCTTCTACTTCTTGGGAGGACGTGGTTGGTGCTCACGGTTTTCAGTTATAATGTCCCTTAGCTCGGTGTCCATGTCGTCCTCCACGTCTTCGCCAGCATCAGTTTCTTCAACTTCCTCTTGCTGGTTAATGTTGGAAACAGTGCTGGACACGAAAAAAGAATCCCATAATCAAGCGTAATAATCACATATAAATAATAATGCAACGGTGATTATTGATATATAAAAGTAGATACACTGAGAGTTCCTCACGTTTTGTTGGCCATGACTGGTAGAAGAAAGTGTAACAGGTAGATAGATAGATAGATAGATTTATTTTGACTGGCAAGATTAGGGCCATTGGGCCCTCTCTTCCATCTAACCAGATTATACAAATAATAAATGATGAACAATACAAATACAACTTAAATCTAACAATATTACAATATTGATATAATATAAAATACATATGAAATGGATTAGCTTGATAATATACAATACAAATAAAATAAAATACAAATAAATCTAACAATTTTACAATATTTATACAGTATAAAATACATATAAACTGGATTAGCTTGGTGGTGTAGGCTGTAAATTGTTGCATTGTTAGGGTGAATAACTAAGATACTTAGGAGTAAGTTTAAAATTACAGTAAGGTAAAGGAAATAGGCTACTGAAAAAAAGTAGACTAATGATGGTGATGAAGATGATGATGAAGATAATTAGTAGTTACTGAAGGAGGTTATTTAGATATCTAAATTGAGAGTAAATGAGAAAGTGAGAATTGGAAAGTTTGAATATATGTAATACGACGTAAGAATATAAGCATAAATGTTGAGTTCAACTTTCATTTACTTAGTGAGTATGTACTGCTGGCAACGCTGCTTGAAGCTGGACGGGGTTGCTCCTCTGACAGAGCGAGGCAGATTGTTCCACAGTCGTGCAGTAGCAACAACGAAGGAGTTGGTATAGCGTACTGTACGGTGTATGGGTATCAGCAAGAGTGTGTCGTTTTTTGACCGTGTTCCAAGAGTATGCTCGTACGAGAGGCGGTGAAGCTAAGAGTGCAGGTAAGCTGGAGTTGAAGTTGAGAGTATTTGTTGAAGAATACATAAAGAATGGAGGTCGCGGCGTTGATTTAGACGTAACCAGTTAAGTTGCTCATAAGCGGGGGTGACATGGTCATAGTACCGTAAATTAAATATGTAGCGTACACAGGCATTTTGTGCATGTTGGAGTTTGTTTTTAAGAGTAACAGTGAGATCTTTGTATACCACATCGCAGTAATCAAAATGAGGCAATATTAGGGAGGAAACAAGTCGTTCCTTTAATACACGAGAGAAAATATTCCAGAATCTTCTAAGTGAATTCAATGCGGAAAATACTTTTCTGGAAACATTGCAGACGTGCTGCGTCCAGGAAAGATGTTTATCTATAATAACGCCTAGATCTTTAACTGACTCACGGAATTCGATTGGGGAATCGCACAAGCGTAATTTTGGTAATGTGGGTTCATTTTTTAGTTTTAGGAGGATTTTCGGGTGGGAGATTATGATTGCTTGGGTTTTAGCCTCATTGAGTCGTAGTCCATGTAAGCGAGTCCAGTTACAGATTTCAGTTAAGTCTTCATTAAAGGTGCCGATTGCTTCCGATAGTTTTTCTGGTGCTGAAAGCAGGTAGATTTGTACATCATCAGCATATAGGTGGTGTTTGCATTTAGTGATTGATGACGGAATGTCGTTTATATATATTGAAAACAGGAGCGGTCCAAGGACTGACCCCTGAGGGACTCCTCTCTCAACTGTACGCCATGCAGACATTTGATTTAAGTTAATTTTAACACATTGTTGACATCCACGTAGATAAGAGTCCATCCATTGGATACTGTTCTTGGAGAGATGAATTTTAAATAGACAAGAGAGTAATATGTCATGGTCAACAGAAGCGAAGGCTTTACTGAAATCAAGCAGTGTTAGGATTGTTACTAGCCCACTGTCCATAGCCTTTCTTATGTCATCCGTGACCTTGAGTAGTGCAGTACTAGTACTATGATTTTTGCGGAAGCCGGATTGGTGTTCATGAAGGATATTGTGCTCTAGCAAATAGGAGGAGAGTTGTTCGTGGACGATAAATTCCAGTGATTTGGAGAGGGGTGATAGTATACTGACTGGGCGATAATCGCTTACATGTTTAGCCCGTGTATTTTTTGGGATTGGGATGACGAAGGCCGCTTTCCAAAGCGATGGGTACATACCTGTCATTAACGAGTGATTGAATATGTGTGTTATTGTGGGAAGTATAATATCAATGATACGTTTGAATAATTCGATTTCTATATTGTCAATCCCTTTAGATTTCGATTTTATTCGAAGAATAGCACGTCTGGCTTGTGAGGGGGTAACATGCGAGAAATGGAATGGTTCTCTGTTAGGGGTGGGGATGCTGTAGTTATTGATCAAAGTTCTGTGTTTCATGTCAGGGTCAACTGAGTGTCCGATAGTTGTAAAATGTTCGTTGAGTGTGTCAAGAGGTAGATTAATGGGGTTGTCAATTTTCTCTCTACCTATTCCCATATTTCTTAGTTCCTTCCACGCCGCAGAGGGTTTAATATTACCTCCTAGCAGGTTATGAGCATGTCTGATTCGAGCATTACGTACCGTTTGGGAAGTTTTGTTTATGTACGTTTTCCTTGTGGCGCTGGCTCCACTTCCTGTCGGTGGGTTTTTCAGTTTTTGCAGTTCTTTGGAAAAACTGCTTCTAATGCCCTTCCACTTCTTCTGTACATCTAGTTCTGAAAACAATATAACTTTTGTTGCAGATACCTTGCAAGTGGATATTCCTTGACAGATCTACATTACATTTACAGGATTGGAGTGTGTACATTGAATGAAGTCATACATGAAACATGCGATAAAATTCGGAATCTACTTCAGCCAACAGTGCTTCCTATTCCGACAGCAGAGAAATGGGAAGAAATTGCTCAACTGTTCTTAGTGCGTGCTAATTTTCCAAATTGCATTGGTGCCATAGATGGCAAGCACATTAAAGTTATAAAACCAGCACATAGTTGATCATTATACCATAATTATAAGATTTTTTTCTGTTGTGCTATTGGCTGTGTGTGACGCTAATTATTGTTTCACATTGGTTGATATAGGAAATTATGGAAAGAATCCAGACTCTTCTATTTTCAAGCAATCCAATCTTACGAAATCGTTGGCCAGGAACACACTGAACATCCCTCCGTCTCGGCCGTTTCCAGATTTGGCTGAACCTAATTTCCCACTAGTGTTTGTTGGAGATGAAGCCTTTTCCGTGTCCTCTCATATAATGCGTCAATACGCGGGATCTCATCTTTCTCACAAGAAACAAATATTTAATTATAGGCTTTCGAGAGCAAGAAGATTCGTAGAGTGCTCGTTTGGCATACTTTCAAATAAATGGCGTATTTTCCACAGACCTCTCAATGTAGATATTGACTTTGCTATAAGTATCGTGAAGGCCTGTGTCGTTCTACATAATTTTGTCCAAGCCAGGAATAGATTCCAATTTGAACATACTTTAACTGAAACTGGGCTGTACGAGGAAGTTCATTCAGATACCCAACATCAAAGGTCTGTTAACAACGTAAGAGACTTCTATGCAGATTATTTTGAAGGGGAAGGGGCTTTGCCCTGGCAGGATTCTATGATTAATCGTTAGTAGGTACTACCTCAAGACACAACAGCTTGTGTTCAGTTTCATCATCATCATCATCATCATTTCCCCTTTTCCAGTTGGCACTGGGTGGGGGCAAATATGGTTCCTCTCCACTTTGTTCTGTCGTTCCACCATTCCCCTTCCGACACAATGTTTCAATCCAGGTTCCGTTTTCTAATACTATTCTCCACCGAGTCCATCCAACGCATTCTTGGTCTTCCTCGTCCTCTCTTCCCTGTCATCCGTCGTTCCAGTGCTCGTCTTGGTAGCCTTAGTTCATTCATACGTTTGACATGTCCAAACCATCTCAATCTGTTTTGCTCCAGTTTGTCATTTAGATTCTGTACTCCCAGTTCTTTCCGTATATCTTCATTTCTCACTCTGTCCCTCCTCGTTTTCTGGACCATACTTCTCAGAATCTCATCTCAGCTGCTTGTACTCTGCTCTCATCCCTCTTAGTCATTGTCCAAGTTTCTGCTGCATATGTCATTATAGGAACATAATATGCTTTGTAAATAACTTGTTTAGCCTTATTTGGTATATCCTTGTTCCATACTAGTCCCCGTAACTGTTGGTACAAAGCACTCCCGAGTTGTATTCTTCTGCTAATTTCCAAATCTAGTCTTCCATCTTCAGTCAGTTCACTTCCCAAGTATTTGAAGTGTTCAGTTTATTGTTATAAAATAATTATGTTGTGATAATACGGGCTACAAATAAAAAGTGTACTCACCAACTTCTCTCTTCTTGGAGTCATTTGCTTCAATATAATTAGGAATAACGGCTTGGGCAACTTCAGCCCACACATTTTTTTTTAAATTTTATTGGCATAATCTGTGGAACGAATGTCCCACAGACAAAGACGCTGTTCAATTTCAAATATTAGTTTTTCACTATCTATAAATGACATTTAAAAAAATTAAAAGCGAGTAAAAAATAGTAATATTGTAGCCGATTTATTCTTTACAACCCAAAGAAGCAACAATACAAAGACACAGAATGATACAGACAGAGCATATCGCTCTAGTGAGTCCTCCCAAGTACCAATCAGTACCACCAGGAAGCGGCACCTCAATATAAATGGTGAAAATAGAACACGTAGCACATACAAAGTTGACCGTCTGAACGATTTGATGCAACTGAGTGAGCTACATGTGGCCGAGAGTTGCCTGCAGTGGAGGGGGACTTGCAGCCGATAGGCACCAACTGCTGGTTGACGAGAGCGGACGGATGTGGCGCCACAGATAGTGTTTCATCTGAAAGCCCCCACGCTAGAGCTTTACCTACAGTGGAGTGGTGTGGAGGAAGGTGGACCGTGTGAAAGCAGCCTAAATGTTCGGGATTCGATTCCCCTACCATGTACTAAATGGAATAATCGAATTTGCAAAGTATGGCCCCAATAGTTGCGGCGTTTTGTTGATTTAATTAGTATTAAGACGTTTCTTGCTTTAGATATGCAATAAGTCACCCGTAGCGCCCTTGAAGTTCGGGTTTCTATTCCCCTCCCATCATGGGCGCCCATCGGATTTTTTCCAGGGGGGGGGGGGGGCAAGTAAATATCTTCGTTTCATTGCCTACCTGTCACCCCCCTCCCCTCCCCATCCCCCCCCCCCCTCACACACACACACACACACAAAAAGTTTCATTTCTTACTTACTTCGTCTTCGTGATATTCATTATTTGACTGCTCTGAAACCATTGTCTACTTTGTGGCAAGTATGGGAGGAATGTTTTCTTTGAGTTTTTGTCCGTTAACGTTCGCTTTTCTTCGTGATTCAACGTCGCAATGTTCAGTTCTTAAAAACAGGAAAAAACTAGTGGTATCGACAAAAATAAAAATCAAGTACCGTAGTTCATTAAAATGGTAACTTATCGTTAATCCAGTTCGCCAACTTTCTAAATTACTGGATATATTTTCACATGATCCCAAATCACTGAGTTAAACTGTGGAAATATCCCAAGATCTGAATCAGACAATTATTTAAATAGCACTGTTTCCAAATACGGTAGGCTACGGTATCTAGTTTGTACTGGCCATTACAGCAGATCGTCACGTCTTTCCTCTTCTAAACAACCAATCGGAAATACTTCGCATTGCTCTTACTAGAATCATGAAACACTTGTAGTTTACGAACTGATAAACTCGAGCCTATGGTTTTAGTAAAAATTAGTTTTGTAAATAAAAAATATTTCGCCTGATTATTAATAACCACTAAATAAAATGGATAAAAACCACTATATCACTTACTTCTTACTACCATTATTCGCATTTTCGACTAAAACAAGAGGAATTGTGATACAGGAATGGTGATACGAACGTAAACAAACCACTTCTTTCAATGTGTAATTGAGCCTTATGCTCAAGCTTTTCTCTGTTTATGAAAATAATAGACGATAAAATAAAACTAACAGATATCGTACAATTCCGTTGAGTTTTATAAAATAACAAGTGATATATTTCGCCGTATTATTGTACCTGTGACGTAAAAAATATACTGTCTAACCAATCTAATACAAATACTTTTTGAGTTTTTAAATTTATGTGTGTTAAGGCTACCCTTGAAGAGGGGAAAATTAACCTTTTTATATTCAATAACTGGCATTGTTGTAAATGTAAACCGGTTTAAACTTCATCCCTTGTACTTGACAGTGAGTGAAATTCTGGTTTATGTTATAACGTGTCATTAGGCGAGTGTGTATATGTAATGTTATTTCAGAGTACCGATAGCGTAGTTTTGAGATGAGTGCCCCGGAATATGAAACATGATACGTACGTGGTATTTCCCTGAAGGTAGTGTTGAAAATATCATAGGCCTACTAGGGATGGCTGCTGTCAGCGTCGGCAATCAAATTTCGAATATTTAGGTAACCAGTCGTCATCGTGGAGCTTAAATTGAGGTACTCAACTACACAGATGGGCTTAAAAATCAAATTACTACATTCTGTCCTTTCTTAAAATGCATGCCACGATGGATTTACGTTGCTGCCCCCGACTTGGAATATGCAGATTTATTAAAGTTGTAACCTTCCCAGGTCATAAGGGATCGAACCCTTACTTTCGGGACGTACGATTTTCATAATGCCCACATACTTTTTTGATGCCTTTTTGTGTTTTATAATTATGTAATGAAGTGTATAATATTATGTGATTTATTCCCGATTAATTAGTTTAGGTTTTAAGGGATTGTAATTGGCAGGATCTGAGTCTAGTTGTATGTGAATATTTTAACAGTGGAATAATCTTCAGTCAGAGAGTCTGGAATTGTGTGCAAGAACCAGGAAGTAGGCTTGTTGTCGCCTGGGTTTTTCTCTCGCAAGCTCAAGTGCATGATGACTCATGCAGGTAGGAGGCTTGGCAACCCTGAGCTAGGGGTGTGTCTAGGTTATTTTGAAGACCAAGAAGGCACTCCTTATATGGTAATGTTTTGTTTTGATTGGCTGGACCCGTGAGGGAAGCCAGGTAGGCCAGTGATTTGTGGAGGGGAGATGAATGTTATTAGGACTTGACGAAGCTGTGAGGGCGACTCATTCTTAGGACTCCGTGGGGAGTAGTACTCGTTCTTTGGACCGCGTGTAGGGTGGTGTACTCAATCTTTGGACTCCGTGTGGAGTGGTTCGTATTCTTGGTAAGACTCCGTGAGGGAGTGGAACTTGTATTTTGGGCTTGTGTGTTTTTGGTGGAGAAGGAAGGTATTTCAGACGATCACAAGTTGGTGTTCGAAGTGCAATTACTGAGTTGCTGGCTATACATTCTCAAGGGAATTATGAGCCTAGTTTCAAACAAATAGTCTAGATTGTTTGTCTCGAATCGCATGAAGTATTGTAAACTAAAGTATGTTTACCGAAATTCTGAGACCATAGCGGTAAATTGTTATACGACAAATACTAGTAAAATATGCTATGTATTAGTAAACTCAGGAGTGAACTAGATGCGATAATCCAACACATGGATTTAAAGCATCTTTGTATAATCAGATCCACGAAACTAGATAAATCGTTGGATGCTGACCATCAAAGTAATAATGTACATAATATTCATAGTTGAGAGGCTTGCGTGTGAAATATATAGTAATTGTGCTGCGAGTAAGTAGGAGTGATTCTCTGGGAGCAACTAACCCTCGAATCAGTAGAGTTAAGTCGTCACAGCTGAAGTCAACGCCTGTAAGTACCAGTCATCATTATTTCCGAGGATCATCAATATGTCATAAGTGTGCCTATGTGAATATGATAGGGAGTGTTAGATAGTCTGTACGACGAGGATCCTGCGAAGTGTATTTCATGTCTGGTATCAGAATATATTGTAAATTTTACCAGATCTATAGTGCTTTTATGTGTGAGGTAACCAGTGTGGTTAAGAGTGAATGTTAATTGCTGTTGCTCATACCGTACAGGTGCTTAACCCTCAAGCAACCCGTGAAGCCGAGCAGTTACAAAGTTTCCATAACATATGAGGCTGTTTCTTCGCCTGAGTGTGTATTTAACTATGAGTGGCATACACTATAAATATGCGTTTGCTAAAATTACAAATTTAAAAAAAATAATACAAAGAATGTAGATTAAATTTTAACAGATATCATACACAACCAATGTGCAAAAACAATTATTTAAATACCGGTAACAAGTTTGGAATTTCCTCATTGGTACAATTTCACATTCAAGTCAGATCAACAGCAAGAACACCAAGGTGACTAAGGCGATCCTTTCATTTATGTCCTTAAATAATCAACAATCCCAAAGTATATTCTCTTGTGGAGCGCTTAAACTTAATCAACTTGACGTTTAATGACCAAGCAGTTTTGTACAGTTTTCCAGAAATTTTTCCGTCCCTAAAACCTGCCGCCTTAGCAGTTGCAAGGTTTGTCCCCCCGTCAATACGGGTCTGAATATAGTAAATTATCCAATATTGTAAGCACGACCTTACAGGACCAGTGTTTTACTAGTCAGCATAGAAAAGCTTATTTTAGCAGTTAAGAAACGCTATCGATGTTGCGATGTCTAAAAATATCTCCAGAACGTCCTTTTCATATCGACACTGCCGAAAAGTAGTAGTCAAAAGTAGTAGCCACTCAAGATAGTGATAGGGAAACATACGGTATTTAACACTAGGCATAACCGTATTGAAATTTGGCGCTTGCCTAGATATTAGGCCCCTTTAAACATCAATTATCATCATCATCATCATCCATTGGTGACAGAGTGCATGACATCATTAGAACCATATTTTTATTTAACAATTGTAAATACATATTACGTCAGCAACATTACAGAATTTTGTTATTGTAACAGTTGTCAGTTGACTATTTGTAACTTCCATTTATGAAATAAACTGGTGTGACAATGAACAATCTTATTTCAACATTCTCGGAAATCCAGGCCCCCAAGGGCGCCCACGATATTAACCCATGCATGAGTACCAAATGGCCGAACAGACCCACTTAAAGCTTGAATATTCTAAGAACAATTCTTAGTCAGCACCCACAAACTGAGAGTAATCAACATGCAAAATTTCAGTTTCATAGCCCTTGTGGTTACAAAGATACGATGATTAACGAGTATATACAATAAGGTAAGATTGCATTACTTACCTTTAAATTAAATATAAATGCATTCGTAGACCAAGTACACAAAATTAATAAATAATACTGTCGGCACACAGACACAGCCTAGGTGACCGTTCAGTGAACACAATACACACGAATGGAATGTAGGCTATGCGCATATAAATTACAATATTCCCTTGTAATATTACTCAAGTGTCTAATTTAAAAGCGAAAGCACACCAGAACTATTGCATAACTGACATAATATGTAGGATGATTTTAACCTTCCGGTGGGTGCTACTGATCTTATCTCATATTCGTCAACTACCTTACAGAAGTTACGTCTTTCCACATGACATTCAAGTCCATATCGGCAGGTTTGTCAATAACCTTCTACACATTTGCTGTTGTTGCAAAACTGATATGCGAGGCAGATTGCGCCTGATCGAGCACCATTAAGTAATAGACTATGTAGAGAACGAATGAGTGTTTCACTAATTGAAGCAAAACTATTCTTCAGCACATATTGTAATTTTTAAAATGCAGGTTTCTGAGGTGTGTCAGACAGGCTTAATGCGCCCACTGCCACTATACAGTATTTAATGTTTGGCCTGTCAGAATGTTAAATATCTTAAGTATTTATATTTAGTACAAATTAATTACAATACTGTAAGAACTTTTGCAAAAAAAAAAAAGTTTGTTCTCAGTCTGATTTTCATATCGTTTTATTTTTCAAGAATACAGGGGGGGGGGGGGGGGCATGGCCCCCCCGTATGGGCGCCCATGCCTCCCATGTACTAAATGGAATAATAGAATTTGCGATGTATGGCCCCGATTGGTACGGCTTTGCGTTCAGTTAATTAGTATTAAGACGTGTTTTGCATTGACTATGCGTAGAGACACCCGTAGAACCCTTGAAGTTCGGGATTCGATTCCCCACACATGTACTAAATGGTATAATCGAATTTGTGATATATGGCCCCAATTGGTGCGGCGTTGTGTTGATTTAATCAGTATTAAGACGTTTCTGGCATTGGATATGAGTAAAGTCACGCGTAGCACCCTTGATGTTCGGGATTTGATTCCCCTCCCATGTACTGAATAGAATACTCGAATTTGCGATGAATGGCCCCAATTGGTACGGCGCGGCGTTGTGTTTATTTAATTAGTATTAAGACGTTTATTGCATTGGATATTCGATAAGTCACCCATAGCGCCCTTGAAGTTGCGGATTCGATTCCCCTGCCATGTACTAAATGGAATAATCGAATTTGCGATGTATGGCCCCAATTGGTGCGGCGTTGTGTTGATTTAATCAGTATTAAGACGTTTCTTGCATTGGATATACGTAAAGTCACCCGTAGCATCCTTGAAGTTCGGGATTCGAATCCCCACACATGTACTAAATGGAATAATCGAATTTGCGATGTATGGGCCCGATTGGTACAGCGTTGTTTTTATTTAATTAGTATTAAGACGTTTCTTGCATTGGATATACGAAAAGTCACCCGTGCGCCCTTAAAGTTCGGGATTCGAGTCCCCTCCCATGTACTAAATCGAATTACCGAATTTGCGATGTATGGCCCCAATTTATGCGGCGTTTTGTTGATTTAACTAGTATTAAGACGTTTCATGCATTGGATATTCGAAACGTCACCCGTAGCACCCTTCATGTTCGGGATTCGATTCCCCTCCCATGTTCCGAATGGAATACTCAACTTTGCGATGAATGGCCCCAATTGGTACGGCGTTGTGTTTATTTATTTAGTATTAAGACGTTTATTGCATTGGATATTCGAAAAGTCACCCATAGCGCCCTTGAAGTTCCGGATTCGATTCCCCTGACATGTAGTAAATGGAATATTCGAATTTGCGATGTATAACCCCCAAAAGGTACGGCGTTGTGTTGAGTTAATTAGTATTGATACGTTTCTTACATTGGATATGCGAAAAGTCACCCGTAGCACCCTTGAAGTTCGGGATTTGATTACCCTCCCATTTGCTAAATGGAATAATCGAACTTGCGATGTATGGCCCCGATTGGTATGGCGTTGTGTGATTTAATTAGTATTAAGACGTGTCTTGCATTGGATATTCGAAACATCACCCGTAGCACCCTTGAAGTCCGGGACTTGATTACCCTCCCATGTACTAAATGGAATAACCGAATTTAGGATGTATGGAATCAATTGGTGCGGCGTTGTGTTGATTTAATCAGTATTAAGACGTTTCTTGCATTGGATATGCGTAAAGTCACCCGTAGCACCCTTCATGTTCGGGATTCGATTCCCCTCCCATGTACCTAAAGGAATACTCGAATTTGCGATGAATGGCCCAAATTGGTACGGCGCTGTGTTTATTGAATTAGTATTAAGACGTTTCTTGCATTGGATATTCGAAAAGACACCCATAGAGCCTTTGGAGTACCGGTTTCGATTCCCCTGCCATGTACTAAATGGAATAATCGAATTTGCGATGTATGGCCCCGATTGGTACAGCGTTGTGTTGCTTTAATTAGTATTAAGACGTTTCTTGCATTGGATATTCGAAAAGTCACCCGTAGCGCCCTTGAAGTTCGGGATTCGATTCCCCACCCATGTAGTAAATGGAATAATCGAATTTGCGATGTATGACCCCAAATGGTACCGCGTTGTGTTGAGTTAATTAGTATTGATACGTTTCTTCCACTGGATATTCGAAACGTCACCCGTAGCACCCTCGAAGAGAGGGATTTGATTACCCTCCCATATACTAAATGGAATAATCGAATTTGAGACGTATGGCCCCGATTGATACGGCTTTGCGTTGTGTTAATTAGTATTAAGACGTTTCTTACATTGACTATGCGTAAAGTCACCAGTAGCACCGTTGAATTTCGGGATTCGATTCCCCACCCTTGTACTAAATGGAATAATTGAATTTGGGAAGTATGGCCCCAAAAGGTACGGCGTTGTGTTGAGTTAATTAGTATTGATACGTTTCTTGCATTGGATCTGCAAAAAGTCACCCGTAACACCCTTGATGTTCGGGATTCGATTCCCTTCCCATTTACTAAATGGAATAATCGAATTTGCGAAGAATGACCCCGATTGCTACGAGTGTGGTTCGGCGGTGTGTGATTTAATTAGTATCAAGACGTGTCTTGCATTGGATATGCGAAAAGTCACCCGTAGCACACTTGAAATTCGGGATTCGTTTCCCCTCCCATGTAGTAAATGGAATAATTGAATTTGCGATGTATGGCCCCCCACTGGTACGGCGTTGTGTTGATTTAATTAGTATTAAGACGTTTCCAGCATTGGATTTTCGAAAAGTCACCCGTAGCGCCCTTGAAGTTCGGGATTCGATTCCCCTCCCATGTACAAAATGGAATAATCGAATTTGCGATCTATGGCCCCAATTGCTGCGGCGTTGTTTTGATTTAATCAGTATTAAGACGTTTCTTGCATTGAATATGTGTAAAGTCGTCCGTAGCACCCTTGAAGTTCGGAATTCGAATCCCCACCCTTGTAGTAAATGGAATAATTGAATTTGCGATGTATGGCCCCGACTGGTATGGCGTTGTGTTGATTTAATTAGTATTAAGACGTTTCCTGCATTGGATTTTCGAAAAGTAAACCGTAGCACCCTTGAAGATCGGGATTCGATTCCTCTCCAATGTACTAAATTGATTAATCGAATTTGCAATGGATGGCCCCAATTTGTACGGCATTTTGTTGATTCAATTAGTATTAAGACGTTTCTTCCGTTAGATATGCGATAAGTCACCCGTAGCGCCCTTGAAGTTCTGGATCGATTCCCCACCCATGTACTAAATGGAATAATAGAATTTGCTATGTATGGCCCCGATTGGTACGGCGTTGTGTTGATATAATTCGTATTAAGACGTTTCCTGCATTGGATTATCGAAGAGTCACACGTAGCGCCCTTGAAGTTCGGGATTCGATTCCCCTCCCATGTACCAAAAGGAATAAATGAATTTGCGACGTATGGCCACGATTGGTACGGCTTTGCGTTGAGTTAATTAGTATTAAGACGTTTCTTGCATTGACTATGCGTAAAGTCATCCGTAGCAACCTTGAATTTCGGGATTCCATTCCCCACACATGTACTAAATGGAATAATCGAATTTGGGAAGTATGGCCCTAAATGGTACGGCGTTGTGTCGATTCAACTAGTATTAAGACGTTTCTTGCATTGGATATTCGAAACTTCACCCGTAGCACCCTTGAAGTTCGGGATTATATTACCCTCCCATGTACTAAATGGAATAATCTAATTTGCGACATATGGCCCCGATTGATACGGCTTTGCGTTGAGTTAATTAGTATTAAGACGTTTCTTGCATTGACTATGCGTATAGTCACCCGTTGCAAACTTGAATTTCGGGATTCGATTCCCCACACATGTACTAAATGAAATAATCGAATTTGGGAAGTATGGCCCCAAATGGTACGGCGTTGTGTTGAGTTAATTAGTATTGATACGTTTCTTGCATTGGATATGCAATAAGTCACCCGTAACACCCTTGAAGTTCGGGATTCGATTCCCCTCCCATTTACTAAATGGAATAATCGAATTTGCGATGAATGACCCAGATTGGTACGGGTGTGGTTCGGCGTTGGGTGATTTAATTAGTATCAAGACGTGTCTTGCATTGGATATGCGAAAAGTCACCCGTAGCACCTTTGAAGTTCGGGATTCGATTCCCCACCCATGTACTAAATGGAATAATCGAATTTGCGATGTATGGGCCCGATTGGTACAGCGTTGTTTTTATTTAATTAGTATTAAGACGTTTCTTGCATTGGATATACGAAAAGTCACCCGTGCGCCCTTAAAGTTCGGGATTCGATTCCCCTCCCGTGTACTAAATGGAATAACCGAATTTGCGATGTATGGCCCCAATTTATGCGGCGTTTTGTTGATTTAACTAGTATTAAGACGTTTCATGCATTCGATATTCGAAACGACACCCGTAGCACCCTTCATGTTCGGGATTCCATTCCCCTCCCACGTTCCGAATGGAATACTCAATTTTGCGATGAATGGCCCCAATTGGTACGGCGTTGTGTTTATTTAATTAGTATTAAGACGTTTATTGCATTGGATATTCGAAAAGTCACCATAGCGCCCTTGAAGTTCCGGATCCGATTCCCCTGTCATGTACTAAATGCAATAATCGAATTTGCGATGTATGGCCCGGATTGGTACGGCGTTGTGTTAATTTAATTATAATTAAGACGTTTCTTGCATTGGATATACCATAAGACACCCGTGCGCCCTGAAAGTTCGGGATTCGATTCCCCTCCCATGTACTAAATGGAATAATCGAATTTGCAATGTATGGCCCCAATTGGTGCGGCGTTTTGTTGATTTAATTGGTATTAAGACGTTTCTTGCATTAGATATGCGATAAGTCACCCGTAGCGCCTTTGAAGTTCGGGTTTCGATTCCAATTCTATGAACAAAATGGACTAATCGAAATTGGGATGTATGGCCCCCATTAGTACGGAGTTCTGTTGACTTAATTAGCATTAAGACGTTTCTTGCATTGGATATGCGAAAAGTCACCCGTAGCACACTTGAAATTCGGGATTCGATTCCCCTCCCATGTAGTAAATGGAATACAGTAATTGAATTTGCGATGTATGGCCCCAACTGGTACGGCGTTGTGTTGATTTAATTAGCATTGGATTTTCGAAAAGTCACCCGTAGCGCCCTTGAAGTTTGGGATTCAATTCCCCTCCCATGTACCAAATGGAATACTGTAATCGAATTTGCGATGTATGGCCCCAAATGCTGCGGCGATGTATTGATCTAATCAGTATTAAGACGTTTCTTGCATTGGATATGCGTAAAGTCATCCGTAGCACCCATGAAGTTCGGAATTCGATTCCCCACACATGTACTAAATGGATTAATCGAATTTGCGATGTATGGGCCCGATTGGTACAGCGTTGTGTTTATTTAATTAGTATTAAGACGTTTCTTGCATTGGATATACGAAAAGTCACCCGTGCGCCCTTAAAGTTCGGGATTCGATTCCCCTCCCATGTACTAAATGGAATAATCGAATTTGCGATGTATGGGCCCAATTCATACGGCGTTTTGTTGATTTAATTAGTATTAAGACGTTTCTTGCATTGGATATTCGAAACGTCACCCGTAGCACCCTTCATGTTCGGGATTCGATTCCCCTCCCATGTACCGAATGGAATACTCAAATTTGCGATGAATGGCCCCAATTGGTACGGCGCGGCGTTGTGTTTACTTAATTAGTATTAAGACGTTTATAGCATTGGATATTCGAAAAGTCTTCCATTGCGCCCTTGAAGTTCCGGATTCGACTCCCCTGCCATGTACTAAATGGAATAATCGAATTTGCGATGTATGGCCCCGATTGGTACGGCGTTGTGTTTATTTAATTATTATTAAGACGTTTCTTGCATTGGATATACCAAAAGACACCCATGCGCCCTTAAAGTTCGGGATTCGATTCCCCTCCCATGTACTAAATGGAATAATCGAATTTGCAATGTATGGCCCCAATTGGTGCAGCGTTTTGTTGATTTAATTGGTATTAAGACGTTTCTTGCATTAGATATGCGATAAGTCACCCGTAGCGCCTTTGAAGTTCGGGTTTCGATTCCACTCCTATGAACAAAATGGACTAATCGAAATTGCGATGTATGGCCCCCATTGGTACGGCGTTCTGTTGACTTAATTAGCATTAAGACGTTTCTTGCATTGGATATGCTAAAAGTCACCCGTAGCACACTTGAAATTCGGGATTCAATTCCCCTCCCATGTAGTAAATTGAATAATTGAATTTGCGATGTATGGCCCCGACTGATACCGCTTTGTGTTGATTTAATTAGCATTAAGACATTTTCTGCATTGGACTTCGAAAAGTCACCCGTAGCGCCCTTGAAGTTGGGGATTCGATTCCCCTCCAATGTACCATATGGAATAATCGAATTTGCGAAGTATGGCCCCAATTGCTGCTGCATTGTTTTGATTTTATCAGTATTAAGACGTTTCTTGCATTGGATATGCGTAAAGTCATCCATAGCACCCTTGAAGTTCGGAATTCGAATCCCCTTGTAGTAAATGGAATAATTGAATTTGCGATGTATGGCCCCGACTGGTATGGCGTTGTGTTGATTTAATTAGTATTAAGACGTTTCTTGCATTGGATATTTGAAACTTCACCCGTAGCTTCCTTGAAGTTCGGGTTACGATCACCCTCCCATGTACAAAGTGGAATAATCGAATTTGCAATGTATGGCCCCGATTGGTCCGGCTTTGCGTTGAGTTAATTAGTATTAAGACGTTTCTTGCATTGACTATGCGTAAAGTCACCAGTGGCACCCTTGAAGTTCGGGATTCGATTCCCCACACATGTACTAAATGGAATAATCGAATTTGCGATGTATGGCCCCGATTGGTACAGCGTTCTGTTGCTTTAATTAGTATTAAGACGTTTCATGTATTGGATATTCGAATAGTCACCCGTAGCCCCCTTGAATTTAGGGATAGGATTCCCCTCCCATGTAGTAAATGGAATAATCGAATTTGAGATATATGGCCCCAAATGGCACGGCGTTGTTTTCAGTTAATTAGTAACGATAAGTTTCTTGCATTGGATATGCGAAAAGTCACCCGTAGAACCCTTGAAGTTCGGGATTCGATTCCTCCCAATTACTAAATGGAATAATCGAATTTGCGATGTATGGCCCCGATTGGTACGGGTGTGGTACAGCATTGTGTGATTTAATTAGTATTAAGACGTGTCTTGCATAGGATATGCGTAACGTCACCCGTCGCACCCTTTAAGTTAGGGATTCGATTCCCCACCCAGGTACTAAATGGATTAATCGAATTTGCTATGTATGGCCCCGATTGGTACGGCGTTGTGTTTATTTAATCAGTATTAAGACGCTTCTTGCATTGGATATACGAAAAGTCACCCGTGCGCCCTTATTGTTCGGGATTCGATTCCCCTCCAATGTACTAAATGGAATAATCGAATTTGCAATGGATGGCCGCAATTTGTGCGGCGTTTTGTTGATTTAATTAGTATTATGACGTTTCTTCCATTAGATATGCGATAAGTCACCCGTAGCGCCCTTGAACTTCGGGTTTCGATTCCCCTCCCATGTACTAAATGGAATAATAGAATTTGCGATTTATGGCCCCGATTGGTATGGCGTTGTGTTTATATAATTCGTATTAAGAGGTTTCTTGCATTGGATATGCGAAAAGTCACCCGTAGCACCCTTGAAGTTCGGGATTCGATTCCCCTCCCATGTACCAAATAGAATAATCGAATTTGCGACGTATGGCCCCGATTGGTACGGCAATGTGTTGATCTAACTAGTATTAAGACGTTTCTTGCATTGAATATTCGAAACGTCACCCGTAGCACCCTTGAAGTTCGGGATTTGATTACCCTCCCATGTACTAAATGGAATAATCGAATTTGCGACATATGGCCCCGATTGGTACGGCTTTGCGTTGAGTTAATTAGTATTGATACGTTTCTTGCATTGGATATTCAAAAAGTCACCCGTAACACCCTTAAGGTTCGGGATTCGATTCCCCTCCCAGGTACCAAATGGAATAATCGAATTTGCGACGTATGGCCCCGATTGGTACGGGAGTGTTGATCTAACTAGTATTAAGACGTTTCTTGCATTGGATATTCGAAACGTCACCCGTAGCACCCTTGAAGTTCGGGATTTGAACACCCTCCCATGTACTAAATGGAATAATCGAATTTGCAATGTATGGCCCCAATTGGTGCAGCGTTTTGTTGATTTAATTGGTATTAAGACGTTTCTTGCATTAGATATGCGATAAGTCACCCGTAGCGCCTTTGAAGTTCGGGTTTCGATTCCACTCCTATGAACAAAATGGACTAATCGAAATTGCGATGTATGGCCCCCATTGGTACGGCGTTCTGTTGACTTAATTAGCATTAAGACGTTTCTTGCATTGGATATGCGAAAAGTCACCCGTAGCACACTTGAAATTCGGGATTCGATTCCCCTCCCATGTAGTAAATGGAATAATTGAATTTGCGATGTATGGCCCCGACTGGTACGGCTTTGTGTTGATTTAATTAGTATTAAGACATTTTCTGCATTGGACTTTCGAAAAGTCACCCGTAGCGCCCTTGAAGTTCGGGATTCGATTCCCCTCCAATGTACCAAATGGAATAATCGAATTTGCGATGTATGGCCCCAATTGCTGCTGCATTGTTTTGATTTAATCAGTATTAAGACGTTTCTTGCATTGGATATGCGTAAAGTCATCCATAGCACCCTTGAAGTTCGGAATTCGAATCCCCTTGTAGTAAATGGAATAATTGAATTTGCGATGTATGGCCCCGACTGGTATGGCGTTGTGTTGATTTAATTCGTATTAAGACGTTTCTTGCATTGGATATTTGAAACTTCACCCGTAGCACCCTTGAAGTTCGGGTTACGATCACCCTCCCATGTACAAAGTGGAATAATCGAATTTGCATTGTATGGCCCCGATTGGTACGGCATTGCGTTGAGTTAATTAGTATTAAGACGTTTCTTGCATTGACTATGCGTAAAGTCACCAGTAGCACCCTTGAAGTTCGGGATTCGATTCCCCACACATGTACTAAATGGAATAATCGAATTTGCGATGTATGGCCCCGATTGGTACAGCGTTCTGTTGCTTTAATTAGTATTAAGACGTCTCATGTATTGGATATTCGAATAGTCACCCGTAGCCCCCTTGACTTTAGGGATTCGATTCCCCTCCCATGTAGTAAATGGAATAATCGAATTTGCGATATATGGCCCCAAATGGCACGGCGTTGTTTTCAGTTAATTAGTAACGATAAGTTTCTTGCATTGGATATGCGAAAAGTCACCCGTAGAACCCTTGAAGTTCGGGATTCGATTCCTCCCAATTACTAAATGGAATAATCGAATTTGCGATGTATGGACCCGATTGGTACGGGTGTGGTACAGCATTGTGTGATTTAATTAGTATTAAGACGTGTCTTGCATAGGATATGCGTAACGTCACCCGTAGCACCCTTGAAGTTAGGGATTCGATTCCCCACCCAGGTACTAAATGGATTAATCGAATTTGCTATGTATGGCCCCGATTGGTACGGCATTGTGTTTATTTAATCAGTATTAAGACGCTTCTTGCATTGGATATTCGGAACGTCACCCGTAGCACCCTTGAAGTTCTGGATTGATTACCCTCCCATGTACTAAATGGAATAATCGAATTTGCGACATATGGCCCCGATTGGTACGGCTTTGCGTTGAGTTAATTAGTATTAAGACGTTTCTTGCATTGACAATGCGTAAAGTCACCCGTAGCAATCTTGAATTTCGGGATTCGATTCCCCACACATGTACTAAATGGAATAATCGAATTTGGGAAGTATGGCCCCAAATGGTACGGCGTTGTGTTGAGTTAATTAGTATTGATACGTTTCTTGCATTGGATATGCAAAAAGTCACCCGTAACACCCTTGAAGTTCGGGATTCGATCCCCTCCCATTTACTAAATGGAATAATCGAATATGCGATGAATGACCCAGATTGGTACGGGTGTGGTTCGGCGGTGGGTGATTTAATTAGTATCAAGACGTGTCTTGCATTGGATATGCGAAAAGTCACCCGTAGCACCTTTGAAATTCGGGATTCGATACCCCACCCATGTACTAAATGGATTAATCGAATTTGCGATGTATGGCCCCGATAGGTACGGGTGTGGTACGGCGTTGTGTGATTTATTTAGTATTAAGACGTTTCTGGCATTGGATATGCGAAAAGTCACCCGTAGGAACCTTGAAGTTCGGGATTCGATTCCCCTCCCATGTACTAAATGGACTAATCGTAATTGCGATGTATGGCCCCCATTGGAACGGCGTTGTGTTGACTTAATTAGCACTAAGACGTTTCTTGCATTGGATATGCGAAAAGTCACCCGTAGCGCCCTTGAAGTTCGGGATTCGATTCCCCTCCCATGTAGTAAATGGAATAATCGAATTTGCGATGTATGTCCCCAATTGGTACGGCGTTGTGTTGAGTTAATTAGTATTAAGATATAAACAATTCATGCTTTTGGGCTAATGCCCCGATTGGTACAGCGTTGTGTTGCTTTAATTAGTATTAAGACGTTTCTTGCATTGGATATTCGAAAAGTCACCCGTAGCGCCCTTGAAGTTCGGGATTCGATTCCCCTCCCATGTAGTAAATGGAATAATCGAATTTGCGATGTATGACCCCAAATGGTACGGCGTTGTGTTGAGTTAATTAGTATTGATACGTTTCTTCCACTGGATATTCGAAACGTCACCCGTAGCACCCTCGAAGATCGGGATTTGATTACCCTCCCATATACTAAATGGAATAATCGAATTTGAGACGTATGGCCCCGATTGATACGGCTTTGCGTTGTGTTAATTAGTATTAAGACGTTTCTTACATTGACTATGCGTAAAGTCACCAGTAGTACCGTTGAATTTCGGGATTCGATTCCCATCCCTTGTACTAAATGGAATAATTGAATTTGGGAAGTATGGCCCCAAAAGGTACGGCGTTGTGTTGAGTTAATTAGTATTGATACGTTTCTTGCATTCGATATGCAAAAAGTCACCCGTAACACCCTTGATGTTCGGGATTCGATTCCCTTCCCATTTACTAAATGGAATAATCGAATTTGCGAAGAATGACCCCGATTGCTACGGGTGTGGTTCGGCGGTGTGTGATTTAATTAGTATCAAGACGTGTCTTGCATTGGATATGCGAAAAGTCACCCGTAGCACACTTGAAATTCGGGATTCGATTCCCCTCCCATGTAGTAAATGGAATAATTGAATTTGCGATGTATGGCCCCCACTGGTACGGCGTTGTGTTGATTTAATTAGTATTAAGAAGTTTCCCGCATTGGATTTTCGATAAGTCACCCGTAGCGCCCTTGAAGTTCGGGATTCGATTCCCCTCCCATGTACCAAATGGAATAATCGAATTTGCGATCTATGGCCCCAATTGCTGCGGCTTTGTTTTGATTTAATCAGTATTAAGACGTTTCTTGCATTGGATATGTGTAAAGTCTTCCGTAGCACCCTTGAAGTTCGGAATTCGAATCCCCACCCTTGTAGTAAATGGAATAATTGAATATGCGATGTATGGCCCCGACTGGTATGGCGTTGTGTTGATTTAATTAGTATTAAGACGTTTCCTGCATTGGATTTTCGAAAAGTAAACCGTAGCACCCTTGAAGTTCGGGATTCGATTTCTCTCCCAAGTACCAAATCGAATAACCGAATTTGCGACGTATGGCCCCGATTGGTATGGCGTTGTGTCGATTTAATTAGTATTATGACGTTTCTTGCATTGCATATTCGAAAAGTCACCCGTGCGCCCTTAAAGATCGGGATTCGATTCCTCTCCAATGTACTAAATTGAATAATCGAATTTGCAATGGATGGCCCCAATTTGTGCGACATTTTGTTGATTCAATTAGTATTAAGACGTTTCTTCCGTTAGATATGCGATAAGTCACTCGTAGCGCCGTTGAAGTTCGGGTTTCGATTCCCCTCCAATGTACTAAATGGAATAATAACATTTGCGATGTATGGCCCCGATTGGTACGGCGTTGTGTTGATATAATTCGTATTAAGACGTTTCCTGCATTGGATTTTCGAAGACTCAACCATAGCGCCCTTGAAGTTCGGGATTCGATTCCCCTCCCATGTACCAAATGGAATAATCGAATTTGCGACATATGGCCCCGATTGGTACGGCTTTGCGTTGAGGGAATTAGTATTAAGACGTTTCTTGCATTGACTATGCGTAAAGTCACCCGTAGGAAACTTGAATTTCGGGATTCGATTCCCCACACATGTACTAAATGGAATAATCGAATTTGGGAAGTATGGCCCCAAATGGTACGGCGTTGTGTTGAGTTAATTAGTATTGATACGTTTCTTGCATTGGATATGCAAAAAGTCACCCGTAACACCTTTGAAGTTCGGGATTCGATTCCCCTCCCATTTACCAAATGGAATAATCGAATTTGCGATGAATGACCCAGATTGGTACGGGTGTGGTTCGGCGTTGGGTGATTTAATTAGTATCAAGACGTGTCATGCATTAGATATACGAAAAGTCACCCGTAGCACCTTTGAAGTTCGGGATTCGATTCCCCACCCATGTACTAAATGGATTAATCGAATTTGCGATGTATGGGCCCGATTGGTACAGCGTTGTTTTTATTTAATTAGTATTAAGACTTTTTTTGCATTGGATACACGAAAAGTCACCCGTGCGCCCTTAAAGTTCGGGATTCGATTCCCCTCCCATGTACTAAATGGAATAACCGAATTTGCGATGTATGGCCCCAATTTATGCGGCGTTTTGTTGATTTAACTAGTATTAAGACGTTTCATGCATTGGATATTCGAAACGTCACCCGTAGCACCCTTCATGTTCGGGATTCGATTCCCCTCCAATGTACCAAATGGAATAATCGAATTTGCGATGTATGGCCCCAATTGCTGCTGCATTGTTTTGATTTAATCAGTATTAAGACGTTTCTTGCATTGGATATGCGTAAAGTCATCCATAGCACCCTTGAAGTTCGGAATTCGAATCCCCTTGTAGTAAATGGAATAATTGAATTTGCGATGTATGACCCCGACTGGTATGGCGTTGTGTTGATTTAATTAGTATTAAGACGTTTCTTGCATTGGATATTTGAAACTTCACCCGTAGCTCCCTTGAAGTTCGGGTTACGATCACCCTCCCATGTACAAAGTGGAATAATCGAATTTGCAATGTATGGCCCCGATTGGTACGGCTTTGCGTTGAGTTAATTAGTATTAAGACGTTTCTTGCATTGACTATGCGTAAAGTCACCAGTAGCACCCTTGAAGTTCGGGATTCGATTCCCCACACATGTACTAAATGGAATAATCGAATTTGCGATGTATGGCCCCGATTGGTAAAGCGTTCTGTTGCTTTAATTAGTATTAAGACGTTTCATGTATTGGATATTCGAATAGTCACCCGTAGCCCCCTTGAATTTAGGGATTCGATTCCCCTCCCATGTAGCAAGACCAACTACAATACTCAGACCTTAATGTAGAAAAAACATGGCGGCGATGGTTGCCCTACCTATAGCTAAGATCATGTCATCGGGCTTGCCACAATTCGTGTAAATTATTATTTTTACTCACATAAGAGCATAAAATATATCACAAGACGAGACTAGGTTCCGAAGAAATAACTAAATGGAATAAAAGAATTTGCGATTTATGGCCCCGATTGGTATGGCGTTGTGTTTATATAATTCGTAGTAAGACGTTTCTTGCATTGGATATCCAAAAAGTCACCCGTAGCACCCTTGAAGTTCGGGATTCGATTCCCCTCCCATGTACCAAATGGAATAATCGAATTTGCGACGTATGGCCCCGATTGGTACGGCAATGTGTTGATCTAACTAGTATTAAGACGTTTCTTGCATTGGATATTCGAAACGTCACCCGTAGCACCCTTGAAGTTCGGGATTTGATTACCCTCCCATGTACTAAATGGAATAATCGTATTTGCGACATATGGCCCCGATTGGTACGGCTTTGCGTTGAGTTAATTAGTATTAAGACGTTTCTTGCATTGACTATGCGTAAAGTCACCCGTAGCAAACTTGAATTTCGGGATTCGATTCCCCACACATGTACTAAATGGAATAATCGAATTTGGGAAGTATGGCCCCAAATGGTACGGCGTTGTGTTGAGTTAATTAGTATTGATACGTTTCTTGCATTGGATATGCAAAAAGTCACCCGTAACACCCTTGAAGTTCGGGATTCGTTTCCCCTCCCATTTACTAAATGGAATAATCGAATTTGCGATGAATGACCCAGATTGGTACGGGTGTGGTTCGGCGTTGGGTGATTTAATTAGTATCAAGACGGGTCTTGCATTGGATATGCGAAAAGTAACCCGTAGCACCTTTGAAGTTCGGGATTCGATTCTCCACCCATGTACTAAATGGATTAATCGAATTTGCGATGTATGGGCCCGATAGGTACAGCGTTGTTTTTATTTAATTAGTATTAAGACGTTTCTTGCATTGGATATACGAAAAGTCACCCGTGCGCCCTTAAAGTTCGGGATTCGATGCCCCTCCCATGTACTAAATGGAATAACCGAATTTGCGATGTATGGCCCCAATTTATGCGGCGTTTTGTTGATTTAACTAGTATTAAGACGTTTCATGCATTGGATATTCGAAACGTCACCCGTAGCGCCCTTCATGTTCGGGATTCGATTCCCCTCCAATGTACCAAATGGAATAATCGTATTTGCGATGTATGGCCCCAATTGCTGCTGCATTGTTTTGATTTAATCAGTATTAAGACGTTTCTTGCATTGGATATGCGTAAAGTCATCCATAGCACCCTTGAAGTTCGGAATTCGAATCCCCTTGTAGTAAATGGAATAATTGAATTTGCGATGTATGGCCCCGACTGGTATGGCGTTGTGTTGATTTAATTAGTATTAAGACGTTTCTTGCATTGGATATTTGAAACTTCACCCGTAGCTCCCTTGTAGTTCGGGTTACGATCACCCTCCCATGTACAATGTGGAATAATCGAATTTGCAATGTATGGCCCCGATTGGTACGGCTTTGCGTTGAGTTAATTAGTATTAAGACGTTTCTTGCATTGACTATGCGTAAAGTCACCCGTAGCAAACTTGAATTTCGGGATTCGATTCCCCACACATGTACTAAATGGAATAATCGAATTTGGGAAGTATGGCCCCAAATGGTACGGCGTTGTGTTGAGTTAATTAGTATTGATACGTTTCTTGCATTGGATATGCAAAAAGTCACCCGTAACACCCTTGAAGTTCGGGATTCGATTCCCCTCCTATTTACTAAATGGAATAATCGAATTTGCGATGTATGGGCCCGATTGGTACAGCGTTGTTTTTATTTAATTAGTATTAAGACGTTTCTTGCATTGGATATACGAAAAGTCACCCGTGCGCCCTTAAAGTTCGGGATTCGATTCCCCTCCCATGTTCCGAATGGAATACTCAATTTTGCGATGAATGGCCCCAATTGGTACGGCGTTGTGTTTATTTAATTAGTATTAAGACGTTTAGTGCATTGGATATTCGAAAAGTCACCCATAGCGCCCTTGAAGTTCCGGATTCGATTCCCCTGTCATGTACTAAATGCAATAATCGAATTTGCAATGTATGGCCCGGATTGGTACGGCGTTGTGTTAATTTAATTATTATTAAGACGTTTCTTGCATTGGATATACCATAAGACACCCGTGCGCCCTGAAAGTTCGGGATTCGATTCCCCTCCCATGTACTAAATGGAATAATCGAATTTGCAATGTATGGCCCCAATTGGTGCGGCGTTTTGTTGATTTAATTGGTATTAAGACGTTTCTTGCATTAGATATGCGATAAGTCACCCGTAGCGCCTTTGAAGTTCGGGTTTCGATTCCAATTCTATGAACAAAATGGACTAATCGAAATTGCGATGTATGGCCCCCATTAGTACGGAGTTCTGTTGACTTAATTAGCATTAAGACGTTTCTTGCATTGGATATACAAAAAGTCACCCGTAGCACACTTGAAATTCGGGATTCGATTCCCCTCCCATGTAGTAAATGGAATAATTGAATTTGCGATGTATGGCCCCAACTGGTACGGCGTTGTGTTGATTTAATTAGTATTAGGACGTTTCCTTCATTGGATTTTCGAAAAGTCACCCGTAGCGCCCTTGAAGTTCGGGATTCAAATCCCTTCCCATGTACCAAATGGAATACTGTAATCGAATTTGCGATGTATGGCCCCAATTGCTGCGGCGTTGTATTGATCTAATCAGTATTAAGACGTTTCCTGCATTGGATTTTCGAAAAGTCAAACGTATCGCTCTTGAAGTTCGGGATTCCATTCCCCTCCCAAGTACCAAATGGAATAACCGAATTTGCGACGTATGGCCCCGATTGGTACAGCGTTCTGTTGCTTTAATTAGTATTAAGTCGTTTCTTGTATTGGATATTCGAATAGACACCCGTAGCCCCCTTGAATTTAGGGATTCGATGCCCCTCCCATGTAGTAAATGGAAGAATCGAATTTGCGATATATGGCCCAAATGGCACGGCGTTGTGTTCATTTAATTAGTATTGATAAGTTTCTTGCATTGGATATGCAAAAAATCACCCGAAGCACACTTGAAGTTCGGGTTTCGAATCCCCTTCCATGTAGTAAATGAAATAATTGAATTTGCGATGTATGGCCCCGATTGGTACGGCAATGTGTGTATTTAATTATTAATAAGAAGTTTCTAGCATTGGATATACCAAAAGTCACCCGTGCGCCCTTAATGTTCGGGATTCGATTCCCCTCCCATGTACTAAATTGAATAATCAAATTTGCGATGTATGGCCCCGATTGGTACAGCGCTGTGTTGCTTTAATTAGTATTAAGACGTTTCTTGCATTGGATATTCGAAAAGTCACCCGTAGCGCCCTTGAAGTTCGGGATTCGATTCCCCTCCCATGTAGTTAATGGAATAATCGATTTTGCAATGTATGTCCCCAAATGGTGCGGCGTTGTGTTGAGTTAATTAGTATTGATGCGTTTCTTGCTTTAGATATGCGAAAAGTCACCTGTAGCACACTTGAAGTTCGGGATTCGATTCCCCTCCCATTTACTAGATGGAATAACAGAATTTGCGATGTATGGCCCCGATTGTTACGGGTGTGGTACGGCGTTGTGTGATTCAATTAGTATTAAGACGTGTCTTGCATTGGATATGCGTTAAGTAAATCGAAGCGGCCTTAACGTTCGGGATTCGATTCCCCTCCCATGCACTATATGGAATAATCAAATTTGCGATGTATGGCCCCAATTGGTACGCCGTGTTGTTGATTTAATTAGTATTAAGACGTATCTTGCGTTAGATATGCGATAAGTCACCCGTAGCGCCCTTGAAGTTTGGATTTTGATTCCCCTCCCATGTACTAAATGGAATAATAGAATTTGCGATGTATGACCCCAAATGGTACGGCGTTGTGTTGAGTTAATTAGTATTGATAAGTTTCTTCCATTGGATATTCGAAACGTCACCCGTACCAACCTTGAAGTTCGGGATTCGATTACCCTCCCATGTACTAAATGGAATAATCGAATTTGCGATGTATGGCCCCGATTGGTACGGCTTTGCGTTGAGGTAATTAGTATTGATACGTTTCTTCCATTGGATATTCGAAACGTCACCCGTACCACCCTTGAAGTTTGGGATTCGATTACCCTCCCATGTACTAAATGGAATAATCGAATTTGCGATGTTTGGCCCCGATTGGTATGGTTTTGCGTTGAGGTAATTAGTATTAAGACGGTTCTTGCTTTGGATATGCGAAAAGTCACATGTAGCACACTTGAAGTTCGGGATTCGATTCCCCTCGCATGTAGTAAATGTAATACTTGAATTTGCGATGTATGGCCTCGACTGGTACGGCTTTGTGTTGATATAGTTAGTATTAAGACGTTTCCTGCATTGGATTTTTGAAAAGTCACCCGAAGCGACCTTGAAGTTCGGGATTCGGTTCCCCTCCCATTTACTAAATGGAATAATCAAATTTGCGGTGTATGGCGCCGATTGGTACGGGTGTGGTACGGCGTTGTGCGATTTAATTAGTATTAAGACGTGTCTTGCATTGGATTTGCGTAAAGTCACCCGTAGCACCCTTGAAGGTCGGGATTCGATTCCCCACACAGTTAATAAATGGATTAATCGAATTTGCGATGTATGGCCCCGATTGGTACGGCAATGTGTTTATTTAATTATTAATAAGACGTTTCTAGCTATGGATATACCAAAAGTCACCCGTGCGCCATGGAAGTGAACGTTTGTCTTGGTATTTATGCTCTGGTGCGATGAAGATTACGGATAAAAAAGAAAAGGGTTCATTGCGTCCATCCATGAAATGCATATCGCATAGAGCGAGGAACTCGCCGTTTTATCATGGAAGAACTTGCCAGTGATCCGAAAAAAATCTTCAATTATTTTCGTATGAGTGTAAGTTCTGCTGATGAATTGTTATCAATCCTTGAACCAAGCTAACAGCGTCAGGACACCAACATGAGAAAATGTATTCCACCCAAAGAGAGGCTAGCTGTTACTCTGAGGTAAGTAGGTACTACAAATTCATTATCTATGCTCAAAGGGTACATTTACTCGTATTTCATTAGAAACGAACCATAAAATAGTCTACAATGAAAAGGAAAAAGGTGACAATAATGAAGAAAGTTATATATTTCTCATTTGTAACCTAACTTATAATAATTACCACAGAGGGATATATAAGAAAAGTATGAAATTGGTAGGTACTTACTACTGAATATGTGTATCATTAGGGGCCAGTACATCAGAAGGTATCATCGTCGGGCACAGGTTTGTTCGTGGCTGACATTTATTGTAAGTATCAGGAGTATGTAGTGTTACGTGTTGCCCCTAGTGGCAAGTTCGTTAACTGGATTACGGTGGGTGAAAGCACAACACAATTGTTCCTTTAACGAAATATTAGCTTTATTGCAGGCCAGGAAAATACACCACACAATAAGCACTGAATTTCACTTCATAAGACACTACTAGTCACTATAGCTTCCACACTTAGTCTACTTTCACACTACTGTCCTCGCTATTAATACCTGAAACTCTGCCTTGTACGCAAACAACAGTTATTTACGACAGCCAGTCACCCATCACTACACACTGCTTCGCTGTCCGGAGAATCAGCCTCACTTGGGTATCGTAACTTCGTACGTCAGTCGCCACACTACTGTCGCACAGGTAAAAACACGCACTAGCTCAAAAACACGGTCCCTCCCTCGCTGGTAAGGCCGCTTTATATAGGGAGGGTGGTGACTCATTGGACGTTTCCAGAGTAGAAGAGTTCACGGCTCCTCCCGAGAGTTCCATCACCTGGTACGCCAGGAACATTCCAGACCATGTCTTTGTTCCCGCTGCGCAAGTAGCCGGCCGACAGAGACCAGAGGTAGCATCAGGCGGCTGTGAGTCACGCGAGAGGGAATGAAGCAACCCCGCTCTCGTAACAGTAGCAATGGGGAGGTGTTGTAGTGGATTGGCTGAAATGAGGCGTAGAGTGATGGTTGATTGATAAATGAAGAGGAGGAAGAATAGGATGAGGGTGGGTGCTGGTAATAAGAGTGGTAGGGAACGGCATGGGAATATGTCGACCCACGTCGACCTATTTAATTCTGTATTGACGAATGGTGGAAATTAAGGCCATCTTGCACTCTAACTTCACATCTTCATCAATTTGTAGCATTTCGGGCAAGAGCGAAAGGAGGAAGTGCCTGTCTGCATCAAATACTTCCTCCTTTCCCTTTCCTTGACTCAAAGTTTTGTTTAAATTTATCAAGAGTGATATCTTCTTCTACTTCTTGGGAGGACGTGGTTGGTGCTCACGGTTTTCAGTTATAATGTCCCTTAGCTCGGTGTCCATGTCGTCCTCCACGTCTTCGCCAGCATCAGTTTCTTCAACTTCCTCTTGCTGGTTAATGTTGGAAACAGTGCTGGACACGAAAAAAGAATCCCATAATCAAGCGTAATAATCACATATAAATAATAATGCAACGGTGATTATTGATATATAAAAGTAGATACACTGAGAGTTCCTCACGTTTTGTTGGCCATGACTGGTAGAAGAAAGTGTAACAGGTCAAAGTATATGTACGTTTTCCTTGTGGCGCTGGCTCCACTTCCTGTCGGTGGGTTTTTCAGTTTTTGCAGTTCTTTGGAAAAACTGCTTCTAATGCCCTTCCACTTCTTCTGTACATCTAGTTCTGAAAACAATATAACTTTTGTTGCAGATACCTTGCAAGTGGATATTCCTTGACAGATCTACATTACATTTACAGGATTGGAGTGTGTACATTGAATGAAGTCATACATGAAACATGCGATAAAATTCGGAATCTACTTCAGCCAACAGTGCTTCCTATTCCGACAGCAGAAACATGGGAAGAAATTTCTCAACTGTTCTTAGTGCGTGCTAATTTTCCAAATTGCATTGATGCCATAGATGGCAAGCACATTAAAGTTATAAAACCAGCACATAGTTGATCATTATACCATAATTATAAGATTTTTTTCTGTTGTGCTATTGGCTGTGTGTGACGCTAATTATTGTTTCACATTGGTTGATATAGGAAATTATGGAAAGAATCCAGACTCTTCTATTTTCAAGCAATCCAATCTTACGAAATCGTTGGCCAGGAACACACTGAACATCCCTCCGTCTCGGCCGTTTCCAGATTTGGCTGAACCTAATTTCCCACTAGTGTTTGTTGGAGATGAAGCCTTTTCCGTGTCCTCTCATATAATGCGTCAATACGCGGGATCTCATCTTTCTCACAAGAAACAAATATTTAATTATAGGCTTTCGAGAGCAAGAAGATTCGTAGAGTGCTCGTTTGGCATACTTTCAAATAAATGGCGTATTTTCCACAGACCTCTCAATGTAGATATTGACTTTGCTATAAGTATCGTGAAGGCCTGTGTCGTTCTACATAATTTTGTCCAAACCAGGAATAGATTCCAATTTGAACATACTTTAACTGAAACTGGGCTGTACGAGGAAGTTCATTCAGATACCCAACATCAAAGGTCTGTTAACAACGTAAGAGACTTCTATGCAGATTATTTTGAAGGGGAAGGGGCTTTGCCCTGGCAGGATTCTATGATTAATCGTTAGTAGGTACTACCTCAAGACACAACAGCTTGTGTTCAGTTTCATCATCATCATCATCATTTCCCCTTTTCCAGTTGGCACTGGGTGGGGGCAAATATGGTTCCTCTCCACTTTGTTCTGTCGTTCCACCATTCCCTTTCCGACACAGTGTTTCAATCCAGGTTCCGTTTTCTAATACTATTCTCTACCGAGTCCATCCAACATATTCTTGGTCTTCCTCGTCCTCTCTTCCCTGTCATCCGTCGTTCCAGTGCTCGTCTTGGTAGCCTTAGTTCATTCATACGTTTGACATGTCCAAACCATCTCAATCTGTTTTGCTCCAGTTTGTCATTTAGTTTCTGTACTCCCAGTTCTTTCCGTATATCTTCATTTCTCACTCTGTCCCTCCTCGTTTTCTGGACCATACTTCTCAGAATCTCATCTCAGCTGCTTGTACTCTGCTCTCATCCCTCTTAGTCATTGTCCAAGTTTCTGCTGCATATGTCATTATAGGAACATAATATGCTTTGTAAATAACTTGTTTAGCCTTAATTGGTATATCCTTGTTCCATACTAGTCCCCGTAACTGTTGGTACAAAGCACTCCCGAGTTGTATTCTTCTGCTAATTTCCAAATCTAGTCTTCCATCTTCAGTCAGTTCACTTCCCAAGTATTTGAAGTGTTCAGTTTATTGTTATAAAATAATTATGTTGTGATAATACGGGCTACAAATAAAAAGTGTACTTACCAACTTCTCTCTTCTTGGAGTCATTTGCTTCAATATAATTAGGAATAACGGCTTGGGCACCTTCAGCCCACACATTTTTTTTAAAATTTTATTGGCATAATCTGTGGAACGAATGTCCCACAGACAAAGACGCTGTTCAATTTCAAATATTAGTTTTTCACTATCTATAAATGACATTTTTTAAAATTAAAAGCGAGTAAAAAATAGTAATATTGTAGCCGATTTATTCTTTACAACCCAAAGAAGCAACAATACAAAGACACAGAATGATACAGACAGAGCATATCGCTCTAGTGAGTCCTCCCAAGTACCAATCAGTACCACCAGGAAGCGGCACCTCAATATAAATGGTGAAAATAGAACACGTAGCACATACAAAGTTGACCGTCTGAACGATTTGATGCAACTGAGTGAGCTACATGTGGCCGAGAGTTGCCTGCAGTGGAGGGGGACTGGCAGCCGATAGGCACCAACTGCTGGTTGACGAGAGCGGACGGATGTGGCGCCACAGATAGTGTCTCATCTGAAAGCCCCCACGCTAGAGCTTTACCTACAGTGGAGTGGTGTGGAGGAAGGTGGACCGTGTGAAAGCAGCCTAAATGTTCGGGATTCGATTCCCCTACCATGTACTAAATGGAATACTCGAATTTGCAAAGTGTGGCCCCAATAGTTGCGGCGTTTTGTTGATTTAATCAGTATTAATACATTTCTTGCTTTAGATAAGCAATAAGTCACCCGTAGCCCCCTTGAAGTTCGGGTTTCTATTCCCCTCCCATGTACTAAATGGAATAATAGAATTTGCGATGTATGGCCCCGATTGGTACGGCTTTGCGTTCAGTTAATTAGTATTAAGACGTGTTTTGCATTGACTATGCGTAGAGACACCCGTAGCACCCTTGAAGTTCGGGATTCGATTCCCCACACATGTACTAAATGGTATAATCGAATTTGTGATATATGGCCCCAATTGGTGCGGCGTTGTGTCGATTTAATCAGTATTAAGACGTTTCTGCCATTGGATATGCGTAAAGTCACGCGTAGCACCCTTGATGTTCGGGATTTGATTCCCCTCCCATGTACTGAATAGAATACTCGAATTTGCGATGAATGGCCCCAATTGGTACGGCGCGGCGTTGTGTTTATTTAATTAGTATTAAGACGTTTATTGCATTGGATATTCGATAAGTCACCCATAGCGCCCTTGAAGTTGCGGATTCGATTCCCCTGCCATGTACTAAATGGAATAATCGAATTTGCGATGTATGGCCCCAATTGGTGCGGCGTTGTGTTGATTTAATCAGTATTAAGACGTTTCTTGCATTGGATATACGTAAAGTCACCCGTAGCATCCTTGAAGTTCGGGATTCGAATCCCCACACATGTACTAAATAGAATAATCGAATTTGCGATGTATGGGCCCGATTGGTACAGCGTTGTTTTTATTTAATTAGTATTAAGACGTTTCTTGCATTGGATATACGAAAAGTCACCCGTGCGCCCTTAAAGTTCGGGATTCGATTCCCCTCCCATGTACTAAATCGAATAACCGAATTTGCGATGTATGGCCCCAATTTATGCGGCGTTTTGTTGATATAACTAGTATTAAGACGTTTCATGCATTAGATATTCGAAACGTCACCCGTAGCACCCTTCATGTTCGGGATTCGATTCCCCTCCCATGTTCCGAATGGAATACTCAACTTTGCGATGAATGGCCCCAATTGGTACGGCGTTGTGTTTATTTAATTAGTATTAAGACGTTTCTTGCATTGGATATGCGAAAAGTCACCCGTGCGCCCTTAAAGATCGGGATTCGATTCCTCTCCAATGTACTAAATTGAATAATCGAATTTGCAATGGATGGCCCCAATTTGTGCGGCATTTTGTTGATTCAATTAGTATTAAGACGTTTCTTCCGTTAGATATGCGATAAGTCACCCGTAGCGCCCTTGAAGTTCGGGATCGATTCCCCACCCATGTACTAAATGGATTAATCGAATTTGCGATGTATGGCCCCAATTGGTGCGGCGTCTTGTTGATCTAATTAGTATTAAGACGTCTCTTGCATTATATATGCGATAAGTCACCCGTAGCGCCATTGAATTTCGGGTTTCAATTCCCCTCCCATGTACTAAATGGAATAATAGAATTTGCGATGTATGGCCCCGATTGGTACGGCGTTGTGTTGATATAATTAGTATTAGGACGTTTCTTGCATTGGATATGCGAAAAGTCACCCGTAACACCCTTGAAATTCGGGATTCGGATCCCCTCCTATGTACTAAATGGACTAATCATATTTGCGATGTATGGCCCCCATTGGTACGGCGTTGTGTTGACTTAATTAGCATTAAGACTTTCTTGCATTGGATATGCGAAAAGTCATCCGAAGCACACATGAAATTCGGGATTCGATTCCCCTCCCATGTATTAAACGGAATAATCGAATTTGGGATGTAAGGCAACAATTGGTGCGGCGTTGTGTTGATTTAATTGTAACACGACTTTTCTTGCATTGGATATTCGAAACGTCACCCGTAGCACCCTAGAAGTCCGGGATTTCATTACCCTCCCATGTACTAAATGGAATAATCGAATTTGCGAAGTATGGTCCCGATTGGTACGGCTTTCTGTTGAGTTAATTAGTATTAAGACGTTTCTTGCATTGACTTTGCGTTAAGTCACCCGTAGCACTCTTGTAGTTCGGGATTCGTTTCCTCACCCATGTACTAAACGGAATAATCGAATTTGGGATGTATGGCAACAATTGGTGCGGCGTTGTGTTGATTTAATCAGTATTAAGACGTTTCATGCATTGGATATGCGTAAAGTCACCCATAACACCCTTGCAGTTCGGGATTCGATTCCCCCAGCATGCACTAAATGTATTAATCGAATTTGCGATGTATGGCCCCGATTGGTACGGCGATGTGTTTATTTAATTATTAATAAGATGTTTCTTGCATTGGATATACCAAAAGTCACCATGCGCCCTTAATGGTCGGGATTCGGTTCCCCTACCATGTACTAAATGGAATAATCGAATTTGCAATGTATGGCCCCAGTTGGTGCGGCGTATTGTTGTTTAATTAGTATTAAGACGTTTCTTGCATTAGATATGCGATAAGTCACCCGTAGCGCCCTTGAAGTTCGGGATTCGATACCCCACCCATGTACTAAATGGATTAATCGAATTTGCGATGTATGGCCCCGATAGGTACGGGTGTGGTACGGCGTTGTGTGATTTATTTAGTATTAAGACGTTTCTGGCATTGGATATGCGAAAAGTCACCCGTAGAAACCTTGAAGTTCGGGATTCGATTCCCCTCCCATGTACTGAATGGAATACTCGAATTTGCGATGAATGGCCCCAATTTGTACGGCGTTGTATTTATTGAATTAGTATTAAGACGTTTCTTGCATTGGATATTCGAAAAGACACCCATAGAGCCTTTGGAGTACCGGTTTCGATTCCCCTGCCATGTACTAAATGGAATAATCGAATTTGCGATGTATGGCCCCGATTGGTACAACGTTGTGTTGCTTTAATTAGTATTAAGACGTTTCTTGCATTGGATATTCGAAAAGTCACCCGTAGCGCCCTTGAAGTTCGGGATTCGATTCCCCTCCCATGTAGTAAATGGAATAATCGAATTTGCGATGTATGACCCCAAATGGTACGGCGTTGTGTTGAGTTAATTAGTATTGATACGTTTCTTCCACTGGATATTCGAAACGTCACCCGTAGCACCCTCGAAGATCGGGATTTGATTACCCTCCCATATACTAAATGGAATAATCGAATTTGAGACGTATGGCCCCGATTGATACGGCTTTGCGTTGTGTTAATTAGTATTAAGACGTTTCTTACATTGACTATGCGTAAACTCACCAGTAGCACCGTTGAATTTCGGGATTCGATTCCCCACCTTTGTACTAAATGGAATAATTGAATTTGGGAAGTATGGCCCCAAAAGGTACGGCGTTGTGTTGAGTTAATTAGTATTGATACGTTTCTTGCATTGGATATGCAAAAAGTCACCCGTTACACCCTTGATGTTCGGGATTCGATTCCCTTCCCATTTACTAAATGGAATAATCGAATTTGCGAAGAATGACCCCGATTGCTGCGGCGTTGTTTTGATTTAATCAGTATTAAGACGTTTCTTGCATTGTATATGTGTAAAGTCGTCCGTAGCACCCTTGAAGTTCGGAATTCGAATCCCCACCCTTGTAGTAAATGGAATAATTGAATTTGCGATGTATGGCTCCCATTGGTACGGCGTTGCGTTGACTTAATTACCATTAAGACATTTCTTCCATTAGATATGCGATAAGTCACCCGTAGCGCCCTTGAAGTTCGGGATTCGATTCCCCTCCCATGTACCAAATGGAATAAACGAATTTGCGACGTATGGCCCCGATTGGTACGGCTTTGCGTTGAGGTAATTAGTATTAAGACGTTTCTTGCATTGACTATGCGTAAAGTCACCCGTAGCAACCTTGAATTTCGGGATTCGATTCCCCACACATGTACTAAATGGAATAATCGAATTTGCGATGTATGGCCCCGATTGGTACAGCGTTCTGTTGCTTTAATTAGTATTAAGACGTTTCATGTATTGGATATTCGAATAGTCACCCGTAGCCCCCTTGAATTTAGGGATTCGATTCCCCTCCCATGTAGTAAATGGAATAATCGAATTTGCGATATATGGCCCCAAATGGCACGGCGTTGTTTTCAGTTAATTAGTAACGATAAGTTTCTTGCATTGGATATGCGGAAAGTCACCCGTAGCACCCTTGAAGTTCGGGATTCGATTCCTCCCAATTTCTAAATGGAATAATCGAATTTGCGATGTATGGCCCCGATTGGTACGGGTGTGGTACAGCATTGTGTGATTTAATTAGTATTAAGACGTGTCTTGCGTAGGATATGCGTAACGTCACCCGTAGCACCTTTGAAGTTCGGGATTCCATTCCCCACCCATGAACTAAATGGATTAATCGAATTTGCGATGTATGGGCCCGATTGGTACGGCGTTGTGTTGATATAATTAGTATTAGGACGTTTCTTGCATTGGATTTGCGAAAAGTCACCCGTAGCACACTTGAAGTTCGGGATTCGTTTCCCCTTCCATATAGTAAATGGAATAATTGAATTTGCGATGTATGGCCCCGATTGGTATGGCGTTGTGTTGATTTTATTAGTAATAAGACGTTTCCTGCATTGGATTTTTGAAAAGTAAACCGTAGCACCCTTGAAGTTCGGGATTCGATTTCTCTCCCAAGTACCAAATCGAATAACCGAATTTGCGACGTATGGCCCCGATTGGTATGGCGTTGTGTCGATTTAATTAGTATTATGACGTTTCTTGCATTGGATATTCGAAAAGTCACCCGTGCGCCCTTAAAGATCGGGATTCGATTCCTCTACAATGTACTAAATTGAATAATCGAATTTGCAATGGATGGCCCCAATTTGAGCGGCATTTTGTTGATTCAATTAGTATTAAGACGTTTCTTCCGTTAGATATGCGATAAGTCACCCGTAGCGCCCTTGAAGTTCGGGTTTCGATTCCCCTCCCATGTACTAAATGGAATAATAGAATTTGCGATGTATTGCCCCGATTGGTACGGCTTTGCGTTCAGTTAATTAGTATTAAGACGTGTTTTGCATTGACTATGCGTAGAGACACCCGTAGCACCCTTGAAGTTCGGGATTCGATTCCCCACACATGTACTAAAAGGTATAATCGAATTTGTGATATATGGCCCCATTTGGTGCGGCGTTGTGTTGATTTAATCAGTATTAAGACGTATCTGGCATTGGATATGCGTAAAGTCACGCGTAGCACCCTTGATGTTCGGGATTTGATTCCCCTCCCATGTACTGAATAGAATACTCGAATTTGCGATGAATGGCCCCAATTGGTACGGCGCGGCGTTGTGTTTATTTAATTAATATTAAGACGTTTATTGCATTGGATATTCGATAAGTCACCCATAGCGCCCTTGAAGTTGCGGATTCGATTCCCCTGCCATGTACTAAATGGAATAATCGAATTTGCGATGTATGGCCCCAATTGTTCGGCGTTGTGTTGATTTAATCAGTATTAAGACGTTTCTTGCATTGGATATACGTAAAGTCACCCGTAGCATCCTTGAAGTTCGGGATTCGAATCCCCACACATGTACTAAATAGAATAATCGAATTTGCGATGTATGGGCCCGATTGGTACAGCGTTGTTTTTATTTAATTAGTATTAAGACGTTTCTTGCATTGGATATACGAAAGGCACCCGTGCGCCCTTAAAGTTCGGGATTCGATTCCCCTCCCATGTACTAAATCGAATAACCGAATTTGCGATGTATGGCCCCAATTTATGCGGCGTTTTGTTGATTTTACTAGTATTAAGACGTTTCATGCATTGGATATTCGAAACGTCACCCGTAGCACCCTTCATGTTCGGGATTCGATTCCCCTCCCATGTTCCGAATGGAAACCCCTACTTTGCGATGAATGGCCCCAATTGGTACGGCGTTGTGTTTATTTAATTAGTATTAAGACGTTTATTGCATTGGATATTCGAAAGGTCACCCATAGCGCCCTTGAAGTTCCGGATTCGATTCCCCTGTCATGTAGTAAATTGAATATTCGAATTTGCGATGTATGACCCCCAAAAGGTACGGCGTTGTGTTGAGTTAATTAGTATTGATACGTTTCTTACATTGGATATGCGAAAAGTCACCCGTAGCACCCTTGAAGTTCGGGATTTGATTACCCTCCCATTTGATAAATGGAATAATCGAACTTGCGATGTATGGCCCCGATTGGTATGGCGTTGTGTGATTTAATTAGTATTAAGACGTGTCTTGCATTGGATATGCGTAAAGTCACCCGTAGCACCCTTGATGTTCGGGATTCGATTCCCCACCCATGTACTAAATGCATTAATCGAATTTGCGATGTATGGCCCCGATTGGTACGGCGTTGTGTTTATTTAATTAGTATTAAGACGTTTCTTGCATTGGATATACGATAAGTCACCCGTGCGCCCTTAAAGATCGGGATTCGATTCCTCTCCAATGAACTAAATTGAATAATCGAATTTGCAATGGATGGCCCCAATTTGTGCGGCATTTTGTTGATTTAATTAGTATTAGGACGTTTCTGCCGTTAGATATGCGATAAGTCACCCGTAGCGCCCTTGAAGTTCTGGATCGATTCCCCACCCATGTACTAAATGGATTAATCTAATTTGCGATGTATGGCCCCAATTGGTGAGGCGTCTTGTTGATATAATTAGTATTAAGACGTTGCTTGCATTAGATATGCGATAAGTCACCCGTAGCGCCATTGAATTTCGGGTTTCAATTCCCCTCCCATGTACTAAATGGAATAATAGAATTTGCGATGTATGGCCCCGATTGTTACGGCGTGGTGTTGATATAATTAGTATTAGGACGTTTCTTGCATTGGATATGCGAAAAGTCACCCGTAACACCCTTGAAATTCGGGATTCGGATCCCCTCCTATGTACTAAATGGACTAATCGTATTTGCGATGTATGGCCCCCATTGGTACGGCGTTGTGTTGACTTAATTAGCATTAAGACGTTTCTTGCATTGGATATGCGAAAAGTCACCCGAAGCACACTTGAAATTCGGGATTCGATTCCCCTCCCATGTATTAAACGGAATAATCGAATTTGGGATGTAAGGCAACAATTGGTGCGGCGTTGTGTTGATTTAATTAGTAACACGACTTTTCTTGCATTGGATATTCGAAACGTCACCCGTAGCACCCTAGAAGTCCTGGATTTCATTACCCTCCCATGTACTAAATGGAATAATCGAATTTGCGAAGTATGGTCCCGATTGGTACGGCTTTCTGTTGAGTTAATTAGTATTAAGACGTTTCTTGCATTGACTTTGCGTAAAGTCCCCCGTAGCACTCTTGAAGTTCGGGATTCGATTCCCCACCCATGTACTAAACGGAATAATCGAATTTGGGATGTATGGCAACAATTGGTGCGGCGTTGTGTTGATTTAATCAGTATTAAGACGTTTCATTCATTGGATATGCGAAAAGTCAACCGTAGCACCCTTGAAGTTCGGGATTCAATTCCCCTCCCATGTACTATGCAATAATCGAATTTGCGATGTATGGCCCCGATTGTTACGGGTGTGGTACGGCGTTGTGTGATTTAATTAGTATTAAGGCGTGCCTTGCATTGGATATGCGTAAAGTCACCCATAACACCCTTGAAGTTCGGGATTCGTTTCCCCTCCGATGTACTATATGGACTAATCGAAATTGCGATGTATGGCCCCCATTGTTATGGCGTTGTGTTGACTTAATTAGCATTAAGACGTTTCTTGCATTGGATATGCGAAAAGTCACCCGAGGCACACTTGAATTTCGGGATTCGATTCCCCTCCCATGTAGTGATAATCCACAGCCTGCTTCCAGTCTCCGACCGGGTCAGCAATGGAATGAATGAGGCCCCCATCTAGCGGCGAGGATATGAACTGTGCCGGCTGCCGAGGCCTGACGCACTCCTCTGGGGCAATGATGAAATGAATGACAGATGAAATGAAATGATAGTGGAGAGTGTTGCTGGAATGAAAGTATGACAGGGAAAACCGGAGTACCCGGAGAAAAATCTGTCTGCCTCCGTTTTGTCCAGCACAGATCTCACATGGAGTGACCGGGATTTGAACCACGGATCCAGCGGTGAGAGGCCGGCGTGCTGCCGCCTAAGCCACGGACGCTTGCCCCTCCCATGTAGTAAATGAAATAATTGAATTTGCGATGTATGGCCCCGACTGGTAAGGCGTTGTGTTGATTTAACTAGTATTTAGAAGTTTCCTGCATTGGATTTTCTAAAAGTCACCCGTAACGCACTTGAAGTTCGCGATTCGATTCCCCTCCCATGTACCAAATGGAATAATCGAACTTGCGACGTATGGCCCCGATTGGTACGGCGTTGTGTTGATTTAATTAGTATCACGACGTTTCTTGCATTGGATATTCGAAACGTCACCCGTAGCACCCTTGAAGTCCGGGATGACATTACCCTCCCATGTACTAAATGGAATAATCGAATTTGCGATGTATGGCACCGATTGGTACGGCTTTGCGTTGAGGTAATTAGTATTGATACGTTTCTTGCATTGGATATGCGAAATGCCACCCGTAGCACACTTGAAGTTCGGGATTCGGTTCCCTTTCCATGTAGTAAATGGAATAAACAAATTTGCGATGTAAGGCCCCGATTGTTACGGGTGTGGTACGGCGTTGTGTTGCTTTAATTAGTATTAAGACGTTTCTTGCATTGACTTTGCGTTAAGTCACCCGTAGCATTCTTGAAGTTCGGGATTCGATTCGCCTCCCATGTACTAGAATTTGCGATGTATGACCCCAATTGTTACGGGTGTGGTACGGCGTTATGTGATTTAATTATTCTTAAGACGTGTCTTGCATTGGATATACGTTAAGTCAATCGTAGCGCCCTTAAAGTTCGGGATTCGAATTCCCTCCCATTTACTAAATGGAATAATCAAATTTGCGATGTATGGCCCCAATTGGTACGGCGCAGCGTTGTGTTTATTTAATTAGTATTAAGACGTTTATTGCATTGGATATTCGAAAAGTCACCAATAGCGCCCTTGAAGTTCCGGATTCGATTCCCCTGCCATGTACTGAAGGGAATAATCGAATTTGGGATGTATGGCACCAATTGGTGCGGCGTTGTGTTGATTTAATCAGTATTAAGACGTTTCATGTATTGGATATGCGTAAAGTCAACCGTAGCACCCTTGAAGTTCGGGATTCAATTCCCCTCCCATGTACTTAATGGAATAATCGAATTTGCGATGTATGGCCCCGATTGTTACGGGTGTGGTACGGCGTTGTGTGATTTAATTATTCTTAAGACGTGTCTTGCATTGGATATACGTTAAGCCAATCGTAGCGCCCTTAAAGTTCGGGATTCGAATTCCCTCCCATGTACTAAATGGAATAATCATATTTGCGATGTATGGCCCCAATTGGTACGGTGCAGCGTTGTGTTTATTTAATTAGTATTAAGACGTTTATTGCATTGGATATTCGAAAAGTCACCAATAGCGCCCTTGAAGTTCCGGATTCGATTCCCCTGCCATGTACTAAATGGAATAATCGAATTTGCGATGTATGGCTCCAATTGGTGCGGCGTTGTGTTGACTTAATTAGCACTAAGTAGCACTAAGACGTTCCTTGCATTGGATATGTGAAAAGTCACCCGTAGCACCCTTGAAGTTCGGGATTCGATTCCCCTCCCATGTAGTAAATGGTATAATCGAATTTGCGATGTATGTCCCCAATTGGTACGGCGTTGTGTTGAGTTAATTAGTATTAAGATGTTTCTTGCATTAGATATGCGATAAGTCACCCGTAGCGCCATTGAAGTTCGGGTTTCTATTCCCCCCCCCCCCCCCTTGTACTAAATGGAATAATAGAATTTGCAATATATGACCCCGATTGGTACGACGTTGTGTTGATATAATTAGTATTAGGTCGTTTCTTGCATTGGATACGCAAAAAGTCACCCGAAGCACACTTGAAGTTCGGGTTTCGAATCCCCTCCCATGTAGTAAATGAAATAATTGAATTTGCGATGTATGGCCCCGACTGGAACGGTGTTGTGTTGATTTAATTAGTACTAAGACGTTTCCTGCATTGGATTTTCGAGTAGTCACCCCTAGCGCCCTTGAAGTTCGGGATTCGATTCCCCTCCCATGTACCAAATGGAATAATCGAATTTTCGACGTATGGCTTCAATTGGTACGGCGTTGTGTTGATTTAATTAGTATCACGACGTTTCTTGCATTGGATATTCGAAACGTCACCCGTAGCACCCTTGAAGTCCGGGATTTGATTACCCTCCCAGTTACTAAATGGATTAATCGAATTTGCGATGTATGGCCCCGATTGGTACGGCAATGTGTTTATTTAATTATTAATAAGATGTTTCTAGCATTGGATATACCAAAAGTCACCCGTGCGCCCTTAATGTTCGGGATTCGATTCCCCTCCCATGTACTAAATTGAATAATCAAATTTGCTATGTATGGCCCTGATTGGTACAGCGCTGTGTTGCTTTAATTAGTATTAAGACGTTTCTTGCATTGGATATTCGAAAAGTCACCCGTAGCGCCCTTGAAGTTCGGGATTCGATTCCCCTCCCATGTAGTTAATGGAATAATCGAATTTGCAATGTATGTCCCCAAATGGTGCGGCGTTGTGTTGAGTTAATTAGTATTGATGCGTTTCTTGCTTTAGATATGCGAAAAGTCACCTGTAGCACACTTGAAGTTCGGGATTCGATTCCCCTCCCATTTACTACATGGAATAATAGAATTTGCGATGTATGGCCCCGATTGTTACGGGTGTGGTACGGCGTTGTGTGATTTAATTAGTATTAAGACGTGTCTTGCATTGGATATGTGTTAAGTAAATCGAAGCGGCCTTAACGTTCGGGATTCGATTCCCCCCCATGTACTATATGTAATAATCAAATTTGCGATGTATGGCCCCAATTGGTATGCCGTGTTGTTGATTTAATTAGTATTAAGACGTATCTTGCGTTAGATATGCGATAAGTCACCCGTAGCGCCCTTGAAGTTCGGATTTTGATTCCCCTCCCATGTACTAAATGGAATAATAGAATTTGCGATGTATGACCCCAAATGGTACGGCGTTGTGTTGAGTTAATTAGTATTGATAAGTTTCTTCCATTGGATATTCGAAACGTCACCCGTACCAACCTTGAAGTTCGGGATTCGATTACCCTCCCATGTACTAAATGGAATAATCGAATTTGCGATGTATGGCCCCGATTGGTACGGCTTTGCGTTGAGGTAATTAGAATTGATACGTTTCTTCCATTGGATATTCGAAACGTCACCCGTACCACCCTTGAAGTTTGGGATTCGATTACCCTCCCATGTACTAAATGGAATAATCGAATTTGCGATGTTTGGCCCCGATTGGAACGGTTTTGCGTTGAGGTAATTAGTATTAAGACGGTTCTTGCTTTGGATATGCGAAAAGTCACATGTAGCACACTTGAAGTTCGGGATTCGATTCCCCTCGCATGTAGTGAATGTAATACTTGAATTTGCGATGTATGGCCCCGACTGGTACGGCGTTGTGTTGATATAGTTAGTATTAAGACGTTTCCTGCATTGGATTTTCGAAAAGTCACCCGTAGCGACCTTGAAGTTCGGGATTCGGTTCCCCTCCCATTTACTAAATGGAATAATCGAATTTGCGATGTATGGCGCCGATTGGTACGGGTGTGGTACGGCGTTGTGCGATTTAATTAGTATTAAGGCGTGTCTTGCATTGGATTTGCGTAAAGTCACCCGTAGCACCCTTGAAGGTCGGGATTCGATTCCCCACACAGTTACTAAATGGATTAATCGAATTTGCGATGTATGGCCCCGATTGGTACGGCAATGTGTTTATTTAATTATTAATAAGACGTTTCTAGCTTTGGATATACCAAAAGTCACCCGTGCGCCCTTAGGCTGCTTTCACACGGCCACCTTCCTCCACGCCACTCCACTCCACTTTTCAGCCACTCCGTTTTTCTTCCCGTTCCACCTCCATCAACTTTAATAACTCCAGTTTGACTTCGGCCATGGAAGTGAACGTTTGCCTTGGTATTTATGCTCTGGTGCGATGAAGATTACGGATAAAGAAGAAAAGGGTTCATTGGGTCCATCCATGAAATGCATATCGCATAGAGCGAGGAACTCGCCGTTTTATCATGGAAGAACTTGCCAGTGATCCGAAAAAAATCTTCAATTATTTTCGTATGAGTGTAAGTTCTGCTGATGAATTGTTATCAATCCTTGAACCAAGCTAACAGCGTCAGGACACCAACATGAGAAAATGTATTCCACCCAAAGGGAGGCTAGCTGTTACTCTGAGGTAAGTAGGTACTATAAATGCATTATCTATGCTCAAAGGGTACATTTACTTGTATTTCATTAGAAACGAACCATAAAATAGTCTACAATGAAAAGGAAAAAGGTGACAATAATGAAGAAAGTTATATATTTCTCATTTGTAACCTAACTTATAATAATTACCACAGAGGGATATATAAGAAACGTATGAAATTGGTAGGTACTTACTACTGAATATGTGTATCATTAGGGGCCAGTTCATCAGAAGGTATCATCGTCGGGCACAGGTTTGTTCGTGGCTGACATTTATTGTATGTATCAGGAGTATGTAGTGTTACGTGTTGCCCCTAGTGGCAAGTTCGTTAACTGGATTACGGTGGGTGAAAGCACAACACAATTGTTCCTTTAACGAAATATTAGCTTTATTGCAGGCCAGGAAAATACACCACACAATAAGCACTGAATTTCACTTCATAAGACACTACTAGTCACTATAGCTTCCACACTTAGTCTACTTTCACACTACTGTCCTCGCTATTAATACCTGAAACTCTGCCTTGTACGCAAACAACAGTTATTTACGACAGCCAGTCACCCATCACTACACACTGCTTCGCTGTCCGGAGAATCAGCCTCACTTGGGTATCGTAACTTCGTACGTCAGTCGCCACACTACTGTCGCACAGGTAAAAACACGCACTAGCTCAAAAACACGGTCCCTCCCTCGCTGGTAAGGCCGCTTTATATAGGGAGGGTGGTGACTCATTGGACGTTTCCAGAGTAGAAGAGTTCACGGCTCCTCCCGAGAGTTCCATCACCTGGTACGCCAGGAACATTCCAGACCATGTCTTTGTTCCCGCTGCGCAAGTAGCCGGCCGACAGAGACCAGAGGTAGCATCAGGCGGCTGTGAGTCACGCGAGAGGGAATGAAGCAACCCCGCTCTCGTAACAGTAGCAATGGGGAGGTGTTGTAGTGGATTGGCTGAAATGAGGCGTAGAGTGATGGTTGATTGATAAATGAAGAGGAGGAAGAATAGGATGAGGGTGGGTGCTGGTAATAAGAGTGGTAGGGAACGGCATGAGAATATGTCGACCCACGTCGACCTATTTAATTCTGTATTGACGAATGGTGGAAATTAAGGCCATCTTGCACTCTAACTTCACATCTTCATCAATTTGTAGCATTTCGGGCAAGAGCGAAAGGAGGAAGTGCCTGTCTGCATCAAATACTTCCTCCTTTCCCTTTCCTTGACTCAAAGTTTTGTTTAAATTTATCAAGAGTGATATCTTCTTCTACTTCTTGGGAGGACGTGGTTGGTGCTCACGGTTTTCAGTTATAATGTCCCTTAGCTCGGTGTCCATGTCGTCCTCCACGTCTTCGCCAGCATCAGTTTCTTCAACTTCCTCTTGCTGGTTAATGTTGGAAACAGTGCTGGACACGAAAAAAGAATCCCATAATCAAGCGTAATAATCACATATAAATAATAATGCAACGGTGATTATTGATATATAAAAGTAGATACACTGAGCGTTCCTCACGTTTTGTTGGCCATGACTGGTAGAAGAAAGTGTAACAGGTAGATAGATAGATAGATAGATTTATTTTGACTGGCAAGATTAGGGCCATTGGGCCCTCTCTTCCATCTAACCAGATTATACAAATAATAAATGATGAACAATACAAATACAACTTAAATCTAACAATATTACAATATTGATATAATATAAAATACATATGAAATGGATTAGCTTGATAATATACAATACAAATAAAATAAAATACAAATAAATCTAACAATTTTACAATATTTATACAGTATAAAATACATATAAACTGGATTAGCTTGGTGGTGTAGGCTGTAAATTGTTGCATTGTTAGGGTGAATAACTAAGATACTTAGGAGTAAGTTTAAAATTACAGTAAGGTAAAGGAAATAGGCTACTGAAAAAAAGTAGACTAATGATGGTGATGAAGATGATGATGAAGATAATTAGTAGTTACTGAAGGAGGTTATTTAGATATCTAAATAGAGAGTAAATGAGAAAGTGAGAATTGGAAAGTTTGAATATATGTAATACGACGTAAGAATATAAGCATAAATGTTGAGTTCAACTTTCATTTACTTAGTGAGTATGTACTGCTGGCAACGCTGCTTGAAGCTGGACGGGGTTGCTCCTCTGACAGAGCGAGGCAGATTGTTCCACAGTCGTGCAGTAGCAACAACGAAGGAGTTGGTATAGCGTACTGTACGGTGTATGGGTATCAGCAAGAGTGTGTCGTTTTTTGACCGTGTTCCAAGAGTATGCTCGTACGAGAGGCGGTGAAGCTGAGAGTGCAGGTAAGCTGGAGTTGAAGTTGAGAGTATTTGTTGAAGAATACATAAAGAATGGAGGTCGCGGCGTTGATTTAGACGTAACCAGTTAAGTTGCTCATAAGCGGGGGTGACATGGTCATAGTACCGTAAATTAAATATGTAGCGTACACAGGCATTTTGTGCATGTTGGAGTTTGTTTTTAAGAGTAACAGTGAGATCTTTGTATACCACATCGCAGTAATCAAAATGAGGCAATATTAGGGAGGAAACAAGTCGTTCCTTTAATACACGAGAGAAAATATTCCAGAATCTTCTAAGTGAATTCAATGCGGAAAATACTTTTCTGGAAACATTGCAGACGTGCTGCGTCCAGGAAAGATGTTTATCTATAATAACGCCTAGATCTTTAACTGACTCACGGAATTCGATTGGGGAATCGCACAAGCGTAATTTTGGTAATGTGGGTTCATTTTTTAGTTTTAGGAGGATTTTCGGGTGGGAGATTATGATTGCTTGGGTTTTAGCCTCATTGAGTCGTAGTCCATGTAAGCGAGTCCAGTTACAGATTTCAGTTAAGTCTTCATTAAAGGTGCCGATTGCTTCCGATAGTTTTTCTGGTGCTGAATGCAGGTAGATTTGTACATCATCAGCATATAGGTGGTGTTTGCATTTAGTGATTGATGACGGAATGTCGTTTATATATATTGAAAACAGGAGCGGTCCAAGGACTGACCCCTGAGGGACTCCTCTCTCAACTGGACGCCATGCAGACATTTGATTTAAGTTAATTTTAACACATTGTTGACATCCACGTAGATAAGAGTCCATCCATTGGATACTGTTCTTGGAGAGATGAATTTTAAATAGACAAGAGAGTAATATGTCATGGTCAACAGAAGCGAAGGCTTTACTGAAATCAAGCAGTGTTAGGATTGTTACTAGCCCACTGTCCATAGCCTTTCTTATGTCATCCGTGACCTTGAGTAGTGCAGTACTAGTACTATAATTTTTGCGGAAGCCGGATTGGTGTTCATGAAGGATATTGTGCTCTAGCAAATAGGAGGAGAGTTGTTCGTGGACGATAAATTCCAGTGATTTGGAGAGGGGTGATAGTATACTGACTGGGCGATAATCGCTTACATGTTTAGCCCGTGTATTTTTTGGGATTGGGATGACGAAGGCCGCTTTCCAAAGCGATGGGTACATACCTGTCATTAACGAGTGATTGAATATGTGTGTTATTGTGGGAAGTATAATATCAATGATACGTTTGAATAATTCGATTTCTATATTGTCAATCCCTTTAGATTTCGATTTTATTCGAAGAATAGCACGTCTGGCTTGTGAGGGGGTAACATGCGAGAAATGGAATGGTTCTCTGTTAGGGGTGGGGATGCTGTAGTTATTGATCAAAGTTCTGTGTTTCATGTCAGGGTCAACTGAGTGTCCGATAGTTGTAAAATGTTCGTTGAGTGTGTCAAGAGGTAGATTAATGGGGTTGTCAATTTTCTCTCTACCTATTCCCATATTTCTTAGTTCCTTCCACGCCGCAGAGGGTTTAATATTACCTCCTAGCAGGTTATGAGCATGTCTGATTCGAGCATTACGTACCGTTTGGGAAGTTTTGTTTATGTACGTTTTCCTTGTGGCGCTGGCTCCACTTCCTGTCGGTGGGTTTTTCAGTTTTTGCAGTTCTTTGGAAAAACTGCTTCTAATGCCCTTCCACTTCTTCTGTACATCTAGTTCTGAAAACAATATAAATTTGTTGCAGATACCTTGCAAGTGGATATTCCTTGACAGATCTACATTACATTTACAGGATTGGAGTGTGTACATTGAATGAAGTCATACATGAAACATGCGATAAAATTCGGAATCTACTTCAGCCAACAGTGCTTCCTATTCCGACAGCAGAGAAATGGGAAGAAATTGCTCAACTGTTCTTAGTGCGTGCTAATTTTCCAAATTGCATTGGTGCCATAGATGGCAAGCACATTAAAGTTATAAAACCAGCACATAGTTGATCATTATACCATAATTATAAGATTTTTTTCTGTTGTGCTATTGGCTGTGTGTGACGCTAATTATTGTTTCACATTGGTTGATATAGGAAATTATGGAAAGAATCCAGACTCTTCTATTTTCAAGCAATCCAATCTTACGAAATCGTTGGCCAGGAACACACTGAACATCCCTCCGTCTCGGCCGTTTCCAGATTTGGCTGAACCTAATTTCCCACTAGTGTTTGTTGGAGATGAAGCCTTTTCCGTGTCCTCTCATATAATGCGTCAATACGCGGGATCTCATCTTTCTCACAAGAAACAAATATTTAATTATAGGCTTTCGAGAGCAAGAAGATTCGTAGAGTGCTCGTTTGGCATACTTTCAAATAAATGGCGTATTTTCCACAGACCTCTCAATGTAGATATTGACTTTGCTATAAGTATCGTGAAGGCCTGTGTCGTTCTACATAATTTTGTCCAAGCCAGGAATAGATTCCAATTTGAACATACTTTAACTGAAACTGGGCTGTACGAGGAAGTTCATTCAGATACCCAACATCAAAGGTCTGTTAACAACGTAAGAGACTTCTATGCAGATTATTTTGAAGGGGAAGGGGCTTTGCCCTGGCAGGATTCTATGATTAATCGTTAGTAGGTACTACCTCAAGACACAACAGCTTGTGTTCAGTTTCATCATCATCATCATCATCATCATTTCCCCTTTTCCAGTTGGCACTGGGTGGGGGCAAATATGGTTCCTCTCCACTTTGTTCTGTCGTTCCACCATTCCCCTTCCGACACAATGTTTCAATCCAGGTTCCGTTTTCTAATACTATTCTCCACCGAGTCCATCCAACGCATTCTTGGTCTTCCTCGTCCTCTCTTCCCTGTCATCCGTCGTTCCAGTGCTCGTCTTGGTAGCCTTAGTTCATTCATACGTTTGACATGTCCAAACCATCTCAATCTGTTTTGCTCCAGTTTGTCATTTAGTTTCTGTACTCCCAGTTCTTTCCGTATATCTTCATTTCTCACTCTGTCCCTCCTCGTTTTCTGGACCATACTTCTCAGAATCTCATCTCAGCTGCTTGTACTCTGCTCTCATCCCTCTTAGTCATTGTCCAAGTTTCTGCTGCATATGTCATTATAGGAACATAATATGCTTTGTAAATAACTTGTTTAGCCTTATTTGGTATATCCTTGTTCCATACTAGTCCCCGTAACTGTTGGTACAAAGCACTCCCGAGTTGTATTCTTCTGCTAATTTCCAAATCTAGTCTTCCATCTTCAGTCAGTTCACTTCCCAAGTATTTGAAGTGTTCAGTTTATTGTTATAAAATAATTATGTTGTGATAATACGGGCTACAAATAAAAAGTGTACTTACCAACTTCTCTCTTCTTGGAGTCATTTGCTTCAATATAATTAGGAATAACGGCTTGGGCAACTTCAGCCCACACATTTTTTTAAAAATTTTATTGGCATAATCTGTGGAACGAATGTCCCACAGACAAAGACGCTGTTCAATTTCAAATATTAGTTTTTCACTATCTATAAATGACATTTTTTAAAATTAAAAGCGAGTAAAAAATAGTAATATTGTAGCCGATTTATTCTTTACAACCCAAAGAAGCAACAATACAAAGACACAGAATGATACAGACAGAGCATATCGCTCTAGTGAGTCCTCCAAAGTACCAATCAGTACCACCAGGAAGCGGCACCTCAATATAAATGGTGAAAATAGAACACGTAGCACATACAAAGTTGACCGTCTGAACGATTTGATGCAACTGAGTGAGCTACATGTGGCCGAGAGTTGCCTGCAGTGGAGGGGGACTTGCAGCCGATAGGCACCAACTGCTGGTTGACGAGAGCGGACGGATGTGGCGCCACAGATAGTGTTTCATCTGAAAGCCCCCACGCTAGAGCTTTACCTACAGTGGAGTGGTGTGGAGGAAGGTGGACCGTGTGAAAGCAGCCTAAATGTTCGGGATTCGATTCCCCTACCATGTACTAAATGGAATAATCGAATTTGCAAAGTATGGCCCCAATAGTTGCGACGTTTTGTTGATTTAATTAGTATTAAGACGTTTCTTGCTTTAGATATGCAATAAGTCACCCGTAGCGCCCTTGAAGTTCGGGTTTCTATTCCCCTCCCATCATGGGCGCCCATAGGATTTTTCCAGGGGGGGGGGCAAGTAAATATCTTCGTTTCATTGCCTACCTGTCACCCCCCTCCCCCCCCCCCCTCACACACACACACACACAAAAAGTTTCATTTCTTACTTACTTCGTCTTCGTGATATTCATTATTTGACTGCTCTGAAACCATTGTCTACTTTGTGGCAAGTATGGGAGGAATGTTTTCTTTGAGTTTTTGTCCGTTAACGTTCGCTTTTCTTCGTGATTCAACGTCGCAATGTTCAGTTCTTAAAAACAGGAAAAAACTAGTGGTATCGACAAAAATAAAAATCAAGTACCGTAGTTCATTAAAATGGTAACTTATCGTTAATCCAGTTCGCCAACTTTCTAAATTACTGGATATATTTTCACATGATCCCAAATCACTGAGTTAAACTGTGGAAATATCCCAAGATCTGAATCAGACAATTATTTAAATAGCACTGTTTCCAAATACGGTAGGCTACGGTATCTAGTTTGTACTGGCCATTACAGCAGATCGTCACGTCTTTCCTCTTCTAAACAACCAATCGGAAATACTTCGCATTGCTCTTACTAGAATCATGAAACACTTGTAGTTTACGAACTGATAAACTCGATCCTATGGTTTTAGTAAAAATTAGTTTTGTAAATAAAAAATATTTCGCCTGATTATTAATAACCACTAAATAAAATGGATAAAAACCACTATATCACTTACTTCTTACTACCATTATTCGCATTTTCGACTAAAACAAGAGGAATTGTGATACAGGAATGGTGATACGAACGTAAACAAACCACTTCTTTCAATGTGTAATTGAGCCTTATGCTCAAGCTTTTCTCTGTTTATGAAAATAATAGACGATAAAATAAAACTAACAGATATCGTACAATTCCGTTGAGTTTTATAAAATAACAAGTGATATATTTCGCCGTATTATTGTACCTGTGACGTAAAAAATATACTGTCTAACCAATCTAATACAAATACTTTTTGAGTTTTTAAATTTATGTGTGTTAAGGCTACCCTTGAAGAGGGGAAAATTAACCTTTTTATATTCAATAACTGGCATTGTTGTAAATGTAAACCGGTTTAAACTTCATCCCTTGTACTTGACAGTGAGTGAAATTCTGGTTTATGTTATAACGTGTCATTAGGCGAGTGTGTATATGTAATGTTATTTCAGAGTACCGATAGCGTAGTTTTGAGATGAGTGCCCCGGAATATGAAACATGATACGTACGTGGTATTTCCCTGAAGGTAGTGTTGAAAATATCATAGGCCTACTAGGGATGGCTGCTGTCAGCGTCGGCAATCAAATTTCGAATATTTAGGTAACCAGTCGTCATCGTGGAGCTTAAATTGAGGTACTCAACTACACAGATGGGCTTAAAGATCAAATTACTACATTCTGTCCTTTCTTAAAATGCATGCCACGATGGATTTACGTTGCTGCCCCCGACTTGGAATATGCAGATTTATTAAAGTTGTAACCTTCCCAGGTCACAAGGGATCGAACCCTTACTTTCGGGACGTACGATTTTCATAATGCCCACATACTTTTTGATGCCTTTTTGTGTTTTATAATTATGTAATGAAGTGTATAATATTATGTGATTTATTCCCGATTAATTAGTTTAGGTTTTAAGGGATTGTAATTGGCAGGATCTGAGTCTAGTTGTATGTGAATATTTTAACAGTGGAATAATCTTCAGTCAGAGAGTCTGGAATTGTGTGCAAGAACCAGGAAGTAGGCTTGTTGTCGCCTGGGCTTTTCTCTCGCAAGCTCAAGTGCATGATGACTCATGCAGGTAGGAGGCTTGGCAACCCTGAGCTAGGGGTGTGTCTAGGTTATTTTGAAGACCAAGAAGGCACTCCTTATATGGTAATGTTTTGTTTTGATTGGCTGGACCCGTGAGGGAAGCCAGGTAGGCCAGTGATTTGTGGAGGGGAGATGAATGTTATTAGGACTTGACGAAGCTGTGAGGGCGACTCATTCTTAGGACTCCGTGGGGAGTAGTACTCGTTCTTTGGACCGCGTGTAGGGTGGTGTACTCAATCTTTGGACTCCGTGTGGAGTGGTTCGTATTCTTGGTAAGACTCCGTGAGGGAGTGGAACTTGTATTTTGGACTTGTGTGTTTTTGGTGGAGAAAGAAGGTATTTCAGACGATCACAAGTTGGTGTTCGAAGTGCAATTACTGAGTTGCTGGCTATACATTCTCAAGGGAATTATGAGCCTAGTTTCAAACAAATAGTCTAGATTGTTTGTCTCGAATCGCATGAAGTATTGTAAACTAAAGTATGTTTACCGAAATTCTGAGACCATAGCGGTAAATTGTTATACGACAAATACTAGTAAAATATGCTATGTATTAGTAAACTCAGGAGCGAACTAGATGCGATAATCCAACACATGGATTTAAAGCATCTTTGTATAATCAGATCCACGAAACTAGATAAATCGTTGGATGCTGACCATCAAAGTAATAATGTACATAATATTCATAGTTGAGAGGCTTGCGTGTGAAATATATAGTAATTGTGCTGCGAGTAAGTAGGAGTGATTCTCTGGGAGCAACTAACCCTCGAATCAGTAGAGTTAAGTCGTCACAGCTGAAGTCAACGCCTCTAAGTACCAGACATCATTATTTCCGAGGATCATCAATATGTCATAAGTGTGCCTATGTGAATATGATAGGGAGTGTTAGATAGTCTGTACGACGAGGATCCTGCGAAGTGTATTTCATGTCTGGTATCAGAATATATTGTAAATTTTACCAGATCTATAGTGCTTTTATGTGTGAGGTAACCAGTGTGGTTAAGAGTGAATGTTTATTGCTGTTGCTCATACCGTACAGGTGTTTAACCCTCAAGCAACCCGTGAAGCCGAGCAGTTACAAAGTTTCCATAACATATGAGGCTGTTTCTTCGCCTGAGTGTGTATTTAACTATGAGTGGCATACACTATAAATATGCGTTTGCTAAAATTACAAATTTAAAAAAAAAATACAAAGAATGTAGATTAAATTTTAACAGATATCATACACAACCAATGTGCAAAAACAATTATTTAAATACCGGTAACAAGTTTGGAATTTCCTCATTGGTACAATTTCACATTCAAGTCAGATCAACAGCAAGAACACCAAGGTGACTAAGGCGATCCTTTCATTTATGTCCTTAAATAATCAACAATCCCAAAGTATATTCTCTTGTGGAGCGCTTAAACTTAATCAACTTGACGTTTAATGACCAAGCAGTTTTGTACAGTTTTCCAGAAATTTTTCCGTCCCTAAAACCTGCCGCCTTAGCAGTTGCAAGGTTTGTCCCCCCGTCAATACGGGTCTGAATATAGTAAATTATCCAATATTGTAAGCACGACCTTACAGGACCAGTGTTTTACTAGTCAGCATAGAAAAGCTTATTTTAGCAGTTAAGAAACGCTATCGATGTTGCGATGTCTAAAAATATCTCCAGAACGTCCTTTTCATATCGACACTGCCGAAAAGTAGTAGTCAAAAGTAGTAGCCACTCAAGATAGTGATAGGGAAACATACGGTATTTAACACTAGGCATAACCGTATTGAAATTTGGCGCTTGCCTAGATATTAGGCCCCTTTAAACATCAATTATCATCATCATCATCATCCATTGGTGACAGAGTGCATGACATCATTAGAACCATATTTTTATTTAACAATTGTAAATACATATTACGTCAGCAACATTACAGAATTTTGTTATTGTAACAGTTGTCAGTTGACTATTTGTAACTTCCATTTATGAAATAAACTGGTGTGACAATGAACAATCTTATTTCAACATTCTCGGAAATCCAGGCCCCCAAGGGCGCCCACGATATTAACCCATGCATGAGTACCAAATGGCCGAACAGACCCACTTAAAGCTTGAATATTCTAAGAACAATTCTTAGTCAGCACCCACAAACTGAGAGTAATCAACATGCAAAATTTCAGTTTCATAGCCCTTGTGGTTACAAAGATACGATGATTAACGAGTATATACAATAAGGTAAGATTGCATTACTTACCTTTAAATTAAATATAAATGCATTCGTAGACCAAGTACACAAAATTAATAAATAATACTGTCGGCACACAGACACAGCCTAGGCGACCGTTCATAGTGAACACAATACACACGAATGGAATGTAGGCTATGCGCATATAAATTACAATATTCCCTTGTAATATTACTCAAGTGTCTAATTTAAAAGCGAAAGCACACCAGAACTATTGCATAACTGACATAATATGTAGGATGATTTTAACCTTCCGGTGGGTGCTACTGATCTTATCTCATATTCGTCAACATATTCGTCAACTACCTTACAGAAGTTACGTCTTTCCACATGACATTCAAGTCCATATCGGCCAGTTTGTCAATAACCTTCTACACATTTGCTGTTGTTGCAAAACTGATATGCGAGGCAGATTGCGCCTGATCGAGCACCATTAAGTAATAGACTATGTAGAGAACGAATGAGTGTTTCACTAATTGAAGCAAAACTATTCTTCAGCACATATTGTAATTTTTAAAATGCAGGTTTCTGAGGTGTGTCAGACAGGCTTAATGCGCCCACTGCCACTATACAGTATTTAATGTTTGGCCTGTCAGAATGTTAAATATCTTAAGTATTTATATTTAGTACAAATTAATTACAATACTGTAAGCACTTTTGCAAAAAAAAAAGTTTGTTCTCAGTCTGATTTTCATATCGTTTTATTTTTCAAGAATACAGGGGGGTGGGGGCATAGCCCCCCGTATGGGCGCCCATGCCTCCCATGTACTAAATGGAATAATAGAATTTGCGATGTATGGCCCCGATTGGTACGGCTTTGCGTTCAGTTAATTAGTATTAAGACGTGTTTTGCATTGACTATGCGTAGAGACACCCGTAGCACCCTTGAAGTTCGGGATTCGATTCCCCACACATGTACTAAATGGTATAATCGAATTTGTGATATATGGCCCCAATTGGTGCGGCGTTGTGTTGATTTAATCAGTATTAAGACGTTTCTGGCATTGGATATGAGTAAAGTCACGCGTAGCACCCTTGATGTTCGGGATTTGATTCCCCTCCCATGTACTGAATAGAATACTTGAATTTGCGATGAATGGCCCCAATTGGTACGGCGCGGCGTTGTGTTTATTTAATTAGTATTAAGACGTTTATTGCATTGGATATTCGATAAGTCACCCATAGCGCCCTTGAAGTTGCGGATTCGATTCCCCTGCCATGTACTAAATGGAATAATCGAATTTGCGATGTATGGCCCCAATTGGTGCGGCGTTGTGTTGATTTAATCAGTATTAAGACGTTTCTTGCATTGGATATACGTAAAGTCACCCGTAGCATCCTTGAAGTTCGGGATTCGAATCCCCACACATGTACTAAATGGAATAATCGAATTTGCGATGTATGGGCCCGATTGGTACAGCGTTGTTTTTATTTAATTAGTATTAAGACGTTTCTTGCATTGGATATACGAAAAGTCACCCGTGCGCCCTTAAAGTTCGGGATTCGAGTCCCCTCCCATGTACTAAATCGAATTACAGAATTTGCGATGTATGGCCCCAATTTATGCGGCGTTTTGTTGATTTAACTAGTATTAAGACGTTTCATGCATTGGATATTCGAAACGTCACCCGTAGCACCCTTCATGTTCGGGATTCGATTCCCCTCCCATGTTCCGAATGGAATAATCAACTTTGCGATGAATGGCCCCAATTGGTACGGCGTTGTGTTTATTTAATTAGTATTAAGACGTTTATTGCATTGGATATTCGAAAAGTCACCCATAGCGCCCTTGAAGTTCCGGATTCGATTCCCCTGACATGTAGTAAATGGAATATTCGAATTTGCGATGTATAACCCCCAAAAGGTACGGCGTTGTGTTGAGTTAATTAGTATTGATACGTTTCTTACATTGGATATGCGAAAAGTCACCCGTAGCACCCTTGAAGTTCGGGATTTGATTACCCTCCCATTTGCTAAATGGAATCATCGAACTTGCGATGTATGGCCCCGATTGGTATGGCGTTGTGTGATTTAATTAGTATTAAGACGTGTCTTGCATTGGATATTCGAAACATCACCCGTAGCACCCTTGAAGTCCGGGATTTGATTACCCTCGCATGTACTAAATGGAATAACCGAATTTAGGATGTATGGAATCAATTGGTGCGGCGTTGTGTTGATTTAATCAGTATTAAGACGTTTCTTGCATTGGATATGCGTAAAGTCACCCGTAGCACCCTTCATGTTCGGGATTCGATTCCCCTCCCATGTACTGAATGGAATACTCGAATTTGCGATGAATGGCCCCAATTGGTACGGCGCTGTGTTTATTGAATTAGTATTAAGACGTTTCTTGCATTGGATATTCGAAAAGACACCCATAGAGCCTTTGGAGTACCGGTTTCGATTCCCCTACCATGTACTAAATGGAATAATCGAATTTGCGATGTATGGCCCCGATTGGTACAGCGTTGTGTTGCTTTAATTAGTATTAAGACGTTTCATGCATTGGATATTCGAAAAGTCACCCGTAGCGCCCTTGAAGTTCGGGATTCGATTCCCCACCCATGTAGTAAATGGAATAATCGAATTTGCGATGTATGACCCCAAATGGTACCGCGTTGTGTTGAGTTAATTAGTATTGATACGTTTCTTCCACTGGATATTCGAAACGTCACCCGTAGCACCCTCGAAGATCGGGATTTGATTACCCTCCCATATACTAAATGGAATAATCGAATTTGAGACGTATGGCCCCGATTGATACGGCTTTGCGTTGTGTTAATTAGTATTAAGACGTTTCTTACATTGACTATGCGTAAAGTCACCAGTAGCACCGTTGAATTTCGGGATTCGATTCCCCACACATGTACTAAATGGAATAATTGAATTTGGGAAGTATGGCCCCAAAAGGTACGGCGTTGTGTTGAGTTAATTAGTATTGATACGTTTCTTGCATTGGATCTGCAAAAAGTCACCCGTAACACCCTTGATGTTCGGGATTCGATTCCCTTCCCATTTACTAAATGGAATAATCGAATTTGCGAAGAATGACCCCGATTGCTACGAGTGTGGTTCGGCGGTGTGTGATTTAATTAGTATCAAGACGTGTCTTGCATTGGATATGCGAAAAGTCACCCGTAGCACACTTGAAATTCGGGATTCGTTTCCCCTCCCATGTAGTAAATGGAATAATTGAATTTGCGATGTATGGCCCCCCACTGGTACGGCGTTGTGTTGATTTAATTAGTATTAAGACGTTTCCTGCATTGGATTTTCGAAAAGTAAACCGTAGCACCCTTGAAGATCGGGATTCGATTCCTCTCCAATGTACTAAATTGATTAATCGAATTTGCAATGGATGGCCCCAATTTGTGCGGCATTTTGTTGATTCAATTAGTATTAAGACGTTTCTTCCGTTAGATATGCGATAGGTCACCCGTAGCGCCCTTGAAGTTCTGCATCGATTCCCCACCCATGTACTAAATGGAATAATAGAATTTGCTATGTATGGCCCCGATTGGTACGGCGTTGTGTTGATATAATTCGTATTAAGACGTTTCCTGCATTGGATTTTCGAAGAGTCACACGTAGTGCCCTTGAAGTTCGGGATTCGATTCCCCTCCCATGTACCAAATGGAATAAATGAATTTGCGACGTATGGCCACGATTGGTACGGCTTTGCGTTGAGTTAATTAGTATTAAGACGTTTCTTGCATTGACTATGCGTAAAGTCACCCGTTGCAAACTTGAATTTCGGGATTCGATTCCCCACACATGTACTAAATGAAATAATCGAATTTGGGAAGTATGGCCCCAAATGGTACGGCGTTGTGTTGAGTTAATTAGTATTGATATGTTTCTTGCATTGGATATGCAAAAAGTCACCCGTAACACCCTTGAAGTTCGGGATTCGATTCCCCTCCCATTTACTAAATGGAATAATCGAATTTGCGATGAATGACCCAGATTGGTACGGGTGTGGTTCGGCGTTGGGTGATTTAATTAGTATCAAGACGTGTCTTGCATTGGATATGCGAAAAGTCACCCGTAGCACCTTTGAAGTTCGGGATTCGATTCCCCACCCATGTACTAAATGGAATAATCGAATTTGCGATGTATGGGCCCGATTGGTACAGCGTTGTTTTTATTTAATTAGTATTAAGACGTTTCTTGGATTGGATATACGAAAAGTCACCCGTGCGCCCTTAAAGTTCGGGATTCGATTCCCCTCCCGTGTACTAAATGGAATAACGGAATTTGCGATGTATGGCCCCAATTTATGCGGCGTTTTGTTGATTTAACTAGTATTAAGACGTTTCATGCATTCGATATTCGAAACGTCACCCGTAGCACCCTTCATGTTCGGGATTCGATTCCCCTCCCACGTTCCGAATGGAATACTCAATTTTGCGATGAATGGCCCCAATTGGTACGGCGTTGTGTTTATTTAATTAGTATTAAGACGTTTATTGCATTGGATATTCGAAAAGTCACCATAGCGCCCTTGAAATTCCGGATCCGATTCCCCTGTCATGTACTAAATGCAATAATCGAATTTGCGATGTATGGCCCGGATTGGTACGGCGTTGTGTTAATTTAATTATTATTAAGACGTTTCTTGCATTGGATATACCATAAGACACCCGTGCGCCCTGAAAGTTCGGGATTCGATTCCCCTCCCATGTACTAAATGGAATAATCGAATTTGCAATGTATGGCCCCAATTGGTGCGGCGTTTTGTTGATTTAATTGGTATTAAGACGTTTCTTGCATTAGATATGCGATAAGTCACCCGTAGCGCCTTTGAAGTTCGGGTTTCGATTCCAATTCTATGAACAAAATGGACTAATCGAAATTGGGATGTATGGCCCCCATTAGTACGGAGTTCTGTTGACTTAATTAGCATTAAGACGTTTCTTGCATTGGATATGCAAAAAGTCACCCGTAGCACACTTGAAATTCGGGATTCGATTCCCCTCCCATGTAGTAAATGGAATACAGTAATTGAATTTGCGATGTATGGCCCCAACTGGTACGGCGTTGTGTTGATTTAATTAGCATTGGATTTTCGAAAAGTCACCCGTAGCGCCCTTGAAGTTTGGGATTCAATTCCCCTCCCATGTACCAAATGGAATACTGTAATCGAATTTGCGATGTATGGCCCCAAATGCTGCGGCGTTGTATTGATCTAATCAGTATTAAGACTTTTCTTGCATTGGATATGCGTAAAGTCATCCGTAGCACCCTTGAAGTTCGGAATTCGATTCCCCACCCATGTACTAAATGGATTAATCGAATTTGGGATGTATGGGCCCGATTGGTACAGCGTTGTGTTTATTTAATTAGTATTAAGACGTTTCTTGCATTGGATATACGAAAAGTCACCCGTGCGCCCTTAAAGTTCGGGATTCGATTCCCCTCCCATGTACTAAATGGAATAATCGAATTTGCGATGTATGGGCCCAATTCATACGGCGTTTTGTTGATTTAATTAGTATTAAGACGTTTCTTGCATTGGATATTCGAAACGTCACCCGTAGCACCCTTCATGTTCGGGATTCGATTCCCCTCCCATGTACCGAATGGAATACTCAAATTTGCGATGAATGGCCCCAATTGGTACGGCGCGGCGATGTGTTTACTTAATTAGTATTAAGACGTTTATAGCATTGGATATTCGAAAAGTCACCCATTGCGCCCTTGAAGTTCCGGATTCGACTCCCCTGCCATGTACTAAATGGAATAATCGAATTTGCGATGTATGGCCCCGATTGGTACAGCGTTCTGTTGCTTTAATTAGTATTAAGACGTTTCATGTATTGGATATTCGAATAGTCACCCGTAGCCCCCTTGACTTTAGGGATTCGATTCCCCTCCCATGTAGTAAATGGAATAATCGAATTTGCGATATATGGCCCCAAATGGCACGGCGTTGTTTTCAGTTAATTAGTAACGATAAGTTTCTTGCATTGGATATGCGAAAAGTCACCCGTAGAACCCTTGAAGTTCGGGATTCGATTCCTCCCAATTACTAAATGGAATAATCGAATTTGCGATGTATGGACCCGATTGGTACGGGTGTGGTACAGCATTGTGTGATTTAATTAGTATTAAGACGTGTCTTGCATAGGATATGCGTAACGTCACCCGTAGCACCCTTGAAGTTAGGGATTCGATTCCCCACCCAGGTACTAAATGGATTAATCGAATTTGCTATGTATGGCCCCGATTGGTACGGCATTGTGTTTATTTAATCAGTATTAAGACGCTTCTTGCATTGGATATACGAAAAGTCACCCGTGCGCCCTTAATGTTCGGGATTCGATTCCCCTCCAATGTACTAAATGGAATAATCGAATTTGCAATGGATGGCCGTAATTTGTGCGGCGTTTTGTTGATTTAATTAGTATTATGACGTTTCTTCCATTAGATATGCGATAAGTCACCCGTAGCGCCCTTGAACTTCGGGTTTCGATTCCCCTCCCATGTACTAAATGGAATAATAGAATTTGCGATTTATGGCCCCGATTGGTATGGCGTTGTGCTTATATAATTCGTATTAAGACGTTTCTTGCATTGGATATGCGAAAAGTCACCCGTAGCACCCTTGAAGTTCGGGATTCGATTCCCCTCCCATGTACCAAATGGAATAATCGAATTTGCGACGTATGGCCCCGATTGGTACGGCAATGTGTTGATCTAACTAGTATTAAGACGTTTCTTGCATTGGATATTCGAAACGTCACCCGTAGCACCCTTGAAGTTCTGGATTGATTACCCTCCCATGTACTAAATGGAATAATCGAATTTGCGACATATGGCCCCGATTGGTACGGCTTTGCGTTGAGTTAATTAGTATTAAGACGTTTCTTGCATTGACTATGCGTAAAGTCACCCGTAGCAATCTTGAATTTCGGGATTCGATTCCCCACACATATACTAAATGGAATAATCGAATTTGGGAAGTATGGCCCCAAATGGTACGGCGTTGTGTTGAGTTAATTAGTATTGATACGTTTCTTGCATTGGATATGCTAAAAGTCACCCGTAACACCCTTGAAGTTCGGGAATCGATTCCCCTCCCATGTACCAAATGGAATAATCGAATTTGCGACGTATGGCCCCGATTGGTACGGCAATGTGTTGATCTAACTAGTATTAAGACGTTTCTTGCATTGGATATTCGAAACGTCACCCGTAGCACCCTTGAAGTTCGGGATTTGATTACCCTCCCATGTACTAAATGGAATAATCGAATTTGCGACATATGGCCCCGATTGGTTCGGCTTTGCGTTGAGTTAATTAGTATTAAGACGTTTCTTGCATTGACTATGCGTAAAGTCACCCGTATCAAACTTGAATTTCGGGATTCGATTCCCCACACATGTACTAAATGGAATAATCGAATTTGGGAAGTATGGCCCCAAATGGTACGGCGTTGTGTTGAGTTAATTAGTATTGATACGTTTCTTGCATTGGATATGCAAAAAGTCACCCGTAACACCCTTGAAGTTCGGGATTCGATTCCCCTCCCATTTACTAAATGGAATAATCGAATATGCGATGAATGACCCAGATTGGTACGGGTGTGGTTCGGCGTTGGGTGATTTAATTAGTATCAAGACGTGTCTTGCATTGGATATGCGAAAAGTCACCCGTAGCACCTTTGAAGTTCGGGATTCGATACCCCACCCATGTACTAAATGGATTAATCGAATTTGCGATGTATGGCCCCGATAGGTACGGGTGTGGTACGGCGTTGTGTGATTTATTTAGTATTAAGACGTTTCTGGCATTGGATATGCGAAAAGTCACCCGTAGAAACCTTGAAGTTCGGGATTCGATTCCCCTCCCATGTACTAAATGGACTAATCGTAATTGCGATGTATGGCCCCCATTGGAACGGCGTTGTTTTGACTTAATTAGCACTAAGACGTTTCTTGCATTGGATTTGCGAAAAGTCACCCGTAGCGCCCTTGAAGTTCGGGATTCGATTCCCCTCCCATGTAGTAAATGGAATAATCGAATTTGCGATGTATGTCCCCAATTGGTACGGCGTTGTGTTGAGTTAATTAGTATTAAGTTGTTTCTTGCATTAGATATGCGATAAGTCACCCGTAGCGCCATTGAAGTTCGGGTTTCTATTTCCCCCCCACGTACTAAATGGAATAATAGAATTTGCAATATATGACCCCGATTGGTACGGCGTTGTGTTGATATAATTAGTATCACGACGTTTCTTGCATTGGATATTCGAAACATCACCCGTAGCACCCTTGAAGTCCGGGATTTGATTACCCTCCCATGTACTAAATGGAATAACCGAATTTAGGATGTATGGAACCAATTGGTGCGGCGTTGTGTTGATTTAATCAGTATTAAGACGTTTCTTGCATTGGATATGCGTAAAGTCACCCGTAGCACCCTTCATGTTCGGGATTCGATTCCCCTCCCATGTACTGAATGGAATACTCGAATTTGCGATGAATGGCCCCAATTGGTACGGCGTTGTGTTTATTTAATTAGTATTAAGACGTTTCTTGCATTGGATATTCGAAAAGACACCCATAGAGCCTTTGGAGTACCGGTTTCGATTCCCCTGCCATGTACTAAATGGAATAATCGAATTTGCGATGTATGGCCCCGATTGGTACAGCGTTGTGTTTATTTAATTAGTATTAATACGTTTCTTGCATTGGATATGCGTAAAGTCACCCGTAGCGCCCTTGAAGTTCGGGATTCGATTCCCCTCCCATGTAGTAAATGGAATAATCGAATTTGCGATGTATGACCCCAAATGGTACGGCGTTGTGTTGAGTTAATTAGTATTGATACGTTTCTTCCACTGGATATTCGATACGTCACCCGTAGCACCCTCGAAGATCGGGATTTGATTACCCTCCCATATACTAAATGGAATAATCGAATTTGAGACGTATGGCCCCGATTGATACGGCTTTGCGTTGTGTTAATTAGTATTAAGATGTTTCTTACATTGACTATGCGTAAAGTCACCAGTAGTACCGTTGAATTTCGGGATTCGATTCCCATCCCTTGTACTAAATGGAATAATTGAATTTGGGAAGTATGGCCCCAAAAGGTACGGCGTTGTGTTGAGTTAATTAGTATTGATACGTTTCTTGCATTCGATATGCAAAAAGTCACCCGTAACACCCTTGATGTTCGGGATTCGATTCCCTTCCCATTTACTAAATGGAATAATCGAATTTGCGAAGAATGACCCCGATTGCTACGGGTGTGGTTCGGCGGTGTGTGATTTAATTAGTATCAAGACGTGTCTTGCATTGGATATGCGAAAAGTCACCCGTAGCACACTTGAAATTCGGGATTCGATTCCCCTCCCATGTAGTAAATGGAATAATTGAATTTGCGATGTATGGCCCCCACTGGTACGGCGTTGTGTTGATTTTATTAGTATTAAGACGTTTCCCGCATTGGATTTTCGATAAGTCACCCGTAGCGCCCTTGAAGTTCGGGATTCGATTCCCCTCCCATGTACCAAATGGAATAATCGAATTTGCGATCTATGGCCCCAATTGCTGCGGCGTTGTTTTGATTTAATCAGTATTAAGACGTTTCTTGCATTGGATATGTGTAAAGTCTTCCGTAGCACCCTTGAAGTTCGGAATTCGAATCCCCAACCTTGTAGTAAATGGAATAATTGAATATGCAATGTATGGCCCCGACTGGTATGGCGTTGTGTTGATTTAATTAGTATTAAGACGTTTCCTGCATTGGATTTTCGAAAAGTAAACCGTAGCACCCTTGAAGTTCGGGATTCGATTTCTCTCCCAAGTACCAAATCGAATAACCGAATTTGCGACGTATGGCCCCGATTGGTATGGCGTTGTGTCGATTTAATTAGTATTATGACGTTTCTTGCATTTCATATTCGAAAAGTCACCCGTGCGCCCTTAAAGATCGGGATTCGATTCCTCTCCAATGTACTAAATTGAATAATCGAATTTGCAATGGATGGCCCCAATTTGTGCGACATTTTGTTGATTCAATTAGTATTAAGACGTTTCTTCCGTTAGATATGCGATAAGTCACCCGTAGCGCCGTTGAAGTTCGGGTTTCGATTCCCCTCCCATGTACTAAATGGAATAATAACATTTGCGATGTATGGCCCCGATTGGTACGGCGTTGTGTTGATATAATTCGTATTAAGACGTTTCCTGCATTGGATTTTCGAAGACTCAACCATAGCGCCCTTGAAGTTCGGGATTCGATTCCCCTCCCATGTACCAAATGGAATAAACGAATTTGCGACGTAAGGCCCCGATTGGTACGGCTTTGCGTTGAGTTAATTAGTAGTCTATTAAGACGTTTCTTGCATTGACTATGCGTAAAGTCACCCGTAGCAACCTTGAATTTCGGGATTCGATTCCCCACACATGTACTAAATGGAATAATCGAATTTGGGAAGTATGGCCCTAAATGGTACGGCGTTGTGTCGATTTAACTAGTATTAAGACGTTTCTTGCATTGGATATTCGAAACTTCACCCGTAGCACCCTTGAAGTTCGGGATTTGATTACCCTCCCATGTACTAAATGGAATAATCGAATTTGCGACATATGGCCCCGATTGGTACGGCTTTGCGTTGAGTGAATTAGTATTAAGACGTTTCTTGCATTGACTCTGCGTAAAGTCACCCGTAGGAAACTTGAATTTCGGGATTCGATTCCCCACACATGTACTAAATGGAATAATCGAATTTGGGAAGTATGGCCCCAAATGGTACGGCGTTGTGTTGAGTTAATTAGTATTGATACGTTTCTTGCATTGGATATGCAAAAAGTCACCCGTAACACCCTTGAAGTTCGGGATTCGATTCCCCTCCCATTTACTAAATGGAATAATCGAATTTGCGATGAATGACCCAGATTGGTACGGGTGTGGTTCGGCGTTGGGTGATTTAATTAGTATCAAGACGTGTCTTGCATTAGATATACGAAAAGTCACCCGTAGCACCTTTGAAGTTCGGGATTCGATTCCCCACCCATGTACTAAATGGATTAATCGAATTTGCGATGTATGGGCCCGATTGGTACAGCGTTGTTTTTATTTAATTAGTATTAAGACGTTTCTTGCATTGGATATACGAAAAGTCACCCGTGCGCCCTTAAAGTTCGGGATTCGATTCCCCTCCCATGTACTAAATGGAATAACCGAATTTGCGATGTATGGCCCCAATTTATGCGGCGTTTTGTTGATTGAACTAGTATTAAGACGTTTCATGCATTGGATATTCGAAACGTCACCCGTAGCACCCTTCATGTTCGGGATTCGATTCCCCTCCAATGTACCAAATGGAATAATCGAATTTGCGATGTATGGCCCCAATTGCTGCTGCATTGTTTGCAATGGCAAACTACCTCACTCCTCTTCTTGCCTAGAACGCCTCAAAATAGCGCTGCCTTGGGTTTTTGTGGGTGTCTACTCACATAACGTAACGGCGGTGCTTTTTGAGGATCCAACCAGCCTTCGGGCTGATTACCTAACAGATAATCAGTATTAAGACGTTTCTTGCATTGGATATGCGTAGTCATCCATAGCACCCTTGAAGTTCGGAATTCGAATCCCCTTGTAGTAAATGGAATAATTGAATTTGCGATGTATGGCCCCGACTGGTATGGCGTTGTGTTGATTTAATTAGTATTAAGACGTTTCTTGCATTGGATATTTGAAACTTCACCCGTAGCTCCCTTGAAGTTCGGGTTACGATCACCCTCCCATGTACAAAGTGGAATAATCGAATTTGCAATGTATGGCCCCGATTGGTACGGCTTTGCGTTGAGTTAATTAGTATTAAGACGTTTCTTGCATTGACTATGCGTAAAGTCACCAGTAGCACCCTTGAAGTTCGGGATTCGATTCCCCACACATGTACTAAATGGAATAATCGAATTTGCGATGTATGGCCCCGATTGGTAAAGCGTTCTGTTGCTTTAATTAGTATTAAGACGTTTCATGTATTGGATATTCGAATAGTCACCCGTAGCCCCCTTGAATTTAGGGATTCGATTCCCCTCCCATGTAGCAAGACCAACTACAATACTCAGACCTTAATGTAGAAACAACATGGCGGCGATGGTTGCCCTACCTATAGCTAAGATCATGTCATCGGGCTTGCCACAATTCGTGTAAATTATTATTTTTACTCACATAAGAGCATAAAATATATCACAAGACGAGACTAGGTTCCGAAGAAATATGCATCAATAATTTAGACTTACCTGAATTAATTTATCTATATAGTGCTGGCCTCGAATTATAGGTTTCTTCGTTTTCACCCAAGGGACAGCTACAATAGTCTCACCGATTCTGTGGTTGAATAAGAAGCTTTTTGGCGAGTTATCACGATTTGTATTTAAGTTCAAGAATTATAGAATAATATTATCAGCAAAAAATCAAACAGATTCTGAAGTAGGAGAGAAGAAAGTACCCGGTTACTTAAGTGCTGTCCCAGCACATGCAGAGTATTTGTGTACACAATCGGAATGAGAATAGTTGCCTGAAATAATCGAACCAACGCCATAGAGATACAATTCAATTATGACCTCTCGCGGAATTGCCTAAAATCTCGGGTAAAACAGCACTCCGAATTAGTTGATGGAAAAATGCAAAGAAGTCGTCGTGTGGATATCAGAACATAATTATGGAGAATACTACACACAAGGGACACGATAATATGTTACCATCTAACCTATTAAACATTCGCTGTTACCGTTTTGAATGCTTGTACGCTGGAAATAGTAGATTTAGTCAAGTACTGGTTGGAAAGCACCATCTCACTTTTACGGAATTATCGCGGCACATCATCTCGCAATATAAGTACATAGTTGGCAAGGTACTCACAACACTTTATTACACACATCATAATAAAAAATAACCTGCAAGCTGTAAGAATCACAAAAGTATGAATGACGGAACACAATGAGTTCACTGTTTGGCACAGGGGGAATATCTTCCTTAACCAATAAAACAGAAGTTCACTGTATTATTTGGCGTGTATACCAGGCAGTGTAGAACATCTGCCAGACTGGTAATGATTTACGGAGGCACATATTGCTGATCGTTCAAGATAACGTCAACGGTTAGGTCTAGTCGTAGATGCTCATTGCGTTTTCCCTTAACGTACTAAAGTTCGACACTACTGACGTGTACTAAGCTATTATTATATTGTCACTAACTAGCAAATCATTGCGGTGTATATTCTTGAGACACTTCTCTTATGCTTTAGTCTTAGGTACTTCATCATCCGAAGTAAATGACGCAATGCCATCGGTTGACTGGACAATCATCACACAAACGAACCAGTCCATATTAAGCATAATAACATATATTTACATACGATTGCAGTACATTAACGCGAACTGGACAGTACAGACATACAGAAGACACTAAAAATTACAGATGAGCGACAGTTTATCCCAACTTTCATCAAACGAAGCTAATCAAAGCTAAATAGTGTATCCCAGCAACGAATGTAAACAAACAATATGCCGGGGCTTCTGCATACGCCATTTTCACACTTTCAAGTCCTGCATTAAGGTCTGAGTATTGTAGTTGGTCTTGCATGTAGTAAATGGAATAATCGAATTTGCGATATATGGCCCCAAATGGCACGGCGTTGTTTTCAGTTAATTAGTAAGGATAAGTTTCTTGCATTGGATATGCGAAAAGTCACCCGTAGCACCCTTGTAGTTCGGGATTCGATTCCTCCCAATTACTAAATGGAATAATCGAATTTGCGATGTATGGCCCCGATTGGTACGGGTGTGGTACAGCATTGTGTGATTTAATTAGTATTAAGACGTGTCTTGCATAGGATATGCGTAACGTCACCCGTAGCACCCTTGAAGTTAGGGATTCGATTCCCCCACCCAGGTACTAAATGGATTAATCGAATTTGCTATGTATGGCCCCGATTGGTACGGTGTTGTGTTTATTTAATCAGTATTAAGACGCTTCTTGCATTGGATATACGAAAAGTCACCCGTGCGCCCTTAATGTTCGGGATTCGATTCCCCTCCAATGTACTAAATGGAATAATCGAATTTGCAATGGATGGCCGCAATTTGTGCGGCGTTTTGTTGATTTAATTAGTATTATGACGTTTCTTCCATTAGATATGCGATAAGTCACCCGTAGCGCCCTTGAACTTCGGGTTTCGATTCCCCTCCCATGAACTAAATGGAATAAAAGAATTTGCGATTTATGGCCCCGATTGGTATGGCGTTGTGTTTATATAATTCGTAGTAAGACGTTTCTTGCATTGGATATCCAAAAAGTCACCCGTAGCACCCTTGAAGTTCGGGATTCGATTCCCCTCCCATGTACCAAATGGAATAATCGAATTTGCGACGTATGGCCCCGATTGGTACGGCAATGTGTTGATCTAACTAGTATTAAGACGTTTCTTGCATTGGATATTCGAAACGTCACCCGTAGCACCCTTGAAGTTCGGGATTTGATTACCCTCCCATGTACTAAATGGAATAATCGAATTTGCGACATATGGCCCCGATTGGTACGGCTTTGCGTTGAGTTAATTAGTATTAAGACGTTTCTTGCATTGACTATGCGTAAAGTCACCCGTAGCAAACTTGAATTTCGGGATTCGATTCCCCACACATGTACTAAATGGAATAATCGAATTTGGGAAGTATGGCCCCAAATGGTACGGCGTTGTGTTGAGTTAATTAGTATTGATACGTTTCTTGCATTGGATATGCAAAAAGTCACCCGTAACACCCTTGAAGTTCGGGATTCGATTCCCCTCCCATTTACTAAATGGAATAATCGAATTTGCGATGAATGACCCAGATTGGTACGGGTGTGGTTCGGCATTGGGTGATTTAATTAGTATCAAGACGGGTCTTGCATTGGATATGCGAAAAGTCACCCGTAGCACCTTTGAAGTTCGGGATTCGATTCTCCACCCATGTACTAAATGGATTAATCGAATTTGCGATGTATGGGCCCGATTGGTACAGCGTTGTTTTTATTTAATTAGTATTAAGACGTTTCTTGCATTGGATATACGAAAAGTCACCCGTGCGTCCTTAAAGTTCGGGATTCGATTCCCCTCCCATGTACTAAATGGAATAACCGAATTTGCGATGTATGGCCCCAATTTATGCGGCGTTTTGTTGATTTAACTAGTATTAAGACGTTTCATGCATTGGATATTCGAAACGTCACCCGTAGCACCCTTCATGTTCGGGATTCGATTCCCCTCCAATGTACCAAATGGAATAATCGTATTTGCGATGTATGGCCCCAATTGCTGCTGCATTGTTTTGATTTAATCAGTATTAAGACGTTTCTTGCATTGGATATGCGTAAAGTCATCCATAGCACCCTTGAAGTTCGGAATTCGAATCCCCTTGTAGTAAATGGAATAATTGAATTTGCGATGTATGGCCCCGACTGGTATGGCGTTGTGTTGATTTAATTAGTATTAAGACGTTTCTTGCATTGGATATTTGAAACTTCACCCGTAGCTCCCTTGTAGTTCGGGTTACGATCACCCTCCCATGTACAAAGTGGAATAATCGAATTTGCAATGTATGGCCCCGATTGGTACGGCTTTGCGTTGAGTTAATTAGTATTAAGACGTTTCTTGCATTGACTATGCGTAAAGTCACCCGTAACAAACTTGAATTTCGGGATTCGATTCCCCACACATGTACTAAATGGAATAATCGAATTTGGGAAGTATGGCCCCAAATGGTACGGCGTTGTGTTGAGTTAATTAGTATTGATACGTTTCTTGCATTGGATATGCAAAAAGTCACCCGTAACACCCTTGAAGTTCGGGATTCAATTCCCCTCCTATTTACTAAATGGAATAATCGAATTTGCGATGTATGGGCCCGATTGGTACAGCGTTGTTTTTATTTAATTAGTATTAAGACGTTTCTTGCATTGGATATACGAAAAGTCACCCGTGCGCCCTTAAAGTTCGGGATTCGATTCCCCTCCCATGTACTAAATGGAATAACCGAATTTGCGATGTATGGCCCCAATTTATGCGGCGTTTTGTTGATTTAACTAGTATTAAGACGTTTCATGCATTGGATATTCGAAACGTCACCCGTAGCACCCTTCATGTTCGGGATTCGATTCCCCTCCCATGTTCCGAATGGAATACTCAATTTTGCGATGAATGGCCCCAATTGGTACGGCGTTGTGTTTATTTAATTAGTATTAAGACGTTTAGTGCATTGGATATTCGAAAAGTCACCCATAGCGCCCTTGAAGTTCCGGATTCGATTCCCCTGTCATGTACTAAATGCAATAATCGAATTTGCAATGTATGGCCCGGATTGGTACGGCGTTGTGTTAATTTAATTATTATTAAGACGTTTCTTGCATTGGATATACCATAAGACACCCGTGCGCCCTGAAAGTTCGGGATTCGATTCCCCTCCCATGTACTAAATGGAATAATCGAATTTGCAATGTATGGCCCCAATTTGTGCGGCGTTTTGTTGATTTAATTGGTATTAAGACGTTTCTTGCATTAGATATGCGATAAGTCACCCGTAGCGCCTTTGAAGTTCGGGTTTCGATTCCAATTCTATGAACAAAATGGACTAATCGAAATTGCGATGTATGGCCCCCATTAGTACGGAGTTCTGTTGACTTAATTAGCATTAAGACGTTTCTTGCATTGGATATGCAAAAAGTCACCCGTAGCACACTTGAAATTCTGGATTTGATTCCCCTCCCATGTAGTAAATGGAATAATTGAATTTGCGATGTATGGCCCCAACTGGTACGGCGTTGTGTTGATTTAATTAGTATTAGGACGTTTCCTGCATTGGATTTTCGAAAAGTCACCCGTAGCGCCCTTGAAGTTCGGGATTCAATTCCCCTCCCATGTACCAAATGGAATACTGTAATCGAATTTGCGATGTATGGCCCCAATCGCTGCGGCGTTGTATTGATCTAATCAGTATTAAGACGTTTCCTGCATTGGATTTTCGAAAGGTCAAACGTATCTCTCTTGAAGTTCGGGATTCCATTCCCCTCCCAAGTACCAAATGGAATAACCGAATTTGCGACGTATGGCCCCGATTGGTACAGCGTTCTGTTGCTTTAATTAGTATTAAGTCGTTTCTTGTATTGGATATTCGAATAGACACCCGTAGCCCCCTTGAATTTAGGGATTCGATGCCCCTCCCATGTAGTAAATGGAAGAATCGAATTTGCGATATATGGCCCAAATGGCACGGCGTTGTGTTCATTTAATTAGTATTGATAAGTTTCTTGCATTGGATATGCAAAAAATCACCCGAAGCACACTTGAAGTTCGGGTTTCGAATCCCCTTCCATGTAGTAAATGAAATAATTGAATTTGCGATGTATGGCCCCGACTGGAACGGCGTTGTGTTGATTTAATTAGTATTAAGACGTTTCCTGCATTGGATTTTCGAGAAGTCACCCCTAGCGCCCTTGAAGTTCGGGATTCGATTCCCCTCCCATGTACCAAATGGAATAATCGAATTTTCGACGTATGGCTTCAATTGGTACGGCGTTGTGTTGATTTAATTAGTATGACGACGTTTCTTGCATTGGATATTCGAAACGTCACCCGTAGCACCCTTGAAGTCCGGGATTTGATTACCCTCCCAGTTACTAAATGGATTAATCGAATTTGCGATGTATGGCCCCGATTGGTACGGCAATGTGTTTATTTAATTATTAATAAGAAGTTTCTAGCATTGGATATACCAAAAGTCACCCTTGGGCCCTTATTGTTCGGGATTCGATTCCCCTCCCATGTACTAAATTGAATAATCAAATTTGCGATGTATGGCCCCGATTGGTACAGCGCTGTGTTGCTTTAATTAGTATTAAGACGTTTCTTGCATTGGATATTCGAAAAGTCACCCGTAGCGCCCTTGAAGTTCGGGATTCGATTCCCCTCCCATGTAGTTAATGGAATAATCGATTTTGCAATGTATGTCCCCAAAGGGTGCGGCGTTGTGTTGAGTTAATTAGTATTGATGCGTTTCTTGCTTTAGATATGCGAAAAGTCACCTGCAGCACACTTGAAGTTCGGGATTCGATTCCCCTCCCATTTACTAGATGGAATAACAGAATTTGCGATGTATGGCCCCGATTGTTACGGGTGTGGTACGGCGTTGTGTGATTCAATTAGTATTAAGACGTGTCTTGCATTGGATATGCGTTAAGTAAATCGAAGCGGCCTTAACGTTCGGGATTCGATTCCCCTCCCATGCACTATATGGAATAATCAAATTTGCGATGTATGGCCCCAATTGGTACGCTGTGTTGTTGATTTAATTAGTATTAAGACGTATCTTGCGTTAGATATGCGATAAGTCACCCGTAGCGCCCTTGAAGTTCGGATTTTGATTCCCCTCCCATGTACTAAATGGAATAATAGAATTTGCGATGTATGACCCCAAATGGTACGGCGTTGTGTTGAGTTTATTAGTATTGATACGTTTCTTCCATTGGATATTCGAAACGTCACCCGTACCAACCTTGAAGTTCGGGATTCGATTACCCTCCCATGTACTAAATGGAATAATCGAATTTGCGATGTATGGCCCCGATTGGTACGGCTTTGCGTTGAGGTAATTAGTATTGATACGTTTCTTCCATTGGATATTCGAAACGTCACCCGTACCACCCTTGAAATTTGGGATTCGATTACCCTCCCATGTACTAAATGGAATAATCGAATTTGCGATGTTTGGCCCCGATTGGTATGGTTTTGCGTTGAGGTAATTAGTATTAAGACGGTTCTTGCTTTGGATATGCGAAAAGTCACATGTAGCACACTTGAAGTTCGGGATTCGATTCCCCTCGCATGTAGTAAATGTAATACTTGAATTTGCGATGTATGGCCCCGACTGGTACGGCTTTGTGTTGATATAGTTAGTATTAAGACGTTTCCTGCATTGGATTTTCGAAAAGTCACCCGAAGCGACCTTGAAGTTCGGGATTCGGTTCCCGTCCCATTTACTAAATGGAATAATCGAATTTGCGGTGTATGGCGCCGATTGGTACGGGTGTGGTACGGCGTTGTTCGATTTAATTAGTATTAAGACGTGTCTTGCATTGGATTTGCGTAAAGTCACCCGTAGCACCCTTGAAGGTCGGGATTCGATTCCCCACACAGTTAATAAATGGATTAATCGAATTTGCGATGTATGGCCCCGATTGGTACGGCAATGTGTTTATTTAATTATTAATAAGACGTTTCTAGCTTTGGATATACCAAAAGTCACCCATGCGCCCTTAGGCTGCTTTCACACGGCCACCTTCCTCCACGCCACTCCACTCCACTTTTCAGCCACTCCGTTTTTCTTCCCTTTCCACTTCCATCAACTTTAATAACTCCAGTTTGACTTCGGTCATGGAAGTGAACGTTTGCCTTGGTATTTATGCTCTGGTGCGATGAAGATTACGGATAAAGAAGAAAAGGGTTCATTGGGTCCATCCATGAAATGCATATCGCATAGAGCGAGGAACTCGCCGTTTTATCCTGGAAGAACTTGCCAGTGATCCGAAAAAAATCTTCAATTATTTTCGTATGAGTGTAAGTTCTGCTGATGAATTGTTATCAATCCTTGAACCAAGCTAACAGCGTCAGGACACCAACATGAGAAAATGTATTCCACCCAAAGAGAGGCTAGCTGTTACTCTGAGGTAAGTAGGTACTATAAATTCATTATCTATGCTCAAAGGGTACATTTACTCGTATTTCATTAGAAACGAACCATAAAATTGTCTACAATGAAAAGGAAAAAGGTGACAATAATGAAGAAAGTTATATATTTCTCATTTGTGACCTAACTTATAATAATTACCACAGAGGGATATATAAGAAAAGTATGAAATTGGTAGGTACTTACTACTGAATATGTGTATCATTAGGGGCCAGTACATCAGAAGGTATCATCGTCGGGCACAGGTTTGTTCGTGGCTGACATTTATTGTAAGTATCAGGAGTATGTAGTGTTACGTGTTGCCCCTAGTGGCAAGTTCGTTAACTGGATTACGGTGGGTGAAAGCACAACACAATTGTTCCTTTAACGAAATTTTAGCTTTATTGCAGGCCAGGAAAATACACCACACAATAAGCACTGAATTTCACTTCATAAGACACTACTAGTCACTAGAGCTTCCACACTTAGTCTACTTTCACACTACTGTCCTCGCTATTAATACCTGAAACTCTGCCTTGTACGCAAACAACAGTTATTTACGACAGCCAGTCACCCATCACTACACACTGCTTCGCTGTCCGGAGAATCAGCCTCACTTGGGTATCGTAACTTCGTACGTCAGTCGCCACACTACTGTCGCACAGGTAAAAACACGCACTAGCTCAAAAACACGGTCCCTCCCTCGCTGGTAAGGCCGCTTTATATAGGGAGGGTGGTGACTCATTGGACGTTTCCAGAGTAGAAGAGTTCACGGCTCCTCCCGAGAGTTCCATCACCTGGTACGCCAGGAACATTCCAGACCATGTCTTTGTTCCCGCTGCGCAAGTAGCCGGCCGACAGAGACCAGAGGTAGCATCAGGCGGCTGTGAGTCACGCGAGAGGGAATGAAGCAACCCCGCTCTCGTAACAGTAGCAATGGGGAGGTGTTGTAGTGGATTGGCTGAAATGAGGCGTAGAGTGATGGTTGATTGATAAATGAAGAGGAGGAAGAATAGGATGAGGGTGGGTGCTGGTAATAAGAGTGGTAGGGAACGGCATGAGAATATGTCGACCCACGTCGACCTATTTAATTCTGTATTGACGAATGGTGGAAATTAAGGCCATCTTGCACTCTAACTTCACATCTTCATCAATTTGTAGCATTTCGGGCAAGAGCGAAAGGAGGAAGTGCCTGTCTGCATCAAATACTTCCTCCTTTCCCTTTCCTTGACTCAAAGTTTTGTTTAAATTTATCAAGAGTGATATCTTCTTCTACTTCTTGGGAGGACGTGGTTGGTGCTCACGGTTTTCAGTTATAATGTCCCTTAGCTCGGTGTCCATGTCGTCCTCCACGTCTTCGCCAGCATCAGTTTCTTCAACTTCCTCTTGCTGGTTAATGTTGGAAACAGTGCTGGACACGAAAAAAGAATCCCATAATCAAGCGTAATAATCACATATAAATAATAATGCAACGGTGATTATTGATATATAAAAGTAGATACACTGAGAGTTCCTCACGTTTTGTTGGCCATGACTGGTAGAAGAAAGTGTAACAGGTCAAAGTATATGTACGTTTTCCTTGTGGCGCTGGTCCACTTCCTGTCGGTGGGTTTTTCAGTTTTTGCAGTTCTTTGGAAAAACTGCTTCTAATGCCCTTCCACTTCTTCTGTACATCTAGTTCTGAAAACAATATAACTTTTGTTGCAGATACCTTGCAAGTGGATATTCCTTGACAGATCTACATTACATTTACAGGATTGGAGTGTGTACATTGAATGAAGTCATACATGAAACATGCGATAAAATTCGGAATCTACTTCAGCCAACAGTGCTTCCTATTCCGACAGCAGAAAAATGGGAAGAAATTTCTCAACTGTTCTTAGTGCGTGCTAATTTTTCAAATTGCATTGATGCCATAGATGGCAAGCACATTAAAGTTATAAAACCAGCACATAGTTGATCATTATACCATAATTATAAGATTTTTTTCTGTTGTGCTATTGGCTGTGTGTGACGCTAATTATTGTTTCACATTGGTTGATATAGGAAATTATGGAAAGAATCCAGACTCTTCTATTTTCAAGCAATCCAATCTTACGAAATCGTTGGCCAGGAACACACTGAACATCCCTCCGTCTCGGCCGTTTCCAGATTTGGCTGAACCTAATTTCCCACTAGTGTTTGTTGGAGATGAAGCCTTTTCCGTGTCCTCTCATATAACGCGTCAATACGCGGGATCTCATCTTTCTCACAAGAAACAAATATTTAATTATAGGCTTTCGAGAGCAAGAAGATTCGTAGAGTGCTCGTTTGGCATACTTTCAAATAAATGGCGTATTTTCCACAGACCTCTCAATGTAGATATTGACTTTGCTATAAGTATCGTGAAGGCCTGTGTCGTTCTACATAATTTTGTCCAAACCAGGAATAGATTCCAATTTGAACATACTTTAACTGAAACTGGGCTGTACGAGGAAGTTCATTCAGATACCCAACATCAAAGGTCTGTTAACAACGTAAGAGACTTCTATGCAGATTATTTTGAAGGGGAAGGGGCTTTGCCCTGGCAGGATTCTATGATTAATCGTTAGTAGGTACTACCTCAAGACACAACAGCTTGTGTTCAGTTTCATCATCATCATCATCATCATTTCCCCTTTTCCAGTTGGCACTGGGTGGGGGCAAATATGGTTCCTCTCCACTTTGTTCTGTCGTTCCACCATTCCCCTTCCGACACAATGTTTCAATCCAGGTTCCGTTTTCTAATACTATTCTCCACCGAGTCCATCCAACGCATTCTTGGTCTTCCTCGTCCTCTCTTCCCAGTCATCCGTCGTTCCAGTGCTCGTCTTGGTAGCCTTAGTTCATTCATACGTTTGACATGTCCAAACCATCTCAATCTGTTTTGCTCCAGTTTGTCATTTAGTTTCTGTACTCCCAGTTCTTTCCGTATATCTTCATTTCTCACTCTGTCCCTCCTCGTTTTCTGGACCATACTTCTCAGAATCTCATCTCAGCTGCTTGTACTCTGCTCTCATCCCTCTTAGTCATTGTCCAAGTTTCTGCTGCATATGTCATTATAGGAACATAATATGCTTTGTAAATAACTTGTTTAGCCTTATTTGGTATATCCTTGTTCCATACTAGTCCCCGTAACTGTTGGTACAAAGCACTCCCGAGTTGTATTCTTCTGCTAATTTCCAAATCTAGTCTTCCATCTTCAGTCAGTTCACTTCCCAAGTATTTGAAGTGTTCAGTTTATTGTTATAAAATAATTATGTTGTGATAATACGGGCTACAAATAAAAAGTGTACTTACCAACTTCTCTCTTCTTGGAGTCATTTGCTTCAATATAATTAGGAATAACGGCTTGGGCAACTTCAGCCCACACATTGTTTTTAAAATTTTATTGGCATAATCTGTGGAACGAATGTCCCACAGACAAAGACGCTGTTCAATTTCAAATATTAGTTTTTCACTATCTATAAATGACATTTTTTAAAATTAAAAGCGAGTAAAAAATAGTAATATTGTAGCCGATTTATTCTTTACAACCCAAAGAAGCAACAATACAAAGACACAGAATGATACAGACAGAGCATATCGCACTAGTGAGTCCTCCCAAGTACCAATCAGTACCACCAGGAAGCGGCACCTCAATATAAATGGTGAAAATAGAACACGTAGCACATACAAAGTTGACCGTCTGAACGATTTGATGCAACTGAGTGAGCTACATGTGGCCGAGAGTTGCCTGCAGTGGAGGGGGACTGGCAGCCGATAGGCACCAACTGCTGGTTGACGAGAGCGGACGGATGTGGCGCCACAGATAGTGTCTCATCTGAAAGCCCCCACGCTAGAGCTTTACCTACAGTGGACTGGTGTGGAGGAAGGTGGACCGTGTGAAAGCAGCCTAAATGTTCGGGATTCGATTCCCCTACCATGTACTAAATGGAATAATCGAATTTGCAAAGTGTGGCCCCAATAGTTGCGGCGTTTTGTTGATTTAATCAGTATTAATACATTTCTTGCTTTAGATATGCAATAAGTCACCCGTAGCCCCCTTGAAGTTCGGGTTTCTATTCCCCTCCCATGTACTAAATGGAATAATAGAATTTGCGATGTATGGCCCCGATTGGTACGGCTTTGCGTTCAGTTAATTAGTATTAAGACGTGTTTTGCATTGACTATGCGTAGAGACACCCGTAACACCCTTGAAGTTCGGGATTCGATTCCCCACACATGTACTAAATGGTATAATCGAATTTGTGATATATGGCCCCAATTGGTGCGGCGTTGTGTCGATTTAATCAGTATTAAGACGTTTCTGGCATTGGATATGCGTAAAGTCACGCGTAGCACCCTTGATGTTCGGGATTTGATTCCCCTCCCATGTACTGAATAGAATACTCGAATTTGCGATGAATGGCCCCAATTGGTACGGCGCGGCGTTGTGTTTATTTAATTAGTATTAAGACGTTTATTGCATTGGATATTCGATAAGTCACCCATAGCGCCCTTGAAGTTGCGGATTCGATTCCCCTGCCATGTACTAAATGGAATAATCGAATTTGCGATGTATGGCCCCAATTGGTGCGGCGTTGTGTTGATTTAATCAGTATTAAGACGTTTCTTGCATTGGATATACGTAAAGTCACCCGTAGCATCCTTGAAGTTCGGGATTCGAATCCCCACACATGTACTAAATAGAATAATCGAATTTGCGATGTATGGGCCCGATTGGTTCAGCGTTGTTTTTATTTAATTAGTATTAAGACGTTTCTTGCATTGGATATACGAAAAGTCACCCGTGCGCCCTTAAAGTTCGGGATTCGATTCCCCTCCCATGTACTAAATCGAATAACCGAATTTGCGATGTATGGCCCCAATTTATGCGGCGTTTTGTTGATTTAACTAGTATTAAGACGTTTCATGCATTGGATATTCGAAACGTCACCCGTAGCACCCTTCATGTTCGGGATTCGATTCCCCTCCCATGTTCCGAATGGAATACTCAACTTTGCGATGAATGGCCCCAATTGGTACGGTGTTGTGTTTATTTAATTAGTATTAAGACGTTTCTTGCATTGGATATGCGAAAAGTCACCCGTGCGCCCTTAAAGATCGGGATTCGATTCCTCTCCAATGTACTAAATTGAATAATCGAATTTGCAATGGATGGCCCCAATTTGTGCGGCATTTTGTTGATTCAATTAGTATTAAGACGTTTCTTCCGTTAGATATGCGATAAGTCACCCGTAGCGCCCTTGAAGTTCGGGATCGATTCCCCACCCATGTACTAAATGGATTAATCGAATTTGCGATGTATGGCCCCAATTGGTGAGGCGTCTTGTTGATCTAATTAGTATTAAGACGTTTCTTGCATTAGATATGCGATAAGTCACCCGTAGCGCCATTGAATTTCGGGTTTCAATTCCCCTCCCATGTACTAAATGGAATAATAGAATTTGCGATGTATGGCCCCGATTGGTACGGCGTTGTGTTGATATAATTAGTATTAGGACGTTTCTTGCATTGGATATGCGAAAAGTCACCCGTAACACCCTTGAAGTTCGGGATTCGGATCCCCTCCTATGTACTAAATGGACTAATCGTATTTGCGATGTATGGCCCCCATTGGTACGGCGTTGTGTTGACTTAATTAGCATTAAGACTTTCTTGCATTGGATATGCGAAAAGTCATCCGAAGCACACTTGAAATTCGGGATTCGATTCCCCTCCCATGTATTAAACGGAATAATCGAATTTGGGATGTAAGGCAACAATTGGTGCGGCGTTGTGTTGATTTAATTGTAACACGACTTTTCTTGCATTGGATATTCGAAACGTCACCCGTAGCACCCTAGAAGTCCGGGATTTCATTACCCTCCCATGTACTAAATGGAATAATCGAATTTGCGAAGTATGGTCCCGATTGGTACGGCTTTCTGTTGAGTTAATTAGCATTAAGACGTTTCTTGCATTGACATTGCGTTAAGTCACCCGTAGCACTCTTGAAGTTCGGGATTCGATTCCTCACCAATGTACTAAACGGAATAATCGAATTTGGGATGTATGGCAACAATTGGTGCGGCGTTGTGTTGATTTAATCAGTATTAAGACGTTTCATGCATTGGATATGCGAGAAGTCAACCGTAGCACCCTTGAAGTTCGGGATTCAATTCCCGCCCATGTATTATGCAATAATCGAATTTGCGTTGTATGGCCCCGATTGTTACGGGTGTGGTACGGCGTTGTGTGATTTAATTAGTATTAAGACGTGTCTTGCATTGGATATGCGTAAAGTCACCCATAACACCCTTGCAGTTCGGGATTCGATTCCCCCAGCATGCACTAAATGTATTAATCGAATTTGCGATGTATGGCCCCGATTGGTACGGCGATGTGTTTATTTAATTATTAATAAGACGTTTCTTGCATTGGATATACCAAAAGTCACCATGCGCCCTTAATGGTCGGGATTCGATTCCCCTACCATGTACTAAATGGAATAATCGAATTTGCAATGTATGGCCCCAGTTGGTGCGGCGTATTGTTGTTTAATTAGTATTAAGACGTTTCTTGCATTAGATATGCGATAAGTCACCCGTAGCGCCCTTGAAGTTCGGGATTCGATACCCCACCCATGTACTAAATGGATTAATCGAATTTGCGATGTATGGCCCCGATAGGTACGGGTGTGGTACGGCGTTGTGTGATTTATTTAGTATTAAGACGTTTCTGGCATTGGATATGCGAAAAGTCACCCGTAGAAACCTTGAAGTTCGGGATTCGATTTCCCTCCCATGTACTAAATGGACTAATCGTAATTGCGATGTATGGCCCCCATTGGAACGGCGTTGTGTTGACTTAATTAGCACTAAGACGTTTCTTGCATTGGATATGCGAAAAGTCACCCGTAGCGTCCTTGAAGTTCGGGATTCGATTCCCCTCCCATGTAGTAAATGGAATAATTGAATTTGCGATGTATGGCCCCGACTGGTACGGCTTTGTGTTGATTTAATTAGTATTAAGACACTTTCTGCATTGGACTTTCGAAAAGTCACCCGTAGCGCCCTTGAAGTTCGGGATTCGATTCCCCTCCCATGTAGTAAATGGAATAATCGAATTAGCGATGTGTGACACCAAATAGTACGGCGTTGTGTTGAGTTAATTAGTATTGATACGTTTCTTCCACTGGATATTCGAAACGTCACCCGTAGCACCCTCGAAGATCGGGATTTGATTACCCTCCCATATACTAAATGGAATAATCGAATTTGAGACGTATGGCCCCGATTGATACGGCTTTGCGTTGTGTTAATTAGTATTAAGACGTTTCTTACATTGACTATGCGTAAAGTCACCAGTAGCACCGTTGAATTTCGGGATTCGATTCCCCACCCTTGTACTAAATGGAATAATTGAATTTGGGAAGTATGGCCCCAAAAGGTACGGCGTTGTGTTGAGTTAATTAGTATTGATACGTTTCTTGCATTGGATATGCAAAAAGTCACCCGTAACACCCTTGATGTTCGGGATTCGATTCCCTTCCCATTTACTAAATGGAATAATCGAATTTGCGAAGAATGACCCCGATTGCTACGGGTGTGGTTCGGCGGTGTGTGATTTAATTAGTATCAAGACGTGTCTTGCATTGGATATGCGAAAAGTCACCCGTAACACACTTGAAATTCGGGATTCGATTCCCCTCCCATGTAGTAAGTGGAATAATTGAATTTGCTATGTATGGCCCCCACTGGTACGGCGTTGTGTTGATTTAATTAGTATTAAGACGTTTCCTGCATTGGATTTTCGAAAAGTCACCCGTAGCGCCCTTGAAGTTCGGGATTCGATTCCCCTCCCATGTACCAAATGGAATAATCGAATTTGCGATCTATGGCCCCAATTGCTGCGGCGTTGTTTTGATTTAATCAGTATTAAGACGTTTCTTGCATTGGATATGTGTAAAGTCGTCCGTAGCACCCTTGAAGTTCGGAATTCGAATCCCCGCCCTTGTAGTTAATGGAATAATTGAATTTGCGATGTATGGCCCCGACTGGTATGGCGTTGTGTTGATTTAATTAGTATTAAGACGTTTCCTGCATTGGATTTTCGAAAGGTAAACCGTAGCACCCTTGAAGTTCGGGATTCGATTTCTCTCCCAAGTACCAAATCGAATAACCGAATTTGCGACGTATGGCCCCGATTGGTATGGCGTTGTGTCGATTTAATTAGTATTATGACGTTTCTTGCATTGGATATTCGAAAAGTCACCCGTGCGCACTGAAAGATCGGGATTCGATTCCTCTCCAATGTACTAAATTGAATAATCGAATTTGCAATGGATGGCCCCAATTGTGCGGCATTTTGTTGATTCAATTAGTATTACGACGTTTCTTCCGTTAGATATGCGATAAGTCACCCGTAGCGCCCTTGAAGTTCGGGTTTCGATTCCCCTCCCATGTCCTAAATGGAATAATAGAATTTGCGATGTATGGCCCCGATTGGTACGGCGTTGTGTTGATATAATTCGTATTAAGACGTTTCTTGCATTGGATATGCGAAAAGTCACCCGTAGCAACCTTGAAGTTCGGGAAACGATTCCCCTCCTTTGTACTAAATGGACTAATCAAAATTGCGATGTATGGCCCCCATTGGTACGGCGTTGCGTTGACTTAATTACCATTAAGACTTTTCTTCCATTAGATATGCGATAAGTCACCCGTAGCGCCGTTGAAGTTCGGGTTTCGATTCCCCTCCCATGTACTAAATGGAATAATAGAATTTGCGATGTATGGCCCCGATTGGTACGGCGTTGTGTTGATATAATTCGTATTAAGACGTTTCCTGCATTGGATTTTCGAAGAGTCACCCGTAGCGCCCTTGAACTTCGGGATTCGATTCCCCTCCCATGTACCAAATGGAATAAACGAATTTGCGACGTATGGCCCCGATTGGTATGGCTTTGCGTTGAGTTAATTAGTATTAAGACGTTTCTTGCATTGACTATGCGTAAAGTCACCCGTAGCAACCTTGAATTTCGGGATTCGATTCCCCACACATGTACTAAATGGAATAATCGAATTTGGGAAGTATGGCCCTAAATGGTACGGCGTTGTGTCGATTTAACTAGTATTAAGACGTTTCTTGCATTGGATATTCGAAACTTCACCCGTAGCACCCTTGAATTTCGGGATTTGATTACCCTCCCATGTACTAAATGGAATAATCGAATTTGCGACATATGGCCCCGATTGGTACGGCTTTGCGTTGAGTTAATTAGTATTAAGACGTTTCTTGCATTGACTATGCGTAAAGTCACCCGTAGCAAACTTGAATTTCGGGATTCGATTCCCCACACATGTACTAAATGGAATAATCGAATTTGGGAAGTATGGCCCCAAATGTTACGGCGTTGTGTTGAGTTAATTAGTATTGATACGTTTCTTGCATTGGATATGCAAAAAGTCACCCGTAACACCCTTGAAGTTCGGGATTCGATTCCCCTCCCATTTACTAAATGGAATAATCGAATTTGCGATGAATGACCCAGATTGGTACGGGTGTGGTTCGGCGTTGGGTGATTTAATTAGTATCAAGACGTGTCTTGCATTGGATATGTGAAAAGTCACCCGTAGCACCCTTCATGTTCGGGATTCGATTCCCCTCCCATGTACCGAATGGAATACTCAAATTTGCGATGAATGGCCCCAATTAGTACGGCGCGGCGTTGTGTTTACTTAATTAGTATTAAGACGTTTATAGCATTGGATATTCGAAAAGTCACCCATTGCGCCCTTGAAATTCCGGATTCGACTCCCCTGCCATGTACTAAATGGAATAATCGAATTTGCGATGTATGGCCCCGATTGGTACGGCGTTGTGTTAATTTAATTATTATTAAGACGTTTCTTGCATTGGATATACCAAAAGACACCCATGCGCCCTTAAAATTCGGGATTCGATTCCCCTCCCATGTACTAAATGGAATAATCGAATTTGCAATGTATGGCCCCAATTGGTGCAGCGTTTTGTTGATTTAATTGGTATTAAGACGTTTCTTGCATTAGATATGCGATAAGTCACCCGTAGCGCCTTTGAAGTTCGGGTTTTGATTCCACTCCTATGAACAAAATGGACTGATCGAAATTGCGATGTATGGCCCCCATTGGTACGGCGTTCTGTTGACTTAATTAGCATTAAGACGTTTGTTGCATTGGATATGCGAAAAGTCACCCGTAGCACACTTGAAATTCGGGATTCGATTCCCCTCCCATGTAGTAAATGGAATAATTGAATTTGCGATGTATGGCCCCGACTGGTACGGCTTTGTGTTGATTTAATTAGTATTAAGACATTTTCTGCATTGGACTTTCGAAAAGTCACCCGTAGCGCCCTTGAAGTTCGGGATTCGATTCCCCTCCAATGTACCAAATGGAATAATCGAATTTGCGATGTATGGCCCCAATTGCTGTTGCATTGTTTTGATTTAATCAGTATTAAGACGTTTCTTGCATTGGATATGCGTAAAGTCATCCTTTGCACCCTTGAAGTTCGGAATTCGAATCCCCTTGTAGTAAATGGAATAATTGAATTTGCGATGTATGGCCCCGACTGGTATGGCGTTGTGTTGATTTAATTAGTATTAAGACGTTTCTTGCATTGACTATGCGTAAAGTCACCAGTAGCACCCTTGAAGTTCGGGATTCGATTCCCCACACATGTACTAAATGGAATAATCGAATTTGCGATGTATGGCCCCGTATGGTACAGCGTTCTGTTGCTTTAATTAGTATTAAGACGTTTCATGTATTGGATATTCGAATAGTCACCGTACCACCTTGAATTTAGGAATTCAATTCCCCTCCCATGTAGTAAATGGAATAATCGAATTTGCGATATATGGCCACAAATGGCACGGCGTTGTTTTCAGTTAATTAGTAACGATAAGTTTCTTGCATTGGATATGCGAAAAGTATCCCGTAGCACCCTTGAAGTTCGGGATTCGATTCCTCCCAATTACTAAATGGAATAATCGAATTTGCGATGTATGGCTCCGATTGGTACTGGTGTGGTACAGCATTGTTTGATTTAATTAGTATTAAGACGTGTCTTGCATAGGATATGCGTAACGTCACCCGTAGCACCCTTGAAGTTAGGGATTCGATTCCCCACCCAGGTACTAAATGGATTAATCGACTTTGCTATGTATGGCCCCGATTGGTACGGCGTTGTGTTTATTTAATCAGTATTAAGACGCTTCTTGCATTGGATATACGAAAAGTCACCCGTGCGCCCTTAATGTTCGGGTTTCGATTCCCCTCCCATGTACTAAATGGAATAATAGAATTTGCGATTTATGGCCCCGATTGGTATGGCGTTGTGTTTATATAATTCGTATTAAGACGTTTCTTGCATTGGATATGCGAAAAGTCCCCCGTAGCACCCTTGAAGTTCGGGATTCGATTCCCCTCCCATGTACCAAATGGAATAATCGAATTTGCAATGTATGGCCCCGATTGGTACGGCTTTGCGTTGAGTTAATTAGTATTAAGACGTTTCTTGCATTGACTATGCGTAAAGTCACCCGTAGCAAACTTGAATTTCGGGATTCGTTTCCCCACACATGTACTAAATGGAATAATCGAATTAGCGATGTATGGCCCCGATAGGTACGGGTGTGGTACGGCGTTGTGTTATTTATTTAGTATTAAGACGTTTCTGGCATTGGATATGCGAAAAGTCACCCGTAGAAACCTTGAAGTTCGGGATTCGATTCCCCTCCCATGTATAAATGGACTAATCGTAATTGCGATGTATGGCCCCCATTGGAACGGCGTTGTGTTGACTTAATTAGCACTAAGACGTTTCTTGCATTGGATATGCGAAAAGTCACCATTAGCGCCCTTGAAGTTCGGGATTCGATTCCCCTCCCATGTAGTAAATGGAATAATCGAATTTGCGATGTATGTCCCCAATTGGTACGGCGTTGTGTTGAGTTAATTAGTATTAAGATGTTTCTTGCATTAGATATGCGATAAGTCACCCGTAGCGCCATTGAAGATCGGGTTTCTATTCCCCCCCCCCATGTACTAAATGGAATATGAGAATTTGCAATATATGACCCCGATTGGTACGGCGTTGTGTTGATATAATTAGTATCACGACGATTCTTGCATTGGATATTCGAAACATCACCCGTAGCACCCTTGAAGTCCGGGATTTGATTACCCTCCCATGTACTAAATGGAATAACCGAATTTAGGATGTATGGAACCAATTGGTGCGGCGTTGTGTTGATTTAATCAGTATTAAGACGTTTCTTGCATTGGATATGCGTAAAGTCACCCGTAGCACCCTTCATGTTCGGGATTCGATTCCCCTCCCATGTACTGAATGGAATACTCGAATTTGCGATGAATGGCCCCAATTTGTACGGCGTTGTGTTTATTGAATTAGTATTAAGACGTTTCTTGCATTGGATATTCGAAAAGACACCCATAGAGCCTTTGGAGTACCGGTTTCGATTCCCCTGCCATGTACTAAATGGAATAATCGAATTTGCGATGTATGGCCCCGATTGGTACAGCGTTGTGTTGCTTTAATTAGTATTAAGACGTTTCTTGCATTGGATATTCGAAAAGTCACCCGTAGCGCCCTTGAAGTTCGGGATTCGATTCCCCTCCCATGTAGTAAATGGAATAATCGAATTTGCGATGTACGACCCCACATGGTACGGCGTTGTGTTGAGTTAATTAGTATTGATACGTTTCTTCCACTGGATATTCGAAACGTCACCCGTAGCACCCTCGAAGATCGGGATTTGATTACCCTCCCATATACTAAATGGAATAATCGAATTTGAGACGTATGGCCCCGATTGATACGGCTTTGCGTTGTGTTAATTAGTATTAAGACGTTTCTTACATTGACTATGCGTTATCTCACCAGTAGCACCGTTGAATTTCGGGATTCGATTCCCCACCTTTGTACTAAAAGGAATAATTGAATTTGGGAAGTATGGCCCCAAAAGGTACGGCGTTGTGTTGAGTTAATTAGTATTGATACGTTTCTTGCATTGGATATGCAAAAAGTCACCCGTAACACCCTTGATGTTCGGGATTCGATTCCCTTCCCATTTACTAAATGGAATAATAGAATTTGCGAAGAATGACCCCGATTGCTGCGGCGTTGTTTTGATTTAATCAGTATTAAGACGTTTCATGCATTGGATATGTGTAAAGTCGTCCGTAGCACCCTTGAAGTTCGGAATTCGAATCCCCACCCTTGTAGTAAATGGAATAATTGAATTTGCGATGTATGGCCCCCACTGGTACGGCGTTGTGTTGATTTAATTAGTATTAAGAAGTTTCCTGCATTGGATTTTCGAAAAGTCACCCGTAGCGCCCTTGAAGTTCGGGATTCGATTCCCCTCCCAGTTACCAAATGGAATAATCGAATTTGCGATCTATGGCCCCAATTGCTGCGGCGTTGTTTTTATTTAATCAGTATTAAGACGTTTCTTGCATTGGATATGTGTAAAGTCGTCCGTAGCACCCTTGAAGTTCGGAATTCGAATCCCCACCCTTGTAGTAAATGGGTTAATTGAATTTGCGATGTATGGCCCCGACTGGTATGGCGTTGTGTTGATTTAATTAGTATTAAGACGTTTCCCGCATTGGATTTTCGAAAAGTAAACCGTAGCACCCTTGAAGTTCGGGATTCGATTTCTCTCCCAAGTACCAAATCGAATAACCGAATTTGCGACGTATGGCCCCGATTGGTATGGCGTTGTGTCGATTTAATTAGTATTATGACGTTTCTTGCATTGGATATTCGAAAAGTCACCCGTGCGCCCTTAAAGATCGGGATTCGATTCCTCTCCAATGTACTAAATTGAATAATCGAATTTGCAATGGATGGCCCCAATTGAGCGGCATTTTGTTGATTCAATTAGTATTAAGACGTTTCTTCCGTTAGATATGCGATAAGTCACCCGTAGCGCCCTTGAAGTCGGGTTTCGATTCCCCTCCCATGTACTAAATGGAATAATAGAGTTTGCGATGTATGGCCCCGATTGGTACGGCGTTGTGTTGATATAATTCGTATTAAGACGTTTCTTGCATTGGATATGCGAAAAGTAACCCGTAGCAACCTTGAAGTTCGGGAAACGATTCCCCTCCTTTGTACTAAATGGACTAATCAAAATTGCGATGTATGGCCCCCATTGGTACGGCGTTGCGTTGACTTAATTACCATTAAGACATTTCTTCCATCAGATATGCGATAAGTCACCCGTAGCGCCGTTGAAGTTCGAGTTTCGATTCCCCTCACATGTACTAAATGGAATAATAGAATTTGCGATGTATGGCCCCGATTGGTACGGCGTTGTGTTGATATAATTCGTATTAAGACGTTTCCTGCATTGGATTTTCGAAGAGTCACCCGTAGCGCCCTTGAAGTTCGGGATTTGATTACCCTCCCATGTACTAAATTGAATAATCGAATTTGCGACATATGGCCCCGATTGGTATGGCTTTGCGTTGAGTTAATTAGTATTAAGACGTTTCTTGCATTGACTATGCGTAAAGTCACCCGTAGCAAACATGAATTTCGGGATTCGATTCCCCACACATGTACTAAATGGAATAATCGAATTTGGGAAGTATGGCCCTAAATGGTACGGCGTTGTGTCGATTTAACTAGTATTAAGACGTTTCTTGCATTGGATATTCGAAACTTCACCCGTAGCACCCTTGAAGTTCGGGATTTGGTTACCCTCCCATTTACTACATGGAATAATCGAATTTGCGATGAATGACCCAGATTGGTACGGGTGTGGTTCGGCGTTGGGTGATTTAATTAGTATCAAGACGTGTCTTGCATTGGATATGCGAAAAGTCACCCGTAGCACCTTTGAAGTTCGGGATTCGATTCCCCAACCATGTACTAAATGGATTAATCGAATTTGCGATGTATGGGCCCGATTGGTACAGCGTTGTTTTTATTTAATTAGTATTAAGACGTTTCTTGCATTGGATATACGAAAAGTCACCCGTGCGCCCTTAAAGTTCGGGATTCGATTCCCCTCCCATGTACTAAATAGAATAACCGAATTTGCGATGTATGGCCCCAATTTATGCGGCGTTTTGTTGATTTAACTAGTATTAAGACGTTTCATGCATTGGATATTGGAAACGTCACCCGTAGCACCCTTCATGTTCGGGATTCGATTCCCCCTCCATGTTCCGAATGGAATACTCAATTTTGAGATGAATGGCCCCAATTGGTACGGCGTTGTGTTTATTTAATTAGTATTAAGACGTTTATTGCATTGGATATTCGAAAAGTCACCCATAGCGCCCTTGAAGCTCCGGATTCGATTCCCCTGTCATGTACTAAATGCAATAATCGAATTTGCGATGTATGGCCCGGATTGGTACGGCGTTGTGTTTATTTAATTATTATTAAGACGTTTCTTGCATTGGATATACCATAAGACACCCGTGCGCCCTGAAATTTCGGGATTCGATTCCCCTCCCATGTACTAAATGGAATAATCGAATTTGCAATGTATGGGCCCAATTGGTGCGGCGTTTTGTTGATTTAATTGGTATTAAGACGTTTCTTGCATTAGATATGCGATAAGTCACCCGTAGCGCCTTTGAAGTTCGGGATTCGATTCCAATTCTATGAACAAAATGGACTAATCGAAATAGCGATGTATGGCCCCCATTAGTACGGAGTTCTGTTGACTTAATTAGCATTAAGACGTTTCTTGCATTGGATATGCGAAAAGTCACCCGTAGCACACTTGAAATTCGGGATTCGATTCCCCTCCCATGTAGTAAATGGAATAATTGAATTTGCGATGTATGGCCCCAACTGGTACGGCGTTGTGTTGATTTAATTAGTATTAGGACGTTTCCTGCATTGGATTTTCGAAAAGTCACCCGTAGCGCCCTTGAAGTTCGGGATTCAATTCCCCTCCCATGTACCAAATGGAATACTGTAATCGAATTTGCGATGTATGGCCCCAATTGCTGCGGCGTTGTATCGATCTAATCAGTATTAAGACGTTTCTTGCATTGAATATGCGTAAAGTCATCCGTAGCACCCTTGAAGTTCGGAATTCGAATCCCCACCCTTGTAGAAAATGGAATAATTGAATTTGCGATGTATGGCCCCGACTGGTATGGCGTTGTGTTGATTTAATTAGTATTAAGACGTTTCCTGCATTGGATTTTCGAAAAGTCAAACGTATCGCCCTTGAAGTTCGGGATTCCATTCCCCTCCCAAGTACCAAATGGAATAACCGAATTTGCGACGTATGGCCCCGATTGGTACAGCGTTCTGTTGCTTTAATTAGCATTAAGTCGTTTCTTGTATTGGATATTCGAATAGTCACCCGTAGCCCCCTTGAATTTAGGGATTCGATTCCCCTCCCTTGTAGTAAATGGAAGAATCGAATTTGCGATATATGGCCCAAATGGCACGGCGTTGTGTTCATTTAATTAGTATTGATAAGTTTATTGCATTGGATATGCGAAAAGTCACCCGTAGCACCTTTGAAGTTCGGAATTCGATTCCCCACCCATGTACTAAATGGATTAATCGAATTTGCGATGTATGGGCCCGATTGGTACAGCGTTGTGTTTATTTAATTAGTATTAAGACGTTTCTTGCATTGGATATACGAAAAGTCACCCGTGCGCCCTTCAAGTTCGGGATTCGATTCCCCTCCCATGTAATAAATGGAATAATCGAATTTGCGATGTATGGCCCCAATTCATATGGCGTTTTGTTGATTTAATTAGTTTTAAGACGTTTCTTGCATTGGATATTCGAAACGTCACCCGTAGCACCCTTCATGTTCGGGATTCCATTCCCCTCCCATGTACCGAATGGAATACTCAAATTTGCGATGAATGGCCCCAGTTGGTACGGCGCGGCGTTGTGTTTACTTAATTAGTATTAAGACGTTTATAGCATTGGATATTCGAAAAGTCACCCATTGCGCCCTTGAAGTTCCGGATTCGACTCCCCTGCCATGTACTAAATGGAATAATCGAATTTGCGATGTATGGCCCCGATTGGTACGGCGTTGTGTTTATTTAATTATTATTAAGACGTTTCTTGCATTGGATATACCAAAAGACACCCATGCGCCCTTAAAGTTCGGGATTCGATTCCCCTCCAATGTACTAAATGGAATAATCGAATTTGCAATGTATGGCCCCAATTGGAGCAGCGTTTTGTTGATTTAATTGGTATTAAGACGTTTCTTGCATTAGATATGCGATAAGTCACCCGTAGCGCCTTTGAATTTCGGGTTTCGATTCCACTCCTATGAACAAAATGGACTAATCGAAATTGCGATGTATGGCCCCCATTGGTACGGCGTTCTGTTGACTTAATTAACATTAAGACGTTTCTTGCATTGGATATGCGAAAGGTCACCCGTAGCACACTTGAAATTCGGGATTCGATTCCCCTCCCATGTAGTAAATGGAATAATTGAATTTGCGACTGGTACGGCTTTGCGTTGATTTAATTAGTATTAAGACATTTTCTGCATTGGACTTTTGAAAAGTCACCCGTAGCGCCCTTGAAGTTCGGGATTCGATTCCCCTCCAATGTACCAAATGGAATAATCGAATTTGCGATGTATGGCCACAATTGCTGCTGCATTGTTTTGATTTAATCAGTATTAAGACGTTTCTTGCATTGGATATGCGTAAAGCCATTCATAGCACCCTTGAAGTTCGGAATTCGAATCCCCTTGTAGTAAATGGAATAATTGAATTTGCGATGTATGGCCCCGACTGGTATGGCGAAGTGTTGATTTAATTAGTATTAAGACGTTTCTTGCATTGGATATTTGAAACTTCACCCGTAGCTCCCTTGAAGTTCGGGTTACGATCACCCTCCCATGTACAAAGTGGAATAATCGAATTTGCAATGTATGGCCCCGATTGGTACGGCTTTGCGTTGAGTTAATTAGTATTAAGACGTTTCTTGCATTGACTATGCGTAAAGTCACCAGTAGCACCCTTGAAGTTCGGGATTCGATTCCCCACACATGTACTAAATGGAATAATCGAATTTGCGATGTATGGCCCCGATTGGTACAGCGTTCTGTTGCTTTAATTAGTATTAAGACGATTCATGTATTGGATATTCGAATAGTCACCCGTAGCCCCCTTGAATTTAGGGATTCGATTCCCCTCCCATGTAGTAAATGGAATAATCGAATTTGCGATATATGGCCCCAAATGGCACGGCGTTGTTTTCAGTTAATTAGTAACGATAAGTTTCTTGCATTGGATATGCGAAAAGTCACCCGTAGCACCCTTCAAGTTCGCGATTCGATTCCTCGCATTTACTAAATGGAATAAACGAATTTGCGTTGTATGGCCCCGATTGGTACGGGTGTGGTACAGCATTGTGTGATTTAATTAGTATTAAGACGTGTCTTGCATAGGATATGCGTAACGTCACCCGTAGCACCCTTGAAGTTAAGGATTCGAGTCCCCACCCAGGTACTAAATGGATTAATCGAATTTGCTATGTATGGCCCCGATTGGTACGGCGTTGTGTTTATTTAATCAGTATTAAGACGCTTCTTGCATTGGATATACGAAAAGTCACCCGTGCGCCCTTAATGTTCGGGATTCGATTCCCCTCCAATGTACTAAATGGAATAATCGAATTTGCAATGGATGGCCGCAATTTGTGCGGCGTTTTGTTGATTTAATTAGTATTATGACGTTTCTTCCATTAGATATGCGATAAGTCACCCGTAGCGCCCTTGAACTTCGGGTTTCGATTCCCCTCCCATGTACTAAATGGAATAATAGAATTTGCGATTTATGGCCCCGATTGGCATGGCGTTGGGTTTATATCATTAGTATTAAGACGTTTCTTGCATTGGATATGCGAAAAGTCACCCGTAGCACCCTTGAAGTTCGGGATTCGATTCCCCTCCCATGTACCAAATGGAATAATCGAATTTGCGACGTATGGCCCCGATTGGTACGGCAATGTGTTGATCTAACTAGTATTAAGACGTTTCTTGCATTGGATATTCGAAACGTCACCCGTAGCACCCTTGAAGTTCGGGATTTGATTACCCTCCCATGTACTAAATGGAATAATCGCATTTGCGACATATGGCCCCGATTGGTACGGCTTTGCGATGAGTTAATTAGTATTAAGACGTTTCTTGCATTGACAATGCGTAAAGTCACCCGTAGCACCCTTGAATTTCGGGATTCGATTCCCCACCCATGTACTAAATGGAATAATCTAATTTGGGAAGTATGGCCACAATTGGTGCGGCGTTGTGTTGATATAATTAGTATTAAGACGTTTCTTAAATTGGATATCCGAAAAGTCACCCGTAGTGTCCTTGAAGTTCGGGATACGATTTCCCTCCCATGTAGTAAATGGAATAATCGAATTTGCGATGTATGGCCCCAAATGGTACGGGGTTGTGTTGAGTTATTTAGTATTGATACGTTTCCTGCATTGGATATGCAAGAAGTCACCCGTAACACCCTTGAAGTTCGGGATTCGATTCCCCTCCCATTTACTAAATGGAATAATCAAATTTGCGATGTACGGCCCCAATTGGTGCGGCGTTTTGTTGATTTAATTAGTATTAAGGCGTTTCTAGCATTGGATATGCGAAAAGTCACCCGTAGCACACTTGAAGTTCGGAATTCGATTCCCCTCCCTTGTACTAAATGGAATAATCGAATTTGGGATGTATGGCCTCAAATGTTGCAGCGTGGTGTTGATTTAATTAGTATTAAGACGTTACCTGCATTGGATATGCAAGAAGTCACCCGTAGCACACTTGAAGTTCGGGATTCGATTCCCCTCCCATGTACTAAATGGAATAATCGAATTTGCGATGTATGGTCCCGATTGTTACGGCTTTGTGTACATTTAATTAGTATTAAGACGTTTCTTGCATTGGATATGCGTAAAGTCACCCATAGCACCCTTCATGTTCGGGATTCGAATCCCCTCCCATGTACTGAACGGAATAATCGAATTTGCGATGTATGGCCCCAATTGCTGCGGCGTTGTTTTGATTTAATCAGACGTTTCTTGCATTGGGTATGTGTAAAGTCACCCGTAGCGCCGTTGAAGTTCGGGATTCGATTCCTCTCCCAAGTACCAAATGGAATAATCGAATTTGCGACGTATGGCCCCGATTGGTACGGCGGTGTGTTGATTTAATTAGTATTAAGACGTTTCTTGCATTGGATTTTCAAGACGTCATCCATAGCACCCCTGAAGTTCGGGATTCGATTACCCTCCCATGTACTAAGTGGAATAATCGAATTTGCAATGTATGGCCCCAATTGGTACGACTTTGCGTTGAGTTAATTAGTATTAAAACGTTTCTTGCATTGACTATGCGTAAGTCACCAGTAGCACCCTTGAAGTTCGGGATTCGATTCCCCACCCATGTACTAAATGGAATAATCGAGTTTGGGATGTATGGCCCCGATTGGTACAGCGTTGTGTTGCTTTAATTAGTATTAAGACGTTTCTTGCATTGGATATTCGAATAGTCTCCCGTAGCGCCCTTGAATTTAGGGATTCGATTCCCCTCCCATGTAGTAAATGGAATAATCGAATTTGCGATGTATGTCCCCAAATGGCACGGCGTTGTGTTGAGTTAATTAGTATTGATACGTTTCTTGCATTGGATATGCGTAAAGTCACCCGTAGCATCCTTGAAGTTCGGGATTCGATTCCACTCCCATTTACTAAATGGAATAATCGTATTTGCGATGTATGGCCCCGATTGGTACGGGTGTGGTACGGCGTTGTGTGATTTAATTAGTATTAGGACGTGTCTTGCATAGGATATGCGTAAAGTGACCTGTAGCACGCTTGAATTTCGGGATTTGATTCCCCACCCATTTACTAAATGGATTAATCGAATTTTTTGATGTATGGCCCCGATTGGTACGACGTTGTGTTTATTTAATTAGTATTAAGACGTTTCTTGTATTGAATATACGAAAAGTCACCCGTGCGCCCTTAAAGTTCGGGATTCGATTCCCCTCCCATGTAATAAATGGAATAATCGAATTTGCGACGTATGGCCCCAATTGATGCGGCGATTTGTTGATTTAATTAGTATTAAGACGTTTCTTGCATTAGATATGCGATAAGACACCCGTAGCGCCCTTGAAGTTCGGGTTTCGATTCCCCTCCCATGTACTAAATGGAATAATAGAATATGCGATGGATGGCCCCGATTGGTACGGCATTGTGTTGATATAATTAGTATTAAGACGTTTCATGCATTCGATATGCGAAAAGTCACCCGTAGCACCCTTGAAGTTCGGGATTCGATTCCCCTCCCATGTAGTCTACTAAATGGAATAGTCGAATTTGCGACGTATGGCCCCGATTGGTACGGCGTTGTATTGATTTAATTAGTATTATGGCGTTTCTTGCATTGGATATGCGAATAGTCACCCGTAGCACCCTTGAAGTTCGGGATTCTCTTCCCCTCCCATGTACTAAATGGAATAATCGAATTTGCGATGTATGGCCCCGATTGGTACGGGTGTGGTACGGCGTTGTGTTGATTTAATTAGTATTAAGACGTTTCTTGCATTGGATTTGCGTAAAGTCACCCGTAGCACTCTTGAAGTTCAGGATTCGATTCCCCACACATGTACTAATAGTCCAGTAAAATTAGGGGAAAAAAGGGGGTAAGTGTACGTCAATTTCCGGCAAGCTGGAAATGGTGTTAATACCTTCATTCCATGTAGAAATCATGTACTCCGTGTTTGCACCATCGCAGGAAGTGAGCATAACTTTTCCCGGCCAAAAAAAAAAAACGCGAAATTTTCAGACTTTATTCAGTTTTTCACATATAACATAAAAACTCTGGGCCGTACGGAAAATTTTATTGTTACTTTTTTAAAAAGCATAAAATTTTGCGTCGAATGACCCCCCAACTTTAAATGTTGATGAGATTTTGAGGGAGTAATCTCCGTTCGATGTTGGAGTTTTTTTTTTCATCTTGGCGAAAAAAAAAAACGAATTCCTCGACTTCAATCGTCTCAAGCACCCAAACGGCTGTCCCTATATTTAGTAGGTGTGCGTGTGTGTTTGTGGTACCCTAGGCTGACCCCTCGTTTACCTTGGTCTCAACCCCTCAACAAAGTGACCGCACCTAAAGCATTAGCTCCCCTCCCCTCTCTGCCCTCTACATTCTTCGAACAGCCCGTTTCTCTCAAATTTCAGTTCAGTTTCCGTGTTGTTCTCAACTTGTGTACACGTAATGTTCTGTGCTGGAATTTAGATGTTCCCGAACTGTATTTTTCGTGAGAGTGATATAATTCGTGGTTATGCTTCAATCTACTCGTGCTCAAGATGGATATTAACAATTGTTTTATATGTGACAGAGGCCTGTTTGTTGAGGAAACAACAACAGTGCTTGAACGAGGAATACAGTCGTTAATCAGTCACAGCAAAGCAAAGAAAGACAATAAACACCTTCTACTTAGGGGTCGTTCCTCAATCACTGTTCATGAAAATGCAGGAAACTGTATTTGAAACGCAGGAGTGGGGAAGATGAAGCCACAGCAAGTTGCGGCTCGAAGCGCAATGTGCAGGGATTTGATTTTAAAAATAAGTGTATAATCTGTGAGGGAGATGCGTCAGCCGATTTTGTGCCAATGAAAAAAGAAGCCAGCAAGCAGACGAGAATCTGTGCAGCATGTTATGGCGCTGGAATTCAAGGATTCTCTCATTGCAGCTGCTACGAGCAGAGAAGATGAGGTCCTTGGTAGACTCACGAGGGTTTCTGATTTGGTTGCTGAGGAGGCCAGTTACCACAGATCGTGTGGTAAGAAGTTCCTGGGTCGTGTTGGAAAGGGCCACAAAGTAGGACGTACTGAAGATGACCATGTGAGTGAGGCCTTCAATTACATTTGTAAATACATTGAGGATAATGATGATGAATGCCAATTTACATTTCCGGAGATTCTCATAGACTTCAAAGGAAGTATTCCAAATAGACAAACCCTGAGAACAAGACTAAGGAAGAAGTATGGTGAGGACATGGTGCCCGGCAAGCCCTCAGTGATATGCTTTCGAAACACAGGGCATAAGATCTTAACGGACACCTGGTATAATTCCAAGAAGAAGGACGTCAGAGAAGAACGCCTTCGCATTGTGGAAGCAGTTGCGGCTATCATTCGAGAGGATATCAGATCAATAGCTTATGAAATAGATTCTTACCTCAAAGTGGATAATTTCTTGGGAGATGTTGAGAAAGATATACCAGAATCGTTACAGGTGCTCCTCAAAGGAATCGTCAAATCAAAAGAAGGCCAAGCCACCTCATTTGAAAACCAAAGTAGCTTCCAGTGCTCATGCCGTAATCAGCGCCACAAGACCTCGATCTTTCATCTCTCCAATTCTCACAGTACTTGGTGCAATCATCTACAAGAAGTATGGCTCCAAACACCTTGTGGAGCTGCTGTCAAGTCTGGGGTTCTGTTGCTCATACAATGATGCAAAAGTTCTAGAACCCTCGTGCATTGAGGAACCACCCAAGGTGTTGCTGGAAGGATCTTTCAGCCAATTTGTTTGGGATAACGCTGATGCCAAGATGGACACACTCGATGGCAATAAAACATTCCATGCCATGGGAGGTCTTCAGTGCATAACTCCTCGTACTTCAGTGCACTCAGAGACAAGGATACCCAAGTTGAAGAAGTTACCGTCAGTCCAAGAAATGAGTTCATCCACCAGTATCCCACTGGTACCATTCCACCGGGACACGATGCAGCAGGGCCTTAAGTCAATACTTATCGACGATGTCAACCAGAAAAATCCAGTCAATGAGGAAAACCTTTCGTCCTCTGACTTCCTGTGGACTTACGGCAAGTGGAAACAGCGCCTTGACGTGACTGGATGGAATGGCTTTATGGAGAAGGTGACAGCAGGGCAGCCATATTCTGTATCTCGTGCAGTGTGCCTACCCTTCCTGAACTCTCCTCCAGGACACATTGACACAATTTACTCTGTCCTGTTGGAATCTGTTCGAAGAAAAGGCAAAAACCAGAATTGCTGTTTTGTCACATTTGATCAGCCCCTGTTCCAGAAAGCGCGTGAAATCGTGGCCTCGTGTGACCCCAGTTCCCCAGTATCCTCAGTCATCGTGCGTCTTGGAGGTTTCCACCTTCTCATGTCTTTCATGGGAGCCATAGGTTACATTATGGATGGGAGTGGACTACAAGATCTTCTGAGCACTATATATGCACGAGCATCAACAGAGAAAATGTTGACAGGTCATGCTTATTCGAGGGCAGTCAGGGGGCACATTTTAGTTCACCTGGCTTTGGCAAACATTGTGTTGTCAAGTATGGATATATGTCATCAAGACAGCGATGCGATTTTGGAAATACTCAACAATGTTGGTTCCCCACTGTTTCAAGAAAAATTGCAGCAACCGCCCTTCCCAGACATTTTGAAACAATTCAATGAAAAGTTGTTAGAAATTGCAGACTGTGGAAAACCGCTAAATTATGGGTGCAATATTTCATCATGGTTACACTTGTAAAGAGATATATTCAGGCTGGACGAAGTGCCGACTTTCAATAGCATTTGGATTGTGTGCAGCAAATGTTGCCCTACTTCCACGCTAGTGGACACTTTCTTTACGCCAAATCTGCCCAGTTGTACATCCAGGACATGTTGAACCTGCAGTCAATGATGACAGCTGATGAGTATCGCCAGTTTGTGAATCAAGGCTTCTTCACAATCAGAAGAACCGACAAGTTTTGGTCTGGTATTTGGACAGATATGACCATTGAGCAGGTGGTTATGGGGACCATGAATACGAGAGGTGGAGGGTTGACTCACGGTCGTGGCATAACTGACAGCACCATCATGAAATGGGTTGCATCCATGCCTCCCATTATGGAAATTTCAATGCAATTTGAAGATGTTTGGAGCTTCACATATGTATCATCAGAACAACACGTTGATGCCAGGCTGACGAGGGTTACGAGAGACAACAACGATTCGGCACTGCTGCTTGACTGGTTTGGATCAAATGATCCGTTTCCATTTTCAGATTTTTTTGATGAGTATTAGCACAGGAGTGACAGGGGATGAAACCATCAATTGCCATGAGGCACTGGAAAAGGGAAAAGAGAGCATTCAGAGGATCGTTGGACAACATTTCAGTGATGTTAAGTTCCGCAGAAAAGATCGGGTAATTCCTGAGAAAGCGGTTAAATCCAAAATCAGAATCCATCAAGAAGACATCCCAGTGAATTCAGATACTCTCTTTCGACGAATTACATTCTTTAAACAGTCAAATGAGCAGCTGAAATCTTACTTTGAATACGAGTTGGCTCCATTCCCGCTTTCAATGTTCGACGACATGGGGCTACGGAAAACCAAAAAGTCTGTGTTCTACGAGTTATTCGAACCTCTGACTGAAGTACCTGATCTCTCTTAAAGTGCCTTTGTAATTGACGGTCGCTTTCTTAAACACAAAGTGCATTGGCAGTCCAAAGAAAAGTTCTTTAGCATAATAAATAAGTACACCAACTACTTGAAATGTCACTACAAGCCGGAAACAACGACAATAGTTTTCGATAGCTATCCAGAAGATGCCGAGGCCAAAAGCACGAAGTGCACCGAGAGGCTTCGACGCCAGACCAAGCTTTCTGTAGCGACTGTGGTCTTCACAGAAGCAATGACGTCAACGATGCCAAGGGAGAAATTTTTGTCTAATGACAAGAACAAAGCACGGCTCATTGACATGTTGACTACAAAGCTAACGTCTGAAGGCTTCACGGTAATTCAGGCTGTTGAAGATGCTGACTCCCTCATTGTCAGGCAAGCCATGGAAAAGTCAAAGAAGTTTCCCAAAGTGGTTATTGTTGGAGAAGACACAGACCTCCTCATACTTCTCACAGCACTGGCGCCGTCGTCTTCAAATGTCCTCCTTATGAAGCCAGGAAAGGGCACTGCGGACAACATATTCTTTTCCCCAGATCAACTGAAATGCTCAAATGTTGTCAAAGAGCACATACTCTTTCTGCATGCCATGAGTGGCTGTGATACTACCTCGGCGTGTTATCGGCAGGGGAAGATGTAATTTGTAAATACCCTTGAAAATCTAAGAAGTTGCAGGAAGCTGCCAAGTGTTTCAAGACGCACCATTCCACACACGAAGAAGTCGCAGCAGCTGGTGAACAGTTCCTGGCAGCAGTATATTCACCAAAAAGCGATGGCAAGTCACTCGATGATCTTTGATTTTCAACCTTCACGAAGACATTGTCAAAGGCTGCCTTCGACCTGGCTGCTCCGCCCCCTACAAGCACAGCTGCAAAACAACATTCGTTCCGAGTGTACCACCAGGCACAGGCTTGGTATGGGCGAGAGCTCGACCCTATCACTTGGGGTTGGCGAAGATCCGCGCAAGGACTCCTCCCAGTCACCAACACCAACGACCCTGCTCCCAGCGAGGTGCTACACGCCATAGCATGCAAGTGCGTCCAGGGGTGCAGGGGCAAGTGCTCCTGCAGAAAGGCTGGACTGAAATGCTCAACAATCTACCTTAACTGTCGGGGCCAGGCTTGCTCGAACACCCCTTTGGAAGAAGAGGAAGAAGTCATCACTAGCCCCATGAATTTGGATGAGGAATTCGAGACAAGAGACGTACATCATGATGATGAAGAGGACGGATCTACCGACGAGGAAGAAGAAGCCTGGGAACCTGCGTCCATGGAACCAGAAACGGGGCCATCGTCTTAAGAAAAGTGTAAATAGACTTTCACCACTTACTTTTTATTAATTTCATAAATTACCTATTTCACTCAATACACAATTCACACGTTACTTGAAAAATATTTTTTTTACATGTTTATTGTTTTTATTCTTCACTCCTGATATCCTAAAACAGCAACATCAGCCATCACATCTCGAAACTTGAATTAAGATTAAAAAACGTCAATGAGTATCCATTATAGTGAAGTGCTCTCAGTTTTTCTTCTGAATTCTCAGAAAATTCAATTACATATTATTCACAACTTTTATTTCATGAGTTTTTGAATTGGAACAGCCGTTTGGGTGCTAGAGACGACTGAAAGTCGAGGAATTCTGTTTTTCTCGCCAAGATGAAAAAAAAAACTCCAACTTTGATTACTCCCTCAAATTCTCATCAAAATTTAAAGTTGGGGAGGTCATTTGACACAGAATTTTGTGCTCTTTAAAAAAGGTAAGTATAAACTTTTCTGTAAGGCCCTTAGTTTTAATGTTATGGGCGAAAAACTGAAAAAAAGTCTGAAAATTTCGTGTTTGTTTGGACGCCAATCGTTATGCTCACTTCCTGCGATGGTGCAAACTCAGAGTAGGCTACATGTTTTCTACATGGAATCAAGGTATTAACACCATTTCCAGCTTGCCGGAAATTGATGTACACTCGATCCCTTATTTTACTGGACTATAAGTGGAAAAATCGAATTTGGGATGTATGGCCCCGATTGGTACGGCGTTGTGTTGATTTAATTAGTATTTTGACGTTTCTTGCATTGTATTTGCGAAAAGTCACCCGTAGCGCCCTTGAAGTTCGGGATTGGATTCTCCTTCATGTAGGCTACTAAGTGGAATAATCGAATTTGCGATTTATGACCCGGAACCGTACGGTGTTGTGTTGATTTAATTATTATTAAGACGTTTCTTGGTTTGGATATGAAAAAGTCACCCGTAGCGCCCTTGAAGTTCGAGATTCGATTCTCCTTCATGTACTAAGTGGAATAATCGAATTTTCGATGTATGACCCGGATTTGTACGATGTTGTGTTGATATAATTAGTATTAAGACGTTTCTTGCATTAGATATGTGATAAGTCACCCGTAGCGCTGTTGAATGTCGGGGTTGAATTACCCCTTTCATCTGATGTGTGGATATATCACACCTTGCGCCATAACAGTAGGTCTCTGTGTTCCTCCTTCTCGGGATATTCTTTGCCTTCATAGAATAACAGATGACTGCTGTCCTCAGAGCCAAGAGAGTGCGTATAAATTGTGTGCAATTCCTGTAAGTTACTTCCGGTACTTCACTTGCTCGCGTGTGCGCATTAGTGTGTCCTTGTAGTCGGTCTTGGTCACGGTCGACTCTAGAAAGGTCGGAAGGTTCAACCTGACAACACTGTAGCTACGGCTATTGTCAGTCATACTTCGTCACGAGCGCCTGAACTGAAACAGCTGTTAGCTAGCAAGGGAGGCGACAAAAACTACGGAATTAATATTGGACAAACATAATGTACATGTTTAGCAAAACATCTGTTGATTTTTATTTACACATGACCAGTGTTACAATCGGAAATAAATGAATAACGTGCATATGATCGTGAAAAGTTGTTATAAGAGCCCAGCAGCTGATATTAGGCATGAGTGACACTGAAATAATTTAACAACATAAAACTGTTTAGCAAAATAAAGAAAATTATTTCGGTTTCTTTTCGTATTTTACTACTCTGAAGAATCGTAATAAAACAATTGGCGGTGTTATAATAATAATAATTTGGAGTAAGTAGATGCAATTGAGGGTTATGTGATGCAAACATGTAGGCTATCTCCCATAACATCTTCACACAGTAGGCCTATAAACCTTCGATTCCGCCGCACATGTATGTAGATAATTTACTACCATTATAGAAATAGTCTGTTGCTGCTGGTATTCCATATCTGTATCAGATTACTTATGTTTCCTTCCTAAAGTGCTGCAACTTTCTCTTCCCATAACCAAGTTTGCTGACATCAACAGCATCATTCCATGCCTGTGAATAACTGTTTAGCAATACAGTGGCAATAACAGAAAGTATTTTTTTCACTTAGGCTAATTAACTAATTTATGCACTCTACGAACCATTTCGAAGGTTCCCTAATCCAGGCCTGGCGCAGATTTTCGTCACTTGGGAACCTGAACACTGGTGTGTAGCCTCCCTTACTTGGTTAATTTGTATTACAGTTGGGGATACAACATGTATCTGGCATTGTTACGGTGCCGAAACATTCCAGGAAAATCAAAGTTTAAAACATGAAGTAGGCTACTATATGTGATAATTCCATATACCGTAGGCATTTAAAAATACCATATTTTCCAGATACAAAGCACACTCGTCAGTGTGCTCTCGATTAGGGATTAGAGTAAAAATAAACTCATCTGGAATGGTAGTATAAACGCTACTATAAAGCGTATAAACGTACAATGCGTAAGAAACAAAATATAGAAGGAAATATCCCTATGAGATAAACAAGAACACCTGCCAGACCACAGAACAATGTGCCAGACTGAACGTTCCCTCGTGTTCCCGCCTGACAAGGGTATGAGGTATGACTGATGAACACGTTGCCAAGTCTCAGCCTTCCGACCTGTCTAGAGTCGACCGTGTCTTGGTGTATCTTCCGGACTTGTAATATATTTGCCTCAGCCGTCACCACTAAGAACGAATATCGCAAAATGCAAATGACGTACTGTACCGTACAAAATGTAATTGAAAATACACAATGTAATTCGATTGAAAAACGTGCATTTCAGACAGGGGGTGTCAACCAGATAGGGATTATTTGGTACCATCGGTGTAGTAGCGCGGCCAGACGTAAGGAGCGGATTAAGCGCTGTATATCGTCTTGCCAACATATGCATGATACACGTTTTAATTGAATTGCAAATATATCCCTATATTTAGTCAATAAATATACACATAATTCCTAATTGACATTTCCTTGCAATTATCTTGCTCACAGACGATAATTACGGCACTTATCATTAAATAAACATTATTTTTGTCGGTTGGCGGCATCGCCTTCCTACGAACTACTTCTGTTCAAACATGGCGGTGTATTTACATTTTCTGTACATTACAGCAATATTTCTTCCCTAGAGTTTTCGATTGATTTCGCCTTAAATAGGGGACGATAACCTAGATGTTAGGCCCCTTACAGCAACAATTATCAATATCAATCGCCTTAAATACATGTGTTTCTTGATGTTCTGGGAAAAAGAAGTGCCGTAATCTTGGCGTTTTCAATTGGATATAACCTGTAAAGCGGTACCGGTATTTCCATTTCTGAGGTAAGAACCGATAATGCATTATTATGTATTATACAATTGATTTCTTAAGAGAGTGCTGATATTATCGATAGGATTCTTATGAGAGCCATGCATTATTATTTGTGGACTTCCGTAGTCGTAGAAAATTAGATTTAATGACTTTAATTTAATTTTTGTTGTTAGATTTTGTATTTCATGGTTTCTGTACCTCATTCTGTATATTTTGTATGTAGGTTATGGAAAAACATCACTCAGAATCTTGTGTTCTTGGCTGCAAAAGTAGAGGTTGGAGATACGCTCCTTTCATCGCTTCTCAGTTGATGACTCAAGGTATGTATCAATAATTAGGCTATTCTGTAATTATTTAGTCAGGTTCCTTTGATGGCACTATTTAAATTAAATTTAAAGTGATGATCCTCACGTCCTACATAGAGTAATCGCCACTGGGAGGGAGTATGCAAAAACAACGCTCAGGACAGCTTCTGTCAGTGCGGGGAATCAAATCTCCAACCTCCAGAGTTGCTGCTATGCTCCCAGTTTATATCTTGGTTTAGAGTTCCCACATTTCTATACTCACGGCAGTGTACACATGAAAACTCCACAAACAATTCGATCTTGAAAAGGAAGCGTGCTAAAGCTTGATAATGTGACGTATCTTGTTCTGCCCCTCGCTCTGAGTGCTATACCGCTATTGCGTGTTCAGAAACAGTCAGCAATGCTGTGATCATCCTACAGTCAGCTGTAACTGTTTAAAAAGAAAATTAATTGTTTTGTAAAATAGTCTTTGGGACTACCTTGCGCGCCCTCTCGATAACCTCTGTCTCACTGTCACTGGCAGTACTGTAGTTCTACATCTCAGCCCTAGATGGGTAAAGTGTGACCTTCACCACCCGGAGTAGAATGCACTGTTTTAATAATTCATTCATTAATTTTGTACACTTGAATTAATCGTACGGCATGTGGGCAGTAACATGTAGGCCTACAATGACCACGATGCGACTAACATAACCTAATCAATTTGTAAGCGACTTGAAGTGTTCGAAACTTGTAATTACTGTCTAATTAGGCCTACTTACTCGTCCAATCTGACACCTGCCATGTTTTAAGTATTCTTTTAGTAAGATCTCTTGATCCAAACCTTGACTTAATGAAACTAGGCCTAGTTATTTTTATTGGATGATGTGTGTAGGCCTAATATGTGGTTCAATTTTCTTTTTTGTGTGGGGTGAGGTATACCTCCCACCTACACCCACTCCCCAAATATCAAGCTGGAGGAATTTTGGGTATTAGTGACCCATGTGGACTCACATGTGGATTAGTTACATTAATCACAGGATTAAAATTTTAGTTATTTATTAAAAGGTGAGGGAGGCAGTCCTAAGGGATGGATCAATCATAGATGTCCATTACATTAATAAATAGCTTCTGTGTTTTACTAAAATAAAGGTAGCGCTAAATGAACATAGAACGAGCGATAACATTCTCTATAATAGATGAATTAGCCAAAATACCTTATGAAACGATGAGAAATAAATCGGGGAGCGATGTTTTAATAGATGTTTCCTCCTCCGCCGTCTGTGACCCACCCAGCCATCCCAAATAGGATCAGAGCATATAGGCTATAGGCTAGCGAAAATTACAGCTGTGGGTGCCATTGTTCAAATCAATCATCTTCAAAACAATACCATAACAGTACTGCCAAACAAAGAAGTGGCCAGTTTAGTCTCTAGTGTGCAGCACTCAGTTCACTGCTCTTAATTAGGCTAGTGTGTGCAATATTTTCACTTCTCTGCAATGATTTTTTTTCCCACGGCTGAAATGAGTTATTTTTGTTATATGCTCTGTGATTATTATGCAGTATATCGCTCCGCTGTAATAAATATGTATAATTTTTTCGTACAACTTTGGTTTTGATGATGGTTACAGCTTAACGCATCCCGATGAACTTCTTTTTTGATCAACAGTGATTTTGTATCCCAGTTCTTTTTATCAACAATGATTTTGTATCTCACATGTTGGCAGCAATGTGTGCGCCTCGGTGCGTGCCGCTAGAGTGAGCCTTGATGACAGTTGAACGAGATGCAAGCGGTGTCGAAACATGGCAGCCGTTTTTAAAATATCAATAAATAGAAAAACATATTTACGTACTTTAGCTCATAATGAGGTTCGGTAGTGACCAGGGTTCCTAATTTCAATATGTAATATCACCCAGAAGATGAAACAAGGACACAAGGTATGTAAAAGTTACATTCATGTCTGCTGCAAGTGTATAATCTGCATTCCACTTACATTCAGAATTAAGGTAGCACTGAATGAAAGTAGAACGAGCGATAACATTCTCTATAAGGGGCCGATTATATTCTTGGTAATTAGTGTCGATGATTTTCTGTAACAGCGAGATAGATACAAGACAAATATAATTGGTTTATTGTATGCCAATGTAATGGTTGATATAGGCTAGCTAGTATATTTATTCCCACATGTTACTTTACCTAGGTATTAATTCTGAATGAAAGTAGAACGCAGCTTATACACTTGCATCAGACATGAATGTGACTTTTACATACCTTGTCTCCTTGTTTCATCTTCTGGGCGATATTACGTAGGCCTATTGAAATTAGGAACCCTGGTCACTACTGCACATCATATATATGTGCTAAAGTACAGGGTGCCAGGAAAAGTTCTCCGCAGTGGCTACGTGCAGAAGTGAGAGGTTGCGTCAGCAGTTTAGTTCGCTGCACGGTGTCCCTGATAGGGCGAAGGCCACATGCGTGGGCTGTGGGCTGTCGAAATCGTCAGTGCGTATAGTTAGCTTATTGGAAGATTGCGACAGTATGTTATGAATGGCTGGGTGAGTATAAAGTTTACTGTTTGTTATGATACAAGCGACAGCCGTGTTGCCAACGTAACTGGTGACGTAATCTCTCGCAGCAGCTTGTAGGCACTGCGGACAACATTCCCTGGCGCCCAGTATGTAAATATGTGTATCTATATTTTGCTCTTTTAAAAACGGCTGCCATGTTCCGACAGCGCTTGCATCTCATTCAACTGTCAACAAGGTCCACTCTAGCGGCACACACTGAGGCGCACAAATTGTTGCCAACATGTGGGATACAAACTCACTGTTGATAAAAAAAAGTGGCATACAAAATCACTGTTGATAAAATAATCATTGATCTGGATGCGTTACGCTGTAACCATTGTCAAAAACCATTAGATTGGACGAAACGAAGGTTAGAATAGTCAGGTGTTGGTGAGGTTGATAGTACTGTTTTGATGATAGTTGATGTGAACAATGGCAGCCACAGCTGTAATTTTGCCTATATAAGTCGTGATTCTTTTTGGGATGGCTGGATGGGTCACAGAGAGCGGTGCTTACTTCCATCCTCCCGCTCTTTTCCTCATGCTCATAATATCATTAGCACCGTTATTACATTTATTACATTCTTACTCAGATGGTTTTCAAAAATCTTAAACAAACCAATGCTTAATTCTGTTCGGTGCAAACTGTAAAATAAAATATTAGCCCGCCAAATTGAGGAGAGGCCTAAATTATGGTAATGAATAGCAATAACAATATTACGAATACTATCATAAAGCAAAAATGATCAAAGCGAAACGACAACACGTGATTGTTTCCGTGATATTTAGTTATTTATATTTCCTGTAGAATAAGTTTTAAGTCACAAGTAACACTCAATTGTATTACAAAATATAGGCTCATTGTGAAGACTATTAAGTCACCCTTTAGAAGACAGAAGCTAATCACAGTAGTCTTACTAATTACAAGAGCAGAGGCGGTAGCCTACGCTACTGCGCGCGACTGAATGGAATTAATGGTTCGCCTGATGCTCGGAACTGACACTAACACTGCTACATACATAAATAACGGTCTCTAATGAATTATAAGTATAAAGTATAAATAAGTATAAATCCTACACGAAAAAGTAATTAACGAATTAAATCAAACAATTATAACTCATAAAAACAACAGATTATGAAACGCAGCAAGGTGAGTGTGCACTGGAGGCAACCGAACAAGCGACTGATCGGCAACAAGCAAGTGGTGAAATAGCATCATTGAAATTGGCAGCGCTGTATAGTTTTCATGGCAACAAGCCATGCGAGCGATCTAGTCGTCAGCTGTTTTTGCCCAGTGGCGCTGAACTGTCAGATTCCAACTTTGGAAAATACACCTATAGGTAATGAGTTATTGTTCTTTCAAGGGGTGGAACTACGAGGTCATCTGCGCCTTATGGAGAATGTTATCACTCGTTCTACTTTCATTCAGTGCTACCGTAATACCACCTTGTGGTGTGGTAGCTGCCACTCCTGAGGTCCTGGGCTAGTTTCCAAGTAATTTAATTCTAGTCTGAGGGTTGGAACGACTCACAATCAGCTTCGTGAGCCAGAACTGAGAAGAGGTAGGTTCAATTCTCACCTCGGCCATCCAAGAAGTGGTTTTCCGTGGTTTCCCCACTTCCACTCCAGGCTAACGCTGGGATTGATCCTAACTTAAGGCAATGGCTGCCTCCTTTCCACTCGTCATCTGAATTACAAAAAGTAGGCTATACTGCTCGGGTCCATTTTCCATGTTCTATGAACTTGCGGGGTGAGGAGAAAGAGCAGGGGAGGGTCAGGCGAGAAGAGAAGGATCTGTCAACAGCCCACCGTGATATCTGATATTCCTTTCTATTCCAATAATGCTAACTAGGGCTGTTGCTCAAACCACTATGGTGTTAGGAATGAGTGAGTGAGTCACCGACCAATGTATTTGGTTCTGTACTATGCACGGACCAAGGAACCTCATCACTCGTCAACACCACTGCGATGCACATTTCTCTCAGGTTCACGCAGCTTAGACCCGAGCAGTACACACTACTACAGATACTACAATAACACAGATTATCATACAAATCCTTCATACTTCCAAATACATGGGGCTAAATGTATTAATATCAACAACACAATGATTCTACAATAAGAGATTCTTTTAAAATGTAGTTAAAGTAGGTGCAACCAAACACATATCAGCAAATTCAAGTTCTCCGTTTGAAGCATTACATATTTCATTAAGTTTACTGTTTCAACATACAAACTTGCATGTGTTGTAGGAATTTGCTGTTCGTCAGTGTTAGCCATGGCATAAAGGAGGGAAGAGGTTTATTATCCTGTGCTATAGCCTACTGTTATGCCTTGGCAAGAAAGAAGAAAGGAACATGCCTCAACATGTACTTTTAGGAGGACCAGATTTGATTTCTGTATTTTTGCTAAGTGTGATCTTGGCTCTCGCTGTTATTTTTCTTCGTTGACAACTTTTTAAATAAAACATGATGATTTCTAGCAGTATTGAGTGTTTTTCTTGTTTTTCAATGCAAGTCCTATTTCTCCTTTCCCCTTTACAGGATGTCATAGAATTTACTGTATTAGTGTGTGATGATTTCTTTGATGTACTTACTGTATTTCACCCTGTAAAAATTGGTGAACTGGATATATTTTAAAGGGAATATGAAATGAACTACTGTATAGAGATTTTGTATTATCCAATTATTTTTCTGAAATTTCAGTCTCCCAATGAATTTGGCACTATGTGTACTAACAATTTTAGTGTGATCTGGTTACACAACCTGTTTACTTTTCCTTTGCAGTTTATTTTAATAACTAATTGGTTATAGGCCTAATGTGGTTAATTGGAAGGGACCTTTTTTTAAGGTGAGTAATAATATGCTGCAGGCCTTTTAGTAGCCTAATTCTTGTCACCAATGCAATATGCTCCAATTGCAACTGAAAGAAATGTAAACATGTAAATTATTGATGACGTCATGTCCTAAAATAGGGGCAGATGACCTCGTAGTTCCGCCCCTTAAAACAACAATAACTAACTAACATGTCCTAAATGCTGTGATTGTTCATTTCAGAGTTCTGGAATTCACAATTTCCCACTTAGGTATTATTTAAAAGAAAAACTGTTATTGGTATTTTGAATGTGATTTATTTATTGTAGATCATATGATTATCTCCACACTTAAAAACGTGCTATAAGTATTGGGAAGATTGTGATTTTCGGAACATTGAAGTGGGCAGAGCATTTAGGACGAGAATATTTAGCGGAACGAGGGGAAGGGGTGGGGTAGGCTACCCGCACGGCCGTGCTACACGTCAACTAGTACCGCGGTCAAACACCAGACAGCGCTGAAGTCTTAGGTGCCAAATATTAGCATGGCTGTCGGCTATCTGTAGTAGTAGGTAATCTGTGATTTCAGATTCCAAATAATCAAAAAGTGCAATTGATATTCAAAATACTTACAAAATGCACGGTATATTCAAACTACTCAATTGTACAATACTTACAAAATGCAATTTATATTGAAAATACAGTGGAACTTGGATAATTCGAATATTTTGCTTGGTCCCTAGCATTCTGTATGTAAACAATGTTAAAAGATCGTGGATGATTTGAATATTTGTTGGTTAATTCGTACTCTTTACGTCAATGGTAAAGCGCAGTATTGTATTTCATACCTTGTATATTTTCTAAACACGATCAGGAACGACCGATTCCGAGTGTGGCAGAAGCATCCAATTACGTTGAAAATCAACACAACCTATGTGATCCTGCTTTTTCAGTCACTAAATGGCGTAGACTCATATTATTACTCGTGAGAGAATTAAATCAAGAAAGCAATCTACTATCTCGGACTTTTTCTGGCAAACAGAATTTTAAAATTTTCCCTTGACGTTCTAATTATCCAAGTTAGGCTACACTGTACTTACAAAATGTAATTTAGATTCAAAATACCCACAAAATGAAATTGAGAATCAAAATACTTGAAAAATGCCCACCATACAAAATGCAATTTAGGTTGAAAATACTTGCAAAAAGCAGTTTAGGTTGAAAACACAAAATGCAATTGAAATTCAAAATACTCACAAAAGTCCCATCCCCTATATTGAAAGATTTACTAAAAAGCAATTTAGATTGTCAATCCTTACAAAATGCAATTGAGGTTGAAAACACTCGCAAAATGCAATTTAGATAGAAAAGACTTACAAAATGCAACGTAGATTGAAATCACCTACAAAATGGAGTGCACCTGTAGATGCAAAACAATCGCTAAATGGAATTTAGATACACGGGAAGCCAATTAACAAAAACAGTGCGGAAATCTTAAAGAGAAAAGGAAATATAATGAAAAGAAAACAAGAGGTTTGCCCCTCGAAGAAGGAGGGATCAGGAAAGATGAGAGAAGGGCCAATCAAGGCGGAAAAGTGGACTCCTTAGGCCTCGGATACCCCAATACCATCGGGGTCGGAAAAGAACAAGAGTTGACCAAGGGAGGTCGACAGGAAAGAAGACGGAGAGGAGCCCGGCACAAGTTAGAGGAGGCAATGCCGGACTCAGCTGGGGTCCCGTAGTCGCCAACCCACGTCCTACTAGATGTGAGCCCCTGGGCATGGGCGCCCATACGGGGAGGCAGGGGGGGCCATGCCCCCCCCCCCCCCCTGTATTCTTGAAAAATAAAACGATATGAAAATCAGACAGAGAACAAACTTTTTTTTTTGCAAAAGTGCTTACAGTATTCTAATTAATTTGTACTAAATATAAATACTTAAGATATTTAACATTCTGACAGGCCAAACATTAAATACTGTATAGTGGCAGTGGGCGCATTAAGCCTGTCTGACACACCTCAGAAACCTGCATTTTAAAAATTACAATATGTGCTGAAGAATAGTTTTGCTTCAATTAGTGAAACACTCATTCGTTCTCTACATAGTCTATTACTTAATGGTGCTCGATCAGGCGCAATCTGCCTCGCATATCAGTTTTGCAACAACAGCAAATGTGTAGAAGGTTATTGACAAACTGGCCGATATGGACTTGAATGTCATGTGGAAAGACGTAACTTCTGTAAGGTAGTTGACGAATATGAGATAAGATCAGTAGCACCCACCGGAAGGTTAAAATCATCCTACATATTATGTCAGTTATGCAATAGTTCTGGTGTGCTTTCACTTTTAAATTAGACACTTGAGTAATATTACAAGGGAATATTGTAATTTATATGCGCATAGCCTACATTCCATTCGTGTGTATTGTGTTCACTATGAACGGTCGCCTAGGCTGTGTCTGTGTGCCGACAGTATTATTTATTAATTTTGTGTACTTGGTCTACGAATGCATTTATATTTAATTTAAAGGTAAGTAATGCAATCTTACCTTATTGTATATACTCGTTAATCATCGTATCTTTGTAACCACAAGGGCTATGAAACTGAAATTTTGCATGTTGATTACTCTCAGTTTGTGGGTGCTGACTAAGAATTGCTCTTAGAATATTCAAGCTTTAAGTGGGTCTGTTCGGCCATTTGGTACTCATGCATGGGTTAATATCGTGGGCACCCTTGGGGGCCTGGATTTCCGAGAATGTTGAAATAAGATTGTTCATTGTCACACCAGTTTATTTCATAAATGGAAGTTACAAATAGTCAACTGACAACTGTTACAATAACAAAATTCTGTAATGTTGCTGACGTAATATGTATTTACAATTGTTAAATAAAAATATGGTTCTAATGATGTCATGCACTCTGTCACCAATGGATGATGATGATGATGATGATGATAATTGATGTTTAAAGGGGCCTAATATCTAGGCAAGCGCCAAATTTCAATACGGTTATGCCTAGTGTTAAATACCGTATGTTTCCCTATCACTATCTTGAGTGGCTACTACTTTTGACTACTTTTCGGCAGTGTCGATATGAAAAGCACGTTCTGGAGATATTTTTAGACATCGCAACATCGATAGCGTTTCTTAACTGCTAAAATAAGCTTTTCTATGCTGACTAGTAAAACACTGGTCCTGTAAGGTCGTGCTTACAATATTGGATAATTTACTATATTCAGACCCGTATTGACGGGGGGACAAACCTTGCAACTGCTAAGGCGGCAGGTTTTAGGGACGGAAAAATTTCTGGAAAACTGTACAAAACTGCTTGGTCATTAAACGTCAAGTTGATTAAGTTTAAGCGCTCCACAAGAGAATATACTTTGGGATTGTTGATTATTTAAGGACATAAATGAAAGGATCGCCTTAGTCACTTTGGTGTTCTTGCTGTTGATCTGACTTGAATGTGAAATTGTACCAATGAGGAAATTCCAAACTTGTTACCGGTATTTAAATAATTGTTTTTGCACATTGGTTGTGTATGATATCTGTTAAAATTTAATCTACATTCTTTGTATTATTTTTTTTAAATTTGTAATTTTAGCAAACGCATATTTATAGTGTATGCCACTCATAGTTAAATACACACTCAGGCGAAGAAACAGCCTCATATGTTATGGAAACTTTGTAACTGCTCGGCTTCACGGGTTGCTTGAGGGTTAAACACCTGTACGGTATGAGCAACAGCAATAAACATTCACTCTTAACCACACTGGTTACCTCACACATAAAAGCACTATAGATCTGGTAAAATTTACAATATATTCTGATACCAGACATGAAATACACTTCGCAGGATCCTCGTCGTACAGACTATCTAACACTCCCTATCATATTCACATAGGCACACTTATGACATATTGATGATCCTCGGAAATAATGATGACTGGTACTTACAGGCGTTGACTTCAGCTGTGACGACTTAACTCTACTGATTCGAGGGTTAGTTGCTCCCAGAGAATCACTCCTACTTACTCGCAGCACAATTACTATATATTTCACACGCAAGCCTCTCAACTATGAATATTATGTACATTATTACTTTGATGGTCAGCATCCAACGATTTATCTAGTTTCGTGGATCTGATTATACAAAGATGCTTTAAATCTATGTGTTGGATTATCGCATCTAGTTCGCTCCTGAGTTTACTAATACATAGCATATTTTACTAGTATTTGTCGTATAACAATTTACCGCTATGGTCTCAGAATTTCGGTAAACATACTTTAGTTTACAATACTTCATGCGATTCGAGACAAACAATCTAGACTATTTGTTTGAAACTAGGCTCATAATTCCCTTGAGAATGTATAGCCAGCAACTCAGTAATTGCACTTCGAACACCAACTTGTGATCGTCTGAAATACCTTCCTTCTCCACCAAAAACACACAAGTCCAAAATACAAGTTCCACTCCCTAACGGAGTCTTACCAAGAATACGAACCACTCCACACGGAGTCCAAAGATTGAGTACACCACCCTACACGCGGTCCAAAGAACGAGTACTACTCCCCACGGAGTCCTAAGAATGAGTCGCCCTCACAGCTTCGTCAAGTCCTAATAACATTCATCTCCCCTCCACAAATCACTGGCCTACCTGGCTTCCCTCACGGGTCCAGCCAATCAAAACAAAACATTACCATATAAGGAGTGCCTTCTTGGTCTTCAAAATAACCTAGACACACCCCTAGCTCAGGGTTGCCAAGCCTCCTACCTGCATGAGTCATCATGCACTTGAGCTTGCGAGAGAAAAACCCAGGCGACAACAAGCCTACTTCCTGGTTCTTGCACACAATTCCAGACTCTCTGACTGAAGATTATTCCACTGTTAAAATATTCACATACAACTAGACTCAGATCCTGCCAATTACAATCCCTTAAAACCTAAACTAATTAATCGGGAATAAATCACATAATATTATACACTTCATTACATAATTATAAAACACAAAAAGGCATCAAAAAAGTATGTGGGCATTATGAAAATCGTACGTCCCGAAAGTAAGGGTTCGATCCCTTGTGACCTGGGAAGGTTACAACTTTAATAAATCTGCATATTCCAAGTCGGGGGCAGCAACGTAAATCCATCGTGGCATGCATTTTAAGAAAGGACAGAATGTAGTAATTTGATCTTTAAGCCCATCTGTGTAGTTGAGTACCTCAATTTAAGCTCCACGATGACGACTGGTTACCTAAATATTCGAAATTTGATTGCCGACGCTGACAGCAGCCATCCCTAGTAGGCCTATGATATTTTCAACACTACCTTCAGGGAAATACCACGTACGTATCATGTTTCATATTCCGGGGCACTCATCTCAAAACTACACTATCGGTACTCTGAAATAACATTACATATACACACTCGCCTAATGACACGTTATAACATAAACCAGAATTTCACTCACTGTCAAGTACAAGGGATGAAGTTTAAACCGGTTTACATTTACAACAATGCCAGTTATTGAATATAAAAAGGTTAATTTTCCCCTCTTCAAGGGTAGCCTTAACACACATAAATTTAAAAACTCAAAAAGTATTTGTATTAGATTGGTTAGACAGTATATTTTTTACGTCACAGGTACAATAATACGGCGAAATATATCACTTGTTATTTTATAAAACTCAACGGAATTGTACGATATCTGTTAGTTTTATTTTATCGTCTATTATTTTCATAAACAGAGAAAAGCTTGAGCATAAGGCTCAATTACACATTGAAAGAAGTGGTTTGTTTACGTTCGTATCACCATTCCTGTATCACAATTCCTCTTGTTTTAGTCGAAAATGCGAATAATGGTAGTAAGAAGTAAGTGATATAGTGGTTTTTATCCATTTTATTTAACTTAGTGGTTATTAATAATCAGGCGAAATATTTTTTATTGACAAAACTAATTTTTACTAAAACCATAGGCTCGAGTTTATCAGTTCGTAAACTACAAGTGTTTCATGATTCTAGTAAGAGCAATGCGAAGTATTTCCGATTGGTTGTTTAGAAGAGGAAAGACGTGACGATCTGCTGTAATGGCCAGTACAAACTAGATACCGTAGCCTACCGTATTTGGAAACAGTGCTATTTAAATAATTGTCTGATTCAGATCTTGGGATATTTCCACAGTTTAACTCAGTGATTTGGGATCATGTGAAAATATATCCAGTAATTTAGAAAGTTGGCGAACTGGATTAACGATAAGTTACCATTTTAATGAACTACGGTACTTGATTTTTATTTTTGTCGATACCACTAGTTTTTTCCTGTTTTTAAGAACTGAACATTGCGACGTTGAATCACGAAGAAAAGCAAACGTTAAAGGACAAAAACTCAAAGAAAACATTCCTCCCATACTTGCCACAAAGTAGACAATGGTTTCAGAGCAGTCAAATAATGAATATCACGAAGACGAAGTAAGTAAGAAATGAAACTTTTTTTTTGTGTGTGTGTGTGGGGGGGGGGGGGGAGGGGAGGGGGGTGACAGGTAGGCAATGAAACGAAGATATTTACTTGGCCCCCCCCTGGAAAAAATCCTATGGGCGCCCATGCCCCTGGGGGATTACAGTAAGACAACAGAAAAATATAATATATTAAGATTACAACGTCAAACGACTTTCTCTACAAACAAGATAAATCAATTTTAACTACAATAAAATAGTTCCAAAGACCTTAACAAAAGTTTTACTAACCTTTATACCTCTGCGGCCATTACATAGTCAGGTTTCAAAAAATATAAAATTTACGATAAATATGCCAAAAGATCTCTAGCGGAGGCTGGAAATAGATCAGAATCACGTCGAACACATGTATATACCGAGAAGGGCTTTTAGCTTAGCCAAAAATGCTAGCCAAGGTTCGGTTTTTATCGGACTTCCAATTCTTACATCTTCTTTCCTCAAGAAATTCCTACAAACGTTGCTAACGGCAACACCACGAACCAATCAACAAGCTCCGATATAAGGCTCACAATCGTCGCGAAAAAGAGATCATGAACGCTATCTAGCAGCGACTAAGCAAGCTGTAGTACTGACAGTTCCCACAGATGGAGCATCATATCAAACAGTCGTCAGGCGAGTATAACTCTTGACCAACAGATAGCGTTGGAGTTCATTTTCCAAATTCTTCTAATATAATTTACTGAATTCATCTCGTGAGTTAATAATTGAGTTGTCCACTTGCAAAACCTGTCAAATGAATCATAAACGGAACGGAGGAAATTGATGAAAACATTTTATGTCTAACTCCCACAAAGTACAGCTATGATTTTTTATTTACTTACTTCCAAATAAATTCCTGAGTTTACTGTTAAAATTTGTATAATCTCATGTATACCGTTTGTTTTTAATTTATAATTTTAGTTTGCACTTAACAGGTTTTGCAAGTGTAACGCAAATTCGACAGGTTTTGCTGGTTGATGTTCGGCCATCTTGAGAACGTACCCACTTTCAAAACATGCTAATTAGTATGTTCGCGATAATTACAACCTACTGTAATGCTTGTATTACCTCACAGGGTAATTACAAGTAAAATTGAATAACTACAGTATAAGGAAACAATTAAGAACGATTTGGTAGGCCTACTATTTATTTTTATTTGATTTGTTGACAAAATAAAGATTTTAAAAAATGTTCTCTTAAGATGCGAATGTTAAGAAATTTATTCATTGATGTTACCAATAATTACAGCATCTATGTAATTTCGGTATCATGTTCGTCTAACAGCTCGAAGAAAGCGTCGGCGTCGTTGGTGTCGACTGCAACTCCCAGACGTTCTCGTAGGATGTCCGAGAAAAGATCAGATTTTCAGTCTTCCCACTGATCTCCGTAGTGTTTCTTCAACGGTGTTTTGACGTCTTCAGCCTTCTTAGATTTCAGCGCGACACCTTTGGGGATAAGAGTTGGAAGGTTCTGGTTCTTAAAACTCCTTCCTCTTTTGTTTAAAGACTTGGACTCCTCGCTTTCAAAGTTGTTGAAAGGTTCTCCTTGTACTAAGCACGCATTATTGTTCTTAGTTTTGGTGATAAGTTTCTTTGCCTTTTGGAACTTAAAATGTCAGTTCCCTGGTTCCTTAATCTGTCCATCTACATACGTCTTCCAGTCTCGAACAGGGCAAGTTTCTCCTCCCAGGTGTATGACGGTCGCGTGCCTTTTCATTATGTCCACGTAGATCTCTGGCTTCTCAATCACGTCAATTTTCCGGAAATCTCGCTCTAAATTTCCGAATACTCGATCGGGAGGTATGAAAGAGTGGCCTACAATAGGAAACCACATTTGAATTTCCTTAATTGTAGCGGGAGCATCGTTCACAAACCAGTGGATCAACATGCCTATTACAGTCTTGTTTTTATTTTGCCCTCCGCACCCATCTGCAAACAAGCGGATCTTCGCTATTCCTTCAAAATCTGCTAGTTGGGAAAGGTTTTGGTGGACGGCGGAAGCTATTTGGTTTGATGCTTTGGCAAAATCAGTTTCTAGCCGTGCGTATGCGAACACGTTTTGTGGAGTTTGGGAAGAATGCGAATTTCCTTGGCACATTGTGAAGTTGTACAAGTACATTTGACGTAGGTAATAGGCAGCTTGATCTGGGAGCTTAGGTAGAACAAGGTTTTTCTGGCAATCGTAGCTGAAGTGAGCGTACCTTCTTTCAACCTTTCGTAAAAAACATCTGCTCTCTTTTTATGCGCCATAAGCTGAAGTCTTGGTTCTGCCTTCTCTTCTTCGGTCGGTGCAGCCTCAATTCTTGACCGAAGACTAGCACATGTTGAACAGGCGTCGACAGCAGGTGCGCCGAAACCGATATTAAAGTATTTACAGAAAATTCTTCTATAGTACTCATATGGGACTGGAGTTTGCGGGTTTTCTTTGTTGAACATCTCATGCATCTTTGCAATTTAGATCTGAGCTAAGGTACTGTCGTTCACAATTCTTACCTCTTGAGTGATGAGCTTCGAGTGGGACGAATTTGCTCATGTGGTTTTTTACTTCAGATTTTTTTCTGAGCGAATTTTTCGGAGATGTGATCGCCTCCTCTTCTTTCTAAAGGGGTTTCAGGACTTTTCAGAATCTTCGAACACAAACGTTGTAGCCTGTCTCTTCCCACTTGAAGAATTGACTTAAATGTTTCTCGGCAGACTGGTATGTTTTTGATGACGCCTTGTCTTCTTTTTGGAAAAAAGTACGCTGTGCTAAATGTTCTTTTACTATCCTCAGTGCTTCGTTTCGGCGTTGAAACTTGGACGTGTCGCAAAATGAAATTATTTTGTGCAAGTAGTGATTTTTCCTTGAAGTAAGCTTCATGAATTCTTCGGACGTCTTGACAACTCAGTTCTTTACAACGGAAGCTCGTTCCTTTGTGTGAACAGTTCGGCATTTTGGGGAATCCTTTGGAAGAGTACCTGACGAGCAAAATGTCGAAGTTTGTATAGGTTAAATTGCTTTCTTGTACTAATTCATGTCAGTGTTGGGCAAAATTTAGTCAGATTCACTACTTATCTCATTATTTTAACATTATTCTATTACCTTTTTTTCTTTGCGACATTTCTTTTCCAGGTTTCTGGACGTAATTTCTTCTTACGAGGAACATCAGTCTCCTTGCAACCTCTTTTTGAGTTGGGATTTTCTGGGGTGTTGTTTGCCTCCGCAGGATCAACGTCCACAAACTCAGCCTCGATGGCTAAGACTTCAATCTTATTTGTGTTTGTTTCGCAGTTATTCATCTTCAATAACTAATATTTTAATTGATATCACACTCACTGCGCTGGACAAACTGTGGCTAACTTTAACTTCAACACGCAATAATATAGTAAACCGCCCTTTGTTGATTATAGCCTGCATTTGTCATCTAGGTGATTGAAAACAGTGTTGCCAATATGCTTTCGTAAACATCAGTCAACTAGGCCATAGAGAAAGAAAAAGAGCAAAACAGTGTCTTAGAACCCTCCCAATGTTAAGTCCTGAGATTTTAACAGGTTTTGCATGTGAATCTCTCTGAGCGGCGCTGTTGCGATTTTAATTTAGCTGGTTTTGCAGGTGGAACGTTTTTAACAGGTTTTGCTAGGGTAGACATTGCAACTTTGACAGGTTTTGCTTGTGGACATGACTTTGTGGCGTGCAGGTGTTGAGGACGCGGACCCGAGACCTAAGTCGAGACCTTTAACACATGGTGAACTAGATGGAGCACCGACCATCCAATGACTACACTCTTCGAGTAGAGGTTGTAAATAAAATAAAATATATCAAAAAACAAGACATAGCAAAAGGGGAAACGAAGGGTGCATGAAATGGTAGTATGAGAGATGATGGGCCTGTAATAAAATATGTACATGGTATTATAAAACAGTAAAACAATAAAACGTAATACACACAATAAAGATCTATAAAAGGAGAATGTCGACGATGAGGAGAAGGCCTAAGTCGCTGGAGACCGTTCAGTAGAGGGGCAGAAATTAACAATAGTGTTAATAGTGCGTTTCGTTCCACCACAGGCTGACTACAAGAAGGTAGTCAGAAGCATCAATCTTAGAAGTACATGAAATCGTGTCTCCTACGAACTGTCTATCCGACCACCCTTACATTAAACTGTATGTCACGCCAAGCTACCCAAAGAAACAACCAACAACAGCAACGACCCTTAAATGACACGTCAATAAACACAGAATAATTACACAACTACAGATGACGTGCCGTGACATACAAACTCAGCAAATAAACATAGATCAGTTCAGTAAACATTAAAACAAGCAAAACCCAAATGAAGATAAAACAAAACGATTTCATGAGCTGGTAGAATAAAACTTCTTTCGAACGAAAGCACAAGGTTCAGTTACCTTGCGGGATGCCAAATAAGCGTCAATTGCAGTCCCCGGCTCGTTCAACGAACACACATTCCATCAACTCGGAAGAGTGACCAATACACCCGATTTAATAAGGTAATGGGATCACGCATTGCTTGCTGACTGAAGGCCACAACAAAACAGAACAACACTAAACATGACCCTCGACCTTCAGTCAAATTCCCACTTCAACAAACGACATAAACCCAACCTAAATATCAAGTCTAGAACCGTGATTGTAAATGAAACATATTTCTGAAACATACATAGATAATGCTTGCCCAGTCTCCAAGGATAAAAGAAAACCTAATCGGCCATCCTTGGGGTGCACAAATGACAAGCACGATAAAAACAAACCCTTGAAACATAAAATAAACTGGTGTGTGTTCCAACAAAAAGATATTACATCCAAAGCAATGAACAACACACCCTCCCACGTCTAGGCACAATTAATATCTCGAACGAACCTAAAGAATACCAGTCCCTGAAAGATCCCATACTCTCGCAAGGGGTTAGGAACTGGTAAGAAACATCTCTCATCAATACAATCGGGTTTCACAACATAAAACAAACGCAAGTAACACGCACTAAAATAAAACTAGACTAGATACGGAAATGAAACAACAACAACAAGCACCCGTTTAAATTAATAAACCCATAAACAAGCAATTTGATTCTCCACTACTGGGGACAAAATAAACACCAAATAACTTCATAGAAAAACATGAACGGTCTCCAGGTTAACTCTACCTTAGCAGATTAAATTACGGAACTTTCAACACTGAAACTTGGAAAGTATATATATATCGTGGTCAGTTTTCTTCGAAACATGACTCTTTAAAACAGAATAGCAACAAGGACCATTTCCACTTAGCTGATACTCCGAGACGTTCTGGAATTTCACTGATGATAATTTTATTTCATGACAACTCCATATTTACGGAATTCTTCACTATGAGACAAAGCCAGAATCGCGTAGTGTCTCACCAACATTTATATCTTCTCAAAGCATATTATAGAGGACATCACGGAACATTAGAATAGAATTATTTGTAGTAGTAGTTATAACGGCAGACGATCATCAAATTCTCCTCGCGATAACGATCGCCGAAGGCGTGTTTCTTGGACAAGGATGGGTTCTCCAACGCGGGCGCATTCCTTTTTCAGATGTGCGGAAATTACGATCTCTTAGATGTATTACTAGAGACCGCTAGATGGAAATAACGTCGAACGGTTCTTAAAATTGTACCGGCTCAACTTTCTCAAACGACTTTAGCGGGTTTTGATAGTGGATAGCTTCGGATCTGTTTAGATGGCGCTGAGAGCTGTCAAATTATCATATTAGTTTATATTTTTCAAAAATTGTTGTTTAATAGGTTTTGCTAGTGGACAACAATTGTAGATTAGGTTAGTAATGGGTCAAGTGTAATCAATGAACAGTCATAATATTGTTATGCATTTCTAATCTACAACAATCAATACATATGAGTCAGCTTTCAATCAACATCCACTTTAATTTGACATCTGATTATTTACACATCTAATGGGAATATACATTGGGAAAATGACATAATAAAAAAGTATACTGACAATTATATAATAACATGTAAAAAATACAATTTGTGGCATTTCATTAATTTCTTGGTCTGAAATATCCTTTTCCTCCAATCCCAGTCCCTGTAGGCCAGCTCTGCAGATCAAACGGTAAAACACTTGAGCACTTCTCGGTAGTGACCAGGTTTCGGCATAGACAATTTAACTTCACTCTGTACACTGTCATCTGACCCATGTTTATGATCAAAGGATCAATGTCTGATGATGTTTGGAATTCTTTCTCGACTTTTTGTTTAACCGCCTCACAGTCCTTGGCATGCTGAGAGAGTTGATCTAGGTCTGGATACTTTCCTGTAACATACATAGCCTATTTATTACCTGTTATGAAGGCAAACTTTTCCTATCACCTTAAAGATACACAATCTTCTTGAAACACAAAATTTGAATGTACTGTATTAACTAAATTTTAAAAAATAACAATAGTATGAAAATAACTTCAAGAATCTCTATATATATAAAAATGAAAATTCGTCTGCTTTTTTTTTCTTCTTCTGAATTTCCACGGAAGCTTGCATTGTTAACGTATTTCGGACTATTTTATGACATTGCGCGCAAAACCAAAATTTTTGTCTGTCTGTGTACAACTTTGTACGCTTTTAACTCTAGAATAGCTGGGTGGATAGACGTAAAATTTGGTACAGATACCCATCAGAGGCTCGACACTAATCAATGATGTAACCCTTCTCCATACCTCTCATAAAGGAGGAGCTACCCCCCTTAAAATACATGCTGAAATAGGTGTAAAAGGACGAGACAACACTTCATTTTCAGCCCCTCAATGTGAGAAACAAACGAAAACTACTTTTTAAGCTCCTAAAGTCATCAGTTTCTGAGATATTCCCAGAAAACTAATTTTATTTAAGAAACTAATGAAGGAATAGCTCTCATCAGCTCTCACTACCATCTTTCATTCATACTTCATAATGGGACTCTGTGACAGACGAGTGAGTTACACACACAAGGGAGCTGTGAGATAGGAAAGATATTTCACCAGCTTTCACTCTAATTTGATTTGTTGCATAACGTGTAGACAGTCGACACTGCCAGGCAGCACAAGCTGATGGCTGACCAAATACTTGTATGAAGGATACACAGGAAGAATGATAAGATGAGTGAAAGACTTCACTCTTAGGCCACGTACTGCACGAGTCCAAACCCTGTGAACCTGAGAGAAATGTGGATCGCGGACGATGAAGAGAGATGTGGGGGGTTCCCAGTCCGTGCGTAGTAACAGAACCAAATATATTGGTCGGTCACCAACTCACTCATTCGCAACACCTTACACCACACTGGTTTAGGCAACGGCCCTATGTTAGCAGTATTGGAATAGACAGGGATTCCAGATAACACGGCGGGCTGTCGACAGGCCCTTCACAACTTGCCTTCACATTTTAAGGCCCTAAATTTAACAGTGTCTGTGACATTTCCAGGAAACTAAATTCACTGTGGTAAACTGATGAAGGAACGATAAGCCTCTAATCTTTGCAACAGTAGCTCAATTGATAACATCTGGCTATTAATGCCTAGGACCGTTCAAAGAACGGGTACTTCTGCTAGTTCTATTATAAAAGTGACAAAATACACTTTCTCCATCCTGCTTACGCCAACAACATGAAATAAGGGAATACATCATACACTGGTTAGATTTTGAACTTCAATTTTTTTTCTACTAATTTACTCTAGGAAACTGTCCAAGAATAATGAAGAGTTGAGATGTGAGTCAACCCTCAAAACAGTGACCCCATGGTTACTGACCAGGCTGGACTCTGTATTTGAATACCCACATAAAACTCAACTAAATGTGTACAGTATACTGTCGTTTCAGGATCAGCTACACAGCTTTTGTGAGTACCAGGCTATTGAGTACTTGCCATTAAGGCTGGTTCACAATTGGCCCGAGAACGGAAACGAGAACACGAAGCTTCCTGGGGCCTCGGTTCACAATTGAACTTGTACATGTGTGCACAATCAGCTATCACTTGTTTATACAAGGTTTGTTTACTTTATTGTGTGTATGAAGTGTATGCGTTTTAAAATAATTTCATGTTGGTAATCGAGGACGATGACATCGCGATAGAGTACTTCGGCTACTCCTTCTGTACTGCGCCAGTGTAGGTACAACGTTTCTGATTGGCTTCGGGAAGCTCCGAGAACATGAAACTTAACCATGTTTCCCGTTGGCCTTCCCGGGCTACTTTTAGCTTCTTGTTACCGGAGATTGATTGTGAATCGACCCATAAGGTAGCATGCATTTCAACTTCCTTCTCGTTCCCGGGCGATTGTGAACCAGCCTTTAGGCTTTGTACAAAAAACATAAGCTTGAAAACCTAACTCACAAATGTGGGAGTTTCAACTGATGAACCTTTGATAAAAACAACTTCTTCAAAACATTTTATTTAGTATAGTAGCAATGGTGGGCCTCTGAATCCAAGCCCGTCATATTTAGAACTATCCTACAGTTGAATAATTAAGATTTCCTATAAAAATACTGTTCCCCCTCCACATTCCTCCCCTGCCATTTCCATCAAACTCCATCATGTTGACTCGACTTGCCACAACACAGTTTAAAAATTGCAGAGGAAATTGAAAGCATCTCGTCAATTGTCTCGTTAATAATCTACAGTGATGAACTATGAGGAAATTCAAAAATAACTGGTGAGTATAGAACAGTGTGCTCAGGACAGATCATGCTTTTGGTAGCATCTAGAAAAATCAGTGCTCCAACAATGCAAGTCTTTTTGCTTCCATTCATAAAGCATTAGCATAATCTAAGCACCTTGTGTTAGAAGTTATATTGTGAATTGTGAACGGAAAAGTTTATAATAATGGGCAAATTAAGAAGGGTGTATTTCTATTATTGTTTTTCAACAGTGCAGCTAAGTGTAACAGGAGCATATGTCACCAAGGAGAGTATGTCTGAGGCTACTAGAGCTGAGTGGTAGGTTACTCCTGAACTTCAACACTACCTGAGGGAAGATGATGAGAAAGAAAGGGAGGTAGGTTTAGAAGTGGAAACAATTTTAGGCAGAGAGGAAGAGAATCCAATACAAATAATCAAGAAATAGCTAGGAAAAAAACAAAACAAATGATGACACTGCTTTAAACTGGTAGCTCTAAGCGATCTGAACAAGGATAACGGAGAGCTCAGCGTGAGCTGAGGTTACCGGCAAGCTATCGCCAAGTGTTCTTTCCCTCCAGAGCGTGATTGCGGGTATATTGTAGGGACGTAGTGCACTGGCGAACCAAGGTATGCCAAATAAAAATGATTTATATACTTTCCCTTCAAAAGGGTGAGATTTTAGAAAGCATTCTGAAATGCCAGAAAGATTCAAATTAGACGGAATAATTTTATTACTGGACACTGTCGAATCTCCAACAGAAAAGCCGAATGCCCCCAGAGTGGGCAGAGATAAAATGCCTTTAGAGCTTTGAGCTATAATTTTATTATTTGTATGTATCGTTGAAGAAACCCAATCGTTGCATTTAAAGGAGTATAAACTCTTACCCAGCAGAAAGCCGACTAAAAGTTTAGAAAGGATGAAAAATCCAAACCTGACTTGAACAAAACCAAAATTCTTAACAGTAAACCGTAAAAATAGAGCAAAATCTCTACAAGTAGGAAGCTAGCTGAGCGAGCTATACTTACATTAATAATTACTAGAATTAGCTATGATAGCTAAACGAAACTTTTTCAATGGTGTTAGAGAAAGTTTCGCTCTAAATGCAACAAGTGATTGAGATTGTAGTAAGCTTATCAATTACGGCTTTTCTTTATTTCTTTAAAAGTAAATCAATTCGAGGAAAATATAGCGAAGGAAAGGTCCTACCTAACAGTTCCTCTAGCAAGAGAAGTAGAAAAAAAAAAAAAAAAAATAGAGATTTTATTTAACTGAGTAAGGTCTCAGACCTATAATAATAAAGAGGTTTACAATTAACAAATAATGTTAAACAATTTCGAGGTTTCAAATCTGTTACAAGCACTAAAAACCTTACAAGGGTTTTTAAATTGTGCATACAATTAAGAAGTTTAAAGCCTATAATGATAATAGTTACAATTTGGTTTAATATTTCATTGTATTGGTCAGTCAGAATACCAAATACTTAGAGAATGCCCTTTTTGTAAGCAAAAAGGCTATGAATTCCTGAGCAAAGCAGGAGAAGAAGAAAAGAGATTAAAAAGTGGATTATAGCCACTAATAGTTTTGCAGAAATTAAGAGATGCTGGATTACCCAATTAAATAAATGTGTAACAATTAGAAGATTAGAACTTCCTTGTTAAACAGAAAAAATACGTAGTAAAATGTGGATTTATAGCCACATTGATATTTTTACAGAGTGAATAAATGTTAAGTTGAGCAAGGGTGGGAGTGCACCTAATTATAAGTGAGGCCTCATTGAATTGAGCAAAAAAACTGGGTTTAAACATACCCTAAATTGTTAGTAAAAGGAATTAGGAGGATAGGAATATGGGATTAAAGTCCTGGCCAATTTTATTGCTCTCAACGGATCGTGACGCGGAAGCTCGTTGAACGGACACTGTTTCTGTACTAAAGTTTGTTGAACAAGGGAAAAGTTATTACAGTTTATGTGAAGACACCGAGTTGAATTTGAACATGTTTTCGGCGTTATAAAGTTTTAGGCTGCAATTAATAATTCTATTTCACTTAAAGTTGACGGTAATCTTGAGGTGTTGAGCATGGTTTCACAGTTTACAGTCTACTTCGAATGGAAAGTTCCAGAGCTGTAGTAACAGTTTGAAGGGGCAAGTAGAGATCCCTCGAAGGTAGATAAGTTAAACTTGGACAGCTATTAATTTGACATGAATCCCTCGTTGCGGGAAGATATTCCCTTATTTAGTATAGGAAATGCTAGATTTCATGACTAGAAAGCCTAGTTGGCTAAGAATGACAGTTCCTACGGGGGGTGGGGGGACAGGGCAGATATTGAGCAATATTGTGAAATCAAAATACTGCCTATAAAATTCATAAAGCTTCCTTGAATTAGATTAAAACCCTTAAGACATGGTTAAAATCACTTAAGAAGTGTACTTAGCTTTCCATGATGTTTGCTGCGGCTGTTAGATCCAACTCGACAACATGGCGTCGATTTGAAATTCACCTTAATTAGAGAGGAGGCTAGCCTCTGAGAGAGGGCAGAACTCTAAATGTCGACAACTAGATAAGAAGTGAGCAACAGATTTCAGCACACGAGAGAGCATGAGCAAGCGGGAAGGAGGAGGGAAACATAAGAGGCTAAACACTGTAGGAAACATTGGGAAACAAAATTTTCAACATAATGAGAATGCGACACATCAATTAATATCTTCATGGAGACGGTAGATGACGACAACGACGACGTCTGCTGGAATGGTTTGTAAGTCCTCTTGAAATCGATGAATCCAAAAACTTTGGCAGGCTTCCGAGTGATGAGCTGGGGTCGAAATCCAGAGGGTAAATAACTGAAACAGACTTACATAGATTTAAGTGCATATTCCAAGAAAAAGGGAATACAAAAAAGGGTCCCTGTTGGTGTCTGCAAGGAAAAGAAAGGAAACTAATGAAAAATGAAAAGCAAAGAGGAGCGACTAAACGTGTATTCCCAAGAATACACCACTGAGTCATATCCTACGACATGAACTCTACTTGTCAACCAAGCAGGCTGACGGTGTGACACAAGTAAACAAACAATAGTTCACATCTTGAAAGACTAATATCAGTGGATTGTGGATTATAGCTCTGTTATGTTATATTAGATGCTACTGAAAACATATCAGGGTTAAAGATAATAATTGGTATTTCCTGAGCAAAACATTCAATGATCACCAGTTATATTTGAAGAATAAAAAAAAAAAACCTGTATAGTGTAGATAAATTTAGTAGGTATATTTCAAACTGATCTGAAACAGTCATCGTTTTTTAGTTGTAATGATAAATGCAAATATTTAAACAGATCTGAAATTCCAAAATAATGTTGCATATTATCTTACAATCAATTGGATGCAAATTATAATCACAAATTTTCATAAATTTCTATAATATTTGCGATTTCCACGACTTATCACATAAGCTGTTTATTTTTAAAAATCATGCATTATTTGCATAAATTTATTTACTGAAGAATAAAGCTCATACAACATATTTGCAATCAAAATGATGAGTGAGAAAGTGTGCGAAAATCAATGTATGCACTATTTGTTTATCGATTTCCTCAAAGCACAGGATTCAATTCATAGAGAGAGCTTGTGGAATGTCATGACAGAGTTTGGTTTCCCTCTTAAACTTATTAGCCTGTGTAGATTGTGTATGTATGGCAATATAAGTAGAATTCTCCTGAATGGGAAAAGATCTGACCCTTTCCCAAATGAACCGGTTTAAGACAGGGCGATGTTTTGTCCCCTCTTCTCTTCAACATTGCTCTCAAAAAAGTTATCAGATCACTAAAATTAGTTCCGGCTGGCATGCATTTCGGACAGTATCATAAAGTGCTTGCATACGCAGATGACATTGTACTCTTAGGAAGAAATGAGATTGAGTTAAGGAAATTGTTTGTTGAACTTGAGGAGATAGCTTTAAAATTAGGTCGTAAAATTAATGACCAAAAAACTCAGTACGTGGTAATGAAGAGGAATATTGATGTGTTTGGGAATCAGTTACATAGTTTTGGGCGGGTTGAACATTTCAAATTCTTAGGAGTGATGATTGATGAACAGAATCATAGAGAAGTGGAAATTAAAGTTAGAATACAGAATGTTAACAAAGTTTTTCTAACTTAAGGTGCAGAATGATGGCGTTTAACAAAACAGGAAGAACACCAGTTGCAGGTTTTCAAAAATAAAGTGCATAAGAACATTTTTGGACCACTTTTTGACTCCGCATCTCAAAGCTGGAAAACAAGATCAAATAGAGACATACACTCACTATCATAACAAGCACTAATACTCAACATCATTAACTCCAGAAGACTTCAATGGGCTGGTCATTTACTAAGGATGGGAAATGATAGGATGGTCTTAGAAATCTTTAAAGAACCAAGAAGAAAAAGGCCAGTAGGAAGACCATGAAGTTCCTATAAAAATGTAATCTCCAAACTATGTAGACATCTGAATGTGAACAACTGGCAAGAACTCTCCCAAAACAAAGTTCAGTGGAGGCATTTTGTGAGATCAGCGCGGGATCTTCGTGTCCCATAGAAGCCTTCTGAGTGAGTGAGTGTGAAAATGAAGTTCAACATATGGCAATACGGATCAAAATGACAAGATTCATATGTATGTAGAATAAATTTCAGTCAACATTTTTGTTTATAGTATTAAGATTGAAGTCTTAAGCCCGTATCACATGACACTCGTTGGCATGGTAGCTTCAGCCAGTACAGGTATACACGCTGGTATAGACGCGTCTAATACCGTGCGATTTATACCTTCTATGCTAGGTTTTGCCTACCATGATAGCTTCCATACAACTCACGGAATTAAACAGATACCAATTTTCCTGGCAGATTGCATGGGAGATTGAGTACAAGACCCAATTAGATTGCTTTTCTGTTTCTAGTAGAGATCTTAGTGGCAACATAAATGGATTTGTTATGTGGGTAGGTCCATGAATAAATACATCAGAACATAACTATATTTTCTTTAAATGGCATCTGTGCAAAAAGCACTTGCTATATACAGTAATACAGAACGTGTCATATTATTATTATTATTATTCTGGAGTAAATATTACCCTTTCATGAATTGATTGCCGGCGGTCGAGATAGGAACTATTCTCTGTTTACTTGTGTCACACGTCACTCTGCTTCATTGACTGGTACAGTTGCACGAGTAGGATATGACTCAGCTCCAGTAGCTATCCGTGGTGACATGAGCTGCTGTGAAGCTTATCTGCGCTTCTAAGACAGGTAGCGAGCGCAATGCGGCTTGAATTATGGGTAGACTGCACTCTGTCATCACTGTGTCCTCTTTACCCCACGGGGCTCCTGCTACAATAATCAACGGTGGCGTAGCCATGCTCAGCGGCAATCAAATCTTAAATGGGTAATACTGAGCTATTAAAATTCTAATAGTTAGCCATGGTTTTAAACAGGAAGTAGGAAAAATACAAATTGTGTGGTGTTCCTAGCCGAAACCCTACACAAGACATGGCATAAACCTAGAAAATTTGCTGAGTTTTAATTCCTTGGCCATGAAAGCCAATATACCTTCTAATTGGAACCCTTTATAGGGAGGTAAAAGGCTGCTTGAGCTCTTAGCTCTCACAGTCAAGAAGCGCAGGTGTGCTTCATAAAAAGGGAGGTAGTGCACAGTTACACTGTGGGCTGTCTTGGACTTGAACGAGGAAGGACACACTGCTGCAGGCGAAAGAGCTGACTGAGAACTTCGAGACTCGACCGCAGGGAGTGCTCCAGCGCGCACCGCCGTCCAGTCACGCATCAAGAGGCCAGCCGGAACCAGCTCACCAGCCGAGAACCCGAGGAGTTCAACGCAACTGCAGAGAGCCAAGCCCATCCGCTCAGCTCACCTCATACTTCACCCCGCATCTCATCATCTCACTCCCCAACAAGCTCTGGACTAGCCAGGCTTAGGGTTAGATAGGGCAAGCCGTGAGTCAGGGACCTGTTCGTGTCGGATAATTCCACACTCGCCAGTTCGTTATTAGCTTTTCCATATATAGGCTAGCACCAGGCCAATCCCAAGAGAGCTATTGTCAGTCTAAAAGATATGTTTGTCTGACAACCTCCATTGGTCCTGGTGCGACACCTATTAGTCAATAAGCTGTCTCACTCATACTATCCCTCAGGCTGCATTACATCTCCCCCACCATCCTCTCGCTCAGCGCCTCCGCAAGCGTCAACCTAACTTCCAAGAAACCCCGCGCCTTTTGCACATTCGAAGTCGACCTGACGAAACACCCAGGCACTCCGAATGCGCACCAGCCGCTAGAGCCCGGCCTCTACCACACCCCGTTTGTGAGTAGCCCAAGTGAGCCCAGATCCCCGATGCCCTCGCCCTCACCATCCCCCCTATTGGGCAACCCGGCGAATCGCCGGAAGAAAATAGGCACCCTTGTCATGAACCAAGAACCGAGCCCCGACTTGACCAGCAGCCCGACTCAGGGGAAACCAAGCAAGCCCAGTTCCGCCGCGCCCGTGATCTCTCCCGGCACCACATCCCTATTGGTGCTAACAGATGTATCGGGAAGGGAAACGCCAACCCTGGAGACCGCATGACAGGCAGCGCAAGCCGCCCTGTCAGCGGTCCAGGGTGAAGCTTCCTCCACCCAGCCACAACTGGACACTGGAAAGAAGAGTCACGCTTTTGACCCCAACCCTCTGGGGCACCGGCTAGTAGTGGACTTGCCAACTGATCAGTCAAGTCACACGAAAGCAGGCAGTACCAAGGGGAAGGGCAAAGCAAAGCCTCCCAGTCTCGGAAAAGCAAGGCGCCTCCGACCACAAGCCTAGGCCCGGAAGGAGCTCCGCCAGCGAAATCGTCGAGCGGGAAGACAAAGGTGCTCGAACCAAGGTCCCGAAGTCAGCACCTGAGCGGACCTCCCAACCTGGGCCGAGAAAATCCAATATCAAGTCTCCCGCGCAGCCAGAGTCCCCCAAACTCAGGAAACTGATTCCAGAGCAAGGGAACCGGGAGGAGGGCTTTACGCCAGTGATCTCGTGGAGATCCCGAGCTGAGGCCAAGAGATAGGCCCACAAGGCCGATGCCAAGGCCCACAAGGCCGATGCCAAGGTCAGGCCAAGGCTGGATTCGTCCGGCTCGCCTCATTCCACGGACCCCGACAGAAAAACCAGGCCAGTAGGGAAAAGGCCGCCACCCATCACTCTGTACACTACAGACATCAAAAACATCGATTTGGGACTTGTCAGGCATCTACCGCATAATCTGCGCAACAAGTACCACTTCGCAGCCCCCAAGCGGGAGCCCGGCACGTCAGTTTGGCTATTATGCGCCAACTGGAAAATATACGACAGGTGCTAGGAGTATCTCTCAGCCATCGATGCGCCATATTCGCAGATCGTTTCAGCAAAGCCTGTAAAGCGATACATGATGCGCGCACCGGCAACCAGATGACGTGCCCGGATTTCATAACCGCATTTAAAGAGATAAATTTCCCTGTGGAATTTCTCGAAGTGATGTGCACCAAAACCTCCAGATTACACAATACACAACCCATTGTATCTGGTGACCATTCCAGCTGGCCCTGAAGCGGACAGCATAACCAAGGTAAAAATGCTGGCCCGAATGGCAGTTAGCATCACGCCCTACCGGACTCCCGCACAAGCGCCGCAAAGCAGCATTTGTCAAAGGCTGGGTCTCACCTCCAAGGGATGACACGATAAGCCTTGCTGCAGGCGCTGTTCAGGAGAACACCACTCGGCCATATATCCAAATGGTTCCAATGACGTGACGTGCACTTAGAAAGTGCCGCGATTGCGAAGGAACAGATGCGGATAACTTTAGGGACTGCCCCACCCGCAGGGCATATGAAGCCAACAGGCGAAAAACTCAGCGTACTGGTGATAAACAAGGTGGCAAGTACAAAACTTGTGTAGGCCCTTCAGGCACCGAGGCATCTTCAATGCCTTCAGGTACCCAGGCATTCTCAATGCCTAAAGGCCCAGCAGGCACGAGCGAAGCCATAATTGAAGGGGGACACAATCACTCTACAACATAGCGACAGCCCATCCAACACTGAGATTAACCCTCAATCAGGCCCTTCCATCCGCCCAGACCAGATCTCAGTGCCTCCGAAGCCACAAAGGACCAAAAAGGCTCTCTCCAAACGTCCGAAGAGGCCCCATACTCCCCCACCAAAGACCACCATGGCTTCGGAGCAACCACAGGATGTTGAACAAGCTGCCTGCTCCACACCTCGCAAGCCCAGAAGCATAGACGCATCACTAGCTACTCTCCTCCCACCAGTGCCCCCTCCCAGCTCACAGGAGCAACCCCCTCCCCCTCACACAGCCAGTCAGGCCAGCCCACCACTAGGTCAAGTACCCAGCACCATCTGGGAAAAGATAAATGCCTTCCTAAATCAGCTCTTTCCAGGGCTGTCGATGGGAGCAGATAATGCAGCTCATCGCGGCCCCCATGAGCCAGTGGATGGGCATCTTCACCCAATTTATTAGCACCACCTTCACATCACGTCATGGCTGACACACCTGACTTACCTGAAGGGAACAAGGGAAACCTAAACAATCCCCACATCATTCACACTGAGGGCATCCGAGTATTAAATTGAAATGCCGATGGTGTTCGCAAAAAGAAAATAGAACTCGCAATGTTCCTCCAAACACATGATATCCACCTGGCTCCCATAACTGAAACCTTCTTACAGCCCGGGCAAAAATTCACCATAAGAGACTATACAACAGTGAGGTCAGACAGAAGAGACCACACCGATATGCAAAAAGGGTGTGTGGCAGTACTGGTGCACAAAGAAATAGCCCACTTGGAACTAGACACACCAGAACTGCAAGCACTCGAGGTCTGCAGAATCCGCCTGCCTGTACAAGGTACATACCTGAACATATTTTCAGTGTACAACCTTTCAAATCGGATCAACACACAGGACATTACAACCCTATTCAGGACAGGTGCACATACCATCCTTGGAGGGGACTTCCAACGCCAAAAGTGCTCATTGGGGATGTGTTCGGCCCAATCACTCGGGGACGAGGCTCTACGCGCACATGACAGCCAATGACTACATAGTTGTGGCCCCCAAAGAGCCAACATACATACCGCGAAGAAACTCTACAGACGTTCCTGACATACTGGACATCTGCTTGATGTATCAGGTAACGCTCAGGCACAGAGTCAGGGTGATCAAAGACCTATAGTCAGATCACTACCCAACGATAAAAACTCTCGCGACCCCACCCTAAGTCATCGAAACCAGAACCAGGCCAAACCGCAACTACAAAGCTGCTAACTGGAACCAATTCAAGGCCATCTTAGACCAACATCTAGAAGGCAATGATGACATGCCACTAACCACTGTTCAGGAGCTAGACACAGCCCTGGAAACCCTGATCACAGTCATCCAAGTCACCTTAAATACCAGTGTACCTCTTATTAGCACCCGCGAGCAGAAACTGGAAATACCAGCCCGCATCAAGGAGCTAATAAGGCAAAGGAACAAAATAAGGCGGGACTGGTCAAAGTATCACAGGGACCACGACAGAGTCAGGAAAAATCAACTCAACGTTGAAATCCAGAATGCACTACATGAACACAGGTGCAGCTCTTGGGGAAACCTCATTTCCAGATTTGGCACCAACCCCCAAGAGAACGCCCCAACAGTGTGGCCACTCGCGAGAGACTTCACCCGCGAAACTCATCAGGTACCGACCCATCAAACTCCAACAAGGCCGGCCTATTCAACACGAGACAAGCTGGAGGCCCTAGCGAACCCCCTAGAGGAAGCATTTACATCTAATGACACACCCTCCAGCCCGGAGTTTACGCTCAGGATGGACGCAAAGGTAAATTATTACATAGCCAATGCGCCCAGGCCGGAAGTCCACAAAACCAATATTCACGAAATAAAGTGGATTATCCGGCACATCCCAAAACAGAAAAGCCTCGGGCCCAGACAACCTACAGAATATAGTACTGAAGTGGTTGTCTGATAAAGGCACTGCACATAACTGACCCGCATCTTCAATGCTATGCCAACGCTCCAGCAATATCCAGAATGCTGGAAGCTAGCAAAAATATTAGTATTCGGTAAACCGGGCAAAAACAAGACCAACCCAGACAACTACCGCCCAATAAGCCTCCTAGACTCACTTAGTAATCGAGAAAATACAGCTAAAGAGAATAGTAGCACATGTTAAGGAAAATGGACTGCTCAGGAACGAACAGTTCGAGTTTCGAAACCATCACTCCTCAACGCAGCAGCTTATGAGGCTGGTAGAACACGCAACGGTTGGATTCAACCAAAAACGTGACATGGAGTGGTCTTCCTAGATATACAGAAGGCCTTCGATAAGGTATGGCATACAGGCCTAATAGCCAAATTAATAGACTGTAATTTTCATCCAGCCTACATACGCCCAATTAAATCATATCTAGAAGACCGCACAATCCAGGTTGATATACTGAACGTGCTGTCCACTAAGCGACAGATACTAGCAGGTGTCCCACAGGGCAGTATAATTGCTCCTGTGCTGTTCAGTCTCTATATCAATGACATGCCAGCACCAGCCGGAGCGCCATCTGCGCTATACCTTTATGCTGACTCGGCTATGACAGCCCAACACTTCCGCACGGCCTGCATCAAAAGAGGCTACAGGAAGCGCTATGGGCCCTGGAACCCTGGTTCACCGAGTGACGGATAAAAGTCAATGTAGACAAAAGTCAGGCGGTACTCTTCACCAAGAAGAACAGAATTACCCGCCGACCTGACTGAATCCAGCCACTAACACTATTCGCGTGCAACATTCCATGGACAAGCACAGTAAAGTACCTAGGAGTCACACTAGATGCAAAACTGACCATGCTCCATCATGTTAAAACACTTCAGCGCAAAGCTCACTAGCGAATGCTGCAGTTTTGCCATTCCTAAATAGGAAGAGTCGCCTCGATAAGACGCTGGGTGTAAACATGTATAAAGCCCTCATAAGGCCTATATTAATGTACGCCAGCCCTGTATGGGGCTATACGGCTAAGTCGAACCTCAAAAAGCTGCAGATGTTACACAACAAATGCTTGTGGTTAGCAACACACCGACGCGGGAGCTGAAACCCATAACAAATACCCAAGGAAAGAAGGAAGATTGTAGTTTTACGTGACCGTGAATCTTGTGATTATGAGCCACGGGACCTCCTTTTTACGTGGAATCCGAACCACAGGACATGGCATTTCACTTCGAAAATCTCACATGCATTGACCGGGAAACGAACCCATAACAAATACCCATCTTACACAAAGATCATACCACACCAGGAGCTATTTGGCCAACCCACTCGTAAGAGCCCTAGGGGGACACGATATTGGCCGGAATAGCAAATACCCAACCCCACGACACATTCTCTTCAGGTGAAGGTAGGTGCTAGAGTAGCGCAAAGCGGCACCAACCCCAGGGACATACAACACAAATGTCACCTCCAACTACACATCCCATGGACACCCCACTTCCCCACTCATCCCATGGAAGTCCTTGGCCAACGGCTTCGGCCCAATCAAGGCTGCCACACGCGCTCCACATGCTGCATACATTAAGTGTATATATATATGTATGTGCAGTGCTTTTTTCTAAAATAAATTTAAGGGGTACGGTACCAGTCTCTCAGTTGTAGTCGACAAAACATCACGATCTTGCAATTTTCGGCAATTTGCCAAGTCCGGTCATTGTTTGTGTTCGAATCATTAACTTTCAGCTTTTTCGATGCCTGGGTGGATGTTAAATAGTTCGTTATTTTCTTCATCCTTCAAAACTAACCACACACACAAAATAACAACCTACCCCACCTCCAAACACTGGCCTGCATGCTTATAAGAATGGAGTGCCCAGTTGCAGACCAAAAGAAACCGATTTGATACCGTAGATTTAAATCGAGGATTACTCGAAATCTCCAGTTGTTGTGACGCCAGCCGATTGATGAACTTTCAAGTCAGAAGTTATATTTTCCGGACTAGATGCAAATCTCCAATATATTTTTCTTGAACAGTTTTCAGTTTAAGGGGTACGCGTACCCCCGCGTTCCCCCCTGAAATAAAGCACTGTATATATGTACTAACCACTATTTGTTTATGTGTATGTCTGCTGTAAGGATGAAGTAAAAATTAGTTACTTTTTAGCTACCTTTTAGTTAATTTTAGTTACCATTTAATTCAAGATACGTCTGTGGTCGGCAAGCATAGAAGCTCATCGCACGGTGAAGAAAAACAACAATGAACTACCATATGTTTAATGCAGTGAATACAATTCACTTATGGTGTCATAAAAATTTAAAAGATAAAAATAAATAATGGATATTTAATATCAAATGAGTTGTTTCAGCTAATATGCCGTCTTGTGTACAAGACGTTATGATTACCAAGAAGTTGCTCTAATCTTGGCCGTTTGGGTAGATTTCCTTTGTCCCCGCGGTAGATCACGACGTTACATGATCGTCATTGAATTATATATTCGCAGTCAAGTACGGAGAAATATCGAGACTTTACACGATCGGTGCTTGTCTTAGCCGTTTGACGCGATTCGTGGTTTTCACGATAGAACACGGAGAAAAATCACGATTTACATAATCGGTGTCACTTTTAGTCATTCGACAAGATTTATAAAGTTTTCGAGGGTGGCTGGGGTAGGAATCGAACCCGCCTCTTCTCAGTTTTGTCTCATGGAGTTGAGTACACCCCGTTCCAGCCCTCAGACCAGAATTACATTTCTTGACAGAGCTGGGATTCAAACCCAGGCCTCCACAGTGACAGCCAAGAACGCAACGAGGCGGACAATTTATAAAGAACACAAAATCCACTTCATTTCTTAGTTTTACTTCACATCATCACCTACCCTCCTTCAAACGTAGTCGGGGGAGATAGCCTGGGGACCACGTTAGTAAACAAAGTTCCACACCGGAACTCGTGCTGAGCGGGAGGACTAAGAGAAGTGCTATAACTTATGAATGCTACCTAATATTGAGCTCGGGTTTGTTTTAAAAACTATTTCTATTTATAAAGTCCTTGAGGTCAGGCACGGAAAATTATAGTATTATAACGCAATCGGCGCCACTTGCTGTCCGTTTTTATTTACAAGAATCCAGTTGTACTCGTCATCGAATGCGGAGAAATATCGCGACGTATCGCAATCGTTGCCGCTTTCGGTCTTTTAGAGATTCACGTTGTTCTCGCGGTTGGACCCTGAGAACGCGATATTATGCAATCGCCACCGCATCCGGCCGTTCAACGATTGTCTGCCTATCTGTCCTGGCAGAATGGCGGAGACAAGCTCGAGGTTGGGCACGGTTAAAATTCACAAGTAGTTATGGATATGTTGTATGGTCGGTGCCGTGATTCCCGCTGTCCCTATGCTGTGGTTGGAAGTTCACGGTGGATCATGAGAAGAAATGAGTATCGCGATGCTACGTAGTCTGTTATTTCTAAGTGGGTTAATGCACTTCTCGCTCCCCATACACTTTTTAACTATACGGTCATGGGAAAAGTAGCGAGTAGGGTTAGGTATGTTTCGTGAAGGGTGCCCAACAACCTTTGACAGGATTCCCGCACTCCTCGTGGACACAAAATCGCAACTGGGTACGGGTTTTATGATTTTACGCAACTGGCGTTGTCGATCTCTGACCGTTTGACAAGATTCCCGCAGGCTAGTGGTGCGGGCAGCCAGCCGAAATTATAGCCAAACAACACAAGGTTGAGGATATGATTTTGGAGGATGAACGTTCGAAGTAGGTATCAGATATTACGAATTATTCAGAGAGGATTGCACGAATAATACGACAAGAGGGCAAATTTTCTTTCGAATTCAAATTATACAAGTTTTCGTGATAACCGGTTAGATTATAAATCCACCGGGTGAGTTAGCCGAGGTCGTTGTGGCATGACTGTTGGCAGTCGCTCACATCCGGGAGGCGAGGAGGTTCGAATCCCCCCGCCGGCAACCTTGAAGATGGTCTTCTGTGGTTTCCCATCTTCCTTCCAGGCAAATGCCGGGGTTGGTCCCTAACTATAGGCCACAGCCGCTACCTTCCAACTCCTCGACCCTCCCATCCAACGCGTTATTTCTGGACTTCAATTTGAGATAACCAAACTTAGAGGTCAATATCAGAAATGAGAGGTTTCTGTTGAGTTTCGCAAGTTATCGCGAATAAACGTCTCGCAAAACTCAGGTTTCCGAATAATACAGAAACATACTTCACACAAAACTAAACTCTTTTCTTGATGCCGAAAATACACGTTGAGCCGATGTATACAGTACCACTGAAGGTATCCTCAGTACGCATTTCCTTGAGGATGTGCACGGGGAAATATAGCTTATGCAATCGGTGCCGCTTGCGTGAAACTCGCTTCATCACAATCTGTGAGCCTAGCGGCGCGGGTTTAAATGATTTAAACCGACCTCGGCGAATTTTCGTTACCTCAAACTATCCAGACATAAAAATTAGCTACTTTTTCGTTACTTTCGTTACCCGTTTGTAAAATTAGCTACTTTTTGGTTACTTTTCGTTACCGGTAGACACCCAGTTGTTTGTCTGTTCCAGCACTAGGTTAAGTCTAGATGGGGGGGGGGGGGGAACACACACAACTCTTCCCCTGGCTTGCCATGGGAAGGACTACTAATCACTTTAGTTTCTAAGTTACAGGACGATTGTAAGGTATGTAGCAGCGGAATGATTGATGACAACAGACAGCTATGTCCAGGGCACGAGAAAAGAAGCCCCCTACTTGCAGGCGTGGCTCCCCTCTCCGGATCATAAGAGACTTGATATTAGGACGCACTAGGCGGGCGGACTGCACTACGAAACTAACCCCGGACGTGCAGGACGTCCGCCGTTGCAGACGTGCTAGTCCCAGCAGTACCAAGCTAACTGATTCCCCAAAAAGACAAATCTTGGCGAGGAAATTGATTTTGCAACTGTTGCATGACACACCCCTTGTACTAACAAACCTACTCATGTCCTTCCACATCCTTGCATGTGCTATCAACAAGGTTTTACGTGAAGGCAATCTTTCTTTCTGCCTATGCGGTTTTTCCCTGGCCCTTCAATTTACCAATTCCAATATACCTATGTTAATATCCACTATGATGCCTGGTAAATTGCGATCGCATTCAGACAGGTGCTAAGCCTCAAAGGGCACTTCCTTTCCAAACCCCTATGCTTTCTCTTCTACTATCGTTGACTAATTGCATATCGGAGGCAGCAGTAGTAAGGTCAGCTGCCATGCAGGGGGTGTGGAAACCTTTTCGGAGACCCCGGAAAAAAAAAAAGGAAGTTCCCTACTCCTGTGGAGGTCTAGGCACGGACATCAAGAGCCTGCTAATGAGCCAGCTTGGTGTTCCTAGGCGACCCCACACAAGACACGCATAAACCTAGACAATTTGCTGAGTTTTAATTCTTTGGCCGTAAAAGCCAATATACCATCTTTTTGGAAGCCTTTATAGGGAGGCGAGAGGCTGCTTGAGATCTTAGCTCTCGCAGTCAAGAAGTGCAGGTGCGCTTCATAAGAAGGGAGGTAGTGCACAGTTCGCTACTCCTGTGGGGGTCTGGGCACGGACATCAAGAACCCGCTGATGAGCCAGCTTGGTGTTCCTACGCGAAACCCAAAACCAGACACAGATTAAACCTAGAAAATTACTAGCGCTTAGAGACAGACCAGCGGGCCTAACGAAGCGACCCGAATACTCACGACCACAACCGATCCCTCTTCATGCTTTCTTTTCCTTTGCTTATACATAACTAGAAATGATAAATGTCCATGAATTCGAACCTTAGCTATCATATAATTACATATTTTACATATTTGATCATAATGACATTTGATTTACATATTGCTAATTTTTAATGTAAAATTAATATTCTGTGTTTTTATTTTACACATTTGATCGAAATGACATTTTTTTAAAACACAATTTTACTTGATTTATTTAAAATGACATATTCTGACACTTATGGTACTGCGAAAGAAAAGTATTTTTTCGCAAGTGAAATATATTTGTTCACTAGAAGCTCAGGTACATGAAACGAAACGGATTTTCCAAGCAATTCATAAGCTGTTGAGAAAGGGCCAGGGAAGAATATCAAGAAATATATTAGTAGAGATAAGGGGATGAGAATTTACGTAGCACGCTGTCGGAGACTCAGCGACTGGAATTTAGTTTATTTCAGTTGTCCAGTGAGTGCCTGAGACTCAAAGAATTAACGCACAGAACAACAAATCAAGTGATTATTCACATAACAAATAGCTTGTCGATAAACGAAAGAAAAATGGCTGCGCAAGGTTCATGCCCCGCTTGGTCTGTCTTAAGTGCGTGGAAGACTGGAAGAGGATGGCTGATCGGTTATATTCGCGAGCATTCAGGTCACTTCGTTAGCCCCGCTGGTCTGTCTCTAAGCGCTAGTGAAAAATTGCTGAGTTTTAATTCCTTGGCCGTGAAAGCCAATATACCATCTTTTTAGAAGTAACATTTTTTGTCATAGGATAGCGTTGAACCTGGAATCTTTATATCAGTGAGCAGGCGCAATGCCACTCACACACTTTTCCAATGGATTTCGGAGCTTATTGTTGCAGGATTGTTGGTGCTACACTATGTTTTGTTACAACACACACAGAAAAATAAACCAAATATTGTTAATATTCTTACGACACTAAAATGTTGTAGGTGCCGAAATCAATACATTTTCTAATGAATGCTTGTTTTCAATTTGTTTGCTTGTTTCTAATGAAGGCAGCAAACATATTTAAAAATTTTAAATTTAATTGTTACTGACCTATGGCTAAAGCCCTGCGCGGATGCGGATATCCGCAAAAATTTTCGCCACTGGGATATAGTTTGCATGGCTGTGCGGATACGCTGCGGATAATGTTTCGATTAAATTTGCGGATAGCTTTTAGAATAAAATGTGGAACTTACGATAATAAATAGTACATATTTGATATGCCAATCTACAGCTTCATGCTTAAAAGAGGAATACTCCTATAGCCTATTGCGTATGAAATATTCAGGCACGTATTGCACAAGAAGATTATTTTACTCATATGCTTTCAACTACATTTTATTAAGTACCTTATGTTTGATGGTCTTGACATCTCATCAATTCTCACTGCCATTATTACTATATGTACGAGATATAATGCTGTGAATAAGCTTGTTAGTTCATCGTAGTGACATCATTAACATTCCTCAAGTCAGCTACTTCGCCGTCTAAGCTATCCTGGAAGATGTGGTTCCAGGAGTATCTGTAGATTTATTTCCAACTTGGCACTGAAACACGTTGGCTGTGATATTGCACTGGAGAGAGTTATGACATCAACTACGCGAACATGGATGTGTCAAGAAGCACAAGGATGATGACTGACTTGGAATTTCCGGCCAAATGTCAATCCCTTTCTCCAAGCATAAAGAGAAGTTCACTTAGTGAATGTTAACGCAACCGGGAGTATGAACATAATTTCACCAACATGGATAAACTATCCATTAAAATAAAACAAGGTGAATATTCAATAGTGCATGAAACAAAGCTCAAGTCAATGATATGGCAGACATTTGGGTACGTTTTCAATGGAAACGAAAAGGTGAACGATATAGTAGGATTTTACCTGTAAAAAAGTGTATTCATGCTCAGGACACAAATCATGCACATCAAACTTACTGAGGCACAAGTGCAAAAGGAGCCAAAAAAGTATATCCAATTTTTTGTCTAAAGCGGAGGTCAAGAAACCAGAAGTGTCATCCAACTTGAAGTCCCTTGCAATGAAGCAAATTGTCAGGAACGACTTTCTCCTCAAATGACTGAATGTGTTGGTTTAACACTTTATGCTTTATCTAATAAATTAAAAATAATATTGAAATAACAGCAGATTTGGATGAAAGTCATGTGGATGCGGTGCGGATATCAGTCGTACGGATGCGGGCCGGATGAGGATAATGTTTTGTTTATCCGCTTATATGGAATGAGATCTTATTACAAGTAGCATGCTTCTCTTTGAAGGGGGGCACAATGGTAAAGTAGCTCGCCTCTCACCAAGACGGACCAGGTACGATTCCCAGTTAATGCATGCAAGACTTTCAAAATGAAATGCCAGGCCACACCCTGTCGTTTGGATTTGTTAGCTCATGATAGTGAGATTAACGAGCACATAAAACTACAAGCTTTCTTCCTTCCTTTCTCTTTGGATATATCATGTAATATTTCTGTATAGAAGTAAAATCTTGTATAGAATGTGAGCATTGAAAGATTTTTTAAATCTTTGACAATGAAAGTATTTATCCACTAAAGTGATTATCATGATACTAGGGGGCCAAAGTTATAAACCACCCGCCCGACTCTACTGGTGTGCGGGCTCGACAAGACACAGTTCTGGCAGGGACTATCGTCCTGTTTATTTGATCAATCAAACATTTTAAACAAATTGAGAATATTTATGAAATCAGAGTACTATCGTCACTGCTGCGGGTAATTCTCTTACTTTTCAATGCTCATTTGTTACGATCGGTTACTTGTGAGATTGGCTGTGTGGCAGCGGTAACGTTCTCGCCTGCTGTGACCGATGTTGGAGGATCGAATTCTGCCGCAGTCAGTTGGCATTTGAGAGTGCGCTAATGCGAAGGAGTGGTGTCAGTAGATTTACTAAAGAACCCTGCCAGGGCAACATTCCGGTACCGCAGCATCTCTAGAAGCCTCAGTTGTTAAAAGGGGATGTAAAACCAATAACATAGGTTACTTGTGTAGGCCCCATGTGTATATACCTCGCTCCCGACTTTACTGTTATGCGAGGTGGACGCGACACAGTTCTGACAGGGGCTTGTTTATTTGTTTAAACACACTTTATAAACAAATAAATATTCGTGAAATGCAAGATTTTTCGTGTACTATCGAGACGATTTGGAACATTTTGGTGCAAACTTCACCTTCAAACTGTGACTGGGCAAAAGGTCACATTAAAGACCAAACCCTCATTTTGTGGACTTGGGAGCAAGTCACGTTATTTTATTGTATCGCCACCATTTAATTCATTTATTTTATTCATCCCATTATCATTATGTTAGAGGTTTTATTTTATTATTTGTCTAAATAGTGTATTTGCAAGGGTTCAGTCAAGGCATGTGTTATTATTAGGGCTCGGAGTGATATGCTCGATAAAATCTCCAGATATTCTCGAAAACCATGTGTTTTATGCTCGATGGATATGCCCGAAAAACCCATTATATGCGGTTAAATATGCAGAATATGCTCGAAAAACACAGTTAAAAACTATAGAAAGGAAAGTGGAACGATAAAACCAATAACATACCTTTATATACGAGCTTTATTTTCTAATTGTATGTATGATACACTGCAATATACTCGCATTCAAGTTTTTCAAGTATTATAAGAGAAGTTATCTTATAAAAGTTACAGTTTAAAAGTTCATTTACAAAATGTTCAGAATTAGGCAAGTCAATGAAGTAGATTTGCATTGGTCTGTACAACAAGAATTTTTTCTATGTTTTCAGTTTTGAATGATATTCTTAAATCAGTCAATAAAAGTTTCAATGACGAGAACGACCTCACTAAAGGTTAGAAACCTGCGGTTCTATTATTCGCACCAGATAGGCTTTTCAATAATTATTTCTGTTTCCGAACCTTAAGGATGGTCAGGGCTCAAATTCGGAGGGGGGGGGGGGTGTAATTCGAAGAAAAACAAACTATTTAGACGAAAAACACAAGAATATGCATTTATATGCTTCTATTCTGAAAACCACGGTTTTATGCATTTATATGCTCGATACATTTCAATTCTGTTGGTCCCAGAGAGGTGAAAATACCACCGAAAGGCTTCTTTCAATGTGTACTATTCATGAAAAAAATATGCAAATATGCTCGAATCCGAGCCTTAGTTATTATATTTGTATATTTCTTATTCAAGTAATTATATAGGCATGTGGTATAAACCTTCACTTTAGGTTTCTTGTATTCATAACCCTTTCCTTCTCAAAGCGCCCGGATATGAAAGTCACAGCTCCCTGCTAAAGCGCCCGTGTATGTTCTGGCATTCTCCTGCCACCTCTCGTATTGGTGTGGAATTAAAACTAATTTTCAACTATAGGAAATATGTCAGGCAGGCATAGGACAGCACTTAGAAGGCATAGTGTTGGTTTTAGCGGTAACAATGAATGTTTGTTCCTTGACCTTTCTCCCAGCTGTTGCAAGGCAACATCGCTGGTCTCTCATATGTCGGTGTGCTAACAGAATTGAATAGAAGCAATGTTAGTGATTCGGAAAGCTGGTGTGGAAGTGATTTTCTGTGTGATTTAGATGTAAATGATCAGTTAAATGATAGTGATAGTGATATTGATGAGGATACAGTAAACTAGTGTACTGTAAATGACGGTGGTGACGGTAGCCTACAACCAAGCATTCAACCTTCCCTGCCTTTTACTCCGCCAGATGATTTTACTGGCGATGGGAGCAGACATTGGGAACTAAGGACTCCATGGAGCAGGTTACCGAGATGTATATATAGTGCCCAAATGAATTTTGGCACAAGACTTGAACCCTTGACTATTCAGGAAAATGAGAAAACAGGACGTTTTTACGATATATTGAAGTATCAAAAGGGTTAATATCAAATAGGCACAGTGTGGCGCAACGGGCCAGCTGCATAAATGACATCACCGCGCAGTCAGCAATAAAACAGTTACTCAGAATTAAAAATAGACGAAGGGGATTAACCGACAGTAGAGAGAGATGCAAGATCCAAGGAGAAAATGCAAATTCAGCTATAAATTGACAACAGCACGCGAGGGCGGAGCTGAGAAATTGGCGGAAATTAATATTAGCCAAGATAACCAAAATCTTTAAGAAAGCTTTTCGTAAAAGCTATTCATTTAGGAAATTAGAAATTTTTGAAATTTTAGGGGCCGATAACCTAGATGTTAGGCCCCTTAAAACAACAATTATCATCATCATCATCATCAAATTTTAGAACAGTAAAAGTCACTAAATAAGTGCGGAATAGAAAAGCAAAGTCAGAGCTTTACGAAGGGGACTTCACCCAAGCTAAAAGAAGGAGTGGGGTATAAAAAAAAACAGCCTCCCACACACATAGAGGAACGAATTTTATTTAAATAAATACATCCCCACGATCGGATTCGGAAAAAAGTTATAAAAACGAGACGTTCAGCGCGCAAGCTATAAAATGAATATTTTTCCAAAAGTATACCACAATTGGTTCAGGAGATAATTTTTGCAACGTAGACAAAATAGTTTATTTTTTATAGAAGCAAATAAATAGGGAGTGATCCAAGAGGACCGTATGCAGTTTACAAGGACTCCTTGAGGGGAGACTCTGTATCACAAGATAATGCAGTTCCGTGAAGGGGTCGTGCTGCATCAGTTCATCTTTAATTCAGTCTTTGAGTCCGTTTGGACGGAGGTGCTACATCACCGTATATGCAGTTTATTATGGACCTCGTGAGGAGGTGCTGCATCGCTATATTCAGTCTACAACCCATGCAGTAGCGTGTGGTACCGTCTGCAGTCTACAGTGAACTCCTAGGGCAGGAGTGCTGCATCACAGCTCATACAGTTAGTCAGTCCAGAGGGACATGACGATACATCACATCGTATCAACCAGTTAGTAAGCCGGCGAGAACGCTGTGCTGAAATTCGTCAAATAATAACCGAACATTCGGGTCATCGTTTGGTAGTCTTGAGTGATCACTATAGCGTTATGCACTGGATCAATAAAAATCGCGACAAAATCAGTCAAGCGGCGTCAAATAAAAGAACACTAAGACCGTAAAAGTACGGGTTAGTCAAGTAACACACGCAAAGTTGAAACTAAGGCAAAAATTACGGAACGCGAAATTCTAAAGAGACAATTCGTAAAATACGGAATAATAAGTAACATTGCGTCAACAAAGACCGTGTCAGCGACAAATCCCTAAAAGGATAAAATCAGCAAGTAATTAATCATAAAGGAACTTGATGTGACTGCTAGAACTTCTGGAAACCTCACACAACTCTATTGGAACGCAAGAAAGCTGATGGATTGGAATCCGGGCTAGCCATAGGAAACAACAACAACTTAATCATAAAGGAAGGAGTAGGGACCTAGAGAGACTGTGGGTTCGAGACTCCAGATCTAAAGCCTTACATAGACAAGCGAAGGTTCTCAAAATAGAGACCGAGCTAGGAATTAGATCTCTCAAATAACGAAATATCATGGAACGAGTAAGGACAAAATACCAGGAACTTGATCCAGAATCCAGTAGGAACGTGTGAACGGGGACGTGGGTTCAGAGACTTACACGGAGCCAGGGATTTCAAGAGTAGGAAGGAGCCAATTAGCACGTTCAATGCAGAAACGTTAGGAATCGTCAAGAACCAACCACTACGAACCATCATTGCCAAAGCTCTGAAATAGGGTCGTGTGTTGAAAAATGCTATTGTGCCGAGTGTTGTATTATGTTTCCACATCTCAAATGTAAAATGAATAAGTGTCAGGTAAAAGTGTCAGGAAAGAGAGTTATGATGGATGAGTAGATATCAAGACGGTGCGTGAAGCTGCCTGAGAATGGAATCGGAGCCTGGATGAGTTGATGAAGCTTTATTAATGTTTTGTTGTTGTTCTGTGTGCTAGATATCAATCGAACCATTCATCGACTGGGGAGTTCTGATGAATGATTCATTGATGAAAATGTATGTGCAAGTAATTGAAATGCTGAATAAAATGATCATTGTTAGCCACGAGGACCGCCTCTGTGGAAATAAAATGTTATTGGGATTAGTTAAAAGAAAGAAATGCGGAGCTCGATTAAAGGGATATGTAATAAATAAATAAATTTGGAAGAAGGAATAAAAATAATGAATTAAATGGCGTAAATTGTTGCCAAATTATGAATTAAATATGCACCATAATTAAATTGTAAAATCCAAGGGAATAAAGTAAAATAATAACGGTTAAATTGTAGACCAAAGAATAGTATCGAAAGAATAAAGCATCGTAATGAATTAAAGTAAATATATAAATGATAAGAATGAAAATAAAATAAGTAAAAATATAAAAAAAAATCATATTTAAAGATCCGTTTCTAGGAACTCAAAACTGAAAAATATAGCGAGAAATAAAGTATCAATAAATAAAAATAAATAGTAAAGATCCAAGTATAAAGGTGGAATAAAACTCCCAAATGAATATATTATGTTATAGGCTATTATGCCAAAAATTATGAAATAAATTGTGTAAATGCCGAAATCAGGCAAATGTTGTGATAATATCCAAGCACGTTGTGTTGCCGTAAGTGCCAGTATTAAAGAAATAATAAAATATAGTTTCAAGTGAATATATAAAAAATGCGTTAAGCCCGGATAGATTTATTCGTGGATGTAATTTCCCACCAAATATATTGTTGTAGGAGCCTCGTGTTGTAACTAAATAAGCTTCGAATATTGTTGTAAAGGTATTGTTGAATCGTGGATGAAAAATTCCCACTAAATAAGCGTCGAATATTGTTATAAAGGTATTGTTGAATCGTGGATGAAAATTCCCACTAAAAAGTGTCGAATATTGTTGTAAAGGTATTGTTGAATCGTGGATGAGAAATTCCCACTAAATAAGCGGAATATTGTTGTAAAGGTATTGTTGAATCGTGGATGAGAAAATTCCCACTAAATAAGCATCGAATATTGTTGTAAAGGTATTGTTGAATCGTGGATGAAAAATTTCCACTAAATAAGCGTCAAATATTGTTGTAAAGGTATTGTCGAATCGTGGATGAGAAATTCCCACTAAATAAGCGTCGAATATTGTTGTAAGGATAAAGAAAGCGTCTTCCGTCTTGCTCACATTTAACCTGAAATGAAGAATTCAAATCCTAAATACACCTCGGTAAGCGAGCAAGGGTATTGCAATGAAGGTTTTAGGTCAGTTACGGGAAAGTCACTTCTTTGGAACATACCTGACAGAAGACTACACGACCATCCGTAGTGAAGTTTCCATCAGTAGCAATCCACTGCTTCAATAACTGTGATTTAGGCATTGTTTTGCTATACAACAATTAAGGTTAGAAAATACTGCAGGAACCATTCACCACACTCTGTGCCGGCTGTACACTCTGTGGACGACTGGAGGCGAAACCGTTTACGTTCCTCCTGACCTTCTATGAGGTGCATCAAGGAGCCATCAGATGTCATGTGTAGTGAATAGTTAGTTATTGTTGTTTTAAGGAGCGGAACTACGAGGTCATCTGTCTCTCTGTGTAGTGAGAAGCATGGGGCGTACTGCATTTAACGGTAGTAACCTGAACTATCGCCGTTGTACTTCTTAAAATTGCGGAGGAAATAATTTTACGATGCATTTCAATGGGGAAATAACATTCTTCATTTGAAGAAGGCAAAACAGCTATTTAGGTTATTTTAGGTGTCAACCACTCATTTAAAAAAAAAAAAATTTTTAGGTGAAAAATTCACATATTCTGCTTCAGGAAGTGTGAAATGAACGTATATGATGAAATTACATAGCCAGGAAAAAAATAGGTAAAAACCTAGTAGTGAGGGAAGATGTTACAAATGGCCGCCTCATTGCCTAGGCAACACATAGTATCTAGTGGCATAAGTTCACTAGATTCCTTAGCGACTTCGGTGGCTCAGTTGGTAGCATGCTGAACTGCCGTGCCTGGATAGCGGGTTCAAACCTGGCCGAAGTCGTCGGATTTTTAAGAGCGTTAAAAATCCTTCAGTATGCCTTCCTTCGGAGGGGAAGTAAAGCCGGCGGTCCCATGTCATAGATATATGGCATGTAAAAGATCCTTCCGCACACTAAACATGTGTGAAGCTCAATTGTTAGGTTAGATTTCGTCGGAACGCTCTATCAAAGTTCCAACGTTCACCACTAGGTATCATTTATATCTGGTAGCGAAAGTTGGAACTGCTTGAAATTGAACGGAACTTGTAGCTCACCCTAAGGGTGTAGTTAAAACCAACAATAAGAGGGCTTTGGATGGTGTTGGATGGAAAAGAAAGAGAAGTTAAGTCTTTGGATGATCAGAGTAGATCATCAAATAGAGACAAAGATTTTGGATGAACCTAGAGAAAAGCCAGGAAGCAGAAGAATATTAAGTATCGTAATTTGTATTATCCAAGTAGACCGATAGGTATTGAGATGTGTGTTTCTCAGAGTAGATCATTGAATAAGATTTTGGATGAGCCTTGCCGTAACAGTAGCTTCAATTAATTTATTTTAATAGTTTATCTCAATAGACTTATCAGGCATCTGAAGGGAAGACCAGAAGAGATAAAATCAGAAACGAGGAGATAAGAAGGAGGACAGGAATTTTGAAGCTGCAGGACAGGATAGAAACAACCAAGTTAAAGTGGTATGGACATATGATGAGAATGGGAGAGGAGAGAGTGCCAAAGAAAGCTTTTCTGGAAAAGGTTTCGGGGAAGAGACCGCGCGGAAGGCCCCGAAAGAGATGGGCAGATACAGTGTGGGAGTGCGTGGAGAAGAAGGGAGGAAAACCTGAAGATGTACTTAAAGGGGGAGAGGAGTGGTGGAGAGACAGGCAACGTTGGAGGTCCTTGATTCACAACCCGACCCAGGAAGCTGGAAACGGGAAATGAAGAAGAAGAAGATCTCAATAGACTTATTCCTGCTAGATAGATGCCTGATAATACCTGTTATGTTAACCCTGTGTGTTCAACACTCTACAAACCAAACCTATCAAATCTTATATTATTATTAATATTAAATTACAAGTGTTTGTCATGTAGAGCTGACAATTTGCAAAACTCCCTTTGGTTTAAGAGCTCGAGTTTTGTGAATCATACACCTTAGTGTCTTATATGTAGAGACCGGATTTCAAAGGGAAAAATATTCCTTAAAAAAGGACCAAAAAGGGGGAAAATATTCATTAAAAAGGGATTATTTAAGAAAAGGGAACTGGTCAAGAGATTAAAGGAAATAAAAAGATATGCATAATCAGTTAATCACTTCTAATTTAACTTTACTGCATTAAAGAATGGTATTGAATCAATTACACGTTCAAAATTTGAGGTTGTTAAGGATATAGGCCTATTCTCTTTTATGTAGTGTCCTTTGTGTTACAGTGTTTATTGCATTAAGAACGAATTGAACCTGATGACATTTAACATTTCAATATGTTTGAAGGTCAAATTTTGTCTCTTTGAATTTAAAATATCTTTATATAAAGAAAATGAGCGCTCAACATCAACGGAAACCAGTGGGGAGTACTTGGTTTTTACTCTAAACTCTAAATCAGTGCACTTCACTAGTTTTTCAATGTCTGGATTCTTTGATAAGCTTGCCTTAAGTTTTTCTTTTGCGAATCCCTCAAGCATGTTGTCAGTTCTTTCAACCACACTCCACTGCACCTCCTTGGATAAGCACTGTTCTTCCAGTTGCAAGATGGCAGCAGGAAGAAACTTGAACGTATGCACTGCGTACAACTCTGTCTCCAAATTCGGGTCACTCAGCAGGTCCTTCGCTCGACCCACAGCTGCAGATTCAACATCGTCCAAAGACAGTATCAATTCCTTTATCTTAGTGAAATGTTCACAAAGGAAAACAGCACATGAAATCCATGTTCCCCATCTAGTTATGATGGGAAACTTAGGTAGTGGTAGGCCTGGAACTTCCTTGTAAAGCTGTATTCTACTTGGAGCTTTAATCAATGTCTTCTTAAGTTCAGATATGAAGGCATTTGCAACAATATATTCAACCCTTATTGCTTCACATACCCTATGCAAAGCATGGGCAATACAAGTTGTATGGTGGAGATTAGAATACATAGGCTTCAACTGTGCAAATGCTGAGACCATGTATGATGCTTGGTCCATAACAACTTGCCACACTTTGTTGTACTGTATTCCTGATGGCCAGAGTTTAAAACAACAGTCATTGAAAAAATTGTAAAGGTTTTCAAAAAGTCATCATCATCAATGTCCCACTCCAGTCGCCCGGGTGTGGTTAACAAGCCTCTTCCACTCGTTTCTGTCCTTCCACTTTTCCTGCTCCATTACTTCCTCCACATCCAATCCAGCTTCTCCGATGTCCTTCCGAATCTGATCCATCCATCTTCTTCTTGGTCTTCCAACTGATCGCTTACCCTTAACTTCTCTTTCAAACTCCCTTCTTGCCGCTCGTTCCTTTCCCATTCTCTTCACATGTCCAAACCATCTCAGTCTTGCTTTCCGTATCTTCTGTACTAACGGTTCCACATTTAGCTCCTCTCTGATTTTAACATTTTGAATTCTATCTCTTCTTGTCTTTTTTACAGATGTTCTAAAAATTTCATTTCTGCTGCTTGGATCTTACTATCTTGTCTCTTGTTAGTTACCAGCGTTTCCAGTCCGTATGTTACAATTGGTATGAAGTACTGTTTATATAGTGTTAATTTCGTTCTCCTGGGCACTTTGTCATCCCATAAAAGCTCTCTGACTTGATGATAGAATGTTGTGCTTTTACTTAGTCTGTTGTTAATTTCAGGGTTGATTTCATTACCTCCGTTAACAATGCTACCCAGATATGGGAACTGTTCCACATTCTCCATCTATGTTCACTTGGCTTCTCTTTTCCTCAGTGTAGGACTACAGTTTTCTTTTTACTAATTACCATTCCAAACTCCTTCAGCTTTTCATTCCAAATGTCCAATCTCCTTTGTACTTCCTTTTCTCCCTCTCCCCAAATCACCACATCATCTGCAAATACCAAGGCCTTCACTTCATCACTACTGATACTCTGTTTTACACGTTTTATGATTTCATCCATCAATATAACAAATAATATGGTGACAGTGCACTTCCTTGCTTGAGGCCTTTTTTTGTATAGAATGTTTCAGAATCACCACTACCCACTTTACACTGCTCTTACTCTCATAATACAACATTTTTATCTTGTTAATTAGTGATTTTGGTACATTCCTTTTCAGTAGACATTCCCATACATATTTTCTTTTAACTGTATCATAGGCTTTTTCCACATCCAAAAATATAAAGATGATTTCCTTGTTCATTTCTAGATGCTTTTCCATTATCATTCGCACTGCAAATATCAAGTCTATTGTTGATCTATTCGGTCTAAAGCCATACTGTTCTTCCTCTAACTGAGGTTCTATTATATCCCCTCAGTCTCTTGCCTATGACTTTCTCCATTATTTTTAGCCCATGTGATAACAATGTTATACCTCTATAATTTTGACATTTCTTCCTATTTCCTTTCTTGAACAGTGGTACAATGCTTCCTTGTTGCCAATCTTCAGGTATCCTTTCATCCTTCCATATGGCATTGAGGGTTCGGTATAGCCACTGTAGTCCAATGCTTCCTGCTGCCTTAATCATATCAGCATTGAATTCGTCTTTTCCACTTGCTTTACCTTTGCTCATTGCTTTCACTGTCCTTTCAAGTTCCAACCATGTTATTGGGTTCTCTTCTTTTTCTCCATCTATTTCCATTTTCTTATCTCGTTCTTCCTCTGGGAAGTCATCCCCATTATAAAGCTTTTCAAAATACTTAGACATCACCTTCTGAAGACCTTTTTCATCATATTCTATGGAACCATCTTCTCTCTCTAAAGCCTTGATTTTTTCTTGGTCTGCTCTTTTCGATTTTATTACTCTATACAGTAGTTTCTGATTTCCTCTACTATCTTGCTCAATTTTGTTGGTGAACTCTCCCCAGCATTTCTCTTTTTCTTTCCTGATACTCCTTTTTACTTGTAGTTTTAATCTTTTGTATTCCACATGTAACCTTTCTATCTTATCCTCATCTTTCTGATACGTTTTTTGCTTTTCCTTATCCATTTCTTTCTTCACCTTGTTCCTTTCTTTTATTTCTTGCTTTATTTTGTCTGTCCACCACCGGGTCTCCTTTTCCTTAACCTTTGCTTTTGTTTTCCCACATACCTCAACTGCTGCTTCAACAAATGTCTGTCTGAAATTGTTCCACTCTTCTTCTCCACTTTGTGTTTCTGTGTTAGGCAGCTTCATTTTTATCCTATCTTGGAATGCTATCCTTTTGTCCTCCTCCTCCAATTCCCAAATCCTGATCTTTGGTTTTTTCTTAAGTACAATTTTAGGGATTTTTACTCGTTTTAAATCCACTATTAATAACCTGTGATCACCTCCCATACTTTCACTGGGGATTATCTTCGCATCCATGGCGTATCTTCCCCATTCTCGGTCTGTTATCACAAAATCGATGAGAGTACCATACTGTCCATCCCAACTATACCGGCTGATCTTATGGCTATTCCTCTTCTTGAACCACGTGTTCTTTATTATCAGGTTATTTCTGACACAAAAATCCAACAGTTTCTCTCCATCTTCATTTCGATCGCCATACCCATGTGGACCCAAAACATTCTCATATCCCATTCTATCAGTTCCTACATGAGCATTTAGATCTCCCATTATCATGATCCCATCTCCAACAATATGTGATTCCAGTTCACTGAGGAAATCTTCTTTTTCTTCCAAGCTACATCCTGTCTGTGGAGCATACACCTGTATTATCTTCAGTAGTTCCTTATTTACGTGTATTTGCATTATTATAATTCTTTCATTTACATACTCAACTTCAGCTATTGGTCCAACATTTTGATTTACTATAAAGCCCACTCCATTTCTTTTCTCTTTACGGTTACTCATCCAGTACAAGGTGTACCCCTTACTTAGTTTCTTCATTCCTTTTCCCTTCCGTTTCACTTCACTTAATCCCAGGATGTCGAGTTTTCGTGTCTCCATTAGGTCAATCAATTCATTTTCCTTGTCATTCAGTGTTAAAATATTTATTGTTCCAAATCGGGTTTTGATCTCTGATCTAACACTTGCACAAACATCAGCATTACCATCATACGCTGCAACTGTAGTCAGAGTCATGTCAATTCCGTTTTTCTTCGATCCTAGGCTTGTATTATAATTGAAAGCAACTACAAATTTACTCGTCTGCTGGCTTGCTAAGCCTAACGCATCAGAGGATTTTCTTTTGGGGTTTACTCCCTTAGCCTTTGAAGATCCCTCTTCTCCAAAAGGCATTGGTTTCCTCTTCTAATTTCCCCCAGAGAGGATGGGTTGCCTCATCCACCATCTTCGCCATTCTGAAGGTCTCCTTCTCTGCCTAAGATGCTGTTAAGGTCTTCACCCGTACCCTGGGCATGGGTTTCACGTATCTCAATGAAATTAATTTTGATGCAAATATACTTTTTGAAAACCTTTACAATTTTTTTCCCCCAAATCTCAATGACAAAAACACATTAATCCAAAGAAAACTACAACCATTACCTCCCAGACTCAACACCAATTTCAAAATTCCCCCAACCCCACATAAACCCCCCCCCCCCCCCCTCTTCGTAATCATGCCCCACACCCACACACAAACTTCTGTCTCCACCAGGCTAGATCCCTACCTCTCTTTCCCCCTCCCCTTCACCCTGTCTACCTGTCACATGCTCTGCCCAGCTCACGGTCACTCCACAGCACAGATCAGCATCAGTCCACCTCCAGCCTTCAACAGTTCCAGTACAGGTAAGCAGTCATGCATCCGATGAGAAGAGATCACGTGTTTTTTCCTTCCGTTCGTTGACTTGACTATTATTTTCTTTTCCACTCATTACAGCTTCCAGGCAGGAGGTTTTTCCTAAGACATACGATATAACTTTCACCCTGAATTAAGTAAGTCACCTTTCAACAAATCTAGTCAATTGTTTCAATCTTCTCTGACCCATTTGCTCCTTTTCTAAAGATTTTCGTTGTCTCTTATAGCTTGCGCAGCTAACACATCTTTTGGCAAGGTCGTCTCATGAATACAGTCCATATGACGTACTAATACAATGAATGTTACCATCTCTGCCCAGCATAAAAACAATGCAGTAAAGGTCGAATGGGTCTCGTCTATGGCATTTTCCTAGCCTGCCTTTTGAACCAGGCCGTCAAGACCTGCCACAACACAGTGGCATCACACATCAAGGACATACCAATACACCCTTAGTGATGTTATTAAACAAGTCTTTTAAAATTTACATTTTTTTTTAAAGTGTTCTCTTAAATGTTGTTTATCAAGCTAAAATCAACCACTAGAATGGCCAACAAAGCAACGAGATCCATCTCATTTTAAAGTGTTTTTTATTTTATGTTTTTTAAATACCCTGTTAGATATAGTTTTTGAGTGCTCTTTTCATATTTTCTTGTAATGTGCATGATTTTGGTGATAATGTATTTGATGGATGTACAATAATTTATAACTTATATGGCTGAAGAAGGGTCGTTTTAGGCCCGAAACATGTCCCATTGGCAATAAACCTCTAGTTGTCCATAACAAAAAGTATTGATTGGGCGGAGAACCCTCACCCTATTAAAATTGATTTGTACACGTCAATACGGACCTTGTAAAAAGGAAAATTCTCCAGTTAATCTAGAATTAGGCTATGTTTAGGTTACCAAAGGATTTCTAGGAATGTTTTTTTTTTAATGTCTGGGAGACTCTCTAACCTATTTGCCGTCTTGTGACGTTCATCTCCGTGAAGCGTATTGCTGTCTTGCCGATTGCCGTAATATCGGCTCGTTTCCGATGTTATTTCTGAATATCCTCGGTTTTCGAAGGCCCCCCACGTTGGGCACCAATGTTATTGTATGTATTTTTGACGTGAATAAAACGCTGTTGCATTTACCGTTTGCTAAAATCTTTATTTTGTGTCCTTACTTTCTGCCGTAAGTTTTAACAATTTCAAACAATTGACTACACGCTCCCGCGAGTGCAGGTCGCAACAAAAACCAGTCGACATGCAATCGACTCCTTCCTTTCAACATCGAAGGGATGAAGTCGTTTTAAATACAGTTTTAACCCATAGTATCGATTATTTCTTTTTCCCAATTAAATTAAAAAAAAAAAGGTATTCCCTTTAAAATCCGGTCTCTACTTATATGTACAGATAAACAATCACAAAATGTCACATCTCTTGAGGGATGAAAAACGCTAAGTGTAACTTCGGTTGCTGTTGGCTGCATACAGTTCGGTGGATATGTACTGCAACATGGTCAGTCCGTAATTCTCTCGCTATCGGCCAGCCCCTCGTCCCGCTCCAACACGCACCGTGTCGTAAGACATGATACACTCACAATGACGTGTGTTTCACTGTAGCATAGTAGGTTAGCTGTCAGGTTGTAAGTCGTTCATCGCCCAGCAACTACAGTTCGAGTCACGCTGTGAATATTATTTTTGTGAAGTAACACACCTTGATGATGTCATGCTACGAAAACAACCGTGTTTGACCGAGCTAACGTTGATGATAATGCGTCATTACATTCTGCCATGGCTCACTATACACACACATCCAGATAGCGCGTTCTGGCTCTCGTCGAACACAGCAATTACTGTGTACGTGAGGTAGCAATCCGATGTGGTGTTCCACCGAGATCTGCTCAAAGATGGATGGCGGGTGTCAGGGAGTATTGGTCATCTACCGGGCACTGGTTTACAGCGGGTTTCTACTGTTGAAGAAGACCGCCATTAAGTTAGTACTTCGTAGGAAAATCCGTTCTTAAACTCGGTAGAGCTTTTGCAGACGACCAATTTTCCTCCATGTACATACACGGTCCGTAAATGATTACGAGAAGCAGGAATTGCTAGCAGAAAACCTGCAATCAAAGAATGTCGAACCCTGTGTCTTTGCTGAGCTGGCATTAAATCGTAATTGGGATCAGGTCATCTTCTCTGACGAGACATGTTTCAGTTCGGCAGAGCGATTCCTGTTTACAGACCACGTGGAACCCGATACGAGAAATGGTATGTGGCTGAGCGCACACGTAGTGGCCGCATATCTGTGGCGTGCTGGGGGTGGATGTCGTCTGATGGGGCTGGAGTGCTGCATCGGATAGATGGGCATCTCACATCGGACCAATATTTGCACATCTTGCAGAATATTATGATTCCGAGTGAGAGAGCGCACTATCCACATGCAGTACTTCAGTTCGTGCAAGACAACCCTCCAATCCAGATGAGCAGGAGTGTACAGGGCTGGTTTTCTGAGCAGGACTCCATTGAACTGCTCAACTAGGTCCCTCTAACTCCAGACTTGAACCCCATTGAGCATGTGTGGGCAAAGTGGAAACGCCATATCAGGGAAAACACCCTCCTCTCGTTTGCAGGATGCATTATGGGAGAGTATGTTGGAAGCATGGGACGAGATTGCCCTTGATGAACAGTACTTCAGAAATCTAGTTCAGTCAATGCCACGTCGGCTAAAGCAAGTTGTCGAAGTCGGTGGATACTGGACGAGATATTGAAGAAGTTCCTATAACAGTCCTATTCAGGACTAACAATAAGCAAATTCATTAAGCCAGATTTCCCTTTGTATAGAAACACACACATTTTTCGTCCATGAAACATTTGACATGTTTAAAAAATAAACACCGCGAGTATGATTCAAACCTTGGTTCTTTGTCGCTTCACTCAACGCCTCTTCCCCTGAACTAACTGACAGTCTGGGGAACTCTCTTAATATTGTAATGATATTTCCAACATCTCATGTACGTCTATAACAGTTATCATAGACCAGTGGTAATTAAATAATGGTTTATTGCAATATTTCGTTGTGAAACTTTTAAGGCGTTCAGTATCGTGCGGTTTCACAATGGTATAACAGAGGCCATCAAAACAAAAATAATTGCCGAGACCAATATTTGAACAACGGTGGTCCGGGTTACCAACTTCACACCCTTCCCCTACGCTAACACAGCTACTCTGTCAAGCGCTTCTCATCCATCGTCACTTGGAACATGTCCCTCACTTCACGCATTTATTTACGCATTTGGGCGGTTTCTCATTAATAGCTTATCAATCTTCGCTGTTATTCTGATATCTGCACAGTGGCAGTGTGTACCGATAGTTGCATTTTGTCTCTGACATGTCGTTGAACAAAGATCGAAGTGCATCAAAATTTGTTGCAACTGTACATCCACGTCCAAGCACGATGATACCCGAACAGGACTTTGATATTTTCCATGCGACAATTATGATTGCCTATCTGTACAGTCTCGGTTATCCGACGTAAACTGGACCTGGATTACGTCAGATCACCAAAAATATCGGATAATACAGAATGACTTTGAAAATCAACTAAAACAAATAGGTAGGCTATATTGTATTGCTAAAACAATGGCATGTTTTACGATACTATATTTATTGAATTATCAATTCAATCGTTCATGCAGTATTGAACAAAAATGCTCCAAATGCCTTAAGAAAAGAAACTTGTCAACAATGTCTGCTTGCCTGTTGATTCAAGTTTTCTTGCTGCTAGATCTCGCCATCGACGAAAAATCAACACCCCAATTGCGCTTGCCTCTGGCTGTTGCTCCATGGCCGTTATTGCCATATCCAATGTACTCAATCCTTCACTCTGAGACGTCGTTTTATCCTTTTGTTTTTCATTCTTCTTAACCATCCTCATTTTCGTCAGTGCTTGTCCCATGGCTGCAACATCCTCACCAGGTGTCCCAGAATTTAGTGCACACCAAACGTTCAAATTAAGTTACCAGTGTCGGATAACACAGATTGTCCGATAAGCGAAGGTGAGTTGAGCGGGACTCTACTGTATATGATTTTCCACCTAAAACTATTTTAAGCACACTTTCATTTACTTCTATGTTGTATAACTCTGATGAATATAATGCAATTACTAAATTGTATTTTGGATTAACAACATATTTGAATGAATGTTCCAATAGTTATCAATTTTCCATGAATTTTCAAATCATAAGAATGAATTTTCTAAGTTTTTTTCATCACAAAAGAAGTCCTCTGGTGATGCATGTACAGTTACTCAAACAATAAATGGGTATACTCTTAGTATCTAAAGTTTCTTGTTTAGTTCTTGGAGCCAGAGCTAAAACTCAAAGGAATTAGTAGAGTAGCATATACTTCTAATCCTCAACACTGCTGAAGGTTTCTGAAGTTGTCTTCAGGCAGTGTTTTGTGAGAGTTCAACAGATTTCCCTCCACAAATTTATTAACATCTCATTTGAAAAAAGGTCAATCACTTCCAACTACAACTCAGGCAGCAAATCTTCGATTTTACTTGTGAATGCACCTTGAAAACATTTGATGTTTTCTGAGACACCATCAAGACCTGTACTGAAAAAGCCTCTTCAAATCATACAATTTATAACACAAAAGAAGTGGGAAATGATGTGGTTGGTTCCTCAGTTTAGGGGCTGCGACAACGCGGTCATGTAGCCCCGTGTACTTTGGGTGTGTGTAGAATCTGTCTGATAACCGGTGTTAAATGTGATGGCTGTATTAGTGTGCGTATCTGTTTGTTCTTTTAAAATTCAAGTAAGGACTGCAACTTTGAATTTTTCAAATAGGTCCTACTTTTGCCACCAAATGCCACCATCAACGACTACTAGGCCTAGTTCAGAACTTAGCTACTAGATGCCACCGCAGTCGGCTCTTGGCAACGAATGTAGAACCCTAAGAGCGTTGTTTACATTCCTAACCTATACAATTTAGCTTCACACAGGTGTAATTAGTGGAAGGTTCTTTAACATGCCATAAATCTATGACATGGGACCGCTGGCTTTACTGCCCCTCCAAAGGAAGGCGTACTGAGGGATTTTTAAGGCTCTTAAAAAATCCGACGGCTTCGGCCGCGTTTGAACCCGCTATCTTGGGCATAGAAGCTCAGCATGCTACCAACTACGCCACCGAAGCCGCCCGGAAATGATGTGGCACATTCACTTTGTTACTGAGCACAAGAGGAAGATGTATGAAGCAATCTGGAAGAAATCTGTTTATCGAAAAGACTTAAATTTTCTTTAAAAACTTTCAAATAGAACAGTTGGAAGAAAGTTCTCTTCTTGAAGCTTAAAATTTAAGAAATTAGTAAGCTCAGTAGAGCCTCCGTGGCTTAGGCGGCAGCACGCCGGCCTCTCACCGCTGGGTCCGTGGTTCAAATCCCGGTCACTCCATGTGAGATCTGTGCTGGACAAAACGGAGGCAGACAGGTTTTTCTCCGGGTACTCCGGTTTTCCCTGTCAACATTTCATTCCAGCAAGACTCTCCACTATCATTTCATTTCATCTGTCATTCATTTAATCATTGCCCCAGAGGAGTGCGTCAGGCCTCGGCAGTCGGCACAGTTCATATCCTCGCCGCTAGATGGGGGCTTCATTCATTCCATTCCTGACCCGGTCGGAGACTGGAAGCAGGCTGTGGATTTTCATTTCAGTAAGCTCAGTCAGGTCCACAAGACTGGACCACATCAGAAATGAATATGTTCGAATGGCATTTGGTGTGCACAGAAGATGAGGGAGAACTGTTTGCGATGATATGGCCACGTGCTATGTAGAAGCGGTTCTTCTGTAGCGAGAAGAGCCTTAAACAACAGTCCTGAGGGCCACAGACCACGAGGACGACCAAAGAAGAATGGCTTCACACCCTGCGGGACGATATGCATGTGGCTAAAGTCTCTTCTGAAGATGCACAAGACCGCATCAAGTGGACGGGGAAGTGCAGAACCCTGCAATTCAGCGGGATAAATACTAAGAAGAAGAAGTCCGGTCAAACTGGGAAAGAACGTTTTCAAACCCACAAACTAACTGAAAATAAGCCACTAGCCGGTTTCTCTCATTCATAAAAATTACAATTTCCACAAAAAGGTCGAAAAATAAGTTTTAATACTTTTCCTCTATTAACCGGTGGTTGGTCGCGGGTAAGTTTGTCACGCGATTGATGGCGGTTGAACGCGGTGCTCACCATTGGAATTATTGCAGGTAAAATTACTTAAACTAAACATTGTGTGAATGCGGTAAGGAACATACCACCTCCTCGTTTGCAAGTTGTGTCCAACCTGATGGACAACACCTGAAGCTTGCAAATTAGCAAAATACTGGTCTCACTGCACTTACCGGTAAATTAAGTATACGTATGTGTATGCGTATACTATTCAAATCACCATGCAATGTTTATAGAAATGCCAGTTACTTATAGTACCACGTAATTGTCTTGAATATTCAATATGTTCTCCAATACGATATTACTTATTTTCCTTGTTTTGTTGAATTTGATCTATGGTGTTATTTATTCATTATTGACATTTTAATACATCCTCGCATCAGCCATTGACATCACTTTTAGGCCATGATTCGCTGGTTTTCTTGGCATGTGCTGCTGGAAACACCAGCATCCACGGAAGGTCACCAATATTTCGTCTACAGTTACATATTCTGAAACACTGAAGATGTTCTGGCAATGCTTCACGAACTCCTGTAAACATTCCCGGATTGCCACAAGCTTATCTAGTCTCTTCCTCTCGGCCCTAGTAGCTTTGTCATGGAACCAAAGTGTACGCAGTAACAAATAAAAACGGTTGTACCATAGCACACAGCACTATGCGGCCCAGAGATCTTGAAGGTTCTGAAGACTATTTCATGACAATACAATAGTCCACTTCTTTTATCTAACGTTCGTTACACTATGACTGGGGGCAGATGACCTCATAGTTCTGCACCTTAAAACAACAATAACTAACATTAACACTGTGTCTACTCTCTGTTTCCCTCAGCTCGAGTGAAACCCTAAAACTGAGACTTGATCTCGACTTCTGCCTGGCAAAGTGACTAACAATGCATCATCCTAGGAATGTTGCCGAAGTTATGGTCCAACAATGTCATTGTCTTCTTGCTTACCGGGGGCGTGGTGGTGCAGTGGTGAAGCCGTTTGCCTCTCACTAAGGTAGACCAGGTTCGATTCACGGTCAATACATGTCAGATTTTTGAAATGAAATGCCATGTCCTGTGGTTCGGATTCCACGTAAAAAGGAGGTCCTGTGGCTCATGATCGCGAGATTAACGGTCACGTAAAACTATAAGCTTCTTTTTTTCTACTTGCTTGTACGCATGTGCCATCTAGTGGAAATTTCTGCGGGCAAACCATGAGAACTTGTTTCGAATTTTCTAGAACGTTGAGGCGGTTGTTTAGTTAGCTTCGCCCACAATGAATGTTGTCACCCCACCAAAAAACTAAACTTCTGCCCATTTGGGGGCCCAGCCATTTTAGGTTGGCAACCATGTGCTGCGCATCGTTTGTCGCACGGCAAGCTCACTAGCGTCGGCTGTGAGCTGAAGGACTTCTCGCTAGGCACTGAAACAATAAGGATGTGTTGTGTGAGAGGGGAGAAAGACCTCGCAAGGTTCTTATCGGGTTCATCCGGGGAGGTGATAATCCCTGTGAGTAGTAAACTTTAAATCAGAAAAGACTCTGAAGGACTCAATACTTTGAAATGCCGTTCTTATCGATTTCCAAACAAAGGGAAATTCTATAACATGTATAGGCTAGGGTTGTGACCATGTGGTCTGATATGCTTGTCGGGGTGTTTCAATTTGTTGGCCGCGTTCGAATAGGTTCTATGTAAAGTATATTTTGTCCAGGGTTCCGTTTCCTGCTCATGTAGTTGGGCGTTTTCTTGACGGCGTCCTATTTACTGCTAGAGAGCCGTTGGGTTTTGTTGGCTCAGAATGAAAATGTCTTTGTTGGCGTCACCAGGTAGCTTGTGGTTTCTTTTGGTTAGTTATTGTTGTTTTAAGGGGCGGAACTACGAGGTCATCTGCCCCGGTTTCTTTTGGGTCAGCAGGATGATTAGTAAGTGTTTCTTGCATTTGTTGTACTTCCTATAATTTTCCCTCTGCACCCTGGATGGTGTTTTGTAGTGGTGAGTTAATATTTAATTTGGAACACTGAGGCATAGTTGTCGTAACCGTGTGAGAAATTTTCTGTGTGGATTTCTTCATGGTGTTTATGTTTTTTTGAATTTATATTTACTGCTTTTGTTTTCTTGTTCTGCTCCTCTTCGTCCCACTTAAGGGTGGGGGTGTACACTTGCTTGCTTTGAATGGGCCAAACAGCTCAAACAACACTTCCCTGTTGTATCATAAATGAATTCTAATATAAAAACGTGTGCAGGAATTTGTATATAAACAAAAATTGGCAGGTACCATCACATTATAAAATGGTATCTATGTAACGTGAATTGATAGCAAGTATAAACTTCAGGTACAGAACCTAATGTTGTTGAGCATTTGTCTTTGATAATTTCGAACAAAATCTGTCTAATGTCTGTGCCGCTATAAAGATTATACATCCTTAGGCTTTAAAGTGCTGTAGTTGGCTGGAATCAAGAGAGTCATCCATTCCTACGACCTTCCATCACTGGGGCTTTGGGTACAACCTATCAATCGAAAGTGGAACTTCTCTAACTTTCATTACTCAGCTTGCCCTTTATGAAATAAGATTCACAATTATTTTAATACACAGATTACAGAATCAAATAAGTTGGGGTTCAATGTGTAACGCAAGTTGTGTCTCAAGCCAACTAACATCATCATAGCACAATAACTTGTCAAGATACAGTGCGTTCGCTTCCCCATGCAGCCGGGTGGTTCGTTAACTTCCCCCGGCGGAGCAAGCAGCAGTGGTGGTTTCCGTAAAACAGCCAGTTTACGCTTACCTGTGCAGCGTAGAAAACGTTTCGTTTATCTATACAGTGTATAAAACGTAGTGCAGTGTGTAAGACATGTCACAGGTGTATTGTAAAATTCATTTATATGGCAAATTACGAGAAATTACTGCTTGAACAAAGAGTGTTCATGTATGACACACATGTAAAAACGGTGTCATGCAGAGCGGTGTGTAGGCAATTTTAAAACAAATTCCCTACCGTTCCAGTTACAAATAGAGAGACTGTCAGGCATCTCATTAATAAATTAATACGTCTTCATTTGTTACTCTATCTACCCCATTTTCAAATGTTGTTACCTAATGAGAGAGAAAATGGGTATTTTCAACAAGATTCCTTGAACGATATAAAGGAAGTTTTTGAGGACAGGATAATTTCGCCTCCGCGTTTCCCCGAACTTACTGTCTGCGTTTTCTATTTGTGGGGAATTCTAATAAATGGGGTGTATAGGAATAATCATCACACTACACACGAATTGAAAAACAATATAAGAACAGAAGTTTTGAGGATTACTGCAGAAGAACTTCAGCGGGCGAATGGAAATTTCATCAATAGATGTCAAGAATATATAAATGCAAGTGGACATCACTTTCAAGATCTTCTGTGACAAGGTTAGTACTCAAGAGATACCAATAAATGCATAGGATAAGGTTGTGGGTTGATACACGTCGCTCTCTAATGTTTGCATGGGAATCGCCCAGCCGCAGGGGGAAGCGAACGCACTGCATTTCAGTTTTAGTATAAGTGAAATTTCTTCCCAATTATTTTAATATATAAAATAATAATAATCGTTATAATATGTGTTTTATATTTTATATGAAGTCTACTTACCTACAACGCATTGGCAGGCCATTAAGGCCCATTGCAGCCAAGACAGCTGCTGCCCAGCTCAAAGCCTACAGAGGAAGCTGGAGCTCCCCAATTGTCATTAAGATGCTGGGTAAATGCCATTCCAGACCTGGTGGCCAGTACTGGGAATATAACCCAGGCCACCTGAGTGAGGAGCTAAACGCTGCACAGAGACCACGGCAGTGGTCATACAAAGTCTACCAAGCCTATTTAGTTTAGAGTTTGTACTTACATATAGGCAGGTGGTTTCATGTCCGACTTTACAATTTTATTTATTTTTGACTGTTAGATATTTTTTTAGAGGAAGGAAAGGTACACACTTGGTTCCGAACAGCTATATCTGTCACGACCGTTAACATTAATAGTAAACTTAAATCACTGCTTGATTAATATTTGACATACCGGTAGTCACCCATCTCACGGTGATCATGCCCAATGTTGCTTAACTGTGTGTGAGATAATATTTAATTGAAAGATTTAGCAGCAACCTCCCTTGGTCAACTCTTGTTCTTTTCCGACCCCGACCGTATTAGGGTATCTGAGGCCTAGGGAGTCTTTCACTTTCCCGCCTTAGTTGGCCCTTGTTTCATCTTTCCTGATCCCTCATTCTTCGAGGGGTTAGACCTCTTGTTTTCTTTTCATTGCCAAACCTGGCAAACTAAGAGAGAACCAACGGCTTTGGGCGGAAGAGTTCTTTCTTAGGAGGTATGATGAAACCTTTGTGGAGGAAATGCTGCATAAATTCATTAGCTGCTGCCTTGTAGTTGTGGCAGGGGACTGCCAAAGGCTAAGGGAGTAAACCCCGAAAGAAAATCCTCCTATGCGTTAGGCCTAGCAAGTCAGCAGAAGAGTTTTGTGAAGATTGCTTTCAACAAGATAAAGAGCCTCGGAAGGAAAATATACCGGACTTACGCGTCCTCTCGGACAATTGTAAAGTACGATGACTGTAAGGCTGATGATATACAATATTCTGAGAGGAAACCCAAAACTAATAAGAGACACAAATACCGAATTGGAACTATGAACATTATATCAATAACGGGAAAGACAGAAGAACTCGTAGACATGATGGATAGAAGAAAAATATCGATATTGGGATTAAGTGAGACCAAATGGAAAGGGATAGGAAGTAAGACTCTTCGGGGAGGATACAAGTTGTACTGGAGTGGACAGGAGAAGGAAGCAAAGAATGGTATTGGATTCTTAATTAGCGAGGGGACTGATGCCACAGCTGAAGTTATCTGCAAAAGTGATAGAATCATAAAATTGTCCATACAACTGGAGACCACTAAGTACACAGGCATACAAGTATATGCCCCACAGACAGGTTGCAGTGAGGAAGACAAGGAGAAATGTCGTCAAGACCTGGAAGATGCAGTTGATGAGGAAACTGTTATTATTATTATTGGAAATTTGAATGCGCATGTTAGGGTAAGCAGATATTGATACGAGAACATCATGGATTTGGGAAAAGAAATCCAGAAGGAGAACAACTATTAGATTTGTGCGGAAAAAATGGTCTTATCATCAATAATACATTTTTCAAAAAAAGAGAGAGTCACAGGGTAACACAGTACAGTTGGGATGGCCAGTATAGGACACTGTGACTACGTAATCACGAATAAGGATGGTGGTAGATATATCACAGATGTAAAGGTCATCCCTAGTGAATGTATGAACAGCGACCATTAGTGATGTGCTTGAGCGCGGCTCGAGCTGCTCGAACAGATGACGTCAGAGTTCGAACAAGTTCGAGCTGTGCTCGAGCTTTTGTGCGCACCGTGACCTATCGGCGTGTTCTTATCACCCAGAAACCTCAAGACGGTTGTGTTTCGAGTATTGTGCTAGGCGTAATCGACTCGTCACGTTTTTGCTGTGCACTGCTGTATAGTTTGTGCATATAACCCCTTCATACAGTATCCATACCTGCCAACCTCTCAAAATGAAAAATCGGGAGATCGACGAAGCGGCGATGGGGGGGGGGGGGGGAGGGTTGCAACGCAACATAATACATACACAGGCTAAGACATTACAGCAAATATATAAGTTACACTATTAACCTGTACATGACTAATATGATATGACATCCCAGTTTACAAATGTACTTAAGTAATTTTAAATTGTAAGTAGTCTATCAAACAAGCATACCTTTCTTTCGACCACACTCAGGCGTACAAAAGTAGTGACGAATCGAAGATCATATAATTGGTCGTTGTTGCAGGTGATTGTGGCTGATTTTGCCCTCTTCAAAAAGGTCTTGCTATATTCTTGCTCAAAACACTTCCCTTTCTGAATCGACTTCAGAGTTATAAGTTTGTCCAAAGTCTTGTCGGAGAGAGACGACCTGAACGGAGTTCTTGTTTTTCTGACAAGACTGAACATTCTCTCACACTCTGCATATCTATGCGGAATGGTCAGAATAGAAAGCATAACTTTAGACAATTCGTCATACTTGAGTACCCCACCACTACATTTCATTTGGCCTACCAGTGCCCACTTCACATCAATTCTCTCTTCTTCCTCAAGAGATGTCACATCTTTAAGTTGGAAGTTACAGAATTGGGAATGCACATTTCTGCAAGGATGGCCGACGTTTTAGTTCTGGCTGAGCCATATCTCCCGGCAATTTTTGTGTCTGGGAACATATTCCTAAATAAAGGACCAGCGTGATCGGAACAATTGACAGGGAGGTTATGTTCAAAAATAAACGATGTGAACAATACTTCTGCACGTGTTATACTGTCAGTGTCTTTCTCCTTACACTTGAAATAATCAAGTTTCTGGTTTTTCCCAACACACTGTACATTGTCTTTATGTTTCTTTGAGAGCACATGTTTTGAAAAGTCCCCCTTTCCACCATGCGAGATGCTGAAATCACACATACAGACACTACAAAATGCAAATGTTGCGCCTCTTCTTGATTCAGTTATATGCGGAAAGTCATCTTTATATAAACTTTTAAATGTCACATCATATTTCTTCGCCATATTACCGAGGAAAAGATGCAATCACTCAGATCGAAAAACCACAATAGCCTACAGGCATATTAACGCCAACAACATCTAACAAAGTTATACGCAAATCATATAATTTCACGTGTGAAACAGATACAATATTCCGCAGCGTACAATAACTCTCACCCACATGTGATTATGCCAGACATCTAGGACCAAGCCCTGAATTAACCATCGACGATTTCAAACAAGGACGTATTCGAAGCCAACTTCAAAGAACTTTTTATAACAGCACGACGCAACGCGGGACGCGAGTTTGTACGCAGTTGTCGATTACCGGTATCGATACAGAGCGATACTGCGGTATCGAGATATAACTTCAAAACACGTAAAGTCTATCCGTTCGATAGACGACTGGAGTGTCATCTTGCACATTCAATCCGAAATTATGCGTGGGATTTTTGAAAAATCGGGAGATTTAATACGTTAAGCGGGAGGGCGGGAGAAATGGTCTGAAATCGGGAGTCTCCCGCCTAAATCGGGAGAGTTGGCAGGTATGAGTATCTGTAATGTGGAGACAGCTACAACCTGTGTTTGTGCGATGATTCGATTCACATGTCTCCCCAGAATATACAAACTGCGTCTCCCCAGAATATACAAACTGCCTACTGAACATCATTGGAGTGCACAGGACAAATTCGACGGGTCACAACACTTCCTTAGTACAATGGTGCGGCCACAGTATGTGTATATATGCGATTGATTAATTAATTAATTTTACCTCAGTGACTCCTGCATCAGCGGACTATATTTTTAATTCAGATGTTAAATCATGAGACTATCTGTTCTCCTTTTTCTTTTCAATGTTTCATTAAGCCGTAATATGATGTAAGTGTGTACCATACCATTAATAATAATAATAATGTCGCCTCCGTAGCGTAGCGGTCAGCATGGTTAGCTGCCACCCCGGAGGTCCTGGGTTCGATTCCCAGCTCTGCCACGAAATTTGAAAAGTGGTACGAGGACTGGAACGGGGTCTACTCAGCCTCGGGTGGCCCAAATGAGTAGAGGGGGTTCGATTCCCCCTCAGCCATCCTCGAAGTGGTTTTCCGTGGTTTCCCACTTTGTCTTCGGGCAAATGCCGAGATGGTACCTTCTTCAAGGCCAAGGCCGCCTCCTTCCCTCTTCCTTGCCTCTCCATCCTAACCATCCCTTACCTTCCCTCATTAGGCCCCTGTTGCTTTGCAGGTGCGACCGCCAGGGCGAGGTGCCAATCCCACCTCACCAGTTGTATCCCTTCCGATTCGATGTTCCCAGCTCTAGGACACTGCCCGTAGAGGCGGTAGTGGTGAGTTCCCTCGCTGAGTCCGTGGGTTCCACCAACCTGGAGGGTAAACGACTAAAAAAAAAAAAAAAAATAATAATAATAATAATAATAACAATAATAATAATAATTTGTTCCGTTGCAGGAACATATGTTTGCTACTATCCTCGACAGTATTACATCCTTCCCAGAAGCCAAAGGCGTATCAGAGATGGGGTGTGGGGGAATTATCTCATTAATATTATTATTATGTACAATTTCTCTTTCCCTGCACAGAGCACCTGATGGTCACCACTCCGCACACAGCAATATACTGAGAGTAGTAGTCAAATAGGTTCATTCACACCGTACGCAAGATAATCTCTACTTAGTATAAAACAAAGTACCCGATTCTTGGATGTCACGGGTAATCTTGAGAACTACTGATTGGATTTTGATGCAGCTTTCACCATTCTGTAAAGGTAATCTCGAGGAAGATTCCTGTAGAAAATAATTTATTTATAATCAAAGGGAGCCAAGCAGTAACGATTTCAGTGAAAAGGTCGAAAAAAGAACCTGGCGTCCGTGCGCTTTTTAAGCCTACGCTGGGCAAACCTTTAAAAATATCCATATACTATGAGTGTAACATTTGTTCAGCATGAAAAATTCTACAAAAAAGTCCGGGAGAGCATATCTCTATCTTTGATACATCGCCCACTATAAGTGCTTATAGTTTGGACGGAAGGGTGATTTGTGTCTCATGCACCTCGCCATTCTTAAATTACGTCTGACAGGAATTCCTTGCACAATCATAACTTTTCCTGGGCGAAGCCGGGGTGTGTGGTCCCTTGACAGTTCGAACTGGTTCGATACCGTATCGAGCTGGCGCGACCCCGCTCGAACCTGTGTATCATACGCTCCTAGTAATGCGCTTCAGCTCGGCTCGAGCTGCTGGAACAGATGACGGAGTTCGAACTGGTTCGAGCTTGGCGCGAGCTTTTGAGCGCACCGCGACCTATCGGCGTGTTCTATCACCCAGAAACCTCAAGAAGGCTGTGTTTAGAGTATTTGCTAGGCGGAATCGAGTCGTCATGTTGTTGCTGTGCACTGCTGTATAGTTTGTGCATATAACCCCTTCATACAGTATCTGTAATGTGGAGACAGCTACAACCTGTGTTTGTGCGATGATTCGATGCATATGTCTCCCCAGAATATACAAACTGCCTACAGAACATCATTGGAGTGCACAGAACAAAGGCGAAGGGTTACAACACTTCCTTAGTACAATTGTGCGGCAACAGTATGTGTACATATGCGATTAATTTGTTCCGTTTCAGGAACATATATTTGTTTATATCCTTGACAGTATTACATCATTCCCAGAAGCCAAAGACGTATCAGAGATGGGGGGCGGTGAATAACCTATATTAATACAGTATTATTGTGTACAATTTGGTTTACGCCGCACCGACACAGATAGGTCGTATGGTGACAATGGGATAGAAGAGGGCTAGGCGCGGAAGGATGCGGCCGTGGCCTTTATAAAGGTAGAGCCCCAGCATGTGCGTGGTGTGCAAATGGGAAACCACGGAAGACCATCAGCAGGGCTGCCGACAGTGGGATTCGAAACACTGATAGCCTAATACGTTCACATATTGGAAATATCTGTTCCCGAAGGAAACAGGATGTAAAATTGTCCGATTGAGCTATGTACATTAACAAATTCACAAAGAAATTTGATAAAATGGTCCGGCTAGCTCAAAACAGTTGCCAGCGTTTCGCCCCAGTGTACCAATGGGCTCTTCAGTTGGTTATGGTACACCTCACCAAGACGCGTGGCTAGTACATACTGAGAAGGCCGCTGCAAGGCACTAAATGTCGCCACGAGCAGCGCCAATGTACTACGGAAGCCAAAACTTCCTTTCAAAAATAATGTTAGCTTACCTTGCTAATCCATATTGGAAATATCTGTTCCCGAAGGAAACAGGATGTAAAATTGTCCGATTGAGCTATGTACATTAACAAATTCACAAAGAAATTTGATAAAATGGTCCGGCTAGCTCAAATTTCTTTGTGAATTTGTTAATGTACATAGCTCAATCGGACAATTTTACATCCTGTTTCCTTCGGGAACAGATATTTCCAATATGTATTAGCAAGGTAAGCTAACATTATTTTTGAAAGGAAGTTTTGGCTTCCGTAGTACATTGGCGCTGCTCGTGGCGACATTTAGTGCCTTGCAGCGGCCTTCTCAGTATGTACTAGCCACGCGTCTTGGTGAGGTGTACCATAACCAACTGAAGAGCCCATTGGTACACTGGGGCGAAACGCTGGCAACTGTTTTGAGCTAGCCGGACCATTTTATCAAATTTCTTTGTGAATTTGTTAATGTACATAGCTCAATCGGACAATTTTACATCCTGTTTCCTTCGGGAACAGATATTTCCAATATGGATTAGCAAGGTAAGCTAACATTATTTTTGAAAGGAAGTTTTGGCTTCCGTAGTACATTGGCGCTGCTCGTGGCGACATTTAGTGCCTTGCAGCGGCCTTCTCAGTATGTACTAGCCACGCGTCTTGGTGAGGTGTACCATAACCAACTGAAGAGCCCATTGGTACACTGGGGCGAAACGCTGGCAACTGTTTTGAGCTAGCCGGACCATTTTATCAAATTTCTTTGTGAATTTGTTAATGTACATAGCTCAATCGGACAATTTTACATCCTGTTTCCTTCGGGAACAGATATTTCCAATATGGATTAGCAAGGTAAGCTAACATTATTTTTGAAAGGAAGTTTTGGCTTCCGTAGTACATTGGCGCTGCTCGTGGCGACATTTAGTGCCTTGCAGCGGCCTTCTCAGTATGTACTAGCCACGCGTCTTGGTGAGGTGTACCATAACCAACTGAAGAGCCCATTGGTACACTGGGGCGAAACGCTGGCAACTGTTTTGAGCTAGCCGGACCATTTTATCAAATTTCTTTGTGAATTTGTTAACGTTCACATATACCGTACGCGAGGAAAGTTTGTAGAAAATATCGTCTGGGCCGTCAGCGCTCCACATACTTTATGTGTGGGGTCGCCAGGCAGCTCGAACAGGTTCGATACAGTATCGAGCTTGCGTTGAGTATCGAGCCGGTGCGAGCCCGCTCAAACTTCAGTATCATTCGCCCATCACTAGCGACCATAGACTGCTGGTAGTAGACTTCAAACATTCGACCAATGAAACGCAGAAAATTATTATAAAAACACCAAGGGTAAAAACATGGAAATTGGAAGAAGCTCAAATAAAGGAAGAATATAAACTAAGAATTCAACAGAATCTATCAAAGGGTGAAGTAACCAACATTAATGAAGAGTGGAAGACCTTCAAAGACACCTTTGAGGGTGAGGCCAAAACCCTATGTGGAGTTAAAAGTTCCATCAAAAGAAAGAAACAGACACCGTGGTGGAATGATAGGGTTAGGACAGCTGTGAAAGAAAGAAACCAAATAGAGAAGGCACTAGACAAGGAAAAACAAAAACAGGGGCAAGAACGCATTGAACAAGAAATACTAAGACTCCAAGGAATTTACAGGAACAAGAAACTTGCTGTTAAGAACATTGTAAGAGAAGAAAATAGAAGAAATGGAATGAGTTTGCTGACAAACTGGAAGAGGATAGCAGAGGAAATCTGAAACTGCCATATAAAGTAGTGAAAAACAAGAGAAGGGATCAAGAGGTCATAAAAGCAATAGAGCATGATGGAACTGTGGCACAAGAATAGGGAGAAATCCAACAAGAACTCAAGATTTTTTTTGAAAAGCTGCTGAATGGAGATACAGAAAACATAATAAACAGAGAAGAGTCAAGTCGAACAACCACGAACGAACCACCAATCACATGGCTGGAGGTTGAAAAGGCGCTCAAGAGCATGAAGAAAGGAAAGGCAGTGGGCATAGACGAAGCGAGTGTGGATATGCTGAAAGCGGCAGGAATTCCAGCAATCCAATGGTTATACAGACTGATCAACATGATATGGGAGGAAAATACTATCCCAGAGGACTGGAAGATGGGCATCATTGTTCCTCTGTTCAAGAAAGGAAGCCAACGTGAATGCACTAACTATCGGGGTATTACACTACTGTCTCATGCTCGGAAAATATTGGAAAAAACAAGATGTTCAGGAAAGAACATATAGCCTACTTTCTCCTAAATGCATGGGTATTGTTATAACTCTTTGTCCTTTTCAAGGAGTATGATTGAATGTTGGTTGTAGTAGCTTGTTGAAATACAACGTGCTATAGGGATATTATACATGAATATGAGGTGCCCTTTGCTAGTGCTACCTCTGTACCAAATTTCGTTCAATTCGGTTTCACCGTGTTTGAATTGATAGGGGGAATCGATTTGCACACATACTTGGCCACCATCTGCAAACTATTGGGCTGATGTTCTTGCAGTTTGGTCAGAATATGTTTCCCACATAAAGATATGGTGTTGCAAAATTTGGTAGAGACTAGATTATTAGGTTGGTCGTAATTACATTTTAGCTTTTAACATTTGGGTGGCCGCGATTACGTTTCCGTCAAGATAGCGGTGATATAAAACATGACACTGAGGTGCCCTTTGCTAGTGCTACCTCTGTACCAAATTTCGTACCATTCGGTTTCACCGTGTTCGAATTGATAAGGGGAATCGATTTTCACACAAAGATGGCCGCCATCCGCAAAATATTAGGCTAATGACCTATTAGTTTGGTCAAAGGATGCTCCCTCCATAAAGGTATGTTGTTGCTAAATTTGCTAGAGATCGGATGATTAGGCTAATCGTAATTTGATTTAAGCTTTGAACATTTGTGTGGCCGCCATTACGTTTCCGTCAAGATGGCGGCGATATAAAACATGACACTGAGGTGCCCTTTGCTAGTGCTACCTCTGTACCAAATTTCGTTCATTTGGTTCCACCGTGTTCGAATTAATAGGGGGAATCGATTTTGACATAAAGATGGCGCCATCCGCAAACTATTAGGCTAATGACCTATTAGATTGGTCAAAGGATGCTCCCTCCATAAAGGTATGTTGTTGCAAAGTTTGGTAGAGATCGGATGGTTATGTTAGTCGTAATTTGATTTAAGCTTTAAACATTTGTGTGGCCGCCATTACGTTTCTGTCAATATGGCGGCGATATAAATCATGACACTGAGATGCCCTTTGCTAGTGCTATCTCTGTACCAAATTTCATTCCATTCGGTTTCACCGTGTTTGAATTAATAGGGGGAATCGATTTTGACACAAAGATGGCCGCCATCCGCAAACTATTAGGCGAATGACCTATTAGATTGGTCAAAGGATGCTCCCTCCATAAAGGTATGTAGTTGCAAAATTTGGTAGAGATCGGATGATTAGGTTAATCGTAATTTGATTTAAGCTTTGAACATTCGTGTGGCCGCCATTACGTTTCAGTCAAGATGGCCGCGATATAAAACATGACACTTAGGTGCCCTTTGCTAGTGCTACCTCTGTACCAAATTTCGTTCCATTCGGTTCCACCGTGTTCGAATTAATAGGGGGAATCGATTTTGACATAAAGATGGCCACCATCCGCAAACTATTAGGCTAATAACCTATTAGATTGGTCAAAGGATGCTCCCTCCATAAAGGTATGTTGTTGCAAAGTTTGGTAGAGATCGGATGGTTATGTTAGTCGTAATTTAACTTAAGCTTTGAACATTTGTGTGGCCGCCATTACGTTTCTGTCAATATGGCGGCGATATAAAACATGACACTGAGATGCCCTTTGCTAGTGCTACCTCTGTACCAAATTTCGTTCCATTCGGTTTCACCGTGTTTGAATTGAATGAAAATCCACAGCCTGCTTCCAGTCTCCGACCGGGTCAGGAATGGAATGAATGAAGCCCCCATCTAGCGGCGAGGATATGAACTGTGCCGGCTGCCGAGGCCTGACGCACTCCTCTGGGGCAATGATTAAATGAATGACAGATGAAATGAAATGATAGTGGAGAGTGTTGCTGGAATGAAATTTTGACAGGGAAAACCGGAGTACCCGGAGAAAAACCTGTCTGCCTCCGTTTTGTCCAGCACAGATCTCACATGGAGTGACCGGGATTTGAACCACGGACCCAGCGGTGAGAGGCCAGCGTGCTGCCGCCTAAGACCGTGTTTGAATTAATAGGGGGAATTGATTTTCACACAAAGATGGCTGCCATCCGCAAACTATTAGGCTAATGACCTATTCATTTGGTCAAAGGATGCTTCCTCTATAAAGGTACGTTGTTGCAAAATTTGGTAGAGATCGGATGATTAGGTTAGTCGTAATTTGATTTAAGCTTTGAACATTTGTGTGGCCGCCATTACATTTCCGTCAAGATGGCTAGTGCTACCTTTGTACCAAATTTCGTTCAATTCGCATTCACTGTGTTCGAATTGATAGGGGGGGACAGACATTCAGAGTACACACACACTCACACACACACACACACACACATATACACACACACACACACACACACACACACACAGACAGACACTTTTTTTTGCCCTGTGTTGTTCTCATAAGTCCACTTTCATTTTTTGCAAAAATCGAAAGTAGGCTAATAATAGAGAACAGAATCAGATATATTGTTGAACAAATTTTGGAGGAAGAACAGTATGGTTTCAGACCAGGAAGGTCAACTACAGACCTGATCTTTGCACTTAGGATGCTAATGGAAAAACACTGGGAGAAGAACAAACCTTTATTTCTAATATTTTTGGACCTTGAGAAAGCCTATGATAGTGTACTGTACGCATATAAATGAGCTTGGAAATACTCATGTCCTCAAAGTTTTCTAACTAGCCAATGCTAAATAAAGTCGACACTGGAAACATGCCACGAAACTGGTTTATACATCTCGCACAGTTAGCCAGTTAACCGTGCCGACCAATGAGGAAATTATTAGCAGCCACGTGATCGACAAGGCACAAAGGAAGCGCGGCACAAAGAAACTACTGCACAACGAATGCACGGAGATACTCGAAGACTTCCGACGAACAGAGAGGCGCACGCGAAAGAATTGTAACTGCAGGCTAGGAGGAGGGGGACTCGAGCCTGGCGCGTGTCGAACGCAACCAATAAGCGGCCTTACTTAGATAAGAACGGATAGTGCAATTAGCATAGCTAATTATCAGCATGATTTTAATACTTCATAACATCATAGAGGGTGTTAAATAATAAATAAGAAGTATTTATTAACATTGCGGCTAATGTTTAATTAAGGAGTATCATCATCTCACTAATAAGGAACCAATCAGATCCATGTTCTGAAAGGTGACGCTAACTTTATTGTTGGTGAGGGAAAGTTGAGAGAAGAATCGGGGTTCTTAATAATTACGACTTCGTCAGGAGTGGACGTCTTAACAAAATACTCGACAATTTAACAAAGCTGATAGATATTATTATATCTTTGAAGAAGTTGACTACTGCAAGCAAATAGCAACGAGAACAACAGCACTTAGTTCTGTGCAAGAATATTAAGTCGACATACAACTACATTTGAAACATATTAAGAAATTATTCTACGTATTTCTATCTTGTTGAAAATTCTGAAGTTGAGGGAGGTGAATACAACTGAATCTACAGAGATCGTAATGACAAACTAAAATGTTAATGGGAACATAACTATGATGGCAAGGCGAGTATTCGAAATGACATAATATCAATATCGTGGGGGAGATAAACATCTCGTCTCTCCCATGTAAAGTTATTCTACATCTACAAAAGTCATTTCACCAACTACAATGACGAATACTAATACATCGGAACTTTGGTGAAGAAGACAGAAGAATTTCACGAACGAGGGCGGCTCGGGTGGATCCCAGCGCCATCAAGAGAGAAAGGGTTTTCCCATCTCATACAAGAAGATTGCCAGCAGAAAGGATGGCCACACGAAGATGTTGGAGTTCGAATCCCGTTCCTGGCAGCCTGGAAACTTCTGAAGGAGATCGAGGAGAGGCCCACCAGACATCATGAAGCTTCAAGCTATCAGAAACATTCCGTTTCTGAGGAACAACTAGGAAAGCCCACTTCTAGTCAACTATAACGCAGCAAAAGGTAGTCTCATGACCAATGATGTATCCCATTTTGTAGAATTGTAAATACTTTTGAGAATATCCGACAACTTTCTATATTAATGCCATTTTTCTACATTTTCGTAATATCTTTATAGTTTTCGATTTTATATTTTCATAGCTACGTCATGTAGATGTTTATTCTCGTTTTTCGTCGATTTTGATATTTTAGAATTGTTATTTGGAATTTGGAATTTTACAACTTTCGAATTTGAATGATGGAGATTTTACCGTTTACCTCAGAATATTTTTATTGGTCAAGTTTAAATGTGTTTCGATCACATTTTATTGGTTTATGAATTGTAATACACACATCAAAAAAAGTTTTGCATCACCTCGGTTCCAAGAGTTCCGGAACCGTTAAATACAAAGGGAATAGAGATCAACACAAACAACATTTCAGCTCGTTTTATTGCTCATGAGACCCACACATTGCATGTTGTACCATCATACAGCTAGACTTTCAGCATTTGTGGTCCAGATTGCAGTACACACCACTACCTCTAATACCCAGTAGCACGTCCTCTTGCATTGATGCATGCCTGTATTCGCCGTGGCATACTATCCACAAGTTCATCAAGACACTGTTGGTCCAAATTGTCCCACTCCTCAACGACAATTCGGCGTAAATCTCTCAGAGTGGTTGGTGGGTCAAGACGTCCATAAACAGCCCTTTTCAACATATCCCAGGCATGTTCGATAGGGTTCATGTCTGGCGAACATGCTGGCCACTGTAGTCGAGCGATGTCGTTATCTTGAAGGAACGCATTCACAAGATGTGCACGATGAGGTCGAGAATTGTCGTCCATGAAGACAAATGCCTCTCCAATATTCTGCCGATATGGTTGCACTATGGGTCGGAGGATGTCATTCAGGTATCGTAAAGCCGTTTCGGAGCCTTCCATGACCACCAGTGGCGTACGTTGGCCCCACATAATGCCACCCCAAAACATCAGGGAACCACCACCTTGCTGCACTCGCTGGACAGTGTGTCTAAGACGTTCAGCCTGACCAGGGTGCCTCCAAACACGTCTCCGACGATTGTCTGGTTGAAGGCATATGCGACACTCATCGGTGAAGAGAACGTGATGCCAATTCCGTGGGGTCCATTCAGCATGTTGTTGGGCCCATCTGTACCGCGCTGCATGGTGTCGGGGTTGCAAAGCTGGACCTCGCCATGGACGTCGGGAGTGAAGTTGCGCATCATGCAGCCTATTGCGCACAGTTTGAGTTGAAACACGACGTCCTGTGGCTGAACGAAACGCATTATTCAACATGGTGGCATTGCTGTCAGGGTTCCTCCGAGCGGCAATCCGTAAGTAGCGGTCATCCACTACAGTAGTAGCCCTTGGGCGGCCTGAGCGAGGCCTGTCATCGACAGTTCCTGTATCTCTGTACCTCCTCCATGTCCGAACAACATCGCTTTGGTTCACTCTGAGACGCCTGGAAACTTCCCTTGTTGAGAGCCCTTCTTGACACAAAGTAACAATGCGGACGCGATCGAACTGCGGTATTGACCTTCTAGGCATGGTAGAACTACAGACAACATGAGCAGCGTACCTTCGTCCTGGTGGAATGACTGGAACTGATCGGCTGTCGTACCCCCTCCGTCTAATAGGCCCTGCTCATGCATGGTTGTTTACATCTTTGAGCAGTTTTAGTGACATCTATGAACAGTCAAAGGGACTGTATCTTGGATACAATATACACAGTCAACGTCTATATGCCGGAGATCTGGGAACCGAGGTGATGCAAAACTTTTTTTGATGTGTGTATATCGTTTTTTGATAACGATGGAAGTAATGGAAATTTGTTCCAAGAATGTTATACCGAGGTATATTTAAGAGAATGCGATTCTTAAAGATCTTCTTTGGAGATCCTCACGATCTGATAACTTATTAGACAGATCTGGTTATAAATATTTGGTGACATAATTCACAAACATAAGAGTATGGAAGTTCATAAGAAATATATTAAAGAAAGAATTTATATGAGAATGTAATGTGAAGTTAGTAAATACAAATTGCAACGTATTATTGAAACAATAAGATATTGAAGAAAGATTTAAGTGAAATATCACAGCTCATAGGAAGCTTTATTGAAATGTGATTTATATAAAAGTCATATAATTGTTATTAGAAGACTAATATTTTATCAAATTATAATTCATCGATAGAACCAGTATTTTTTTAGACATTTTTATTAATGATGTTGAAACTGATAGAAGAATTTGTAAACGTGAAGTTAGTTGAGAATACTATGTTATTTGGAAAGGAACTGCGAAGTATTTATAAGAGAGAGACTTTTATTATTCCCGTGTTGATGGAGGTATTTGTTGGAAGTATGACAATGAGCATTGTGAAGCCATTGGTCAATTGTTGAAAGAATGTCTGTAGTGACAGATTTGCGCATGATTTTTATGTTGAAAATAGGATGTGTTAAGAAGAAGCAGTATTGTTAGTGTTTATTAATATTTGAAGTTATTGAAATAGACTCATAGAGTTGAAACTCCTTGAAAGTAGGAGGACAGCAAATCCTAGTTGAAGTTGTATCTGAAAGAAATTATAGAAACAATGGATCTTTGTTGAAACTGAGAATAAACAGAGTTCTCTTTAAATGGTTCTAATCAGAGATTGAATTTACGGTAATTATTCAACGAATTGGAAGATTATATTTTTATTAGGTATTTTTATTTTGATGATAGATAACATAAGTTAGGAGGCCAATGAACTATGTCTTTACTTACTGTAGTTGTACGGATTATAGAATCCCGAATTGTAATAGTTTCCCGAATAAGACATAGTATGGTGAAGATATTTTCTAAAGTCCTTAGGAATTTATGTGGAGAAACAGGAAGATAATTTATATCTATTTTGTGTGTGAAGAAGGCAGTTTTGCCCATTGTAAATATTTTATCTTAACTTGAGTAGTTGATGAACTGTATCACCGATATTTGTGTTGTATATAAATTATGTTTAGGATTTAGAGAAAGGCTTATAGTCATGTTTGTGCATGTTGTAACTTTTATTTTTAATTTTATTTTGAGTAGAGATTTTTATCGCTTCTATGAGAAGAATTTAAGTAATAGGAGACTGGTAAATTCATTTCATTTTGGGGATTTTTTTTAAAGCTTTATAACCTTATATTTTTGTTATGAAACTCCCGTTACCTAGGGCACAGCAGTTGTTTGCCACGATTTCATTCGTAATTCTTATTTGAGCTTATGAAAGCCACAGTAAATATTTTTATTGTTTCTAGAAGAAACAAATATATGTACTGTAACAGAAGTAATGATATTCGGTCATTTTTGACTCAGTTTAAACGTTAGTTGTGCATATAATAAATGCAAGTTATAGGAGGCGTGTATTTATGTCAATAAATATGACAGGCACGTTTTTACGATTCCCTATCTTTTATAGAAATTTGGCATTGTCTTTGTAGTTAAATGGTAGTGGAATGTGCTATAGGGTGGAAGTTTCCGAGGGACACGATTCGCATCCTTACGCTCGAGATTTTCATGGATTCTCGTCTTTCCTGAGTAGCTTGAGAACCCTATTGTTCTGTAGTTTGTTTCTATAGCACATTCAGTTTGAAAAATCCCTGTTCCTTATTCTGAGTGTATTTGCCAAGTAGCACTGTGTTGTTTTTTAGCCGGGACTTCAAGATGCTACAATCCTTTATTTTTCCAGCGTCGGATTTTGGTGGATCATCCAGAAATAAGGGTACAGTACCAAGGGAAACACTTCAAGTGAGAGACAGCCTCATAGACAAAGTGAAAATGTTGTACAATGGGAATAGAAGTTGTATTCAAGTAGGACGTGGTTTATTGGAAATATCTGTGGTTTGTCGGACTGGCTTGAAACGAAGAGAGGAGTGCAGCAGGGAAGCTCATTGTCATCGCTTCTATTCATCATTGTGATGGATGTGGTAATGAAATCTATTAAAAGGAAAGAACATGGAGATATTAGAGCCTTCACATTTGCAGATGTTGCGATCTGGAGTGAATCAGAGGAGGAACTGGGTGAGAGGCTGTAAAGCTGGAATGAGGAGTTTAAGAAATATGGTTTAAACATCAGCGAGACAAAGACGGTGGCGATGAAAGTGTATGAGGAAGGAGCAGAACCAATAGTCATGCTAAATGAAGCCAAATTGGACAGCGTTCCAGTTTTCAAGTACTTGGGTAGCATTATATCAAGTGACAACCTAGCAAAACATGAGGTAAACAATCGAATTATTAAGGCAACACAATTTTACCACCAGGTAAGACAACTGCTGTGGGATGAGAAAATGCCCATGAAAACAAAGATGACATTGTACAAGTCCTATTATACACCAATTCTTACATATAGTCTCGAAACCACAACACTAACCAACAGAGATAACTCTAAACTCCAGGCAGCCGAAATGAAATTCCTACGTACCATGATTCAGAAAACCAGGAAAGACAAGATCAGGAATAAGAAGATTAGAGAAGAAGTAGGAATAGATGATTCTCTCCTCAATAAGATCCAGAGCTCAAGACTGAAGTGATTTGGTCACATGAAGAGGATGCCAGCCAACAGAACTGCACGGAAGGAATTTGAGATAAAAGTAGAAGGAAGACGACCCGTGGGAAGGCCACGAAAGAAGTGGATAGATACAGTTAAGAATGATGTACTGCAGAGAGGTCATGATTGGGATAAGTTGGTGGAGGAAGAGTGGTACAAGGATGAAATGGAGGGGGCTCATATACCACACCCGGGTAACTGGAGTTGGTTCAGGATGATGATTGTAATTAAGTGAAATTTGAAATAGAGAGATCTCTTAAAAATATAGATTGCCAGTTGCTAGGATAAAAATTATGTAATGAACAATAATTGCATATACGAAAAACAACAAGATGTGGATATACAGTGAATCATTGGACAAGAAAAGGATAGAAACATACCAAAAGAACAAACACAATAATGTGTGCCGAGGCACATTGTGCCATCGGATTGACGGTGAAAATGGTCACCTTTGAGGACGGCTGGGTGTCAGGCTGTGAAGATTAATCCTCCCTTTTATTATTTTTCTCCATTTACCTCACCCTCTGCATCCTCCTGCCTGTCATTTTGGCTATCCTTTTTATGTGTTTCTATTCTTCTTTTCCTATCGAAGGATCGATTGTATTGGAGATGTGACTACAAAACTCGTTTAATTACACCAACCTGTAGATGCTCCGGAAAATGAGGACTGTTATAAGACAGAAAGTTGTCTCTTTTATGGACTTTGTGACATTGTGGTCATGTGGCCCCATGTAATTGAGTATGTGTAGAAGTTGTCTGATAACCTGTGTTTCTGTGATGTCTGTACTAGTGTGTGTATTTGTAATTGAGGTAGGATTTGGGTAGGAAGCGTCCGTGGCCTTAAGTTAGGCACCATCCCGGCATTAGCCTGGAGTAGAAGTTGGGAAACCTCAGAAAACCACTTCTAGGGTGGTTGAGGTAGGAATCAAATCTACCTCTTCTCAGTTTTGCCTCACGAGGCTGTGTGTACACCGTTCCAGCCATCACACCAGAATTAAATTTCTTGGCAGAGCTGGGAATCTAACCCAGACCTCTGCAAGAAAGAAAGTAAATGATACAATGAGACAAAAAAATTGTAATGCAATGGCTTTTGTACTTCTTACATTGCATGCTTAGTAAATAAAATATCATTTTTCAGATAAGGTTATGTTTGTATTATCTGTGTGTTATCTGTGCGATATCAGGTCCATATTACCGGTAAATGGATAATCGAGAGTTAACAGTAGTTGGAAAATATCAAGACTAGAAAAATTAAATTCGATGACTTACCTGTATCTTTTGAAGTGATCTGGTTACTCTTAAAGCATTCTAGATCCTTTGGATGTAAGATATGTACATTAGATGATGAAGGGATCCAATATGTAGCAAATATTATATCAATGCTGTCATTATCACCATTTGATAAAGATGGTGCTAACACTCCTGTAAATCATAAAGATGTCATGATAGTTTCCATATTCTTTAATACAGTAACTTACACATATAGACACTACAAAAGCTTTTCACAATACCTAATTTAGAGGACAATATTGCAATGGCAGGCATTTAGATGTTGTTCAGTTACTCCAAAAACTGTGTAGTAGAAGTGAAGACTTGATACACACACATTAAGGACGAACACTTATGGAGAAAGAATCATCTCCAAGAAATCTCTAATGAGACTGGTAGGTAGAAACGAGCTCATAAAAGACACGATAGCATACAAGAGTAGATTAGTGACAGATGCCCAACTTTGAAGACTGTGATATGCCCAACTGAGTAGTGTGTGCCCTTGTATTTGTTTGTCCTTGTTCCTCTACCCTCATCACCTGTTGTGTTTGTCCTTTAATCATGTTTCTATTGTCATGACTTCCATCATGCAGAACTATCCCATATGGTTTAGTTGGATATTGTAAGAAAAAAAATAAAAAAAAAATGGCTCGATTATAAAGCTTATTAATCATAATGCATGATTATGATCAACGTAAACAGAAGTGTGAAAAGAAAATATTAGAAGAGGAGTGGGGCCATGATGTCTACTGATCTTTAACCTCTAACTGGGTATGACATATATATTTGTATGTTAAATGTTATAATTTAATGGGCATGACGAATATATACGTACTCTATATTTTACCGCTACCGGGCATTGCGAATGTCTTTGAGAAAATTGACGTTTAGGCAGCAGTTGCGACATTTCCCGCCTCCTGTATCGTGTTTGTTTTAATTTTATTGTTGCTTGGTGCTACTCTTTCCTCTGTTGGTGTTGGGCCGCCAACCATGGTGGCATCTAGTTCAAAGTGGAAGTTCGATGCCCTCGAAGAAGACTAGATTATTCAACACCTGGAGAATGATTGTGGTGATTCATCTTCTGAGGAATCCGAAAATCAGTGGTTTGATACAGATGAAGGTGAGTTTGACAGTGAAAGTAGTTCTGGGAATGAGAATCAAGAAGAAGAAACATGCGATTAATCAGATGAAGACAACGTGATTGATATATTTCAACCATTTCCGACACGCAGTATTTCACATCAGAAATTCATATTATCTGGTGCTAGTGGTGGTAGCCGAGCGTGATTTTGTTGCAGATACATCGAAGAAGACACCCAGTAGAAGATGAATTGTGTGTGTTGGATGAATGGAAAGAGTCAATGATCTGGTGCCCTGATTGTGAGAAAGGACTTTGTGCTGCACCTTGTTTCAAGATTTCTCATACGGACAAAACTCTTTAAGTTTTAGTCAGGTGATTGACCTTGAAGTTAATGTGGAATGTATCAGAATGACACTAGCATGATAAGTAATTTAGTAACATGGTTCAGAATATCTATTTTGCCAAGAATCCTATTTCTGTGGTGTAATCCCTCATTCGGACAGAACATGGAAGTCAGGTCAGTGAATCTGTAGTTAATGTAAAAGTGGTCCAAAATGTTTGAAATTCAATAACTTGATATGCAATTGATTGACATTCCTTTCTTGCATGTATTATAGACCATCATTCGAAAAACATTGAAGTTCTAATCAGGTAAAAAAACCTTGTAGTTACTGTAAAAATGGTTAAAATGTCCTAAAATTATACTTAATACTGTAACCTAACAATTGTAGGTTACGTTACAGAGACTCTTTTAGGTATTTTAGTTTGTTTTATTTTATCTTGTTGCCAGTCATGGCCACGGTTGGTAGGCCGCTATCGAAAATCTTGTGTGCTGTGCCTTGGGGCTTTTTGCTGGTGGGTAGCCAAGTGGTGTGACTAGGTGGCCTTGGCTGATAGCATGAAGGTATTCCTTGACTTGGTTTTGGTTGCCATGGTGATGAGTTGTTGATAGGTGATTTTGTGTCAAGATGGAGGACAGTTGGAGAATATTTGTGTATGAAACATAGTTTTTTTGTTTTGTTTGTTTTGATAAATAAAAAATTGAATAACTCTGAGTTTTGATATATGGAGTATGGACATGGGTTGTTTGCAGTGGAATTTGAGGCAAGACGGGAGCTGAAGTTTTATTTTAGAAAATGTAATGTGAAATGGTGACAGTGTTGATTGGGTGTATGATGCCAAGGCCTAGGTACTGGAAGCTTGCCTATATTAAATAAATTGTGTGTATTTTGTAATGTTGGTGTCCTAGTCTTTGTGTGCAAGCAAGAATATTGCCCCACAACCTGAGGTGGCTAACAGGTTGGTTAGATTAATATATTACATTGTCGCCCAACGTAGGGGCTGAAAGAAGATAGCTTGGTAAGATCTTATTAATATATTACAATGGCGCCCAACGTGTAAGCAAGAAGAAAATGAATCACACAAAGACAGGAGTGGGGATGGCCGAAGGTGGTAGATATAAGGAACTTTCAATGATGGCCATGTTGGAGACGCTTCTGGTCCGATATGAGAGGAGAAATAAGATGGAGGAGAGGATTACAAGCCAGATGAATAGCATGGAAGAGAGGATGAACAGCCGGATGGATGGTATGGAGGAGAGGATGACCAGCCGGATGGATGGTATGGAGTCGAGAATATCTGAGAAGCTTGACAAGGTCCAAGAGCAGGTGGCTAGCATATGTGTTGTTGAAGAGAAAGTTGAAGTAGTGGAATTTGTAAGAGTGTCTGTGAAGGAGGAGAAGAAATGTGAAGTACGTGATGCTAGAGGGCGTGAACAAGTGGAAAAGATAAGGTCTAGCAAGCTTGACGAGATCCTTGATGAGGTCAGTGAGCATATGTCTGAGAAGCTTGACACAGTCAAAGAGCAGGTGATTAGCATATGCATTGTAGATGAGAAAGTTGAAATAATAGAATCTGTGAGTGTGTCTGTAGAGGAAGAGGAGAAGATCTATGAAGTACTTGATGCTAGGGGGCGTATGAAAAATAATCAACAAGTGAAAAAGATAAGACGAGGTTGTAGAGGTATATATCGGAGAGACCATAGCAGGCGAAGAAGAGAGAGCAATTGCGGGGGTAGACACAGAGGTCGCCACCGACGTAACAAAAGAGTATGTCAAATGGAGGAGGGGAATAAAACAGAAAACAAGGAGGAAGATGAGATAGAAAATAACATGAAGAAGCGTAGGAGAAGCAAGATGAGGATATGCAGGAGAACAAGTTGGAGGAAGAAATGGACCAGATGGAAGGCAAAGAGAAGGAGTAAGAGGAGGAAGAGGTGTCAGGCAGATCGAGATAAGAGACTGAAGGATCGGAAGAAGAAGGAAGAAGGAAGGAAGATTGTAGTTTTACGTGACCGTGAATCTTGCGATTATGAGCCACGGGACCTCCTTTTTACGTGGAATCCGAGCCACAGGACATGGCATTTCACTTCGAAAAGATCGGAAGAAGATAAAAGGGATTAAGGCAAAGAGAAAAGAAAAGATGAGAAGAAAGGAATTGCTACGCATGATAAGGCAGATGAAGAAAAAGATGGGAAAGGAGAGAATGAAGGCGAAAGGCAAGTGGCTGACGCACAAGCAGAAGACAGACCGTGCGCGTGCTCAGGTCCTGCTACAGGTTTGCATGGCCCAAGGCATGGAACTGTCTGCGGTGGACGACCGCAAGTTTCCTCGACCCGGCACCAGGATACGGCGCAACAAGACCAAGCAGCAGCAAGAACAGAAGGTGGAGGTGGAGGTGGAGATTGCGGACCTGGTCCCCCTGCCGTCTGAGGGCAACATGGAACACAAGGAGGAAAAGGAGGCAGCCAAGAAGACTGAAGGAACAGGCGAGACACAGTCGGAAGACAGTGAAGCTGATGAGGAAGACCGAAAGCATAAGGGAAAGAAGAAGAAAGGGAAAGACTTAATGATGAAGATGTTTATGAAAACGGCACAGACTGGTATGATGAAGATTCTGCCGTTCCTTCTGACTATGATGTTGTTGTCGGATTTTTCCGATGCTGCAGGAAGGTCTGATAGACTATCAGATAATTTCGGCTACTCGATCAGAAGAAAGTATTTATGCTGGTGATTGTGGTGAACTTTGAATGGTTGTTTCTGCGATGATTGTGCCAAAGGTTTTTCTGACTTTGATGCATGATTTGTTTCTCTGTATGTGATTTTGTTTTTGTTAGTGTTTGCTTCATGTATTTCATTTATGTTTTGTTTTGAGGGTTGAGAGTGAATTTCTAACCTTCAATTAGAAATTCTCTCTCAAAGGGGGCGTCTGTAACCTAACAATTGTAGGTTACGTTACAGAGACTCTTTTAGGTGATTTAGTTTGTTTTATTTTATCTTGTTGCCAGTCATGGCCACGGTTGGTAGGCCGCTATCGAAAATCTTGTGTGCTGTGCCTTGGGGCTTTTTGCTGGTGGGTAGCCAAGTGGTGTGACTAGGTGGCCTTGGCTGATAGCATGAAGGTATTCCTTGGCTTGGTTTTGGTTGCCATGGTGATGAGTTGTTGATAGGTGATTTTGTGTCAAGATGGAGGACAGTTGGTGAATATTTGTGTATGAAACATAGTTTTGTTTGTTTGTTTGTTTGTTTTGATAAATCAAAGATTGAATAACTGAGTTTTGATATATGGAGTATGGACATGGGTTGTTTGCAGTGGAATTTGAGGCAAGACGGGAGCTGAAGTTTTATTTTAGAAAATGTAATGTGAAATGGTGACAGTGTTGATTGGGTGTATGATGCCAAGGCCTAGGTACTGGAAGCTTGCCTATATTAAATAAATTGTGTGTATTTTGTAATGTTGGTGTCCTAGTCTTTGTGTGCATTCAAGCAAGAATATTGCCCCACAACCTGAGGTGGCTAACAGGTTGGTTAGATTAATATATTACATTGTCGCCCAACGTAGGGGCTGAAAGAAGATAGCTTGGTAAGATCTTAATATATTACAATACATTAAAATTCCTTTATTGTACTTTAACACAACATTATTATTCCCAATATTCCCGCTAACCTTTCCGCCTACTGTCATAACAATTGGCTGGAAAAAATGCACATGGCAGGTTACACCAAGCGCTCAAAAATACCCAGTTAGGAGATTAAAGGGGAATGATTCATTGTCCTAGAGTTGTAATGGCATAACCAAGCCCCTTGAAAATGAAGACCCTTTAGTGTCCCTTCACACACAGCCACTGAGAAGCTCTTCTAGGCAGCGCCACAGAATGGTCAATTCAGTCACAGCGAAGTGCTTCTACCATGTGACTCTGGTGTAGTTCCATCATGAATTCAGAGGAGGTGACGGCTATTCTTTTGCTTGTGTTACTGAATAAGAAAACTAAAAAGAAGAAAATTAACCCAAGATCGGTTGAGGGGGAGCGCAACGCTAACAAAAGATTTTCTCTAGCCACCACTTCCGTTTCTTTTGTTCTGCTGACATGTGCTGCCGTCTAACTGACTGTCGGTATGATAGGAATTGAATAATGCTGGCAACGTCTTCTGCGCTAGCATCAGAGGGAACTAGACTACTATTTGTGAATGAAGTAGCACGATATCAATGAAGATATTCAGAAAATAAAAGTAACTAATAATGTTGATATTTAATTACCTCATGGGCATCCAATATTGTTTTGCATATTACATAGTTTAATATCATATGAATAGATCCCATACGTTTAAAATAATATTCATTGTTTTCTATGGCACTCTTCGTTTATTTGTATAAAGGCATTTTGATTTACTTTATTTATGTATTGTAGCCAAATCTGATAAAAAATAAATGAAAATGTTCCATAAACGAATACAAATAGAAACTTTTTAGCGTAAAAACTTGCGATAGATATCCGTAAGAGAGACGGAAATGTCCTGATCTTAAGTGTGAGCGTCGCGCTAATACCTCGACCGATGACGTGACGTGAGTAGGTTCGACCGATGTTGGGTTAATAGGAAATTTTGGATCCATCCATTGTTAGAAAGAAGAATAACCAAAGGTTTATTTTACACATTGTATGATGATGATGGAAAGATTTTCATAAATTTTCTGAATGTCACAGCGGTCATTTGACGAACTTTTATCCATGATTCAACCTACGATACATGAACATGTACCAATATGTGGCTAAGCTCACACAGAAAAAGTCACAAGCTAACATTTTATCAATCGTGTATTTTAATTACAAACTACTACAATACACATAAGTTAAAATCAGTTAAAATCCAAGGCAACTGAGTTCAGAAAAAACGGGGGAAACGCTGGGAGATTTAAGTGCAGAAAATACATGTCAAAAAATAAGCTTTTAAACATAACCATATTGTTTGTTGAATGCTTCTGTATTGACTTACAAAGTTATTTATTTCATCTTAATGAATACATATCAATTTTTAACACTGTTGAACTGTATATGTTTCAAGCCACCTTTCCAAGGCCCTTCTTCATCATCAACGGAAAATTAAAAGCAACTTAGCACCAATAGAACAATTATTTAAGTTCTAAAATTATTTTTTAAACAACATTAGACATTTTGGATAATAGTTCAGACTTCTGGACTTGTGAATTTTAAAATTTTATAAAAAGGAAGGAAGGAAGATTGTAGTTTTACGTGACCGTGAATCATGTGATTATGAGCCACGGGACCTCCTTTTTACGTGGAATCCGAACCACAGGACATGGCATTTCACATAGAAAATCTCACATGCATTGACCGGGAATCGAACCTGGACCGCTTGGTGAGAGGCATACAGCTAGACCGCTGAGCCACCACGCCCCTTTTAAATTTTATAATCATGGCTCAGGTGAAAGCATAATTTACTTGTTTAAAATCAGTAACATGAGTTCTATAAACAATTAAAATTGTTTAAAAAACAATCTGATTAATCAAATGTTAGTGTATTGGCAGGACTTCTTGAAAAAGAAAGCTGTCATTATGGCTGTCTATGAAGGGCCGGTTGAATTGAACTGTGATCAAAATAAAATGTGTTATTTTACATAATCATTGAATGAATTCTGATATTTGCTTGTTGTAAAACATACCTGGTATGAAAATAAGGTGTTGCGTGGTTCCTCTAAGGGCATGAAATCCTAGATCTTGAATAGTAGAATAGATCCTTGTCCTATTAGTTTAGGAACAGAGTATGTTCTTAGAGGTTGATGAACTTGTGGAAAAACTGGACACTATTATTTGAAGACGTAAATGTTTAAGATAGAGTTGAAAATAAACGCATTGAATATTCTTGAATATGGTAGCAAGCTTACTCCTTAGGAAGACAGAGCGAGCTTGCCTTAACTGCTTCTAATGCTTGCTTGTTGAAACGTGTAGGGTACGGATTGTGGTGAGGTAGGGAAGGGGTGGGCGGAAGAACTGTGACATAGGAAAAGGGTGGTCAGACAGGAGGAGGAGAAGAAGAAGGGGTTTGTTATCAAATGTCTTCTTCAAGGTGGATCTTTCAAATCTATCTTATTTTTTCATCATGGGTTCATTTAGATTCATTTAGATTCCGGGTGTAATTTCTGATCAATTGGAATTTCAAGTCTTTCCAAAATATTCAGTAAGGTGCCTTTATTAGTAGTATGTAGAATTTTAAGATCTTGGTCTATAATGGTAAAAAGATGGTTACTGGTATTCGCCCATCGCGGAGTATCTCCGGTGTTTTATTGCATTGCATTCAAGATATATTATCCGTAAATCTCGGCTTGATTGCCCGATGTACAGGCACTCCAATCTGTAAACCCATGCTTTCTGGTATTTTTCATTACGGTACTGTTCACTTTACGAGAGATAAAAGTTTTATTGAGGTTCGTATTGATTGCTTTCATTGCTATTTTCAAGTTCTGATTTTTAGATACATTGGTTAGATTGTATGTCTATTGAAATAGGTAAACTTTACATAATACTATTTTTCCTTTTCCTTCTTATCTTTAATCAATGTTGTTGGTAGTTTGTTTCTGATCTGATTTAGAATTTTATTTACATAATGCTTGTTATATCAGTTCAAATCAGCTATTTTGTGTATTATAACAATTTCTCTGTTGAATTGTTACGCAACAACGTTTAATGTCCTATATAAAATGCTGTAGAATGTCGCTTTCTTATCGGATTCGGGATTGGTTTAGTCCCTTTTGATTATATTTGCAGTTTGCTTCAGTTTCCTGAACATATTATAATTAAGTTGGTTATTTGCCCTTGTTATGTAGTGTCAAAAGAATTTAAATATATTTTGTCTTCTTGTTCTAGGGTGAATTGTATTTTGGGATCCAGTTTGTTAATTTGTTCTAAAAGTTTATCTGCTTTCAATTTGTTATCATTTAATATGACAAAAATCTACCCCAAAATACAATTCCTTGAATTTTATTAATTATGTGCTTATGGTCTAATTTTATTGGTTTATGTATATTTTTGCCAAGATACTTGATGCTTGCGAACTCATGCCCAAACCATCCTTTTGTTTATAAATCTTGCTATTAAATTGAAAATGATTGTTGTTTTAACATGATGAATTCCTGTTTTTCAGTTTTACTAAGATGGCTATTTTTGGAAAGATGTTTTTCTATGATTTCTACGGTTTTTCCAATCGGAATGTTAGAATGCATACCACCAATATCGTCTGAATGTATTAAATTAGTTAATTTTTAGGGTTTTCGTTTTCAAAATAAAATCATTTGTGTTAATGAACGTTACATTGCATTGAATTTATATTGTTTATTAAGAAATTTATGAAGATATTTTGCCAATTTCTAGTGTTATTGATAAGATGCATTGGGGTATACTTTTTATGGATTTTTGGAAGCACTTTGGCTGAGTATGGGGTTCATTGTGGTTAAATTTTTTTCTTGGTCGTTTAAAAGGAAAGTTATCGTGTTAAGTAATTATTTTAGAGTTTTTTGTATGGTGTTTGTTGGATCTTTTATGATTACGCTGTTGTTAAAGAAATTTTCTGTTCTATCAATGTAATATAATATTTCTAAAACAAAAAATGGTTTATTGCATTTGACAGCTTTTTAAAAGTTTATTTTCATTGATGTTTTTGATTAATTATTTTCACAATTTTTTTCCTGTTGAGTAGAGCTGTTTGATTCTTGTTTTATGATTTTATTAATTTGATTCCTTGCTTCATGTCTTGTAACATCCTGATTATTCTGTAATTTGCTTATGGCCAACTCTGTCTCCACTATTATTGTAGTTAAATTGGCCCTATTTAATTTATCTTGACAGTTGTGTTTCAGGCGTCTCTCCAAGATTTTCATTTCATCCGCCGTGAAGCGGACATTTGATAATTTTTTCACGGGCGACTGAAATGTTTGATCAATTGGAATATTTGCTTTTGTTTTGTTACTATTTCGACTTACTTGTTCAATTAAGAAGTTTAATTTTCTATTTTTTCTTGTTTCTATTCAAGGCTCTGAGATGTAGATGAAATTGTGGAAAGTGTCCAGAATATAGTGTCAGAATGGGCATGAAATGGTAATACAGGGTAGGGTAAGTTACTTTTTAGAGTAACTAAGTTATCAAAAAGATGGTATATTAGCTTTCACAGCCAAGGAATTAAAAACTCAGCAATTTTTCTGATGAGCCAGCTTGGTGTTCCTAAGTGAAACCCTACACAAGACACAGCATAACTAAGTTACCATTACTTTAACCTCTAGAGCAGTGTTCCGCAACTTGTGTGCAATCACAAGGTCCAAGGTGTGCTGCAAACTTTTACTTATTATTGTAATAAATTAATTGTTGATTTTATGTAAGAAGGTGCTTGTTTATCATTTAATAAATGTTGATAACTGTTTTTGTAGAAATTAAGTGTAATTTACTTACTCAATACTTTTATACAGAAGTTTTCTTAAGCAGTTTGATGGGTTGCAGGCGGCATGTTCTGTGGTCACTGCCGCAGAGAAAGACCCATAAGAATTTTAGCAAGTTCTTTAGTGGCCCGCACCAATCATACAATAATAGACTTTACGTTCAACACTTCATCTTTTGTGTACGGCTACCTGTACATGCTTTTAACTAAACTTGCGGGAATTACCAAATATGTCCCTCTCTTTTATTATTTCATTGCCTTGTTCTAATATTACAGTATTTCAGTGCAGTTCCATCAAAGCTATGCTCTGCAGTGGTGCAAATATCGTGATGCTATGCTACTACTATCTTACTACTACAGCGTTAGTAAACTATTTTTAGCCTACTTTTCTCATTTTGCAAAAATGAGGAAAAAGTAGACTTATGAGATCGATCCGGAAAAATGTGTCTTTTCTGTCTGTGTCCACCCCTCCCCCGTTATCAACTCCTAAACGGCTACAGCTATCGAAACCAAATTTGGTAAGAGTAAAGATCTATACCTGAATATCTCTCGGCCATATTTGAAATTGACGTCAGTGCTACCAACTGCTGAAATATCGCAATTGAAATTTGAGCTCTATGTTGGATATCTCAGAAGTTTTGTATGCAAACTATTCCAAAATTGGCACACACATAGATAATAACATTCCAGATAAATTTTGGGAAGTCCATATATGCCAGTGATGCCAACATGATTCTAAGCCTGCCGATAGGTCCAATTTCTAACTTCTATACTATCAATTGGATTTCAACCAAATTTCGCATGTACTATGTGTACTACAGCAGATATGACTGCGTATTCTAAAGAGCCACCAGGGCTGCCAACTGTTAATAAATGCTCTCCCTCTGTTTTAACACTAATATCAATATATCAGGAAGTATGCAAGCCAAACGCTCTAAACTTTGCTCACATATGGTACCTGACATTTTACCTTAGTTTGGTGTAACTTACCTACATCAGTGCTGCCAACACGATTCTAAGCCTACTGATAGGTCCAGTTTATAAATGCATATAATAATAATAATAATAATACTAATATCGTATGGCCTCGGGAGCCAGGTGCAAGCTTTGTTAATTGACACCCTGAGGGCAGCTTGTGTGTCGAATTTAATGCTCCTTGGAGCGCTACGAATGTCAATGAGGTTAGATATCTAAGCTCCTTGACGCTATACCGCTTTCTAGTAGAGAAATGAACTTTGTGTTGGCGGAAAATCCCGAGATTAATTTTGCCATTATGAACACGGCCTACTGAATTCAAATGGGTTCTTAAACATGCCAACAACGTATGACATAAGTATCGTGATTTTTGTCGCCTTTCAAAAATCACTTACCATGGCCAGGAGCGAACCTGCAAGCTTGGGGTTGGTAGTCCGACACTATAACCACACACCCACCGTGGCAAAAATAAATGCATATAACTTCTATACTAACAAATCATAACAGTATCATAACAGTTATGACTATGCGTGTTCGTAAGAACCTGCAGGGCTGCTAACTGTTAATAAATTGTCTCTCCATTTGTTTAATATATCAATACATCAGAAAGTATGCAAGCCACCAGCTCTAAACTTTGCACATGTATAGTACCCGACATTCTAGATTTGGAGTAACTAAATACCTCAGCGCTGCCAACACGATTCTATGCTTTCTGATAGTTTCAATTTTTAATTACATGTAACTTCTATACTAACAAATGGATTTTATCCAAAAATGGCACTATAATAGATCGTAATATTTCAGGTGAATTCTGAGCATCACATATGTGACATTGTTCCCAACATGATTTTACGTGCACTGATAAATCCAATATCAAACAGCATGTAAAGTCCATTATCTATTAGAGTTCAACCACATTTTGTATGTGCATTTTATACCTTAAGAGATAGAACTATGAATATTTTCAAAGTCACCAGGGCTGCCAACTGTAGTAAGTTACTCTATTAGACTACACTGTTTCAGGTGTATTTCAAACTGCAATACTTAGAAATGTTAGTATTACCAACTTGATTCGTTATTATTCTAGATAGGTCTATATAGATTGGCATGAACCTTAAATTTTAAGAAAAGTAGGCTCTTTAGTTCGTCACGGAACTACTGCTCGGGTCTAAGCTCTGTGAACTTGCAGGATGAAGGACAGAGGCAGGGAAAGAGCAGGCGAGAATTGAGAAGCCTGTCGACAGCCCGCTGTGTTACCCGACATTCTCGTCTATTCCAATACTGCTAACATAGGGTCTTTTCTGAAACCAGTGTGGTGTTGGGAATGAGCGAGTGAGTCACTGACTAATGTATTTGCTTCTGTTACTACGCAAGGACCGAGAAACCTCATCACTCGTCACCACCACTACTCTTAGTCTGCGATGCACATTCCTCTCAGGTCCACGCAGCTTAGACCCGAGCAGTACTTTTATCTTTCCGTTTTCAAAGTTCCTTGTACGCAGTAGTCCGTCCTCGAGTGCAAATAGTGAAAACCATCGAGCCCAAAAACAAAAAAACGAAAGTAGTTCATCGGCAAAATAGTGACGATTATTTATCTTACGTATTTTTTTGGTGTGGTGACAAAACATGTCCAATCTCCAAGTGTGTTGTGTGTGGTGAAAAACTCAGTAATGCTGCTATGGTTCCCAGTAAATTGAAACGACACCTGTCAACAAAACATTTCTTTCTGTTGAGTACGGATGTGAATTATTTCGTCGGTTGTTGGAACAAAGGAAAAAACAAGTGACACTCATGACTACGTTGGTACGTGTTTCGCAAAAGGTACAGGTAGCCGAACTTATCGTAAAGACCAAGAAACCACACACAATAGCAGAAACATTGTTAATGCCTGCGTGTAAGGAAATGGTAAAAATAGTTCTGTGTTTAGAAGCTGCTACTGAAATTTCAAAAAATTCCTCTCTCTGCTGACGCAATCAGCCGCCGAGTTAGTGACATGTCCAGTGACATCGAAGACATTATGAAGGAGAAAATAAAGAGTAGTCGAAAGTTCTCACTTCAGATCGACGAGTCCACCGATAATGGCAGTCATGCACAACTTCTCTCCTACATGGGGATGTAATTACAACTAATTTGTTTTTTTGCAAAGAGCTATCCGAGCGAGCAATTGGTGAAGAAATATTTCGTACGACTAATGAATACAGTATGTGGTCCGTAATGAGCTAACATGGGAGAATTGCATTAGTGTTTGTGCAGACAGAGCCGCTTCTATGACAGGCCAAGTAAAAGGATTCGTGGGTAAAGTACGCAAAGTAAATCCTAACTTGCGAACTGACCATTTTCTCATTCACCACAAAGCCAATGTTGCTAAGTCTTTGCCATCTCCTCTGAAAATTGTGATGGACGAAGTAGTAAAAGTCGTGAACTTCATCAAATCGCGCCCCCTAAATATGCGGCATTTTAAACTCTTTTTGTCAAAAAATGGGATCAGAGCATACTACACTTTTGCTCCGTACTGAAGTACTGTACAATGGTTATCTGAAGGTTAAGTGTTAACTCGAATGTTTGAACTTAAAGAGGCGGTACTTGCATTTTTGACTATTGAGGGACATGAGTATGCGCATTTATTTGCAAATGATGAATAGGTATCTAAGTTGGCATATCTTTCCGATATTTTCGTACACTTGAAGGAATTGAACAGAACAATACAAGGTAGAAACGAAAATATTCTGGCTAGTATGGATAAAATTCAAGGATTTATTAATAAATTAAATTTGTGGATACAGACAATTGAAAATGGATTGTGTGAGATGGTCCCAACTATATAGTCCCTTGCTGACGATAATAATGTGTTGATGACTTAATTAAAGAACATTTAGTAATCCTGCAGCAGAATTTCAAAAAATATTTGGAGCGAGAGTTGAAGAATTTAAAACTCAGCAATTTTTCTAGGTTTATGCCGTGTTTTGTGTGGGGTTTCACCTAGGAACTTAGGCATAAACCTTGAAAAATTGCTGAGTTTTAATTCATTGGCCGTGAAAGCCAATATACCATCTTGTTGAAGATTTTGACTGGGTTCGTGATACATTCATTATGGATTCGAAACATCTCCCAAATATAGGCTTACGAGAGGAACTGGCAGATTTCAAAGCAGACAGAACATTGAAATTAAAATGTTTAGAAATGCCTTTGGACACATTTTGGTTGTCAATCAGCAGGGATGGCAGTTGATGTGTTGTTACCATTTTCAACTACATATTTGTGTGAACTGGGCTTCTCGACGTTGACTCAAATTAAAACATCAAAGGGAGAGAGACTTCAATCCATTGCCGAAGAAATAAGGCTTGCTTTGTCAACGATTCAGCCAAGAATTAGCTGTCTGTGTGCAGCTAAGCAGGCTCAAGGTATGAGTTAGATTTATTTACTTAAAATTTCGTATTAGAAATGTGTATTTTCTACAGCACATTGAAGCTAATAAAGTCAATAAGTTGTTAACAAACACAGGAATTTATAATAATAATTACATAACAACATAATATTTTGTAATTATATTCAGATTCATATTATTTTGAGGAACCTAACATTTTTGTGTGCCGTGTTGAGTCTAGACACGTCTGGGATGTGCCTTGAGTAAATATGGTTGCGGAACACTGCTCTAGAGGACAAAATAATAATAATAAAGCCAGAGTAGTTAAAAGGACGTAAAACCATTATCATCATTATTATTATTATCTAGAGGACAGATGAATGGTTGGTGGTGAATTCGCATCGTACCTTTGGCCATCAAAGAAGGGATTTTCCGGGGTTTCCCAAAGTAAATTCAGATTGCGGCTGCCTCTTTCCCAATCTTAGCTCCTAGTTACAGACACCCACACTAGTATGATCACTACAATAATGGAAGTTATTGGTAATTTCCACACACATTCAAGTACCTGGGCTGAAAACAATGAAGTAATAGGCTTTAAATGAAACAACAATCAATTCCCCTGCTTGGCTCTCAAGTAAATGTGAGTTCACCCTCTGCCTGTTTCATACATCTAGGATAATCCCCAACATCTTGAAAAGTAAGAAGCATTTTTGTTACTGTTAAAAGCAGTTACTTAATTTAATTAGCAACATTGGTACCCCTCTTGTTAACACAAAAGCAAGAGTTGCTAGTAACACGTTACTTCCCAGTCTGACAATCATCATCATCATCATCTTGAGCAGTTTCCAACCGCTGGTCGGGTCTGCTTAGTCTGACAATATTAATGTTTATTTAACAAGCTTACCTGTAGAGGTTAGTTTCTGAATGCCAAAAGCTGTCTGCATCACACCACTTTCCCTCCTCTTTCTCTCTCCTGGTCTGTCTCCCTTTAGTCGTCTTTTTTTAGTTTCCACTCTTCTCTCGTCTCTCTGTGCTAGCTGCCTGTTGTAGCTCTCTTCACTCGAAGGGTCATACAAAATGTCATAATCAGGATCGTGACTTGAAACAGCATTTTCGAACAAGCCTGAAGTGGGATTCAGGTTATTTGAGTACCCATCAGGAACAAAACTTCCTCCAGCTGGAATTAAGTCAGAGTTATGCCACTGTTGGCGCCATTCTCCGTTAGCACCTGGATGCTTTGGAAATCCACTTCCGTGTTTTCTCACATCAGGATATTTACTGTTGCTGGAAAAGTCTGGGAGTACTTCTTCATCTTCCCCAACTCCAGAAAATGTGCCCGAGTTTCTGTCTCTGCCTCGGTTAGACATACCATAATCTTCACCAAAATAGTAGCCAGCTGGCTCATTGTGTTGGTCACTACTGGCAATCGGAGGATCTTGCTTGTGACGAAAATTAGACCCTCCATTTTTCATAACTTTATCACTAAATTCTTTCTTTTCTGGAGAAAATTGATGGGTTTTTCTTCCTCGGTATATATCCCAGAAGTCGGGATGCTCGTCGAGGTACTTGTGGATCTCGACTGAAGTGTTGACTGCACCACCAAATTCAACCTCTTTATGCTGCTCTGAGAAATTCATGAGAAAAGCCCTGTTGTAACGTTATAAAACACATCGTTAGAATCAAATATCATAGAATAGCAATACTGCTGGATTTAACATGCTCTAGAAGTGGAGTGTAACAGATGGACACTTACAGAAATTATTCCTGTTTTCTCCAAGCATGTTTTTTAACCCTCCGTTAGTGACGCACGATGTCACAGACTGACGTCATAAATGATTGCGCCTCCTTCTTTGTCCGCTGAAGTGAGCTAGCTGCGCATCAGGTTACCTTCATCAGTTTCATTCTCGAGTATACTCACCACTGCACAAGTTCGAACGATAAGCGTACAGGTCAGTGGAAGTCTTTTCGGTCTCACACACCAAGGTCACTAAGAGCATATTCAGTCCAAGTGTCATAAGTATTTGTGCCTTGAACACGCAAATATTGTATGCCATGACTGTCTTGAAGGTTAATTGTGTACAAACTTTAGATCTCAATCATGATTGTTTGTTTTCTTTTCAACAGAGTTTATCTTTGGATATTTCGCTAATGTCACTTTTCATAACTCAGTTATAATTTCTCCTTATTATTGCTTATAGATTACTTAAGTGTATTTTAAATAAAGGTTAAGATGATAAAATACTTATGTATTATATCATTCCTTAAAAATATACTTTCAAAATAATGAAAAGTATGGAATTATTTAAGGTCGGTCTACTGGACCGAAGTCACTAAAGTTGAGAGTAAAATTCACGTCACTAGCGAAGGGTTAATGAAAATTAGTTCTAAAACCAAATAATGGTATGTAATGCTCATAATTGGTAATAAAAGTGAGTTAAAATGGGCAATAAGATCAACATCTATACCACTGGCTGAAAGCATTTCTGGGCCAAAGTTAACTAGATAATACAGTAACATTGTAATTCTTATTCACTTTACAATACATTCTTTTTTTTTAACACATTTTATATTAACGGTACATGTTTAGTTCTTTTAGAACCATCATCAGCCTTTATTTTCCAAATTTAGCAATGTCAAATACACTTATTTATTAGGTGAGATTGCTAAATTTTGAAAATAGGGTGACGATGGTCCCAAAAGACCGAAACATGTACCCGTAATGTAAAATTTGTTTAAAAAATGTATTGTAAAGTGGATAAGAATTACAGTGTTATTATAGTCAATATGGAAAATAAAAAAAACCAATTGTCGTAGATAGACAATACAGTCTCAAAGAGAATGCATTGTTGCCAAGCTGTATGGGTAGGAATGGCACTGTACATGGATATTGCCCATTTCAGAAAGGAGTGTCCAGCATTGGTATTCTATAATATTTGGGTTTAAATATAGTCACTTGGAAGAAGGTAGCAGGATCATCAGAGTAAATAGACTCATAAGACAGAGTGGGGACTATTCGGTTTTAGTGAATGTCCCTGTGATGCACTATTGCTCAGTGTTATATGAAGTTCTTCTGCAACATAGGTGCATGGCTACTCATATTGTGACCTTTGTCACATACCTGTGATGTATAGGCACTCGAGCAGGCTGGCAGTGAGACGCAATGCATTTAAGTGCATACATGGTAGCATTGATAGCTTTGAAACCATTTTCAGTGTTACCTAATTGATATTACAACTTTTCAGTTGGTCAACACAATGCAATCTCAATTACTTGAACATGTGAAAAATAACCTGAAAAAAATTACCTTTGATTAAAATACCAGTATATATAATATTTGTTTTGGGACTTACGCAGAAAGACTGAAGAATATACCATGGATTCAGCAAATCAAACAGGATTTGGAGAAGGCACAAGTAAGAACAGTGGAAGTCTCAGGAATCAATTCCGATGTAGGGTAAATGGATGGAATGTAACACTAGAGAATGACGCTCCAAAGAGACCAGGAACCAAGTGGACTGAGGAAAGGAAGATGGCCCACGGAGAGCTATATGGAAGATATGGAAGATCAGAAAGGCGACTCATAAAAGTACTGCGTGATCCATCTGAGTCAATTCGCACATAATAATAATATTTGTTTTGCACTGCTGTCTGTTAGGTAGTCAGCCTGAAGGCTGTTTGGATCCTCAAAATGCACTGCCGTTAGGTTATGTGGGTAGACACCCACAAAAACCCAAGGCGTACTAGGCAAGATGAGGAGCGAGGTAGTTTGCCATTGCTTTTCTCACCGAGTCAGAACAGCAGTACTAACCCTAAGAGTAGAGCATTTCACAGCATCCACAGGCACAGACTGTGCCCTGAATGTCATTACTAAGCACCACCCATACCTCAGTAGCTTCCATACAATCACAGCCATGAGTGAGACTGAGACCTCGGTGAAAAGCCACATTTTACTCTAGCCTGTGCCAACAGACAAATGCAAATGTACTGCATTCATCAAGAGATGGCAAACACGCCTTTGTTTTGGACTAACGCGTGTTAAATGTGTCCTACGGTGATTTGAGCAAGTATTAATGTGTTAAACGACTTGGAAAACATTGTTTTTTGTATCGTACCGGTAGTATTTGTATGGCTGTATTATTATAATTTCAGTTGTAATGCTTGGTATTTCGAGAACAAGCACTGTTAGGTGTTCTCAATGATTGTGTACTTTCTAAGTGAGTTTTAACCATTAAAATAATTATCATTCTTTTCTGCATCAGAGTATTAACAGAACTGTAAGTACAGTAAAGTCCCGAAAACTCGGTCTAATTTGGACCAAAGGCTGGCTGAGTTTGTGAAAATGCCGAGTTATCGGGAATGGGGTTAAGGAGAATAAGTATGAGCAGGCCTGTATTTAGGGCTCCTGGCACCCCTAGGCAAAAAAGAAAACCTATGCTCACCCAGACTTGGAATACTGTATGTAGATCAGGGGTTCTCAAACTTTCTCAGTCGTACCCCCCTTCTGAAACATGAAATATCTAGCCCCCCCCCTATTCTCACTTCCTTTCTTAGCACTTCTCATAGGCTACTTCCCACAAAAAAAAAAAAAAAAAAAAAACACACACACAAGATCTACTGTGTATGCTACTGCCTAACTAGGATTTCAACTACCAGTTACATTAATAATAATTATAATAATAATAATAATAATAATAATAATAATAATAATAATAATAATAATAACAACACAAAATTCATTATTCTTAGAGCACATCAAAGTACAATAACGTTTTGTAAAAAAAAATGCCATTCATATGCATTACTTTTGCTTATAAAAATAAAAACAACTGCTGCACGTGCAGTTATTGGAATTGAGCAAATTTTGTTTGTTTCACTAATTAGCTCTTTAGCTGTGACACCTGTGTTCAGTAATGCTTTTCATATTTGAAAGCTCGCGACTTATAAACGACAATAGAAATAATGTATACAATTTTCAACATTTCACTGCGAATTTGAAAAATGTTATGTTAAAACTCTTCACCCATGAAAAAGTAAAACAGGAGAGAAAAAGTGTACATGGATCAGAATTCGGTAATTCTCAGACACTTACGGAGTTAGTATGATGTGTGAGCTTGAATTTGAGATGAAAGTAAATCCAGTTTTCGTTGGATGTTTAAAACAGCAACCCGCCGATCCCCTTCCAGGTGCAGCCGAGACCGATGCTTCGTCTTGACGGATGTCATTGCGGAAAATGTTGTCTCACACAAGTTGAAGCGAAGGGTAATAACAGGTCCACTGCTTTTCTTGATAAAATGGGATATTCATTCCGAATCTGCACCCAAAAATTTTCAAGAGACTTCGACTTAAATTCATTTTGAAGTATTCTGTCACTTCAGAGTTCTATTAGTTCCTCCTGTTCTGCCGTTGACAGGTGGGCGGTTACGTTAGTTTCAAATGGACTGCAAATCCAGTCATTCTCAGTTGAAGGTTGTGAAAATCTACCCTCAAATTTTTCACGAAGGTTTTGGAGGTGTCCTACGACAATTCCACTAATTTGACAAATATCTAACTCATTTTCTTCCAGGAATTCTCTTAATTCTTAAGTTTCACAGGCTTCAAACTGTCGTTTGCTAAAACTTCCAAACAAAGAACGCATTGAGTTTGTTCCTGATTATTATTCGAAAGAATGCTGGTAAAGCCTAATCTCAGATAATCGTCTTGATATTTACGCACTTTCACTTTGTGTGTAGAATTAATAATCCTGAAGGGAGCTGAAGTAGACGCGGAAGAACAATGGACTTTGTTTAAATTCGAACCTTGTTCTTTTTCTGAAACCCTTTCATGTGGTCTCTTTTTACCACTTCTAATAAGCCATGGGTGCGTCACTCGTATCAGTTTATTGTAAAGTTGGCTAACCACGCACTAGAATTCACCAGTTCACTCACTGTCTTTGAACTGACTGGAAAGGCCTAGCTGAATTCGAATCGGCAACGGCAGAAATAGAAGAATCCATTCTTGGAATCCATTCTTGAAAGGAAGTGGCGGTCACATTGTCAAGCGGCTTATTGTCATTAAGTGTTTGGTAAGGAGATGTCACTGTGGGTGGCGAGTGAAAGGGAGCTGTGTGGGAAATGTTACTTGCCACCTTTCTCAGAATTCCTGCTGCCAGGAGCTACTGGTCAGGTCTTGTGAAATAAGACAGCAAAGGTATGAGTTTATTATTCTTGAATGGTCTTGGGAGCTACCTGCCTACGATAGGGTCATGAATATGAGGATAGTAATATTTGTTACAGAATATGAAATATAAATATTTCAATCAAAGCCGGTGCCCCACTTTATCACTCTCTGAGCCCCCCCACTTTGAGAACCCCTGCTCTAGAGACAAGTTTTTAAATAATTCCCAACAACCTTTTTTCCCACTACAAGGAGCAAATAAAAAAAAACACAGCAGGAAATGTTACTTGCCCTGTTCCAACAAAAACAGCATGGAGTGAGTACCTTACTGACAACAGTCAATGCATCTTAGGCTTCTGTGCTAAACAAGATGTATTATATACAGCATGTCCTGCTTGTATGTATAATAAAACAAAAATTAATATCTAAAAGTAATAAATTATTTGTGGTTCATTTCTACAAGCAGAGAAACTTAAAATGTTTTTCTTTACATACCTAACAGCTTTGTGAAACCTGATGACAAGCAGTGACAGAAGACATTTGCAGAAGCAGATCTGGCAACAACAAAAAAAGACGTAAATGAGGCATTTCTTTATATGCTCTGTTTTTCTGTCAAGCCTACATTCCACATTTCTGGGAAAGTGAACAGACACAACTGCATCATGTGGGGAAGGACAAACCCCCATGCCATGGTAGAGCATAAACATGACATTCCTTAAGTGAATGTGTGGTGCATTGTTGAAGGACAGAGTACCGTTAATTCACAAAGGTGTCAAGGCACGTTGGAGCTGTATGCTTTGCCACAAATTCCTTGTGGTGTGACCTTCCAACAAGATGGTGCACCATGTAGATATTGCAATAGATTTCTTGGACCGAACCTCTCCTTTGAGAGAGATAGTCATCCGATATCTTGGCCCGTCTAGAAGCTTGATTTTCTCCTGTGGGGTTTTATCAAGAATCAAGTGTACCAAACACCAGTTTGTGGTCTACCAGATCTACACCATTGCATTCGAGCATCTACCGCAAATGCTACACCTGCAATGATACAAAACACATGGAGAGAGGTGGAATACAAATTCGACATCTGTTGCACCACTAATGGTGCGCATATTGAGTTGTATTAGGTATGTAAAAAATCATTTTGAGTTTCCGTACTTGAAACAAACCGCCATTAATTACCTCTATTAGTTTTGAAGATATTATTTTTTGTTTATTATACAGTACCGGTACATCTAATCCGGACACACTGTATATTTTGCCTCGTATATACATACGGCAAATGACAGTATATAGAATACATTTGTAAAAATAATTAAATAAGCAGGTTTATATGGTAACATGCAGGATTATGCATTTTAAAGATGAAGTGTTGTTCCACACATACCAGAGTAATACATGCTAACTCCAGGAGGTGGAAGATGTTGGCTTAAGGCTAGAAATTTGGTTGCCAGACTTGAATTGAATCTCAGCTTACAAAGATCTGCCCTGCTCCGTGCGTGGATAGAATCCCCTGCAAACAAGTAAGAGAGTGTTACTAGACAGCAATGGGCAAAGTATTAGAAAATAGGAATTTGATGAGTTGGTAGACTAACATACAGTACTTCTGTCATTCAATGTAAGAGCATAGGGAGAGGATTAGTCACCTAAGTTGTCAGCCTCAAATATCTCTTCTCCATTATCTACATTCTGTTTTCATTTTGATATACAGTATGGTAATTAGATGCTTATTAATCACTGTCCTCTTCATTCCTGCCTTTTCCCAGCATTAACTGAAGTGAGCGGCATATGTGGGTGAAATATTAATCTGTATTTCTAAAAATAAAGTGAACACATATTAAAAGTTTCTCAGAAATACTAATTTTTCATGTGTCTCTTATCTGTACATGTTGTATTGTCCTAGATATTAGCTTCACTAAAATAGTATTAATATTGTGTCTACTCTCCCATCAATGATTTTTTCTCAAAATATGTTCTGAAAATTTTCTTTTTAATGGAGTCTATTACTAGTTTGTAGTCACTCTGTATACTGTATACAAAATCCTGTATGGTAAGAACAACATGTCTCCACAAGAATTCTTCCTGCCTGTGGCCTTGGATAGTAATACAAACTTGTTCCGCTTTTTATAGAACTACTGTATTTACCAGCCATCTTGGCATTCTTCATATTCTGCTCTGTAATCATTAATGTATTACAACTTGCAATCTTTGAGGAGTGGACACGTCAGGTTGAATAAAGTATTGTAACCAAACTTTTGTAGTAGGTTACAGACATAGCTTTTAGTTTTTTTTGTTTTGTTGGTATTTTAGTTTGTTTTGTTTTATCGGGTTGCCAGCCATAGCCACTTGTTGGTAGGCCGCCATGGAGAATCTTGTGTGCTCTGCCTCGAGATTCTTTGATGGTGGTCAGCCAGTGTGTGGACCAGGTGGCCTTGGCAGATGGCATAGGTTCTTGACATGGCATCGTTGCCATGGGAATGAAGGGACTCTTGAGTGTTGATTTTGTGTGGGATGCCATGACATGGATAATGGAGGCCTGCTTATATGTTGATAAAGATGTATTAATAGTTTTGATTGCATGGAGAACATCTAGTAATATAAAAGGAGCAGAAGAATATTAAAATATTGTGAAGAGCCCCTTTTTCTTCATAATAATTGTTGTTAATACTGCACAACAGATGCAGGTAATGGAAGCTTGCCTTTATTAATAAATAGCGAATTTTGTGAAGTTGGTGTCCTGGTCTTTGTGAATTCATTTTAGCGAGTATATCGCCCCACCACTCTGAGGTGGCAAGTTTTATTCAAGTTACAATGGCGCCCAACGTGAAAGCACGAGGAATTTAAATGAATCACACAAAGACAGGAGTAGGGATGGGGGAAAACAATTTAAATAAGGAAGTTTCAAGGATGGCCATGTTGGAGACGCTTTTGGTCCGATATGAGAGGAGGAATAAGATGGAGGAGAGGATGATGAATAGCATGGCAAACCAGATGAATAGCATGGAAGTTCGGATGTGCAGCCGGATGGATAGTATGGAGGTGAGATTGTCGGAGAAGCTTGATGAGGTCTCTGAGCATTTGACAGAGATTATCCCAGACAGCCATGTTACTAGCCAGGTCAGTGAAGACAGTGTAGAAGCCACTAATCTGGAAACTAACCTAGGTGGTCAGATTGATGTTCTGGAACAGAGCCACCCTGAAGTAGAGAAGTTAGCAAGGGAAATTTCGAGCCAGGCACTGGAGACTAGCCAAAAACTTAACAGGGCAGAATCTGAGAGTGTGTCTGCAAAGGAAAGGGAAGAGGAAATCTATGACGTACGTAATGCTAGGGGGCGTCAAGAAGTGGAAAAGATAAGGTCAAGAAAGCTTGGTGAGGTCCTTGATGAGGTCAGTGAGCATGTCTGTGAAGCTTGAGAAGTCAAAGAGCAGGTGGATAGCATATGCATTGTAGAAGAGAAAGTTGAGATAGTCGAATCTGAGAGCGTGTGTCTAGAGGAAGAGGAGGAGATCTGTGATGTAAGTGATACTAGGGGGCATAAGAAAAATAATCAAGAAGTGGAAAAGATAAGGCGAGGTTTTAGAGGTATATGTTGGGGAGACCATAGGAGGCGAAGAAGAGAGCAATTGTGGAGGTAGACACAGAGGTCGCTGCCGACCTAACAGAAGAGGACGTCAAATGGAGGAGGACAATAAAACTAAAGACAAGGAGGAAGATGAGATAGAAGATAAAGCGAGGAAGCGTAGGAGGAGAAGGATGAGGATAGGCAGGAGAACAAGGTGGAGGGAGAAAAGGATGAGATGTAAGATAATGAGAAGAAATAAGAAGAGGAGGAGATATAAGACAGATCACGATAAGAGAGTGAAGGATCAGAAGAATTTCAAACATTATTCTCTTTTTAATTTCACTTTTAGAATTCAGTTTTTCTGTGGCATCTAGTAACCAAGTTCAGTACTAGTTGTCATTGATGGTGGCGTTTGGTAGCAAAAGTAGGAACTACTTGAAAATTGAATGTATACAGTCCTCACTTGAGTGAGTGGTTAACATGTCAGTTTACTAACCCCAAGCTTACAGGTTCGCTCCTGGCCGTGGTAAGTGATTTTTTTGAAAGGCGGCAGAAATTTACGACACGCATGTCATACGATGTTGGCATGTCAAAGAACTCATTTGATTTCAGTAGGCCATGTTCATTATGGCAAAATTAATCTCAGGAGTTTCCGCCAACGCAAAGTTTCTCAAGGAACACAAGAAGGATGAGGAAGAGAAGGATGTGAAGGACACCTGGGATACTGTAGAAATGGTGGAGGAAGTGCGGGAGGCGGACGATACTGACGGTTTGTTGAATCTAGTCGTGCGCTACCTATTATAACATGTATTTACTAAGCCAGAAACCTTGCCTGTAGTGTACACAACCTCTCACCCAAGTTTCATCGCTATCGGACGAATGGTATGTGAACGCATACAGGACTTTGTTGAACCGTTTCGCCCGTCGTCGCTCATTTGTTGAATCTACTATTGTTAAGTGGATTTACTAAGCCAGAAACCTTACCTGAAGTGTACAGAACATCTCACCCAAGTTTCATCGCAATGGGATGAATGGTATATGAACGCATGTGGGACTTTCTCGAAACAAACGCACGCCATTTTGTTGAAGCTACTCCCGCGCCATCTCTTGTACATTGGATTTACTACGCCTATAACTTTTCCAGGTCTGTGCACAACAACTCACCAAAATTTGATCGCAATCGGATGAATTGTATATGAAGGCATCGCCTACACGCATTTGTTTAAACTACTCGCGCGCTGTCTATTGTAAATTGGATTAACTATGCCTATAATGATTTCAGAAGTGTGCACAACAACTCACCAAAATTTGATCGCAATCAGATGAATGGTTTATGAATGCATAAAAGACCAACAAACGAACATCCTTTTATATATATATATATATATATATACACACATCAAAAAAAGTTTTGCATCACCTCGGTTCCAAGAGTTCCGGAACCGTTATATACAAAGGGAATAGAGATCAACACAAACAACATTTCAGCTCGTTTTATTGCTCATGAGACCCACACATTGCATGTTGTACCATCATACAGCTAGACTTTCAGCATTTGTGGTCCAGATTGCAGTACACACCACTACCTCTAATACCCAGTAGCACGTCCTCTTGCATTGATGCATGCCTGTATTCGCCGTGGCATAATATCCACAAGTTCATCAAGACACTGTTGGTCCAAATTGTCCCACTCCTCAACGACAATTCGGCGTAAATCTCTCAGAGTGGTTGGTGGGTCAAGACGTCCATAAACAGCCCTTTTCAACATATCCCAGGCATGTTCGATAGGGTTCATGTCTGGCGAACATGCTGGCCACTGTAGTCGAGCGATGTCGTTATCTTGAAGGAACGCATTCACAAGATGTGCACGATGAGGTCGAGAATTGTCGTCCATGAAGACAAATGCCTCTCCAATATTCTGCCGATATGGTTGCACTATGGGTCGGAGGATGTCATTCAGGTATCGTAAAGCCGCTTCGGAGCCTTCCATGACCACCAGTGGCGTACGTTGGCCCCACATAATGCCACCCCAAAACATCAGGGAACCACCACCTTGCTGCACTCGCTGGACAGTGTGTCTAAGACGTTCAGCCTGACCAGGGTGCCTCCAAACACGTCTCCGACGATTGTCTGGTTGAAGGCATATGCGACACTCATCGGTGAAGAGAACGTGATGCCAATTCCGTGGGGTCCATTCAGCATGTTGTTGGGCCCATCTGTACCGCGCTGCATGGTGTCGGGGTTGCAAAGCTGGACCTCGCCATGGACGTCGGGAGTGAAGTTGCGCATCATGCAGCCTATTGCGCACAGTTTGAGTTGAAACATGACGTCCTGTGGCTGAACGAAACGCATTATTCAACATGGTGGCATTGCTGTCAGGGTTCCTCCGAGCGGCAATCCGTAAGTAGCGGTCATCCACTACAGTAGTAGCCCTTGGGCGGCCTGAGCGAGGCCTGTCATCGACAGTTCCTGTATCTCTGTACCTCCTCCATGTCCGAACAACATCGCTTTGGTTCACTCTGAGACGCCTGGAAACTTCCCTTGTTGAGAGCCCTTCTTGACACAAAGTAACAATGCGGACGCGATCGAACTGCGGTATTGACCTTCTAGGCATGGTAGAACTACAGACAACATGAGCAGCGTACCTTCGTCCTGGTGGAATGACTGGAACTGATCGGCTGTCGTACCCCCTCCGTCTAATAGGCCCTGCTCATGCATGGTTGTTTACATCTTTGAGCAGTTTTAGTGACATCTATGAACAGTCAAAGGGACTGTATCTTGGATACAATATACACAGTCAACGTCTATATGCCGGAGATCTGGGAACCGAGGTGATGCAAAACTTTTTTTGATGTGTGTATATATATATATATATATATATATATATATATATATAAGATTTACTAAATCATTCAGTGGATTTTATTTATTTAGCCTATGGCTTTTAGTGCCAGGAGTGTCCGAGGACATGTTCGGCTCGCCGAAGGCTGTAGCTGCTTCAAGCGGTTCCAACTTTCGCCACCAGATGTGGAAATACATATACAGTATGTATTGTTTCTGGAATGCCAATAGGAGCAAATGTTCAGAATAATCTTTTAATGCTAATACATTGAGTTGGTAACTTTTAACTTACCGGTATTCGGATTTTTTTTGTTTTGTTTCATTGAGGGGCTTGGACAACTTGGTCATTTAGCCCTGTGTACTAGGGTATAAATTAATTATTTTGTCTGATAACCTGTATTATTGTGGTATCTGAATTAGTGTGCATTTGTAATTCAGGGGAGGACTGGGAAGGAGGCAGCCATGGCCTTAATTTAGGAACCATCCCGGCATTTGCCTGGAGCAGAAGTGGAAAAACACAACCACTTCCAGGATGGGTGAGGTGGGAATTGAACCCCTCTTCTCAGTTTTGCCTCACGAGGCTGAGTGTACCCCATTCCAGCCCTCAGACCAGATTTAAATTTGTTGCCAAAGCTGGAAATCAAATCCGGACCTCTAGGGCGACAGCCAAGCATGCTAGCCGCTACACCACAAGCGGGTCCATAAATACAGTTAAAGCACATACCTTGCCAAAACGCGAAATCATCTCTAGCACCTTCATATCCAACGCAGTCAGCCTGCCAGTGGAGGAACAAGTCGTTTCCAAAGCCTTCAATGCTAACACTCAAGCCTGCCATCTGTGAGCCGGCCGTGTCAATCATATTGTCCACTAGGGAGTTCCCTGTTCCACCGTCGAGTACTGTAGTCTACAAGAATGAACACATAGATATAAATTTAATTACATAGAAATCTGATATCTACACTTTTCAGGGGAATTAAGAAAAATATTGTAAGTTGTGGAAAAGTGGTAAATGACAGGAAATCAAATATATTTACTACTATTTTACCTCAACTTGTATATGAATGCTAGGTATGAATGGTATTAAAATAGGATTTCACAAGTTGAACTATGACTGCAATTGGTCATCCATATTCTTTGAATACTCTATTCTTGTTCAGAACACTTGCACAGTTTCTCAAGTCATCAGAAGGCAAATTTTACTTCCTGGAGAGAAACCTGATTTTGAAAGAGTTTCATTACCTCACCCTCTTACTTAGTGGTAAAGGTTAACAAAATTCTTTTTGACGCAACACTCTCCAGTATGTAATAATGATATGTGTTCTGTCAGCTACAGGTATATGCATCATCATGTTGCGGCACCTCTCTCTGAATGAATGAAATTCTTACTGTCCCTGAAGTCCCAAGTTTGCAGTAAGACAAGTATTCCACAAAGAGTAATTTTGATGATTGCGAGAGTAAGGATGTTACAACACCACTCTTGGGCCAATTTAAAGCTCAGTGCCGTAAAGACTCCAGTTCTCAGTAAGTCATATTGTATAGTGCACCAATTATCATCAGAATGCAGATTTGCAGTCACAGCAGTAGGCTAGATATCACAATGTTATGGTATCCACACACCCAGGCAATTGGCATCATGCTTAATTCCTCACTGCCTCAACAAACAGCACACCAGGTCGCCCTTTTGGTGGGCAAACGTACTTCATATTATGTTATTGGTTTTACGTCCCTTTTAACTACCCTGGCTTTTAGAGACGCCGGGAGACGTACTTCAGCCAACACCTCAACATGGACTTAACATGAAGCACTATGACAGTACAAGGGGGAGAAAAAAAAAACCAATTGAAATTAATTTTCTGTAAGCTAGTGGCTCACTGCCAAAACATACTGCAACTAGAACAAAATCTAATTTCATGCAGCTTGTGATAATATTGGATAACTACCGTAATCGAGCTTGATAGGACACTAGAATATTCAGCACTTCACACATTTGTTTATCTGGCATTGCACAGGGTTGTGGGGGTGGTGAAAGTATTCAGAGAAAGTAATTGGGCTAACTACAATTACTTCCAAAATATTTTACTGTATATAAATTACATTTCCACAAAGTCTTCCTCTTCTATCGCAAATGTTTCTGCTTATGCAGGTCGTTCACAGAGCCTCTTCCAATCCTCTCTTCTCTCACACATTCTGTCATTCAGCACTTCCTGCCACTGTAGTCCTCTCTGGTTCACATCATCTTTCACTTGATCTGTCCATCTTGTCCATCGTCTTCCTGTTGGTCTTCGTCCAGATTCAGACCATTCCAAAGCTCCTTTTGGTAGTCTCTCTTTACCCATTTGGTTTACATGTCCGAAGCATTTCAACCTATTTCTCTCCATTGTTTCTTTTAGGGGGTTGATCTGAAGTGTGTTCCGTATTGTTTCATTTCTTAACCTGTCCCTTCTTGTCTTTCCCAAGATCCCTCTAAGAAAACACATCTCTGTCGCTTGCAGTCTACTCAGGTCTTTCTTTGTCCAGGTCCATAAACCAAAATTGGGAGATAATATGATTGGTATATCATGATCTTTACTTTGGTAGGTATGTTCCAATTCCTAATTATTTCAGACACGCTATAATAAAATTTTGAGCAATTTTCTATTCTCATCGAAATGTCTTCTTTGTTGTTACCTTTCCTGGTTAGTCCTTCCTAGGTATTTGTAAGCTTCTGTTTCTTTGAACATTTTTCCATTACAACTAACATCTTTCATCTTTTCATTTTCTCTGCTGAGTTTCATTACTTCAGTTTATGTGAAGCTAATTTCCATGCCTACTTCAACAATTACCTTCTGCCATGTATTGAGCTGTTCTTCCACATTTCCACAAAGTGATAGGTAAAATTACGACTGCAGTAGTTACACACACTAACGCTCAAGGCCATGGGGCCTGGCTATCACTAAACTAGGAAGAAGAGTGGGTTCGCCCATCCTTGAAATGAGTTACAATGGCGACGGTATTTATCACCCGAGGCCTTTCTAGATACCAACCTCTTCAGAGGAGTTAATGAATAAAGATGAATGAAACTGGGCAAGGAGTAAGAAGGTACCATTCTGGCATTTGGCTGCAGTTGAAAATGGGGAAACCACGAAAGATTATTGCAAGGACAGCCACATACCCCTCCTTAAAATGGCAAGCTTACTGTAATTGCAAGTAAGCCTATGCATAGACTATTAGGCATCCAGAACCACAGTAACACGAGTTATGAAACAGGTTCCACCCATATCCAAGTGCATGGGGCTGATAACCTCGATGCTCCAAAGTCTTTGCATTACATAACTACTGCACTTTGAATTCCATAATTACTATGTACTGCACCCGTTCATCCGAGGCATGCGATGACCCATCTGCCATTACATCCCAGGCCAGAGTGGAGTTAAATGAACATGAAATAAAATAAGGAATGTGTCGGAAATTCAGTTGAAATATCACAAAAGCAGAGGGTAACACGAGATAAAGTATCTCTAGGGTCGTTACGGGCTTAAATTTAATCATAATAGCAAATAGAAATGGGCGCCATCAACTGAACCCCTAGCAAACCACATCCTTTCTGGTTAAGCCTTAATCGAGACAAAGGAAATGATTGGGAAACAACATCATCAGATCACAACTAAGATAAAAACAAAATTTATTTAAACTTGATCAGTCAGACAGAAAAAGAAACATAAACCCTGCCTAAGAGTATGGTCGAATGTAAAAGTTATGATGTTATAGTCCTCACAAATCGAACCATCTCTGCACTATCTTAAATAATTTTCATCCACATGAAAAATAAAAATAACTAAAGTTCGCTCGAGTCCTCAGGGCCACCGTAGCACTATGTCTTTTCGTCACTGACATTTCGTGATCCCTGAGACCTAACTTTCGTTAACGTAACATCAGTAATGTGGATGTACAGAATGTTAATCTGTCGAACACAAAATATCATAAAAACACTTATATTTAATTATTCAATCATTTATGGCTTAAATGGCATTAATCAAAGTTGAAAATCTCAATAATCACTCCTTAAAAATATTAACAATTAATTTATACACCATATTTACATCATCGCTAACCACTACTCGGTTGTGAATCAAAGAAAACTTCACTACTCATCTGTTATCACCATCATTATCATGTCAAAATAATTAAATGTTTCTCACATCAGCTCTCATTCCGTTATTCGTTATACTCAAATCAGAATTATTAATTCATTACCATCAGATCATTTAAATAAATATTATATTCATCAATTCATTGAATCATTAGTAACTCACCCTCACACTCTCATTTCATTATCTCATTTAAATTAAATTATCTCAATCCATCCATTTAAATTATTTAATCCATTAATTTAAGTTGCAATTAATCAGTTTATTTAAATCATATCATTTTTAAATTAATTTAAATTTATTTAAATTTTATTAGTTATCAGCTCCTTTAATTAATTATCACCTTTTAATTCATTTATTTATCAGCTGTTTAATCAACTATTAATTTATTTAATTCATCGGCTGTTTAATCAACCATTAATTTATTTAATCCTACGGGTCAGATCATTAATATGTTTAAACTTCAGATTATTATTCCATAAATTATTATTATTATTATTATTAGAAAATCTTGGATTATCAAAAATTATTTATTTATTTAAATTCCTAAAAATTGTTTAATATGGGTTATAGAATGTTGTCTCAAAATTTTACCAGTTCCAAGCTATACCTCATACTTAATTATCATGCCAAAATAATACGTTGCCTTCACAAAATCACGTTGGATCTCACTATCTAAAACTTCACCATTTAATTTCACTTTGTCAAATATCACATTTGAACACCATAATTACTTCACATAACACCACAATTATTCAGCACACAGCATGAATTTCAAAATTACGCTAGACTGGGTACAACGACCTCATGTCTGCCTCAAAACTATCATTGGCAATATTGCAAACCTTCAACTGGCAACCTCAGAACTGATGTAGTAATCAGCTGACAACCAATAGCGTTACCGATAGCAATACGTCAGCCGTGAGATCACGGTGACGTCACCGATCTCCCTGAAAACTCCCCAGACGCCGCTGTACCGCAATGTATAGTTGAACCAAACTCTCTTAAGATCCTCAAGATTTACTTAAGAAAACACCAATGTGTTGTATTAACTCACATCAAAATATCTGATAATGATCTGCCTCAAAATAAATTCTTACAATAAATAACTCGTCTTACAAGGTTCAATTACTTGAAATCCTTCTCAAAGGTATGAAATCACTCACAATGAGTATCAAAATTATTAACTGTTAAATGAATATACTCTCAAAAGAGTATTGCAACAAACTATTGGATTGGCAAACAAGAATTACAAAGTATAACCCTGCTGACATTTATTTTTAACTTATTTAACAAAAATCAACTAATATGTGACTGGTAGTTTATTGTTTAATCCTCTTACGATCATAATTACACTCAGATGATAATATGAGACCCTCAATTGGCAGGTTAGGTGAGTACCACCACACAGCTACGCAAGGTAAGAGGCCCCACCTCGTAGACTAGTGAATGAATGTACATGATTGGAATCAACAAGACTCTACTTGTCACATAAAAGAAATATGCATTCACTTGAGTGAATGAAATTTAATATCACCAAACAATCCAATAAAAGAAAAAATCCCTGCTGATAAACTCTACATACTCGCTAGTATGCAATGAACTGACGAAAAATTTTAACTATTCAATTGCAGATCACGAGTTCGAAACACTCGCTAAAAATATCCATAATCAAGAAATGCTGTCATCGCAGAAAAATATAAAGATCAAATCCTGCTTAATAAAGTCAATCAATGGTGAGAACGTTGGATAAATGTGCCTGCCATATCATATGGTAACACAATATTTTAGCAAACGGAGTGGTAAAACATTCAAGCCATGTCGAAAAAGTAATAATAACACTCCTATCAAAAATACGAGTGTGCCCAGTGCTCATGTTAAAATCATATCAGTAATGCCATAACTCTTACAAAACCTTCATATTCCAGATGTTAATAAAATTCTAAGATCGTCGGTAATCCAAGTGTTTGCCACAGATTTCTCGCAAGATCGACGAAAAACGCTGTATTAATCACTGAACCAACACCTGACTCCATCCAAGTGAACTTGATGTTGTAATAATCCTCTTCGTTAGGAACCGAATCCATCGCTCTGAGCTGCCATCACGTCTCCGTATCCGCCTACCGCGACATGATGAAATGAAGAGCATCCATCATGGATATTGTCCAAAATTCTCCACAAAAGTTCGAAAACACTGAGTTCTCCATTCTCTCTTCGGATGTGTTACGCCACTGTTCAGTAAAAAGTTCGATCGACATTCATTAATAATGTTCGTCTTCACTATGATCGAATTGCACTGGTAGAAAATATTGTGACTTCAAAAAGTGTACTTATTTGTCAGACACCCTGTAACTGTGTTCGTTGTGAATAAATTGTATAAATGTTCATGACGTGTAACTTTTATACTGCACGTGCCACGATTCACAAAGTGCACAAGATCACACATCTTAACTTGCCAAAAGCAGTAATGTTTGAACGGCCCTATGGTCGCCTTAAATATGTCCGGTTCAAATGCATTATAAAATATGCTGTAACACCGCTGAAATAAGTTAAGTCCATCTGACTATCCGTAGAAAAATGTGTAACTATAACTGGACTGAACGACTGGACTGCTGAAATCCAAGTCCCAACATCTCAAACTTGAAAAATGTCTGAGTATAATGTTCAACTCGTTGACTATCACATCGTAACAAAATGTCGCCCACAGCACGACACGTTCCGCTTCACTGTCCATGCGTAACATGAGGTTAAACACTGGCCTCATTATACTGCTTCGCTACGCGGTTATTCATTGAGAATGTAGCCGAAATAATGTTTCTCATTCCTAGTGGAATACTGCGTGTTACTTCGGTACGTTATACGCTTGCAAAAGCGTTGCTGTTTCACCTGTATGTGAATGCAATGTTGAAAATAACATGTGTCTGATCACCGGCTTCCTGGCTAAATTTAACGGCTTGCTTGACTCGCCCTTCGGACAGCCTGTGCTCCAATACCGAACTCCTAAGATTACATTGCCAGCTTCGCTTAGCGACTCTCTCTTGCATGTAATTCGCCGTATTGCACTGCCTTTAAAACTGTATCGCTCCACGACTTGTTGCGTGCACCTACTGTTACAGCACAACTTAATCAACTCAACTATGTTGCTTGAATGATACTCCTCGCTCTTGTCACTGCGTGCGGCCAGCTCACCTTGACCTAGCACGTGACTTCCTCCTTCCTTCCGCTGTCTGACGTCACAGATCTAACCTCGACCCCTATCTTCTGCTATAAAGTCATAACATAACTTAAGGAGTAATCCACCTTTCTTCAAGTTGTTGTCAATAATATCTCTCGTTATTTCCATCTCTTCTGAGGTTAGATAAGACTTTATTTCTAATTAATCTTCATAAACATCCATTATTTCTCCCATGATTCCTTACGTTTGAGGGGTAGTGGCTCCTTCTCCCTCAGCCTCCTACGTCATTTCCTGCAACTCTTCTGACTCGATCTGAGCGCTATCGTTTCTCCTTAACCACAAATCTCAACTATGGCTCTACCACAACTGGCGTAGCCGATAGCCTCAACTAGGTAACGGGTACAGTACGCAATTATAGCCCGACGGGGGAGAGGAATTATACTGTGGTAATAAGGTAGGAAACATTGGGGCGATATCCTGGTTAAAACTTGGTCCTACTGGGTAAAAAAAATCCTCTCGGCACACCGGAAAGCGGAGATAAGATTTCACCGAGCGAACTAGGGAATAGGGTATAATAGGCAAAATATGCAGGTTTTCGTAGTAGGATCAGACCTCATTCATTGCGAGAAAGTATTTTACAATTGGAGCTTAATTAACTTTGTTTTTCGTCTTTCTATGCATATTTTTTAACATTTAATGTCTTACGGGGACGGTAACCTTCTTGTCATTTGGGGTCCATTTTTATACTTTTGGTCACGCTGTCCTTATGCAAGATTCCGACACTGATGTGTAACTATCTAACAGTCTGTTACTTCTTCACGCAACATTTTATCTCCCGCAGAGATGTTGGTTCCTCAGTTTAGGGGCTGCGACAACGTGGTCATGTAGCCCGTATACTTTGGGTGTGTGTAGAATATGTCTGATAAACGGTGTTAATTGTGATGGCTGTATTAGTCTGTAATTCAGGTAAGGACTGCAGACGGTCAATTTCAAGTAGTAGTTCCTAATTTTGCAACCAAATACAACCGTCAACGACACCTAGCTGTGAACTTGGCTACTAGATGCCACTGCAAATCGCAACGAACGTTGGAACTTCCCCTCCGAAGGAAAGCATACTGAGGGATTTTTAGCGCTCTTAGAAAATCCGATGACTTCGGCCGGCTTTGAACCCGCGACCTTGGGCATAGAAGTTCAGTATGCTACCAGTTACGTCACCGAAGCCGCTTCCCACAGAGTCAGATGGAAAACGGAATGTGATCTCGTGCAATGCCGTTGTCATGGCAACCTCTGATGGCTCATCCCTTATCAATTTAGTAGCGTTGTCATGGCAACCTCTAATGACTCTTGGCATTTTTTTTTGATTCCGAAATCATTTTGCTCATCCCTTGGCGTAATGGTGGTTCATATCAAAAATTATTTCAGACAAAAGTTTTAGGTAATTATCAGGGGAATATGGTCCATTCTGTACGGTTTAGAGAATGTGCTTATTAAGAGAGATATGATAAATGATTCCTGAAAACCCCACTTTTTCCCACCCCTTTGGTCAATGGTTGGTGCTATAAAAAAAACTTTTTAAACAAACATTTTTGGCACTTAGACGACATATTGGCCTGTTCGCCATCTCTTGATGAATACAGTACTTATGCATTTGTCAGTTGGCACAGGCTAGAGTAAAAGGTGGCTTTTCACCGATGTCTCAGTCTCACTCATGGCTGTGATTATATGGAAGCTACTGAGGTATGGGTGGTGCTTAGTAATGGCATTCGAGGCACAGTCAGTGCCTGTGAATGCTGTGAAAGGTTCAACTCATAGGGTTAGGACTACTGTTCTGACTCAGTGAGGAAAGCAATGGCAAACTACCTCACTCCTCTTCTTGCCTAGAACGCCTCAAAATAGTGCTGCCTTGGGTTTTTGTGGGTATCTACTCACATAACGTAACGGCGGTACTTTTTGAGGATCCAACCAGCCTTCGGGCTGACTACCTAACAGACAGACATACGACATATAGTATGAACTTTGAAAGGATTCGATATTTCACGTATTAAGAGAGTTATAGCGATATTTCACTTTTTTTGAAAGAAGCCCCTCATTTTCGACCGATTTGGCCATTAATTAACTCGACCGAGATTTTATAGGGATACAAATTATGTAAAAAATTCAAAGTGATTAGTGCAAAATTACGGCAGTTATCGTGTCCACAAGAAACCGATATATATATATATATATATATATATATATAGTACTAGCAGGTACCCGCGGCTTCGCCTGCGATCAAGACAATGCATTATTGCTGATAATTGGTCTATTCTATTACAGCAATCGCGGCTACAGGAGGGTCCATTCTAATTCTGAATATTCTGATACATATAGTATATTAATATGAGCAGCAAAGTGGGAATTTTATAGAGTTGTGAAAGACTGCAGGGTTCGATGTTACATAATGTTAACACATTTTAAAATTACGTTTTTAGTTTTGCCATCTTCTGCTGAGACATAACGATTTTGTTGTCCGGATGCTCGCGAGCACGCCAGATACAGTTGCCCATGGGAAAAAAATTGTTTTGTCGGTATAAGGTGTGCCTTGTGCGGGGTTTCAATGGCCGTGAAAGACAAATTACCAACTTTATTGAAATAAGTTTGCCCAATTCCTCAGTAAGAGTAATTAAGAAAAAATTATAATTTAATGTGACAGCCTGTAGAATACGACACATTCGTCTGAGAATATGGGTTGCTGATCACGGTAAAAAAAAATGAAAAATAGCAGATCAATATTGGCAAACAGAAATATTCAGTTAACAAAAAACAAATTTATAAAGAAAATGAAAGCATACCATGCAAAATAGAAAGCATCTTAACATTGTAAAATAGCGTAAAATCCGAAAGCTCGCTCACAATTACCAGCTCAAAAAGTATAAAATTAGACTCAAAATCACGCTCGTATCCGACCCCAAAAACCACATCTATAAATAAAATATATCTCATTTTATGCATATCAATGCGAGGAGCAATGTTCGTGGTTTCCACTTCTACGGACCCCGCGTTTTAAGGCCCTAAAACGAACGGTTTTCGAGATATTGCCAGAAAACTATCCCCAGTCTGCGAAATTGCATCGGTTGCCATAGTAACGTTGATCTGTTTCTCAGAGGGAACACAGTTATTTGGGAATATCTCCGAAACCGTTCATTTTAGGAACTTAAAAAGTGTGTTTCGGGGTCCCTACAGGACCTCCGAGTATTATTTCTCGTATCTGGCGGCTTAAAATGAGCTAAATCCGATCTTTGTACCGGCTGTCCTTGCTCAGGGCCAAAGGGCCGAAAAAAGTCACGTACAAATTGAATTTTCAAAAACCGTTTCTTAGTGAGCCTCTACATACTCGGATCAACCAACATGCAAAATTTCAGGTTTCTAGGTCTAGTGGTTTGAGCCCTGCAATGATGAGTCAATTTTGGATGCTCAGTGCCAAAGGGCCGAAAAAGTCACTTACAAATAGAATTTTCAAAAACTGTTTCTTAGTGAGCCTCTACATACTCGGATCAACCAACATGCAAAATTTCAGCTTTCTAGGTCTAGTGGTTTGAGCCCTGCGGTGATGAGTCAATTTTGGATTATATATAACTAGCAGATACCCGCGGCTTCGCACGCGTCGTAGTCATGTCATATTGTTATTCAATGAAATGCAGGTTTAACCCCGTTAACACCTCTTTAGAACCTGAATATCCAAAAATCCCGCCTTAGTAGACGTTTTCGACACACAACAAACATATCCCCAAAATATCATTCTTTTAACTTTGATAGTTTTGGTTGGTCGATGAGAGTGAATATCCAAAAATCCTTCCTTAGTGGAAGTTTTTCTTCCAGAATTTCACCCCTCCCCATGGGCCCCTTAAATTGGATTTTTGAAAAAACGGTCGAACACCTATTTATTTATTTATTTATTATTAAGCTGATTGTTTTCCTCTGAGTTTCAAACTCCTCGCCTATGTCGATTAAGAGATGCACGCTCCGTTAGGAATCCTTCAACCTCCACTTTTCACCCCTTTCACTCATAATATACACCACATCGAAAAACCATTATACATGTTTCAGCTTATTTTTAATGATTAGTTTATATGCCAAGTATCCCCAAATGAAACCACTCGTGAGATATTATTATTCAATGAAATGCACGTTTACCCCCTTAACATCCCTTTAGAACCTGAATATCCAAAAATCTTTCCTTAGTGGACGTTTTCGACATACAACGAATATATCCCCAAATTTTCACGTTTCTAACTTCAATAATTATGGCTGGGCGATGATGAGTGAGTGAGTGAGTCAGGACATTTTCTTTCATTTATTTTTGAGAATTTCACTCCTCCCCATGAAGCCCTTAAATGGGATTTATGAAAAAAAAAAACTGTCGAACACCTATTTACTTATTTTTAAGCTGATTTTTTCCACTGAATTTCAAACTTCTCGCTAATGTCGTTCAAGAGATACACGCTCCGTTAAGAATCCTTCAAACCAAAATTTTCACCCCTTTCACCTCATAATATACACCATATCGATAAACCCTTAAGACATAAGTATGCTTATTTTATTGATTAATTTATATGCTCTATATCACATCCCCAAATGTAACAACTCGTGAGATAGTTCATCAATGAAATGCAGGTTTAACCCCCTTAACACCCCTTCAGAACATGAATATCCAAAAATCCATCCTAGTGGACGTTTTCGACATACAACGAACATATCCCCAAAATTTCAAGTTTCTAACTGCAATAGGTTTGGCTGGGGGAAGATGAGTGAATATTGTACAGCCCAGGGGCAGTACCCCTAGGACCTAACCCACCCCTTCATCTTTCACCATTAACTACCCTCACAGGCATGCCATAAGCCTCACACACTTCCTTGACTCAAGCAGGCACAGCGGTATTGCTGCCAGCCACGCTTACACAACTTACAAACAAACACACTATCTGGAACAGCAACAGTGATGAAACGCCGAGTAAGCAACTCGGGGAAGCCTTAAAAGGTAGACCCGGGAGAGCCCAATTGTCTATTCGCGGCCAGCGGCTCTGCATCTCCAGGTCCGTCACAGCTCCATCACGACGTCACCAGGTGAGAATTAGTAGTGTGTTCAGATCTCCTAATTACTTGTAACACCTCACCCAGAACACTTTTGTATTTGTACACTTTGTTTAATACTCGTCCACTATTTAAAGGGATAGCACATTATCGCCACTGATCAATAAATACTTGGTCAGTAAACACATACTTCTTGTAATCATTTCACACATCTTTACATCCTTACGCCACACCTGCACTTGTTCCTAATTGCCCCTGACCGTGAATGCTGATAACCTCATCGTCAGGAAACCTATTGTGTTAGCATAACAGACAGGCAGCAGCCAAGTGCCGACTCTGCACGTGTGCTCGACTTCACTCGCTCACGCTAATTGGTAAGCTAAGTTAATAGCTCCGTCTCAGACATTCATCCCTCAACAGGTAGACGCACCCCGTAGGAACGCACCCCAACAGATCACATCCTTTCACCAACACTTACACTAGTAGTCTACCCCGATTACGGGAAACTACATCCTTTCGGAAACTACCCCAAATTAATACATCTATACTACCCTGTTTATCCCATCCCCCAACACCGGGATAAAACAGATTGGTGGAGGGGCCACTACCACGAAAATTTAGGGACTCAAACAACGAGCCCTCGTGGTAGAGCGATCCGTACTGAAAGCAGCCAAGCGAAATTTGAATATAATTTTTTAAGAGAAAGCATTATTTTTTTTCTCTGCAAATATAAGGGGGAATTTTTAGGACATCCACCCTCCCTAAAGAAGTACCATCACACTTCACACGCCCATAGGCACACACATTTTTTCTTAACACATACACAGTTCAAGATGGCCCCCCTATACCGTTTAGCCATGCTAAAGAATATTGGGGAATACCAAGATTTAATTGCCTGGCATAAGGTCTTTGCGACCAGGCAGGATTACCTCCAAAAGTATCAACAGCTCCTCCACGCACAATATATACGCGTGATTAAGTCGCTAGTCCGGCCAAGGAACATGGCGCAAAACAGAAAAATGAGAGGCAAAGTGCCCACTCTGCGTAGACAGTTGAATCGCTCCCATTGGAGGCTACACTGTCTACATGACGTAATGTTCCAACAATATGAGGCACTGAACATACAACATAAATACGTAGGGACTAGCGGTACCAAAGTCGCCGAACAGGCCATATGCCTTAATCGGCAGTATGCCCAAATTCGGGAACTACAGGCCAATAATGCCATCTTCGAGTTTGCAGCAGGGCCGCCAGAAAAACAAAGACAGGACACAGACACAAACACGTTAACGCAGCAATTTGCGAACATGTCCATCACTACACATACCACAAGGGAAGGAGTCTGGCATGGCCATAGGCCAGAAAACGGTCAGGCTAGCCTCCAACACACTGCAGTTACACCCACACACAAGTACGCATCCCGCAGCTCCAGTCCAGGAGGCAATTTTGCCAGACCTAGGGACAAAACCTACACCAACCCCCTCAGAACAAATGAACGAGAGGGAGTTGACGCCAGGGCTCTCAGACACACACGATTACACAAAGAGGAACCTGGAGGAACCTATATCATGGACAGATGATACAGAGAACGTGCCACAGCACAGTAAGCCCATACAGACCCACACACATAGACAGACACAATGGAAGGGGCCCGCCGTGGCCATAATCCAGAAAACGGCCAGGCTACCCTCCAATACATTAGAGGGACGCTCACAGACAACTACACGACCCCTACCGCCAGTTCAAAGGGCGATTTCGCCAGAATGGAGGCGGACACGGACAAATGCACCCCCAGTGCAAAGAAATACAGGGGGGTTGCTTACAATTCACCAGGCTGTAACACACACGCCTGTGCGTAACATTATCCCCCATACACAGTCTACACGGGGCATAAGGGAGGTTTTACCGCCCACCCCAAGAGGCCAAGGCGACAGGAGGACATACACCTCCACAGACACGGATAGGGTAGTGCAAAGTCGATCTAGACCCTCAAAAACAGGCACACCTAGGCCAACAAACGGGCAATACAGTAAACGTAAGCCCAGGCTCACCCTACTGCAAAACCCGCAGGAAAACAGTGGGGACCCACCACAATGGAAGGCGGAAGCCTATGCCGTCATTTCAGGATGAGCACAGTCACCCCGTCGGGCAACAGCGCTCGGGCGAGGATAAAAACATTCACAGGGGAAAATCCACTCCCAAGATAGAGAAAAACTGGCTAGAAATAAGGCAATTTGTAGGCACAGTAGAATTAAAGCCAGGGACATAGACACGAGGGAACAGATAATTACACGGAAGAAATCGCACAAACAACATAAACACACAATCCCATAGAAAAACCATAGAATCCCATATAGACACTGTGTTCCATCAAGTCATGATTAAGAATTAATGTATGCATAAGAGGGTTTAAATTGCATGTATATTACTTGCATGGCGATCATCGTGTACACGTCTTAAATAGACACTAGGGATGACATATGAATTACACTAATGTCATTCACCACACAAACATGAACACGGGGAGGTTCTTTTACATACAGGGAATACACAAATTGACACAAAAACACACCCGGGCAATTGGTTATGGTTTCCAATTCCGCCCGCAAAAAGAACGCGTCCGAGTTCCTGCTACCACGTTGGACAGGTCCCTTCAAGGTTTGCAGGAAGGTATCTGATCTAAACTACATAGTGAACGAGCGGCATGGACATAAACTCATTAAGGACACTATACACGCCCGCCGTATGAAGGCGTACCACACTCGAAAAACAACACTCACAAATAAGGGCGGAAACGCCGCAAAAGGAAAGGAAGCGGCTCCACTTGCAGACAAGGTAAGAAGGCCCAAGAGATAGGCCTGGAACCGCGAGGACCTCACCAGGATCGAACCTGCCACAGACACCTAGCTGCCACACATGCTACTAGAGGCCAGGAGATAAAAGCGCAAGAACGCTTGAGCCACACAAACATGAACACAGGGAGGTCCTTTTACATGCAGGGAATACATGTACTAACACGAGAACACACACAGAGAAAGGAAAGCCCTGAAACACAAAACTACGAGGACACCAACACATAAATTACACAGATATAGACACACACACCTAGCCGCGAGACATAACACTAGATGCCACACGGACAGACAGCGGGCACAGATGACATAAATGCTACACCACACAACTTTGACACATGTAGCGTCATCGCATAAGAAACCAAAATATAAGGCACGGTAATTGTAAGGAAACGAAGGGCCTTGTGGAAAACATATTTTGACATGCTCATATTTGCAAGGTTACGACATGAGTGCTGTACACTTCAAATGTCAACAGGCGGACAGGAAACACGGTAACAACAGCAGGCTTTATCGCATGAGGTAACCTAATACTTTGCACACTCAGCGCGAATACGTGACGCACCAGGCGGCCAGACCCATTCTACAGCCTTAGTAGAATTACGGTCGGCAAAGAATCATTCACTATGGATTCAAAACCACACTACGCCCACAAATTAAGACCAGGGTCAACCAAAACTCACACAGACGATATATACGGGTCATACTTACACGTGCGTAGGCCCGTTCCATGGTATTCGCTATACTAACCTAATTAGGGCATTAGCGACCCCGGGACTACCAATAGGGGACGTACCTGGAACACCAGGCCTCTACGGAGACCACAAAATACTCTTTTGGACCATAACGCCCGAAATCTAAATACGAGGGACGTCCAAGAGTACATGGAACACCCACACTAGGTGAACACAGACACAGTAGACAATCTAAAACCTATGGCAGAGTAAACGGGACTAATACCAGTTACCCAATGACACTTAGTTTCGTATTACGATACCAGAGGCCACACAGACACACGCAGCAGAGGTACGCAATTTAGGGTCCGCATCATAGATAAGGACAAGCGAGACCAACAGACATTAAACACACAAAGTGGAAAACCACATTTCAACACGGGACGGTATGAGAATTAGTGCGGGGCACTTAGAAATGCCCCGGAAATTGGTCAGGATACGCTCCAAAAAGCGGAGATGATAGGCACAGGTACACGATCACACAAAGTAGGGTAACACCACATGCCAACGGCCAAAAATCATGGGAATTCAGTACAGGGGCGGTAGACTACCCCGAACATACGCAATAGACTTGCTAGACACAAATCATAGATAATTACATAAAGCAGAGGTATTGCGGAAGCAAAGTCCAAACAAGCTTGGGAGCGAAAATATGACAGGTTAACACATTGTCCTTTCTAAAACACAAACATATATTAACACACGGACATTGGCAGACAGCACGTTTGTTATTCTTCCGGCATGTCACTGAAGACATACAGTACACAAAGGCGATAAACAAATATACAGGAAATAATGCACTGCGAGTAAGCGAATTCCAACGTGTCGCCATCCACCGTACGCGGAAATATTTTTGCAACAACGGAACGTGACAACAATACACAGACATGATGACATGACACAAAGCAATAATAGGAAGCCATACACTGACAACACGGATGTTTACACAGGAAGAGAAGACGGTATCACATTAGGTTGCCTAAAATATTACACAAATATTGCAGACCAGATTTGATTTGGGAAACACACTATTTTAGGACTACCAGTAATATGACGGGAACATACACACATCAAAAAAAGTTTTGCATCACCTCGGTTCCAAGAGTTCCGGAACCTTTAAATACAAAGGGAATAGAGATCAACACAAACAACATTTCAGCTCGTTTTATTGCTCATGAGACCCACACATTGCATGTTGTACCATCATACAGCTAGACTTTCAGCATTTGTGGTCCAGATTGCAGTACACACCACTACCTCTAATACCCAGTAGCACGTCCTCTTGCATTGATGCATGCCTGTATTCGTCGTGGCATACTATCCACAAGTTCATCAAGACACTGTTGGTCCACATTGTCCCACTCCTCAACGACAATTCGGCGTAAATCTCTCAGAGTGGTTGGTGGGTCAAGACGTCCATAAACAGCCCTTTTCAACATATCCCAGGCATGTTCGATAGGGTTCATGTCTGGCGAACATGCTGGCCACTGTAGTCGAGCGATGTCGTTATCTTGAAGGAACGCATTGACAAGGTGTGCACGATGAGGTCGAGAATTGTCGTCCATGAAGACAAATGCCTCTCCAATATTCTGCCGATATGGGTGCACTATGGGTCGGAGGATGTCATTCAGGTATCGTAAAGCCGTTTCGGAGCCTTCCATGACCACCAGTGGCGTACGTCGGCCCCACATAATGCCACCCCAAAACATCAGGGAACCACCACCTTGCTGCACTCGCTGGACAGTGTGTCTAAGACGTTCAGCCTGACCAGGGTGCCTCCAAACACGTCTCCGACGATTGTCTGGTTGAAGGCATATGCTACACTCATCGGTGAAGAGAACGTGATGCCAATTCTGTGGGGTCCATTCAGCATGTTGTTGGGCCCATCTGTACCGCGCTGCATGGTGTCGGGGTTGCAAAGCTGGACCTCGCCATGGACGTCGGGAGTGAAGTTGCGCATCATGCAGCCTATTGCGCACAGTTTGAGTTGAAACACGACGTCCAGTGGCTGAACGAAACGCATTATTCAACATGGTGGCATTGCTGTCAGGGTTCCTCCGAGCGGCAATCCGTAAGTAGCGGTCATCCACTACAGTAGTAGCCCTTGGGCGGCCTGAGCGAGGCCTGTCATCGACAGTTCCTGTATCTCTGTACCTCCTCCATGTCCGAACAACATAGCTTTGGTTCACTCTGAGACGCCTGGAAACTTCCCTTGTTCAGAGCCCTTCTTGACACAAAGTAACAATGCGGACGCGATCGAACTGCGGTATTGACCTTCTAGGCATGGTAGAACTACAGACAACATGAGCAGCGTACCTTCGTCCTGGTGGAATGACTGGAACTGATCGGCTGTCGTACACCCTCCATCTAATAGGCCCTGCTCATGCATGGTTGTTTACATCTTTGAGCAGTTTTAGTGACATCTATGAACAGTCAAAGGGACTGTATCTTTGATACAATATACACAGTCAACGTCTATATGCCGGAGATCTGGGAACCGAGGTGATGCAAAACTTTTTTTGATGTGTGTACATACTGTAGCGATAAGCAACACGAGACAGCGTGTGCCGCCGCCACGCGACAACTGATATGCCCGCTCAGATAACGAGGCACGCGTAGGCCACAGTCCAGCGGCAGTCGGTCTGCTGAACACACCGCGCTGCAGACTAGAGCCACGGGCGCCTCCCTCCTACACGCGCCCAACACTTTCGGGTAGCGACGCAACTGCAGTCAAACACACAGACTACTTAAGGGCGGATAGCTCAGAAGACATAGAGGAACCATCCACCCCACCCCCCCTAATAATTTCTTTTTTTTCCGCTTTTGCTTTCTTTTACCCTAAAACTACTACAGGCAATTATGCTAATACCGGTTTATATTCACAAACCACATGCTTATTATCGCGCCACAGGGGCAAATACAGATAAAACACACCCCAATTTTTATTAGAAGGCCTAGCATACAACAGGCATTGTAGAACTACCCAGCCCACGCGCAGACGGACAGGCGAACTCCCGCCATAGGGCAAACATTTTTAATATGAACACAGACAAAGAGGGCAGTATACAGTAGTCACATAAAGGTACGGCTACATTTAAAACCAGACATGTAGGCCTAAGGCATAACTACCCCCACCCACATTATAAACAGGGGACCAGATAAGACCGTGAACGGCACAGCGTCACCACACTTACAGATCATAGGGACAGCCAGAGGGCGGTACCCAGAGACACAGATATTTTACACGACGTAGGGATGACAGGCCCACGGGCATTACACGGATTAGTATTTTGGTAGACACTAGGTGCTAAATGGCATCTCAACACAGCGAGCGTAAATCCCAAAGAGCGGAAGAAAACACATAACAGCCAAGAGAGGCTGACACACCACAATAGGAGTAGAGGTGGATAATGCCATCAGAACGGCCATAGTACAAGCTACGGGCTAACATCCCCATACCCTCCCTCCTATACACCCCAATACCTAAAACACTATCCAGCACAGACATACAGACACATAAAAACACCTACACTACATTGAGAATTATACATAGGGGTTGGTAGACTTCATGCTCTTCACAAATTAAGGTCTACTACACCTTGGACCAGAATGCCTACACCTGAATATTAGAGGTGATTCGGAAACCAATATTAAGCGCCGATGAACATCTTATAGAGAGATGAGGCCATACTAGATACTAACAAATATTTTATTCAATAATCCCGCATGCAGGGGACATAGACTTATCATACCTTAACACATGCCTTCTCCTCAAATGAGAGCAGACACGCCTCATATCCATCTCACTGCATGACATATCCCGCCCACACACCAAGGGTTGTATTATCATCACACCTGCATGATATTTTCAATTTTGGACATCTGGGGAAAACCCACCCCATCCACTCACAGTAAATACATCCTAGTAGCATCACCGGCTCCTGGCCACCATAAACATGGAGTCCAAAGATGCATAACCCTTCCCACCACGCTTTAACCCTACTCAGCAAATAACACCCTCTCGGATCCTAATAATAAGGGACCAGACATCCCATAAACCTACTAATACCTCCAGAAACGTAACAAGGCATCAGCGCTGGAGATCCGATATGGCAATAAGAGGCCTAAAGTACCGGTAGTCACTGCATTTCGAAGATGCTACAACCCCAAAACACTTAAGAATTTTACCTAATTACACAGTACACAAAAATATACCTAAATATCACACTAAACACTACAGTATACAGCATCACACTTATTTATTAATAATTCAAAGGAATCTGAGGTCAAACTAGGTGGTGACAAACAGGTATATTGATGGAAGCAAGAACGCCACACGAGGGCAGAGTCGGGGACGTGATATGGACCCTGACGACCACTTGGACTGGACCCATAGGGGAAGTCGACAGTTAGCCTTAAGGAAGCGGAATCTAAAAGGGCCTTACGGCCTGGTGGTTTTGGAAATGACCGGCGTTTCCAAAATACACACGGGTGGTGCCCTGAGGGTGGCAACATGCCTCAGGCGATCACTTCGATCAAAATTTTAGTATGTAAGGCAGTTGCATTTGGAAGGCAACTTAGATTTAAGCAAATTTAACAAGCACTGTTGTAAAACAGTAGCTACAGCATATTTCGGCATTAGGGTAAGGACTATTTCGGCATGTATATAAAAATATTATTTTCTCATAGCATTAATTAGTATAATCTAGATTAAGTACACTCTACATATTGATAATAGTTCGGCACCGTCTAGGGTAAGTCCGACACCACATGGGTTTAATCGGAAATGCTATGCGAACGCAACATAGGACGTTCGGCACCGTCTAGGGTAAGACCGACACAACATAGGTTTAATTGGAAACGCTATGCGAACACGACATAGGGCGTTCGGCACCGTCTAGGGTAAGACCGACACCACATAGGTTTAATTGGAAACGCTATGCGAACGCAACATAGGGGGCTCGGCACCGTCTAGGGTAAGACCGATAACACGTCAACGACAAGCGGTGCAGCAACCGAGGCTGACCGACCGCAGCAGTACACGAGACGTCCGAAGAGGTCTCAAGGGCGGTGGCACCATCCAAGCCGACCCTTAAACAGCGCTGCGCGATATAAGCGCATAATAGTAATATTTGGCCAAGGGTATATTCACCACATGTCTCTGTATTTCAGCAAAGAGCTCCTTCACTGCAGCATCATGGGAACGCTGACAACATGATCATTATCAGGTAAAGGTGACGTCACGAGACACAAATACACTCATACACTTGTATACACGGAGGAGACACGACAAATACAAAGGAAGACAGGAGTACATTCATAAGTATAACAGTAAGGTGTAGCCTGCTTAGGTTAAGCTAGAATTAAAACGTGCACAATAGATATAAGCATGTATACGAGATATTACCAAAATGTATGTGGATATTATATCGCAATTCTATTCCAGGCACACCAGGAGGCGCTCTCTATGCACGTTCCACCGGAAAGGGGAACTAACTAATAAACTATTATTTTTCAGATCATCAGCACCATACACATGTCTTTTGTAAATATATTTCCAACACCAACTTGTACACACTCTCCTATGTCACAAACACATACACTCTTCAATAATTTCAGTTGAACCCCTTAACGGTGACAACACAGTGGTCAACGATGCACAGTAACCGTGGAATACTGAGTATCAATGGACACAAAAATAGATTATACACGCAAAAGAAGCGTGGATTCAGTGTCTAAGGGCGGCACAACGCTTGTAAGCGCCGAGCCTTCGACGCTAAGGTGGAATTCCTAACCACGGTGGGAAAACCACTAGGGTATAAGATAAAGCAAAATGAAACAGCGGATTAGCCACTGAACCCTATCAGGAACGACCGCTTAAGGATGCTTAAGAATGCGAAGCAAGGTAGAGAATTAACAGCGCGCAAGAGGTATAAAATAACTGGCCACTTAAAAGAGCTCTATAAGGTAATATATAATAATTGTAAATTATTTTGTATTTTGTAGTTATACCATGATAACACTATACACGTACATGTTCCACATGGTTGGATAATATACCTATACGAAGAGTACTAACATGGGAACTATCATTATTACTATGGTCATTATTATTATTATTATGATTATTATAAATGTTATGATTATTATTATTATTATTATCAGTGTCATGCTTGTGACCATCATTATGATTACGAAAGTCATTATACAATGCTACCATACTTACCACAGGACTATCACCATCCTGTATACGGTACCATTATTGCCATCATCGCCACGGCGAATATGGTTACATTTTTTCAATGCATACTATCACACGCAACCCTATACATTTCAACACATGTACTTTCATTTCTACCCTTCTAACTTAAAATCTGTAAAGGTGTTCCATTTACCCCCAACAATAAACCATTCTGATTTAACCCCTTAAATTTACACCCTGGGCACCTCTTTTCTATCCTCTTCAATCTTTTATACATTATACCTATTCATACTTTGTAAACACAATGTACATGCAGGGAGCAAATTTTTCCCCACACAACGACGGACGGCACAACCACACGTCCAACCATGGTTTTTTTTCCCTTCCTGCATGGCACACCAATATGCACATATCTATGTTTTCTTTCTTTTCATTAGCACCAATAGCATCAAGAGCATAATAATAATAATAATAATAATAATAATAATAATAATAACTATGTATATGTATATAACCCATGCCCACCCTATCTGAACACACTCTAAACTCACATCGCCAACCAGACAGGACGACACAAAATCTACACATCTACACGACACCAAGGAAGAAGAGGGACAAGAAGAAGAAGAACTACTACTACATCGAAACACCTACACCATTTCCCGTTCGCGAGGCCGCGAACAAAGGCCGAGGAGGTCTTGTACAGCCCAAGGGCCGTACCCCTAGGACCTAACCCACCCCTTCATCTTTCACCATAAACTACCCTCACAGGCATGCCATAAGCCTCACACACTTCCTTGACTCAAGCAGGCACAGCGGTATTGCTGCCAGCCACGCTTACACAACTTACAAGCAAACACACTATCTGGAACAGCAACAGTGATGAAACACCGAGTAAGCAACTCGGGGAAGCCTTAAAAGGTAGATCCGGGAGAGCCCAATTGTCTATTCGCGGCCAGCGGCTCTGCATCTCCAGGTCCGTCCCAGCAACATCACGACGTCACCAGGTGAGAATTAGTAGTGTGTTCAGATCTCCTAATTACTTGTAACACCTCACCCAGAACACTTGTATTTCTACACTTTGTTTAATACTCGTCCACTATTTAAAGGGATAGCACATTATCGCCACTGACCAATAAATACTTCTTGTAGTCATTTCACACATCTTGACATCCTTACGCCACACCTGCACTTGTTCCTAATTGCCCCTGACCGTGAATGCTGTGAACTGAATCGTCAGGAAACCCATTGTGTTAGCATAACAGACAGGCAGCAGCCAAGTGCCGACTCTGCACGTTTGTTCGCCTTCACTCGCTCACGCTAATTGGTAAGCTAAGTTAATAGCTCCGTCTCAGACATTCATCCCTCAACAGGTAGACGCACCCCGTAGGAACGCACCCCAACAGATCACATCCTTTCACCAACACTTACACTAGCAGTCTCCCCCGATTACAGGAAACTACATCCTTTCGGAAACTACCCCAAATTAATACATCTATACTACCCTGTTTATCCCATCCCCCAACACCGGGATAAAACAATATCCAAAAATCCTTCCTTAGTGGACTTCATTCCCCAGAATTTCACCCCTCCCTGTAATGTGTCTTACCGCTCCACGTTGGTAGCGACAAATGTAATCGGTTTGCTTAGCCCTCACGTTGAGCGGCAATTGTAATGGTTCTTATCGCTCCTCGTTGGTAGCGTACAAATGTAATGTTTTCTACCTGAGCGGACTATTCGCCAGAAAATACTACTGCTAAGTTTGATCTATGTTGGGCGCAAAGCTGGATACACTGTGTTCCAAGCTAAATTTATATATTTAATATCGACCCCTAGCGTGAGTAGAACATATGAGAAACTCTTAATGACTAGGCCGTGGGATGATTGAATCATCAACCCAGACAACATTTGATTGTGGAGAAGGATGTGGTATTATAACTATTGCTAACTACTGGAATTAAAGAATCTACTTTGTAATAATTGAATTTAATACACTTAGAAAATATGTCAGCATCTTGAATAAAATGAACACTGTTAACGGAGCATACAACTTTAACCATTGCCACGAACAAAATTACTTAATACGCCGGTCGGGAGAATAACGGGAATTTAACTTATTTCCAAATTTATGCTTAAAGAATGTATACTGGCCCTATCGAAAAACAGAGAGTGTGTGTCGTAGATTACTTATGCTTACCAACGGAAACATTGTCTCCACGTGCTTGAAGTCTCGTAGTGTTGGATGTTCTGCATTGGTGTTGACGGCGTCAGCCCCTTCCTCGTTGATCAAAAGTAATCGTTACAGCTTGTGGTGGAGTCTATTCCATGAACCACAACACGTCGTTTGCCTTATCACTGCAAGACGCGTGGAACCCATGATCTGATGTGATCAGCGGAGTTAGCGTGAATAAATTCTCCCACTTGGGACTAACGAACAAAGTACGCCTTACTGTACCAAGCGTAATGTCTTAATGACTGTCTTCTCTCACCCAGCGTCCACTATATGCTTCAATCTTCTCCCACCAGGGTCTAGCATAACACCGAGGCTTTGCTGCTTCGACCAATCCGCGTGCGTCACGTATCTCGCCATGACCCCACTACGTTGCTTCTTCTCCCTTGATTGGCTGGTCACCTCACGTGGCTCTTCCCGCCATGAGACTCCTTCCCCGTATTTATATTTTCCGTTTCCGGGCACGACGTAAATCGTACACGTTTTCTTGCTTTGAAGTGTTCACTCGGATTTCGTAATTCCATTGTACTCCAATCTATTCTTGTATTGAAATACCCAGTGAGTCACACACCACTCTCTCTCTCTTACCCCTAATGAATAAAATCCCGACTTTACGTATAAAATGATTTGCCGTGCAATATTATACACACATCAAAAAAAGTTTTGCATCACCTCGGTTCCAAGAGTTCCGGAACCTTTAAATACAAAGGGAATAGAGATCAACACAAACAACATTTCAGCTCGTTTTATTGCTCATGAGACCCACACATTGCATGTTGTACCATCATACAGCTAGACTTTCAGCATTTGTGGTCCAGATTGCAGTACACACCACTACCTCTAATACCCAGTAGCACGTCCTCTTGCATTGATGCATGCCTGTATTCGTCGTGGCATACTATCCACAAGTTCATCAAGACACTGTTGGTCCAAATTGTCCCACTCCTCAACGACAATTCGGCGTAAATCTCTCAGAGTGGTTGGTGGGTCAAGACGTCCATAAACAGCCCTTTTCAACATATCCCAGGCATGTTCGATAGGGTTCATGTCTGGCGAACATGCTGGCCACTGTAGTCGAGCGATGTCGTTATCTTGAAGGAACGCATTCACAAGATGTGCACGATGAGGTCGAGAATTGTCGTCCATGAAGACAAATGCCTCTCCAATATTCTGCCGATATGGGTGCACTATGGGTCGGAGGATGTCATTCAGGTATCGTAAAGCCGTTTCGGAGCCTTCCATGACCACCAGTGGCGTACGTCGGCCCCACATAATGCCACCCCAAAACATCAGGGAACCACCACCTTGCTGCACTCGCTGGACAGTGTGTCTAAGACGTTCAGCCTGACCAGGGTGCCTCCAAACACGTCTCCGACGATTGTCTGGTTGAAGGCATATGCGACACTCATCGGTGAAGAGAACGTGATGCCAATTCTGTGGGGTCCATTCAGCATGTTGTTGGGCCCATCTGTACCGCGCTGCATGGTGTCGGGGTTGCAAAGCTGGACCTCGCCATGGACGTCGGGAGTGAAGTTGCGCATCATGCAGCCTATTGCGCACAGTTTGAGTTGAAACACGACGTCCTGTGGCTGAACGAAACGCATTATTCAACATGGTGGCATTGCTGTCAGGGTTCCTCCGAGCGGCAATCCGTAAGTAGCGGTCATCCACTACAGTAGTAGCCCTTGGGCGGCCTGAGCGAGGCCTGTCATCGACAGTTCCTGTATCTCTGTACCTCCTCCATGTCCGAACAACATCGCTTTGGTTCACTCTGAGACGCCTGGAAACTTCCCTTGTTGAGAGCCCTTCTTGACACAAAGTAACAATGCGGACGCGATCGAACTGCGGTATTGACCTTCTAGGCATGGTAGAACTACAGACAACATGAGCAGCGTACCTTCGTCCTGGTGGAATGACTGGAACTGATCGGCTGTCGTACCCCCTCCGTCTAATTGGCCCTGCTCATGCATGGTTGTTTACATCTTTGAGCAGTTTTAGTGACATCTATGAACAGTCAAAGGGACTGTATCTTTGATACAATATACACAGTCAACGTCTATATGCCGGAGATCTGGGAACCGAGGTGATGCAAAACTTTTTTTGATGTGTGTATATTGGAATCATCCAATATAGATATGGATTTCTACTAGTAGAAATTAGAAATCCTATCTCTAATCTTCCAAATTTAAAAGCTCTGAAAAATGACGTAATAAATATTAATAATAATAATATGAAATTAAATAAACTGAAATAATATAACTTGGCCGAATTATTGCCGCGTTTAACAAATATGATATAGTCCAACTAACTTGTGTTAGTGGCATAAAACCCCCTAGAAAACATGTTACATTCGCCTCGAATAATCATGTGCTTTACCATGCATATGGTACAGCACTTGATGATTCCAGACACGTTAGAAAAAAACCTCCAAAATACAACTTATACAAGTGAAATGACCCTTTACACATATAAACACATATAAACCCTCAATCATGCGCTTTGCGCTAATGTTCGTCTTGTTATGACGTGTTCTTATTTTGTCCACTTCAAAATGTTTGTCATTCTCACGAATGTTCATTCTACCACCCTCTCTCTCATCATTCTATGTGGGAAAAAAATGCATACATAAGTGTGTTCCCTCTATATCCACAATTCACTACACACGCATTTATGGTGTTCAGTAGAAAACCACTGCGGAACTCTTCTAGAAATATTAGGTGCTCCACACCTACCGGATACCAATATCATGGTACACGATCTCACACGATCACACACTCGCGGTAGAGCAAAGTGATCTACTTCCCACCTTCTCTGTGAAATTTTTAATTAAAAGGAAAGACATGACTGTAAAAAAAAAACAGTAAGTACCCATTACTTATAACACTTAAATATTCCTGTGCCGTATGTGCCCTATCTTACTAAGTACATGTACACAAAAACCCACCTTACTCTAGATCACAATTTCTCATATTCGTCGCTCAGCCAGTAGTTCACAACCCAGACCAGTCCACCTATCGAACCTGACCTAGTTGCCGCAACTTTTTATCTGTTACTTATATACAACATCTCATGAAGTCTAGTACCTTGTACACAAACTACCTTAATTATATCCAACCCCGATCTCACATAGCTAGGTCGTAAGCAGGAATCACGTGTGCTGATATGTATGAGCTTCATGGAGGACTGTCTCGCCTTCTGATGGCCCATCTTTTATCTCGTGGACGCCTTAAGCTAACAAGCCCTATACAAGCGCTCCCCCATCTCTTGGAGATAAATGGGAACCCATCAGCGCTGCCAAAATGGCCTTGGTGCATCGAGACAATTTAGTGCTCAACAGCATCCACCACTCCCTTCATCTTTCCCTGTACCTTCAAAACTCTCATTTACTTACATACTACCCCCCTGTGTGATTTCTGATACGCCTGCCTTGAAGACCAGATCTTCCACTCACCACATACCACACTTACTCATTTGATAGGCTGGCTCGCCAGCTAAACACACTTATTTTATGACACATATTTCTTAAGGCTATGAATATTATACGTTCCGTATAACCTTTCTCCCTGACCGTCCTCCAGCACATATGCTGTTTTGCCAATACGTTTAGACACTACAAATGGGCCCTCATAGAGGTATAACTTGGACATAACTTTCTCTAGCTTATTTGACGGTTTCGGCACTCTAAGTAAGACTTTGTCTCCCGGCTCGAATAGGTCAAATTTAGTTTCTTTTTGTTGGCGAATTCTCTTTTGAGCTGACTTAGATAAATTCTGTTTCGCCAACTGGACAATGACATCCATCCCCGGTTGCTTTCCCTCATTTAACCCCAAGACTCTAGCAAGTTCATTTTGTGGTCTTTTTCCGAAGTGTACTTCGTGTGGCGTCAGTTTCGTGCTCTCATGCTGGACAGAATTCAGCCAAGTCTCGACTTGGGGAAGATGTCCAACCCAGGCCGAATGCTTATCATGCACTAGAGTCCGAAAAATAAGACCCACTTCCCTTAATGGACGCTCTGCAGAATTACCCTGAGGGTACCTTACAGAGGAATGAACGTGTGTAACCCCAGCTTCTTGCATACTGGTTCTCCATTTCTTTGCAACAAACTGTGGTCCACTGTCAGATAATATCCTGAGAGGAACGCCAAACTCAGGTATATACCTATTAATGATCAGTCGGCTACACGCTAGACCGGTGGCTTTCCTTAGCGGATATAGCTTGACATACTTGCTAAAAGCGTCAATAACTATACAAATGTATTCGTAGCCGTACTGTCCTTTAACGATCGGGCCAAATAAATCCACACACAGTAGTTCCCCGGGACTACTTGTGAGAACTGCCGATCTTTCCCTGACTAAATATTTAACTGGATACTTGCTTCTCTGACAGGTGTCACACCTAGCTAAGATCCTTCTAACATCCCTTCCCATTTTACTCCAAATAAAGTTATGTGCAATTTCACAGAAGACTTTGGTAGCACCAAAGTGTCCTAGTTCCTTATGAATGAACCAAATAAGTTCCTCCCGTAAACTGGCAGGAACACATATTGCCCACCGATTCTTCCTACATTTTCGTGCAAGAAGCCCATCCTGCATCATGTACGTGAACCGCCCTACTTTCACACACTCCTCGTTGCTTGCTTCTAATATAGCCAGAGGCTCCCTTAAAATTACGTCATCACGTTGCTCCACTAACATATTTCTCAGTGTCTGTAACGATGCCCTGTTGCTACTGTCCACACATGCACATAACAAAATACCGTCCTCTGCCTTAACAACAGGATTATCCCTACATAAATTTGTGTCCCTAGAAAGCATATCTGCAAGAATGTTATCTTTCCCTTTAATATATTTTTCTGTGAATTCGTATTTCTGAAGTGCAAGAATCCACCTACTAACTCTGTTAGAACTGAGTTTACATGTCCTCATATATAATAAAGCATGGTGATCTGTATGAATGTCAAATTTACCCCCCAACTAAATACATCCTAAATTTTCCTAAACTGAAAACAATTCCTAAAAGCTCTAACTCAGTGATAGTATATCTTTTCTCTACTGCTGTAAGTCCTCGTGATGCTAAAGACACGATGCACAAATTACCCTCTTCATCTCTCTGACAATACTCCTGCAATTCCTATATGTGACGCATCAGTCATTACCACATATTCCTTATCCTTCAAAGGATACTTCAGCACCACAGCTTTCTCAAAGCCTGCCTTCAGCGCTTGAAATGCCAGATTATGCTTGGACTCCCAACTCCAGCGATTACCACTTTTAAGCAAATCTCTAAATGGTTCTTCTAACCCTGAGTATTTAAGAACGAACCTGCGAAAAAAATTGCAAATACCAAGGTATGTTTTCAACTGTTTTACATTCTGTGGTACTTCTGCATTAAATATCTTATTAACCCTACTTTCCTCTGGTGTCACACCCCTACTTGACACTTTATGACCTAAAAATGTCACTTCTGTCTGACAGAATGAGGACTTGAACAGTTTCAGAGTGAACCCTGCCTGATCTAACTTTTGAAATACACTGTCTAAATGACGTAGATGCTCCTCAAAACTGCGTGAACTGATTACCATATCATCGATGTAAATAGTTACAAACTCTCCCGTGTCATCTCCTAATGCGATGTTTAAAGCCCTAATTAAAGCTGCTGAGCTACTTTTTAACCCATAAGGTACCCTGCAAAACTGATAAAGATTATATTTATGACTAAAAGCTGTAAATGGCCGATCTTCATACATAAGTGGCACTTGCCAGAAACTGGAACTTAAATCTACACATGTGAAATACTTTTTACCCTCAAATGTCTGCATCAACTCTTCAATGGACATGGACTTCAGCTGATCTGAACTGATTCTACTGTTAACTAAACGAGCGTCTCAGCAAATACGAACTGTGCCGTCGGCCTTCGGTACTGTAATTAAAGGATTAACATATTGACAGTTTGAGTACTCTATAATGCCATCTTCAAGCATTTGGTTAATTTGTGCCTCTACTGCACCCTGATAAGCGAAAGGTATAGGATATCTATGTCCTGTGAATACTGATCTATCAATAACGTTCAATTTCCCCTGAAATCATTGTTTCTCTCTTGATTCCCCCTGAAATCATTGTTCCTCCCCTGATACTGATTACCATAGCCATTTCCTCTATTCTGATTTAGCTGATTATTATTATTATTATTTCTATTTTGAGCGTTGGCTCCTTCGCCACCGTTCCCTTGAACTTCCTGATGCCTGGCTTCATTAGGCCTATTATTATTATTACCCTGGTTCCTATTGAAATTGTCCTCATAACCCCCTCTCCCTAGTGCATCAAATGTGCTTAACAAATTTTCTACTTGTGATATTGTCTTTACATTCTGGATACAAGCAGCCTCCTTAATCCTATAGGGAAAGTGCCTAAGTAGCAACCTCTCCACATCACTTTCCTCCTTCAAGCCATCCAGATATTTACACACTAATACCTGCCCTAAAAAGTATTCGGTCATGGTGGAGCTTCCTTTAGGGTTATATTTACCACACACTATTCCCTCACGATGCTGCGACTGAATAACCTCATTCCAGAACTTTTCACAGAATTTCATTTTAAAATCATTAATATCAGTAAACTTGTCTCTATAGACAGCAAAACAATTCCTTGTTTCCCCCACAAACACTTGTTCTAAAATTTCAACTACCTGGCACCACTCAATACTACCATCTTCCAACCTCTCCCCAAATTTATTTTCTATAGAATTCCTGAACTCCATTGGGCACCCTTGTAGATTGCTGAACTTCCCCAGTTCTACCTCCCTGTGTGTGCTATTCACAAAAACTGGCCTATTCTGACTATTTTCTTGCCTGATCCTAGCTTTTAATTTAAATTCTAATTCTGCGATTTTCTCCTCAGCCTTCCTCTCAATACTGTTTACTGTTAATTTAATGTTTCCTTCTGATTCTTCTACTTTGTCATATAGCTTTGCTTGTTTCTCCTCAATCTTGCTAATGCTCTCTCTATTACTCTCTCTTAAATCATTTACTTCTGCAACTATTTGCGAGTGGACTTTCTCAATTCCACCCCCCAGCTGTTCCTTAACCTCTTCAGTTGATACTTGAATCTTGTCAATTTCCCCCACCCCCCAATTTCTTTTTTAACCTGCAGTGTTTCTAATTTAACTAATTCCTTTAAATTTTCAGCCTGTGTGCTGATTCTACTTTCCAACACCTCCTGTACTTTTCCTAATTTCCTGTCTACATCTGCAATGATCTCTTTAACCTTCTCTTCCATTACTCCTCTGATTTCTCCTCTAATCTGCTCCATTTTCACACTAATTTCCTTGTTGTTCTTATCTAATTTTACATTATTCTGTTCTAACTTTTTATTTAAAGCTTCTGTACTTTATTTATTTTCCCTATTTTTTTGTTCTAATTTTGCATTATTCTGTTCTAATTTTGCATTATTCTGTTCTAATTTTTTATTTAAAGCTTCTGTACTTTCTTTATTTTCCCTACTGTTTTGTTCTAATTTTGCATTATTCTGTTCTAATTTTGCATTTAAGGCATCACTACTAACTTTTTTCTGATACATGAACTCGAGAAGTAAAGTTTTTAATTCTGGTTGGCCGCCTACACTCCCTGTTTCAGTATCGGGATTTACCTCCGCTACCCCGGTACTACCATCACTCGACATACTGCTCGTATCATCACTCTCCAGTTGATGACCACTACGTAACCTCATCTGTCTTTCTTTCTCATCCCCCATAATGATATACACTGATAAAGACAAATAACTCCCAAAATACAGGCACAGAAATGTGTCTCCTTCTCCTTCCTCAAATGTTCCTGGGTTTTCAGCCCAACGTTGTCGGCGACAAATGTAAATGTTTTGTGCCTCATGTTGGTAGCGACAAATTTAATGGGTTTGCTTAGCCCTCACGTTGAGCGGCAATTGTAATGGTTCTTATCGCTCCTCGTTGGTAGCGTACAAATGTAATGTTTTCTACCTGAGCGGACTATTCACCAGAAAATACTACTGCTAAGTTTGATCTATGTTGGGCGCAAAGCTGGATACACTGTGTTCCAAGCTAAATTTATATATTTAATATCGACCCCTAGCGTGAGTAGAACATATGAGTAACTCTTAATGACTAGGCCGTGGGATGATTGAATCATCAACCCAGACAACATTTGATTGTGGAGAAGGATGTGGTATTATAACTATTGCTACCTACTGGAATTAAAGAATCTACTTTGTAATAATTGAATTTAATACACTTAGTGTCCCCAGAGGGAAGGTATGGGAAACCATGGTTAAGAAGAGACTGGGAAGAGAAATGTTGGAAATGGTGCAAGCTATGTACAACAACTGTGTTAGCAGGGTACTGACCCCAGTTGGAAAGACAGATTGGTGAAGACTGGACTAAGACAGGGGAGTGTGCTGTCACCTCTTTTATTCATAATGGTAATGGATGAAATTGTAAAGGAAACAAAGGAAGCATATGGACATAAAGAAATGAAGCTACTATTATTTGCAGACGATATTGTGGTCTGGGGAAGGAACACTGAAGAAGTGCAAAAACAAATAGATGCACTGAACGAAAATATTCAAAAGTATGGCCTGAAAATCAGTATAGAGAAAAGCAAGACCATGGTGATGACAAGAGGGGAAAGACAAGGAAAGGGCACTGTGAAAATTGGAAGTCAGAGTTTGGAAATTGTGGACACGTTCAAATACCTAGGAAGTGAATTGATGCAAACTGGTAGGTTGGACATGGAGATTGGCAGGAGGGTACAGCAGAGCAATGCATTCTATCAAAGTGTAAGAAAACTTGTTTGGGATAAGGAAGTACCAAGGAAAAGCAAGGAGGTAATGTATAAAATGTACTATGTACCCATATTAACTTATGCAGCTGAGACTTGGACCCTGACGAGCAGGCAAGAGAGTAGAATCCAAGCCAGTGAAATGAAATTCCTAAGAAGTATGATAGGTAAGACAAGGAAAGACAGAGTGAGGAATGAAGATGTTAGGAAGGAAGTTGGGATGGGAAAACTAAATGAGAGAATTGAGAAGAATAAACTAAGGTGGTTTGGACATGTAAAGTGGATGGAGGAAAATAGAATACCAAGACAGATGCTGGAGGCCAAGTGCAAGGGTAAGAGAGAGCAAGGGGAAGACCTAGAACAAGGTGGATCGATTCAGTGAAAAACAGCGCAAGAAAAAGAAATCTGGACTGGGACAAGATCGTGGAAGAAGAATGGTGGAAGGAAAGAGGAAAGTGGAGAAGTGCCATAAATACCCCGACCCGGCAGGAGCTGGATAAGGGAAAATGATGATGATGATGATGACACTTAGAAAATATGTCAGCATCTTGAATAAAATGAACACTGTTAACGGAGCATACAACTTTAACCATTGCCACGAACAAAATTACTTAATACGCCGGTCGGGAGAATAACGTGAATTTAACTTATTTCCAAATTTATGCTTAAAGAATTTATACTGGCCCTATCGAAAAACAGAGAGTGTGTGTCGTAGATTACTTATGCTTACCAACGGAAACATTGTCTCCACGTGCTTGAAGTCTCGTAGTGTTGGATGTTCTGCATTGGTGTTGACGGCGTCAGCCCCTTCCTCGTTGATCAAAAGTAATCGTTACAGCTTGTGGTGGAGTCTATTCCATGAACCACAACACGTCGTTTGCCTTATCACTGCAAGACGCGTGGAACCCATGATCTGATGTGATCAGCGGAGTTAGCGTGAATAAATTCTCCCACTTGGGACTAACGAACAAAGTACGCCTTACTGTACCAAGCGTAATGTCTTAATGACTGTCTTCTCTCACCCAGCGTCCACTATATGCTTCAATCTTCTCCCACCAGGGTCTAGCTTAACACCGCGGCTTTGCTGCTTCGACCAATCCGCGAGCGTCACATATCTCGCCATGCCCCCGCTACGTTGCTTCTTCTCCCTTGATTGGCTGGTCACCTCACGTGGCTCTTCCCGCCATGAGACTCCTTCCCCGTATTTATATTTTCCGTTTCCGGGCACGACGTAAATCATACACGTTTTCTTGCTTTGAAGTGTTCCCTCGGATTTCGTAATTCCATTGTACTCCAATCTATTCTTGTATTGAAATACCCAGTGAGTCACACACCACTCTCTCTTACCCCTTATGAATAAAATCCCGACTTTACGTATGAAATGATTTGCCGTGCAATATTATATATTGGAATCATCCAATATAGATACGGATTTCTACTAGTAGAAATCCTATCTGTAATCCTCCAAATTTAAAAGCTCCGAAAAATGACGTAATAAATATTAATAATAATAATAATAATATGAAATATGAAATTGAATAAACTGAAATAATATAACTTGGCCGAATTATTGCCGCGTTTAACAAATATGATATAGTCCAACTAACTTGTGTTAGTGGCATAAAACCCCCTAGAAAACATGTTACATCCCCATGGGCCCCTTAAATTGGATTTATGAAAAAACGGTCGACCACCTATTTACTTATTTTTCAAGCTGATTTTCCCCCTGAATTTGATGAATGAGTGATTTAATCAGTTAGAACACTTTCTTTCTTGTTTTCCCCCAGAATTTCACCCCTCTCCAAGGGTCCCTTAAATTGTATTTGTGAAAAAACGGTCGAACACATATTTACTTATATTTTAAGCTGTTTCTTTTGTTGTTGCTGAATTTCAAAATTCTCGCCTATTTCCTTTAAGAGATACATGCTCCGTTAGGAATCCTTAAACCCCCACTTTTCACCCCTTTCACGTTATAATATGCATCACATCGAAAAACCCTTAGACACATGTCTGCTTATTTTTAATGATTAGTTTATATGCCGAGTATCACATCCACAAATTAATAAAACCACTCGCGAGTATTGTTATTCAATAAAATGCAGGTTTAACCCCTTTAAGACCCCTTGAGAACCTGAATATCTGAAAATCCTCCCTTGGAGTACGGTTTTGACATACAACGAACATATCCCCAAAATGTCATGTTTCTAACTTCAATAATTGTGGCTGGGCGATGATGAGTGAGTGAATGAGTGAGTGAGTCAGGACATTTTCTTTCAATTTTTTTTTTCAGAATTTCACCCCTCCCCATGAACCCCTTAAATTGGATTTATGAAAAACTGTCGAACACTTATTTACATACTTTTAAGCAGTTTTCTCTCCCTGAGTTTGAGGAGTGAGAGAGTCAGTCAATCAGTTAGGACACTTTCTATCCTGTTTCCCCCTCCTCTCCCCCCCCCCCCCACACACACACACAGAATTTCACCCCTCCCCATGGCCCCCTTAAATTGGATTTATGAAAAAAAAAAAAAAAAAACGGTCGAACACCTATTTACTTATCTTTTAAGCTGATTTTTTCCGCTGAGTTTCAAACTCCTTGCCTATGTCGTTGAAGAGATACACGCTCCGTTAGAAATCTATCAACCCCCACGTTTCACCCCTTTCACATCATATACACCACATCGAGAAACCCTCAGACACATGGCTTCTTATTTTTAATGATGAGTTTATATACCAAGTATTACATCCCCCAATAAAAACCAATCGGGAGTTATTGTTATTCAATAATAATATAATATCGTATGGCCTCGGGTGCCTGGTGCATGCTTTGTTAATTGACACCCAGAGGGTAGCTTGCATGTCGAATTTCGTCGTTCCTTTGAACGCTGTGAAAGTCAAGGAGGTTAGATATCTAAACTCCTTGACACTACAGCGCTTTCAAGTAGAGAATGGAGGAACTTTGTGTTGGCGGAAAATCCCGAGATTAATTTTGCCATTGAATACGGCCTACTGAATTCAAACGGGTTCTTTAACATGCCAACAACGTATAACATGAGTGTCGTGATTTTTGTCGCCTTCCAAAAATCACTTACCATGGCCAGGAGCGAACCTGCAATCTTGGGGTTGGTAGTCCGACACTATAACCACTCACCCACCGTGGCAAGCTTGTTATTCAATGAAATGCAGGTTTAACCCCCTTAAGTCTCCCACAAGTCGAACCCCTCCTCCACGTGGTGGGAGACGGGCAACGGCATGAAGTAGGGGATTGCCTGTAGGGGTGAAGTACAGTGGGGACTTTGTGTGCTCCGGGACCACTACGGTAGCTGTGAAGGCTCTATGGGAACCCTGAAAAGTGATGGCTGACGGGGCTCTGGTGAAGCTACGATAGGCCTAGCAAGCCAGTAGTGGATATCATATTTACTTTCAAACCAGGAACAGGCCTCGGAAAGGACGGATGCAAACGACGACGACCCGGATATGCTAATGGACTACGAGTTGGGACATTAAACATACAGACACTGACAGGAAAAGTGGAGGAGATTGTAGATGTGATGGAGAGAGGAAAACTGGATGTACTGGGCTTGGCAGAAACAAGATGGAAAGGAAACAAAATGGAAAGGAGAAGGTCGCAGAGAACTGAGGAAAGGGTACCGGTTGTACTGGAGTGGGAACAGTGAAGGAAGGAGCAGCGGAGTAGGAGTAGTTGTGAGAGATGGAATGAAGGAAGAGGTAAAGGGAATAAGTGACAGGATCATGAAGATCAGAGTAACTGTAAAGGGAAGAAGCCTGGAGATAGCCCAGGTATATGCCCCTCAAGTTGGATGTACAGCTCAAGAGAAGGGAGACTTTGAGGAGGAGCTACAACAGCAGTTGAATGGTCAGAGCATCATTGTCATGGGAGATTTGAATGCACATGTAGGAAGTGAAAGGCAAGGATATGAAAATGTATTGGGAGCAGAAGGATGGGGTAGCAGGAATGAAGAAGGGAGAAAGTTGCTGGATTTTTGCAAGAGAAACGGTTTAGTGGTAGGCAACTCCTGGTTCCGGAAAAAAGAAAGCCACAAGGTAACGTGGTACAGCAGTGATTTAACAAAGAAATCTTTGGTAGATTACATGCTGTGCGACTGGGAAATGAAGAGAAGTGTCAGAGATATAAAGGTAATACCATCAGAGGCCTTAGATAGCGACCACAGAATACTTGTAATGAACCTGGGAGTTGTTAAGGATAGCAAGAGGACAGAGTACCAGGAAAGGAAAATCAAAGTATGGAAACTCAAGGAAAAGGAAGTCAAGGAAGAATTCCAGAAGATAATAAGGGAAAGGATGCCAACAGACAATCCTAAAACAGGGGAAGAGGAATGGAAGCAATTCAAGAACACAATGGTGGAAGCTGCAGTGGCAGTATGTGGAAGAACAAGCAACAGAAAGCGGTGTAAAGAGACACCATGGTGGAATGAGAGAGTAAAAGAAGCTGTGGGAAGGAAGAACAAGGCTTTCAGAGTGTGGTTCCAGGAAAGAACTGATCTGGCAAGGGAAGATTATAAGATAAAGAAGAAAGAAGCAAACAAGATTGTCGCAGAGGAGAGGAACAAGTGGATGGTAAAGTGGACAGAGATGATGGAGGAAGACAGCAGAGGAAATAAGAAAGTTCTTTATGGGATGGTCAAAGGTAAGAGAAGAGGTCTGCGAGAGGATGTGGTAATGATGGACAAAAACGGAAATGAGGTACACAACAAAGAGACACTCAAGACAGTGTGGAAAGAGTACTTTGAGGATTTGCTGAATCCAAATGGTCATAGGGAGGAAGACAATGTATTGGAAGATGGAGAAGACAACACAGGAATGGAAAAGAACCTGACTTGGAGAGAACTGGAAATGGCTATAAACAAGATGAAAGGAGGAAGGGCACCAGGTGTGGATGAAGTGAGTGTTGAAATGGTGAAGGCAGCAGGGGAGGTTGGGAAACAGTGGCTGTACTGTGTGATGAGGGTGATATGGAAGGAGAAAAAGACCCCAGAAGATTGGAAGAAAGGATTAATTGTCCCAATATTTAAGAAAGGAAGCAGAAAGGAGTGCAGAAATTACAGGGGAGTCACACTCATACCTCACTGTGCCAAGATATATGAAAAGATATTAGAAAGTAGAATACGAGCCAAAGTGGAGAGAAAATTGAGAGAGGAACAGTATGGATTCAGACCTGGTAGATCAACAGTGGAGCTCATATTTTCAGTGAGACAGCTCCAGGAACACCACTACGAATTTGGAGAGGATCTGTTGATGGCCTTCCTGGACATCGAAAGGGCCTATGATAGTGTGTGTAGGGAGAAGGTTTGGAAAGCAATGGAATATATGGGAGTGGAAAAAGAGACTGTAGGCAGAGTGAAGGAGATGTATTGTGGAAGTGTGAGTTGTGGGAAAGTTGGAGGGGAAAGAACAGACTGGTTCAGACAAATGAGTGGCCTGAAACAGGGTAGTGCGCTGTCGCCCCTTCTCTTTATTGTGGTTATGGACGAGGTAATGACACGGATAGCAGGAAAGATAGGAGAAGATAAGATGAAAGCAATGGTGTTTGCAGATGATCTCATGGTCTGGGGAAACAAGGAGGAGGAAATTCAGGAGCAACTGAAGGCTTGGGAAGAAACAGTGGGAGAGTACGGATGGAAGTTCAACATCAGTAAATGTGAGATCCTGTTTACGACCAGGAAAAAGGACAGACCAATGAGTGGGATAACTCTTGGAGGTGGACAGCTGAAGAAGGTGGAAAGTCTCAAGTACTTGGGAAGTATAGTGGAGGAAAATGGGAGAAATGACAAAGAGATTACGGAACGTGGCAGACATGCAGAAGCATTTCTGAGAAGCATTAGGAGCTTAGTGTGGAATAAAGATGTCCCACAAAAAAGCAAGGAAGTGTTATACAGAAGCTACTATATCCCGATACTGACCTATGCTTCAGAAACGTGGACAATGAAGAAAAGAGACATAAGCAGAATACAGGCAGGTGAAATGAAGTTCCTGCGAAGTAGGATCAGAGTAACAAGAATAGACAGGGTGAGGAATGAAAAGGTCAGGGAAATGGTGAAAGAGGAGCCCTTGCAAGGTAGGATTGAGACATCAAGACTGAGGTAGTATGAACACTTAAAGAGAATGGATGAGAAGAAGATTCCCAAGAGGATACATGAGATGCAGATGCAGAAGAAACGACCAAGGGGAAGACCAAGAGATAGATGGCTGAAAGGAGTGGAGAAATGTGTCAGAAAGAGAGGCGAGGACTGGACCAGAGTGGCAGCGGAGAGGCGGTGGGAAGAAAGAACTAAGTGGCGAGGCTTATGTTCCAAACAGACCCAGCCTGGGGCTGGAAACTGTACAAGATGATGATGATGATGATGATGATGATGAAGACCCCTTTAGAACCTGAATATCCTAAAAGCCTCCCTTAGAGGACGGTTTTGACATACAATGATCATATCCCCAAAATGTCATGTTTCTAACTTCAATAATTTTGGCTGGGCGATGGTGAGTGAGTCAGGACTATTTCTTTCAATTTTCTTTTTTCAGAATTTCACCCCTCACCATAATCCCCTTAAATTGGGTTTATGAAAAAAACTGTCGAACACCTATTTACTTACTTTTAAGCAGTTTTTTCCCTCTGAGTTTGATGAGTGAGTCTGTCAGTCAATCAGTTAGGACACATTCTTTCTTGTTTTCATCCCCCAGAATTTCAACCCTCCCCATGGGCCCCTTAAATTGGATTTATGAAAAAACGGTCAAACACCTATTTACTTATTCTTTAAGCTGATTTTTTTTCCGATAAGTTTGAAGCACCTCACCTATGTCGTTTAAGAGATACACGCTCCGTTAGGAATCCTTCAACCCCCACTTTTCACCCCTTTCACCTCATAATATACACCACATCGAAGAACCCTCAGACACATGTCTTCTTATTTTTAATGATGAGTTTATATGCCGAATATCACATCCCTCAATGAAACCAATCCAGAGATATTGTTATTCAATGAAATGCAGGTGTACCCCCTTAACACCCCTTTAGAACCTGAATATCCAAAAATCCTTCCTTAGTGGGCGTTTTCGACTTACAACAAACACATCCCCAAAATTTCATGTTTCTAACTTTAATGGTTTTGGCTGGGCAATGATGAGTCAGTCAGTCAGTCAGTCAGTCAGGACACTTGATTTTATATAAGAGATAGAGGAGACTTTCCAAGTCGATTTGCTCGTAGAAATATGGAATATAGCTTATTTTAAGCGTATCAATGCGAGGAGCAATGTTCGTGGTGGGAACTGAACCCCGAGTTTTAAGGCCCTAAAACGAACGGTTTTTGAGATATTGCCAGAAAACTATCCCCGGTCTGCGAAATTGCATCGGTTGCCATAGAAACGTTGATCTGTTTCTCAGAGGGAACACAGTTATTTGGGAATATCTCCGAAACCGTTCATTTTAGGAATTTAAAAGTGTGTTTCCGGGTCTCTACAGGACCTCCGAGTATTGTTTCTTGTATCTGGTGGCTTAAAATTGTAACGTGTTTTTCGAGGGGTTTTCATGCCACTGGCATAAGTCAGTAGGAAGCCATCCTATATTTATTTACGCGGCAAATTGTTCAGCCAAGAGAATTTTTCATGTTAATTTATTATTATTATTAATTTATTATAATTATTATTAAGGTATTTTTCGGAGCATTTTATAAAATTATAAGCATACAGATAGGTTTTCTATGCCTTAGAAAACACTATCAAGCAAATTATTACGAACGACATTATCATAGAAAATTATATGATTACGGAATTTTACGGAGTTTCGTCAGTTAGGGTATATTGAGAGACATGACTCACTGGGAATTCAGATACAGGCTTATGCTTGTCAAGTAGTATGACGCAAGGCTGGGTCGCATCTTCAAGAAAAGGCAGATGTATGGAACGGCAATCGACTTCACCCTCCCACCGAGTGTAATGAGCCAGAAGAGGGGAGTAGCGCGTGAGGGGTCAGCCAATCAGTGGAGGGCGAGCGTGAAGAAGTCGGCTGAAGAGTGGGGATGCGGCGGGTGCATATATGGTTGGCACGCCGTGGAAACGAGGACTATCGTTATAAAAATTTAACCAGTATGGTTGCACGAGTGAGTGGCTCCGAGGTTCAGTGGAGTTAGCGACTATCTTTGTGAAACTTAACCGTTGTGGTTGTACGTGTTGGTTCCGATGTACGGACCATAAATCTTCATATCTACAAATATATCATCAACAACGAAGAAGATGACGACGTCCAGGAGGCTATGGGAAGCTCACTTCAACATCCAGTACGAGGGAAATGCTACGGCAATTTCCAGTGGTAAGCGCGAATGACACATAACTACGCAATCTCTCGTCTTTCTTTGTTTCATATTCAGTAATTCAGTAAATTCATAGCTTGGGAATAAGAGTAAAATCAGTAATTTATCCGACTCCGTTTTCACGTAATTTTCTAGCGGTAATATTTAAATCGCAACGCTCCAATTTAAATTCAAAATTATTATTATTATTAATTTTGCTATACTTGTTTTTTATACAATAAATTCATTTCTTTTAACCATGCAATCTTTGTTTTCAGTAGGTAGCATTAGATATAGACCAATTCCTTCTCCTGATACAATTGTTTGTTGGGTTAATGATCCAATCATACCACGATCTGAGAGTAAAGATTCTTGAAGGTGTTCTACCAGAGCTAGGTGTTGTTAAATACAAATTTAGATTTCAACATATTGTTGAGGTCTTGGCGCCCATTAAAACAACATATCTTAGTAGAAAATAGTATATTTGTCACGCAACAGTGAGGGCAAAAGAAGCCATTACATTTGTCGCTACCAACTTGGGGCTGAAAACCTAATAACATTTGAGGAAGGAGAAGGGTATATATTTCTGTGCCTGTATTTTGGGGGTTTTTCATTTATCGGTGTGTATCAGCATGGGTAGTGTTGAGGAAGAGATGAAGTTGCGTAGTGGTCACCAGTTGGATAGTGAAGATACGAGCAGTATGGCTAGTCTTGGAAATGAAAGCAGTACAGGGATGTCGGAGGTAAATCCCGATACTGAGGGGGGGTAATCAAAACAGTCAAGCAGGGTTAGAGAGTTTGCTTCTCCAATTTATGCAACAAAACAAAATTAGTACTGATGCTTTAAACTCTAGACTGGAACAAAATAGTAGGGAAAATAAAGAAAGTACTGAAGCTTTAAACGCTAAACTTGAACAAAACAGTAGGGAAAATAAAGAGAGTACTGAAGCTTTAAACGCTAAACTTGAACGAAACAGTAGGGAAAATAAAGAGAGTAATAGGGAATAGAGCGATAGTTTAAATACTAAACTTGAACAAAACAGTAGGGAAATTAGTGATAAATTTGAGCTGATTAGAGGTGAGATCAGAGGGGTGATGGAAGAGAAGGCTAAAGAGATTATTGCAGATGTAGACAGAAAATTAGGAAAAGTACAGGAGAAGTTAGAAAGTAGAATCAGTACACAGGCTGAAAATTTAAAAGAACGAGTGCAACTTGAAACACAGCAGGTCAAAAAGCAATTGGGGGGAGAAATTGATAAGATACAGGTAGCAACAAAAGAGGTTAAAGAACAGCTGGGGGGAAGAATTGATGAAGTACATGCAGAAATAATCACTGAAGTTAATACTTTAAGGGAGAGGAATAAGGAAAGCATTAATGAGATTAGTGAGAAACAAGCTCAGTTAAGTGGTAAAGTTGAAGCATCGGAAGGGAGCATTAGGTTAACTGTAACTAATATCGAAAGAAAAGCTGAGGAGAAAATTGCTGAATTAGAACAGAAGTTGAAAGCTAGAATTAGGCAGGAAAATAGCCAGAGTAGGCCAGTTTATGTGAATAGCACACACAGGGAAATAGAACTAGTCAAATTTAGTAATCAGCAGGGTTGTCCAATGGTATTCATGAATACTATAGAAAATAAATTCGGGGAGAGGCTGGAAGATGGTAGTGTTGACTGGTGCCAGGTAGTTGAAATTTTAGAGCAAGCGTTTGTAGGGGAGACAAGAAACTGGTTTGCTGTCTACAGAGACAATTTTGAGAACATTACAGATTTCAAAGTTAAATTTTGTGAGAAATTTTGGAATGAGGTCATTCAGTCTCAGCATCGTGAGGGAATTGTGTGTGGGAAATATAACCCGAGAGGCAACTACACTATGACCGAGTACTTTTTAAGACAGGTATTAACGTGCAAATATCTAGATGGTTTGAAGGAGGAGAGTGATGTAGTCAGGCTATTACTAAGACATTTCCCATACAGAATCAAAGAAGCTGAATGTTAAATCTATCTCACAAGTGGAGAATTTATTGAGTACATTCGATGCTCTGGGAAGAGGCGGTTACGAGGAGAATTTCGGTAGGAACCAGGGTAACTAATAACAGGCCTAATGAGAATAGGAACCAGGAAGTTCAAGGGAACAGTGGCGAAGGGGCCAGCGTTCAAAATAGGGGGAACCAAAATAGTAATAATAATAATCAGCATAACCAGTACAGAGGAAATGGGTATGGTACGAACTACCAAGGTAGAAATAATGATTTCAGGGGAAATCAAGGCCGAAATAACGATTATAGGGGTAACCAAGGGCGGTATAATAATAATAATTATTATAACCAGAACAGGGGTCAAGGAGGGAATCAGCCCAATGGTAATAACGGACAGAGAGATACCGTTAATACAACCCAGAACAACCAGACCAGTGCAGTAGTCAGTAGTACTACACCAAGCAGTAGCAATACTTTAAACACGAACCAGGCTGCGATGTAAGGTCAGAATCTCAGTCTGTAACATGCCCTGTCCATACACTTATACAGGAACCCTATGACCTAAATGTAAGAAATGAATTATTACGTGAACTAAATGATGAAGGTATTATTCAGGAAGTGGCTAGTAAGAGCCCCATAGTTAAATTTAACGTGTCCGAGGCGTACACAGATGTTTTAATTGATAGTGGTTGTATGAAGAGTTGCATAAGTAGTGCATTTTATGATAAAATGAAAGGAACTGGAGTAAATTTTGAGGAGATGCCAATTAAAAGCACTTTTGTTATCACAGCTGTTGGAAAGAGGTCTAAAGTAATTTCTAAGCAAGTTTTAGTAGACATTAAAATTAATAATCATATAGAAAAGCAGATTTGTCTTGTAATTCCAAATTTAGTATTCAGTGTTATCTTGGGTTCAGAGTGGCTAAGTAGAGTGTCTGGGAACTTATGTTATGATGTAGGGAGTTTGAAATTTAAATGGGGAGATTCTGAAGTAGAAGTAGCGTTCAATGACAATATTCAGAGAAGTAGTATTGTAGGTGTAATTTGTACTTTAAATGAGATATCGCCAGCCGTAGAGCGGGGTTCTCCATGTTTTGTGGGCAGTGTGATTACGAACAGTAGTCTAAAGGACTCGTTACGTGATGCTGCATTTCAGGGAAATATAGAGGATGAACAGTGTGTTTGGCTCTATGATGTGTTATTGTGTAATAGGAGAGTTTTTGAGGATCGCATTGGTATGGCCAATTGCTATACACGTTCATTGAACGTTATTGATAGGTCAGTATTCACAGGACATAGATATCCTGTACCTTTCGCTTATCAGAGTGCAGTTGAGGCACAAATTAATCAGATGCTTGAAGATGGGATTATTGAGCACTCTAACAGTCCATATGTTAATTCTTTGATCACGGTACCCAAGACCGACGGCACGGTTCGTATTTGTTTAGACGCTCGTTTGGTTAACAGTAGAATTAGTTCAGATCAGATGAAATCTATGTCAATAGAGGAATTAATGCAAACATTTGAGGGGAAGAAGTATTTCACTTGTGTAGATTTGAGTTCCAGTTTTTGGCAGGTGCCACTTATGTACGAAGATAGACCATTTACAGCATTTAGTCATAAATATAACCTTTATCAATTTTGTAGAACACCTTATGGGTTAAAGAGTAGTTCAGCAGCTTTAATTCGGGCTTTAAACATCGCATTAGGGGATGACACAGGAGAGTTTGTAACCATTTACATTGATGATATGGTGATTAGTTCACGCAGTTTTGAGGAGCATCTACGTCATTTAAATATAGTTTTTCAGAAGTTAGATCAGGCAGGGTTCACTTTGAAGCTGTCTAAGTCGTCATTCTGTCAGTCAGAAGTGACATTTTTAGGTCATAGAGTGTCGAGTAGAGGTGTGACACCAGAGGAAAGTAGGGTCAGCATGTGTGGACAGTAGCAACAGGGCATCGTTACAGACACTGAGAAATAGGTAGGTAGAGTAACGTGATGACGTTCATTTAAGAGAGCCACTGGCAAGGTGGGAAGCAGGTGACGGAGTAACATTTATAGTTTCCAAACGTATTGGCAAAACAGCATATGTGCTGGAGGATAGTAAGGGAAACAGATTATACGGGACGTATAATATACATAGTCTACGAAAATATGTGTCATAAAGTCAGTGTGTTTAGCTGGCGAGCCAGCCTATCAAATGAGTAAGTGTGGTATTTGGTGCGTGGAAGATCTGGTCTTCCAGGCAGGCGTATCAGAAGTCACACAGGGGGGTAGTATGTAAGTAAATGAGAGTTTTTAAGGTACAGGGAAATATGACGGGATTGTCGGATGCTCTTGAGCACTAAAATGTCTCGATACACCAAGGCCAGAATTTGGTAGCGCTGGTGAATTCCCATTTGTCTCCTAGAGATGGGTGAGCGCTTGAACAGGGTATTTTTGCTTAAGGCGTCCACGAGGCAAAAGATGGGCCATCAGAAGGCGAGACAGTCCTTCATGAAACTCATACATAACAGCACACGTGATTTCTGTTTACGGCCTCGCCATGTAAGATTTTTAAGTGTGTAATTTAAGGTAATTTGTACAAAGGTATTATTTGTGTGAGGAGAACTGGTCTGTGTTGAGAACTAGTATTAAGTAGAATATGGTCTACGGGAACTTAAGAAGACAGGGCGATTACGGCACAGAAATATTTGGTGTTATATGTAATGCGCACTTACTGTTTTTTCAGAAGTCAATATTAATTTAATCTACTTTAAAGAGAGATTAAGTATTATGGTCACAGGCGCTGCCACAATAGTGTGATCGTGTGCTCAGTGATAAGTGGGATTAATTTCACAATAAGGAAGGAACCTCCAGTGAAATTAGGAAGTTCTAGGAAGATATACATATATCAGAACACCTTGATGCGTGTGATGTGACATCTCATATACATAGTGCTCACACAGTAATTATGTCTATTTTTCCAACATAGAGAAATTTGAGAGGCGGAAATATCCGTGGAACACTATTCTATATGAAAAACATTGGACTGGTTGCAAAGTGCAATCCATAGTGACAACAAACTTTGATGCAAAGTGCGTGAAGAAAAATTATGAGTGTATATATATATGTAATTTAGGGTGATTTCATTTATGTAATATGTATTTAGGATGGGGATTATTAACGTGTCTGGGATAATCGGATAATGGACCGTCGTCACGGTAAATCATCCGATGATCCGAGGCGAATATGTAACGTGTTTTTCGAGGGGTTTTCATGCCACTGGCATAAGTCAGAAGGAAGCCATTCTATATTTATTTACGTGGCAAATTGTTCAGCCAAGAGAATTTTTCATGTTAATTTATTATTATTATTAATTTATTATAATTATTATTAAGGTATTTTTCGGAGCATTTAATAAAATTATAAGCATACAGATAGGTTTTCTATGTCATAGAAAACACTATCAAGCTAATTATTACGAACGACATTATCATAGAAAATTATATGATTACGGAATTTTACGGAGTTTCGTCAGTTAGGGTATATTGAGAGACATGACTCACTGGGAATTCAGATACAGGCTTATGCTTGTCAAGTAGTATGACGCAAGGCTGGGTCGCATCGTCAAGAAAAGGCGGATGTATGGAACGGCAATCGACTTCACCCTCCCGCCGAGTGTAATGAGCCAGAAGAGGGGAGTAGCGCGTGAGGGGTCAGCCAATCAGTGGAGGGCGAGCGTGAAGAAGTCGGCTGAAGAGTGGGGATGCGGCGGGTGCATATATGGTTGACACGCCGTGGAAACGAGGACTATCGTTATAAAAAATTAACCAGTATGGTTGCACGAGTGAGTGGCTCCGATGTTCAGTGGAGTTAGCGACTATCTTTGTGAAACTTAACCGTTGTGGTTGTACGTGTTGGTTCCGATGTACGGACCATAAATCTTCATATCTACAAATATATCATCAACAACGAAGAAGATGACGACGTCCAGAAGGCTATGGGAAGCTCACTTCAACATCCAGTACGAGGGAAATGCTACGGCAATTTCCAGTGGTAAGCGCGAATGACACATAACTACGCAATCTCTCGTCTTTCTTTGTTTCATATTCAGTAATTCAGTAAATTCATAACTTGGGAATAAGAGTAAAATCAGTAATTTATCCGACTCCGTTTTCACGTAATTTTCTAGCGGTAATATTTAAATCGCAACGCTCCAATTTAAATTCAAAATTATTATTATTATTAATTTTGCTATACTTGTTTTTTATACAATAAATTCATTTCTTTTAACCATGCAATCTTTGTTTTCAGTAGGTAGCATTAGATATAGACCAATTCCTTCTCCTGATACAATTGTTTGTTGGGTTAATGATCCAATCATACCACGATCTGAGAGTAAAGATTCTTGAAGGTGTTTTACCAGAGCTAGGTGTTGTTAAATACAAATTTAGATTTCAACATAGCGTTGAGGTCTTGGCGCCCTTTAAAACAACATATCTTAGTAGAAAACAGTATATTTGTCATGCAACAGTGAGGGCAATAGAAGCCATTACAAAATGAACTAAATCCGATCTTTGTACCGACTGTCCTTGCTCAGTGGAAAAAAGGGCCAAAAAAAAGTCACTTACAAATTGAATTTTCAAAAACAGTTTCTTAGTGAGCCTCTACATACTCGGATCAACCAACGTTCAAAATTTCAGCTTTCTAGGTCTAGTGGTTTGAGCCCTGCAATGATGAGTCAATTTTGGATGCTCAGTGCCAAAGAGTCGAAAAAAGTCACTTACAAATAGAATTTTCAAAAACTGTTTCTTAGTGAGCCTCTACATACTCGGATCAACCAACATACAAAATTTCAGCTTTCTAGGTCTAGTGGTTTGAGCCCTGCGGTGATGAGTCAATTTTGGATTATATATAATAGATATAAGTACACATAAATTATATATAAACTTTTAAACTGACGGTGGTTTTGGGGTCTGGGGGATGTAAAACGCGAAGATATGTCGAAATTTTCCGGAAGTCGAAACATAGTACCCTTTTCAATAGTTAGCTTTCTAATGAAATCTACCTAAAAAAAAGTTTCTAGTCAAATATATAGTATTCTCTTTCTCTCTCAACCCAGGATTTCACCTCACCCCAAATGCATATTGATCTAATACAGTAATCTCTTTAAAACAACAATAATACCATCACAAAATGTACCATATATTGTATACAGATACATAACCTACGAACTTCATCTTCCCACTGTGAAGAGCTTGTGTCAAGATTCGAAAATATTGCCCTGACATGGCTGCCCTAGTTTGCACAGATTCTTCGGTGAATCGATAACTTCTCCAAATTGTGCCTCAAAAAATAATTTGGTACTGTTGACCCCTCCTTGGAAATGCTTTATTTTATAATTCAAAATTCTCATACTAATATTCAAATCGAACCTCTATAACCTCTCTGATTCTCACAACTCAAACGACGGTTTAAACCTGCCTCTAAGGTGGTTTGGATTTCAAGCTATAATTCGAGCCAAGGTCGTAGATTTTGACGCAAAACTACATTTTAGCAATCCAACTGAAGATTTAAAGACTTAGTTTGAAATCCACCCAATGAGTTCTAACATGCTCCTAGTTAGGCATAATAAATTTAAAAAGAAATCCATTGAAGAAGTACACAAAGACCCAGATAAGCCATCATATACAACTGGAATGTATTGGAGTACTGTTTAGTGTATGACTTTTAGTGCCGTGAGTGTCTGAGGACATGTTTGGCTCACCAGAGTTTGTAGCTGCCTCTATGCGGACACCCAAGGGGTGAGCTACAAGTAACGTCTCATGTGGAGTGTTGTCTGGGGAGGAAAGTGTGAATCTAAGGACGAGGAATTAGAAGATAGCGGCTGTGGCCTATAGTTAGGGACCAACCCCGGCATTTGCCTGGAAGGAAGATGGGAAACCACAGAAGACCATCTTCAAGTTGCTGGCGGGGGGGGAGGGATTCGAACTTCTTCGCCTCCCGGATGTGAGCGACTGCCTGCAGCCACGCCGTAACGACAATGGCTAACTCACCCGGTTGGAGTACTGGTAAATGACTCTGAATACATCTATAACTTTACGTCTATTTGCCTCAAAATAATTATGTATTTCAGCTTGTAGATGAGGTGGAGTTTTGAGGACAATAGGTCCATTATGCAAAGCAAAGAACACACAAAACAATGATTGTGGAAATGTAAATCACAGGGAACTTAGAACAGATTTTAAAAGATTTTTTCTGTAAAATAAACTACTGGTGTGGTTCAAGGTTTAGTGATCAGTCCATTTCTCTTCCTTGTAGGTAGGCCTACTGTATATACTAACAACCTTCCCAAGAATCTATCAGATAAATTAGTAATTTATTCCAATGGAATCTCTTGTATCCTCTGATATATCTTTGAATAGTGTATGCAAAAATAATAAAGAAATGTTATTTAAGTCATTGGTATGGTGGCAGGGGAAAAAATTCTCATTACGTAAACTCAGTGGCAGCAGGTGTTGGAAATCAGTTGTGTGCTGTGCTCATCCTCCTCCAAAAAATAAAAATATTTAGAAATCTACAGAAAAACTCACTCACAAACACTCAAGAGGCTCTCCACTGAGTTTTCCATACTGAACAAACTCAACACACACATTCCTCATACAAAATTAAGTAAACACACAACATCACCTGCAATGACAAATTACTCGTATTCACAAACTCAGAAACACTTGGTGTGAGCGTGCAAAGCGAACTTCTCAGAGTTACCAAAAGCATTAAAATGAAACCAGCAACACCGCAATGTTATTTTGCTATAGTGAAATTTACAAACTAGACATATCATGTCCTTATTTTGACAACATAAAAATTATAATTTTCATAGTTCATCGATTTACAAAATGTGGCTATAGAATAGGTAAATTGGGAGGTTAAAAGACCTTCTGGCGGGAACAGCTGATGGCTTCCTTTAATATTTCTCCCCCTTTGCTTTGAGCGATTCCCTCTTAAATGCTACTGCTGATTCCTCCTGCCACGTTCTCATTTCGTGTGACCAGAGCTGCCTCTCTGTGTTTGAATGAAGAATCGCTGTGATGTCTTGGCTGCTGTCCCAACAGCACAACAAAAAAGTTTGGCATGCATGCGCAATAGGCAGAGTTCATGTTTGCTAACAATAAACTTAGATATTCTCGCTGAGCTGCGATTTGCACAGCCAGTGTTGGACGCGGAGTGGAGTGCACGACTATAAACTTCGTTGTGAGGAGAGTTGAAATATTTTCTATACTTTGGCTGAGGTCTATTTTAATGCCTGTATTTGATTGTAGTTTTTTTAGCGTATGGCTTTTAGTGCCGGGAGTGTCCGAGGACATGTTCGGCTCGCCAGTTTTGTAGCTGTTTCGAGACGGACACCCAATGGGTGAGCTACAAGTACCGTTGGGGAGGACAGTTGGAATGGAAGGTCGAGGAGTTGGAAGGTAGCGGCTGTGGCCTATAGTTAGGGACCAACCCCGGCATTTGCCTGGAAGGAAGATGGGAAACCTCAGAAGACCATCTTCAAGGTTGATTGTAGATAATACCATATTATTGAAGTAATTTATTTTCGAATAAAACAATGAGCTGCAGCACTTCACCACATGAGGTGCAGCCGCCCCTACGTAAACTAAAGATAATATGTGTTAGAACGAGTCCGCTGATATCGGCATTGCACTCACATCTGCTGTAAGGAACAGCACTGTGGGGCAATTCTTCGGTGGCTCACAAAGTACTTAAATGGGAAAAGAAAAAAAAAAAATCCAAACAAACAAAACGATGGTGAGTTGTATCAGTGCCTTACAGAAGTCAAAAGAAGAATTGCTATGGTAAAACAAAAATTTCAGGGCAGGAAAAATCTATTGTTAAATAAGCACATAGGAATTGAAACCAGGAAGAAATTGGTTGAAACCTTTGTTTGGAGTGTGCTAACTTACAGATGTGAGACCTGGACTTAGGGAAAACAAGCACAATCAAGACTAGAAGCTGCTGAAATGTGGTTCTGAAGAACTGACAAGGACGAGATGGAGGTAAAAGAAGAGTAATGAACAAATGAACAGATGAATTACACTTGGAACTCATAAAACAAAGGAAGATAACTCACAAAATAATACGAAGGGTTAAATGGCAATACCAAAAGGATATACTTCTGATGATCGAAACAAATAGCGCAAAACAAACTCAAGAGATTACTACAAAATGTTTAGCAAACAACTACAAAGATATTAACCTCCAACATTAATGTTTAAAAGACAAAAATGGCAAGTTAGGTCACAGCAATAAAAAAAAAATTATCAGAAACATTTAACAAGTTGCTAAATTGCGAATATCCACCAGAACTGCTTCAAATAAATACAGACACCACTATTAATACACCATCAGAAAACATAAATCCACCCACAATCCAAGAAGTCTACAAAGCTCTGAGAGAGCTCAAAAACTACAAAGCGAGTGGAGAAGATCAAACATTTGCAGAATTCTGGAAATATGCAGCAGAACCAGTCAAGATTTCATTACACCAATGCATAGTGAACATTTGGATCAAAGAAGAACTACCAGACCATTGGACTACAGCTATAACACATCCATTGCACAAAAAAGGAGAAAAATCAAATTCTGACAACTATCGAGGAATTTCCCTTTAGGATATCACAAATAAAATCATCTCACGAATTCTATATAATCGTCGTAAAGATCAATAAGAACTGAAAATAGGAGAATACCAAGGTGGATTTCGGCCAAGGCGAAGCTGCCCTGAACAGATAATCACCTTAAAATTAGTAATGGGCTACTACAAACAATTATGATTGTATACATAGATCTTCATTGCTGAAAATACTATAAAACTAACTCGAACAAACACCAAATCTAAAGTAAAATTCAGAGAATAAATATCTGAGCTGTTTACGATTAAAACAGGATTAAGACAAGGAGATGGTTTATCGCCTTTACTTTTCAATTGTAAGAAAGATTGTAGTTTTATGTGACCGTTAATCGCGAGATCATAAGCCACAGGAAACTTTTCAATTGTGCTTTGGAATATGTGATGAGGGATTGGTACAGGGAATATCCTAGGAGCAAAAGAATTGGAACCAAGAAAGATCAAATAGACTTAAATTGCTTGGGATTCGCAGATGACTTAGCTATTAATATTTAAGAAGCCAGAAATCAAATAATAAGCCTACAAATTATAGCACAAAAAATCGGACTTCAGATATCATTTGAAAAGACAGAGATAATGGTAGCAAGTCCACTTGTAATCAATCACATAACAGTAAATAATAAGAAAGTTAAAATGTGAAGCAATTTAAATACTTAGGAGAAATTATAACTTACAACTTGAATGACAAACCTGCATGGCAAGAAAGAACTAATAAAATGATAAAAGCCCAAAAATTAACATGGTCTACATATAAAAGAAAATGACTATCAAACACAACAAAATTAAAACATTACAAGACGGTGGTTCAACCAGAGGTGACATATGGAAGCGAAACTCTTTTTAAAGTTACTCAGAAAAACAGAATCGACAAAATTTTAAAAGTAGAAAGAAGAATAGCTAGAATATGCATAAATTAAAAATATCAGAAAGATGGACAGTGGCGGATAGTACCAAATGAAGTGGTATACAGAGAACTGGAGCCCATCACTGATACTATTCGGAAGAAACGGCTTTCTTTCTTTCTTTGGTCACATCATGAGGACACCCGAAACCAGGTAATCTATAAAAATTGTAGTGAAACTTTGGAATATGAAACAACAAGTAGGATGGATTAAGGAAATTAGAGAAAATATGAAAGAATTAGAAATAACCTTGGATTACTTGCAAAAAAAAAAAAAACAAAAAAAAAAAAACAAAAAACTGAAAGATATAAAAATAAGATTTCAGGCAAAAATAGACAAACGTAATACAATAAAAAGGGTATTTACAGATGAGGAACACCTGAGAAGATCAGAGCGAAAGAAAAGCTACTGGGCAACTCGGAAAGAAAACTTACTGAAAAAGAGGACCCAGAAATGATGGACTGAAGTGGTCCAATGAGGCCGTAAAAGCAGAAGAAGAACAACAACAAATCTTGGATGACGTTAAGGAGAAACGGCCATTACTTTATTAGTTAGAGCAGAGGAAAACTAAATTTCTTGGAAACATCTTACGGCATGACACCGTTCTCCAGATTGTCTTCGAAGGCAAGGTCCTAGGGAAAAAATCGAGAGGAAGACCACGTCTCTCATACCTTAGAAACAAAATCACTCATCTGGGTTTTGCTTCCTATGTCATGATGAAGAGAACTGCCGAAGATCGTGGGCTGTGGCTGCAGCGACAAGACTTAGCCTTTAGATACTGATGATGATGACTTCAGCCTCAATCCATGCTGCATGGCTTGATTGAAAAGCATTGTGAGAAGAACAAGCTGATCCATCTAGCTTTCCTGGACTTTGAGAAGGCTTTTGTTCGCGTGTCTCATGACCTCAAATGTGAGAGCATGGCATACCAGAACACCTTGATAACTGGTTTCAGCTGCTTTATGTAGAGCTATGTTCAGGCCAACACATAAGATCCTGCGACTTTCCCATTACCGTCGGTACTCACCAAGGTTCAGCGTTGTCACCACTTTTATTCATTCTAGTGATGGACCAGAGTGTCGAGCGATGACGTGTTTTTAAATTCCCGTACGAAAATCCACCAAATTCCCGTATATTTTAGAACTTTCTAAGACTAGATTTCGCAAAATGAATGGCTGAAAAATGAATCATAAAGCATGAATCAAGATTTTCTAGCGTAGGTGTAACTGCATTTTTGGAGATACTTCCGCAGCCCACGGGTGATGGCAAGATTTAGGCCTAATCCATAGCGTGAGTGAACTCTCTCGAAGATGGGATGAGATGCTACGGACACAAATAAAATACCGTTTACCTGAGGAGAGCTGATATAAATGTTTTACTGAGGAGGGTTGGGAGAGTAGAGAATATGAGTGTAACATAATAAATGTTTACGGGAAGTGACTGAATTGTATGGTACCGTAACAGTATAGAGCTTCCACGAGTTAAAATGGCACCGAAGCTTATGCATAGCGAACTTCCGGTCCGCGAATCTCCATTTGATTTTCATTGGCAGTGAATCGTTCGTGATTATCTTCGTTATTATTTCGGATTGTGGTTTTGTTTTTATGCGTTCAACTTATGAAAAAAGAACTAGAGGGTTGGCCTTTAAAAGAGCAATTAGTAAAACTTCGCATCATAGATGACCATAACAAACAGCTTGCCTACAAAGTGTGCGATGTGCACATTTCAAACGGCAGTGGTCTAACATATCTTAGACTACAATTTTAATCAGTTGGTGCAAATTGAATAAGTTATATGTGAGAATATTATTATAATTTGCTATCCGGTTGTTATATTAGTATATTATGCATTAACGTGACCCGTTTAAATGGTGACTGTAAGTTAATAAACCAAACACCTGGCGACAATTTTTTCTTAAATGCTCATTTACATCTTCACCCTAGTCTACGTAAAGTACCATACGGTAATCACTGAAAGGGTAGGGGGCGTTATGACCTCAATTTCACAAACGAACGAACCTCATTTTGTGTGAATTATGGAACCCGAATGCTAATGGAGGTATGGATTGTCTGCATTTAGAAATATTTTAGTCAATAATTAAAAACAAGTTGCCAGAAAACTACGGTAAATACATAAAGCTGCGTGCATACTACGGTGTCAAGTTGCTCTGTGAAAAAAAAAAAAAAAAAAAAAAAAAAAAAAAAAAAAAAAAAAAAAAAAACACTTCGCCAAGATTATACGACGTGCATATAGTTAAATACAATCATCCAATTGGAACCGGGTGAGTTAGCCGTGGTGGTTACGGCATGACTGATGGCAGTTGCTCTCATCCGGGAGGCGAGGAGGTTCGAATCCCCCCGCCGGCAACCTTGAAGATGGTCTTCTGTGGTTTCCCATCTTCCTTCCAGGCAAATGCCGGGGTTGGTCCCTAACTATAGGCTGGTGTATTCTTTGAATACACGGTACCAGAGATTATAATTTTCAATGCTTTTGCATGTTTCTTCCTTCCTCTTTGTCAAACACCAACAGTGATCATCTGTTTTCTCCTTGATGGGCAAATCTCTTATGTCTTCATAAGTCTGTTCTAGATATATAACTTCTGTGACCCACCTAGCGTCATCTAGCAGCGAATCTTTGAAGCTACTCAATTCCTCCTGGTGCGAGAGGACTTACATATCCATCTGGCCACCAGATCTTGTTACCATCGCCAGCTATTTTTTCCTTGAGCAAGAGGACTACGTCTACTGTTTCACTCACCATGCTGCGCTAATATCGCCTACTATCAACTCTTTGAAGACCATTCATCAAGAAGAACATTTATTTTTGATAAGTTGGTTATGCTGATATGTATACCCTTTGTCTCCTACCCCCACTCTTTTCCCTTCCTTGGACCCTCCGTGCTCCGTTGAGCAAGTCTCACTTCGCGATCGGCAGTTGACTCGGTCAGTTAAAGCTCCTCTCGAGCTAGTCTCCTCAAACCAAGAGGCACACACTCTTCTACGCCATGTTGGCAAGGTAGTTGTCATCCAGGGAAACTTCGCCTTCAACATGAAATCAAGATAAGTACCATTTTAAAAGTTTTAACCTCATCTTCATGGTTTTAACTTCCACGTGCTTTTAATGATACTTTTATAGACAGGGTGAAATTATTACTTTGGGGCAAAAATCATTCTTCGTGGGATTTGCCATGTTGAGCTTTTGCTTGTATAAGCCAACTTTACTAAAAAAGAGCTTTCTTAAGCTATTCAAATGAGAAATCCTCTCACTACGTGGGATATTACCTAATACCCGCTGTCTATAATTCATCAAGCTAATTCCTCCATTGGATTTTCTCAACCCCATTTTTCTACTAAGGTCGTTCTGGAACCTTCGAGATCTTGTACTCTATCTGCGAGTCTTGCCGTCAGGTATTTTTCACTCACTTGTGACAATAATATTTAAAATGAGGAATCTTCCTTACAAATTGTTGCAATAGCTAACTTTCTTCCACCGCTGGAACCACTGGAATGTTTTATGGTACATTTAATTGTAAATCACAACTTTTTCAAGAAATAGACTCTCACCTATATAGTGCAATCAGTTATTTCCATAATTGCAATAACTTTCTTTCTCATAAACTTTAGTGTTTCTATAGTGAACTTTGCATCCATCTTTATAGACTACAGTGATAACCAGTGCTTGCTCCACGTTTCTACCGCGTCGCGATCGTCCGTTTACATTAAATACGGCCATGAACATTGATCCTATATCCCAATGATCTTTCCTCAACCTTCTACTAACCACCAATATTAATAAAATTTTAACTTTCCTATAAGGTGTCACTCACGAAGTGCCCTTACAACTTTGCTAGTTTAACATTAATTAAATTCTGCATAATTGCTTGTGTAATACAAGTTTCAAATTCACATTGTTCCTTTCCTATAATCAGGGAAAACAATTCTTTAAACTCTTGAGCGAGTCATGTTCAGGTTTCACGAAATGGAAACTGTCCCATTTGGCTAGTGATTCCTACTCAAACTTGGGAAGTCTAGAACCTTCCTTTTAACTCTCTTCAGGTTTCACAGTAAGTGACCTGCCCTTATTTGCATAATAACCAACATTAATTCTGTATAAATATAAGAAGTTGTAGGAACTTCTATCTTATTTTTCATGTTTTTATTATTGTTATTTTCGAAGTTGTCACTTTCTCTAGAACATTCTCTCAAGAATTTCTTAAGGTACACTCTTTGTACACCAATTCAAGTTCAAACTTTAATTACTTCATTGTTTATTTGTTTAAATCTTATAAAGATTTTAGAAACATGTAAGGTTTGAAACCTTGTAAATTGTCAATTGCCTGGAGCAAACATTTAATGTTGAGAGGTCTGCGACCCCATTTGTTAAAAAGTTCAAATGAACTATGTTTGTCAAAATTATATTACATAATTGTTAATTTCCTCAAACTTCTTTGAATTGTTAAATAAATGAAGCGTTTCCTTTCGCTTTTTCATTTACGAATACAAAGTTTAGGCAAAATCCTGTCTTCCTTGACTCTCCTCACTCAATGACATTAAAATCATTAATAGGGCTTTCACCATTTGTTGCATTTGAGCAAGAACTCTTAATTTTCACCTCACTAAAGTTCTTTTTAGCTTTAATAGCTAATTCTAATTGGCCAGTAAGGCAAGTAAAGCTCGCTAAGCCAGCTACCTGCTTGTGGAGACCCTCTCCGAAAACTTATGGTCAGTTTTCTAAAAGATAAGCGTTTCTTTTTGTCTAAACTTTTAGCCGGCTCCTCGCTGAGTAAAAGCTTAGCCATTTTCCAATGCAACCATTGGTTCATTTACCAAGATTACTCCCATAAGGCATAATCTTTTATCATTTTCCTTCTTAGAGACACTGGGTCGCCCTTACAGGAACTCCATAATTTTGGAAATTGGAAATACCAAACCTGAGTTAAATCATTGGCATTCTTCGAATTATTTTGTAAAACCGAATTTCTTTGAGAAGACATACAGTAAATTTGTTACTATCAGTCTTGCCAGACCATCACCCTTCCCTATAGTAGTTTCATACATGCTTGGGAGGAAATACACTAAAGCCTCTCTCTTGCAAATCGCCCAAGTCCCGGCTGCGGTTCCCGTTAGCTTCGACCAAGTTCGTACCTACTTTAGGTATCAAAGAGTTAATTTTCAGTGGCAACTGCCTCTAAAGGTATTTAAAGTTAAACTTATTAATTTTGTGGGACTCTCCTCCTATTTTTCTATCCTTTTTTTCCAATCCAAAACCTACTTCCTTTTTTTTAATCATCTTCCCTTGGTGGGTGGGTTATTCCTAAGCTTATAATCTACCCAAAATTTGGTCCCAGAAACCCGGGAGAGTCCATTTTCCATTTTTCCTTTTAAAAAAGTGTCATTTGACAATACTTTGCATATTACTAATATCTGCGTTGAATTTTTCAGCTATAATTACATCATGCAAAGCCTGTGAACGGGAAAGAGGCCGCTCCTGTCTCCTTTGGTGTGTCCCGTTCTTTCTACTCATTCGCTGCTGCCAGCTTGACAGCATTTCCAAGGTTCCACAGTTTCGTGAGTTACATTTTCATCTATTTTCTTTAATATGGCTCCTACTGATAAGGATAAGGATGAAAAACTTACTTCTAAACGAGCATCCTATAAAGGGCAAATTACCCGATTCAGAAGGTACATAAAAGAATTAGATCCCTCAGAAGCGCAATTAGATTTGTTGAAACATCGTGTAAAGGATTTTGAACGTTCTTATGAAAACTACTGTAACATTCAAACTGAAATAGAAACTTGCATGCTCAATCAAACAGAAGATCGTGTCGAAGTAGAAAACCTATATTACGAAGGCATAGGTTCTGCTTTCAAAATAATACGCCAACTCGAAGAGGAGCAGAAAAAGGACGCTTCTGTTCTTGGTTCCCTTCACGAACCACAAACTTCTTTCCGTGAGGGCACTCACAAGCCCAAACCAACTTTACCGAAAATTGATTTACCCCATTTTTCTGGAGATGAATCTGCTTGGGATTCTTTCTATGAATTATTTTGCTCCCTTGTTCATGACAATGAAGACATTCAAGTTATTTACAAGTTTCATTATTTGAGATCTATCCTCCGAGGTCAAGCTTTGCAGTTGGTCGAAGCACTTCCCCTACGTGCCGAAAATTACCCCATTGCCTTTAACTTATTAAAGGAAAGATATGGAAATTTACGTTTACGTATTCAACGCCATATGAAGGCTCTATTTAACCTACCTGCGTCACAGCACAATGACGTCACTAGTTTGCGTACTTTAGTTGACACCACCCAACTCCACGTTAAATCTTTGTCCCAATTAGATCAACCGACTGAACATTGGGATACTTTCCTAATACATTTGGTGGTCTCTAAGGTTGATGCTGCTACCCTCAAAGCTTGGGAAATTGAACTTTCTAAAGAAGATGACTACACTTACGAGCATTTAGTTACTTTCATAAACGCTAGATGCCAACTTTTAACCGCTCTAGCTAATCAAAGTGAACCTTCATCTCCTAGTTCCAAATTCGAATTAATGTCCATCAAACCCAAAAGTGAACGCTCAGCGTCCAATACCCAAAAACCCGGGTCCAGCTCATCCAAATTTAAATCAAACACTACTGGTTACCCAACTAGGTCTAGCGAACGTCGTGTTGCTAGCTCTATTGTTTTAAACACGCAAAGCGAACCTCGCAAAAGTTTAAACGAACCTGTAAAGTGCATACTTTGTAAAGATCCCCATGCCCTATACCTCTGCAAATCTTTTAAAGAAATGTCAGTCGACGACAGACGAAAATTAGTCGCTCAAAACAAACATTGTTTCAACTGCCTAGCGCCCACGCATTCTGCTTCTAACTGTAAGTCCACAAGACTTTGCTACCATTGTGAAAAGGCTCATCATACTTTGCTACATCGTCATGATCAGGCAAGGTCATCGACAGCATCTACTTCTCCGAAAAATGATAGTGCTAACAGTTCTAATGCTTCATCGTATATTCAAAATGCCAAGTCCATTCGCAGTGCTCAAGTATTGTTGTCTACTGTCCAAATCGAAGTTCAGGATAACTTTGGCAACTGGGTCCGTGCACGCGGTCTTCTAGACTCAGCGGCAACTCATGATTTTGTGTCTAATTCCTTGATTAGAAAACTAGGTCTACCTGTAAACCCCACTTCTATCAACGTGTCGGGCATCAACAGCTCAAAATCGCAAGCTTTACAATTCTCAAAGCTAACTATAAGAGATACTTGTCATAGAAACAACTTTCTTAAACTTAATTGTCTAATTCTTAATAGCATTGAAGAAGACACTCCAAGTCACTCTGTGGATATTTCAGGGTTAAACATTCCCTTGCATTTAAGGCTAGCCGATCCTTGTTTCAATATGCAGAACCCTATTGACATACTCTTTAGTGCCAATGTTTTCTGGAATTGCCTACGTAAACAGGTTCGTAAGTTATCCTCAAACGTGGTCGCCAGAGACACTAATTTTGGATGGATCGTCACAGGGCAACTTCCCCATTATTCTCCTCAACCCGCATCGCAATGTTACTTCTCCAATACTGACCTGGAACAGTTCTGGAGGCTTGAAAATGTTGATTCTCCTAATGTAACCTCTTCAGAAAATGAATTCTGTGAGCAACTTTTTTTGAACACCACCACTCGTTCTTCTGATGGCCGGTTCGTTGTTCAAATGCCAAGATTACACAATCCTCCTAAACTTATCAACTCTCAGCCTAAAGCTCGAAAAGCTCTCTTTGCTATCGAGAGCAAATTCAAAAAGGAACCTCTTGTTAAACAACAGTACACTGATTTCATGGATGAGTATGAAAGCTTAGATCATATGGAAGTTGTTAACAAATCTGATGATGAATTACACCCCCCAATCGAAACGGTTTATTTAAATCATCATCCCGTGTGGAAAAACCCTCTTGTAAAAGATAAAATTCGAGTTGTTTTCAATGGTTCATCACCCGACGTTAATGGCAACAGCCTTAACGACACTCTTTATTCTGGTCCTGCTATTCAATCAGATTTATCTGCTATACTCTTAAACTTTCGATTATTTCCCATAGCTGTCATAGCCGACATAAAACAGATGTACCGTCAAGTGTTAATTCAATCAGAACAACGAGATCTTCAAAGAATCTTGTGGCGTGATGAAATCAGTAAGCCCATTAAGGTATTTCGCTTGAAAACGGTTACTTATGGCTTAAAACCCTCTGCTTTCCTTGCTATCTGATCCCTACACTTGCTAGCCTCTCAAGATGGTCATTTATTTAACCCCAAAGCCTCTGAAGCACTAACTACGTCATTCTATGTTGACGATTATTTGCAATCCTTCCCCTCTTTGGAGGAAGCTTCTTTCGTATCTTTAGAACTTCAGGCATTACTAAGGAATGGAGGTTTCCCACTCCATAAGTGGAACTCCAACTCCCCTGAGTTTCTCGCTCAGTTTCCCATCGAAGACGTAGATCCTTCTTCTGTCGAAATTTGTGGAAACTCCGAATCTATAAAAACTCTAGGAGTTCACTGGTGCACTAGCACTGACACTCTTATCTATAAAGTTTCGCTCGCAGAAGAGCTGCCTAATACAAAAAGACAAATTCTCTCTGAAATTGCAAAAATTTTTGATCCACTTCAATTCCTTGCCCCAGTTATCGTTATAGCCAAACTCTTCATGCAAGAGCTGTGGTCGCTTAAATGTGAATGGGATGACACTGTCCCTCTTTCTTTTCTTAATCGTTGGCTCTCGTTTCGCAGCAATTTGCTGGATCTTTCCCTTATTGAAATTCCCAGGAATTTAATCAGCTCTCATTCTAATGCATCTTTTTCCCTTCATGTGTTCGCGGACAGTTCCGAAAAAGCTTATGGTTGCTGTGCATATTTAGTTCATCACGATTCACTCTATGGATCTCCAGTTTCCAACCTTGTTTGTGCCAAATCGAAGGTCGCTCCTCTTAAAACTATCACTTTGCCTAGGCTCGAACTGTGCGCTGCACTCATGGCTGCAGAACTTGTCAAGAAATTACGGGAAGTATTAAAAGTCGAATTCTCGCAAATCTATCTCTGGAGCGATTCCATGATCGCCCTTTCTTGGATCGCCAAGAACCCCTCTCACTGGCAAACTTTCGTTGCAAACAGGGTTTCCAAAATTCAAACTCTTTCTTCTGGATGTCAATGGAGGCATGTTCCCAGTGCGGATAATCCAGCCGATATTATCTCTCGTGGTTGTTTACCCTCTCAATTGGCAGCTTCCCAATTGTACTGGCATGGGCCCTCGTGGCTAATCGAAGACTCTTCTTCATGGCCTTCTAAACCTCCAGCTACAAATTTCAACTTGCCTGACGCTAAAGTACCTCTATCCATTGCTTCGTGTCTTGTTTCCAACGCTTCTCATCCTTTGTTGTCCCGCTATTCTTCTTTTCATAAATTACTACGAATTGTCGCCTATCTCCTTAGATGGAAATATCTTGTGGTTGACCAACCTCTTCTTCCTAAACCACACCTTACCAATCATGAATTTGATCTCGCTACCATTAAGGTTTTACAACTGACACAGCAAGAAGCCTTTTCTTCTGAATTGTCTTTGCTTTCTTCTAAAAGAGATCTTCCCAAATCCAGCCGTCTTCGTGCTTTAGCCCCGTTTCTTGATGACCATGGGTTACTCAGGGTAGGTGGAAGGCTCTCGCAATCTTTACTCTCTGAGGACAAAAAGCATCCCGTTATTTTGCCTTCCAAACATCACGTAACTTCCTTAATTATACGTGACTTTCATTACCGTAATCTTCATGTTGGTACACGCACTCTGCTTTGCCTCTTAAGGGAAAAGTACTGGATTATAAATGGAATTCATGAAGTTTCTTCTGTAATTCACAAGTGCATTCCTTGTTTCAAAGCGAAACCTAAAATCAATACTCAATTAATGAGCGATCTGCCCTCTTTTCGCTCTTCTCCTATACGCCCATTTGCTTTAACTGGCGTGGACTATATGGGTCCGTTCCAATATCAACGAAACTCTCCTGAAGCTAAACGCAAATTGTTTGGTAAGCTTTATGTTTCTCTCTTTGTTTGCATGGTTACCGGCGCAATCCACTTGGAACTAGTTACGAATGCTTCTACTTCTTATTTTTTATCAGCTGTCTCTCGCTTCACCGCTAGGCGTGGTGTTCCTTCAGAGATGTTCTCTGATAACGCTTCCACCTTTCAGGGCGCAGCTTCCCTGTGGAAGAAAGCTCTCACTTCCTCTCCTGCCATGGAACAAATTTCTAATTTTTCTTATTCAAAAGGTTTCAAATGGCGCTTTATACCTCCTTACGCTCCGCATCACGGTGGTAGGTGGGAATCTTGCGTAAAGCTCACTAAACGTCATTTAAGAAAAGTCTTAGGTAATCAAATTCTGACTTACGAAGAATTCAATTCACTGTCTGTTTTGATTGAAGGTGTTGTTAATTCTCGTCCTTTAACTCCGCTTTCCAATGACCCTGATGACCTGCTTCCGCTTACACCTGGTCATTTCCTTATCGGCACTTCTCTTTCTGCTCCTCCCCCTCTTCCCAATTCTTACAGGGATTTTAATCTACCTATTGTTTGGCGTAAACTTGAAGCCCTCCGTAATTCCTTTTGGAAGAGGTGGAACATGGAATATTTAACTTCCTTGCAACGGAGACAGAAGTGGTTTCTTTCCAGTCCTGACATTAAGGTGGGGGACTTGGTCATAGTTAGGGATGTTTCACCCCCCCTAGTCTGGCCTTTTGGTAGAGTGACCGAGTGTTATCCTGGAAGAGATGGGAGAGTCAGGGTGGTCAGAGTTTTGACCACTAATGGTCAGATCATAAGACCACTTCTCTTCAATTACTTTATTACTCTTAAATGTTTAATTGCTTATTTGTGCTCTGTTGGTGTTTTCCCCTCCCAGTATGGTGTATTCTTTGAATACACGGTACCAGAGATTATAATTTTCAATGCTTTTGCATGTTTCTTCCTTCCTCTTTGTCAAACACCAACAGTGATCATCTGTTTTCTCCTTGATGGGCAAATCTCTTATGTCTTCATAAGTCTGTTCTAGATATATAACTTCTGTGACCCACCTAGCGTCATCTAGCAGCGAATCTTTGAAGCTACTCAATTCCTCCTGGTGCGAGAGGACTTACATATCCATCTGGCCACCAGATCTTGTTACCATCACCAGCTATTTTTTCCTTGAGCAAGAGGACTACGTCTACTGTTTCACTCACCATGATGCGCTAATATCGCCTACTATCAACTCTTTGAAGACCATTCATCAAGAAGAACATTTATTTTTGATAAGTTGGTTATGCTGATATGTATACCCTTTGTCTCCTACCCCCACTCTTTTCCCTTCCTTGGACCCTCCGTGCTCCGTTGAGCAGGTCTCACTTCGCGATCGGCAGTTGACTCGGTCAGTTAAAGCTCCTCTCGAGCTAGTCTCCTCAAACCAAGAGGCACACACTCTTCTACGCCATGTTGGCAAGGTAGTTGTCATCCAGGGAAACTTCGCCTTCAACATGAAATCAAGATAAGTACCATTTTAAAAGTTTTAACCTCATCTTCATGGTTTTAACTTCCACGTGCTTTTAATGATACTTTTATAGACAGGGTGAAATTATTACTTTGGGGCAAAAATCATTCTTCGTGGGATTTGCCATGTTGAGCTTTTGCTTGTATAAGCCAACTTTACTAAAAAAGAGCTTTCTTAAGCTATTCAAATGAGAAATCCTCTCACTACGTGGGATATTACCTAATACCCGCTGTCTATAATTCATCAAGCTAATTCCTCCATTGGATTTTCTCAACCCCATTTTTCTACTAAGGTCGTTCTGGAACCTTCGAGATCTTGTACTCTATCTGCGAGTCTTGCCGTCAGGTATTTTTCACTCACTTGTGACAATAATATTTAAAATGAGGAATCTTCCTTACAAATTGTTGCAATAGCTAACTTTCTTCCACCGCTGGAACCACTGGAATGTTTTATGGTACATTTAATTGTAAATCACAACTTTTTCAAGAAATAGACTCTCACCTATATAGTGCAATCAGTTATTTCCATAATTGCAATAACTTTCTTTCTCATAAACTTTAGTGTTTCTATAGTGAACTTTGCATCCATCTTTATAGACTACAGTGATAACCAGTGCTTGCTCCACGTTTCTACCGCGTCGCGATCGTCCGTTTACATTAAATACGGCCATGAACATTGATCCTATATCCCAATGATCTTTCCTCAACCTTCTACTAACCACCAATATTAATAAAATTTTAACTTTCCTATAAGGTGTCACTCACGAAGTGCCCTTACAACTTTGCTAGTTTAACATTAATTAAATTCTGCATAATTGCTTGTGTAATACAAGTTTCAAATTCACATTGTTCCTTTCCTATAATCAGGGAAAACAATTCTTTAAACTCTTGAGCGAGTCATGTTCAGGTTTCACGAAATGGAAACTGTCCCATTTGGCTAGTGATTCCTACTCAAACTTGGGAAGTCTAGAACCTTCCTTTTAACTCTCTTCAGGTTTCACAGTAAGTGACCTGCCCTTATTTGCATAATAACCACATTAATTCTGTATAAATATAAGAAGTTGTAGGAACTTCTATCTTATTTTTCATGTTTTTATTATTGTTATTTTCGAAGTTGTCACTTTCTCTAGAACATTCTCTCAAGAATTTCTTAAGGAACACTCTTTGTACACCAATTCAAGTTCAAACTTTAATTACTTCATTGTTTATTTGTTTAAATCTTATAAAGATTTTAGAAACATGTAAGGTTTGAAACCTTGTAAATTGTCAATTGCCTGGAGCAAACATTTAATGTTGAGAGGTCTGCGACCCCATTTGTTAAAAAGTTCAAATGAACTATGTTTGTCAAAATTATATTACATAATTGTTAATTTCCTCAAACTTCTTTGAATTGTTAAATAAATGAAGCGTTTCCTTTCGCTTTTTCATTTACGAATACAAAGTTTAGGCAAAATCCTGTCTTCCTTGACTCTCCTCACTCAATGACATTAAAATCATTAATAGGGCTTTCACCATTTGTTGCATTTGAGCAAGAACTCTTAATTTTCACCTCACTAAAGTTCTTTTTAGCTTTAATAGCTAATTCTAATTGGCCAGTAAGGCAAGTAAAGCTCGCTAAGCCAGCTACCTGCTTGTGGAGACTAGAGCCGGGCAAATTTGGTCTAGTTCCGATCGGGATCGTAAGTTTCCGCATGGCTAGTATCGCCCCCCACCAAGAGCACTCAAGGCCAGGTCTCTCCGCTGAACGAGAATCTTCAGTTTCGATAATACCGGTACTGAGTGGGAGTCTCGATAATACCGGAACTCCTTTTTTCTCGGCGTTATCGACAGTATCTATTTAAAGCAAAAAGCAGACTCACTCACGCCGCTGTACGTGTCACTCAAGCCGCTGCACGTGTCACTCAAGCCGCTGCACGTGTAAAGTCAAAGCCTTCTGTAATAACTCCGGAGTGTAAACCATTCCTCGTTCTTACATTTGACAAATTTAAAGCAGTATGAAGTTATACACCCCAGGAAGATCACATTGAATTGAGTTCGCATCTGCAACTTCCTTACCACTCCTACCCTCAGTTACAAATATACACACACTACTACAGACACCATAATAACACAGGTTATTAGACAAAGTTGACATACAAGAATACAAAAATGATCACGATGTTAGTTATGTTAGTTATTGTTGTTTTAAGGGGCGGAACTACGAGGTCATCTGCCCGTCTTAACACAGATTAAAGAATACAAATTTTGAATTGAATTTAAAATTTTGAGGTGGACATCTAAATTTAAAAAGACCAAAAATTAATAAAACAAAAACAAACAATTAAACAAAAAATAAAAATTATAAAAATAAACAAAAATTACGGAAAAAACAAAACATTATCATTCAAAAACGAACAAGTCGTTGAGTCAATGTTCACTGGAAAATTTAGATTGCTGGCCCTAACCCACTCTCACTTATAAAGTGGATAACGCGATCAGCAGCCACCGCGTCATCGGCTAATATAAGTTTGAGTGACGTCTGCAAACCAAGGTTTCTTCGTAAGTCAGCAAGATCCACACACTCGGTAAAAATGTGGGCCACGGTGAATACGGCTCCACAGGTACAAAGTGGGGGGTCTTCCCTTCTCATTAGGTACGAGTGGGTGGATCTTGTATGACCTATCCTTAGCCTACACAAAATGACGGACTCTCTCCGGGCCCGGAAGGAGCTCCGCCACACGCGAGTTGTTCCCTTGATCGCTCTCAGTTTACTGGGCAGTGGGTCAGCTAGCCACTGACTCTCCCAAAAAGCCAGAACTTGTAGGCGTAACTGAGAGCGAATATCTCTAGCGGGTACCTCCATTGGTCGAGGTGGTAGTGATACCGCCTCTTTTGCAGCTTGATCTGCTAACTCATTTCCCGCAATTCCCATGTGGCTTGGAAGCCACAGAAAGGTGATTCGAGAGTCAGCGTGGCACAGCCCGGCTAGTAGGTCGTGGATTCGCTGCACTAGGGGGTGTTGCGGGAAACATGTAGCAATTGACTGCAACGAACTCAAAGAGTCGGTACACACGAGAAAGTGGATTCGAGCATCCTGTAGTGCAAACTGCAGAGCTTCATAGATGGCAACGAGCTCCGCAGTAAACACACTACAGGCCTCAGGCAAAGAGATCTTGGTATTTGCACCATCAATAACGTAAGCACAACCCACTTTCTCGTCCACCTTCGAACCATCCGTGTATAGAATGCCAGCGTCCGGAAATTGGTGAACTATGCTGTGGAACTGCCTCCGTTAAACGGAGGCATCCGTGTTCACCTTAGGACCTCTGTGCAGATCTAACCGAATTTCCGGACGCGGGACTTGCCACGGAGGCACCTCGCTAGATGTCCGGATCATACAGGGACCTACAGCCACTCCTATTTCAGTACACGAGCTATCAAGTCTAATACCAACCGGCCGAGTGGCACGAGGCCGGTTGGCGTAACCCTGGTGGTTTTGGGTACCGAAGAGAGCTTGATAGGTCGGGTGTTGCGGCATTTGACGCACATTGGCAGCATATGCTAAAAGCATATGTTGGCGTCTATAATTTAAAGGTGGAACACCCGATTCGGCGAGTAGGCTGGGTATCGGGCTGGTCCGGAAGGCACCGGTAGCCAGCCTAACGCCACTATGGTGGATACTGTCCAGCATTTTCAAGGTTGCCGGCCTTGCTGAACCGTATGCCGCACAACCATAGTCTAGCCGGGACAGGACGAGGGCTTGGTAGAACCGTAGCAGCACTGCACGGTCAGCCCCCCATGTAGTGCCACTAAGAAACCTGAGCATGTTCAGTTTCCTGAGACATGTCATTTTCAATTGCCGTATATGGTGCTGCCACGTTAACTTGCTGTCAAAATGGAGCCCCAGGAAGCGATAAGTGTCAACCAACGGCAACGCAGCATCCCTGAGATGTAGTTCAGGGTGTAAATGTAGCCTCCGGAGCCGACAAAAATGGACGACGGAGGTTTTCGCTGCTGAAAAACGAAAACCCCGGTCGTGAGCCCACCTGTCGACCCGGTTGATAGCTAGCTGCAATTGCCGTTCCACGACTGCCATACTTCCAGAGCTGTAATGCAGAGCTAAATCGTCTACATACAGCGATGGAACTACCGCGGACCCGGCGGCGGCAACAATGCCATTAATGGCAATCGCGAACAAGGTGACACTCAGCACTGAACCCTGAGGAACTCCATTTTCTTGGGTATAGTATTGCGATAATGTCCTACCGACCCTTACACGGAAGAGTCGGACGGACATGAAATTCGCAATGAAAGTCGGTAAGTTACCACGGAGTCCCCACTTGTGAAGGGTGGAAAGGATCCCGTAGCGCCATGTGGTGTCGTAGGCTTTCTCGAGGTCAAAGAAAACCGTGACTAGGTGCTGCTTTCGGAAAAAAGCCTCCTGTATGGCGCTCTCAAGTCGCACCAGATGGTCAGTGGTGGACCTATGAGAGCGAAATCCACATTGGTACTCAGACAGGAGACCTTTATCCTCCAAGAACCACACCAGTCGACGGTTCACCATCTTTTCGAGCAGCTTACATAGGCCATTTGTCAAACAAATGGGCCTATAGCTGCTTACAAACTTGGGATCCTTTCCAGCCTTAGGAATCGGTATCACGATCCCCTCTCGCCATTGAGATGGAAACTCCCCTTCAATCCATATACGATTAAAGAGGATCAACAGTTGTTTTATACTGGATTCGCACAGATGCTTTAACATTTGATTATGTATGTTATCCGGTCCAGGAGCCGTATCCCTGCACAGTGCAAGCGCACTGCGCAGTTCCCATTCAGAGAATGGTACATTATAGGACTCCGAAGCAGCAGTGGCAAAGGACAAGGGGTGAGTCTCTGCCTCCCGCTTCAGAGTCAGAAATGTAGGATCGTAACTCCCGGAGCAGGATACATCGGAGAAATGCGAGCCAATGCTGTTGGCAATGGCGAGATGGTCCGTGATGATGTCTCCATTGATGGACACTCCGGGTATCGACAGTGATGTCGGGAGTCCGGAGATCCAACGAAGCTTAGTCCACACTTGAGATGATGGAGTATGCGCCGTCATGGACGACACATACTTTTCCCAAGTCGTTTTCTTACTCTCCCGAATCAGATATCGGGCTCTGGCACGCATCCTTCTGAAGGTGATAAGGTTGGCCATGGTGTTTTGCCTCCGATAGCGTTTGAAAGCACGTCGACGATCTTTAATGGCTGCTGCAATCTCGGCTGTCCACCAAGGGACAAGCTTCCGGCGTGAGTTTCCAGATGAGGAAGGTATTGTTTCCTCAGCAGCAGCCAAAATACCATTCGTTATGTGAATGGTATGATCGTCGACAATCTCAAAGGTATCTTCGGCAAACACCGCACGTGCCGTGAAAGTTGGCCAATCAGCCCGACGGAGAAGCCATCGACTTGGTAACTCGATGGCTCTCTGGTTCGGAAGAGTAACGATAATTGGAAAATGGTCACTATTACAAAGGTCGTCGTGTACACCCCACTGTAGCAGGGGAACCAGCGCACGGCTGCACAAGGTAATATCGACACTTGAATAAGTGCCGTGTGCAATAGAGAAGTGCGTAGGTTCCCCTGTGTTCAACAAACACAGGTCCAGCCGCCTGATCAGCCTCCCAAAATCTCTCCCTTTACCGCTAGTGGTAGCGGAGCCCCAGATGGTGTTGTGGGCATTAACATCTCCCAGAAGGAGGAAAGGAGGGGGGAGCTGAGAGACTAGATCCACCAGCTGGTCGTAATCCGGCTGAGAATCAGGCGGAATGTACACGTTACATACTGTTGCCATTACTGGCAACGAAGTACGAACTGCAACTGCCTCTAGCTGAGTACGCAACGGCACCTCTTCACCAAAGAGGCTCGAGTGGACGAGAGTGCAGACGCCACCAGCGGCCACAGCTCCGTCCACCCGGTCTTTTGAGAAGAGTTTGAAGTGACGCATTGTTGTCACATATCCAGGACGAAACCTGGATTCCTGAAGACAGACAATGGTTGCCGAAAACGAAGATATTAATTGTCGTAACTCAGCGAGATGAACAGAATAGCTATTACAGTTCCATTGTAATAGTGCCATGGTGTGGACTTAAGTAGAAATGGGTCTTCTACTTATGCTTGACCGTTTGCCACCCTTCCCCAGCTCTAGTTGGAGATGATGGGGCAGGAGAGCACACCTCAATCTCCACATCTCCGTCCGAAGACGAAGAAAATGGAGCGGGCGCTCTCTTGGGTTGTGCGCGGTCGTCGTCGGACCTCACGAGTCTCGCTCTTGGGGAAGAGCGAGAGCGGTGTCGAGGGACTTTCTCCCGGTCCGAAGACTGGGTGTCTGTCCCCGACACGCCCCGAAGAGATTTCTTCTTGGATCGGCGCCGACGCGTGTTTGGGGAAGTAGATGGTCCCTTCCCCACAGACGCCGGGTCCTTATAAAACAAGGTCGCTCCTGCTGGCACCGCTCCACTGGTAGTGGTGGGAGCGGGATGGTCAGCAGATACGTGAGCAGCCCTGCCTTTAGGAGAGGAAGAGAAACCGCGCTGAACCGTTCCCCTCTCCTCCGCCGATCTATTTTCTTTTCTATAGGGGAGTTCCTCCATACGTACGGGCTTGGCTTCAGCAGGCTTCGCTCCCTTGGTGGTAATGGGAGCGGAAAGGCCAGCAGAGACAGTAGCCACCCCGTCAGCAGGAGGGCGAGAGAGACGGCGGCGAACCGTCTCCCTTTTCTCCCCTATATTTTTCGTATTAGGTGGGCTGGAAGAAGGACCAGCCCTGGTCAGCAAAGTCTTCTTTCCCCCTTTAGCTGGGGAAGACTTGTTCGCCGACCGTTTCGGAGAAGAAGAGGACTTCTTTCGGAGAAGAAGAGGACTTCTTCTCCGATTGCGCCGGTTTAGATGGTATAACCGGCGCCTTCTTTTGCTGGGCCGAAGAAGGTTGTTGTACCTCCTTCGGGCTGACATTTTTCGCTGGTACAGCGAGGGGTGATTTTAATACTGCTGATAATACGGGCGTCGAGGGTACTACACTCGGTAAAGATGCGGCAGGGGTGAATGAGGGCGTCGTTGCAGCTGCAAACGATACCCGAAATTCGGGGGCATTCATATCACGGTACCTCTTGCGAGCGTCGTGATATGAAAGCCTATCAAGAGTTCTTATTTCTTGAATTTTTGCTTCCTTACAGAACTCAGGGCACTGCTTCGATCGTGGAGAGTGGCTTCCTTGGCAGTTAGGACAAATCGGGGGAGGCGTACACCTCTCACCCTCATGTGTCCCCTTGCCACACTCTCTACACACGGCCTTGGCAGTGCACCTGGCGGAAACATGCCCGAATTTCTGGCATTGATAGCAGCGCATAGGTGGAGGGATGTACGGACGAACATCGCAGTGGTACGATGTGACCTTCACCTGCTTAGGTACTACATCACCCTCAAAATGGAGAATAAAAGCGCCGGTATCGACGCTGTTCTCCCCAATCTTTCGGGTGATGCGCCTAATCTTGGCGACGCCTCTCTTCCCCAGACCCCGCAACAATTCCGCATCGCTATTTAAAATGAGGTCACGATGGAAAATAACTCCTCGGACCTCATTCAGCGTTTCGTGTTTTGAGACCTTAACGGGAATTTCGCCGAATTGCGTGCATTCCAGCAACGCTTCGGTTTGCTTCCGATCAACGGTGTGCAGCAGCAGCTGACCGTTTCGGAGCTTGGAAATCCCGCTTAGGTCCCCAAATTTCCCCTCGATTTCCTCAGAAAAAATTATTGATTTTACTAGTTTAAAATCACCCCCGTCAGTCCTCGTAGCTACCAGGTAGCGAGGAGACTTATCAGCGGGGAACCTTCTATTAAAGGCTTCATCCCAAGGCGTATACACCTTGGGATTAGCTCGACACTCAAGAGACGGCTTTTTAAGGGTGCCACCCTGTACAGGTGTCCGTGATCGCTTACTTGGCATCCCGGACGAAATCCTCCCCGAATACTGCCCACTCCGAACGGGGGCTATCACTGTGGGCGCCACCCAGCCAAGGCAATACCTACCTGGCATAGCAGATATTGCCCGGGGTCCCAGTGCCTCGAACAGGCACTTCCCCCTCTGCATGCACAGGATTTATTCAGCTCCAGTATTCGGCCATGCAGGGACCTTCGTTGTAAGGCGGATACTACTGTAGGGTACATGGCGCACCCACCTGACGGGATGGGGCATACCGTCTAGGCTTTCTGGCCAGATGGCCAAGCTGGTGGCCCTTCCCCTAACAGCACGCATGTTTATTTCTATTGGTCAAACCAGAGCTGGGACCAGAAAACCAAAATTGACCTTTATAAGGCCCCCTCTAAGTCGCCTTTTACGACAGGCAGGGGATACCGTGGATGAATTCTGCCCTCCCCATCCACAGGGGGTCTGAACAAATCAAAACTGGCAAGTTATTCGGCCATGTCGGCCCTATTAGTCGCCTCCTACGACAGGCAGGGCATACAATGATCACGATGTTGTAGCCCCTAAAGTAAAATAAACTCAAATAATTGGCGTAGCAGAGAAGAGCTACAAGAAAGTCTCTCGTCTATGACTCATGAATTTTTAGCCCTACTGACTAGCAATTTGCTTTAGAATACTTTCAATCTTCTTCTCCACCTTGTAACTGGTTGTTATTAGAGGCAACTGTAGTGCAAACATTGGCTGCGATGGTGAAAATACACTTGGAAAATATTACGCTGAAAAGTTTCAACTAATTTCATCTACTAAAAACTCTGATTTTTTGCTTGAAAACAATACCAGTTTGTGGCATGCGGTGTATTAATCATGTCAGTGCAAACACTTCACTGATTTGTCCATAAATGCCAATGATATGACAGTTTGAGTGAGAATAGTGCGACGGGAGTTGCACTGAGAACAACTCATTACCGCGGGAATGTCACTTTGTCCGATACTCCCAAGTCTCGTTCGATCACAAGGTAATATCGTTGCTCTCTCTACTCATGATGCAACGTGTGAGCACGTGCGTAGGAACGCGATTGTAATGGCGGTGGTTTATGCATATGGCAAAGCCATTATGACGAAAGATAAAATCAATCTTATTCTTGAAAGTGAACATTGTTTTTTCGTATGCCCCACGACTAGAGAATATTATTCAAACTGGTAGGAACATTTGAGATAAAGAGAGTCAGGTATCCAACGCAAAAGTTTTCACTGTGTATGTTTGTACCATTTTCCCTCAGTCTGTAATAGTCTCAGTGGCTGAATTGGTTGCGCGCTGGACTCATGATTAGGAGGGTCAGGGTTCGATACTCGGTAGGGTAAGTAATTTTAATTTTTGTTTCGTTAAGTTTTATTGTTTATGACGACCACTTTACCAGTATCTTACTACAAAAAGCATACGACAGAACACAGTTGCATCACAGGGCTTTAGTAATATAGCGAGTGCATGAATTTTCAGGTTTTATTACGAGAAAGTTTCATACGGTAGTGCTTGAATGTGGCACTACACGAAAAGATCTTAATATGTAGCCTACACGTCAAATAGAATTTTCTTTTGCTGAAATTTAATGACCAAAAAATGCCGACTGACGATCAAAATCTCCTTCCATATGTTATTAGGATGATATGCTCAATATACCTTGGGTAGTCTGTTAATATGATATCGTTGAAGTTGAATGGATTCTTTCAATTCGCAGACTCCAGTCAACGGAATGAACAATTTCCATTGAATCCTTACACAAACAAGCCTCAGTGCCTTCAGGCAGCGCCATATTGCCCATGCGAGAACGAGCGATAATGTCGAGAATAATCGTTATCGAGCCCACATTATCGGTAATACCAGTTCCGGAACCATCATTTCCGTTTTTTATTCTCGTCCAACGAGACCGATCGGAACTCAAGAGCTTTTTGCCCGGCTCTAGTGGAGACCCTCTCCGAAAACTTATGGTCAGTTTTCTAAAAGATAAGTGTTTCTTTTTGTCTAAACTTTTAGCCGGCTCCTCGCTGAGTAAAAGCTTAGCCATTTTCCAATGCAACCATTGGTTCATTTACCAAGATTACTCCATAAGGCATAATCTTTTATCATTTTCCTTCTTAGAGACACTGGGTCGCCCTTACAGGAACTCCATAATTTTGGAAATTGGAAATACCAAACCTGAGTTAAATCATTGGCATTCTTCGAATTATTTTGTAAAACCGAATTTCTTTGAGAAGACATACAGTAAATTTGTTACTATCAGTCTTGCCAGACCATCACCCTTCCCTATAGTAGTTTCATACATGCTTGGGAGGAAATATACTAAAGCCTCTCTCTTGCAAATCGCCCAAGTCCCGGCTGCGGTTCCCGTTAGCTTCGACCAAGTTCGTACCTACTTTAGGTATCAAAGAGTTAATTTTCAGTGGCAACTGCCTCTAAAGGTATTTAAAGTTAAACTTATTAATTTTGTGGGACTCTCCTCCTATTTTTCTATCCTTTTTTTCCAATCCAAAACCTACTTCCTTTTTTTTAATCATCTTCCCTTGGTGGGTGGGTTATTCCTAAGCTTATAATCTACCCATAGGCCACAGCCGCTACCTTCCAACTCCTCGTCCTTACATTCCAACTTCCCTCCTTCCCTTCCCAACAGTACTTGTAGCTCACCCATTGGGTGTCCGTCTCTAAGCAGCTACAAAACTGGCGAGCCGAACATGTCCTCGGACACTCCCGGCACTAACATACGCTAAAAAACAAGAAAAAAAAAAATCCAATTGGAGAAACACTTTCTTTGTCACGATCTTGTAAGCAATTCAAACATAAACTGTTGTGAATTGACGGGAAAATGTGCAACATTTAGAGACTACGAGTGTTGTATGCGGCACAACGTTAGCTGACATTTCACATCATTAATACATAAGGAATGAACACATGCAGAGCTTTCTCACTGTGCACAGCTCAAGATCATTTTACATTTTACAACTTTTATTTCTCCTAACAACAATAATTTGCTTAGTTACATGTAAGGAAAATTGTAGTGCACAGTTCCCATTGCTTCCATTACCTGACTACTAAACTGAAAGCTGGTATTGCATTACCATACGCCGGTGGCACGTCCAACAAGGCGATACAATTTTCTACACTACTGAAAATAATAGTCAAAATACCCTTTGTAATAATGAATAATAATTTTGGGGGTCATGTAGTAATAGCTGTTACCCACTCACTACCTCTTTTTAGATCACGACTTGTATAGTAAAATTGGAGGTGTGTGTGCCATTACACGCGTTAATTATGGGACAAATACAGTATTGCTAACCCCGCGCATTCGGTACTGACAGCCTTCCTGTCACTTTGCCCCGCTTCTCCTCTCCACAACCCACGGTCGCCACATAACAAGACCCTACATCTAACCGCCACACGACAAGAATTCTGAGCAAGTTTCTCACCTACACCCTGTATTTCGAAGGAAACTACGTGAAGGATATGTTGGGAGCTTGGAACTGGAACAGCTGAGCTGTGTTGCCAAGTTTTTAGTGTTGTTGTAAATCAACTGATTCGAATAATACACAGCAGGCATTATTTCTGTACAAGTATACGTCATATATTTTAAAAGACGATGCTGAACTACGTGAAGGATATGTTGGGAGCTTGGAACTGGAACAGCTGAGCTGTGTTGCCAAGTTTTTAGTGTTGTTGTAAATCAACTGATTCGAATAATACACAGCAGGCATTATTTCTGTACAAGTATACGTCATATATTTTAAAAGACGATGCTGAGTCAACACCGAGGACATTCAAACAGAGAAATACGATACTTGGATGAATAAATAAATTACACACCGAAGCTATGTTACGTTTATCATCGGTATTCAATTCAATAAATATGACAATATGACTCTACAGCTAATGAATATAAAAACACTCACCATGCAATGATTATGCTTTAACATGAAACAAGAGTTTGAGTGGAGGTCGTTCACAGCTTACAGTACAGTAGTTGACAGAATCGCGACTCTCTATGGTTAATATTAGCTTTCGTGATAATACAAAAGTAAAGTTAAGGTAAAGACATATTTAGCATTGAGCACTCAAATAAGCCACTCTGTGGCGATATTATTGCCCTGGTTTTATATTGCTGAGTTGTAGGCTATTGAGTGACACTTGGTATTTTGAACACTATGATGGGAAACAATAGCCTGTGCTCTATTATCGATTGACGCAAACGAACTGATACCAATAAATAAATTATCCTCAGTCACTCGGCAAAGATTTCTTTGACACCCTCCATCCCTTCATTGCCCCTTATCATCACCACCATCATTGTCTTCGTCAAAGCTTGATGAATTGCCAAGGTTAATAATCATTTCATCCACCACGATATCCAGACCGCCTTCAGTCTATCTTTCTGTACATGCTGCAAGTCCTTGGGTCGAATTTCGGCGAAGTAAAAGTAACGACACAATGACAATGGAAGGAAATCAGACAGAGACAGTGGTTAACAAGCGACTGAAACAATGCCTGCCCACATGAGAAGAATTCTGTCACTTGTGTGGTGTATTTTGTAGCCTCATGTTGGTGACGGGTGTTTGATAGTAAAATGTCGAGAGCTGTGAGATATTGTTTGTAGTTTTTGAAAATTATGCATTTGCAGTGAGTGTTTACACGGACTTTAAAACAATTTGGTATGTGCATCTCTCCTGCGAAAAAAGACCATAGAAAGGCTAAAAATAGTAAAATTCCACACGCCGCGAATACCTTTTAATTTAGATTTATTTTATCAAAGTAGATAATAGAAAATAAAATAATGCAAAACCAACTTAAATAAGTCACTTTGACAAATACAAGATTGTTACTAGGAACTTCAGTTATACACAGCACAAAATTAAGTTCTTTTGACAGTACTAATTTCTGAATAGGAACTGTAGGCTAGTCATACACAAAATAATATAAGTCACTTTGTCAATAGGTACTAGATTGTGGTTAGGAACTTAAGTCACACAATAGTATAAGATAAAACAAACAATAATCAAGGATTTATTAATTTAAAGCTTCCCTAGGGAACTCATCTGCTCTTCAATTTTCTCTGCTTCCGAACGGGCGTCGTTCAATATCATCATCTTTTCTTTTTACCAATTCCTGGAGATCTTTCGTGGCTTTTCTTTCGACTGCCACCTTAGCCGTCGCTTCCTTTTCGTCCTGGCTTCGCACCTGCTTTGGTTCCTTTAACACGGCGAAGGAGTTTCGTGCAGTATGGACTCTTGCTCATGGTTATCTTTCCTACTCCACCAGCTGCCATCACAGCATCCGGAACAGTATGCATGCCAATCAGACTTGCTTCTTTGTGATTGACGATCATGCACTCCTTGTTCAGGGAGAAACTTCTCTCTAGAGCTGCATTGGTGTGATACAAAATCAGTACCATTTTAACGAAGCTTGTGAGATCGTTTCTGGCAGGAGTTGAGGGAGGTGCTGAAGCCACTAATTCAGACCACAGCACGTCGAGCCGTGGCTCTTTTCCGTCGAACTGCTTCAAATGCACAGTGACAGAGGGCAGTCTCAGAAGCGCGGAGTGGCTGCTGTTGATGAGGTCAGCCATTCTTCAGATTACAAAGAATTTCCAGGGCAATGACGATCCTAACTTCTGCCAACTTAGGAGTCTCAGCGACCCCTATAGGGTCTAGGCAGGAAATAGCACGGGACATCTTGTAAGCAAGAGGTGACCTCTCTTTGATTTTTTTCAGCCATAGGTTACGATTGTACAATTTTCGGCAGTTGGTGCGAAATTGCAGCACATCCGCGTCTGGAATTTTCGGAGATCTTGAGCTGTTAGCTTCCTTAAGGGATGCTCTTGTCGAGAACCCCAGATCGAAAAAACAACTGGTCTCCTCTGTGAATAACAATGCGGACTGATTCCTGTATGTCATTGTCAGCAACGAGTGCGACGCGCGAAGCCCCGTGCGGAGAGGGTACGGGCGGCAGTCGTCCATGCACAGCATGCATTCGACGTTGGCTGGGTTCTTATCACGCGTAGCGCTCTATCGGTGGCGCAAATAGCTGGTGGCAGCGCGGCCTGCAGGCGAAATAGAAGGCTGAGCGGAAGGACTCTACCGAGCGTTCGGGGGGCTAAGAAGTCGGGCATTATGAGACTTCTCAAGATTTCCCGTACCAAGTGCCAATTTCCGGTATTTTTCCCGGGTAACTAAAATTCCCGTATATTTCCCGTATTTCCCATATCCCTCGACACCCTGTGGACACTGTAACAACAAACCTGCACCATCCTTTGCCATGGATGCTTCCCTGTGCAGACAATATCATATTGGCCTCCATGACCAAGGTTGATCTAAACGCCAAACCCATAATTGGAATGATCGGCTGGCATAATACGGCCTACGTCTTAATAAAATGAAGACTGAATATATGACGTCAGATTCACAAGTAATCGGAACCATTCAGGTAGGCAGTGAGGATTTGCCACGAGATTCAAGTATCTTGGCACCTTGATCGCTGGTGATGGCTGACTTGTAGAAGAGATTAATGCAAGAATATCTGTGGCCTGGATGAAATGGCGAACCACAACCGGCGTCACTTGCGACTGGAGGATGAAAGATAATCACAAATCAAAAATCCATCGTACTGTCATCCGACCTGTAACTGTATACTTGCGAATGTTGGCTGACTGCGGCTGAGATACGAGAGTCGATTGGGTGGCGTGGAGACTAGGATGCTAAGGTGGAAAGTTGGCGTCACTATACTGGATCGCATCCACACTGAATCCACCAGGAGGTGATTTGGTGTCGCACCCATTCAAGACAAAATGCATGAGAGTCATTTACGATGGTTTAGACATGTGCTGAGGACAGGGGCAACACCATCGCGAAGACAGGTTACATGTTAGAAGTCGCTGGTAGGAGACCAATGGGACGTCTGAAACAACGATGGGCCAACACCCTTCACAAAGAACTGAAGAACGTCAACAATCAATGTAGCAGACCCCGCCATCAGGCGGGACAAACGCTGAAAACCAAAAAAGAAGAAGACTAACCTTAATATACAAATATAACAGTTCAATTGAAATTAAAGAGGATCTTGGTAATTACACAGTAACAAATAATGTGCTTATCCAGTGAAACCTCTATCTATCGTTCCCAGAAGTATCGTTTTCCAGGATTCATTGTTCAAGTTTTGTAGTCAGAGACTCTTCCTATCCAACCTGGGGTTAACAAATCCCACATCTATCATTTCTCAAAGTATCATCGTCGGGAAGTCTTGATCTCAACAAACCTCGATCCCCTATTGATTATTTTTAAGAAAGAGTGTATTAAAATTCACACAATAGCAATTTGTGCACAATGTGCAACATTTTCGGAGCATTCTGTACTAAAGATGAAAGGTATTTTCCTTCAAGCTTTTCTTGGACAAATTCATCTCTAATGAGTGTGTGCATGGTATAATTTTTTTGTTTATTTAAATTAGGTACCATAAACTGATTTTGTATTGTACACACAATAGAGAGTGTGCATGCGTGGTATAATGTTTTTGTTTATAAATAAGTTATGATGTGGGAGGATTTCTCGTCCTAATAAAAGAAAATGTTAAGCCAAAGAAATTCAAGTTCAAGCTGACCAACAGCTCTGTTCAGTTTAAAAACAAACAGGACTTTAGAAATCTGATACTCCTGTTTGCTTTCAAAACTGAACAGAGCTGTTTGTCAGCTTGAATTTCTCTAGCTTAACATTTTCTTTTCTAACTTATTTATAGGTGACTAATCCTAGGATACATATTTCATATATCTCGGTCAAATAGTTGAAATTTTAAACATATTTTGGATTCATATTGTAGTTGTTTGCCCTGCATCGTTTAGCTTGAGGAGCCTCACATTCCTTTACCTTTTAAACCCCCGAGCTAGTTGTTTTCATTTCCAAGCTAAAATTCACACATAAAATACAATATTTCTGGAACTTTTTCTCTTCCACATTGAGTGATGATGTTGAGTCAGGCTATCGTTAGTCAACTTGGAATGGATACAGTATACAGGGTGATTCAGGAGGAATAGTAAATATTTTAGAAGGTGATAGTATAGATGAACTGCAATAAAAAATTCCATATAACATGTGTCCCATGTACAGAGATACAGCTGGTAGTATTTAACCCAAACAAATGTAAAGCCGAGGCAAATGAGGACGCTCAAAGTTGATTTTCAAAAATTCCAACACCAACTTCAATGCACTTTGCCCTTCTCTTGATAACACCCTGTTTAGCTCTTCGGAGGGCGTCTTGGCGTTCTTTGAAGAGGGCTGCACTATGCAAATCTGAACGACCAACTCGGCTCTTGTGTTAACGTTTTCCTTGTATACGTCGCCTTTCAATCATCCCCCAGGCAAAAGTCCAAAGTGGTACGGTCCGGGGACCTTGGTGGCCAAGAAACGTGCCCACAGCAACTGGTGTGCCAACACACGAAACGACAACTGCCCTGGTTACATACCAACATCTGTATCTCGGTATGCAATACAAATGTGACACATGTTATATGGAATTTTTTATTGCAATTCATCTAAGCTTGTTGTTTGAGTCTTCAGTCTTTTGACTGGTCTGATGCAGCTCTCCATGTCTCCCTGTCCTGAGCTAATCGTTTCATCTCTACGTAGCTACCACACCCTGCATCCGAGGCAATCTGTTTAACATATTCTAACGTTGGTCTACCCCTACAGTTCTTATTAGAAATATTCTTGACCTCAACCCTTCCTTCCATAACTAAGCTTGCTATTCCTGAGAGTTTTAGTATGTGTCCTGTTATGATGGGCAGGTTTTGGCCCAACGGCAAAATGAGCGGATGAGGAGCCAATCACTCTCATGGCTCCCAACGGTCATAGAGGCGGAAGAGGCCACGCCAGACGGACTGGCTGTAAAGGCGCACCTCAGTAGTACTTGAGTATGCGGCAGTTCGTTGCAGTCTCTGTGTTCGGTCCTGCATGTCTCATTCTTTGTGAGCCACAGGATAAGGCTCAGAGATCATAGTGTGTGGGTCTCGTCCTGGCAAGCTGAGATCCACCCTAAACAAATTCACGCCAGTGGCACTTCTTCCGAACGTCACTTTTCAAAGTCCAACGGCGATGGGATATGGACGGTGGGGGCAGGTTATGGGTGTAACTGGAAGCCCCTAGTTCGGACCTGCACGTTGGCAGCAGATGTGTGATGGTCGTCTTCCGGAGACTCTGTGACTACTCAGGAATTCGGTCCTGCATCTGTGTTTGGGCAGGCCTATTTAGGATCACCGCTGCCCACCCCACATGGGGAAGGCCCTAGAAAAGGTGGGCTAAACATCGGAAGTCACAATCTTGGTCCGGCTGGGCAACCGCACTCAGCAGGTCACCCCTCATGCGGTCGAAACTCAAAAAACAGTAAAGAATCACAAATTGATTATTGGATCATGGAACATCAGAACCTTGCTTGATTTGGACAACAACATTAGACCTGAGAGAAGGTCAGCTCTCGTAACCCATGAGTTATCAAGACTCAACGTTGACATTGCAGCTCTCAGTGAAACTAGGCTGTCTGCTGAATGCAAGATTACTGAATCTGGAACAGGATATACCATCTTCTGGAAAGGAAAGGAGGAGGGTGAATGTCGTATTCATGGTGTGGGCTTCGCTGTGAAGACCAAACTGGTAAATTATCACCAACTTACGCCCATTGCAATCAGCGAAAGGCTCATGACTCTCCGCATACCACTCTCAGGAGGTTCCTTTATGACACTCATCTCTGCCTATGCTCCTACCTTAGATTCTGATGATGAAGTAAAGGCTCAGTTCTATAATCAGCTAAGTGAAATCATCTCCAAGGTACCATCTGCAGATAAACTCTTGCTCCTCGGTGACTTCAATGCCAGAGTTGGGAAAGATCACAGGCTATGGAATAATGTGATGGGCAAACAGGGACTTGGAAAATGTAATCCCAATGGACTGTTGCTTCTTGGTCTTTGTGCAGAACACGAACTTTTCATTACCAACACGCAGTTCCGGCTACCTGACCGCTTCAAAACCACGTGGATGCATCCTCGTTCCAAACATTGGCACATTCTTGATTATATCATTACCCGGCAATGTGATAAGAAGGACACACTTATTACCAGAACAGCAAGGAATATAGACGATTGTTGGACAGATCATAAACTTCTTATATGTAAGCTCAGGATATCTATCAGACCTAAACCACCTAGGAACATCAAAAATTTGCCAAGAAAGAAGTTTAATACATCCAAACTTCAGGATGAATCCATGTACAAACATTTTGGAAACAGGATCGTCACCCAGTTATCAGAAAACCCAGTAACAAATGATATTCAGCAAGAATGGGCCACATTACAGAAGATTATCACACAGTCAGCTGAGGAAACCATTGGTTTTATAGTGTGGAAAAGACAAGACTGGTTTGATGACAACAATGAGGAAATTCTGTCTCTCATCAATGCCAAAAGGAATGCCTATCTTGCCCATCTTCAAGACCCAACTTCCAACACAAAAAGAGATAAACTACTGGAACTCAAGGGTAAATGCCAGACGCAGATAAGGCAGATTAAAAATACTTGGTGGCAACAGAAGGCTCAGGAACTGCAGAGACTATCGGATGCTCGAGACTTGAGGAACTTCTATGCCGTACTCAAGGAAATATATGGACCATCTCGCTCATCATCAGGTACACTGAAAAGCGCTGATAATTCTACTACCTTTACTGATAGTCAAGAAATCTTGGAACGCTGGAAGGAGCACTTCTCCAATCTCCTAAATCGCCCATCAGAAGCTGCTGAAGACTTCCTCTGTGATGTGCCGCAACAACCTGAACAACTGTGGTTGGCAGTACCTCCTACTTATCATGAATTCAGTGCAGCTCTCACCCAATTGAAACCCAGAAAAGCACCTGGCCCAGATAACATCCCTCGAACTAATTCAAGCCGGAGGTCATTCCCTCAAAACAAGAATTTTCATCCTTATCCTCAGAATATGGGAATCAAGAAAGGTACCTGGAGACCTAAAGAATGCCACTATCGTCACTATCTTTAAAAAGGGTGATCGCAGTGTTTGTGGCAACTACCGTGGTATATCACTGCTATCAATTGTGGGGAAGATTCTTGCAAGAATTCTACTTAACCGCCTCAAGGTTATCTCTGAGAGGATCCTCCCAGAGTCACAATGCGGATTTAGAACTTCCAGAAGCACAATTGACTTGATTTTCTGTGTGAGACAGCTACAAGAAAAATGTAGAGAACAACAGAATCCACTCTTCTTAGTCTTTTATGACTTGGAAAAGGCATTTGATTCGGTTCCAAGACCAGCCATGTGGGCAGTGCTGAAGCGGTTTGGTTGCCCTCAGCGTTTTGTAGATCTAATCAAAGCTCTCCATGATGGCATGACAGGTCAGGTTTGCCATCAGAATAAGATGTCCGATGAATTTCCCATTACCCATGGACTGAAACAAGGATGTGTACTGGCTCCAACGCTTTTTGCGCTGTACTTGGCTGCAATGCTGTATGATTCACCCACAAACATCCCAGGTGTGGAGATCAAGTATCGTTTTGATGGAGGGCTTTTCAACCTAACTCGTCTCCGCTCCTTGAGGAAAATTCAGGTTACTAAGGTTACTAACATGTTGTTTGCAGATGATGCTGCGTCACCAACTCTCACACCAGTAGAGCTGCAAGAGTCAGTTAACTGGTACAAAAGTGCATGCGATCGCTTTGGTCTTACCATAAATGTCAATAAGACTAAAGTCTTGGCACAACCTTCACCAGGCACACCTCTTCCTCAGTTCAATATCTCCATTTCAAATTTGCCATTAGAACAGGTTGACCACTTCTCGTACCTGGGCAGTACCATTTCTGTGAGCTGTACCTGTGAGCAGGATGTGGATAAGAGAATTGGCGCAGCCCATGCAGCATATGGACGATTAGCGCACCGGGTCTTCATGAATAAAGATCTGTCCATGAGTACAAAGCTTATGGTGTACAAAGCAGTAGTAATTTCTACATTGTTGTATGGCTGTGAAACGTGGACCCTTTACCGACGTGATCTTAGGAAGCTTGAGCGTTTCCACCTACAAAAACTTCGATCAATCCTGAGGATTAAATGGGAAGACCGCATTACCAATATTGCTGTTCTGGAAAAGGCTCAAATCAACAGCATAGAATCATCCATAATAGGTCACCAATTTAGATGGATTGGTCATGTCCATCGGATGGATGATGTGAGATTACCTCGTCAAATGCTATATGGTGAGTTATGCTATGGCACCAGACCTCATGGTGGTCCTAAGAGGCGCTACAAGGACCAATTTAAGCAGACCCTGAAATTGACAGGTCTTGATTCACAAACCTGTAGTCTTGTGTAGTTCGCGAACGAACTAGTTCGGAAGCGCGGGTCCCACAGACGAACTACCAAACTAGTTCCCAGATCCCTCGCTTGTTAGTTCGTTCGATCTTTTTCCGCTGACCGACTTGTAACAGCACGGGTCCGCCGTAGCTCGTCAGCTCGTCACGTCACCACTCATTGCACAATCGCATGCACTTTGTTTCGTTCAGTTAGTTCAGTTGATTGAGTGTATCTATTGTTAGTGGCAAGATTGTCAAGTTTTGTTTGGCGCGGCGATTGTTCAATGTTGGTTTATAATAATAACAGTATAACACACTACTAGTGCTAACACGCTAATAGGTAATAACTACCTTATATTTTGTAATGTAATACAGCGGCGAATCATAAATTGAAGTTACTGATAGTTAACTGATTTAGATTTTGGGGGTAATTCCACAGTTTTATTTAACTTAGTCATTTTGGATTATTTGAAAATATGTCCAATTATTTAGAAAATCGGCGAACTGGATTAACATTACCATTTTAATGAATTGATATTTATTTTTCTCGATACATCGTGATACAACTACTTTTACCTGTTTTTAAGAAATAAACATTATGACGATGATTCACAAAGAAAAGCGAACTTCTATGGACAAAAACTCTGAACTAAAAAACCTATTCCTCCCATTCATGCCATAAATATAATGTACTGAACGGTTTCAGAGCAGCCAAATAATGAATATCACGAAACAAGTAAGAAATGAAACGAAAATTGCGGGGGACGTACCTAGTGACATGTAGGAAATGGAATCGGATGGTGACGCGCCGATCGATAAAAATGATGATGATAATTGTTGTTTTAAGGGGCCTAACATCTGGGTTATTGGCCTCACGCAAGAAAAAAAAATAAAAAGAATAATAAATGTATGCTTCTACGAACACATCGTCCATACTGTTATTATTTTAGGTACGGCACCGGTAGTTCACTAATGATAAACAAATGACGACTTTTGGCTTTATAAACAACTAGAAAGAGAAGTTTTCTCAGAAGGAAAGACATGGACCCTAATTAAAAGGATGGCCAACAATAGAGTGAGATGGAAGTTTATAGCTACCCTATGTTCCTACAAGGAATAAAAGGAAATAAGGAAGGAATAAGGAATTTCACTAATGTTTCAATACTCATATTTTTGTATTTTTTTATCTTCGAATATCAAAATGTAACACATTACTACACACGCAACATGTCAATCGAGCATAGTACCGGTAATTGTTACAGTAGCCTACAGTATTGCTTGAAACGAGAGCAATGTGGATGAGCAATCAGTGGTGACGAGTAATGAGTGGCGACAGACTGCTATAACAAACAAAGAGCGCGTGCAGTGGCAGCAGCAAGGCGAGCGAACGATCTGTCTTCGAGATGAGAGCTAACGAACTAAAAGAGCGAACTAGTTCGCTAAGGAGCTGCGAACTAAACTGATCGCTCCCAGCCGCGAACTATTATGCGCAAGACTACAAACCTGGGACATGCTGGCTGAAGACCGCTCAACTTGGCGCCGTACCATCTCGGATACTGTAAAGACGTTTGAAAGGGATCGACGCATACATGAAGAGGCCAAGCGTCAAGCTAGGAAACTTCGTGCAGCCCAACCACGTCCTCCTCCAGCAATACTATGCGACTTGTGTGGTCGCTTGTTCCATGCCAGGATTGGACTCTTTAGTCACCGTAAACACATCCACAAACTGGACTGAAGGAAGAAGATTTATACTCTGATTCGAGTTAAAGCCTATGATGATGAGTATGTGTCCTACCAACCTATCTCTTCTCTTCAATAGCATTCGCCAGAAACATCTCTCCTCTCCCACTCGTATTAATACCTCTTCGTTTGTAACCCTATCTACCCATCTGATCTTCATCATTCTCCTGTAACACCACATTTCAAACACTTCAATTCTCCTCTTTCCTGCTGCACCAATAGTCCAAGTTTCACTTCCATAGAGTGCGACGCTCCAGACAAAGGTTTTCAAAAATGTCTTCCTAATACCTAAATCTATATTCGATGTCAATAGATTCCTTTTCTGTAGAAATGCTTTCCTTGCCTGAGCCAACCTACTTTTTATATCCTCTTTGCTTCGTCCATCACTGGTTATTTTGCTTCCTAAGTAACAGAAGTCTCCTACTTACTTTAGTTTCTACCACCTCCTAAAATATTTACCATTCCTCCTGAAACACCCTGTATAATTGCAAAAGGGTGGATTATTTTGTGCATGCAAATTTAGGTTAAAAGGATATTGTTCTAAATGCTGTGAACACATGAAAGAATGATTCCACATGGTTCATGCACAAAAACAATTAATTTCAGTTCCAATTAGTCCTCTTGCATGTCTGTTATGCCGAATTTCTGAGTCTAGGAACAAGTTAGCCTATTTGCAAACATGCCCCTTGTTTTAAACGATGTGTTGTGACTCTGCCGACAACTGCTCAAAATCTGAGCGACTGACAATGAATTTGAATCATTTTCATGCTTACATTCACTTTATAATATGGTCCTCGTTGTTACTTGTAGTACAGTTACTGTCGGGCGCCGGGTGTACTAAAGCCACCACTTACTACACACACAGTCGATGTCGAGACAGGGGAACGTAAAGGCTCCCCGTATGCGCAGAGTGGGGACTGGCCTAACTAAAAGGGATGTGGACCCTGACCTATGTTGAGTGTATTCACATTAAGAATTAGATAGAGAATTAACCATGGAATGACAACACATTTCAAGTAAAGGTAGAAAATATCAAATAAATTTAATATAAAAGGATCTAACAAGCGGGGGGGGGGGGGGGAATGTGAGGGGCGCATGAAAATGAAGAATGAGGATGATAATGGGGCTGAAATAAAATATACATATTATCAAAAGTTAAACACAAGTATAAAAATAAACAGGGTTAAAAAAAAAGAGAAGAAGATCGTGACGTCGAGAAGCCTAATACGTTCAAAGATTGGAGATTGTTCGGAAATAACTCAATTTAAAGGAAAGGGGTAAGTAAGTTAATTAAATAAATTGTAAATAATTAAAACTAATGGGCCCGTGCGACCTTTCGCAACGTGAATGTAGGTTTATGGGGTAGTAAAGAGGAAGTGAGTGTGTTTCGGGCACATATGGGGCTATGCGGAAACTGTAGGTACCCTATATGTGGGTCACGAATTGTATACTACCCAGCTTCCTAGCTCAGTTGGCTTCTTAGATAACATGACAATCTTGGCGAGACCACACCGCAGCCATCTGCTGAGAGACTCCTTGGCTAGCAGTACGCCGCGCTCCCGCCAGATGGCCGTCGCCGCCGCACTGCCTTGGGCTCTAGCGCCAGGCTCGCCTAGCAATACGCCGCGCTCCCTCCAGATGGCTGCTGCAGCCACGCCAGGTTACGGTGCTCCCATTGTAAATGTACATTTTTTTAAGATATTTATTTAATTGTGAGGCATTTAAAGAGGAAGTGACTGCGTTTCGGGCACACATGGAGTTATGCGGAACCTGTAGGTACCCCATATGTGTAGGTTGGTGTTAACAGGACCTTATTTTTGGTACAAAACCGGAATGGGACCTTAGCAGAATAATATAAGGAGGATAATACTTTCATTCCACCACTGTCTAACTACATGGAACGTAGTCAGAAGAAATATTCTAAGGAGCTTAGGAAGTCATGTATCCCATGAACTGTCTATCCGGCCACTCTTAATTAAAGGTATGTCAGACCAAAACAAAGCCTCCGTGGCTTAGGCGGCAGCACGCCGGCCTCTCACCGCTGGGTCCGTGGTTCAAATCCCGGTCACTCCATGTGAGATCTGTGCTGAACAAAATGGAGGCAGACAGGTTTTTCTCCGGGTACTCCGTTTTTCCCTGTCAAAACTTCATTCCAGCAACACTCTCCACTATCATTTCATTTCATCTGTCATTCATTTAATCATTGCCCCAGAGGAGTGCGTCAGGCCTCGGCAGCCGGCACAGTTCATATCCTCGCCGCTAGATGGGGGCTTCATTCCATTCCTGACCCGGTCGGAGACTGGAAGCAGGCTGTGGATTTTCATTTTTCAGACCAAAACAAGAAACCCATAATAACACAACAGAAAAGGAAACGAATGACCACAAAAGGACATAACCAACACGAACGCGAACTTCACTAAATGAACATCGAGGTGACATACAAAACTCTTTAAGAAACATAGATCAGTTCATAGTACGATGAAATTAGACCCAAACCTCAACATCCAAAGTAAAAGTTTCCCTTCAGCTCCAAATTGTTCTATACAGTCCACATGTAGTTCGGTAAAAAGTCTCACCATTTTGAGCATCGGGTTTGGGGGGCAGAAGTTGGTAAATTAGTAGTTTTTATCAGTTTTTCCTAAATATTTCTACAGCTATGCGGTTTAGCGCAAACAGTGTCATATACAAAAATAATCTACATTAAATTGCGAACAAAAATGGTCCCGTGCATAATCTTGCTAAAGGGAACAGTTCCAGAGTTACGGAGGGTGTAAAAATGGATTTTTTTTGTGTTTTTTTTGGAAACAATATGACATTATCACAAAGGAAACTAATTTTGTTCATACAGGATTGTGTTTTGTAAAAGCAAATACCGATTTTATTGACCGGTGGTTTACAAAACAATAGTTTGGTGCTTTTCAGTCGGTCAACACGAATGTACCCAAAAGAGTTAGGTAATACCCTAATCCTGAAAAAATTACATGAGACTAATAAATACCTAACATCTCATGTATTTTTTTTCAGGATTAGGGTATTACCCAGTTCTTTTGGGTACATTCGTGTTGATCGACTGAAAAGCACCAAACTTTTGTTTACTAAGGCAACACTGAAAAATGGCTTCCAACACCATAATGAGCGGTGGTATGTTAGTGATAAGCCCTTGAAGGAACGTAAACCTCACCACCTTCTCAAGGGATGCTACTTTTTAAGGGAAAAGAGGCTTCCACAGGCATAGGCCATATAAAGCTGTGGTACGGAGAAACCCACTCTGAAATATTAAAACTAATAAAAATGTAGAATGTTAAATGCGACCTTAAATTAATGTAAAGTGTGCTATTCATCAGTGTTCAGTCCTCTTCAAACAAAGCACTTTCCTCTTCTAAATCTCCGTGTCCCTGTTATCACATCCTAGGCCTGAGCAATTACCGCATATGCTCGAGCAGTTTAGACCACTCTTTCTGCACTCGCAATTCCGGACGCATTCGTCTTTGCAAGTGCACACTATGAGGGAAAGTAATTCCTGGGGAGCTGCAGGACGTGCTGTTGTAATTGGTCTCAAGTGTTCGCCAATCTTCTTCCACCCCCAGTCGAGCGGATTCTTCTTCTCATTCAGCCACTGCTGCACCTGATGGTAGGTTCTAATGAATGCTGCTTGGAAGCTGCCGAAGTGGGGGGTAGTGCAGCCAACTTGTGCAATGAATGTATAGGCTGCTTTGCAATGGCCTGCAAGTAACACTGGTAGCGAAAACAATCTAGATCTTCAGTGTACTTGGCTCCAAACATCGCAAGAAGCAAATGCTTTCCTGCATCGGCCACTGCACTGGGGTCAGCTTTGGGGTCGTTGAAGACCAGATGTTTTGCACGAAGAGCTATGTTGGCTTACACTTTCCCATACGGTGTAATTTTCCCCTTCTTGTAAATAGCTGATACAGTGTCACATCCTTGAAGGCGTATATTGCTAAGAGTACACCTTTCATATCCCCAATGCCTCGCTGAATGTCAGAAATAGTGTACACTTTTTCCTGCTGATTGCCTTTCTTTGGTACCACCATTTTCAATTTGTTCTCTGAGGGTGCGTGGACAGCCAACAAGGCTAGTAAGTCTGTGTCGTCACCAATTACACAAACATCAACTCCTTTCTTAGCTTCATCAATCACTGTTAAAATTATTAATAAGTCAGCGTCACCCGATGCTTGATGAACTATGCAACCACCGCTTAGCAAGTGCACTGTAAGTAGAGAAATAAGACCCATTTTGTTTTTAGCGTTACCTAGAAATTCACTTTGATTGATATGTACATGGATTGAGTCTTCTGCTTTCACTTCAATGTTAGTGGTAGAACGTGATCTGCGTAAGTGTTCTTCATCTTTTGTGTTTCCTTGCGCGTTTCTATCAAAAACAACAGTTGCTGGCCCATATTGAGTAATTATGTAATCTGTGTATTGCTCCCAAATCTATCTGAAGTTAGCTTGGCGTTGCCACACAACACGATTAAGGAGGTGACCTCCATCAATGATGTAGGACACTTTCTCTGAATCTGGCGTTATTGAAGATTCATTTCAATCTGTAACCAAAACCGTCACTATTGAAGATTTGCTTCCCTTCCTCATCAAGCCAGATTCGTCGAAGAGGGATGGAGGATAAGCACATAATTCAAATTGAAATATTTCTTCAAGTCTCTCATCACTCCTAACTGTGCACACCATCTGATGTAATAGAGTGTACGAGTTCACACATACAGTGTTGTTGTTAATTGTCATAGACTTTGATATAGAGGCTAGAGATTTAACAGCTAACTTTCTTTTCAAGTGTATCTCATTGAATGTTTTGTTCCCAATCTCTTTCAAGGCTAGTGTTCCAACTTCAAACGCTTTATCACAGTACACGTATTCATCTGCTACAACCCCTGTTGATAAGGAAGAGAGTTCAGATGTTCTAGAAGACTGATTATGTTCCTCAAGCCAAGATATAAAAGTTTGCAAGTTCTTGCAATTTATTTTCTGCCTTGCTTCTCGTAGCTCCACATGCTGCTCTGAAAGAACGCTACGCACACCTGGCGGCCGCACTTGTACTAAACCGGTTTTTGTTCCCAGTATTTGTACGCTTCTAACCCTTTGTGGTGCCTCAGCCTCTTTTTGGACTATGATACGATTGTACAATATTACTTTTTAATAAAATTGTTTAGTTATTTCTGTTTCCATAGTAGTTATAATTTAATTTTTCAAAAAATCTAACAAAATACGAAATATTGCTACTTTCGCACCCTCCGTAACTCTGGAACCGTTCACTTTAGCAAGATTATGCATGGGACCTTTTTTGTTCGCAATTTAATGTAGATTAATTTTGTATATGATACATTTTGCGTTAAACCGCATATTTTCCGAAATATTTAAGAAAAACTGATAAAAACTACTAATTTACCAACTTCTGTCCCTCCTACCCCCCAAACCCGACGCTCAAAATGGTGAGACTTTTTACCGAACAGCACGTGGACTGTATAGAACAATTTGGGCTTGGAGGGAAACTTTTACTTTGGATGTTGAGGTTAGGCCATTTTTAGGACTAATGGCACCGTACTATTCAGTATAAATCGCGAAAAGAACAGAAAACAAAAAACTAACTAATTTAAAAAAAACAACGAACAAATGATTTCATCAACTTCAAAATAAACCTTCTTTCCAAACGAAAGCACAAGACTCTGTTATCTAACGGGAAGCAAGATGAGTATCAATTGCAACTCCCGGACATATGCAAGGAACACACATATCTCCACTCGAAAGAATAACCAATACATCTCATTGAATAAACGTAATAAGTTCGCGTGTTGTTTCTTGACTGAAAGCAACACAAACAAGAACAGAACTAAAATGACCCTCCGCTTTCAGTCAAGACCCACTTTAAAAAATAACATTAACCCACCCTTAATGCAACGTCCAGAACCGTAATTATAAAATGAAACGTATTTCCGACACAAACATAGGTGATGTCTGGCCAGTTCCTAGGAAAGGAGAAAAACCTAAAAGGCATTCCTTGGGTGCCCAGATGACCGGCATCAAGAAACAAACAACCCTTAAAAATAAAATAAATTGGTGTGCGTTCCAACCATACAGATATATAAAACATAATGTCATCCAAAGCAATGAACGCACACCCTTCCCCGTCAGGACACAATTCGCAAACTAAAATAACCAACCCCTAATAACCCTTAAGAGATCCCAAACTCTCGCAAGGAATTAGGAGTTAGTTAGAAACACTTCTCATAATTATAATTACATTTCATGACAAACACATGCAAATAAAACACGGACAGAAAGTCAAATCAAAAGAAACGAAACAACAACGACAACAGGAAACCCTTAAGACGTTAAACCCCTAAAAACAACAACACGATTCCTCATTTCGTAAGTCTACATAAAAAGGGGAGGAACATGAACAAGAGACAAGGTAACCTCAAATAAATAAATGATCTCCAATTTCGTTCCTACATCTTAGTAAAGGACACTTTAGCACTGAATGTTGGAGGACATATTCTTATTAACAGAACTGCTTGTTATATTTTCATGCATGAAGATACTTCAATAAATAAATAAGATATCAAACTTATCGGATTCCAGTGATGTTCCGAGGTCCATAGAAGACAGCGGTAATATTTTATATGTTCTCATTTGGCTTCCATCCCAAATGAGTATAACAAATGTAGGAATATATTTCAGAACGGTTCACATCGTAATAGCCAAATTTTCCAATGTTGTTTCGAAAGCATTATAGATACAATTTTTTCCCAACCAACATGGTTCACGCCTCTCTTCTTTTCCTTCTCGTAATAATCAAAACTCACATTCTTGACCAACACCAGCCTTCCTAAAATAATGATCTCTTAGATTAAGGAGCAGGTGCGTTTCGATAGCCTGAGATACAATGTCAGTTTAAGCATTTGTCGACAGATGGCAGTCTTTCAAATACAGTGGAATCTCGTTAGCACGTTCTCGGTTACGACGTTTTCCCGTTTAACACGATGATTTTCTCAAGTCCCAGCCCCATTCCTACTAATTACATGTTGATATATCCCCTTAATACGTTTTCTATTCCCACTTACGACGATCAAATTTCCGTAGTACTATTTGTTAGGGAACCGGATTTTATTCTTATTTTATTATAAAATTCGGCATCTTGAAAACACGATGCAATATTGCTTCCTATTCTCTGATAGTTATTGACAGTGTAGACGATTAGTGTGTTTTGACGGTGTGGAAGTGGCTTGAGGTATGACGCAACACAGAAGATAGCTGACGGTGTAGAAGTGGCTTGAAAGCTATGACGCAACACGGAAGATAGCCGACGTGTCTCTCTCGCGCCAGTAGAACATGCCACCTATAACACGTTCTTTGTTTCGAAATACACCAGAGATTGGCGTGCGTATGCCGGCCGACCACTAGTGTCTCGTCCTTCCGTGAATGCGGCAGAATGCGTTTGACGACCGGCCGCCCCGTCATCTGTCGCGTAGCGTGAGTTATATAGCCTGTGAGCACAGAACCTTTAAACAAGGTCACGTCGCATATTTTGCGGCGCATCGCTTTAGTACGATCGCATTTTTGTCAGCGCGCAGAATCGCTTTCAATACGATATGCGTTTATATGTTCCTGAACACCAGTTTGGATACGATCCGATCCCACAATTTTACCGTATAGACCTTGAACCTCAATACAATCTGATTCCCGCAAATACGCATTACATTACCGAAGAAGTGGTGAAACCTAGTGATAATTTTTTTGCGTCGTATTGAAATAATGGAGGTGGCGCTCCAAAATAGGAGATCCTTTGTATAATCCTCACCTTAAGTGCGTGGATGTAGTTTTTTTTTCTGTACTCGCGCGAGCATATCTAACCTCAAAGAAAACTTTGGTTATATCCAATCGTTCACGCCAAAGAATACGGCACTTCTTTTCCACAGAATATCAAGAAAAACATGTATTTAAGCCGAAATCAATTATAGAAAACTAAATATTTCAACTCGTACTACAGTACTTCAATTATTTATTATTTATTTATCGTATGGCTTTTAGTGCCGGGAGTGTCCGAGGACATGTTCGGCTCGCCTGAGTCTGTAGCTGCTTCCAGCGGACACCCTAAAGGGTGAGCTACAAGTTCCGTTCAATTTCAAGTAGTTCCAACTTTCGTCACCAGATATCAATGATACCTAGTGGTGAACGTTGGAACTTTGATAGAGCGTTCTGACGAAATCTAACCTAACAAATTTTGCTTTACACAAGTTTAGTCTGTGAAAGGATCTTTTACATGCCATAAATCTATGACATGGGACCGCCGGCTTTACTTCCCCTCCGAAGGAAGGCATACTGATGGATTTTTAACGCTCTTAAAAAATCCGACGACTTCGGCCGGGTTTGAACCCGCTGTCTTGGGCACAGCAGTTCAGCATGCTACCAACTACGCCACCGAAGCCGCGTAGTACTTCAATTAAGAGTACGGTACCGGTATACGGTAGTACATTATTCTCTTGTTTTCATTGCTCTCGTTTCTCTGTGCTGTATAAACTAGTTCTGTAATGCAATAATTCTGTAGGCTGTTTAAAATTGAATATTCGATAGTACGTACTTCCGATTATCACGTTTTTTTACTTTTCCCTCACTGAAACAAGTTAATGATGTTTAATTATCATTTTTCATTAGTACGTTTTCCCGCTTTTTACGTTCAAATTTTTCGGTCCCTTGAAAAACGTACTAACGAGGTTCCACTGTATTGATAAATCTTCGTGGCCAGTTTGTAATAGAAACGGGTCAGTTACAATTCTTCTATCGAACGATAGATTGATGTTGGACAATTAACTTATTACATCATTTGCATAAAAAATATGCCCTCTAATAATACATCAGAGGGGTGGAATTTCCAAAATTGATTGAATATTCCTTGCAAGATAGTGACACGAAAGTTGCATATTTTAGCTGGGACCTAATACTTTTTTCCCTTCAACGGACTGATAATTCATCAGTAACAGGATTTTAAAGAGTTTTGATCACAAACCCTCATTTATCATTTTCTTGCATCCATCAGTATATCAATGAATTGAGATTTCACAAACTGTAATACAAGAGGGAGAAGTTATATACATTATACCCTCTTGGGTAAGGTTGAGGAAAACTCAAGCTTGTTCCTAGTTATACAGGGGTTAAATTGTTTAACAGACTCCTATAGTTTTAAGGGAAAAGTAAATCAAAATATGTAAAATTAAAAAACTGGTTGACAGTGAATAGTGATGATTGATTGCCTGTTGTGGTTTTACAGGGTGGAACAGAGAGGTCATTTGCCCCTACAGTGAACAGTGTGTCTAGTATATCAGTATTTGAGGGAAATTTGGTACAACTCCGTATATGGATGTAACTGGGTTACTTTGGGTATATTTTTTCTTTTCACTTGGTGGTCATGTATTGTTTGAAGTACAGTAGATGAATGATTAAGTATTTTTCTGTAAGACATGTACTATAAATATGTGAATCAATGATAGGATGGTCTTACAAATTTTAAAGAAGAACCAAGAGGAAAAAGGCCAGTAGGAAGACCACAAAGTTCCTGGAAAAATGAAATCTCCAAACTGCGAAGACATCTGAATGTGGACAACTGGCAAGAACTCGCCCAAGACAGAGTTCAGTGGAGGCATTTTGTGAGATCGGTGTGGGATCTTCATGTCCCATAGAAGACTTCTGAGTGAGTGAGTGTTAAAATTGGTCAATAGATGTCATCATTTGCACCTGGGGGTGGTTATACATTACGTTTAGCATAAACTTTACCAACCATGCAAATAACTTTGTACATTACAACTATAGGTTGTTTAACGACAAGAAGAAATAATTCTATAAGAATTTCCAAGTCCAGAGAAAGGGGAGGTGACAAATGGCTCTATTTGTCCCCCCACCCCCATGCTCTAAATTCCCATCTCAGATAATAGTAAACTTATTGCAAGAGGCCATTTATCAAATTTAATTGAGAAAGGGAGAATGTGTACATACTTCATGTTCTAAGACAATAAGCATTAAATTAAGATAAAGCTTGCCAGGCGTACATATCTTATAATCTTGCGACATCCCCTGTGCAATGCCAGATAAAAATACCTAAATTGATTCTCAAATAGGACTTCATCTGTCCATAGGATGTGTGCTGAGCGTTATCCAATCAAGGACCCATAACTGCTGCGTTGTAAGCAACTGCTCCTAATTTGAGAACAGCTGTAGACACAAATAAAAGGTCAAATTTTCTATTTTCATTATGCCTTTCATATAACATTTGAAATAATTATTTCTTTCTTCAGTGTGGTGCCACATATGCAGTAGGTGTAATATTTTATTTCGAGGTATGTTGTATGAATTAATCCTCTACACACCTGGGTATAATAGAAGACAGGAGACCCAGGACCAGTCTGATATTTGACAAGGAAATCAGGAACATCATCACCATTGAAGTATCCAGGAGTTGGAACACTACAACAGAATATCCAACATTATTCACAGCACAACACAATCAATTCCAAACCAACAAGTTTTCAAGGAAGTACTGTACCTAAAAGTCTGTGAATCCGGAAATGTAGTATTCCACAACAGTTCAAATGTACGGCCATCAAAGGCTAAAACAGAACAGTTAAAAGTGGCTGCCACAATGTCTTCTGTCCCATCGTGGTTAATGTCAGCCAAAGCTGATGGAGACATTACTCCCCTAAATCGATCTCGATACAACACCTTCACCTGGTAACAGATCAAAATTATTTGGAAAATCTAAAATTTTCTGTAAGGTATTAACATACTTCATGTAAAATATTTAATTATACAATAGAACACTAGAACCTGCGTGGTAAGAAAGAACTAATAAAATTATAAAAGCCCAAAAATTAACATGGTCTACATATAAAAGAAAATGTCTATCAATCACAACAAAATTAAAACATTACAAGACGGTGGTTCAACCAGAGGTGACATATGGAAGCGATATTCGTTTTAAAGTTACTCAGAAAAACAGAATCGACAAAATTCTAAAGTAGAAAGAATAGCTAGAACATGCATAAATAAAAAGTGACAGATAGATGGACAATGGCGGATAATACCAAATGAAGTGGTATACAGAGAACTGGAGCCCATCACTGATATTATTCGGAAGAAACGGATTTCCTTTTTGGTCACATTATGAGGACACCGGAAACCAGATTATCCAGAAAAATTGTTGAGAAACTTTGGAATATGAAACAACAAGTAGGATGGATTAAGGAAATTATAGAAGACATGAAAGAATTAGAAATAACCTTGGATTACTTGAAAAAAATGAAAATCCACAGCCTGCTTCCAGTCTCCGACCGGGTCAGGAATGGAATGAATAAAGCCCCCATCTAGTGGCGAGGATATGAACAGTGCCGGCTGCTGAGGCCTGATGCACTCCTCTGGGGTAATGATTAAATGAATGACAGATGAAATGAAATGATAGTGGAGAGTGTTGCTGGAATGAAATTTTGACAGGGAAAACCGGAGTACCCGGAGAAAAACCTGTCTGCCTCCGTTTAGTCCAGCACAGATCTCACATGGAGTGACCGGGATTTGAACCACGGACCCAGCGGTGAGAGGCCGGCGTGCTGCCACCTAAGCCACGGAGGCTTACAACCTTGGATTACTTACAAAACAAAACAAAAAATTTTAAAAAACCAAAAGACATAAAAATAAGGATTCAACCAAAAATAGACAAAATCATACAGTAAAAAGGGTATTTACAGATGAGGAACGCCTGAGAAGATCAGAGCGAATGAAAAGCTACTGGGCAACTCGGAAAGAAAACTTGCTGAAGAAGAGGACCAAGAAATGATTGACTGAAGTGGTTCAATGAGGCCGTAAATGCAGAAGCAGAAGAAGAGCACTAGAAATGGGAAATGCTGAAAGTGCCAAAGTTGTGATCAGAGGTAGTGTCTGATTACCAACAGAGGCAATCGTATTTTGGATGGGTGGGAGAACTCTACGAGACTCAAGTCGTACAATGTCAGCATTCTAAAGATCTCTTGTATTACATATGATGACTGCAAAACAAAATTCTATCTGAGCCAAAGATGCCCACATAGGGTTCCGTGATTTTTGCTAGATAGCGGTGAAAATTGAAATTGGTGTAAAGCTCATTTAGATGGCACATGATTATTATTATTATTATTCCTTTTTCTTTTCTTTCTTTCTTTTTCCTTATAATTACTGAATGTGCTAAGGCAAATTATTATACAGCAGTTGAAATGAGACGGATGAATATTCCTTCAGTAACAACATGCAGACCTACCAAGGGTGTCACCACCTTGCAGAAGACGAAATATATTTTAACGGGTGTTTGGAGGCTTGCTTGCTCAAATGAGGTCGGCGGGAGCATCTCCTGATAGGGCAACCCAAGCTGGACAGGTCTAAGGTGATGAGCCAGACTAAATGTGATACCCTGGTCCTCCAGGTTGGGCATGAGGCTAACAACCTCACACTGTAAAACTCTTATTGTTACGAAACCCTCAAACGAGCCTTGAAATGTGGAACCTGACGAACCTGGTGAACGAAAATGGTCTAGAACATTGAACTTTGCTACATGGAATTTAAGAACTATGTTTCAGACAGGAAGAACGTTAGAAGTCCTTAGATAGTAGCATGGCAAGAAGTGAGATGGAGTGAAAATGGAAGTGGATATAAAGAAGTACTCCATGCTTTACAGTGGGCCTGAGACAAGGACTAGGCAATATGAAACAGGTTATATTATCAGTTCAAAAATGAAACAAAGCTATCTTGGAGTTGAGTCTTTAGGAGATCGAATGGGCAAGTTAAGGATAGAAGAACACTTCAGGAACTTATCCATTATCTCTGCTTATGCACCTACAAAGGATACCCATGATGAGGCGAAGAATACATTCTTGACAGAATAGACAAAGAATACAACAGGGTACCTAAGTACAATGTCATGATTCTCCCAGAAACCCAATGGAAAGGTAGGTACGGAAGATTTTATGCAACATGTAGCAGGTAAACATTTTTACAAGCTGAAACAAATGAAAATGGTAAGCTAACAAAGTAATGAACTGATAATTAAAAGTATGGTACATGTTTTGAGCATAAGGGTATCCATAAAGAAACATAGAAATTGCTGGGTACTGGGATGGTTAACCAGTTTGATCATGTGCTGGTGTCGAGAAGGCATGTATCTTCAGTTATTGACGCGAGATCTGCATGGGGCCCTTACTATGATCATCTGGTAGAAGTTTTGTTTAGGGAGAGACTTTCAAATGTAGGATGCAGTAAAGAAAAAAAAGGGTACAGTGGGACATGTAAACTTTATAACAACCAGAGTTAGTCCCTCAATATCTCGACAGAGCAGTTCCAGAAATTGGACTGTGAGTAACTCAGTAAATGCAAATGCAAAATGGACTCAAATAAAAAAGGCTATTGAGGAAGCTGCAAGAGAAACTGAGAAAAGCAGAGAGTGAGAAATGAGTAATACCCCGTTTAGACGTCCCGGTTGCGATCGCGATCAGGCGCCGATCCAGATTAAGTTGGGACGTCTAAACGCAACAGGATAACATTATCGCGATCAACTTTCCCTCCAACAGGATCAGTCCGATCCCGTTCCCACAACGAGATAATCGCGTTTGCGGCCATTGCGATCGTCGGTGTGTTCTATCCTCCTGCTGTGTGAGTGAAGTAGGCAGTGGAAATGATGGACATTTTGTATTATCTTGTGTTTTGAAAGCGATAAGTACGTAATGTTGGCCATGATGGTTGTATTTATGTTGGTTGATATCAGATATATGAAGATTGAGAGACACGAAATGATGGATGGAGACAAACATACCAGTGTTTAAACGCTGAAAAAGAAAAAAATAGCATTGGGGAAGTCGATGAAGACGATTAACAAAGACATAAATTTATTGTCATAGACTTAGAAGGGATTCCGACAGGGCCAAATGACTCTGAACGAACAAAGAAGTATTTATGCAAAATATATATCCTAGACCTCAAAATATTTTTATTTCCACACCAAGAGTAGGCCTTGCCTACACGACTCCTCAGGATTTGCAGGTTGAATTATGTATAAAGAATAACTGAAATATTTCAAAACTGCAGGAAACAAACTACTGTAAATTTCTGCTATAACAATTGTAATTCAAAAGATGGCAGACCTTAGCGATGTCATGCTGTTTTACTGGATTATCCTGTTGTTTCATGTTGGCACGTCTAAACACGTACCAATGACACATGCCGTTAATCGCGATTGGACATTATCCAGATTAGAGATAATCGGGATCGCGACCGAGACGTCTAAACGGGGTATAATAGTTTAGTTGGTGGTTGGTTCCTCAGTTTAGGGGCTGCGAAAACACAGTCTTGTAGCCCCGAGCACTTTGGGTGTGTGTAGAATCTGTTTGATAACCGGTGTTAATTGTGATGGCTGCATTAGTATGTGTTATCTGTAATTCAGGTAAGAACAGCAGACTATCAATTTCAAGTAGTTCCTACTTTTGCTACTAAATGCTTCCATCAACAACACCTAGCTGTGAACTTGGCTACTAGATGTCTTTGCAACCTGCAGCTGGCGACGAACATTGGAACTTCGTTAATCAAATCTAACCTACAAAGTTAGCTTCACACAATTGTAGTCAGTGAAAGGTTCTTTTACATGACTTAAATCTATGGCATGGGTCCATCGGCTTGACTTCCCCTCCGAATGAAGGCATACTGAGGAATTTAAAGCTCTTAAGAAATCCGACGACTTCAGCCTGGTTTGAATCCGCGATCTTGGGCATTGAAACTCAGCATGCTACCAACTACACCACCAAAGCCACCGAGGAATAGTTTGATGATGAGTGTAGAACAGCAATAGAACAAAAGAATGCAGGTATATTAATGATAATCCAGAGACAAGACAAAACTATTAGAGATACAAAGAAAGCAAACAGATTATTAAGAAAGAAGAAAAGGACATGTTTAAAGGGATGTATGGATCGAATTGAGGAATTGAGCACACTGAATGAAAGTAGGAAGTTATATCGGGTGACAAAATGGATGATAAAATATTTTCAGCCAAGGACAAGTACATGCAAGGATAAGAATGGGTGATTGATCGGAGTATAAGAAGTCCCGGGAAGGTGGGTGGAGTATTTTACAGAATTGTTGAATGTGAAGGAAGGAGTTCAGGAAAGTGAGACAGGGGTGTACATAAATACTGATTCAGAAGTACCTAAACTCTCCCTTGAAGAGGTAGCGAATGTGGTGAAGCACCCGCGGAATGGAAGAGCTCCAGGAGAGGATCAACTCACAGCTGAAGTAATAAAACAAGGAGGAAATGTCTTAATTACAGCTCTACACATACTTCTTTGTGAAATCTGGGAAAGCGAGATCACACCAGAGGACTGGAGAATTGTCCCATTTTTAAGAAAGGGGATAAGCTACTATGTAGCAACTATAGAGGGATCACATTACTTAATATAGCTTATAAGATCTTCTCTAGTGCATTACAAAAGAGACTGGACAAATATGCTGAGGAAGTTCTTGATGAATACCAGTGTGGCTTTAGATCTGGAAGAGGTATATTGACCACATCTTCGTAGTGAGACAGATCATGGAAAAGTATACGCGTACAATGTTGACTTACATAAATTTCAATGATTTCAGGCAAGCATTTGATGGTATAAACAAGAAACAGATGCTGAATGCACTTGAGTACTTAAGAAACTAATTAAGATGGTTGAATTGACTATGGAGGGATCTCAGGCCAATATGGAGGCTCTGAGGAGGCAAGGAGATTTCCTGTCTGCAGTACTATGCAACCTAGCCCTGCATGTACAGTAGCTATGAGTGAATTGAAATTAGGAGGAACAGTAATTCTTAAGTCCAAACAAGCTTATGCAGATGATTGCACTAGTAGCACAAATTTTGGACTCCCTCAGGGAAAAAATATTTGTTGTTTGAGTCTTCAGTCTTTTGACTGGTTTGATGCAGCTCTCCATGCCTCCCTGTCCTGAGCTAATCGTTTCATCTCTACATAGCTCCGACACCCTACATCCGAGGCAATCTGTTTAACATATTCTAACCTTGGTCTACCCCTACAGTTTTTGTCCTCGACCCTTCCTTCCATAACTAAGCTTGCTATTCATGGGTGTCTTAGTATGTGTCCTACCAACCTATCTCTTCTCTTCATTAGCAGTCGCCAGAAACATCTCTCCTCTCCCACTCGTCTTAATACCTCTTTGTTTGTAACCCTATCTACCCATCTGATCTTCATCATTCTCCTGAACACCACATTTCAAATGCTTCAATTCTCCTCTTTTCTGCTGCACCAATAGTCCAAGTTTCACTTCCATAGAGCGCCACGCTCCAGACAAAGGCTTTCAAAAATGACTTCCTAATACCTAAATCTATATTCGATGTCAGCAGATTCCTTTTTTGTAGAAATGCTTTCTTTGCCTGAGCCAACCTACTTTTAATATCCTCTTTGCTTCGTCCATCACTGGTTATTCTGCTTCCTAAGTAACAGAAGTCTCCTACTTCCTTCAGCTTTTCACCTGCCAATTTGATCTCCATAGAGGTTTCTGATTTATTTCGGCTGCATTCCAGTATTTTTGTTTTACATTTATTTATTTTCATCATGAATTCTTTCCGTAAGACGGAGTCCATACCATTCAAAAACTCATTCAAATCCTCAGGCTTGTCGGCCAAGATGACGATGTCATCAGCAAATCTCAGAGTTGAAATTATTTCTCCTTGAATCTTCACTCCCATTTTAAATTTTTCTCTAATTTCCTTCATTGCTTGTTCAATGTAAAGATTGAAAAGTATGGGTGATAAGTTGCAACCTTGCCTTACACCTTTCTGAATACCAGCTTCTCTCTTCATGTCCTTCAACTCGAATGACTGCTGTCTGGTTTCTGTACAGATTGTATATCACCCTCCTATCCCTGTACTTTATTCCAATCGATTTCAAAATGTCAAACAATTTAGTCCAATCAACGTTATCAAAAGCCTTTTCTAAGTCTACAAAAGCCATGAACGTTCTCTTATCTTTCCTTATTCTACCTTCCAAAATCAGCCTAAGACTTAGTACAGCTTCCCTTGTTCCTACATTTCTCCTGAAACCAAACTGGTCTTCACCCAACTCCGTTTCTATCTGGCTTTCAATCCTCTTGTAAATTATTCTAGACAGGATCTTTGAAGCATGAGTAATCAAGCTGATTGTACGGTAATCTTCACATCTGTCAGCTCCCACTTTCTTTGGTATAGGGATGATTACATTCTTCTTGAAATCAGGGGGTACCTCACCTGTCTCATAAATCCTACACACCAAGTGAAATAACCTGATCAGACCTTCATCTCCTATGCAGCGTAGCAACTCAATCGGTATATCATCTATGCCTGGTGCTTTGTTCCTGCTTAAGTCTTCCAAAGCTCTATCAAATTCTGATCTCAATATTAAATCTCCTTTCGCATCCTCATCAATTTCCTCCTCCCTTTCCATTACATGATTCTCAATCTCCTTTCCCTTATACAAACTCTCTATGTAAGCTTTCCATCTCTCAATCTTTTCTTCCCTATCTGTTAGAGGCTTTCCATTTGTGTCAATATTACAGCACTTAAGTCTTCTTTTCCCCAAAAAATATTTACGATCTTGGAAGATAAAAGCCAAGCCATGGAAGGTAAAACCAAAATATATGAAGTTGTCAACATCAGAATGTAGAAGACATATTTAAAATGTAAATCTTGGCCAATATACCATTGAAAAAGTGAAGTATTTCAGTTATCTTGGTACTGTGTTGAACTGTGAGAATTCTGTAGCAGAAGAGATAAATAAGAGGATAATGACTGGGAACAGGGCTTATTTTTGCTATGCCAAGCTTTTGAAATAAACCCTCCTGGCCAGGCATTAGACCAGTTCTGACCTATGGAACGGAAATGTGGACATGTCAACTGCCGATGAGAATGCTTTACAGGTCTTTGAGCAGAAAGTTTTAAGGAATTATGGACCTGTGAGAGAGACTAGAGGATAGAGAATGAGAACAAATGGAGAAATAGAAAGGATTTTGAAAGGCAAAGATATAGTGAGATTTGTGAAGTCCCATCGACTGGCTGGGCTAGGACATGTGGAATGGATGGAAGGGGAAAGGACATCAAATAAGCTGCATCATGGAAATATGGAGGCAGCATGGGACTGAGGAAGAGGAGACCTTGAAGAGGACCTGAGGATCTTATGGTTTGGAATATGGTGGGAGAAAACAAAGAATAGAGACAGATAGATGCACATCGTGAGGGAGGTCAAACCCTACCCCGGGCTTAGTGCTGAGAAAGTAAGTAACAACATGCAGGAAGCTCAAACTATTGAGGCACACACTGACCTGAAATGAGATCTGCTCTCTGTAGCTAATACCACTAATTAACAATAAAAATCTAAAAACTCACATGGCACCAAAAGTCAGATAAGCCCCACTTCATGGCAATATTTAGTGATCAAGACTGGACTGATACAATATTCTAACCACATAAATAATTATGTTGTGTGCCACACGGCTATGCTATGGTTTTGTCCACACTATAACTACCTTGCAACGCAATGCATTTACGAGCAAACAAATTTGCATCGCTGGGCAAATACAACGTGCACATGGCTTCACGACGTCTTCATTAAACTTGGAATAACAATAACTTCTCGTTTCGTCTGACTGTCAGCAAGTGTGATGTGACAGATCTATTCAGTTACAATAAATTTTAAACACATAAAGTAAACTCTTATATTGCCTTGGCTAGCAACGAAAATTATATCATAATAAAATGCTGTGTGGTAAAATAAGTTTTGTGAAACTTTTCACGTATGAACACCGCATTTACTCACAAATTGACTGGCATCGCATATGAGTAGCACCCTTATGACCAAAATAATTGCAATTTTTGTCCCACTTGAGAGTTGCACGTCTAATGCACAGGTTTGCTGTTATGGTGGAACAAGGTATATTTCAACCTTATCTCCTTAGAAATTAAACTATCCCTGAGTTTATTACATTCTCATTCTCTGTAGAGCAATCTGCTTCGAAGTTTTATATTATGCGCTTAAACCATTGATGTGTTTCTACTTGTAAAATATCATTATCTTAAATAATGTAGACTATGTCATCTATGGCATAATAGGTTGTCTTTTCTCTTTTCAATTTTGCAGCAAATATATGTTTAATCCTGTTACAATCAATACAAAGTGTGTTTTGGTTAACTTGAATCAATGCAATGAGTTAGTGATACTGCAGGAAATACATTAACAACATACTTATTATGTGTCATATGAATACAGTTGCTTTCTTTATCTTATCAATGTTCTGTATCTCAAATCAGACACTTAATTTTGAAAATGATGGTACAATATTCAGCTAATTCCATATAACTTGTTCCATCAGATATTGGTACGGCATTCTTGGTAGTTCCTTCTGTAATATAACCTCAACTAGCCTTATACTTCGTAGGTTATTTAAACTTGCGACAGTCTGCCTCATGGTATAGTTGCTACGATTCTTGGCTGTCACCATGGAGGTCCAGGTTCAATTCCTAGCTCTGCCAAAAAAATGAATTCTGGTCTGAGGTAAACTGGAACAGGGTACACTCCGTCCCATGAGATACCATACTTTATAACCAGGCCCGACGAGAGGGAGGGGCAGATGGAGATGTAGCCCTGGGGCCTGGATATCCCCAAGGGCCTGGGTCCACTGATGAACGTGGAATTGTATACATAAGTGTTTTTTATTGTCTTGTGAAACAAAATATAAATGTATAACAGGCTATAAGTCCCTGGAAAATATTAAAAAGTTATTAGTTTCAATTTGAGGACTATTGAATACATTTTATATTTATTTATAAGCTAAAATTATCTTTATACAAATTTTGAACCTTTTAAAATTTTTCATTATTATTTATTTTTGAAACTGCTGAACATTATCTTCCATCAGCAATTATCTATTCCAGAATGATTTTCATCTTGCGACTGAGATCAGTGTCCTGTTCAGAGGGACAACCATTCAAATATGTAAGTGAAGAAGTAGTCAAAACATTGAGAAATATTACAGAAAATATAAAGCAAGAATTCAAAATATTCAAGATGGGGAATTTAGTTAACACGGCAACATTAAGAAACAACTGATCTACTAGTTTTAATGCTAATGTTGAAAATTTCACATATATTTAGGTAAAAAGTACCTTGAATTAAGAGGGATACACTGAGAAAAGCAAGATCGGGCTGGAAATATTAGCCCCAAGGCCTAATCTCGCTCTCCACGGCCCAGGGTATAACTGAGAAGAGGCGAGTTCAATTCCCATCTCAGCCATCTTAGAAGTAGTTTTCTGTGGTTTCTCACTTCAACTCGAGGCAAATGCTGGAGTTTAGGCAACGGCCACCTCCTATCCAAATGCTAGCCCCAATAACAAATACACACTAGTATAGCCAACACAATGGCACAGGTTGTTAGACAGATTCCACGCACACTCAACTACAGTACATGGGGTTATATGCAAAACCCATAAATCAATCAACAATAACAAACTTACAACACAATGTGCTATAACTCAAATAACTAACTACTGTACTCAAAAAGTTTTCCATTAGAGAATTATTGCAGCAAAAATAACAATTTCCCTTTATGCAAACATGTTGCATATGCATGTTTTAAAGAACAACACAAATACACAGGAGGACAAAAACAGTGGATTAATTTGTAAATTGAAATTCATAGCATTAACCACAAATATCTAGAGGGAATGTTTACATTAAGGAGGATTTGCATAGCCTATTCTACAATTTTATACAGGAATATGTGCTTTAGAGATCACAAATCAACTCGAGGAACCACTTTTCAACCCTATCGTGCTAGGTGCTCATTTTATTGCCTTGGCTACCTTTTAAGTTTTACGACAAATTAGCAGGGTCAGCTTTCTTGGTTCTCTGTCGCCATATTACACGATAGTGTGCCATGTCAGGTTGAAGTCTGGCAATTTTTAGATCTTCGTGTAGGGTGTCAAGCCAACGCTGTCTCGGTCGTCTTATTGGTCTCTTCCCGTCTATCCGCAATGCCAATCCAGTGTGTGTAACTGTTGTTTCAGCAGCTCGTAAGACATGTCCATACCAGCGGAGACGGCTTTCCCTCTTCTTTTCAGCAATTGGCGCTACTCCATATTGCTTGCGAATGTCATCTGTTGGGATTCGTATAATGGATAAATAGTGATCGTGAAACACGGACGTCTTACTTAGCAGCCATCTTTTATTACACTATATCAAAGAGCCTCAAACATGAAGAATAAATACATGAATGAATGAATGAAAATCCACAGCCTGCTTCCAGTCTCCGACCGGGTCAGGAATGGAATGAATGAAGCCCCTATCTAGCGGCGAGGATATGAACTGTGCCGGCTGCCGAGGCCTGACGCACTCCTCTGGGGCAATGATTAAATGAATGACAGATGAAATGAAATGATAGTGGAGAGTGTTGCTGGAATGAAATTTTGACAGGGAAAACCGGAGTACCCGGAGAAAAACCTGTCTGCCTCCGTTTTGTCCAGCACAGATCTCACATGGAGTGACCGGGATTTGAACCACGGACCCAGCGGTGAGAGGCCGGCGTGCTGCCGCCTAAGCCACGGAGGCTCTAGAAGAATAAATACATGAAATTAGCCAAAGATGTCCATCTTCTCAGTCCTCCACATCCTCCCCACCCTGGTCTATCTCGAGAGGGAAGACCAGCTCTACAGGCCGACTAATCTTGGTCCCATTCGCCATCTGAAGGATGAGGGTTTGCACCTTGTTGTCCCTGCCTGGTCGCCTTTCAGTTATTCGCGCCTTCTGCCACATGTGTCTAGGTCGCAGGTCGTCCTGTAGTAGTACTATATCTCCTACTCGGCACCCCTTTGTCTGTCCATTTGGGTGGCGTACTTCGTGGTAGCTTCTCAGATCAAGAAGATACTCATTCCTCCATCTCTTGAGGAAGTCCTCCTGCATTTTCTCTCTCCTTCCTCAGGTCTATTCGGGTCGTGGGTTCGGAGACGTTGGGCAGGGTAGACAGCCATGCGCCAGTCAGGAAATGACTTGGAGTCAGTGTCTCCGAGCCATCTTGGATTATGGGTCGGGAGTTAATGGCGGCTTCTACCTCCACCAACAGAGTTCGGAGTGCGTCCTCACTAATCAGGGCCTTTCCCAATACCTTTCTTAGGCATCGTTTAGTCGTAACCACCATTCTCTCCCACCAGCCTCCCCACCAAGCTGCCCGTGGGGCTATAAATTTCCACAGGACTCCGTTGTGGGCGAAGTGCTGGCTCGTGTGAGGGTCAGTGAGGACTTGGCTGAGTTGTGTCATTTCTTTGTGTGCTGCCTGGAACGTTCTAGCGTTGTCCGAGTAAATGGTGTTTGGAAGTCCTCTTCGTCCCGCAAGTCATCTGAGAGCCATCAGAAACGTCTCCGTAGTCATGTCCAAAGCCAGCTCAAGGTGAAGGGCCCTTGTAGTCGCACATGTGAAAAGCACAATATACGAATTCTGTACGAGATTCCCCACCTTAACGAGTAGTGGTCCTGCAAAATCCACACCCGTAACTGCAAATGGCGTAGTATGTCGCACACGTTCTGGAGGCAATGGGGCTACGATCTCGTTACCTTGTTGGCTTCTGGCGATCTTGCATGGTAAGCACGTGTGGATGACTTTCTTGACAGCCTGGCGTGCCTTGAGGATCCAAAATTCTTCGCGTAGTACAGAGAGAACGATTCGTACTCCAAGGTGGTATAGCCGTATGTGAGTCTGGAGGATCAACAACTTAGTGAAGTGGTGTGCACCATCGAGTACTAAAGGATGTTTCTGCTGTATTGGCAGGTCTGCATGGTGGAGGCGCCCTCCCAGTCGAATAAGGCCGTCCTGTAAGACAGGGTTGTAGCTGGCAATCCTGGACTTTCCAGACAAGTTTCTCTCTTTTGTCAGAGCGCCGTACTCTTCAGAAAAGCACTCACGTTGGACTGGGCGTATCCAGCACAATCGGGAAGCCTCTAATTCACGTGCAGTGAGATTCCCAGAATTTTTCTCCGACTGTCTGATGTTGTTCAAGAAGCGCAAAATCCAATTTTCCAATAACTGCTGAATCTAGAAGCAATGATGAGAGGTTCTGTTGTAACGACATTAAGTGTTTGCTGATGCGTCTTGCGAGTCTCTGGAAGTGAGGCGTTAGGCACACTGCTGGGGGGCCAAGAGCTAGGATGATCTGCTAGCCATACAAGCCCGTGCAACCAAAGTGAAGAAGACTGTAGTGCTTTTGAGGATATTCCTCGTGACAAGAGGTCAGCTGGATTATCCTGGCTCGGGCAGTACCGGCACTGAGCTGGACTCAGGATGCCTTGAATTTCCGTCACTCGGTTGGAGATGAATGTCTTCCAAAGGTTTGCATCGCTTTTAGTCCAACCTAGAGCGACCATGGAGTCACTCCACAGAGTAGATGTGGTGACATTAAAGTCTGTTGCTTGGCAGAAATACATCAGAAGACGGCAACCCACTAAGATGGCCAGTAGTTCTAGACGTGGGAGTGTAACCTTCTTGACTGGAGGCAGTCTATTCTTAGTGCAGACCAAGTGTATATAAGTGTTTACGTTGGTAGATGTTCGAACATACAGTGCAGCTCGGTAGGCACGCTCCAACGCGTCACAGAACACGTGGACATGTGAAGTCTCCGATGTTGTCCTTGAAAAACCAATCCATCTTGGAATGACCACACTTGCCAGATCCGTGAGGCTGGTTATCCACAGCTGCCATCGCAATGCAATGCCATGTGGAAGTATTTCGTCCCATTCGATGCCCCTACACCAGGTGTCTTGGAAGAGAACTTTTCCGACTATGGACACCGGTGAAAGTAATCCAAGAGGGTCGTAGAACTTTGCGGTCGTTTTCAATAGCTTTCGTTTGGTTCCTGGATCCTGCGAATGGTTGTCAGTGATGTCTGTATGGTCGAAGAGTAGTGAATCTGATTCTGTGTCCCATCGTACACCTAGTACTCTTTCCCTTTTCGTTTCACGTCCTTCGGCCCTCCATATGCCTTCCAATGGTCCAGAATTTGTTGCCCATTTTGCCATCGGCATCCGTATCTGTCGTAGTAGACCTGTCATCTCGTAATATAAGGTGATAACTCTGTTGTCATCTTCAGCTCCCGCAACAAAGTCATCCATGAAAGTGCTGCTGCTGACGGGAACTGATCCTTGAATCTCGTTGCTAGTTCACGGAGAGTTGCAGACAGAAGAAAGGGACTGCTTGCAAAGCCGAATGGTAGACGAGTGAATCTATAGACGGCTATATCATCTCTTGCTTGCCATTTTCCAAGTTCGTCCTTCTCCACATTGAACCAGAAGAATCTTGTTAAATCTCGGTCTTCAGTATCCAGGCATAATTGAAGGAAAGCTTGAGTTCCATCTCCTACTATGGCTTTGCGGTAAGTCCGGAAGCGGATCAACGTGGACAGTATCTCTGGTAACATATTAGGGCCTGTTTCCAGAACATCATTGAGGGACGGTGCGTCTCTCTCGTGGGATGATGCGTCAAAGACAATCCTCCATTTCTCTGTGCCATTTCTCTCTTTCTTGATGGCGTGATGAGGCAGGAAGTATACAACATTTGTGGTTTCCTCTGTAGCGATCAGCTGAACATGTCCCATGTTTACGTAGTCCATCATCTGTGAGTGGTACATTTCTTTGTTCATCATCATCATCTTGCACAGTTTCCAGCCACTGGCCGGGTCTGTTTGGAACACAAGCCTCTCCAACGTCTTCTGTCTTCCCACCATCTCTCAGCCTCCACCCTTGTCCAGTCTTCTCCTCTCTTCTTCACGCTTTCTTCCACCCCCTTCAGCCACCTGTCTCTCGGTCTTCCCCTCGGTCTCTTTCCTTCCCACTTCGTCTCATGTACTCTCCTGGGTATCCTCTTCTCCTCCATTCGTTTTACATGTCCATACCATCTAAGTCTAGATTTCTCTATACCATCCTGTAATGGTTCCTCCTTCATTAATTCTCTGGTCCTCTCATTTCTTATTCTGTCCATCTTTGTAGCTCCAATACTGCTTCTCAAGAACCTCATCTCACTGGCCTGTATTTTGCTCTTCTCCCTTCCTTTCATAACCCAGGTCTCCGAGGCATACGTCAGGATAGGACATAGTACGTCCGATATATGATCTTTTTGCTGTTTTGAGGGACATCCTTGCTCCATAACATGCTTCTCACACTCCTCCGAAATGCTTCTGCCTGCCTCCCCCGCTCATTTATTTCTCTATCGTTTCTTCCATTATCTTGTATCAGGCTTCCCAGATACTTAAAACTCTCCACTTTCTTCAGCTGTTCCCCACAAATTGTTATTCCCGTTGTGGTTCTTTCCTTCTTCCTTGTTGTGATCACCATCTCACTCTTATTTATGCTAAATTTCATCCCATATCCTTGTATTATTCCTTCCCACACGTCCAACTGTTCCTGTACCTCCTCCTCCTTGTTTCCCCAAATCATCAAATCATCTGCAAACACCATTGCTTTCATCTTTCCGTCCCCAATTACTTGTGCCACTCGGGTCATTATGTCATCCATCACCACAATGAAAAGTAACGGTGACAGTGCACTTCCTTGTTTCAGGCCGTTTCTTTGTTCCAACCAGTCAGATCTCTCTCCTCCCACTTTCACACAGCTCACGCTTCCCTTGTACATCTCCTTTATCCTCTTTATAGTCCATTTCTCTACTCCTCTATCCTCCAGGGACTTCCATACTTTGTTTCTGCATACACTGTCATATGCTTTCTCAATGTCCGGGAAGGCCATCAGTAGATCTGTTCCATACTCATAGTGCTGTTCTTGTAACTGCCTTACAGCAAAAATCAAATCCACTGTGGACCTTCCTGCTCTGAAGCCATGTTGTTCTTCCCTCATCCCTCCTTCTAGCCTTGTCCTAATTCTCTTTTCCAAAACTTTCTCGAAGAACTTTGCACAATGACTCATCAGTGTTATTCCCCGATAGTTTCTGCAATCTGTTCTACTACCTTTCTTGAAGATCGGGACAATGATTCCTTTTTTCCAGTCCTCTGGGGTCTTCCTTTCCTTCCATGCTGTCCTCATCACTCGGTACAGCCACTGTATCCCCACCTCTCCTGCTGCTCTCACCATCTCCACACTCAACTCATCCACACCCGGTGCCTTCCCTCCTTTCATCTTGTTCACTGCATCTTCCACTTCTTTCCATGTTAAGTCCTTTTCTGTTTGCAGTTCATCTTCCTCTTCCCCGATTTCTTCCTCCTCACCATCTTTTCCATTTGGGTTCAGAAGTTCTTCAAAATATTCTTTCCACATTTTCTTCAGTTCTTCCCTATTTTCTATCTCTTGTCCCCTTTTGTTCACCATTCTAACATAATCCGTAGGATCCTTCCGCCTCTTATTTTTTACCATCCCATACAGGACCTTTTTTGTACCTTCACTATCCTCCTCCATCATCTTTGTCCACTCTTCCATCCACTTCCTTCTCTCCTCAGCCACCACTCTCTTCGCCTCCTTCTTTCTTTCCTGGTACTCTTCCCTTGTCTCTACCGTCCTATTTTGATACCACCTCCTAAAGGCTCTATTCTTTTCCCTTACTATATCTTTTGTCTTCTCATTCCACCATGGTGTTTCCTTCCACCTCTTCTTACTACTTGTCCTCCCACATACTGCTTCTGCTGCACCCACTAGTGTCTTCTTAAATCTAGCCCATTCCTCTTCCACCCCTCTTTCTTCATCTGTTGGAATTCCTTCCTTTACCATTTTGAGGTACTCGACCCTTCTATCCCCTTCTTTCAGTTTCCATATCCTTATACGTCTTTCCTGGTTCTCAGTCCCTTTCTTCTCCTTACTCCCTCTCAGGTTCATTACCAGCAATCGATGGTCGCTATCCAGGTTCTCCGATGGTATAACCTTGATGTCCGTGATGTTCTTATTTAGTTCTTTCTCATACAGTATATAGTCGACCACCGACTTCCTGGTCAAGTCATCACTGTACCATGTGATTGTGTGGCTCTCTCTTTTCTTAAACCAGGAGTTCCCAACTAGCAGGCTGTTCCTCTGGCAGAAGTCCAACAGTCTCTTTCCTTCCTCATTTCTTCCACCCCAACCCTCTGGTCCTAGAACACTCTCATAACCTTGTCTTTCTCTTCCTACATGGGCATTGAGGTCCCCCATAACAATCATATTTCTTCCTACCAGCTGCTTCTGCAATTCCTCTTCAAACTCCTCCTTCTCTTCAGAAGCGCAGCCTACTTGTGGAGCATACACTTGCACTATTTCTACGGTCTCTCCCCTCAGTGCTACTTTCACTTTCATCATCCTATCACTTATTCTCCTCACTTCTTCTTTTAAACCATCTCGTACTACTACTCCCACTCCATTCCTCTTTCCCTCTTCGTTCCCACTCCAGTACAGTCTATAGCCTTTTCTCAGTACTCTCCTTCCTTCCCCTTTCCACTTTGTTTCTGCCAATCCCAATAAATCCAACTTCCTTCTTTCCATCATATCCACTATCTCCTCCACCTTCCCCGTCAGCGTTCTTAGGTTTAAAGTTCCAAATCTTAGTCCGTGTGTACAGCCGTGTCGTCTATTAAATCCATCCTGTCCGAGGCTCGTTCCATTTTTGAAAGCATTTGGTTTTATCCACTACTGGCTTGCTGGGCCTATCGTAGCTTCACCAGAGCCCCGTTAGCCGTCACTTTTCAGGGTTCCTGTAGGACCTTCACAGCTACCGTAACGGTCCCGGGGCACACGAAGTCCCCACTGTACTTCGCCCCCACAGGCAATCCCCTACTTTGTGCCGTTGCCCGTCTCCCACGACGTGGACGAGGGGTTGGACTTATGGGACTGAGCGTTAATGGCAAGTTTTCTCTGCAATGTGTGAAATCGAGTTAGAGCGTTCTTACGGTTTGAGGGTAAGACCAGATCTTCTATCTTCGGTAGGGATGCTACCCTCCGCCCGTCTTGAAAGTGAAACGAATCGTGTAATTCTTGAAGAATGGTGGCATCTTTCGTTGTGAGGGTCCTTTTCTGATCTTCCCTTATTCCTAGGGATGCTAGATCCCAAAACCGTCGCATATCATCGCCCTCGACAGATGGGTCCTTAGCAGTCTGAATGTGGTTCACGTTTACGCTGTGGACTGTAATTCCGGACCTATTTCCACTCAGAATCCATCCAAATCTAGAAGGAAGCAGTACTAACGTGTCTGAGAGGCGTATTGGCTTGTCGTCAAGTATCACCTTCCAATAATGGTCTCCACCTATTAGAAGTTCGATAGGAAGTTCATTGTTGTCCTCCTTGGGATCAGCAAGTCTCAATTTTCGTAAGCGTGACAGGGACTGGACGTCGAGTGGAACAGTGGGATGTGGCGAGTAAACGTTGTCACTCTCAAATGCAGAAATATGCAGAGCAGCCTCTGTGCATAGTCCACTGATGTTGAGGTCAATGAGTCTGCGAGCTGAAGATGTGTGACGAGATGACTCGAATCCGTTAACTGTCAAATCCTTGTATCCCACGATATTCAGTTGAAGCTGATCTACCAGACCTCGGCTTACGAAGGTTGATCGACTGCCAGCATCCAATATGCATCATGTAAGTTTTCTCAGTCCGGTGGGCCCTGTGATCCAAATATTCGCCGTTAGAAGATAAGTGAACTGCGGCATAGTAACGTCGATCTTACCCACAGATATTGATGCGGGCTGTTCTCCAGTGCAGATGGAAATGTGATGAGATTTTTTGCACTTTGCACATGATACCTTACTCTTCTTCATGCAGGCCTTCACACTGTGACCTTTATTGAGGCACAAGAAGCATCGGTTGGCAGTTTTTAACTTTTCAATCCGCTCAGCTACATTGCGGATCTTCACACAGTTCTGGGCCCAGCGCACAGTGGGTCAAAATCGAAATATAGGAGGACAAAATTATTTATTTTCATAGTTAAAAAATCAAAATTTATTACTTCTACAGCATTCTCATATAATTGCCGCTCACTATTCTGGGATATAAACGCATCTTAGTGTAAATCAGTCACCACTGTTCGATCAGTCTGAATTGGAGGGTGAATGTAAGTGGCTGTGGTTTGGTTGTCTTTGTGGTTAGTGTGATGCTTTAGGATGGAACATGCAGCTGAAGGTATGCTCTTTGTAACGTGTTTCAGTTATTAATGGGCGTAATTGTTACGTAATTTTAGCTATATTTGCTTTATATAGTATTTAACTATTATTTTTTAAATTATATTTTCACTCAGATTTTTAGTATGTCGCGTCACTCTGCGTCACTTTCCACTTAATGTTAAAATGTAGATAAAGTCTTGTAGTTTACGCCTCTTATAAAGATTTTTTGCATCTTTTTGCAACTTACTTAGTTATTTAAGGTTTTAGAAGGTGCCGCGCAACCAGTTCTCACACGATTACAACTGTTTGAAGCACTGGGTTCGACGATTATGTCAAAAGTGGAACTTAATGACTTTGTTAAAAGTAAATTAGGGGTAGAAAATTTTTCTGAAGAAATAACTGAATGCTCTAACCGACTCCTAGTCATAAACAATTTCTTGCATGTGTAGACGTAGCTTAAAAAAGTCTTAACTGATGTTTATTATGAAGTAAACAAATTACATACGTTGCATTCACTCTAAAATCATGATTAAAATGTAAAAATAATTTTGTCCCCCTAGATTTCGATTCTGACCCACTGTGCAGTGGCCTTGAGTCTCACAGAACACACAGAATTCGGAATACACTTTCTTTGCATTCATGTCCGTCCGTTTTGACTTTGTGTTCACATGGAGTGTCGCGGCAGTGCCTGAGAAGGATTTGAGTTAAGTGATATCTCCTCTGATCTTCTGCATGATCACAGCGCCCTCTACCTCCTCGTTCAGGAACTCCATCAACTTGGTAATGTGACTCTTGGGAATGCTCTCTCGTTTGGAATAAATTATCCAACAGCGGACAATACCTTGAGGGAATGCTCGGAGAATTTTAGGGCATAACATCCGCCCGTAATTATCTACATTCTCCCCTAAGGCCCGTAAGGCTTGTACGCGTCTATTGCATTCGATGTACATGGCATTTAGATTAGAAGGAGTATCGTCAGAAATTGGTTGTAAGGCTTCGTGATAGTCAAGATAGGCCTGAATTATGCGGTCAGTGTTTCCGTAGCGAGATATTAATATCCGTTTTGTTTCTTCATAAACATCAGCCGTTATCGGTATTCCATCAACTAGATTCTTCGGCTCACCCTCCAGATATCCACGGAGATAGACGTGCTTGTCAATGTGAGCGAGATATTGATTGTTGTCAACAGAAGACTGGAATTGCTCCCAAAAACGTGCCCAATTCTCAATGTCACCTGCGAATTTGTCTAATTTTACGACAGGGAGCTTCATTGTGTGCGTGACGGGTGTTGGGACTGGTGATCCAGGCGTTGGTTGCATACTCATTCCAGCGACCGATGTTGTCAAACTGGAGAGTGACTTAGATTTATTCTCGGAGTGTGATGCTTTTAAAATCGCTCTCTTCGCGATGTCGATGTATTCTTCACATTTCTCGACATCAGCCTCGTATTCTGCGTCGGTCAAACATTCCTGTATACTATCGTCCAGGACTGTGAGATGATCTAAAGCTTCTTGGAGTCTAATGCGATTATATTCGTATTCTGAGATATCGCCGCCTGTAGCGCTATTTATTCATCATCATCATCATCATCATCATTTCCTCTTATCCAGCTCCTGCCGGGTCGAGGTATTTATGGCACTTATCCACTTTCCTCTTTCCTTCCACCATTCTTCTTCTACGATCTTGTCCCAGTCCAGATTTCTTTTTCTTACGCTGTTCTTCACTGAATCAATCCACCTTGTTCTAGGTCTTCCTCTTGCTCTCTTACCCATGCACTTTGCCTCCAGCATCTGTCTTGGTATTCTATTTTCCTCCATCCTCTTTACATGTCCAAACCACCTTAGTTTATTCTTCTCAATTCTCTCATTTAGTTTTTCCATCCCAACTTCCTTCATAACATTTTCATTCCTCACTCTGTCTTTCCTTGTCTTTCCTATCACACTTCTTAGGAATTTCATTTCACTGGCTTGGATTCTACTCTCTTGCCTGCTTGTCAGGGTCCAAGTCTCAGCTGCATAAGTTAATATGGGAACATAGTACACTTTATACATTACCTCCTTGCTTTTCCTTGGTACTTCCTTATCCCAAACAAGTTTTCTTACACTTTGATAGAATGCATTGCTCTGCTGTACCCTCCTGCCAATCTTCATGTCCAACCTACCAGTTTGCATCAACTCACTTCCTAGGTATTTGAACGTGTCCACAACTTCCAAACTCTGACTTCCAATTTTCACAGTGCCCTTTCCTTGTCTTTCCCCTCTTGTCATCACCATGGTCTTGCTTTTCTCTATACTGATTTTCAGGCCGTACTTCTGAATATTTTCGTTCAGTGCATCTAGTTGTTTTTGCACTTCTTCGGTGTTCCTTCCCCAGACCACAATATCATCTGCAAATAACAGTAACTTAATTTCTTTATGTCCATATGCTTCCTTTGTTTCCTTTACAATTTCATCCATCACCATTATGAACAAGAGAGGTGACAGCACACTCCCCTGTCTTAGTCCAGTCTTGTTCCTAAACCAATCTGTCTTTCCAACTGGGGTCAGTACCCTGCTAACACAGTTGTTGTACATTGCTTGCACCATTTCCAACATTTCTCTTCCCAGTCTCTTCTTAACCATGGTTTCCCATACCTTCTCTCTGGGGACACTATCATATGCCTTTTCTAGATCTATGAAAGTCATGATCAAATCCTCTCCATATTCCCAGCCCTTTTCCATCACCTGCCTCAAGCTAAAGATTGGGTCCACTGTGGATCTTCCACTCCTGAAGCCATACTGTTCCTCTTGCAACTCTCCTTCCACCTTTTTTCTCATTCTTCTTTCTAATATCCTTTCCAGTATTTTTACTATCAGTGATATGAGGGTGATCCCTCTATAGTTATCACACACCTCCTTGTTCCCCTTCTTAAACACTGGTATTATTAGCCCTTTCTCCCAGTCTTCTGGTACACATTTCCGTTTCCACACACACTTTAGCAGTCGATATAACCATTGCATACCAACAGGTCCAGCAGCCTTTATCATTTCTACACTGATTTCATCCACCCCTGTTGCTTTTCCCATCTTCATTTTCTGTACTGCTAATTCCACCTCCAGCATTGTTATATCATCTTCTGTTATAGAGTCGTCAGGTTGTGTCACTTCCATCTCACCAGTACAATTGCTCACATTCAATAGCTTATCGAAATACTCCTTCCATCGTCCCTTTATCTCTTCTGGGTGTGTTAACAACTCTCCATCTTCCTTTTTCACTAGCTTTGTAGTAACTGTTTCTTTCCTCTTACTTCATAGAAGCCCATACAGCATCCTTTTACTGCCACTTACATCTGTTTCCATTCTTCGTGTAAATTCTTCCCAACTTTTCTTCTTTTCTTCTCCTACCACTTTCTTACACCTCCGTTTGCTGTCGTGATACTTCCTTTTGGCTTTCTTCTGTTTGATCTCGGTTCCATTCTTTCCATGCAAACTTCTTTTCTTTCACTGCTTTCCTCACTTCCTCATTCCACCACTATTATCGTACTGAATTTAGTTATAGTTGCTCGTTCCGTCTTCCGCTTTCTTTTCAAAAATGCTAGTTTACTCTTAACACTCTCGTCTTGCATCTTGAAGAATGGGTGACGAAATAAATAAATAAATAAATAAATAAATAAATAGTACCGTGCTGCGACAAGTGAAGGTGATTGTCTGATGTCAGCGCATGCTTAATAATCGTGAAATCGTCTTGTAGTGTCCGTGATGGCTACCAGGTATTTAGTTTAGGATCTACCGCAAGATGGCAGCAGTTGCTTGTCTATCATTTGTGAATTCAGTTACATAGTGTAAAGTAATTATATTACAATTCGTGCACAGTTTGGTTGTAGTAGCATCACTTTTGCCGGCCCCGTGGTGTTGGGGTAGCGCGCCTGCCTCTCACTCGGAGGCCCCGGGTTCGATCCCCGGCTCAGTCAGGGATTTTAAAACTGACGTGAGGGTTGGAACGGGGTGCACTCAGCCTCGTGAGGACAATTGAGTAGCTGAGAGTGAGACAGCGCCCCGATCACGAATACCAAGATTAAAGACCGAGGGGACCCCGACGCGCTGATCACGCTTCACCCCAATATCTGCAGGCCAAATGGCTGGGCAGCGGTCGCTTGGTCGGCCTTAGCCCATCATGGGCTGTATAGTGCCAGGGGTTGTTGTGGTTTGTTTGTTTGTTTGATTGTTTTTTTTTGCAATAATATGAAAAACTAAAATATCACGTTAGTATGTGGCGCGTGTAGGAGAAGTTCCAGTATCTTCTTACCTCGTAATCCGGCGTGGCGTGGCTGCTTGTACATAACATGATTGCTGTTTGTAGTAATAGCATCACCAGTTTACTTTCTACACAAGTACAACACAATTGTCCGTAATTAAATGCACATTTCTACGTAATCTAAAGTTTTCGGCACCAATGTTGGGATTCGTATAATGGATAAATAGTGATCGTGAAACACGGACGTCTTACTTAGTAGCCATCTTTTATTACACTATATCAAAGAGCCTCAAACATGAAGAATAAATACATGAAATAAGCCAAAGATGTCCATCTTCTCAGTCCTCCACATCATCATTGCTGACACGATCATTGAGTGTCAAGCCAGATGCCCACCTGAGCATTTTTGTCTCCATCACACGAAGGGTGTGTTTCTATCTCCCAAAATGTTAATAATGGCACCCCGTCGTCTTCGTTAAGCCGCCATTTTGGACACGATCGCGGCCTAGGATGGGGGCTTAATGAAGAGCAGTGAATCAAAACTTTCTAAAAATTTTCCGAGCATTGTGTCCAAATCAAAACGTCCCTGATTGGCTGAGCACTTATTGGGTCCTTCCCGCCACATATCCGCGATCAATTCCGCCATTAACCTCAATTTAACATAACCTACTTAAATTACAAATATTAATGTTGGTGAAGGGTGGGTGACTTGTGGATTAGAAATTGTAAAAGCCATTTTTAGTGTTGCCTTCTATAGATTAGTGGGCATGTACCCCAACCCCTTAAAATATGAAGATGCCAGGATAAAACATGCCCATAGCCATCAGAAACTTGAGAACACTGAGCTCAGGAGAATGTTGCTCGACCATGGATGCAAGACCAGAAAGTCTTAACGAGGAGTGTTTCATTTAGAGGCTTGGAACATCATGATCAAGACCCCTGTACTTGGGCGTGTGTTCAATCTGTTTGAAAACCTGAGGACAGATCACGAGTTAATCTGAGGCTGGAATCCACTCCGTGCTATGCTAAGCTGTGAGTGCTGGCCACCATTAGTGTTCTGTATCAATTTCTGAAAGTTGTCTCATATGCATAGACAAGTCGCTGAGAATGTTCTCTGAATGGTGAATACCAGTAGGCTAGCCTATTTAGCTGCCTCCATCACTAGCATTTCCAGGCACCTGTTTAGTTGGTAAAATGAAATGGAAAAATCACTTGAATGGTTGAAGTTGTCCTTGATTATCCTCCAGATCTTAGTTCAGAATTAGTTTCCTTGACGGAGTTGGAGGAACAGTCACAATACCTAATGGTACTACTAGACCTAGTACATGTAGATGGAAGTAATGTGAGACTAACCACTATGTAGCTTATGTCCCTTTAGTTGGGAGTGTTAGGGAATGGGAAATTGGTTCAACATGTCAGCCTACATTGTATATTTCATTAATGTATGACAGAAAATCCTCCAATATGTTAGGCCTAGCAAGCCAATAAAGGAGTAAATAGTTATGCGCTTTCAATGTTAAAACGAGCCTCGGAAAGAAGAATACCCAAAATGGACAGCTCACACGCCTTACAGTTGACAGGAATGATGGCATCCAGCCTGATGTTATACAATGTAAGGCTGTGGGAAAAAGATAAACCCAAAATGAGAATAGGAACACTGAATGTAATGACATTAACTGGAAAATGTGAAGAACTTGTAGATCTGATGGAAAGAAGGCAACTGGATATATTGGGTCTGAGCAAAACCAAATGGAAAAGGAAAGGGAAGGAAATTTTAAGAGGAGGATATACCCTTTACTGGTGTGGTAAATGGAAAGGGTCACATAATGGAGTGGGCTTTATTCTAAGTAAGAAAGTAGATGCTGTTGCAGATATTAAATATATTAGCGACAGAATCATTAGATTAGAGGTACCATCAAACGAAAAAATCCCAACCCTAGTGCAGGTTTATGCCCCACAAACGGGGTGCAAGGATGAAGAGAAACAGAAGTTCTTGGAACAGCTTGAGAACCAATTGGATAAGGAGAACATTATGATAATAGGTGACTTAAATGCTCAGGTGGGATGCAAAAGGGAGGATGTAGAAAGAGTGATTGGCCCATTTGGTTATGGAAACAGAAATCTAGAAGGGGAAGACCTGCTTGATATGTGCAGTCGAAATAGTCTTCAAATTCAAAATACCTGGTTTAAGAAGAGAGAAAGCCATAAAGTAACTAGATACAGCTGGGATGGAAGACATAGATCAATGATAGACCTTGTAATAACAGCGGGTGAAGCAGGAAAACAAGTTGTGGATGTCAAAGTCGTTCCCAGTGAAAGTCTCGACAGTGACCATAGGCTTGTTCTAGTTAGTATAACTGGTGTTAAACTGATTAATTATACGATGGAAAAGAAACAAAAGATCAAGATCTGGGAGCTGGAGAAATCTGATAAACGTGAGGAATTTCAAAGAAGAATTTTAGGAAAAGTTCCAAAAACTGTTACCAAAAGTGCAGAGGAAGAGTGGCAAAATTTTCGAAATGTCTTAGTTGAAGAAGCTAGAGAATTATGTGGCGAAACAAGTAGTAAAGTTCGACATAAAGAGACTGCCTGGTGGAATAAGGAAGTCAAGACAATAATTCAATTAAGGAACAAAGTAAAGAGAAAATTAGAAGTGGAGAGACAAAAGAATGACAGGAATGAGGATAAAATCAGATCACTTGCTCAAGAATATCGAGAGCACAAATTAAGAGTTAAACGCATAATTAATGAAGAGAAGGATAAGATTTGGGATGAATTTGCGAAGAAACTGGAGGAAGATACACAAGGTAATAAGAAATTACTATATAAAACTGTGAAAAACAATAAAAGACAACAGGAATCAGTTACAGCTTTGGAAGGAAATAATGGAGAAGTGATAAGAAGCATACCGTATTTACTCGAATACGACCCGCCCCTGAATAAGACCCGCACCCTGATTTTGAAGAACAAAATTAAAATAAAAAAAAATTACTCAAAACTAAGTTATTTACAATCTTTACTAAATAAACAGAATAGCATTTCTACAAAATAGTTTCCAACAGTTCTGAAGTCGTCCTAAAATAATACACAGAAACAATTAAAAATACAAATAAAAGACTTAAACACTTCATTCATCGTCATCAGAAGTACCAACTTCGGAACTTTTTTCACCATCACTTTCCCACAAAATGTCGTCAGCATTGGAAATACATTTCTTGAAGCTCTTCCGTATGAGATCTCCCGAGATAAGATTCCATGCCGTCAAAATCCACGAACAGAGCAGCTGAACTTCCGGGCGCTGAATACGACCAGTTGGGGTCAGTGTGTGCTTATCGGCCGGCATCCACTCCGTATACAGCTGTTTCAACGCTGCTTTGAACGGTCGGTTCACACAGACATCCAGTGGCTGTAGCATAGACGTCATCCCACCCGGAATGATTGCTAGGTCGGTTTTCCCATCTTTGACGAATTTCTTCACAGCGTCTGTTGTATGTCACGATTTCCAATAATTTCAGCTTCCCTCACAACTTTCAGCTTCTCACTCACAGTAAACGACCGCAAACGCTTCGTAGAACTCATGTTTACACTCGGAAAACGTGCGCGAGACCGTATGACGCCGCCTGCTTACGGTAAAACAAAGTGATAGCCGGAAGAAGGCTGGCACCATCTAGCGGATACTCGCAACACCCGATATCGCGCGCGGCGGGCAATTTAAATCTTTAAAATCAAGATGACTCAAATAAGACCCGCACCCCAATTTTTCACGTCCGAATTTGTTTAAAAATGTGCGGGTGGTATTCAAGTATATACGGTAAATGAAATCAGGAAATTAATGGGACAGTATTTTGATCAACTGTTAAATGATGCATCTAATGACAGTGGGGACACGAACATCAATTTAAGGGCCAATGATGAAAACCACCAAGAACAACCCCCAACCTGGTCTGAAGTGGAAGAAGCTTTAAAAGCTATGATCAAAGGGAAATCCACTGGAATTGATGAAGTAAGTTCAGACATGATAAAAGCAGCAGGAATTAATGGGATACATTGGTTGTACAGAGTATTACATGCTATATGGAAGGACAATAAGATCCCTGATGACTGGTCTAAAGGTGTAATAGTGCCATTGTTTAAAAAAGGAAACCGGAAAAAGTGTGAGAACTATCGTGGAATTACTTTGTTATCCCATGGTCTAAAGATCTTGGAATAAATAATTGCGAAAGACTACGCAGACACTTAGAAAAGGCTTTCGAAGAAGAACAACATGGCTTTAGACCAGGAAGGAGTACTATTGACTTGATCTTTGCTGCAAGAATGCTTATTGAGAAACATCTTGAAAAAGGGAAAGAATTAGTAATGGTATTTCTAGATATAGAAAAAGCTTATGATAGCATTGCAAGATCAAAAATTTGGGAATGTTTAGAAAGGCACAATGTCCCAAAAGGCTTGATAAACAAGATCAAAATGCTGTATGAGAACACAAGGGCATGTGTAAGAATAGGTAATGGGGAAAGCAGATGGTTCACAACAAAACAAGGAGTCCAACAAGGAAGTTCACTGTCTCCATTACTATTCATCACAGTGATGGACATAATCCTGAAGAGAATAAAAGAAGAACAGGGTAATGAAACAAATGCCCTTGTCTTTGCAGATGACGTCATGATTTGGGGAGAAAGTGCCAGAGAGGTACAAGAAAACTGGATTCATGGGACAAGCTGTTCAAGGAGTATGGGTTGAAAATAAGCCAAAGTAAGACAGTAGTGATGACAACAGGACTGTCTAATGCAACCATTTACCTGAATAATCAGCCTCTACAAATTGTTGATCAATTTAAATATCATGTTAGATGTAAACATATACTGTTTAAGACATACTACATCCCAATTCTAACTTACGGAGTAGAAACTTGCACCCTGTCCAGAAGAGAAGAAAGTAGGATTCAGGCATCCGAAATGAAGTTTATAAGAACAATGCTTCAAAGGACAAGGAGAGACAAAGTAAGGAACGAAACAAACAGGACAGAGGCTGGCATAGATATCAGTGCTACAAAATATTTGCAGAAGCAACGATTAGGATGGTATGGGCATCTTCAAAGAATGGGAGATGAGAGGACACCAAAAGCTTATTTCAACAAGATTATCCCAGGAAAAAGACCAGTAGGAAGACCAAAGAAGAAATGGTTGGACCAAATCAAGGATGATCTTGAAGACAAAGGGCTAGACTGGAGAAGGACCCATGAAGACCAACTATTCATGGACAGGAAAAGGTGGCGAGGGCTCGTTAACAGCACCCGGGCGACTGGAGCAGGAATTTGATGATGATGATGATGTATGGAATCTAAAAGTGTATCATAGAAATATTAAAGCAAGCCATAATATATTACCAGTTGGTCACTTAGATACAACAATTCGATGAAACATTCTGTTAATAATTAGGAAGTGTCGTAGGCAACCAGAGAAGCGACACAAACAGCCACATATCGTGCAGATGACAGACAGTTGTCATCAACTGTATTTCACATAGAGAAGAATGACTAAAATAGTTCCTCATGAAAAAAATAACTGGTCAATGGCTTGAAAGACAGTAGCAGTTTCAACCAAGCAAGCAAGGTGAATAGACGTGCAGTGAAGTGTAAGGAAGAATGGGAATCGCTATTCAGCAGTACCGGGCGGTCATCGGCCGCTGGCAGGCTAGAGTGAAGTGCGATTTCGGTGTCGGGAAGGTGATAGCGGGCAACGTTACTGAACAGATGGGGGTTTTGGCGATGGGGATGGTAGCGCTGGTTGTGGCGACGCTACTATTAATTGGAGGAGTGGAGTCAAACCCAGGGCCTGGTCAGCTTGGATGGCAAGAAATGGAAAAAATAAGGGAAATTGTAAAGGAAGTGTCACAAAATGACCAGATCCGGGACATTCTTCGTAAGTAATGTAAGGAATTTAAGGAGATGAAGACTTGTATAAGAGAAGAGATGGGAATAGTGACAGAAAGGCTGACCGAGAATAGTAGAGAGATAAAAGACTTAAGAGAAAAGGTGAAGATATTAGAGGTGGAGGTAAATGAATTAAGGAAGGCCAAGCTGGATGAGAGAAAGAAAAACGTCTTCATTTACGGAATAAAGGAAGATGCCATGGAAAGCACCGAGGATCTAACATCCAAGGTGCTCCGAGTGATTAGTGAAGGCATGCGGATCAACATTGGAGTCTCAGAGATTGATAATGTGACCAGGATAGGCCGGGGAAGGGGCACGAGGCCCGTGAAAGTGTCATTAGTTTCTTCGCTGATGGCTCACAGAATTCTGGCGAACACAAAGAACCTGAAAGGGGAGAGGATATGGGTAAGGAGAGAAATGAGTAAAGAAGAGGCAAGCGAGCAACGGACCTTGCAGTTTCATTTAAGGAAGGCAAGGAGCTCTGGTCTCAAGGCTTATGTAAAAGGCAATAGACTGGCGGTTAGCGGCAACAACTGGGATCGGATTTGGACAGTGGCACAACTCCAGGATATGGAGAAGCAACAACAACAGGAGACAGTTAGACCTAGCAACCAGGTGGAAGCAGCTGTCGGTTCAGAGGGACGTGCGGTGATGATTCAACAGAGAGCATCGACCTCCAAGTCCAACACGGAAGTGGCGCGAGCAGGAACGACTAACGTCAGCGCCAGGAACACCGGACAAGTGCGTGGTTTGCAGAAAGGTGAGACTGTCAAACAACGAGTTACTAGTCTAAAAGAACTATGGGGCAAGAAAACCTTGACAGAGCAGTTCAATGTGGAGAAGGAGGTCATTTCTTCTCCAGGTGGCAGTATACTAGAACTAGAGAAAGCTCGAGTTACTAGAAGTAAAGCTACCGCCAGCGAAGAGGGTAGGGGTAAAAAATAACTAAACTGGAATATTGCTAGCGTAAATATAGAGGGTTTTTTAAATAAGAGAGGGAACGATGTAGTTTTGACCCTAATAGAAGATATGCAGATTGTAGGATTTGTTGAGAGTTGGCTCCCTGTAGGTTGCGAGGTTAAAATAGATGGCTTTAATATATATACAAAACCTAAGATTAGGAAAGCTCGTACAGGTAGGTTTCCGGGGGGAATTGTTGTTTTAATTAAAGAAGAGGTGAGGGAATTATCAGAATTTATTAGTTCAGAACTGGAAGAAGTAGTGTGGGTAAAAGCAGATATTAGGGGGAGGGGGAAAGGAACGGTATGTTTCGGCTTTGTCTACAACCCTCCTGAGAATTCCCCGTATGCAAGAGAAAGCTTTTTCGATGAGTTAGCTATTGAAATAAACAGAATTCAAAATATATATGAAGAGGCAGAGATTGTGCTTTTAGGGGACTTCAATGCGAGGGTTGCAGACAGGAAGTCCCTTTACAGCAAGGGGGTTGCCGAGGCCGTATGTGGGGATAGGCACAGCAAAGACGAGGAATGTAATAAGAACGGAGAAAAGATTTTGGAACTATGTGGTGCAGAAGAGCTATATATATTAAATGGTGTCTGTGTGGGGGATGAAGAAGGTAACCTGACGTATATAACTGAGATTGGAGGAAGTGTAATAGATTTAGCAATATGTTCCAGAGGAGCACTAGCCCTAATTAAGAGGTTCACTGTTGAAGAATGGGGGGGAATCACACCACCTACCAATTGTCGTCAACATGCAGGGATCGGTGACAAAATCAAAATCAAAAGGGAACCCACAAGTTAAAGCTATAGAGAGAAAAGTAAATAGATTCAGATGGAGGGAGGAAAGCTGCAGAGAGTTCCAGAACTACTTCCAGGGAGAAAATTTTGAGCTGATAAAGGTAGGGATATGTTTAATGATCAGTAATGATGAAATTGAAGGGGTAATACGTATGATTGAGAATGCAATTATGATGGCCGGGCGGAAAATGCGCGTGAAGGCTAGAGGAAAATTAGGGAGAATTAAAGGATGGTACGATGAATCTTGTAGAAGGAAGAAAACCGAAGTTATTAGGGCACTGAAGTTATACAAGAGAGGAGGGGATGATACGATGAGAGTAGAATTTTGTCGTCTAAGGAAAGAATATAGGGAACTGCTCAGCAAAATGAAAGATGAATGGCAGGGTAAGGAAGCTACAGCACTAAATAAGGATTCTAAAGCTAACGACTGTAGCAAAGTGTGGAGCAGGATAAATTCTTACTGTAGGGGGAGCAGAAGTGGTGGGGGGAGCTCTATTAGTGATGAAGTATGGATTGCATATTATGAGAATCTGTTAAATGCTGAAGATAATTGGAGGAAGAGGGATGAGTTTGGCGTCCCGAGGGGGCTGGAGGCCGCTCTGCCTATGCTGGACCAAGTCATATCGATAGAGGAAATTAAGAAAGTAATAGCAAAAAGTAAGGGAGGGAAGTCAGGTACTATTTCGGGGATTACAAATGAATTTTGGCAAGAATTGAGTAACAATAGGTTCATGATGGACAGCTTGGTAAAAATCTTTAACAAAATCTTTGAAGGAGGTAGATTTCCGCGGGCGTGGCAGGAGGGGATAATTTGTCCAATATATAAGAAGAGTGGGGACAAACAAGACCCAGGCAACTATAGAGGCATAACTTTGCTTGATAATTTGAGAAAAATGTACACCGGGGTCTTATCCAAGCGTTTAATAGCATGGGCAGAGGGCTGTTGGGTGTTCTCGAGACTCCAGACAGGGTTCAGAAAAGGGATGAGAACCAGTGACAATGTAATGGTGGTTAAAACGGTGATGGACAAGTACATAAGAAGGAAAAGAGGTAAGCTGTATATCACAGCTATTGATTTGGAGAAGGCGTTTGATTCAGTGAGCAGGGGAGCTGTCATGGCTAAGCTGGGAAAAATCGGGGTGTCACATAAAATGATACGAGCAATTGAGAATGTGTATTCCGAAGTGAAATGTGCAATTAAAACTAAAGATGATGTAATTGTAGGAGAGATAACGTATAATATAGGATTAAAACAGGGATGCAAATTATCCCCGGTGCTTTTTTTGCTATTTATCAACGATATTTTCGATTCAAAGGGCTTTGAGCAACGGTCCAACTCTTGCTTGGACAATTATGATATCCCGGGCCTAGCTTTTGCTGATGACATCCTTCTGCTTGCTCTAACACCCTATAATATGCAATATAGTATTGACGATATTGTGAGATATTGTGAGGACTGGAACTTAAAAATTAACCCGAGTAAGACCAAAGTTATGGTCTGCAAAAAGGGAGTTAAACTGGCTAAGAACGAAAAGTGGGTCATGTATGGGTCGCAGTTAGAGACGGTGAAAAAACTTGAGTATCTAGGGACGATATTGGCGAGCAATGGTAAATGGACCGAACAAATTAAAAGGGCAAAATCGAAAGGGCTAGCGGCATTGGCGAATGTTAAAGTGTTAGAGCGTAGGTTACCGAATCTTGACTACAAAGTGTATAAGAATGTGTTCAACGCACTCATCGTTTCAAGAGCACTCTATGGAGTGGAAGTATGGGGTTTAGAGGAAGGAACGAAAACCCTGGACAGTATTGTAAGTAGGTTTGCCAAGATAATTTTGGGGCTACCTAGTTGCACGGCGAATTGTGGAGCGAGAATGTTGTGTGAGGATGTAAGCATTAGACAACATATCATAAAAAAGGTCATAAAGTCTTGGATTCGTTTAAAAGCAGGTGGAGGGGGGGAAATGCTTAAGGTAGCCTACCTGCACCAAATGAAGCATCAGCAAGAGAGTTACTGGGTGGACGGGGTAAGAAGTGTACTGGAAAGATTAGGAATGGGTTATCTATGGGATAGGGACTTACAAAGAGAGGAAGGTAGGGTGTGCAAAAAAGTGTGTAGAAGGGTTAATGACGTAGAGTTGCAGGTGCTAAGAGAAGAGTGCACCAGTAGGAGAACCTTAACGGAGTTCTGCGAAATAAGGAACTTTATGAGCATAAAGCCTCAATGCCTAATGAAAAGAGAAATGAGAGGGATAATTTGGTGGTTAATGGGGGTGTATAAGAACAAAGCGTTGAGAGAAGTAGGAAAAGAGGACATTTGCCTGTTTTGTGGGAAGGTTATGGGTGCAGCGCACCTGATCAGGGAATGCAAGGAAATTAAAATGATAAGAGCAAAGTTTGTAGACAAAGCAGATCTAAACAGAATAGAAACTGAAAATGAGTATCACACTTTAATTAAATTACTAAAAAGGGAATGGGGGAAAACAGGTCAATTAGCAAAATATTTTAATACCATCAGGGCAATGTGGAATAAGAAAGCGTCGGATGAGATTCAGAACCAAGATGCATGTAAATTAAGCATTCAAGTACAGGAGACGGCTTCCTAAGCTATAAATCTTGTTAAAGCCTAGGAGAGCCTATCTGTATTAACTAGGTAGCCTATAAGATTACTACAGTACAGCCACATATTGCTGTCTGTAGATTTTTCCTGTGAGGTTGATGGGTTTTTTTTCCTTACTACAAAACTTATCAGACTCTTATAGTCAGTAAGGGCTCGATAGGGAAATAAAAGTAATTCTTTCTGTGATGTGTCTCCCATGGAGAACTGTCTAAAAATGAAGAACACTGTCCACATTTATGATTAAGAAAGAACTTTGTGCAGTCTCCATCATAAAAGTTGCCCAGTGATATTGTGAATGAAGATAACTACTGCAAAGCATTATTAAGTTTTGAAATAACGTGGAAGCTATGAAATGCCGAATGAACATTTGGTTAATTATTTAACGCCATACTGTAAATTTATGTTATATATGTGTTTATTGTCTGTATGTCACGATATGACTCTCTGAGTTAAAGTGACAATTAACAAGTAGATTTGGTTTAAATAAATAAATAAATAAGAAAGACAGTAGCAGGGACATACATGCTGTCAGTAAAAGTGGAGTTAAGAAAGATGTGTGGAATATTTAAATCAGTAGTTGATACCCAGATTTTTTTAAATTACTGTAGGTTAAGGATTAGCAACCAGAGAGAGACGGAGAAACCTCTTGCACCATAACATGATTAGTACCATAGCCTATGTGCAAGTTTTTAAATGGTAGGTTTTTCTGTGAACCAACAAACAGCTATTAACATGGATTAAGTTCAGGTTAGGCCTACAAGTTATTGGGAGGGAGGTTTATTCTACTTACCTGTTGCACATAAAATGAGCTTCTGATTAGAGCTCTGTGGGAATGTTTAAATGGATTGATGATACAGGGTTTATCAAGCCACTTTCTATGCATCTTTTAAAAACATTTTAACAATTCATAAGTTACTGTCATCATTGCTAATGCTGTAATCGGTCATGTTTATTTATGCATGAGGAATTAGGAAACATTGGTAGGATTGGTATATAGAGTGGAGATACAGTAGGATAAAATGCAACTGTGCAATGGAAACCCTAGATGTATTTTTATTTCTCAACTTTATTTTCTGTAGACTCCAACACAGCCTACCACTAGGAGAAAAAAACTTGTTGGTGATGTTCACTGAGAGCAAAATCTTGAAACACTGTAATTTAAGTGGTTGGTATCAAGTTATATAGGAAAAATGAAAATGTGAAGTCGAGCCCAAGTTTACGAAGCATTGCCAGACTCGGCTGAAAGTATCTTGGATGCACATCAAGTCTCAATAGTTAAAACTTTAGGACGACCTTCGACATGAGCACTATAATAGGCCTACATTTAGGATCGACATAGCCTGCGGTAGGTCTTATGCTATGCACCTGAGCATGTTTAAAAAAAAAAAAAACAGTCTGCAGGTTAATAAGGTAGTATATTACTATAAATCTACCTCAAGCAAATCCAAGAAGTTACCGGACTGAGAAACTACATCATCATCATCATCATCATCATTTCCCCTTATCCAGCTCCTGCCGGGTCGGGGTATTTATGGCACTTCTCCACTTTCCTCTTTCCTTCCACAATTCTTCTTCCACGATCTTGTCCCAGTCTAGATTCCTTTTTCTCACGCTGTTCTTCACTGAATCGATCCACCTTGTTCTAGGTCTTCCCCTTGCTCTCTTACCCTTGCACTTCGCCTCCAGCATCTGTCTTGGTATTCTATTTTCCTCCATCCTCTTTACATGTCCAAACCACCTTAGTTTATTCTTCTCAATTTTCTCATTTAGTTTTCCCATCCCAACTTCCTTCCTAACATCTTCATTCCTCACTCTGTCTTTCCTTGTCTTTCCTATCATACTTCGTAGGAATTTCATTTCACTGGCTTGGATTCTACTCTCTTGCCTGCTCGTCAGGGTCCAAGTCTCAGCTGCATAAGTTAATATGGGTACACAGTACATTTTATACATTACCTCCTTGCTTTTCCTTGGTACTTCCTTATCCCAAACAAGTTTTCTTACACTTTGATAGAATGCATTGCTCTGCTGTACCCTCCTGCCAATCTCCATGTCCAACCTACCAGTTTGCATCAATTCACTTCCTAGGTATTTGAACGTGTCCACAATTTCCAAACTCTGACTTCCAATTTTCACAGTGCCCTTTCCTTGTCTTTCCCCTCTTGTCATCACCATGGTCTTGCTTTTCTCTATACTGATTTTCAGGCCATACTTCTGAATATTTTCGTTTAGTGCATCTAGTTGTTTTTGCACTTCTTCGGTGTTCCTTCCCCAGACCACAATATCATCTGCAAATAATAGTAACTTCATTTCTTTATGTCCATATGCTTCCTTTGTTTCCTTTACAATTTCATCCATTACCATTATGAATAAAAGAGGTGACAGCACACTCCCCTGTCTTAGTCCAGTCTTGTTCCTAAACCAGTCTGTCTTTCCAACTGGGGTCAGTACCCTGCTAACACAGTTGTTGTACATTGCTTGCACCATTTCCAACATTTCTCTTCCCAGTCTCTTCTTAACCATGGTTTCCCATACCTTCTCTCTGGGGACACTATCATATGCCTTTTCCAGATCTATGAAAGTCATGATCAAATCCTCTCCATATTCCCAGTTCTTTTCCATCACCTGCCTCAAGCTAAAGATTGGGTCCACTGTGGATCTTCCACTCCTGAAGCCATACTGTTCCTCTTGCAACTCTCTTTCCACCTTTCTTCTCATTCTTCTTTCTAATATCCTTTCCAGTATTTTTACTATCTGTGATATGAGGGTGATCCCTCTATAGTTATCACACACTTTCTTGTCCCCTTTCTTAAACACTGGTATTATTAGCCCTTTCTCCCAGTCTTCTGGTACACATTTCCGTTTCCACACACACTTTAGCAGTCGATACAGCCATTGCATACCAACAGGTCCAGCAGCCTTTATCATTTCTACACTGATTTCATCCACCCCTGTTGCTTTTCCCATCTTCATTTTCTGTACTGCTAATTCCACCTCCAGCATTGTTATATCATCTTCTGTTATAGAGTCGTCAGGCTGGGTCACTTCGATCTCACCAGTACAATTGCTCACATTCAATAGCTTATCGAAATACTCCTTCCATCGTCCCTTTATCTCTTCTGGGTGTGTTAACAACTCTCCATCTTCCTTTTTCACCAGCTTTGTAGTAACTCTTTCTTTCCTCTTACTTCTTAGAAGCCCATACAGCATCCTTTTACTGCCACTTACATCTGTTTCCATTCTTCATGTAAATTCTTCCCAACTTTCCTTCTTTTCTTCTCCTACCACTTTCTTACACCTCCGTTTGCTGTCGTGATACTTCCTTTTGCTTTCTTCTGTTTGATCTCGGTTCCATTCTTTCCATGCAGACTTCTTTTCTTTCACTGCTTTCCTCACTTCCTCATTCCACCACGGTGTCTCCTTCTCTTTCACTCTTGTTGACGTCCTACCACAAGCACTTTCTGCTGCACCAGCAAATGCCTTTTTAAAGTGGGACCATTCCTTTTCTACATTTTCCACTTCAGTAACTGGGATTTGTTGCTTCAATCTCTCCTGAAAATCTTCCTGTACAGCTTTGTCTTTCAATTTCCATACTTTTATTTTACTTTCTCTGATCTCCTTTAGGTTTTCCAATTTTCTCCATCTAAATTTTGCCACCACAGCTCTATGGTCCCCATCAAATGCTTCTCCTGGTAAAGCTGTCACATCCATCAGCTTTCTGCGATTTGTCCTTTCCACCAGGAAGTAGTCAATTACTGATTTTGTTCTTCTATCACCCCACCCATATCTCGTAATTTTCCTGCTGTTTTTCTTCCGAAACCATGAATTACCCACTATCAGTCCATTCCTTTCACAAAAGTTTACAAGTTCCTCTCCTTCCCGGTTCTTTTTCCCATATCCATATGGTCCAACGACTTCTTCCTTTCCTTGTCTCTAAATTCCGACTTGTGCATTCATGTCTCCCATGATCACCACTTCTACATCTGAGATTACTCTTTCTACGTCCTCCAGGAATACTGCAATATCTTCTTCTCTGTTTCCAGTCTGTGGTGCATACACTTGTATGAAGTCCATCACGTCATTCTTCATCTTCATTCTAATTTTCATTATTCTGTCACTCACACACTCTACCACTTCAACATACTCCTCCAGTTGTTTCGAGGTTATCAGTCCCACGCCATTTTTTGCCTCTTGGCCACCACTCCAGTATAATGTATATCCTTTCCTCAATTTCTTCCTTCCTTTACCTTTCCATTTCACTTCACTCAGCCCCATCATTCCAACCTTCTCCCTCTCCATGAAGTCTACCACCTCCTCCACCTTGCCTGTCAGGGTCATGACATTCATGATTCCCACTTTCATTTCGGTTACTGGTCGCCCATTTCTCACAGTTCCCCCAGTACCAAAGGAACTGCGCATCGCCTGCAGGGTACGCCCTAGCCTTTTCCGAATCATTGGAAGTGCCATTTCCATTTTAGGCTATTATTACGATGGGGTCGCCACTCCCAAAGGCATTTTATGAAGCTACTGTCAGCTATTATTCAGGCCGCCCCTAACATGGAGAACAGACGCCCTTGCAGCCGCCCCTAACCTGGGAAACAGACGCTGCCGATTGATGCTGTACTCATACTATTCCCTGAGTACTGGGTTGCCTCTTCCGCAATCTCCACCGTTCTGAAGTCCATCTTCTTCGCTGTAGATTCCGTTGAGGTCTTCGCACGTAACCCTGTGCACGGGGCCTATGTTATACCCCATAGGACTGGGTCCTCACCAGACCTTAGCCGGTACTGTAGTTCCATGGTATATTACAGTACCGTTGCCCACCCCCGCGACGTGGACGCGCCTGGCAAGAATTATCCATGTAGCCAATTAGGATTGACTCATGGACCGGGTTAAGGAGCTGTCTAAATCCAGCCTCCAAGGCTGTAGTGAGAAACTACATATCAATATTTAAAAAAGAGCAGCTAATCTGCTTGGTATTATTTTGTGACAACAGACCGGTCTATGGACTGAATACTCGATTAATCTAGGAAATATATGTAGGTACCTTGCTTCATTAGTTAAACCATAATATTTGTACATAAATACAGTAAGGACTTCGTATTACAACCGGCCACTTAAATTATATGCCTTTGCCTAACCTACAAATTACATGTCATGAAATTGGTAAATATATTCAGACAGAAACATCAATACGCAATGTTCAATAATGTAGTTTTATAGTGCACAAAGGGTTATTGTACGGAAAGTATTTCGAACTGATGAATAAAACTGGTGGAAATGACAGCCATAGTAGAAACTTTCAGTTGAACAGCAAGAGTGTTGATTAGTACTTTTTATTTTCACATAGTTTTGATGAACAGTGTCACGTTGCAATTTAAATATAAACGCACATACAATTCCTCATCGATAAATGAATTGCACATCATACTGTCATGAATTAGAATAGACTTCTACATAAATTAAATTGCTAGCAAGAACATCCTCCTCTCGCCGCCATGTTGGTGATAATTGTAAACAAGTCAGCGGTGACCAGCGGATGATAATTCGCATTTCACTCTCACCGAGTTTTTACTTGTGGTTACGAATCAGTTGTTCGTTAATGCCACGGGGTGCCATTTTTAAAATTTTGGGAGATAGAAACACACCTGAAGATGCTGTTCCAACTCCTTAGTTGAAGGCCAGCACTCTGCCCCCATACAGAGCAACGGGACGGACCACAGAACGATAAACTTTAGACTTCAGCCAGACTGGAATCTTCTCATCATTTAAGGCACCGGACAAAGAGCGCCACTTCAGCCATGTGCTCCCCATGCGATGTGAAATTTCAGGTCTGAGGGTTCCAACTGCAGTAAAAGTCGAGCCAAGATATTTAAACGACAATGTCTTTGAAAGGTCAACACATTAATCTGAATCGTATTCAGATTATTTAGATCTGTTGTCAAATACTCAGTTTTCTTAATGTTGAGCCGTAATCCAAATTCTGCAAGGCGGTTGGTCCATGCCTGAACTAGTAATTGTAGATCACTCTTATCCTTAGAATATTAGAAAGAAATAAAGGGATTCTGCCTTTTCAATACATATATTAAACCTACTCACAGGTACATGTTTCGAAGGTTGTTAACTCCGTCTTCCTCAGCCTGTACAATAAATATCAAAGATTAATTACCTTTGTAAGTACATAAGTGATATGAATACTTGTCACCTCTGTGACAAGTTTCAGGAATTTATTTCAAAGAAAGTCATATGCATACCATCTATAATTTTATATCAAAAGTTACAGGATCCTGTGCCAGAAGATTACCACAGTAGATTAAAAAAGTTTTTCCGGCAATGTGTTCAATAATAAATTATATATAAAAACATGCACCACCTATATTCACAAATGCAACGTTAAAATTGTATAGCATACCAGCATATTTGTTCATCGTACTAAATTATTTTATTAACTCTTGCTGCGATGTGGTCAAAAGACACCGAGTAATACGCATTTATCTTTAGAAGTTAACAGAAGTGCCACATATGGCTGAGGAGAACTAGGCTACACTAGAAAATTATATGCCATAATATTTCACTCATAGCATGGATCGGCATTGTACCAAGTTTCACTCTGAGCAGATCATTTAGTGACGAGTTAGAGGAATTTGTATCTAGAAAATTGGCATCCACACCATCTATGATGTATGAAAACGAAGCTGGAGAATCGTGTTTACTGCTGCAATAGTTTTCGAGATATTGAACTCGGGAACAATATTTTGAGTGGTTACCATATTGGATTGGTGGCACTTAAAAAAATACAAAAGGCATAGTTGTGATTGGTTGGAGTAATAACAAGTCCCTATCAAGTTTCATTCAAATCACTCCAGCCAATCAACATTTATTAAGGGAACACACATGGACAAAAGGTGATCCCACAAGCCTACTTTTCATAAGGTGAAAGTAGATAGCAGTTGTTGTTGTTTCATCATGGTCATTTATCCCCCTGTACTTGGGTGTGTGTGTGTGTAGAATTTGTCCAATAACCTGTGTTATTGTTGTATTTGTAGTAGTGTGAAAATAGACTAAAAATATAGTTTAAAACAAAGGATTTAAATCCTAATGATCAAGGTGAATTCTTTACCTTAAGATCTCCAACAGCGAGCTGTTGTAGAGGTACAACGTAAAGGCCACCAGGAGAAGCGTGACCTCCTGTGCCGAAGAGAATAAGCAGCTCACCATCCATTTGCACCAGAATCTGAGGAGTATAATACGTTTCTTCTCCACCAGGAGTACTAACTTTTTGCAGCATCTTGCCATCACGGCCACTGATCAGCACCAGATGTCCACAAAGAGCCGACCCTGTTTAGGGTACCAAATATGTTTTAAAACTTGGAAGACACAAACTGTGCTAAAAACAGAAAATCTGTATTTCATGCAGACACTAGGGCGGTTACATGTCGGATTGAATATTTTCATTTTGTTTAGTTTTGCTTATCTGCTTGTTTTGAATTAACGTAGTTTTCGCCTCGAGTGAGGCAAGTTGTTTGAACTCCAGAGCCCAATTCTAGCTTCCTTGTCTGTAATGTTTGTTCCCTTTAAAAGCTGCCGGAGTTGATTTAAATATATTTTACTTATTATCTGTTCAAAAATGGAACGAGCCTCGGACATGATGGATTTAATAGACGACGACACGGCTGTACACACGGACTAAGATTTGGAACTTTAAACCTAAGAACGCTGACGGGGAAGGTGGAGGAGATAGTGGATATGATGGAAAGAAGGAAGTTGGATTTATTGGGATTGGCAGAAACAAAGTGGAAAGGGGAAGGAAGGAGAGAACTGAGAAAAGGCTATAGACTGTACTGGAGTGGGAACGAAGAGGGAAAGAGGAATGGAGTGGGAGTAGTAGTACGAGATGGTTTAAAAGAAGAAGTGAGGAGAATAAGTGATAGGATGATGAAAGTGAAAGTAACACTGAGGGGAGAGAACGTAGAAATAGTGCAAGTGTATGCTCCACAAGTAGGCTGCGCCTCTGAAGAGAAGGAGGAGTTTGAAGAGGAATTGCAGAAGCAGCTGGTAGGAAGAAATATGATTGTTATGGGGGACCTCAATGCCCATGTAGGAAGAGAAAGACAAGGTTATGAGAGTGTTCTAGGACCAGAGGGTTGGGGCGGAAGAAATGAGGAAGGAAAGAGACTGTTGGACTTCTGCCAGAGGAACAGCCTGCTAGTTGGGAACTCCTGGTTTAAGAAAAGAGAGAGCCACACAATCACATGGTACAGTGATGACTTGACCAGGAAGTCGGTGGTCGACTATATACTGTATGAGAAAGAACTAAATAAGAACATCACGGACATCAAGGTTATACCATCGGAGAACCTGGATAGCGACCATCGATTGCTGGTAATGAACCTGAGAGGGAGTAAGGAGAAGAAAGGGACTGAGAACCAGGAAAGACGTATAAGGATATGGAAACTGAAAGAAGGGGATAGAAGGGTCGAGTACCTCAAAATGGTAAAGGAAGGAATTCCAACAGATGAAGAAAGAGGGGTGGAAGAGGAATGGGCTAGATTTAAGAAGACACTAGTAGGTGCAGCAGAAGCAGTATGTGGGAGAACAAGTAGTAAGAAGAGGTGGAAGGAAACACCATGGTGGAATGAGAAGACAAAAGATATAGTAAGGGAAAAGAATAGAGCCTTTAGGAGGTGGTATCAAAATAGGACGGTAGAGACAAGGGAAGAGTACCAGGAAAGAAAGAAGGAGGCGAAGAGAGGAGTGGCTGAGGAGAGAAGAAAGTGGATGGAAGAGTGGACAAAGATGATGGAGGATTGTGAAGGTACAAAAAAGGTCCTGTATGGGATGGTAAAAAATAAGAGGCGGAAGGATCCTACGGATTATGTTAGAATGGTGAACAAAAGGGGACAAGAGATAGAAAATAGGGAAGAACTGAAGAAAATGTGGAAAGAATATTTTGAAGAACTTCTGAACCCAAATAGAAAAGATGGTGAGGAGGAAGAAATCGGGGAAGAGGAAGATAAACTCCAAACAGAAAAGGACTTAACATGGAAAGAAGTGGAAGATGCAGTGAACAAGATGAAAGGAGGGAAGGCACCGGGTGTGGATGAGTTAAGTGTGGAGATAGTGAGAGCAGCAGGAGAGGTGGGGATACAGTGGTTGTACCGAGTGATGAGGACAGCATGGAAGGTAAGGAAAATCCCCGAGGACTGGAAAAAAGGAATAATTGTCCCAATCTTCAAGAAAGGTAGTAGAACAGATTGCAGAAACTATCGGGGAATAACACTGATGAGTCATTGTGCAAAGATCTTCGAGAAAGTTTTGGAAAAGAGAATTAGGACAAGGATTGAAGGAGGGATGAGGGAAGAACAACATGGCTTCAGAGCAGGAAGGTCCACAGTGGATTTGATTTTTGCTGTAAGGCAGTTGCAAGAACAGCACTATGAGTATGGAACAGATCTACTGATGGCCTTCCTGGACATTGAGAAAGCATATGACAGTGTATGCAGAAACTAAGTATGGAAGTCCCTGGAGGATAGAGGAGTAGAGAAATGGACTATAAATAGGATAAAGGAGATGTACAAGGGAAGCGTGAGCTGTGTGAAAGTGGGAGGAGAGAGATCAGACTGGTTGGAACAGAGAAACGGCCTGAAACAAGGAAGTGCACTGTCACCGTTACTTTTCATTGTGGTGATGGGTGACATAATGACCCGAGTGGCACAAGTAATTGGGGAAGGAAAGATGAAAGCAATGGAGTTTGCAGATGATTTGATGATTTGGGGAAACAAGGAGGAGGAGGTACAGGAACAGTTGGACGTATGGGAAGGAATAATACAAGGATATGGGATGAAATTTAGCATAAATAAGAGTGAGATGGTGATCACAACAAGGAAGAAGGAAAGAACCACAACGGGAATAACAATTGGTGGGGAACAGCTGAAGAAAGTGGAGAGTTTCAAGTATCTGGGAAGCCTGATACAAGATAATGGAAGAAACGATAGAGAGGGGAGGCAGGCAGAAGCATTCTGGAGGAGTGTGAGAAGCATGTTATGGAGCAAGGATGTCCCTCAGAACAGCAAAAAGATCATATATCAGACATACTATGTCCCTATCCTGACGTATGCCTCGGAGACCTGGGTTATGAAAGGAAGGGAGAAGAGCAAAATACAGGCCAGTGAGATGAGGTTCTTGAGAAGCAGTATTGGAGCTACAAAGATGGACAGAATAAGAAATGAGAGGACCAGAGAATTAATGAAGGAGGAACCATTACAGGATGGTATAGAGAAATCTAGACTTAGATGGTATGGACATGTAAAACGAATGGAGAAGAGGATACCCAGGAGAGTACACGAGACGAAGTGGGAAGGAAAGAGACCGAGAGACAGATGGCTGAAGGGGGTGGAAGAAAGCGTGAAGAAGAGAGGAGAAGACTGGACAAGGGTGGAGGCTGAGAGATGGTGGGAAGACAGAAGACGTTGGAGAGGCTTGTGTTCCAAACAGACCCGGCCAGTGGCTGGAAACTGTGCAAGATGATGATGATGATGTTCTGTTATGGAAGTTTACTGCCTTTGTTTTCCCTTGGCGCTCATTCCTGAGCATATGTGTTGTTTATTCCGAGTATTTAACCCTCACATTCCACTCCGACATGTAACTATATTATTCCGCCGATAACTTGAATAGAATACCTCTTGTGCCATTGGGCAGAATTCTGTAATGTGTGTATGCTGTTTTAGTATTCAATGTGGTGATGGTTTCTTTTTAATTTTAAAACCATGTGTACACATGGGGCTATTATACGTCTTAATCGGGGGACGTCGCGCCATTTTCTTCTTTTGTTTTTGTAAAAAGAATGAAAGTAGCTTTGGTTTGGCGAGAGGCCATTGTCATGTATTAGTGAGGGCTCCAGAAGCATTTCGTTTTTTTGAAAAGTTGAGCTGTGTGTGTATGGAAGTTTGTGTATTATGGAGGAGTAATGTTGTTGTAACAACTCAATAAGACCTATGAGTTTAAAGCTTTAGCGTTTGCAGATGATGTTGTAATATGGGGTGAAAATGAGGCTGAAATACAAGAGAAGCTGGAAGGTTGGAATGCTATATTCAAGCAATTTAGTCTGAATATAAGCAAGTCCAAAACAGTAGTGATGCCCGTTAGTCGACAAAACATCTGTACTAACATCACTCTGAATGGTACAAAATTAGAACAAGTACATCAGTTATGTTACCTTGGCAGTGTAGTGTCCACAGATAAACAACCATCTGCAGAAACCACTAGTCGAGTTCAACATGGAGCAAAATTTTATCATCTACCTGTTACTACATATAGCTTAGAAACCTGTACCCAATCCAAGAAAAATACCAGCAAACTGCAGGCAGTGGAGATGAAGTTTTTAAGAACTATGATTCAGAAGACAAGGAGGGACAAAATAAAAAATGATGAGATACGCCATCTTGTTCAAGAACAATCTCTTAATGAGATCTGTGTTGAAGCCAGACTGAAATGGTTCGGTCATCTCAAAAGAATGGACACACAAAGAACAGCTAGAGTGTGGTTTGAGAAAGAACTGAAAGGCAAGAGACCAAGAGGTCGACCGAGGAAGAGATGGCTCGACCAGGTTAGAAATGATCTTGCAGGGAGAGGTCTGGATGTGCAGCGGATCATGGAGGAAGAAACATTCTTGGAAAGAACTAAATGGAGAGCGCTCATTCACCGCACCCGGGAAACTGGAGCCGGTTCATGATGATGATGATGATGATGATGAATGTTGTAACAACTCTATGTAGAGTTTTGTTTGGTGGTGTGGTGCCAATTTGCTGTGGAATTGTGAGGTCAAGTGCAACGTGCATTTGCAAATTGTTTTGTTTGATTGCGCACACCAGTGGTGTTGAGTTATGTTGTGTAGATTCACAGCCTAGGCAGTGAGTGCTCCCTTTAGTGGAGTAGCTGTGTAAGCTTATTCTGTGCCAACTGCGCTCTCGCTTGACTTCTGTATTCTAAATGGCGCAACGATTTTCCCTTGTGCTGGGTGTGTGTGTTGAAACTAAATTGTGTTGTTTCCTTTCCTTGTTTTATTCGATTTGCTTTCCTTCATTAAATTCGTGTTTTACAACCCTGTTTGCCTTATTGGTGCAAAACCTAAGAGATTTCCACTTTGGCCTCTGTAAAAGGGTCTTCTTCCACTCCCCGGCCTTAGGCTGTCCTCTCTGTCCTTCCCCTTATTATTATTATTATTTTGATGGGGGGTAGTGATGTTCGCTCTCGAGCGCTTTCGTCAGTATTTGGGCATGTGCATTTTGAATTAGAGACAGATGATCAGGCTCTGAGTTGGGTGTTGGCAAGACCAAAAACGACCGGTCGGATTGATCGTTGGGCAACCCGGATATCTTTTAAATTTTCTGTCAGTCACAATAATTCTAAAAGTTTACAATTAAACAAAGCAACTTATTAACAATTATTGTCGGAGCTAGTTATTTTCAATTGATGTTTCCGGAGGAACATGTGTAAGTTTCAGGATGATCCTGAAAAATTAATTTAAATCCAAAGTCAGCTTCCAACTGTGACACATAGGAACTCTGGAGTCACCTATAGACATTCCGTGGCTCGCTCTGCAGTGCCTTCTTCATCCAAGACTAGGAAAAAAGTGGATGATCTGGTGGAGGCTGTGATTGTATGAATGGCTAATGTGCCTGTCTGGAATGCATGAGAATCAGATTCAAATACTGTAGTCTCATTTTAAAGTCTTACTCAACAATTACAGTACCTGTCTCAACACCAGGGACATCTTCAGTATGAGCAGCAAGAATGTCTTGGACCCCATCTCCGTCAATGTCTGGTATGAATTGGGCAGCATACGTATCAACCTGGAGTTCCTCATCTACAGTCTGTTGCCGCTCTAATTGCCACACCAAACTCCCATCATTACCATTCACCACTAGTAGAGCCTACAAGTACATCACATATCTCATTAATGGTTATAAATGGGAAGAAGAAAAGAACATGGCCAACATAAAGACTACCATACCTTACAGTGCAATATAATTTCATATATTGAACATTAGTTAGTCAGTTATTGAGGTTTTAAGGGGCAGAACTATGAGGTCATCTGCCCCTATATTTAGCATTAAAAAGAATTAAAATAGCACTTACATGCTTCATAATTTAAAAGGGCAACCTAATTTACAGTACAAAAGGAATGCTGTCGTGCATTCAGTGCAATTATAATTCATGAAGACCACATGAAATTCAGTGAAACCCATTAGATATTCACCAAAATTACAAAGAAATATTTAGGCTCAATCAGAGTGTAATAAAAAAAATTAAAAAACATATACCCCATAAAATTGATTTCAAAATCGCAGAGATAAGGACAAATATGACCAAGTAAAGGTCTTAATGAGATTTACTGATTTACCCTCACAACACCACAGCTTGGTGCATACTGACACAATCCACTCTCTCAACTAGTATATTAGTAGTGTTGATCATTGGAGATATAAAGAAAAAGAAAATATAGCCACAATAAATGCGTATTTATAATGATCATATCATGTGATGATACAGGCAAGAACCATATGCTCAATAGGACAGCTCTTTCACTGATGTTCTGTAAAAGTACTCTTCTGATTCGAAAACTAATTACACCGCTGAATTTGTTCACTATTTATTTATTTATTTATTTATTTAGCGTATGGCGTTTCGTGCCGGGAGTGTCCGAGGACATGTTCGGCTTGCCAGAGGCTGTAGCTGCTTCAAAGCGGACACCAATGGGGTGAGCTACAAGTACCGTTTCAATTTCAAATATTTCTAACTTCCCTACCGTACCAGATGTCACCAACATGAACGTTGGAACTTTGATAGAGCGTTTCAACAAAATCTAACCTAGAAATTTAGCTTCACACAAGTTTAGTTAGTGGAAGGTTCTTTTACATGCCATTAATCTATGACATGGGACCGCCAGCTTTACTTCCCCTCCGAAGGAAGGCATACTGAAGAATTTTAACGCTCTTAAAAAATCCGACGACTTCGGCCGGGTTTGAACCCGCGATCTTGGGCACAGCAGCTCAGCATGCTACCAACTACGCCACCGAAGCCGCTAGTGAAATGTTAATTATGTCCTATAGCTTCCGCTGTTAACATAGCTAAAATAATTAAACATTGAACATACAGCGAGAGCAATTTTATAATCTATGCATTTTAAAAATTTGTAACAGAAGTCCTTTATATATTAAGCAATTCCATTTAAGAAAATATACTACAAGAAATTCTGGGCAGCTCTGCAATTATGTACACCATTGGGAACTCTTAGTATACATGTTTTAATGCTTAATGACAAAAACTGTATAAAATTATGTTCCTAGGAGATATTCTATACAGAAATAGCAATCATCCACTACTTAGCTGCTGAAAATATCTACTGTACATTATATTTTACTCTGATCACTGGTAATAAGGGGCTTATAAAATGGCATGTAATGTTGTTACCCCTTGGCATTATTTATCTCTGAGGTAATGATGCCAACTTTTTCTTTTTAAATAGAACTGTACTAATTTCTGCCGCTTATATACCGTAGCAGTGTTTAATTAGACAAATTCAGTGGTGGAAAATCGAGAGTACCTTTGTTCACTAAAAGTATGTCATGGTCATGAGAGAAATAAGCACCATTTCATTTGAAAAACAGAAGTTGGTATAGATATCTCGGTGAGTAAGAAAACAGAGGAAAAGACATGCAAGTTGTTTCTTGCGCCCCTTAGAACCATTGATAAATGAGAAAACAGAATATTGATATCTACACTGACCGGCACGAAAAACGCAACACCCAATAAATGATGTGTAATTATCTATTAAATCAAAGTGAAGCACTTCAACCTATTTTTTTTAGACAGGGTATGCTATTGGCGTTGCTTTGCGAGCAAACAATGAAGTGCCGATTGTTGATTGCACTAGCCTCAATTGTATTTTCCCGCGCAACCTGGAAAACACATCACTGGATGTGAGCCAATAATGTGTTCCCGCTTTTATAGCGCTTATTGTTGTACTTTGAATTATTCCCTTTTCAATCACATGTGTTCGTAGGATCTTTCTGTGATTGTCATACTTAGCTTTCTGGAGCCAGCATGCCCTTAAGCCCCGAACAAGCTGCAAAAGCTGTTGCTTTGGTGGAATATGGTCGCAGCATGCATTACGTTGCAGACGTGTTGAGGACTACAGCTTCCACGATTTCCAGAACCGTACGAAGGTACAGGGAAACTGGAGACTTTGCAAGGAGACCAGGAACAGGCCTGAGAAAAGCAACATCGGAGAGAGATGACCGCTTCTTACAACTTCAAGTTCTCCATGACCGTCACACCACCGCCATTGAAGCACGAAATTGATTCTACCAAGTTCGAGGGGTCGATGCTAGTGAGAGAACCATCCGAAGAAGATTGGAAGAAACCAATGTTCAATCCATAAGAACAGTTACAGGCCCAGAACGCACCAGAGCACATCGCACAGCTCGACTACTTTTTGCAAGGGAACATCATGGCAGGACAGTACAACAATGGGAACAATGTTCTCCGATGAGTCATGATTTGGCCTCCGATCACCTGACGGAAGAGAGAGGGTCTGGAGAAGGCCAGGGGAAAGGTATTCTCCTTGCACATTCTCCTCCAGGACGCCTTTTCAGAGTGATTCTGTGATGGTGTGGGCAGGAATCAGTATGGCTGAAAGGACGGATTTGGTCTTCGTGGAGAATGGGAGCCTTACCGGACATTGGTATGTGGAGGAAATCCTTCTGGAGCATGTTGTGCCTATCACTCCATTTATTGGTGATGATTTCACACTAATGCAAGACAATGCACGCCCACTTGTTGCGAGAGTTCTTGGATAAAGCAGGGATTCATGCTATGGCTTGGCCTGCTCGAAGCCCTGATATGAATCCTATTGAGCACGTTTGGGACCGGCTGGGGAGAGGAGCCCATCAGCGCTATCCAGAAACCCTAGAGGACATACGGAATGCCCTCCTGGAAGATTGGGACATGATTCCTCAACAGGACATTACAGCATTAATCAGGAGCATCCCTGAGAGGTTGAATGCCGTCAGTGGTGCAAGAGGTTGAAACGTGTTTTTCGAGGGGTTTTTATGCCACTGGCATAAGTCAGTAGGAAGCCATTCAATATTTATTTACGCGGCAAATTGTTCAGCCAAGATAATTTTTCATGTTAATTTATTATTATTATTATTAAGGTATTTTTTGGAGCATTTTTATAAAATTATAAGCATTCAGATAGGTTTTCTATGTCATAGAAAACACTATCAAACAAATTATTACGAACAACATTATCATAGAAAATTATATGATTACGGAATTTTACGGAGTTTCGTCAGTTAGGGTATTATGAGAGACATGACTCACTGGGAATTCAGATACAGGCTGATTCTTGTCAAGAAGCATTACGCAAGCCTGGTTTGCAGCGTCAAGAAAAGGCGGATAGTATGGAACGGCAATCGACTTCACCCTCCCGCCGAGGGTAATGAGCCAGAGGTGGGGAAGTAGCGCGTGGGGATCAGCCAATCAGTGGAGACCGAGCGACTTGAAGTCGGCACTGGAGTGGGAAGCCGACGAGTGCATATATCGTTTGGCGCGCCGTGGAGTAAGGGACAATCTGTGTAAGACTTGACCAGTACGGTTGCACGTGTGAGTCGCTCCGATGTTCAGTGGAGTGAGGGACAATCCTTGTAAAACTTAACCAGTGTGGTTGTACGAGTGTATGGCTCCGATGTTCGGACCATAAAGTCACCAAATCTACAAGTATATCATCTACTAACGAAGGAGATGACGACGTCCAGGAAACAGTGGGAAGCTCTATTCATCATCCAGTACGAGGGAAATGCTTCGGCAATTTCCAGTGGTAAGCGCGAATGACGCAGAAGTACGCAATCTCTCGTTCCTCTTTGTTTTAAATTCAGTATTTCAGTAACTTCATAGCTTGGGAATAAGAGTAAAATCAGTAATTTATCAGACTCCGTTTTTACGTAATTTTCTAGCGGTAATATTCTAATCGTAACGCTCCAATATAAATTTTAAACTTATCATTATTTTTAATTTTGCAAAACTTGTTTTATATAATAAATTCATTTCTTTTAACCATGCAATCTTTGCTTTCAGTAGGTAGCATTAGATATAGACCAATTCCTTCTCCTGATACAATTGTTTGTTGGGTTAATGATCAAATCATACCACGATCTGAGTGAATAGATTCTTGAAGGTGTTTTACCAGAGCTAGGTGTTGTTAAATACAAATTTAGATTTCGACATTGCGTTGAGGTCTTGGCGCCCATTAAAACAACATATCTTAGGCAGAGCAAATATATCAAAGTGCAAGGAAGCACCAGTCTAAATGTTACACAATTACATTTGTCACCCAACATTAAGGAACAGTCAAACCGTTTCAAGGTGGCAATACACGCTTTTGAAGATGCGAACAGAGGTCTCAGAGATCATCTCCGAGGTCTGTGAAGTAAAGGGTGAAGTGTATAAAATCAAAACAGAAGAAATTTCCCGCTCTTAAATTTGTAATAATAGTATTTTTTTCTTTTTTTTTCATTGTTAGACACCTACATGGGACAGTACTACAATATTTCATCATTTTATAGTAGATTAGTATCATAAAAGTGTCATAAATTAAAAATTAATTTAGGTTTTTGTAAGAAATTGAAGTGTTGCGTTTTTCGTGCCGGTCAGTGTATAACACATTCACTGCATATTAGTAGAGTATGACATATCCACCAAACTGAGCGAGATATTTGCGTGGAACTCTTTAACAGTTGTAATTATTGGAGTTTTCAACATCGGTAAGACATAAGCGTCATGATGCAGCCAAAAATGATTACTACAAGTTATTTCATGTTACTCGTGAATGTGATGCAGGAATAAATGTCAATTGCAAGTTTAGTCCTTTTATGAAATGATTGCAGTACTGGAATTCATTTATTACAAAAGCGGAATCACACGTAATTCTTTTGAAATGATAATAAACAGAAAATGCTCCGTCTTACCTCGCATAGAAGTTGTCTTGCTGGTCAGAGATCCCAAAAAAGAATGATATTGTATGACAAAAATCAAGGTGAGTAAATACACAGGTAACAGAATACGCATGCGCAAATCAGGCAATGAATGAACCTGGTAGTATATTGGACTTAATGATGTGCAGGATGATGAGGAGAGCCTTTCTTACAGTGCGGGAAAACTATCGTTCACTTTTTTTCTAACACTCATTCCATGACACGCTAGGTGCGTTCTCCGCACCTGCTTGTAAACTAGAGACACACACTGGGCGCGTGATTCGCACTGGATGTGTTAACAGTTTAGAAGATATTTGAGAAGGACATGTTAGGTGACTAACCCTGTATACAGTGATGGAAAAAGTACAAACATCTATCTCACTAAAAGATTCATCTTCATACCATTGAAAATATCCTGACTTCATTAAAAATGTTCGAAGAATTCAAATAATTAAAATACTATAATATTACCAAGTTGCATTTGAATTCCTAAAATATTATTAAATTTGACAAAATTTTATATCCCTTTAAATAAGTTCTAATAATGAGTGATACTAATCCATCGATGAATAAAATAAGAAAAATCGTGCACTGTTTCTATATTGCAAATGTGACTAAGAAATGGTTCATACAATGAGAAACCACCAGGTCAATACAAATCAAACTTTTATTTGTGCATACATATTACGGTATAAGAGTGATAACTTCCTCAGCGCAGTTATAATGAGAGTGACAGAAAATTTTCCATTTAGCAAGTTTTCAAAGTATTCTTGCCATCTTCCATGGGCTTCCTTGGCTTCTCTGCTGTAACAACCTTGATGCACCACCACTTTCTTAATATTTGATAGTCAAATACTAATAGCACTAATCCAACACTTGGAGGATTTATCAGTCTAGAATTGATGAAGAAAAAACACTCAAAATACAAATCATTGAGGAACTGTAAAGTAAATTTTAACAAAATTGTAAGGATATCCATTTCTTTTCCAAATAATTATTACCTTAGTTTTAGATGTAGTTCTTTCATTACCACTGTGTCGAGGAAGGTATCACTGTTATACTCAAATAAGTATGCATTAATAAAGGTTCATTTGTATTTGTATTATATATGCTTTTCAGTTATCCATGCAACCTCAAATCCACATTATCATGGATAAATAATCAAGAGTTTACAGTTCCGTCAACCGGGGTGAGATTGGTTCTACAGGGTGAGATTGTTCCACATGGCGAAGTTTTAAATATATTTTTTCCCTTTGCAGTAGGTGGGGGAAATTTGGATTTTGTGGCCTCTCATGTTTTTAAGGACATATGTTGGCCACATTGAAACTACTGTTTGAGTTTCAGGAGAATTCCCATTGGGGCTTTGTTTTGGCTTCATATTTTATTGGCGGGAACAATATCTGATAACTTTCACATGTGTGATTGGCAATAAAAGTGGCAAAAATTTGGTAAGTATACATTTCGTGCTGAATATTATGCTGATCAAGAAGCAACCAATATTTTAAAGAATAAATGTATGTATTCTGCAATAGTTAACAAATTAGTTAAGAAGACAATTTTGAGGTTAAAAAGGGGTGACTTTGGTCCTGGAACAATGTCACCCCATTTTAGGTTAACTAGTTGAAGGAAGTAAATTTGATAAATTGCAGTTGATGAATTGAATCAAATGATGTTAAATTGAGTTTACCAAACCAATTTTATAAAGTAGAATGAACTTTTTCCTATTTTCAGCTCATCATGCCTAGAAAGTACAAACGTGTGGTTGGATCTCGTCCCTATATTAGATATTCAGCTGAAACATTAAGCAAATGCCTAGAAGACATCAGATGTAAGCGCCTCTCTCAACGTGAAGCTGCAGAACAGTATGGTATTTCCCGCAGTACAATAATAAACAAGTTGAAAGGTGTGCGCAGCTCAGTTATTGGAGGGCCAACAGTGTCCACTTCGCAGGAAGAGGAGGGTTTCAAGAGCCACCTGTTGAAACTTGCAGAATTTGGATTTCCTGTTACTGAAATAGACTTACGGTTCTCCATCAAGAATTACTTACTCAAGACTGGCAGAGTTGTGTTCAAATTTAAAAATAATATGCCAGGGCCTGATTGGGTAAAATTATTTTTAGAACGTCATCCCATTCTAACAACTCGCTTTTCTTCAAACATAAAAAGAATAAGAGCTGCTGTCAGCAAAGAAATTATTGAGGAATACCAAGACTATTTGGCGAAAGAGATTGAAAATATTCCACCAACACGTCTGGAACTACAATGAAACGAACCTGCGAGATGATCCAGGTCTAAAACATGTAATTTGTCGCAGAGGGACTAAGTATTTAGAGCAGGTCTGTAATACAACAAAAACATCTACATCAGTGATGTTTGCAGGCAGTGCTAGTGGGGAACTGATGCCTCCCTATGTTGTCTACAGGGTGTTACAAAAAGGTACGGCCAAACTTTCAGGAAACATTCCTCACACACAAAGAAATAAAATATGTTATGTTGACATGTGTCCGGAAACGCCTAATTTCCATATTAGAGCTCATTTTAGTTTCGTTAGTATGTACTGTACTTCCTCGATTCACCGCCAGTTGGCCCATTTGAAGGAAGGTAATGTTGACGTCAGTGCTTGTGTTGACATGCGACTCATTGCTCTACAGTACGAGTATCAAGCACAAAAGTACGTAGCATCAACTGGTTAGTGTTCATCACGAACGTGGTTTTGCAGTCGGTGCAATGTTTACAAATGCGGAGTTGGCAGATGCCCATTTGATGCATGGATTAGCACGAGGCAATAGCCGTGGCGCGGTACGTTTGTATCGAGACAGATTTCCAGAACGAAGGTGTCCCGACAGGAAGACGTTCGAAGCAATTGATCGGCGTCTTAGGGAGCACGGAACATTCCAGCCTATGACTCGCGACTGGGGAAGACCTAGAACGACGAGGACACCTGCAATGGACGAGGCAATTCTTCGTGCAGTTGACGATAACCCTCATGTCAGCGTCAGAGAAGTTGCTGCTGTACAAGGTAACGTTGACCACGTCACTGTATGGAGAGTGCTACGGGAGAACCTGTTGTTCCCGTACCATGTACAGCGTGTGCAGGCACCATCAGCAGCTGATTGGCCTCCACGGGTACACTTCTGCGAATGGTTCATCCAACAATGTGTCAATCCTCATTTCAGTGCAAATGTTCTCTATACGGATGAGGCGTCATTCCAACGTGATCAAATTGTAAATTTTCACAATCAACCTGTGTGGGCTGACGAGAATCCGCACGCAATTGTGCAATCACGTCATCAACACAGATTTTCTGCGAACGTTTGGGCAGGAATTGTTGGTGATGTCTTGATTGGGCCCCATGTTCTTCCACCTACGCTCAATGGAGCACGTTATCATGATTTCATACGGGATACACTACCTGTGCTGCTAAAACATGTGCCTTTACAAGTACGACACAACATGTGGTTCATGCACGATGGAGCTCCTGCACATTTCAGTCGAAGTGTTCGTACGCTTCTCAACAACAGATTCGGTGACCGATGGATTGGTAGAGGCGGACCAATTCCATGGCCTCCACGCTCTCCTGACCTCAACCCTCTTGACTTTCATTTATGGGGGCATTTGAAAGCTCTTGTCTACGCAACCCCGGTACCAAATGTAGAGACTCTTCGTGCTCGTATTGTGGACGGCTGTGATACAATACGCCATTCTCCAGGGCTGCATCAGCGCATCAGGGATTCTATGCGACGGAGGGTGGATGCATGTATCCTCGCTAACGGAGGACATTTTGAACATTTCCTGTAACAAAGTGTTTGAAGTCACGCTGGTACGTTCTGTTGCTGTGTGTTTCCATTCCATGATTAATGTGATTTGAAGAGAAGTAATAAAATGAGCTCTAACATGGAAATTAAGCGTTTCCGGACACATGTCCACATATCATATTTTCTTTCTTTGTGTGTGAGGAATGTTTCCTGAAAGTTTGGCCGTACCTTTTTGTAACACCCTGTATAAGGGAGAGCATTTGTGGGATACATGGACACTGAATGGGCCCAAACAGTGCCACTACAACAGAACTAGCAGTGGCTGGTTCGACAATTCCACATTCGAGGACTGGTTTATGAACCTGATGTTGCCAAGGTTGAAACGACTGGATGGTCCAAAAGTAATAATTGGTGACAATCTTGCTTCCCATATCAGTGAGACAGTTCTTAAAGCCTGTGCAGATTTTAATATTCGCTTCATTTGCTTGCCACCCAATTCTACTAATTTAACACAGCCATTAGATGTTGCAGTATTCAGACCAGTGAAAATGGCATGGCGAAGAATTCTCTCAGAATGGAGAAAAACCGAGAGTGGTAGCAGAGTATCCGGTATCCCGAAAGATATTTTTCCTTCTCTTCTAAGGAAGTTAATTGAAGCAATCTCACCCAATGTGAAGCAAAATTTGATTTCAGGCTTCAGGAAATGCAGTATCTATCCACTGAACAAACAAGAACTTTTGGACAGATTTCAAAGGCTCGAAGAGGTTGACATGAATACCATAGGGGATGCTTTTCTAAAACACCTACTGGAGAAACGTAAAGACATTGAAGGAGTCAATACTGTAAAGCAAAGGAAGAAAAAACTAAGAGTGCCTGCTGGGAAGAGTATTACATTTGAAGATTTGAGAACTGAGTCTGAAAAAGAAAAGCCAAAGAGAAAACCTGGACGTCCCAAACTAGCAGTAGATCTGAATACAAGTGATGATTCAAATGAAAACACAGAAATGGAACTGGGATCCGACCATCTGAGCGAGACCTTCAGTAATGAAGAGAATGAAGACTTCAATCATTCAACTACCAGTACATCATCCTTGACATTCAAACAGAAGAAAGAGTTGAAGAAAGGTGACTTTATAATTGTTTGTTACAACGGAGAAGAGTATCCAGGAATTATCCAGAAGCTACCTACTGATGATGAGAGAGGACCTACTGTCAGCTGTATGGAGAAGTCTGTCAAAAGTTGGAAATGGCCTAAGAAAGATTCCCTAGAATACGAATGGGAGAATGTAATCAGTAAAATTGCCCCTCCTAAACTATTAAGTAAAAGGAGATTCTTCAGTGTGCCAGAATTAAATTCTTTTGTTTAAGTTGAATTTTAATGGTCGCAGTACTTTAACAATGTCTTACAGGTACTTTGAACTGTGCTAAATATATTTAGTGTTTGTTCATTTGACCATTACATACTAGTGTTTGAAGAATTGTTTAGCATTTTATCTTTTTGAAATGAAGTTTTTTGACATTTTTTGACATTTTCGCTTTTGTTTTCTACGTTTTTTACAATAAACATAATATTTTGGGGTACTTTAATCATAGATTGTATTCAACCTTACCTGGTGGAGGGGTGACATTAGTCCAGAGTGGAATATCATCTGTAAAAGGAGTATTCACAATGTGGACCAAAGTCACATTTCATCTCCGGGTGAAATTGTTCCACAATTTTCTGACTCTTTATCTCAATTCTTATGATACATTCTTGGTTTATTAAATATTAGATTACTTCTATACTAGTTTTAATTCATATAACAGAACTTTTCTAAATTATTGCAATTTTGGTATGAGTTTCAACACAATCAAGACATAAACGAACACAGATAACGGACCAATCTCACCCCGGTCGACGGTATATCATTTTGAAATCCGTGGGAAGAATGAAGGGATAAGTGGAATTCATTATTAACTGAAACATACCCCTCCTTTTCCAGAGGCAAGACAGTCCTTCACATTGTCACCAGTTATATCCGTACCACAGTCCACACTGTATAAGGCATTAGATGCCCAATGCTGCCAGATTATATTGCCTGATTTTCCATCCAGGGCCAACAAACCTCCAAGGCAAGGGGTAATTCCATTGAAGTACAACGTACATACAACATCGGGAACATCATGGCCATCAGCACCTGATTCAAAAATATTACAGTACTAGATAACGAACGACAAGAAATTCCCAACTACTGTATGTTAATAAGGGAATTCTGGGAGGATAGATAAAAAGAAGATATTTTTAATGAGGTAAATATAAAATAATTAAATAAATTTATAAATAATAGAATTAATATAGAAATCCATTTATTTGAAAGTAAATAGTAATAAAAAATATAATTAATTTGTATAAAAATGAGCAAAACCAAAATGAAATTCTCATACTTACAAAAAATGAGTAGGCCCTACCGGTAAATAAAAAGTAACACTAAATGTAAAATGAATGCAGGTTCAGTGAGAAAACATCTGAAAATAAAAATAAAGAGATCAAAATAAAACAAAAACCTTTCTCATATAAATTAACATTTATTCAAAAACAAAAACACTTAACTCAATTACCTGTGGCATAAACAAATAAAACAAAAACCTTTCTCATATAAATTAACATTTATTCAAAAACAAAAACACTTAACTCAATTACCTGTGCCATAAGCAATAATAACATCTAGTATTCCATCTTTGTTAACATCACTGACTTGCAGAGCTGACTCTGATGTGAGCTTAGGAAGACTACTGGTCCAAACATACTCAGTAACTAGCTCGGTACATGGAATCACCATGCTGGAGGACTCGCTCACTCTCCAGAAAGCCATCTGCTCCAGAAGAGTGGGGAACCACATAATCAACAGCACCACCAACATTATCAAACCTGTGGGAGAAAACACATCGAGTTCACTTTGCTGCAATGTATATCAGGTGCTAAAAAAGATTTCACGCTGCATTTGAACTACATCAAGTATGGACTTGCATACAGTATGTAACCTTTGTGAATCAGGATGCCACAAGTTGCATCTGTTGACATTTGACCATTAAAACACTATACCACAATACTTTTCCACCACAACAATCACCTCCATCACAATTGATTGCCACTGAGTGGTGTAACATGTAAATTTTACAATCTCTACAACTGAATTGATTTTCTGCCTGTATGGTACATTTTGAATTTGAGGCTAAATGTTTGCACTTTTCCTGGATGAGGTGTATAATGATCAAATATACTACCAGTTTAATTTTTGTATGTGTCTGTCTGTTAAGGGTTGACATCATGACTATTTGAATGAAAGGCACAAAAATGCAGCTCAAAGGAGAAAGGCATGGTTGGCCAAAGATGCTAAAGCTCAGTATTATATTCTGAGAACAATTGACAAGGTGGTGAAAAATCATATTCTGACATGTACTACTTCCAAAGAAATGTATGAAGCACTCAGAGGTGTATTCAGAAGAGATACCAGTCAACAAAAACAACAGCTGCTCATGGACTTCCATGGTTTTAAGTTTGATAAAACTAAAGGAATGATGATGAACATCAGCCATCTAAGAAATATTGTCTTCAAACTACAACAATTCAAACAAGAAATATCTGAAGAGGTGGTTATGGTAAAAATCCTTTTTTCACTGCCTGAGCAATATCACTATTTCTGAAGTGCATGGGAATCTACACCTTCTTCAGATAGATCCATTGAAAATCTTGTGGCTCGACTTTGTGTTGAAGAAGACTACAAGTTGTCAAGTAGGCCTAAGTCACAAAATAAATACAAGGGGTCAAAAGGGTCTCAAGTGAAGTGTTATAAATGTGGGGGAGAAGCGCATATTAAAACAAGATGTCCAAAGAAGAAATATTGCAAGATCTGTAAACGTGACACTCACAATGAAGAAGAATGCTTCAAGAAAAGAAACAATGTGCTTGACAGTAAGAAATGCATTTACTGTAAGAAATCGAATCATGTGTCTGACAACTGCTGGTTCAAAGAAGAACATGAAAAGAAGAAAGACAAAGTATCCTTCTTTGCAGAATCTGAACAGTATGGTGAAGTACTATTCTGTGAAAAACTAAATGAAAATATGTTTGTGGTAGACAGTGGTTCTACATCACATCACATCACATCACATCTGACAAATAAGTGTGACATTTTATCAAATACTGAGTCATTAGAAGCTAAAATATACAGTGCAAAGAGAGGTGAAACAATGAATTCTGTGTTGTCGGGAGACATTGAAACTGACAACGTGTTGTTTAAAGATGTGTCTTATGTGCCACAACTTACCAGAAACTTACTCTCTGTCAATGTCATCACTGAAAACAATGGAGAGGTCATCATCATCATCTTGCACAGTTTCCAGACACTGGCCGGGTTTGTTTGGAACACAAACCTCTCCAACGTCTTCTGTCTTTCCACCATCTCTCAGCCTCCACCCTTGTCCAGTCTTCTCCTCTCTTCTTCACGCTTTCTTCCACCCCCTTCAGCCACCTATCTCTCGGTCTTCCTCTCTGTCTCTTCCCTTCCCACTTCGTCTCATGTATCATCCTGGACATCCTCTTCTCCTCCATTCGTTTTACACGTCCATAACACCTAAGTCTAGATTTCTCTATACCTCCTTCATTAATTCTCTGGTCCTCTCATTTCTTATTCTGTCCATCTTTGTAGCTCCAATACTGCTTCTCAAGAACCTCATCTCACTGGCCTGTATTTTGCTCTTCTCCCTTCCTTTCATAACCCAGGTCTCCGAGGCATACGTCAGGATAGGGACATAGTACGTCCGATATATGATCTTTTTGCTGTTCTGAGGGACATCCTTGCTCCATATCATGCTTCTCACACTCCTCCGGAATGCTTCTGCCTGTCTCGCCCGCTCATTTATTTCTCTATCGTTTCTTCTATTATCTTGTATCAGGCTTCCCAAATATTGAAACTCTCCACTTTCTTCAGCTGTTCCCCACCAATTGTTATTCCCATTGTGGTTCTTTCCTTCTTCCTTGTTGTGATCACCATCTCAAAAATAAAGAAGTTTTGTTTTTGAAAGATGATAAAGTTGTGCTTACAGGAAAGAAAACTCCAGGTGGATTGTTTGTTGTGGACTTAATCGCTCAACATCAAGAAGAAACACTCCTAACCCAAACTGAAGAACACATGGTATGGCACAAGAAATTAGGCCATATTAGCTTTGGAAATCTACATAAACTTCCTAACCTATGTCAGGGAGTGCCATTTTCTCTAAGTCCAAGGTTAACCCTAGATGTGAAATATGTGCTATAGCAAAACTCAACAGAAATCCTTTTAACACAGTGCGACAAAGAGCAGAGAGACCTTTGGAAATTATACATAACTTGTGTGGTAAAATTGATCCACCAACTTTTGACAACAAGAACTATTTTATGTTATGTAGGCCTATAGATGATTTCACCCATTTTGTACAAGAGTATTTGCTAGAAACCAAGGACGAAGCTGAAGGTCTTTTAAAGGACTATATTGCTGAAGCAGAAAACCATCATAACCTAAAAGTGTCTAAAATAAGAGTTGATAATGGTGGAGAATATCGGTCTAATGACTTCAAGAACTGGTGTAAGGGTAAAGGCATCAAATTAGACTATACCATACCTCATACACCTCACTTGAACAGCACTGCTGAAAGGATGAATCTGACTCTAGGAAACAAAATGAGAGCGCTACTATATGATGCAAATTTTCCCAATTAAATTTGGGGAACTGCAGTGGAAACTGCCACCTATCTTCAAAACTGTTGAAATATGTGACCATGGTTTGTGTTGGTCACACTGTTAATTATAAACCTGGTCCATAGAGATATGTTTCTCTTTTGTTTTTGGTAATGGTGTGTATAAAAAGAATGTTGTATCACTTTGTTCGTTCAGTTCTGTTCTAGTAAATGTCAAGTACATTAAACGTGTGTTCCATTTGAATTGCCTGTGTGCCTCGTAATCCTTTAGGTTATGGGCCCAGCCACGAATCCACCGTGCGAATATAAAGTGCATATGATAGACTGCTTGTTATATGAACTGTGAATTCAGCTACGTAGCGAAATTCAACATGTCTGCAACCAGCACCTCGTTACCGGCTATAGATAAGCTGCGAGGTAGTCTAAATTACGTGGATTGGCGATTCGAGATGGAAAACGTCCTAAGACTCGAAGATCTGTGGAGTTGTATAGTTGGCTACCCGGATGGAGATACTACAACATCTGCGAAGAAAGCAAAAGACGAAAGTCGGGCTAGGGCCAGACTTAACCTCATGGTGGATAAATCAATTTTCCCAATCGTCATGCCTTGTAAGACCGCGAAGGAAGTCTGGGAAGCTCTTGAAAAGGCCTACTCAGATAAAGGAGTGAATCGGCGGATCGTCATCTTGAAGAAATTGTGCAAAGTTAAATTAAAGCACTACAAGACGATGGAAGAGTATGTTAGTGAGGTTATGGGACTTGCTCAGCAACTTGCGTCTATGAATAAGGCACTGGACGACGAGTTTGTGGCAGCTCTTATGCTGAAAGGTCTACCAGATGAGTTTCAGCCTATGATTATGGCTCTGGAAAGTTCCGGAACAGACCTTACTGCAGACACAGTCCGAACCAAATTGCTACAAACTACTACTTGGAGTGGGAAAAGTACTTCCAAGCCATCCAAGGATTCTGTTCTGTTTTCACGAGAAGACAAGACGAAGAAGAAGCCCTTCTGCTGGAAATGCAAGAAGCCAGGACACTGGAAGCGGGATTGCAAGAAAGAGGAGATGCAGAGCTCAACTCAACAGAAGTCGAAGAAAGACAAGATGATGCTGGCGACCGATTGACAGGCATTAAGTGCAAGGGCCTCTTCAGGGGCCTGGTTCGTTGACTCTGGTGCTACTAAGCATATGAGTTCAAGCAAGACTGCGATGGTGAACTTCACTGCTGGTCCTAATCTGGAGATCAGTACAGCAAACAATCAAAAATTGTATGGCCAAGGATCTGGTAATGTAACTGTTCAATTAGAAAATGGTATTTCACAAACCTTGTCCAATGTAGAATATGTTCCTGGTCTCACTGCTAATCTTTTATCTGTGTCTGCTGCTACTCAAAAGGGTTATGCTGTGGTATTCACCGACAATACTTGTGAAGTTTATGATAGTGAAAACTTTGTTGCTACAGGTAATGTAGCACTGACTGGGAGTAATGTGGGGGGTGTTTACCAAGTCAATGCTCTCAGTGGTCAAGCTAATATTTGTTCAGAGGACTCAGAATATTTATGGCATAAACGACTAGGCCATCTTAACAACCACAGTATGAAGTTGTTAAGAGATAGTCTCACTCATGGAATTAATTTCTCAGATAATGGTTTTAAAAACTGTTTTTCATGTGCTGAAGGTAAACAAGCTAGACAACCATTTAAGTCAAGTAAGAGTAAGACTGTATGTAAAAATAAGCTAGATCTTATTCATTCAGACTTGTGTGGGCCTATGCCAGTTCCATCTTGGAGCAATGCTCGCTATTTCTTGACCTTCATTGATGATCATTCTAGAAAGGTTTTTGTGTATTTCCTTGCTAAAAAAAAGTGATGTTTTGGATTGCTTTATTGATTTCAAGGCACAGGCCGAGAATCAGTGTGAAAGATCTATTAAGGTCCTACGCACTGATAATGGTGGTGAATTTTGTAGCAAAGCTTTTGAGAGGCTACTTAAATCAGAAGGTATTCAGCATCAAACTACAACTAGCTATTCTCCACAGCAGAATGGTGTAGCTGAACGCATGAATAGAACATTGCTTGATAAATGTAGAGCCATGATGAGCGAGTCTAAAGTAGATAAACGCATGTGGGCTAAAGCAATAAATACAGCAGCCTATCTTGTAAACAGGTCCCCAACCAGAAAAATTCCAGGTAAAGTTCCAGAGGAGATCTGGACTGGTAACAAGGTCAATATGGAGCATCTAAGAATTTTTGGTTGTGTAGCACAAGTTCATGTCCCTGATCAAAGGAGAAACAAGTTGGATCCTAAAAGTGAAAAACACATTCTCTGTGGTTATTGTGAGGACAGTAAAGCCTATAGATTCATGCACCCTGTTACTCATCAACTTGTTAAGTCCAGGGATGCACAGTTCTTTGAAGATGTGTTCCAGGAGGTGTCTGATGTGTCTCCAGGTAATGTTGGTCCATCCTTGCAGATTAATGAACCTGCAATGTTGCAGATCTCAGTTCCCACTGACAGTGAGGCAGAACCCGACAACTCAGGGGATGGGACAGAGTGCATTTCGGAACTTGAAAGCGTATCGCCCATTAGCAGTGCTGGTGTGGCTGAGACTGTTGACTCAGCTGATTTAAGCTATGTCCCTAGTGGAACAGATTCAGACTGCAGTGATTCTGTGGGCTCTGCCACCATCGTCAATGAGCCAATGGAGGGGGATGCCGAAGGTAATCAAAGGTATCCTAGGCGCCAACAAAAGCCTGTAGACATGTCAAGACTATGTGACATACTTGACTCTCACTGATGACTCTGAACCTAGCACAGTTAAGGAGGCACTGTCCATGCCTGATAGGGTTAAGTGGGAGCAGGCTATGAAAAGAGAAATGGAGATACTTCAGTTAAATGACACATGGGATCTAGTTGATAAACCCCAGGGCAAGAATGTTGTCAGTAGTAAATGGGTTTTCAAAGTAAAAAGAGACTCTAATGGTAACATTCAAAGGTATAAAGCCAGACTTGTGGCCAGGGGCTTCACCCAAAGGTACGGAGTACCACAGAAACTTTCTCTCCTGTTGTTCGACACAGCACGTTAAGGATGCTGCTTGCCTTGGCTGTCCAAACAGATCTGAAGGTGGTACATTGGGATGCTGAATCTGCTTTCCTCAATGGAAAGTTAGATGAAGAGATCTACATGTATCAGCCAGAAAGTTTTGTCAAGAGAGGTTCAGAGCATAAAGTTTGCAAGTTAAAAAATCTATTTATGGCTTAAAACAATCTTCTCGTTTGTGGAATGAGCGAGCTCACTCTGTTCTTGTCAAATTGGGTTACAAAAATTGTGCTGATGAACCCTGTGTGTACTTTAAGAAACAAGCCCAAGGTATGGTAATTATTGCATTATATGTGGATGATTTCATTGTGGCTTATAATGATGATTCTGAGATCAAGTCATTGAAGACCTGTATTGATAAAGAATTTAAGGTACGAGATCTTGGGCCAATTTCTTATATTTTAGGTATTAAAGTAAGGCAAGATAAGAAGAATGGTACAATGTATCTTAGCCAAGAGCAGTACATCAGTGAGATTGCAAAGAAATATGGTATGCACGATGCACGTCCCATTGGTACTCCCTTGGAAACCAAACCAAATCTTGGTGTTTCTGATACAGAAACTAGTGATCTTCCTTATAGAGAACTCATAGGTTCGCTCATGTATTTAAGTGTTTGCACGCGTCCAGATATAAGCTATGCGATATCATATCTCAGTCAATTTAATCATTGTTACAATGAATCTCACTGGTCTGCTGCAAAGCGAGTGCTGCATTATTTAAATTGCACAAAAGACTTGTCACTTAAGTATGTCAGGAATGGAGGTCAATTCATGGGATTTGTTGATGCTGACTGGGCTAATGATAGCAATGACCGAAAATCATACAGTGGTTTTGTGTTCAAAATGGCAGGTGGTGCTGTATCATGGGGGGCTCAAAAGCAAAAATGCATTTCCTTATCATCTACTGAAGCAGAATATGTTGCACTGAGTGAAGGTGTAAGAGAAGCTGTTTGGTTGAAACCAGTGGCGGCTGATGGATAATTGTTCTGGGTGTTGCGCTATTTTCATTAAGGGGGGAAGTTAAGTTGGTACATGGGCCCCCGCAGGATTTTTTCAAGGGTGGGGGAGTAATATGTTTTTCATTTCATTACCTCGTCACTAGGTGTTATTGAGACGTACACCCCCGCGCAATTTTCGTTTCATTTCTTACTTGCTTCGTGATATTCATTATTTGGCTGCGCTTAAACCGTTGGGTACATGATCTTTATGGCATGAATGGGAGGAATATTTTTTTTAGTTCAGAGTTTTGTCCATAGGAGTTCATGGTGAATCATCGTCATAAATCATTTATTTTAAACAGGCAAAAGTAGTTGTATCACCATGTAGGCCTACCGACAAAAATAAAAATCAAGCAGTTCATTAAAATGGTAATGTTAATTCAGTTCGCCGATTTTCTAAATACCGTAACTGAGATATTCTCAAATAATTCAAAATTTCTAAGTTAAATAAAACTGTGGAATTATCCCTACATGTAAATCAGTTAACCATCAGTAACTTCAATTTATGAAATAAACTGGTGTGATAATGAACAATTTCAGGGGGGTGGGGGGCACGGCGCCTCCTTGTGCCCCCCCCCCCCCTCCTGCAGACGCCCATGAGGTGATAGGACTGCTTGATATCGGAGAAAACTGTATTCAATTGCGCGGTAAAACGGATGTACCGGTACCTCATTCATAACGAATGCCGCAGTTCAGAGACATCACATTTTCATCGGATTAAATGGAATATAAGTTAGTCTACATGAAAACCTTCATGAGAACAAAACAATGAAAGTTATATACGAGGTTGAGTATCACAAGTAGGCCCAACATTGCAAAACATAGTATCGGCAGTTGACGGAGCATCTCGGATGTCTCCGGCCGCGCCTCGGCTTCCTGGTTGCAATGAGCTGGCAACGACTAGCCGTGTTAACTGTTGGGATAGGGCTTACCCGATCTAGCATCTCTGCCATACCCTTCACTATTGAGATCTGGTCGGTGCTTGGGGCTGGCAACGACCAAGCGGACGAGCGCGTCTAGACGGCTGGCGCGCTTCGCTTTCTCAGTCAGTTCACAATACTGTAACTTACTATGAGATTTCCTGAATTATTAAAGAACAGAATTATGAATTTCTATACATATAACAGGAAACATATAGCTTTTAATACTAAAAATATTATCGCGGTATTAATTGTTTTTCATGAATTAATCTGGTCGTTGTGCAACACTGCAACCTTATTACCGGCCGCCACTGGTTGAAACGTGTTTTGTCCAACTTTATAGATCTCAAGTCACCCATCATATTATTGAGTGATAGTCAATCCGCTCAAAAACTGGCAAAAATCCAGTCCACCATAATAGGACCAAACATATTGACACTAAATATCACTATGTTAGAGATGCTTTGGATTCTAAAGTCATATGCATCAAATATGAGGAGACTTCAAAAATGTGTGCAGACATCCTAACAAAGCCTCTTCCTAAGCCTAAGCATATTTATTTTTGTAAAGACTTGGGTCTTAAATCATGTCCTCTACTCCCACAGGTTTAAGGAGGTGTGTTGAAATATGTGACCATGGTTTGTATTGGTCACACTGTTAATTATAAACCTGGTCCATAGAGATATGTTTCTCTTTTGTTTTTGGTAATGGTGTGTATAAAAAGAATGTTGTATCACTTTGTTCGTTCAGTTCTGTTCTAGTAAATGTCAAGTACATTAAACGTGTGTTCCATTTCAATTGCCTGTGTGCCTCGTAATCCTTTAAAAACAGGAGTCCAATGGTAACAGTTGACACCACTCCTGTCGAAAACTGGTACCACAGAAAACCAGATCTCTCGCGCCTTCAACAGTATGGTTCTGTGGTCTACACCAAGAGTCTCGGGCATCTGAAGAAACTAGATCCTAGAGGTAAGAAAGGTTATTTTGTCGGCTACTCCAATAATGGATACAGAATCTGGGACAAGGAAGATCGGGTGATCTATGTATTCAGAGATGTGAAGTTCTTTGACACAGAAAATGACAAGAAGCCTGCATTACAAAACCAAAGTATCACCATTGAAAATTTACTTGAAGATGAAGACAACCAGGAAAAATGAAATAAACCATGAAAGTCAAGATGAAACAGATAGTGAGGAAGCAAAAGATGAAGATACTAGATCGGATTATGAACCCTCAAGTGATGAAGATGATGCACCGATAAATCCAAAACCAAACCAAAGACCACAAAGAGACATAAACATGCCAAAGAAATATGAAGATTATGCATTGCTTATAGATGACTCACCTCTTACATATGAAGACTGCATGCAGACTCAAGATATAGGAAAAGGACTGCCTCAAGAAAAATGAAACTTGGGATTTAGTCAACGAAGAATGTGCCAATGGTAAAGAAATCGTTACTAGTCGCTGGTTGTTCAAGGTTAAAGAAGACGGTCGCTATAGGGCAAGATTGGTTGCCAGAGGCTTCCAACAGAAAAAGGGCTTAAACTATGAGGACATTTTCAGCTCAGTAGTACTATCAAACACACTGAGAATGTTATTGGCTATTGCAGCTTCAGAAGGTTTTAAGATATCAACCTTTGACATCAAATCTGCTTTCTTGTACAGTGACTTACAAACTGAGATATACATGCGCCTTCCACTTTTAATGTCTCAGGAAAAATATGTAAGCTAATAAAAGCACTATATGGTCTCAAACAGGCCCCCCAACAATGGTTCAAACGTCTGACAGACTATCTCAAAAGCGAAGGTTTGAAACAAACTCAAACAGACCAATGTGTGTTCAAGTCCACTTCAGGAAAGAAATTATTTGTTGCTATCCATGTGGATGATGGGATGGTGATAGGAGAAGATGAGCAACAAATTATAGAACTAATGACGAAAATGAAGAAGCAATCCGAGACTTCCATAAATCTGGAACCCAAGACCTACCTGGGAATGCAAATTTCTCAAAACAAAGATGGAGTATTCATCAGTCAAGAAAGATATGTTCAACATGTCATTGAAAAATACAACATGGAAACATCAAAACCAACAAGTACTCCAATCTCACATCAAGATAATTCTCATGATGATGCCAAAAGTTCCCTAACCAGCTTTCCATATCAAGAAGCAGTGGGAAGCCTGCTGTACCTATCCTGCAAGACAAGACCAGATATCAGCTACGCTGTCAGCTATGCCAGTAGAACACAAGAAATCCTACGAAGCAAGACGTTTTCAACATCAAAAGGACACTAAGATACCTAAAAGGATCCGTTGAACAAGGTATTCACTACTCAAACAATGTCAAGAATGTACATACTCAAGAAGTATTCTGCGACTCTGATCATGCAGGAGACAGAAAGGGATGCAAGAGTACATCAGGTTACATAATGCACTACGCTAATGGTCCAATTGCTTGGTGCTCTCGTAAACAGTCTATTGTAGCTCAATCATCAACTGAAGCTGAGTACATTTCAGCCGCCCAATGCTGCAAGGAAATGAAATATGTGAAATCTGTACTTGAGGAGCTACTGGAAAGAAACTATCAACGTAAACTTGCCAGTTGCATAAAAATGATTCAAGCAAACCAGTTGACCAGAAAGTGTATCTATATTGATGTTAAATATCATCTGGTTAAAGATGAATACAAGAAAGGATGGTTCAAGATCCTGTATTGTCCTAGTGATCAAAATGTTGCAGACATTTTAACTAAACCTCTGCTTCCAGGTAAATTTGCAAATCTCAAAACCCGTGTTATGTTTTAAGTGTGATTTTTTTAGAGTTTATCATATCAGTGTCATTTCCATTATGTAAGTGGAAAACAAAAATAAAAATAAAAAATAAAAATAAATCTATTTGATTACACCCTTGAGGAGGAGTTAAAACATGTTAGGTTGGCAAGGGTTATAACCAAATGTTTTTCTGTTATGTTGGTACTTATTATGTATGTTATTTTGTTTTCAAAAAAAATAAAAGAGTAATACAGGATTCGGTTCTCAGCTTGCGCAGCGTACAGTTGGGCAAGCTTTAGGTCCTGCTTACTCGTCCTCGAGTCGGTCGTGTGTGTGTGTGTGGTTGAGGTGATTTGATTTTGTGTCATTTTCACTGAGTGTATAGTGCATTGAACGGTACGTGTGATGGGCTCTACGAGTGATGGGACGGATTCTGGCCGCCCGCCGGACTGTGTGCAACTGATTGAATATGACCCACCAGTATCAATGGAGGGCATGGTACTGGTCCCTGCGGACGGCATTGTACCACCCGAGACATCAACAGCGACCAATATTCAGACTTCACAGAACACTGAGGTTACTGCTCGCCAGCCTATGTCATACTACCCCCATCATATGTAATGGGAATTAGTGCCCCATGTTGGTAGCGACAAATGTAACTGTTTACCTTTGCCTAAGCTATGTTGTTTTAATGGGCGCCAAGACCTCAATGCAATGTTGAAATCTAAATTTGTATTTAACAACGTCTAGCTCTGGCAGAACACCTTCAAGACACTATTCACTCAGATCGTGGTATGATTTGATCATTAACCCAACAAACAATTGTATCAGGAGAAGGAATTGGTCTATATCTAATGCTACCTACTGAAAGCAAAGATTGCATTGTAAAAGAAATGAATTTATTATATAAAACCAGTATAGCAAAATTAATAATAATAATAATAATAAGTACAAAATTTAAATTGGAGCGTTGTGATTTGAATATTACCGATAGAAAATTACGTGAAAACGGAGTCTGATAAATTGATTTTACTCTTATTTCCAAGCTATGAAGTTACTGAAATATGAAATGTAAAACAAAGAAAAATGAGAGATTGCGTATTTCTGCGTCATTTGCGCTTACCATTGGAAATTGCCAAGGCATTTCCCTCGTACTTGCTGATGCTGTGAGCTTCCCACAGTCTCCTGGACGTCGTCATCTCCGTCGGAATTTGATGATATTCTGGTAGCTTAGATAATTCTATGGTCCGTACCTCGGACCCAAACACTCGTACAACCGCACTGGTTAAGTTTTGCAAAAGTTAGTCTTCAACTCCACTGAACATCGGAGCGACACGCACTTGCAACCGTACTCCGCAAGTTCTACACAGATAGTCCACGTTTCACGGCGCGTCGAACGATATATCCACACGCCGGCTCCCCCACCATGGTACCGACATCTAGCTTACGTCGTCCTCCTAGATTGGCTGAGCACGCCGCTAGTTCCCCTCCTCTGCCTCATTACACTCGGCGCGCGAGAGGGAGAAGTCGATTTCCGTTCCAACAATTCGCCTTTTCTAGACCTTGCGACCCAGCCTTGCGTAATACTTCTCGACAGGAATCAGCTTGTACTAGAAATCCCAGTGAGTCACGTCTCTCGATATACCCTAACTGACGAAAACTCAGTAAAATTCCGTAATCAGATAATTTTCTATGATATCGTCGTTCGTAATAATTTGCTGGATAGAGTTTTCTAAGACATAGAAAACCTATCTGAATGCTAATAATTTTTATAAAATGCTCCGAAAATACCTTAATAATAATTATAATAAATTAATAATAATAATAAATTACCATGAAAAATTCTCTTGGCTGAACAATTTGCCGCGTAAATAAATATAGAATGGCTTCCTACTGACTTATGCCAGTTGCATAAAACCCCTCGAAAAACACGTTACATATTCGCCTCGGATCATCGGATGATTTACCGTGACGACGGTCCATTATCCGATTATCCCAGACACGTTAATAAACCCCATCCAAAATACATATTACATAAATGAAATCACCCTAAATTACAGATATATACACTCATATTTTTTCTTCACGCACTTTGCGTCAAAGTTTGTTGTCACTATGGATTGCACTTTGCAACCAGTCCAATGTTTTACATAGGGAATAGTGTTCCACGGATATTTCCGCCTCTCAAATTTCTCTATGTTGGAGAAATAGACATAATGTGTGAGCACTATGTATTTATGATGTCATATCACACGCATTGAAGGTGTTCTGATATATTTATATCACCATAGAACTTCCTAATTTCACTGGAGGTCCCCTCCTTATGGTGACATTTAATTCCACTTATCACTCAGCACACGATCACACTATTGTGGCAGCGCCTCGAGACCATAATACTTAATCTCTCTTTAACGTAGATTAAATTAATATTGACTTCTGAAAAAAAAACAGTAAATGCGCATTACATATAATACCAAATATTTCTGTGCCGTAATCGCCCTGTCTTGTTAAGTTCCCGTTAACCATATTCTACTTAATACTAGCTCTCAACACAGACCATTTCTCCTGACACAAATAATACCATTGTACAGATTATCTTAAATTACACACTTACAAATCTTACATGGCGAGGCCGTAAACAGAAATCACGTGTGCTGATATGTATGAGTTTCATGAAGGACTGTCTCGCATTCTGATGGCCCATCTTTTGCCTCGTGGACGCCTTAAGCAAAAATACCATGTACAAGCGCTCACCCCTCTCTTGGAGGCAAATGGGAATTCACCAGCGCTACCAAATTCTGGCCTTGGTGTATCGAGACATTTTAGTGCTCAAGAGCATCCGACAATCCCGTCATATTTCCCTGTACCTTAAAAACTCTCATTTACTTACATACTACCCCCCTGTGTGACTTCTGATACGCCTGCCTTGAAGACCAGATCCTCCACGCACCAAATACCACACTTACTCATTTGATAGGCTGGCTCGCCAGCTAAACACACTCACTTTATGACACATATTTTCGTAGACTATGTATATTATACGTCCCGTATAATCTGTTTCCCTCACTATTCTCCAGCACATATGCTGTTTTACCAATACGTTTGGAAACTATAAATGTTTCTGCGTCACCTGCTTCCAACCTTGCAAGTGGCTCCCTTTAAATGAACGTCATCACGTTGCTCCACTAGCATATTTCTCAGTGTCTGTAACGATGCCCTGTTGCTACTGTCCACACATGCTAACCCTACTTTCCTCTGGTGTCACACCACTACTCGACACTCTATGACCTAAAAATGTCACTTCTGACTGACAGAATGACGACTTAGACAGCTTCAAAGTGAACCCTGCCTGATCTAACTTCTGAAAAACTATATTTAAATGACGTAGATGCTCCTCAAAACTGCGTGAACTAATTACCATATCATCTATGTAAATGGTTACAAACTCTCCTGTGTCATCCCCTAATGCGATGTTTAAAGCCCTAATTAAAGCTGCTGAACTACTCTTTAACCCATAAGGTGTTCTACAAAATTGATAAAGGTTATATTTATGACTAAAAGCTGTAAATGGTCTATCTTCGTACATAAGTGGCACTTGCCAAAAACTGGAACTCAAATCTACACAAGTGAAATACTTCTTCCCCTCAAATGTTTGCATTAATTCTTCTATTGACATAGATTTCAGCTGATCTGAACTAATTCTACTGTTAACCAAACGAGCGTCTAAACACATACGAACAGTGCCGTCGGTCTTGGGTACCGTTATCAAAGAATTAACATACGGACTGTTAGAGTGCTCAATAATCCCATCTTCAAGCATCTGATTAATTTGTGCCTCAACTGCACTCTGATAAGCGAAAGGTACAGGATATCTATGTCCTGTGAATACTGACCTATCAATAACGTTCAATGAATGGGTATAGCAATTGGCCATACCAATGCGATCCTCAAACACTCTCCTATTACACCATAACACATCATAGAGCCGAACACACTGTTCATCCTCTATATTTCCCTGAAATGCAGCCTCACGTAACGAGTCCTCTAGACTTCCGTTCGTAATCACACTGCCCACAAAACATGGAGAACCCCGCTCTACGGCTGGCGATATCTCATTTAAAGTACAAATCACACCTACAATACTACTCCTCTGAATACGGTCATTGAACGCTACTTCTACTTCAGAATCTCCCCATTTAAATTTCAAACTCCCTACATCATAACATAAGTTACCAGACACTCTACTTAGCCACTCTGAACCCAAGATAACACTGAATACTAAATTTGGAATTACAAGGCAAATCTGCTTCTCTACATGATTATTAATTTTAATGTCTACTAAAACTTGCTTAGAAATTACTTTAGACCTCTTCCCAACAGCTGTGATAACAAAAGTGCTTTTAATTGGCATCTCCTCAAAATTTACTCCAGTTCCTTTCATTTTATCATAAAATGCACTACTTATGCAACTCTTCATACAACCACTATCAATTAAAACATCTGTGTACGCCTCGGACACGTTAAATTTAACTATGGGGCTCTTACTAACCACTTCCTGAATAATACCTTCATCATTTAGTTCATGTAATAATTCATTTCTTACATTTAGGTCATAGGGTTCCTGTATAATTGTATGGACAGGGCATGCTACAGACTGAGATTCTGACCTTACTTCGCAGCCTGGTTCGCGTTTAAAGAACCGCTACAGCTGGCCGTAGTACTAGTTACTACTGCACTGGTCTGGCTGTTCTGGGCTGTGTTGTCATTGTTTGGCTGTATATTACTACCACTAGGCTGTCCTCTTCCTTGACCCCTATTCTGGTTGTAATTATTGTCATTATAATTTCTCCCTTGATTTCCCCTGAAATCATTGTTTCTCCCTTGATTTCCCCTGAAATCATTGTTCCTCCCTTGATACTGATTACCATAGCCATTTCCTCTGTTCTGATTTAGCTGATTATTGTTATTTCTATTTTGAGCATTGGCCCCTTCGCCACCGTTCCCTTGAACTTCTTGATGCCTGGCTTCATTAGGCCTATTATTATTATTACCCTGGTTCCGATTGAAATTGTCCTCATAACCCCCTCTCCCTAGTGCATCAAATGTGCTTAACAAATTTTCTACTTGTGATATTGTCTTTACATTCTGGATACAAGCAGCCTCCTTGATCCTATAGGGAAAGTGCCTAAGTAGCAACCTCACCACATCACTTTCCTCCTTCAAGCCATCCAGATATTTACACACTAATACCTGCCCTAAAAAGTATTCGGTCATGGTGGAGCTTCCTTTAGGGTTATATTTACCACACACTACTCCCTCACGATGCTGCGACTGAATAACCTCATTCCAGAACTTTTCACAGAATTTCATTTTAAAATCATTCATATCAGTAAACTTGTCTCTGTAGACAGCAAACCAATTCCTCGTTTCCCCCACAAACACTTGTTCTAAAATTTCAACTACCTGGCACCACTCAATACTACCATTTTCCAACCTTTCCCCGAATTTATTTTCTATAGTGTTCATGAACTCCATTGGGCACCCCTGTCGATTGCTGAACTTACCCAGTTCTACCTCCCTGTGTGTGCTATTCACAAAAACTGGCCTATTCTGACTATTTTCTTGCCTGATCCTAGCTTTTAATTTTAATTCTAATTCTGCGATTTTCTCCTCAGCCTTCCTCTCAATACTGTTTACTGTTAATTTAATGTTTCCTTCTGATTCTTCTACTTTATCATATAGCTTTGCTTGTTTCTCCTCACTCTTGCTAATGCTCTCTCTATTACTCTCTCTTAAATCATTTACTTCTGCAACTATTTGTGAGTGGACTTTCTCAATTCTACCCCCCAGCTGTTCCTTAACCTCTTTAGTAGCTTCCTGAATTTTGTCAATTTCTCCCCCCAATTGCTTTTTGACCTGCTGTGTTTCCAGTTGCACTAGTTCTTTTAAATTTTCAGCCTGTGTACTGATTCTAATTTCCAACTCCTCCTGTACTTTTCCTAATTTTCTGTCTACATCTGCAATAATCTCTTTAGCCTTTTCTTCCATCACCCCCCTGATCTCACCTCTAATCAGTTCGAATTTGTCACTCATTTCCCTGCTGTTTTGTTCTAATTTAGCATTTAAAGTTTCAGTACTCTCTCTATATTCCTTACTGTTTTGTTCTAATCTGGCGTTGTTTTGTTCCAGTTTAGCATTTAAAGTTTCAGTACTCTCTCTATTTTCCTTACTGTTTTGTTCTAATCTGGCGTTTAAAGTTTCATTACTCTCTCTATTTTCCCTACTGTTTTGTTCTAATTTAGCATTTAAGGCATCTGTACTTTCTTTATTTTCCCTACTGTTTTGTTCTAATTTAGCATTATTTTGTTCCAGTTTTGCATTGTTTTGTTCTAATTTAGCATTTAAGGCATCACTACTAACTTTGTTCTGATACATAAACTCGAGAAGTAAAGTTTTTAATTCTGGTTGGCCGCCTACACTCCCTGTTTCAGTATCGGGATTTACCTCCGCTACCCCGGTACTACCATCACTCGACATACTGCTCGTATCATCACTCTCCCGTTGATGACCACTACGTAACCTCATCTGTCTTTCTTTCTCATCCCCCATAATGATATACACTGATACAGACAAATAACCCCCAAAATACAGGCACAGAAATATATACCCTTCTCCTTCCACAAATGTTATTAGGTTTTCAGCCCCAAGTTGTCGGCGACAAATGTAATGGGAATTAGTGCCCCATGTTGGTAGCGACAAATGTAACTGTTTACCTTTGCCTAAGCTATGTTGTTTTAATGGGCGCCAAGACCTCAATGCAATGTTGAAATCTAAATTTGTATTTAACAACGTCTAGCTCTGGCAGAACACCTTCAAGACACTATTCACTCAGATCGTGGTATGATTTGATCATTAACCCAACAAACAATTGTATCAGAAGAAGGAATTGGTCTATATCTAATGCTACCTACTGAAAGCAAAGATTGCATTGTAAAAGAAATGAATTTATTATATAAAACCAGTATAGCAAAATTAATAATAATAATAATAAGTACAAAATTTAAATTGGAGCGTTGTGATTTGAATATTACCGATAGAAAATTACGTGAAAACGGAGTCTGATAAATTGATTTTACTCTTATTTCCAAGCTATGAAGTTACTGAAATATGAAATGTAAAACAAAGAAAAATGAGAGATTGCGTATTTCTGCGTCATTTGCGCTTACCATTGGAAATTGCCAAGGCATTTCCCTCGTACTTGCTGATGCTGTGAGCTTCCCACAGTCTCCTGGACGTCGTCATCTCCGTCGGAATTTGATGATATTCTGGTAGCTTAGATAATTCTATGGTCCGTACCTTGGACCCAAACACTCGTACAACCGCACTGGTTAAGTTTTGCAAAAGTTAGTCTTCAACTCCACTGAACATCGGAGCGACACGCACTTGCAACCGTACTCCGCAAGTTCTACACAGATAGTCCACGTTTCACGGCGCGTCGAACGATATATCCACACGCCGGCTCCCCCACCATGGTACCGACATCTAGCTTACGTCGTCCTCCTAGATTGGCTGAGCACGCCGCTAGTTCCCCTCCTCTGCCTCATTACACTCGGCGCGCGAGAGGGAGAAGTCTATTTCCGTTCCAACAATTCGCCTTTTCTAGACCTTGCGACCCAGCCTTGCGTAATACTTCTCGACAGGAATCAGCTTGTACTAGAAATCCCAGTGAGTCACGTCTCTCGATATACCCTAACTGACGAAAACTCCGTAAAATTCCGTAATCAGATAATTTTCTATGATATCGTCGTTCGTAATAATTTGCTGGATAGCGTTTTCTAAGACATAGAAAACCTATCTGAATGCTAATAATTTTTATAAAATGCTCCGAAAATACCTTAATAATAATTATAATAATAATAAATTACCATGAAAAATTCTCTTGGCTGAACAATTTGCCGCGTAAATAAATATAGAATGGCTTCCTACTGACTTATGCCAGTTGCATAAAACCCCTCGAAAAACACGTTACAATACGGGGCCATACAGTGTATTTGTGCAAGGACAAGGGGATCAGAGACTCGGAAATTTACACCCCATGGCTTTGGGACGCATCTTTTTTGAACAGAAAATTCCTGGCATTCAATCCATTCAAAGAAAAGGACGTAACAGGGTGCAGGTGGTATTTGACACACGTCTGCATGCCAACTCCTTTTTACGACACCCCATTCTCCAGGCTAAACAGTTAGATGCATTTATTCCGTCTGCTAACATACAGCGTGTGGGGCTTATACGGGGCGTGGATACTGCCCTAACGGAAGCTGAAATTTTACAATACTTACAATCCCCCGTCCCGATCGTTCGTATTCAACGGTTATACCGAAAAAAGGATAATAATGGCGTCATGGATCGTATCCCTACTGGAACAGTTAAAATCCACTTTGAAGCCCAACGTTTACCCGAGTTTGTTTCCATCTTTAATGTTTTGCTTGAAGTGCAATTATTTATATTCTCTCCAACTCAATGTGTGAAGTGTCTTCGCTTTGCACACATCCAGCAACATTGCCGTGCGCGAACCCCTAAATGTGGTCGCTGCGCAGGTCCCCATGATACGACTGGCTGTCAGTCTGTTGTCTTAAAATGTGCCAATTGTGACAGTAATCATCTTGCGACATCATTGACTTGTCCGGAACGGCTTAAACAGGAAGCAATAAAGAAACAAATGTGTACGGAGAATAAATCCTATCACGAAGTGATTAACAGTATGAGACCCCCCCCTTTCCAGCCTCAAAATTTGCCACAACAGTTCCCCCCACTCACTCAATTCCCTCAGCCACCTCCCATTCAACCACCCCGGAAACGTAAATTCACGGAGATGATCGTTCGTTCCCCCAAAACATATCAACCATTGGGATATGATAGGCAGGCGTATAATGCCATCATTTCGTCTCCCACGGCCAGCCGGATAACGCCCAGTGCGCCGCCTAGCCTTGTTGCGCCATTAACTTCCTTCCCTTCAGGCAGTAGAATAATGTCTGCAAATGATGAATATACCTCCATCTGTGAAGATTTCCATGCCCTCATACAGCTATTGGGTAACAATGCCCAGTGGAGTTCTAAGTTACAGGCCTTACGTGCCAAGGTATTACCGTTATTACCGCCTCCAGTGACTCCCATAACGATGGGGTCCATATTAGCTCGTCCCACGCCGGAAGAACTGAACTGACCTGGGCTTCTCGGTGAAAAACATTCGTAAATCAGATTGTTCGATCTTTTTCCAATCCTCCTTCCTCAAATTATCATTATCACAACCCGGTTCATAGTCGTCCTTGTTGAATTAATTCCCTTTATTATCCTGAATGTTATTGCTCCAGTGGAATTGTAGAAGTATCCTAAATAAAAAACATGAATTGCTGCAGTTAATTCACGAATATGATCCGGACATCATATTCCTACAAGAAACATGGCTTCGGTCCTCGTATAAATTTCAGATTGCTAATTATCAGGTGGAACGTCAGGATGGACCCGGATATCGAGGTATCATGACGTTATTCAAAAATAATTTACGGTACACCCCCCTTTCTACTGATTATTACATGCCTCACACGCATCATCAAACGTTCCTTGTTCAAGATCTCCATATAAGCCATATTTATTGTCCTCCTGGTATACAAGGCTCACGTAGACAATGGTATTTATATTTTCAGTTTATAAAGACATTTTCTAAACATCTTACATTGGGGGATTTTAATGCCCACCACCCCTTGTGGGGCAGTGGTCGAGTTAACCCGAAAGGACGGCACATCATTGCGGCTATTCAGGAATTACACTTACATTTATTAAATGATGCGTCACCCACCCGCCTTACCCCACCGAATAGTCCACAAAGTGCGGTGGATTTAAGTATCACTACTGTAGATATAGCCCATAAGTTGTCATGGCAGACTGTGAAGGACACGTATCAAAGTGATCATTATCCAATTATAATGGAATATGATGTCTCGAGTAATCGACATATCTCGCAGAACGTCTTTCAAGTTAAGAGGAATTTTCGGCATCTTGATTATGATTTGTTTAAACACTTTTTAGAGGACAGGCTTTCGCGGCCATTACAAAAGTCTGATAACGGTTATAATTTTTTACTAAATAATATCCGGGATTATTTTAATACATATCACCCTTATATTACAAAATCATGTCCTCAGAATAATCGTTCTGCCTTACCCTCATGGTGGGATCAAGAATGTAAACACTTAGTACGACGTCGCAAAGCGAGTTTAAAAGCTTTTCGGCACTATGGTACTTCCGCCTCCTATTTGAGATACAAGAGTCTCACCGCTCAACTCCAACGTGTCTTTAATCATAAACGACGCGAAGCGTGGAAATTATACATTACCCAATTAAGTAGTAATACGTCCCTAAATAGTATTTGGTCAGCGATTAAACATTTTACGAATACCCTTCCTCGACCCTCTCCCTCTCAACTTTCGGCGCAAGGATACCATGACTTGTATCATACTTGGACACCCGACATTGTTATTCGTATGCCTACATCATGTGCCTCTGGTTCGCTGGACCGTTTTTCCAGTTTAATGCAGCCTATTATGCGTAGCGAATTTTTACAAACATTCAGACACAAAAAATCAACAAGCCCAGGAATTGACGAAGTGACCTATACCATGATCGCTAGATTTCCCGTAAATGCTCAGGACATCATCCTTAAACTATATAATTCAAGCTTATGCACAGGGACATTTCCGGAAGATTGGAATGTTTTTCAAACTGTCCCTATTTTGAAACCCACAAAAGATGCCCGCTTAGCGAGTAATTATAGAGGTATCCAACTTGGCTCCTGTTTCCGCAAAATTTTTCAAAGTGTACTTCTCCGACGGCTGCAATGGTGTCTAGAATATTATACCCTGTTTCCTAAAACGCAATTTGCATTCAGGAAAAATCTCGGTACATCTGATCCATTAAACATTTTCTTCACCGATTTACTCCTCGCAAAAGGACAGAAAATGCATACTATAGCGATTTTCCTTGACCTAAAAAATGCGTATGATTCTGTAGATCCATTTATTCTTATTAATATACTTCGAGATATGCAATTCCCACTTCCATTCCGGTGTTTAATATATAACATGCTATGTCATCGTAAAATCATTTTAAAATCCCCAGTCGGTGTATTTGATTCCCGATACACCTCTCACGGTGTCCCGCAGGGAGATGTTTTAAGTGGGATTTTATATTTAATTTGATACTCGTACCCTAGAAACAGTCATATTACCGCACGCTCGCATCCTTCAATATGCGGACGATATTTTAATATATTGTACAAGGGACGATTTATTCGCATGTCGTCGGGATATATACACCGCCTTATCTAATGCCCATGACTGGTTTCATCAACACGGATTTGAAACTTCTGTGGGAAAAAACGCTGCGATGATCTTTACTAACAAACGACGTTACGATAGTTCTCCTATATTATATCGTCAAGGCCAAATTCCGGTGGTGACGAATGTAAAATACTTAGGAATTTACATTGACAGGAAAATGCAAGGAGAGAGACATATACAATACCTTAAGAGTCATCTTACCAGCAAAATCAATGTTCTAAAAACACTTACTCGGCGTACTTGGGGAGCAGACCCGGAACTATTATTAATAGTATATCGTAATATAATTCGTTCTGTGCTAGATTACAATTCCTTTTATTTTGATATAATGTCAAGTACTAGGCTCCTCCGATTAGATAGAATACAGTTTACTGCTTTGCGTCTCATAATAGGCGCGCTTACATCGACTCCCACAGGAGCACTTTTAGTTGAAACGGGAGAAATGTCGTTACATTATCGGCGTCAACACCTTGCGTGTATGTACCTGTTGCGTAAAATGATGATAGCAGTATCACCTATCGTTCCTAAATTACAATTATTGGAAGACTATTATACTCGTCGATTATTGCCCACAGCTTCTGTTCCCGCCTTGCTGGCCGCATATTCCATTCTTAAACAGTACCGCCATAATATATTAAAAGTTAGTCGCCTGCCTTTATATAATATTCCGTATTCCGTAGCTCATTTTCAACCGAATATCCTCCAGCATTCCTTACCCCAAATACATCAGACTTTTCCACATAACCCAGTCATCATTCCTCGCATGTTTCACGAAATAACGAGCCATTTGGCATCTTGCATTCTTTTTTATACAGATGGGTCTAAAATGGTTCACCCCTCACGTGTGGGAGCAGCCTTCTTCTCTCCCGATTTACAGATTTCATGTCAGTATACTTTACCCTCTGACGTCACGATATTTACAGCCGAAATTTTTCAATTCGCCAGACGTGTCTTTATATTAAACAACATGGTATTCGCCATTCGCTAATTTGTACAGACTCTATGAGTGTCGTTCAATCACTTCAAGACGTTCTCGAGGCTGATAATTGGTTTTTATGTCAGTTAATGCATCAATTGTACACTTTACATACTGAGGGTTTTGATGTCAGTATCATGTGGATCCCCGGCCATTCACATATTGAAGGTAATGAAATCGCTGATAAACTCGCCAAAGAAGCGGCTAATGGTACAGGTAAGGCTTATAATATCGCTATACCCATTTCTGATTTGCGTTCTATAATTCGTTCGAAGATCCAGAATGACTGGCAGGTCACGTGGACCAACTACGCAAAAACGAAAGCCAAACATTATTTTGGGATACAACCGACTATTTTAAGAAAGCCCTGGTTCCAGAGTGGTAAATACACACGACGACATATTATTACAATTATTCGTCTCCGCTTTAATCATGCATTAATGCCGGTGTATTTATTCCGTATAAAACAACGTAATGATGCCTTGTGTTCGTGTTTGCAAATGGAGGGTTCTTTAAATCATATTCTATTTCAATGTCCTCAATATGACTTTCACCGTGCAATAATGTTGCGCGATTTATATTCCCTAGGGTATACACTGCCTTTAAATGTTGCCACATTAGTTTCTAATCCTACCATTCCACTGGTCAGTAGCCTAGTATCCTTTTTTGACAACATTGATTTTAGACCTTGAACTGGTATTCCTTTTACCTGGTCCATAATCGTGACCCGGTCATGTACGTCTCTATGTTAAGTCACCAAGGTGGGTCAATTCGGTGTGAAGAGTCAAATACCAATTGTGTCCCAGTCTAGTTCCATCTGTTTTCCTTCCCCCTTTTGTCTCCACGTTACGTCATACTTTTGTTTGGTATACCCCGTTCCTCACTGGTTCTCCGCCTTTTCTCGGTAGTCGTTGTTTACCTCAAGATACGTACTTCTGAACAGTAGCAATTGGGTAAAGAGTTTACTATGCCCACTACCGTAATGCGAAGAAGAAGAAGAAGAAGAAGAAGAGTAGTACACTGCTCTGCCTTGCAAGTGAAAATAGTGTGTGAATCATTGAGTGTAGTGAAACCTAAAATAATATAAATTAGAGAAAGCAGACTGAATCAGTTTACTAAAATATCAAATACAGAACAAATAGCCACCATTAATGTTGTAAAGTTTTGAAGCCATTCTTTCAGTGTTGCCTATACGAACTGTATAATTGATTTTAGTGGTCCTATGTTGGCCATAAAAAGGAGGTAATGTATAAAGTGTACTATGTTCCCATATTAACTTATGCAGCTGAGACTTGGACCCTGACAAGCAGGCAAGAGAGTAGAATCCAAGCCAGTGAAATGAAATTCCTAAGAAGTATGATAGGAAAGACAAGGAAAGACAGAGTGAGGAATGAAGATGTTAGGAAGGAAGTTGGGATGGGAAAACTAAATGAGAGAATTGAGAAGAATAAACTAAGGTGGTTTGGACATGTAAAGAGGATGGAGGAAAATAGAATACCAACACAGATGCTGGAGGCAAAGTGCAAGGGTAAGAGAGCAAGGGGAAGACCTAGAACAAGGTGGATTGATTCAGTGAAGAACAGCGTAAGAAAAAGAAATCTGGACTGGGACAAGATCGTGGAAAAAGAATGGTGGAAGGAAAGAGGAAAGTGGAGATAAGATGGCGGCTGAGTAAGAGTGGCGTGTTGTTCAGCTCCCGAACTTTGTGTATTATTTTGTGTACTAATCTGAATATTTTGCAACTACAGCAAAGAAAAGTCTTCCTTTTAATTACTTTGACAAACTGAGTGTGCGTTGCTTAATCAGTGTACCATCGTTTATCCGTGTAATCGTTGTTTATTGAAGTGAGCTGTGTCACCAAGAAACATGCCGACCTGCGCCTTCTGTGACAAGGAGCTGGGGAAGAAGAAGGTACAGTGTGTAGCGTGTGAAAAGTGGAATCATACGAAATGCATGGAAGAAAGAAATGGCGAGTGTTGTGTGAAAGCTGCGCCGAGTTATTCATTGGAGAATATCGTAAAACTCCTATTAGAAATGCAGGCAGAAATCAGGGAGATGAAGCAACAACAACAATCTCGGGAGCAGGACCTCACAAAATCTCTGAACTTTTGCCATGAGGGAGTAGATGAAAATGCGAAGAGTATCAAACAGCACGATACTCATCTGAAGGAAATCTCGCAGCAGGTTCTATCCCTACAACAAGAGAACACTGATCTCAGGGCCCGTGTGAAGACATTGGAGACTCGCCTCTCGGATGGAGAGCAGTATTCACGCCGTAACACTGTGGAGATATTTGGGGTCCCTGAAACTAAAAATGAAGACGTGCTCGAGACCGTTAAAGCCGTTGGCAGGGCAATGGACATGAACATTGACAATCTGATGGTGGACGCATGTCATCGCTTGCCTAAGCGACCAGATCAGCCTCATGGTGGAATCATTGTGAAATTTGTCCGGCGGTTCGACAAGGAAGACTTCATGTTTCGAAGGCGTGTGAAGCGTAACCTGTCCACCAAGCACATGGGGCTTTCTGGAGACAACATAATCTATATAAATGAAAGTCTGTCACCTGAGAAGAAGAAACTGCTGGCTCTATCGCGGAACTTCAAGAGGGAACACGGCTACAAGTTCTTATGGGTACGTAACGGTGTGATAAAACTCAGGAAGAGTGAGGGGTCAAATATTTATATCATAAATGACAGTAATGATCTCAGGAAGCTATCATAATTCGTGACAACCCGTAAGGTCTCATTTGAATTACCTTGTAAGGTCTATAGTGATTGTACACTGAGAGTACTGGAGGGTCACTGTCAGATTATTTCTGGACAGTTTCTTGAGCCTTTCTCTTTCCTTGCCCCATTGTTTCGCCTAACGGAAATCCCTACTAATGGCCTAGCCTCACTGCAGGTGCCTCTCTTCTCATTTAAGTAAAATGTCTTCTTCTTATAAATCGCTAAATTTATATTATCAAAATTGTAGGGGTTTGAGAACTAAAACTACTCAGTTTTATACAAATATGACCAGCGAGAGCTACGGTATAGTGGTTTTAACAGAATCTTGGCTTATTTCGTCAATCTATTCGTCTGAACTCTTTGATGAGAGGTATGCTGTATTTAGAAATGATCGTGACGAAAATATAACCGGCAAGAGGCTAGGTGGGGGTGTAGTCCTCGCTGTCCATAACAAGTATAAAGCTGTGGAGATTGACCTGGGTCTGGAAACGGAAGTCCTTTGTGTGAAACTCTTCATAGACAACTATTTTACCATAGTTATCTGTTCTGTTTACTTTCCGCCGGAGTCGAAGGCAGAGAAATACGAGGAATTTTACACAAGTATAGAATCGAACTCACTCATAAGCAACAATCCTGTTCTTATTTTGGGAGACTTTAACATTCCAGAAATAACCCCAACATTTGATTTAAAAACAGGATCTCGGCTTTCTACCTCCTTAAATAATTTTATAAATATGATGAACTTGAAAAGTTTTAATAATATCGTGAATGTGAATAATAGAACACTTGATCTAGTACTGTCCACCATCTCCTCTATTGCTGTCAATAGAGAGGAACAACCCCTTGTACCGGAAGACAATAATCATCCCCCCTTAAACATTAATGTACGATACTGGCAGAGAGAAGTTCGACACAATATTCACCAAACTCATACATACAATTTTAAAAAGGCTAATTTTGAACAACTTTATATAAAATTACAAGAAGTGGATTGGAGTGTTCTCTCGCAATTTTCCCACGTAGACGAGGCGGTAGATAATTTTTATTCCCGTTTCTATCAGGCTCTGGATTCTAGTGTACCTGTAAGCACTAGTAAGAGGACCAAACTGTATCCATGCTGGTTTAATTTTGATATAATAAAAAGCATCCGAAGAAAATCTTACCATCGAAAGAAAATGCGTAGGGAACAGGCCAACAAGGACTTTCATTGCGAAAAGTTTAAAGAGCTCAGGAAAATTCTAAAACGTGATATTCAATCCGCCTACCGGCAATACGTACGTAATGTCGAAAATGCAATCGGAGAGGACACGAATCGCCTCTGGGCATTTATTCGATACAAGAAACGATCCCCGGCAATTCCCGTAATGAAAATTAATGGGGAAATATTAGAAAATGATAAGCAGATAGGCAACGGTTTTGCAGATTATTTCTCGTCGGTTTATTCCAAGGAATGCGCCAAGTATGACAATTTAGGCGCAAGTGACCAGGACATACACCCATTGCTTGATGTACTGGATTCTAAACAGATTAGTATTTCTGATGTTAAGAATGCGATACTAAAAATAAATCAAAAGAAAGCCGCTGGCCCAGACCTAATTCCTCCATACATAATCAAAGGCTGTGCAGAGGTGCTGGCCTATCCTTTAACTATAATATTTAATATAGCCATTCAAACTGGTACTTTTCCCAGTCGTTGGAAAATTACCAGGGTAAGTCCCATACATAAGTCTGGACATAAGTCTGATTTTGATAATTACAGACCCGTGGCAATACTGTCAGCCATTGCAAAGCTCTTTGAACAATTGTTATATCCGCACATATTTCAGCACGTACAGTACATTATAAGTGACTTTCAACATGGGTTCATGCCTAAAAGATCAACAGTAACTAATCTAATGGAGTTTACTCACAAAGTATCAGCAGCAATGGACAAAGGAAGTCAAGTTGATGTAATTTATACAGATTATGCGAAGGCATTCGATAAGGTAGATCATGATATCCTCTTAAATAAGTTAGCATATTATGGCTTCTCTTACAATTTGCTGAAGTTGTTCACCTCATATCTCAGTGAACGAAAACAGTTTGTTGCTTGCAATGGATGTGAATCCTATTCATACTATGCCCGATCAGGCGTCCCACAAGGTTCAAACCTAGGCCCTCTATTATTCTTACTGCTTATCAATGATCTTACAAGGTTTATTAAATATTCGAACGTTTTGTTATTTGCGGACGATGTCAAAATTTTTAGAAATATTCAGACAGAGCAGGACTGTCAATTACTACAAGAAGATCTCAATAATGTGGCATCCTGGAGTAAATTAAATCGCTTGAACCTTAACATAAAGAAATGCTCAGTTATGAAGTTTACTAGAAACAAATTTCAGGTGATGTTTCGGTACCGGATATTGGATGCGTATCTCACTATTAACAATTCTATCAAAGACCTAGGAGTCCATTTTGATTCAAAGCTAACATTTTCATTGCACACTCATGAAATGGTAGCTAGTGCTTATAAAATGCTAGGCTTTATAAGAAGAAATTCTAAAGATTTCGTCAACCCAAAAAGTATAAAATTATTGTTCAATTATTTTGTTAGAAGCAGATTAGAATATGCATCCAGCATCTGGAATCCCTGGTACTTGAACCACATTAGTGAAATTGAAATGGTTCAGAATAAATTCCTAAGATATCTGCAGTATAAAATGACGGGTATTTATCCGAAATATGATAGCTATGGAAATCTTCTAAGTTACCTGAATTATACATCTCTGGCTAACAGACGAAAAATTGCAATTCTTGTTTTTGTCTTCAAAGTATTCAATAACCTTTTGTATAGTCCGTATTTAATATCACAGTTTAATTTACGTGTCCCACCTCCATCAACTCGACCTAAGTTTATTACATTTTACTGCCCAAGAACTAGAACTGAACAGCATAAACATTCCCCAATAATAAGTGCTATTCAATTATACAATGAACATTCAATAGCAAACAACCTCGACTTATTCAGTTACACATATAGTTCCTTTGTTTCTGCCTGCTGTGCGATCACATGAACTCGTACATTCCACCTACCAATTATCTGCACAGTATTATTATATTTTCGTATTTAGTTGTAGAATTAATTTGCATTACAATCTCAGCATTATGTCTGTCAATTATACTATAATTTGATAGAATTGTGTAACCAAATGTACATGTGTTTCTTTTTATTAGGCATATGCCTGTTAGAAGCACAATAAATCCAAATAAATAAATAAATAAATAAATAAATAGAAGTGCCATAAATACCCCGACCTGGCAGGAGCTGGATAAGGGGAAATGATGATGATGATATGTAGGCCATAAAATATAAAATAACGATCTCAAGAATAAAACAGATAAAATAAAGATTCTACACGACTCACACATGAGAATCTTAACCAAAATAAATAAAAGTATCCTTATTTTTATAATAGTGATCATAAACTAATACATGCAATTTCTTTTTCCAGGAGTGTTATTTACATATTATACTGTATACATTGTACACCACCCAGTCATTGGGCATATTCGTGTGGACCAACTGAAGAGTTAAAAATAACCATTAATGTTACCCTTTCTATAATAAATATTAAATTGTAACTCAATATCAATATCCTGGCAGGTATCAGTTATGTCCTATTGTTTAAAGACATTTTAAAAGCAGTTGAATTATCTGTAGGTTTCTTTTATGATAGGCCTACCTTAAATAAAATAAGTTCACACCTTTGACTTCAACAATCCTACAATTGACATTAATAGGTGAGCCATGGCCAGGCTATCGGATTCACTGGACACCACGTCCCTTCACTCAGGAGGCCATAGCCCTTAAGCAACGAGTACGTTTACACTATCACCCATGTGAATTCGGTTCATTGTTACATTGCGATGCGGCCACGTCTAGGGAATTTTTAGGGATCTCAGTGACGTCACCGTGATGTCGCGGCTGACGTAATGATGCTTTGCCTGCGGGGAGTCGCTTTGGATGCTTGTCAGCTGATTAGTACGTCAGTTTCGCGCGCGGTTTTGTTCGAAGAGGTCGTCCATTTTTTTTTTCACCTGTTAGCGTTTGGTAAACATAATTTTAACAAATATTATTCCTGTGAATAACCTATAGAACAAGGTTTTGATATTAGCAGTGTCGTGTGCGTGATTGTGTTGGCGATTTGTAATAAAACTGTTGAATTCCTGAATTCGTTGTATTCAAATAAAATGTCGTTCCGTGTTACGTGTGGTCGAAAAATACTGGTTTTGCCTGTACATGTGGAATGATACGAACTGTGAAAACTATCAGCGAGTTTTTTATGTTGTTCATATATTTATTTTGGTTTTTGCATTTAATTGAAAAGTTGTACTGTGTTCTTCTAAAGCCATAGATAAAGTCATTTGTCTAAACGATAATATTACGTCAGGCAATGTGGGAGTGAGGGGATACGCCTGGGTAAAATAGAGAAAAATTGGCATTTACAAGAACACTTGCAAAGGCATAGCCTATGGCTATAAGTCTTTTGTACCAGACATATATTGGTCTGTTTTTACGTTTCATACAGTATGTTTGTGTGGCGTTATTAGACAGTCTGTAATGGATGATGATTTCTAATTAGTATTTTCAGTCAATATTGGAAAACCTAAAAATACCAAACTTTTCTTTGGGGGAGGAAAAACCTTTATTCACCACAATATTTTATACGGAAATTAGAATGCTTTAGTTTTTTGGTTGTTTTTTTGTATGTTATCGTATTTGTGTTTCTGCATTTGTAGCCAACATTGGAAAAAAATTAACATATCTTGCTATACACAATTCGTGTTGTAGTTTTTTATAATGCTTATTTCTGTCATTGAGTTGTCACCACCCAAAATAATATATAATCAATTTTTTTCCGTAAGCTTGCCAGAGAAGCATTTCGTAAAGTCATTGATAATATCACAGAAGCCGACAATTTTATAATTAACAATTTCAAATAATTACGATATGTATCATAATATGTAATTGAGCTATATATGCCAATTTTAGATTTCGATGCAGAAAATTGAAATTCTCAATTTAAATCGCGAAATTTTTCTACGCATCGGAATCTTTAATTGAGCTATGCAGGTCAATTGCAGATATCGATGCACGTTTTTTTAATTATGAAATTACAATAATTATGATGTGTATCGGAATCTGTAATTGATCTACGTAGGCCAATTATAGATTTCGATGCGAAAAATTATAAGTATCAATTGAAATCGCGAAATTTTTCTATGCATCGGAATCTTTAATTGAGCTGTGTAGGTCAATTACAGATTTCGATGCACACCTCGTTTCGAAGGATTTTGTGTTTCCCCACCCAAAAACCCCTATTACCCAGGCTTTTCCCGTAAGCTTGCCAGAGGAGTGATGTCGTTGATGACGTCATGGTAGACGTCATTTTGTTTTTAGGGGAATTTTATACGCGGCCGCATCGCAATGTAAAATTATCCCGTGAATTCAAAGGTCCTACCCTATGTATAGTTTTGTTGGAAAATTATGCACATTAAAAGTGTTTTGAGTCCATTGATAGCCTGGTCCCATGGCCTTGCATGTTAATTTGCATAATAACCCCAGCCGGTTAAAACTTTCTTATTGGTTATGACCGAATGCCATTCATGACACTACGCGATTTCTTAGGTGAAAAATTCCACTATGCAATCACCAGGATTCGAACTTCAGCTGTCCAGGTGAAAGGCAAGAAGCTACACCACTGCACCATCATGCCATCTCCACCCTAACACACACAATGATTCTGAAGTAAGAAAAGGGATTAATTTAATAACATGTTTGTCCTTCACTTGCACGTAGACTCTGTAAGAAGTAAATGATCTCGCCTACATCATTACACAGTGGTGTGGATTGAGGAGCAATAATGATGACCAGTTGATGCTTCATCAAGCCTGCTAGTCGAGTCATGTCAAGAGAAGGAAGTTTATAGTTTTACGTGACCGGTTATCTCGCGATCATGAGCCATGGGTCAAGAGAAGGAAACAGATTGCAAAATTGCCTTACTGCTGGGATTGGAGGCTTCCTGTTTACCCCCTCGCCCCTTTGTATTAGATAAACAATAAGAGTTTTGTCATACAGACTTGTGCGCTTTCCTTATATTACATGAACAATTTGTCGCCTAGTTATATTTAAGGGGTACCTTCTACTTAAATATGAGTTATCTTACCAGGGACTCCAATAGTGTTGATGCAGACCCATAACAAACAAACAAAAATTAAACTGAGGGTATATTTGATTATACACAAAATTTTAGCCAAAAATTCAAAATGTTTGGACACAGAGTTATTTTATTTATAGAAATCAAAGATAAGTAAAAAAGAAATTTCTTCAAGATGTTACTGATTAATAGAACTCTTTTGTAGCCGATAAATACTGTGAAAATTATGTTTGTTAATTATGTACAAAATTACCAGTCCATGGTTATTAAAATTGAAATATGGTAGCAAGATTCCACATGACTTCTCAAGTGCAAATATTGCCACTTTCATATTAATCAGACAAAAATATTTTTAAATCAAAAGTTGTCCTAAACTCATCCCAACAAACTTCATATCTAAGAATTTTAACAAATGTTTGTTATTTGAGTCTTCAGTCTTTTGACTGGTTTGATACAGATCTCCATGCCTCCCTGTCCTGAGCTAATCGTTTCATCTCTACATAGCTACCACACCCTACATCCGAGGCAATCTGTTTAACATATTCTAACCTTGGTCTACCCCTACAGTTCTTGTCCTCGACCCTTCCTTCCATAACTAAGCTTGCTATTCCTGGGTGTCTTAGTATGTGTCCTACTAACCTATCTCTTCTCTTCATTAGCAGTCGCCAGAAACATCTCCTCTCCCACTCGTCTTAATACCTCTTCGTTTGTAACCCTATCTACCCATCTGATCTTCATCATTCTCCTGTAATACCACATTTCAAATGCTTCAATTCTCCTCTTTTCTGCTGCACCAATAGTCCAAGTTTCACTTCCATAGAGCGCCACGCTCCAGACAAAGGCTTTCAAAAATGACTTCCTAATACCTAAATCTATATTCGATGTCAACAGATTCCTTTTTTGTAGAAATGCTTTCCTTGCCTGAGCCAACCTACCTTTTATATCCTCTTTGCTTCGTCCATCACTGGTTATTCTGCTTCCTAAATAACAGAAGTCTCCTACTTCCTTCAGCTTTTCACCTGCTAATTTGATCTCCATAGAGGTTTCTGGTTTATTTTTGCTGCATTCCAGTATTTTTGTTTTACATTTATTAATTTTCACCATGAATTCTTTCCGTAAGACGGAGTCCATACCATTCAAAAACTCATTCAAATCCTCAGGCTTGTCGGCCAAGATGACGATGTCATCAGCAAATCTCCGAGTTGAAATTATTTTTCTTGAATCTTCACTCCCACTTTAAATTTTTCTCCAATTACCTTCATTGCTTGTTCAATGTAGAGATTGAAAAGTATGGGTGATAAGTTGCAGCCTTGCCTTACACCTTTCTGAATACCAGCTTCTCTCTCATGTCCTTCAGCTCGAATGACTGCTGTCTGGTTTCTGTATAGATTGTATATCACCCTCCTATCCCTAAGGGATTAATAAAATGCATTATTATTATTATAGATTTCAAAATGTCAAACAATTTAGTCCAATCAACGTTATCAAAAGCCTTTTCTAAGTCTACAAATGCCATGAACGTTCTCTTATCTTTCCTTATTCTACCTTCCAAAATCAGCCTAAGACTTACTGTCGACCAAAATATTATGTGTACTCAAGTTTGAAGGTTGTTTGTGAAGTAACCAATAGACCTACATAAAATCCAATAGCATCATAATTTTCGTCGTTCTATTTTACGTTATTTCATGTAGATTTGGAATTTTTAATTTATATTTTAATATTTTTTTATCGTAGTTGGAACACAAAAAGTGCCCGTTTTAAGCGTGTTTCAACCATGCGTCACATTTAGGAATTATTACCTCACACACCCGTCATCAGATCAAATCCAAATTTTAACACAATATACATTGGAATGTTGTATAACTGGTTTATTAATTACAACATTTTGTGTGTCCAAGAAACAAAGTTGTTATCATTTTTGTAAGGTAACTTTTTCTCGGCTCGGGGTGGTTGGAAAATGTAGCTCTTGGTTGCGTTGTAATCCTTATACATCAAAAAGGTATGCTGTATGATTGTGAAATACGTAAATTAATTCACTTATTTTATATCGGTTTGTATTTGTACGGGGAATTAAGACATGGTTCACCAGCTAACCGCTCCGGTGAAAGCTGTACAACGTTGCCAAGATGGGCTCCATCACGCGTCATGGCGCGCCTTGCTCGGAAGTGATGGGTTCCATATCAGCAACGCTGTACAGCATTTCCCCGAGCGGCTAGCAGGTGAACCATGTCTTAATTCCCCGTACAAATACAAACCGATATAAAATAAGTGAATTAATTTATGTATTTCACAGTCATACAGCATAACCTTTTGATGTATAAGGATTACAACGCAACCAAGAACTACATTTTCCAACCACCCCGAGCCGAGAAAAAGTTATCTTACAAAAATGATAACTTTCGTTCTAGAACTCACAAAATTTTGAAATTAATTAACCAGTTATACAACATTCCAATGTATACTGTGTTAAAATTTGGATTCGATCTGATGACGGGTTTGTGAGATAATAATTTTTAAATATGACGCATGGTTGAAACACACTTAAAAACGGGCACTTTTTGTGTTTTGACTGCGATAAAAATTATTAAAATATAAATTAAAAATTCCAAACCTACATGAACTAACGTAAAATAGAACTATGAAAATGATGATGTTTTTGGATTTTATGTACGTGTATTGGTTACTTCACATACAACCTTCAAACTCGAGTGCACATAATATTTTGGTCGACAGTAGTACAGCTTCCCTTGTTCCTACATTTCTCCTGAAACCAAACTGGTCTTCACCCTACTCCGTTTCTATCTGGCTTTCTCTTAAAATTGTATAATGGCTTAGTCGAATAACACGTTCTATGTAAATGCTTTATGTACTAAAAAATCATGAATAAGAAGGAAAATTGAATTTGAGTTTCACAAACTTGTAAGCTCAACTAATTATATTTTTAATTTTAATTTTGTTTTCCATGAGAAAATGTTTTATATGCATTTTCAGGTTTGCATGATTTCCTTTAAATTCTTTTAATTTAAGTTAATTGGGAGAATGTTATATAATTTTGGTGAGAAATACAGAAAGTTACGTTTAGCTATACTTAAAATAGAGTGATTCTCTGTAATACTTCTGGTTTCATATCCGTGACTTACAACTTGTATTCTATTTCTAGCTTTAAAAATGTATTTATATTTCAAGAGCATACAATTAAGCCTCCGTGGCTTAGGCGGCAGCACGCTGGCCTCTCACCGCTGGGTCCGTGGTTCAAATCCCAGTCACTCCATGTGGGATTTGTTCTGGACAAAGCGGAGGCAGACAGGTTTTTCTCCGGGTACTCCGGTTTTCCCAGTCACAAATTTCATTCCAGCAACACTCTCCACTATCATTTCATTTGTCATTTATTTAATCATTGCCCAAGGGGAGTGCGACAGGCATCGGCAGCCGGCACAGTTCATATCCTCGCCGCTAGATGGGGGCTTCATTCATTCCATTCACTGACCCGGTCGGTCGACTGGAAGCAGGCTGTGGATTTTCATTTTCAAGAGCATACAATATTGCTTAATGTTGAAGACCCTTGTTTCAGCATACAGTCTCATAATTTGATATAATCTATCTTTCTTCAACATTATTCGCAGTATGAGATTCTGCACTATCTGAACACTTTTTAGTACATTTCCATAGGCACCTCCCCAGGCAAGAATACCATATGAAAGAACTGACTGGACTAGAGCATGGTAGATGTCTCTTATAAATTTGTAATTGACAATATGTTTTAAGCTGTGAAATATATAGATTCTCCTTCTTATTTTACTTGTAAGGTGTTTGCATTGGCTTTTCCATTTCATGTCACTATATATAAATAATCCCCAATATTTAACTGTATCCACTTTAGCTATTTTAAGACAGTCACAGTTCTGATTACAGTTCAAAGTATGTATTTTAGTTCATTAAAATCATCTTCAACTGACTTTAAACTGAATCTTACCAACTTTGATTTATATTTAAAAAGAGTTCATTAACATCTAGCCATATCTTCAACATTTTCAATGTGGGCCAGTCCATGCTGGGTGCAAGCACACTAATTGGAAATATGTTCTAGATGCATATGTGCTAGTTCTGGACAACCCTAAATGATACTTTTCTTGGTGCTATACTCTGTATTACCAATAATGAACGCTGACAGCTGTCAAAGCTAGTACGTGGGGAAATGCTGTGTTGTCTCTGAGGCAGATCACGACTCATAACATTCCAAGAGGCTTGCAGGAAGACACAAATAATGGGGAAGTTAGCCCCCCTGCCTAGCGGTCTAATGACCGTGACAAGTCAAAGCACAGTAGAACACTGAGTCAAACCATGTGCTCTCTGCTGTGTCTGCATACATTGCAACACTGCTCGCTGATGCTATGGAAACCGTTACCCCTTTCGTCTCCACTCCTCACCTCACCCTTCACAGCTTTCACCGTTCATCTTTTGTAAATCAGAGTACAGTTGCGCACATTGCCTGCGCAGCATTTAGTTCTCACGGATCTGTCCAGGTGTAGCCTTTCTATTTCCTGTTATTGTTTTGTTGCCTTTTTACGCCGGGCTCCTAACCTAACCTCAAACCTGGCTCACCGACCCTTGTCATTTTAATTGAGTTCCACAACAAGCACATGTAAACGGTATCAGCAAGTTACTGCAAGTTTTTGATGAAAGTCTGGTAAAGAAAACTTGTGCAAGTTCTCTTGCTAGTGTAAATGCAGCTTTAGGGGATTGAGAAGGCTAGCCTATATTTATTTATTTATCCTAGATCTGATACTGTAATCTTACTTAGCAAATATTAGAAATTGAAGTAACTTTTTATTACAGGCGACAAAATAGTTCGGCTGTTATATAGGAGAGCAGATACGCACCAAACTTTGAGAAAGCAACTACTGTTAATCCATGTGGGAGTGAATTTTCACACACCGGTGTAGGAAACGTTTCATCACAATGTCAATACCACACCGAACCGAAAGGCGCTGCGGGTAACTTTCCGCATATCCAATGCAATAAACGTCTTAAAACTAACTAAATGAACACAACACCGTACAAATCAGGGCCATACATCGCAAATTCGATTATTCCACTTAGTACATGGGAGGGGAATCGAATCCCGAACTTGAAGGGCGCTACGGGTGACTTTTCGCATATCCAATGCAAAAAATGTCTTAATACTAATTAAATCAACACGACACCATACCGATCGGGGCCATCCATCGCAATTTCGATTATTCCAGTTAGTACATGGGAGGGGAATCGAATCCCGAACATCAAGGGCACTACGGCTGATTTTTCGCATAACCACGGCAAGAACGAAGAAAATATACAAACACAAAAATAGACCAAACATGTGGTATTCGTCAATTAAGCCTCGGTTAAAAATACGGGTTAGTTATTGTTGTATGAAAGGACGGAACTGCGAAGTCATCTGCCATAATGATATATGCTATATTTAAGAGTAGCCTACTGTCACAGGCAAAGCATCCATTAGCATCAATGTAAATAGAACTTATACTTTATTCTCTCCAATTTCAGATAACCTGTATTATTGAGGTGACTTGTTATAGTCTGTTTAATTGCATTTCAAGTTAGGATTGGGAAGGAGGCGACCGTGACCCTACGAAAGACACCATCCAGGCACCAAGACGCTACGGGCACGGCAACACAAAACCGAACTGATCCAGGATTTGGGCCTACATCGCAAATCGAATTTACCACAGACTTCGGGAAAGCGAATCGAACACTGAAATATAAACTGCGCTACAGGTAACTATTCGTATATCCGATGTAAGATACGTATTAATACTAAAGTTATCAACACAATACCGTACAGATCCGGATCACAAATCGCAGATTCGAATTTATAATCTACTACGGGATTTGGATTGGAACCCTCGACCCTCCAGGGCGCTACAGGTGGCTTTTTGAAAATCCGATGTAAGAAACGACTGAATACTAATTTAATCAACACAATACAGAATCGATCCGGGTCGCAAATCGCAGATTCGAATTTACAAACATCTACAGGATTTGGATTCGAACCCACGACCCTCCAGGGCGCTACAGGTGGCTTTTTGAAAATCCGTTGTAAGAAACGACTAAATACTAATTTAAACAACACAATACTGAATCGATCCGTGTCGCAAAGCGCGGTTTCGAAATTTCAAACCTCTTCCAGATTTGGATTCGAACCCACGACCCTCCAGGGCGCTACAGGTGACTTTTCGAAAATCCGTTGTAAGAAACATCTGAATACTAATTTAATCAACACAATACCGAATCAATCCGGGTCGCATATCGCAGATTCGAATTTAAAAACATCTACCGGATTTCGATTCGAACCCACGACCCTCCTGGGCGCGACAGGTGACTTTTTGAAAATCCGATGAAAGAAATGTCAGAATACTAATTTAATCACCAAAATACCGAATCGATCCGAGTCGCAAAGCGCAGATTCGAATTTTCAAACATCTTCCAGATTTGGATTCGAACCCACGGCCCTCCAGGGAGCTACAGGTGACTTTTCGAAAATCCGATGTAAGAAATGTCAGAATACTAATTTAATCACCACAATACCAAATCGATCCGAGTCGCAAAGCGCAGATTCAAATTTTCAAACCTCTTCCAGATTTGGATTCGAACCCACGACCCTCCAGGGAGCTACAGGTGACTTTTCGAAAATACGGTGTAAGAAACTTGTGATTACTAATTTATTCAACACAATACCGTACCCATATGGATCACATATCACAGATTCGAATTTACAAACATCTATTGGATTTGGATTCGAACCCACGACCCTCCAGGGCGCTACAGGTGGCTTTTTGAAAATCCGATATAAGATATGACTAAATACTAATTTAATCAACACAATACCGAATCGATCCGGGACGCAAATCGCAGATTCGAATTTACAAACCTCTTCCAGATTTGGATTCGAATCAAGGACCCTCCAGGGCACTACAGCTGACTTTTCGAAATTCCGATGTAAGAAATGCCTGAAAACTAATTTATTCAACGCAATACCGCACCGATATGGATCACATATCGCAGATTCGAATTTACAAACATCTACTGGATTTGGATTCGAACCCACGACCCTCCAGGGCGCTACAGGTGGCTTTTTGAAAATCCGATGTAAGAAACGACTAAATACTAATTTAAACAACACAATACCGAATCGATCCGGGTCGCAAATTGCAGATTCGAATTTACAACCTCTTCCAGATTTGGATTCGAACCCACGACCCTCCAGGGCGCTACAGGTGACTTTTCGAAAATCCGTTGTAAGAAACATCTGAATACTAATTTAATCAACACAATACCGAATCAATCCGGGTCGCATATCGCAGATTCGAATTTAAAAACATCTACCGGATTTCGATTCGAACCCACGACCCTCCTGGGCGCGACAGGTGACTTTTTGAAAATCCGATGAAAGAAATGTCAGAATACTAATTTAATCACCAAAATACCGAATCGATCCGAGTCGCAAAGCGCAGATTCGAATTTTCAAACATCTTCCAGATTTGGATTCGAACCCACGGCCCTCCAGGGAGCTACAGGTGACTTTTCGAAAATCCGATGTAAGAAATGTCAGAATACTAATTTAATCACCACAATACCAAATCGATCCGAGTCGCAAAGCGCAGATTCAAATTTTCAAACCTCTTCCAGATTTGGATTCGAACCCACGACCCTCCAGGGAGCTACAGGTGACTTTTCGAAAATACGGTGTAAGAAACTTGTGATTACTAATTTATTCAACACAATACCGTACCCATATGGATCACATATCACAGATTCGAATTTACAAACATCTATTGGATTTGGATTCGAACCCACGACCCTCCAGGGCGCTACAGGTGGCTTTTTGAAAATCCGATATAAGATATGACTAAATACTAATTTAATCAACACAATACCGAATCGATCCGGGACGCAAATCGCAGATTCGAATTTACAAACCTCTTCCAGATTTGGATTCGAATCAAGGACCCTCCAGGGCACTACAGCTGACTTTTCGAAATTCCGATGTAAGAAATGCCTGAAAACTAATTTATTCAACGCAATACCGCACCGATATGGATCACATATCGCAGATTCGAATTTACAAACATCTACTGGCTTTGGATTCGAACCCACGACCCTCCAGGGCGCTACAGGTGGCTTTTTGAAAATCCGATGTAAGAAACGACTAAATACTAATTTAAACAACACAATACCGAATCGATCCGGGTCGCAAATTGCAGATTCGAATTTACAACCTCTTCCAGATTTGGATTCGAACCCACGACCCTCCAGGGCGCTACAGGTGACTTTTCGAAAATCCGTTGTAAGAAACATCTGAATACTAATTTAATCAACACAATACCGAATCAATCCGGGTCGCATATCGCAGATTCGAATTTAAAAACATCTACCGGATTTCGATTCGAACCCACGACCCTCCTGGGCGCGACAGGTGACTTTTTGAAAATCCGATGAAAGAAATGTCAGAATACTAATTTAATCACCAAAATACCGAATCGATCCGAGTCGCAAAGCGCAGATTCGAATTTTCAAACATCTTCCAGATTTGGATTCGAACCCACGGCCCTCCAGGGAGCTACAGGTGACTTTTCAAAAATCCGATGTAAGAAATGTCAGAATACTAATTTAATCACCACAATACCCAATCGATCCGAGTCGCAAAGCGCAGATTCAAATTTTCAAACCTCTTCCAGATTTGGATTCGAACCCACGACCCTCCAGGGAGCTACAGGTGACTTTTCGAAAATACGGTGTAAGAAACTTGTGATTACTAATTTATTCAACACAATACCGTACCCATATGGATCACATATCACAGATTCGAATTTACAAACATCTATTGGATTTGGATTCGAACCCACGACCCTCCAGGGCGCTACAGGTGGCTTTTTGAAAATCCGATATAAGATATGACTAAATACTAATTTAATCAACACAATACCGAATCGATCCGGGACGCAAATCGCAGATTCGAATTTACAAACCTCTTCCAGATTTGGATTCGAATCAAGGACCCTCCAGGGCACTACAGCTGACTTTTCGAAATTCCGATGTAAGAAATGCCTGAAAACTAATTTATTCAACGCAATACCGCACCGACATGGATCACATATCGCAGATTCGAATTTACAAACATCTACTGGATTTGGATTCGAACCCACGACCCTCCAGGGCGCTACAGGTGACTTTTCGAAAATCCGTTGTAAGAAACATCTGAATACTAATTTAATCAACACAATACCGAATCAATCCGGGTCGCATATCGCAGATTCGAATTTAAAAACATCTACCGGATTTCGATTCGAACCCACGACCCTCCTGGGCGCGACAGGTGACTTTTTGAAAATCCGATGAAAGAAATGTCAGAATACTAATTTAATCACCAAAATACCGAATCGATCCGAGTCGCAAAGCGCAGATTCGAATTTTCAAACATCTTCCAGATTTGGATTCGAACCCACGGCCCTCCAGGGAGCTACAGGTGACTTTTCGAAAATCCGATGTAAGAAATGTCAGAATACTAATTTAATCACCACAATACCAAATCGATCCGAGTCGCAAAGCGCAGATTCAAATTTTCAAACCTCTTCCAGATTTGGATTCGAACCCACGACCCTCCAGGGAGCTACAGGTGACTTTTCGAAAATACGGTGTAAGAAACTTGTGATTACTAATTTATTCAACACAATACCGTACCCATATGGATCACATATCACAGATTCGAATTTACAAACATCTATTGGATTTGGATTCGAACCCACGACCCTCCAGGGCGCTACAGGTGGCTTTTTGAAAATCCGATATAAGATATGACTAAATACTAATTTAATCAACACAATACCGAATCGATCCGGGACGCAAATCGCAGATTCGAATTTACAAACCTCTTCCAGATTTGGATTCGAATCAAGGACCCTCCAGGGCACTACAGCTGACTTTTCGAAATTCCGATGTAAGAAATGCCTGAAAACTAATTTATTCAACGCAATACCGCACCGATATGGATCACATATCGCAGATTCGAATTTACAAACATCTACTGGATTTGGATTCGAACCCACGACCCTCCAGGGCGCTACAGGTGGCTTTTTGAAAATCCGATGTAAGAAACGACTAAATACTAATTTAAACAACACAATACCGAATCGATCCGGGTAGCAAATTGCAGATTCGAATTTACAACCTCTTCCAGATTTGGATTCGAACCCACGACCCTCCAGGGCGCTACAGGTGACTTTTCGAAAATCCGTTGTAAGAAACATCTGAATACTAATTTAATCAACACAATACCGAATCAATCCGGGTCGCATATCGCAGATTCGAATTTAAAAACATCTACCGGATTTCGATTCGAACCCACGACCCTCCTGGGCGCGACAGGTGACTTTTTGAAAATCCGATGAAAGAAATGTCAGAATACTAATTTAATCACCAAAATACCGAATCGATCCGAGTCGCAAAGCGCAGATTCGAATTTTCAAACATCTTCCAGATTTGGATTCGAACCCACGGCCCTCCAGGGAGCTACAGGTGACTTTTCGAAAATCCGATGTAAGAAATGTCAGAATACTAATTTAATCACCACAATACCAAATCGATCCGAGTCGCAAAGCGCAGATTCAAATTTTCAAACCTCTTCCAGATTTGGATTCGAACCCACGACCCTCCAGGGAGCTACAGGTGACTTTTCGAAAATACGGTGTAAGAAACTTGTGATTACTAATTTATTCAACACAATACCGTACCCATATGGATCACATATCACAGATTCGAATTTACAAACATCTATTGGATTTGGATTCGAACCCACGACCCTCCAGGGCGCTACAGGTGGCTTTTTGAAAATCCGATATAAGATATGACTAAATACTAATTTAATCAACACAATACCGAATCGATCCGGGACGCAAATCGCAGATTCGAATTTACAAACCTCTTCCAGATTTGGATTCGAATCAAGGACCCTCCAGGGCACTACAGCTGACTTTTCGAAATTCCGATGTAAGAAATGCCTGAAAACTAATTTATTCAACGCAATACCGCACCGATATGGATCACATATCGCAGATTCGAATTTACAAACATCTACTGGATTTGGATTCGAACCCACGACCCTCCAGGGCGCTACAGGTGGCTTTTTGAAAATCCGATGTAAGAAACGACTAAATACTAATTTAAACAACACAATACCGAATCGATCCGGGTCGCAAATTGCAGATTCGAATTTACAACCTCTTCCAGATTTGGATTCGAACCCACGACCCTCCAGGGCGCTACAGGTGACTTTTCGAAAATCCGTTGTAAGAAACATCTGAATACTAATTTAATCAACACAATACCGAATCAATCCGGGTCGCATATCGCAGATTCGAATTTAAAAACATCTACCGGATTTCGATTCGAACCCACGACCCTCCTGGGCGCGACAGGTGACTTTTTGAAAATCCGATGAAAGAAATGTCAGAATACTAATTTAATCACCAAAATACCGAATCGATCCGAGTCGCAAAGCGCAGATTCGAATTTTCAAACATCTTCCAGATTTGGATTCGAACCCACGGCCCTCCAGGGAGCTACAGGTGACTTTTCGAAAATCCGATGTAAGAAATGTCAGAATACTAATTTAATCACCACAATACCAAATCGATCCGAGTCGCAAAGCGCAGATTCAAATTTTCAAACCTCTTCCAGATTTGGATTCGAACCCACGACCCTCCAGGGAGCTACAGGTGACTTTTCGAAAATACGGTGTAAGAAACTTGTGATTACTAATTTATTCAACACAATACCGTACCCATATGGATCACATATCACAGATTCGAATTTACAAACATCTATTGGATTTGGATTCGAACCCACGACCCTCCAGGGCGCTACAGGTGGCTTTTTGAAAATCCGATATAAGATATGACTAAATACTAATTTAATCAACACAATACCGAATCGATCCGGGACGCAAATCGCAGATTCGAATTTACAAACCTCTTCCAGATTTGGATTCGAATCAAGGACCCTCCAGGGCACTACAGCTGACTTTTCGAAATTCCGATGTAAGAAATGCCTGAAAACTAATTTATTCAACGCAATACCGCACCGATATGGATCACATATCGCAGATTCGAATTTACAAACATCTACTGGATTTGGATTCGAACCCACGACCCTCCAGGGTGCTACAGGTGGCTTTTTGAAAATCCGATGTAAGAAACGACTAAATACTAATTTAAACAACACAATACCGAATCGATCCGGGTCGCAAATTGCAGATTCGAATTTACAACCTCTTCCAGATTTGGATTCGAACCCACGAACCTCCTGGCCGCTACAGGTGACTTCGAAAATCCGATGTAGGAAACGTCTGAATACTAATTTAGAGATCACAATACCATACAGATCTGGATCACAAATCGCAGATCCGAATTTATAATATTCTACGGGATTTGGATTCGAACCCTGGACCCTCCAGACCGCTACAGGTGACTATTCGGAAATCCGATCTAAGAAACAACTGAATACTAATTTAATGATCACAATACCATACAGATCTGGATCACAAATCGCAGATCCGAATTTATAATATTCTACGGGATTTGGATTCGAACCCTTGACCCTCCAGACCGCTACAGGTGACTATTCGGAAATCCGATCTAAGAAACAACTGAATACTAATTTAATGATCACAATACCATACAGATCTGGATCACAAATCGCAGATTCGAATTTATAATATTCTACGGGATTTGGATTCGAACCCTTTACCCTCCAGACCGCTACAGGTGACTCTTCGAAAATACGATGTAAGAAACAACTGAATACTAATTTAATGATCACAATACCATACAGATCTGGATCACAAATCGCAGATTCAAATTTATAATATTCTACGGGATTTGGATTGCCTCCGTGGCTTAGGCGGCTGCACGCCGGCCTCTCACCGCTGCGTCCGTGGTTCAAATCTCGGTCACTCCATGTGAGATCTGTGCTGGACAAGACGGGGGCAGACAGGTTTTTCTCCGGGTACTCCGGGTTTCCCTGTCAAAATTTCATTCCTGCAACACTCTCCACTATCATTTCATTTCATCTGTCATTCATTTAATCATTGCCCCAGGGGAGTGCGACAGGCTTCGGCAGCCGGCACAGTTCATATCCTCGCCGCTAGATGGGGGCTTCATTCATTCCATTCCTAACCCGGTCGGAGACTGGAAGCAGGATGAGGATTTTCATTTTTCTACGGGATTTGGATTCGAACCCTTGACCCTCCAGACCGCCACAGGTGACTTTTCGAAAAACTGATGTAAGAAACATCTGAATACTAATTTAATCAACACAATACCGAATCGATCCGGTTCGCATATCGCAGATTCGAATTTACAAACATCTACCAGATTTGGATTCGAACCCACGACCCTCCAGGGCGCTACAGGTGACTTTTTCGGAAATCCGATGCAAGAAACGTCTGAATATTAATTTGTATACATTTCGTATTACCCTTTGATGGTCTTTTTAATTTGAATTATCTAATGTTCAGATATTCACCAGGAGCCAGCACGATCACAGGTCTCGTACAACGCAACTTCAGTTGTTGCTTCCAATGATTGAAATAATTGATGTAACATCCATAAGTGACAGAAATGAGTTTCACCATTATAATCCTCGAAATGAGCAAGAGGACTCATTAAGGACATGTACAACAACCAATAAAATTGATGGGAATTTCCAATGATCGATATATTATCAAATTAAAGCGGAAGTTTTAATCATAGGATAAAACACGTCCAACCAGATTCCATGAAGATCATATAACAACAGATATATAAACAAAATTTACTCTTAGATATTTTCTGACAGGAAAATCAAAACTTATTTTTGCCAAGTAAATTCAAATATTTCAATACGTCGCTTCATAACAAGACATAACATAACCCCTGGCACTACACCCCGTGAAGGGCCTAGGCCTACCAAGCGACTGCCGCCCAGCCATTTTACCTGCAGTTGTTTGGGGTGACGTGTGGTCATACATAATGTCCCCTCGGCCGTTAATCTTGGGTTTAGTTACCGGTGCCCTGCCTCTCTGTGTGACGGCTACTCAATTGTCCTCACGAGGCTGAGTGCACCCGTTTCTAAAATCCCGGGAATCAAACCTGGGGCCTCCGGGTGAGAGCCAGGCACGCTACCCCTACACCATGGGTCAGCAATACGACGCTTCATCAACTCCAATCTGAACATATGGTGAAAATAATACAAATATTGTTTTAAGATTGACTTTCTACTAAGAAAAGACCTTCAAAGGATAAATAGGGGGAAAAGTTTTGTTCAAATGTTATAATTTTGCCATTTATTTTTATATTATATGTTTTAGATATATTTTATATAGCCAAATCAAAATTTGGTGCTTTTCAGTCGGTCAACACGAATGTACCCAAAAAGAGCTGGGTTATGCCCTAATCCTGAAATAAATTACATGAGATTAATAAATACACTAGGGTGACCAGTTTCGTTCGTCAAGCGATCATCATCAGATCCATTACACTTAGGTTATAAAATCTATGTTTGAGAATACAGGTGAAAAATATTTACAATATGTACAATTATTTAGTTGCAGTAATGGTAATGCAACTGTCAGTGTATGCTAAATGTGGTATTTCTAATGTTAGGTGAAATGCTAAAATGGTGATTAAAAAATCCGGAGTTTGTTTGGGGTGATTATATGGTTATAATAAATCAACTATGGTTATACTGTCAGTCGACCCAAACTGGTGCGAGAGTGAACACGAAACTGCTCGAAGTTCCAGTCAGGAAGACAACCGGATAAGTATCAGCCTGTATAATTACAGTATAACCATAGTTGATTTTTTATAACCATATAATCACCCCCGAACAGACAAACTCTGGATTTTTATCACCATTTTAGCATTTCACCTAACATTAGATATACTACATTGAGCATACACCGACAGTTGCATTACCATTACTGCAACTAAATAATTGTACATATTGTAAATATTTTTCACCTGTATTCTCAAACATAGATGTTATAGCCTACTGTCGACCAAAGTATTATGTGCACTCGAGTTTGAAGGTTGTTTGTTAAGTAACCAATAGACCTACATAAAATCCAATACCATCAACATTTTCGTCGTTCTATTTTACGTTAGTTCATGTAGGTTTGGATTTTTTAATTTATATTTTAATATTTTTTTATCGCAGTTGGAACACAAAAAGTGGACGTTTTTAAGCGTGTTTCTACCATGCGTCACATTTAAGAATTATTATCTCAAAAAGCCGTCATCAGATCGAATCCAAATTTTAACACAATATTCATTGGAATGTTGTATAACGGGTTTATTAATTTCAAAATTTTGTGTCCAAGAAATGAAGTTGTTATCATTTTTGTAAGGTAACTTTTTCTCGGCTCGGGCTGGTTGGAAAATGTAGTTCTTGGTTGCATTGTAATCCTTATACATCGAAAAGTTATGCTGTATGACTGTGAAGTACGTAAATTAATTCACTTATTTTCACGCATCATGGCGCGTCTCGCTCGGAAGTGATGCGCTCCATCTCAGCAACGCTGTACAGCTTTTCCCGGAGAGGCTAGCAGGTGAACCATGTGTTATTTCCTCGTACAAATACAAACCGATATAAAATAAGTGAATTAATTTACGTATTTCACAGTCATACAGCATAACCTTTTGATGTATAACGATTACAAAGCAATCAAGAACTACATTTTCCAACCACCTCGAGCCGAGAAAAAGTTACCTTTCAACAATGATAACAACTTTGTTTCTTGGACACACAAAATTGTGAAATTATTAAACCAGTTATACAACATTCCAATGTATATTGTGTTAAAATTTGGATTCGATCTGATGACGGGCTTTTGATATAATAATTCTTAAATGTGACGCATGGTTGAAACACGCTTAAAAACGTCCACTTTTTGTGTTCCAACTGCGATAAAAAATATTAAAATATAAATTTAAAAATCCAAACCTACATGAACTAACGTAAAATAGAACGACGAAAATGTTGATGGTATTGGATTTTATGTAGGTCTATTGGTTACTTAACAAACAACCTTCAAACTCGAGTACACATAATACTTTGGTCGACAGTAAGTGTAATGGATCTGATGATGATCGCTTGACGATCGAAACTGGTCATCCTAGATTATTTATTAATCTCGTGTAATTTTCTTCAGGATTAGGGCATAACCCAGCTCTTTTTGGGTACATTCGTGTTGACCGACTGAAAAGCACCAAAATTTTGTTTACTTAGGCAACACTGAAAAATGGCTTTAAACCTCACAATATTTTATATAGATTACAAAGTTTTTGATGTCCTTGTATGAGCTAGTGAATACACAGTTCATTAAAGGCTGATGAAGGGAGCAATCAATATATGATAGCCCTGAAACATGTACCGTGTTACTAAAATAATATTTACAAAATTCCTGTCGGCACGCCGGAAGGCGGAGGTAGATTTCATCAGGCAAACTAAGGGATAGGCTATAATAGGCAAAATGTGTAGGTTTTCGTAGACGGTCAGTCCTCATTTATTGCGAAAAAGTATTTTACAATTGGAGCTTAATTAACTTTTTTTTCGTCTTTCTATGCATATTTTTAACAATTTATCATCTTATGGGGACTGTAACCTAGTCATTTGGGGTCCATTTTTATACTTGTGATCACACTGTCCTTATGCAAGGTTTCGACACTGATGGGTAACTATCTTACAGTCTGTTACTTCTTCACGCAAAATTTTATCTCCCGCAGAGATGTTGGTTGGTTCCTCAGTTTAGGGGCTGCGACAACGCCCTCATGTAACTTTGTGTACTTTGGGTGTGTGTTGGATCTGTCTGGTAAACAGTGTTAATTATGATGGCTGTATTAGCCTGTAATTCAGGTAAGGACCGCAGACGGTCAATTTCAAGTAGTAGTTCGCAATATTGCTACCAAATACTACCGTCAACGGCACCTAGCTGTGAACTTGGCTACTAGATGCCACCGCAACCAGCAACGTTGGAAGGTACCCTCCGAAGGAAAGCATACTGAGGGATTTTAACACTCTTAGATAATCCGATGACTTCGGCCGGCTTTGAACCCGCGACCTTGGGCATAGAAGTTCAGCATGGTAAGCTACGTCACCGAAGCCGCTTCCCACAGAGTCAGATGGAAACTGATTGTGATCTCGTGCAAACGTCATTGTCATGGCAACCTCTGATAGCTCATCCCTTGTCAATCTAGAAGCGTTGTCATGGTAACCTCTGATGGCTCTTCGCATTTTCTTATAATTCCGAAATCTTTTTTCTCATCCTTTGGCGTAATGGTGGCTCATATCAAAAATTATTTCAAACAAAAGTTTTAGGTAATAATTAGGGGAATATTGTCCATTTTGTACGGTTTTGATATTGTGCCTATTAAGAGAGATATGGTTAATGTTTCCCGAAAAACCCACTTATTCCCACCCCTTTGGTGCTTTCAAAAAATGTTTTTAACATGTACATTTTTGGCACTTATCCGATACATAGTATGAACTTTGAATAGACTCTATATTTCATGTATTAAGAGGGTTATGGCGATAATTCCCTTTTTGAAAAGAAAAAAAAAAGCCCTCCATTTTCACCCCTTTCGACCGATTTTGCCTATTAACGAACTAGACCGAGATACTGAAGGGATACATATTATGTAAACGATTCGAAGTGATTGGTACAAAATTACGGTAGTTATCGTGTCCACAAGAAACAGATATATTCACATATATATACACATAAATTATATATAAACTTTTGAACTGACGGTGTTTTGGGGGTCTGGGGCATGTGAAACGCGAAGATATGTCGAAATTTTCCGGAGGTCGAAACATGGTACCCATTGCAATAGTTAGCTTTCTAGTGAAATCTACCTACATGTAGTGGTGTCTTTCAGGTGCTCTTTCACGCAAAAACTACCCAACCGATTAAGCTCTAATTTTTCATGAACATAATTTTGATACCCAGATAAAACATAGGACTATGTCCGTTTCGAAATTTAACGTATTCTTCTTATTTCCGTTATATTTTGGCACTCGGGCAAGGTAAAATAAGCAAAATATGCAGGTTTTCGTAGAAGGATCAGACCTCATTTTATACACTTCATTACGAGAAAGTATTTTACAACTGGAGCTTAATAAAGTTTGTTTTTTGTCTTTTTATGCATATTTTTTAAATTTTATTGTCTTACGGGGACGCTAACCTTCTCGTCATTTGGAGCCTATTTTTATACTTGTGGTCACACTGTCCTTATGCAAGGTTTCGACACTGATGTGTAACTATCTAACGGTCTGTTATTTCTTCACGCAAAACGTTATCTCCCGCACAGATGTTGGTTCGATCCTCATTTTAGGGGCTGCAACAACGTGGTCGTGTAGTCCCGTGTACTTTGTGTGTTTAGAATCTGTCTGATAACAGGTGTTAATTGTGATGGCTGTATTAGTGTGTAATTGAGGTAACGACTGCAGATGGTCAATTTCAAGTAGTAAATCCTACTTTTGCTACCAAATGCTACCATTAACGACACCGAGCTCTGAACTTGGCTACCAGATGCCACCCCTACCAGCAACTGGCAACGAACGTTGGAACTTAGAGCATTAATCAAATCTAAGCTACAAATTTTGCTTCGCACAGTTGTAGTCAGTGGAATGATCCTTTGCATGCCATATATCTATGACATGGGCCCGCCGCTTTACTTCCCCTCCAAAGGAAGGAATACTGAGGGATTTTTAACGCTCATAAAAAATCCGACGACTTCGGCCGGGTTTGAACCCGCGATCTTGGATATAGAAATTCGGCATGCTACCAACTAAGGCAAACTAGGGGATAGGTTATAGGCAAAATAGGCAGGTTTTTGTAGAAGGATCAGACCTCATTTATTGCGAGAAAGTATTTTACAATTTGGAGCTTAATTAAATTCCTTTTTCGTCTTTCTATGCATATTTTTAACATTTTATTGTCTTATGGGGACTGTAACCTAGTCATTTGGGGTCCATTTATATACTTGTGGTCACACTGTCCTTATGAAAGGTTTCGACACTGATGTAGTGATGTGTAACTATCTAACGGTCTGTTACTTCGTCACGCAAATTTTTTTCACCCGCAGAGAAGTTGGTTGGTTCCTCAGTTTTGGGGCTGCGACAACGCGGTCATCTAGCCCCGTGTACTTTGTGTGTGTGTAGAATCTGTCTGATAAACGGTGTTAATTGTGATGGCTGTATTAGTCTGTAATTCAGGTAAGGACTGCAGACGGTCAATTTCAAGTAGACTAGTAGTTCCTAATTTTGCTACCAAATACTACCATCAACGACACCTAGCTGTGAACTTGGCTACTAGATTCCACCGGAAACAGCAACTCGCAACGAACGTTGGAACTTCCCCTCCGAAGGAAAGCATACTCAGGGAGTTTTAGCGCTCTTAGAAAATCCGACGACTTCAGCCGGGTTTGAACCCGCGACCTTGGGCATAGAAGTTCAGCATGCTACCAGTTCCGACACCAAAGTCGCTTTCCACAGACAGATGGGAAACTGAATGTGATCTCGTGCAGTGGCGTTGTCATAGCAACTGCTGATGGCTCATCCCTTATCAATGTAGTAAAGTTGTCATGGCATTTTCTTATAATTTAAATCATTTTGCTCACCCTGTGGCGTAATGGTGGGTCATATCAAAAATTCTTTCCGACAAAAGTTTTAGGTAATTATTGGAGGAATATTGTCAATTTCGTACGGTTTTGATATTGTGTCTATTAACAGAGATATGATTAATGTTTCCCGAAAAAAAAAAAACACTTTTTCCCACCCCTTTGGTCAATGGTTGGTGCTATCAACAAACTTTTCAAACATAAATTTTAGGGCCTTATCCAACACATAGTATGAACTTTGAATGGATTAAATATTTCAGATATTAAGAGAGTTATATCCATATTTCTCCTTTTCTCCCCCTCCGCCCATTTTCACCCCCTTTGACCGATTTTTTCCATTAACGAACTCGACCGAGATTTTAAGGGGATACATATTATGTAAAAGATTCAAAGTGGTTGGTGCAAAATTACGGCAGTTATCGTGTCCACAAGAAACTGATATCTATATATATATACATACATAAATTATATATAAACTTTTGAACTGACGGTGGTTTTGGGGTCTAGGGGATGTGAAACGCGAAGATATGTCGAAATTTTCCGGAAGTCAAAACATGGTACCCATTGCAATAGTTAGCTTTCTAATGAAATCTACCTACAAACGGAAAGGTATTGACTAGGCGGAACATTCTCATAGTTTGTATTACCAAAACACTATGTCAGAGAACACAATCTCTAGATGATGAGCCTTAAGTATTTATAGCCACACTGACAGTTCATGCTTTTTAAAAAGGGTGGGATACAGCACATTTTTGAGAGAGCATACGCCCATTAAGGTAAAAGTTGCCCCTACCATGAGTGGACAAGGAAACCTATGTTACTCAATTGGTTTGAAAGTGGTGGCCTTGATAATCGTTTCTCTGGGGATTTAGTTAGTTAATGAAGTTTTAAGGAGCAGAACAGCGAGGTCATATGCGCTCTTAACACAGATTAAATTATACAAATTTTGAACATATTAAAATTGAGAGGTGGACTCCTAAATATGAAAATGACCTAAAAGTAATAAAACGAAAAATAAAACTAATGAAAATAATGAACCAAAATTATGGAAATTACAAATAAGAATTCAAAAAGGAACACGTCCTTGAGTTAATGTACACTGGATAATTTAGATTGCTCATAAAGCGGATGACGAAATCAGCAGCCGCCACGTCATCGGCTAATATAAGTTTGAGTGTCATCTGCAAACCAAGGTTTCTTCGTAGATCAGCATGATCCACACACTTGGTTAAAATGTGGGCCACGGTGAAATCGGCTCCACAGGCACAAAGTGGGGAGTCTTCCCTTCTCATTAGGTACGAGTGGGTGGATCTTGTATGACCTATACTCAGCCTACACAAAATGACGGACTCCCTCCGTGACCGGAAGGAGCTCCGCCACACGCGAGTAGTTCCCTTGAACGCTCTCAATTTACTGGGCAGTGGGCCAGCTAGCCACTGACGCTCCCAAAATGCCAGAACTTGTAGGCGTAACTGAGAGCGAATATCTCTAGCGGGTACTTGCATTGGTCGAGGTGGTAGCGATACCGCCTCTTTTGCAGCTTGATCAGCTGATTCATTTCCCGCAATTCCCATGTGGCTTGGAAGCCATAGAAAGGTGATTTCAGTGTCAGTGCGGCACAACCCGGCTAGTGGGTCGTGGATTCGCTGCACTAGGGGGTGTTGCGGGAAACATGTAGCAATTGACTGCAACGGACTCAAAGAGTCGGTACACACAAGAAAGAGGATTCGTGCATCCTGCAGTGCAAACTGGAGAGCTTTATAGAAGGCAACAAGCCCTGCAGTAAACACACTACAGGCCTCAGGCAAAATGACAGTCTTATCAATGGATGAGCAAATACAAGCCTCTTATCAGTCACCAGAGACATGTTGGCTTCACGGTACATATTGAACCCGATGGGGTTATGCTGACTGGAATCGAACATGGTTCTCAGAGACTGTGATCTCAGTAAAAAGGTTCCGCCAGGGAGCGAACCAGAGATCTGTACAGGGAGTTTCTTGGTAAAAACCCCTCGAAAGAAATGTATATTTAATCACTGGTGTGATTTTTGATGAAATGGCATTATTTATTAAAATAATGTAGGAAATAATGAGCAGATTATATCATTATAAGACGATTTGGTGTAAGCTATTGGAGGTTTGAAGCAGAGAGGAGGGCAGAGCTGACATTTACTAATCGGCCCAGAATTGTGGGTTGGTCTCAGTGGAGCCACGTCCATCTCTGTCACCCCATTATGTCGTCTGGAGCAGGGGAGAGGCCTGAAAAATGACACAGTTATTCCCCGACGGAGAATAGATGTAGAGGAGGGGCGGTGAAATGCCCAGAAAAATCATTGATTACTCGTGATTGGAGTAACGAATCGAGATGAGAGTTGCACACAGGTGAATATCTTGGCAAGAAGATAATTTTAGAATCTTTTACCGGCGAAATTGGTGCATATTTAGTGATGTGCGTAAGGACTGTGAAGCGACCATTGTTCGCGGAGGGATGTGAAGATGTTGACGGGGAGTTCCCGACTAGGTAGCGTCCCACGCCATGGAGAAAGGAATTAATATTAATTAATTGAACGAGCGATTCCTTTGCACACAGATAGTTTTGGGACCTGTGAAGAAAGAGGAACACAATGATCATGGTTTGAAGACCTGAATCATGCTGTGAGAGGACCGAAGATTACGCGGGAAGATGTTGCTCTACTTTCTGTGGAAATCCGATATAAGGGAGTAGACCCCAGGAGGAGCGCTCAGTCCTACTCTGTTCTCAGTGTTACTCTGTTAGCTCAGTTGAAACTCACTTGAACCTCAGTCCTACTCTGTTCTCAGTTGTACTCAGTTGAAACTCACTCTGTTCTAACTCAGTCAAGCTCAGTCTACATGCCGCCAAGCGCAGTTACAACCAGTTATTGTCTTACTCAATTGTCAATTGTAGCACAATGAAAATAAGTTGCAATCAGTATGCAGCAAATATGCAGCAGTACGAGACAGCGTGTAAGCCGCAGACAGAAGTCTTCAAATAAGCTACGTGCAGTCTTCGAGTGAAACTTCAGTCAGCTACAGCCAGGGTGAAGCAAGTTCGTCAAGGCATAACGCATGACGGATCTATTCATCGAGACGCCGAACAAAGACGGGTATGTGTAAAAGAAACAGTAAACATGCTTGTATGAATAATAGTCGTGATATAGGCATAATCAGCCGCACGAACTATGACGTGTTCAGTTATGAAGCACCGTATAGACTAACGGCAGCAATATTATATATAATTATTTGTGAAAGTGTTGAACTTTATTAAGCGCAGTGTGTATTGTATTAACTAATCGTATATGTGTAACTACGATAGAATGCGCGAAAGAAACTTTACTAAGTGTTTGGTATTGCCATGAGAGTACCAGATGTTAACGCTCATGTTTAGGAGCAAGCGTATTGATGTAACGCAGGACGCTTACTGTAGGAGTAATGATCGTCATAAAAACTGTTGGAGAGTTCCGAAAGCAGATAACCAGACTTTCAATCAGGAGTTGATAACGTAAGATGCCGTCGACACCTGCAATTTCGATCTCTGCTAGGGAATTTCAGCATTGAAGTGTGTATAAGTGACGAGTGTTCAGTGTAATGTATATGTAAAAATATCATTTAAAGTAGTGTTTGATGAAGTGTTTCACATGTTTGGGGAGTGATAACTTCCTGAAAGGTATGCAACGTGTCGTGTTGGTGATAGAAATGTATAATCAAATGTGTGTAAACAAGAGAAATATGTCGCGTTAAACCCATTATGGCGGGCGACATGGAAGAATATGATTGGTTGGAGCCACCTTAGATGCCTATAGAGATGTAAGTACCCCACAAATTATGGTTATAATTATGTAGAAGTATGGACCGATGCATGTCTGTGATTCCGTAAAGGTATTGTGAATTCCTAATAGATGCCAGTAAAAGTCAGTTAGGAGGCTGATCCTCCATGTTTAATCAGTATTGAGTTGATTTTTATAGAGTTGAAATGATGATTTGCATCATTAAGTGGAGTAATTATTCCCACTATGAATTAAGAATGGCAATCAGTTATGTAAATGTAACGAACGCGATTGTTCGAGTTTAAAACGTCTAGCTATGTCGGAAAATTTGGTAATTTATGTGAGAATAATAATAAATGATGATTTTGGTCATTTATGTCAATGAGATTTATAATAATAATGGTAAATTACGATTTTGATCGTTTATGTCAGTGAGAAATGATGATAATAATAATAATGGTTATTAAGAGTATGAATGAACACATCAGGAAACAAATAAATTGTTGTAAGCGAGAATTATTAACGCTAATTGCAAGACTTATCAATCTAAGCAGGAGGATGTTACAGTGAGATTACATTTCAGTAATTATGAAAAGAAGTTGTATATCAGAATATTGCATATATTCGGTAATGATACCAGTAATGAAAGAGCTTTTATTGAATTGAATTTGCAGCTTAATTGAGAAGCTTATAGAGTAAATGTTAGATTTCTCTTTATATTAGAGGTCGGTGTGTCGTAGCATGGAGCATTAGGGGCCAGATAGTCTATTCTACGTATGTATTCTCCTATGTCGTGGACATTGTTGGAGACATTATTTATTCCGGAGTTTTAGTGAATGGACCCTAACTCTGAAGAAAAGGATTGAAATGTGTTCCGGGCTGGAATCTTATAAGAGTCGAGGAAAACAAGGACACCTCGCAGCTCTATGATTTCCCGAGAACTTATGATGAGTTATTTACGCTCGTGGGCAGCGAAAACTCATGGCGACAGTGGTTTTGTGCGCCTATATTATATTTGAGACATCGGTCACCGCCAGGCTCATGCATTACGAACCCCGAACCTTCATGTTGAATGGACCCATGTGAGGCCATTAATTAATCGTTATCCTCGACGTAGGAATAATTACAAAAGCTCATTCAATACCTGTTGGCATAATAGTCAATTAAGATCCTTTGGGAACATGTGTGCCGGTTAGGACACAGTATTTGTCTTGTAAATCTCCACTGCTTAGAGAGGGAAGCTTTCAAACTTTTAGAAAGGTCGAGATAATTGGTGGAACGACCCATCCCACTTTCTATTGTGTAGCGATTTCTTTAGCCGAGGGTCGGTGCCAACCACCCGAACCGCTCAGGCAAGTTATAAAGGGAAGAGATTCTAGACCTTGTTAAAATGACATATAATGCGAGATTGTTATGTTGAGTATTATAGCCATGTGGTTTGTGAACACATGGATAATTATAGTTCATCCTGATGGTTCATTAATTTAGCTATCTGACGAATAGTTACATGATATATTTGTACTGTCACTGGAACCAAGTCATGTAGTTGGTTACTAGATGCCAATCGCCTTGAGCGCGAGGTATTCTATTGTACAATCCGACATAAGCTATAACGTAACGTTTTATATAGGAATCACAGACAGCATGCGGTGAAACCATATAATTGAAGGATGTGTCGGGGGTAGCTTACATAATTATGGAGTTGCACGTTGATTTTGGTGCAACGTCCAAATAGGTAAATGCATGCAAAGCATTTCATTGGTGAGAAGAAAAATATTAAAACACGCACGGCACACATAATTGTTTAACATAAAGAGATTTAAGGAATAATCCTTGTTGTAATCTTAAAGAAGTCACATTGTATGACTGTTATGTTAATGTAAAGTTGTTTTGAAGTCGTAGGTGCATCAGCGCACTAGTATATCCTTGTGAAGTTCACAGAAGGGTAAAGCATTATGGCTAGGTATGACTTTGTTGTGATTTCATATTTGTTTACTTGTGGATTGTGGAAGTAAAAATTTTTTTGTTTGCTTTATTTTATGCTTTTTTTTGGGTATTGTTTGTGTTTGAAGCCATGATTTATTTTAATGAATTAAAGTTTTAGAATAGAGTTGTGCCTTATCATTGTAGAGTTGATACTTTTTTAGCCTCAAATCCAAAATATGCACTGCAAAATTGGGGTTACCGTACACGCCTGAGAGCTGATGCTAGTTGGAGGCGGATGCATATTATCCAACGAGATTACTCACATGGGTACATGGGATTTGATGTCCTATACTGTGATTTGAGCTAAAGGTACGACTAAAGTCGGTCAGATTTAATGCACACAACTCTATTAAAGTAAGAATTAACGAATTAGGGTGTGACCGCTCCTAATCCATAGCTAAGTTCCGATACGTATATATAAATTTTGATAGATTGTGCTTATCTCTACTCATTTATCATGGCCCAAGCAGCGTGGGACGGTATTAACTCTTTATGGAACCGCCTGCGTCAGTGCAATATGAGCGATGTTGGCATTGCACGAACCGGGCAACGATAGATAGATATAATTTATCATGACGCCCATCTGTGGAGTCTATGGTAGTAAAAGCTCTATTAATTTATCATGGCGCCCAACGTGGGACTTATGGGATTTAGGGAAAACCCATAGATTTTTTATGGTATTTCATGGGGAAAACCATAGTAATTGTTTTGCCTCAAACTGTGTTTGAGTGATTTGTGAATTCAGTAGGCTTTTTGAGGTAACGCAGAATCTCTCTATTGAGAAGAGAATGGCATAAGGGTACGAGCGTTACATACCCAATCCACAATCTACCATAATATTATCAGGTTTTGTACGACTTCACAATATGTGTGCAGTGTTTGATGTTTCTCTTCGAAACGTATCCACATATTTTTCCAGGAAGCCTGCCTGCATATTTAAGTGTGTTATTGTAAAATGTCAGGTACGGAGGAGATCTTGCAAGTTATTGCAGGACTGAAACAACATTTTGATGCTGCTAACGAGCAGAATAAACTGGAAACAAAGGCTTTCCAGGAGAGTATAAACAATCGTTTAGATGCCAATCAGGAGGCAATTAATGCAAATCAGGTTGCAATGAACAATAACCAGATTGAATTAAACAACCGGTTAGATGCAAATCAGGTTGCACTAGATAATAAGTTAGGTCAAATGCAAGAAGTCATTAAGACCGAAGTAACAGATACTGTTGTAAGCATTGTATCGGAAATGCAGGTAAATACTGATAAACGTTTCGAGGCCATAGAAGCCAAACTTGAGGGTAATTTGCAAGCGTGTAGGCATGCTCAGGAGCAAACCAACAGTAAATTAGAGGCGTTGTCTAACGATATTAAGGATATTCAGATCCAAAATGAGGCGAATCTCGAACGCCAAGCGAAACAGTTCGCAGAGTTTACGAAAACAGTAGACCAGAGATTAGAGGAGAACGACTCCAAATGGGATCAGAAATTGAAAAGCTACGCTAGAGCAATTAACGGTGACCTCAAGAAACAGGACCAGAATATATTAGGTCAATGCCAGGAAATAGGCGAAATTAAGGCTATCGCTCAGGAAAATAAGGAGCTGGTAGGCAACGTGAAAGGTCAGATGGGTAAAGTTCATAAAGAACTGGACCAAGTGCAAAGTGATATTGTCATAGTCAATAAAAGACAAGAGGAAAACAGAGGCGAGATCACCAAGGTCCGGAATGAATTGTCTAAAGTCAATGGACACATTCAAGATGAAATTAAAGGTCTGAGAGAAGAACTCGAAATAAGAGAAGGCCAGAAAACAGAGGCAAGCGACAAGACCCTTGCTCAAATTAAAGAGGACGTAGAGGATGAAATATCCCATATCAAACAAAGTCTGAAAGAAGACAAGGTGAAAATCTTTCAAGTAGCCGAGGAAAACCGAGATAGGCTTACGAGAATAGAAAAAGAAGTCATTACTCGCCTAGAAAGAGCAGAAATGCGCCATAACCAAATGGAGACGAGGATAATAGCACAGGAGGAGACACTTCTGAAATATCCTAAGTCAAGTGAAGGCAGCATAGAGGATATAAGAAAAACAAGGTGGGCAGACCTAGAAACCCAACCTATAAGCAGGAACGCTGCAGGCGCAGGAGAAAGTCCTTACATGACGCCAGGTGTACCAATTGCGGCATCAACGCCACATGAAAACGCGATGCACACCCAGGTGATAAACGTCATTAGGGCAAGCGAAGAAAAACCTAGGAAGTTTTCAGGTAGTCACTGTAGTATGACACCAAAATATTGGTTAAAGGAAGTGACTGAATATCTCAATGATGCACGAATACCGCAGGAGCGTAGGCTACGTGCTATAGAGAAGTTAACAGAGGGGGAGTGCGCATTATGGTTTCGCAGCTTCCGTTACACTTTTGATACTGTTGAGGAATTCCGCGAGGCATTCTTGAAGAGGTATTGGGACGCCGCGACTCAGCAGAATTTACGGCTGGATTTGTATGCCAAAAAGTACAGCACGAACAACCCGACGAAGTACGCAGAATTCTTCATATCGCAGATGTGTCGTTTTAAAGAGCTGGATCAAAAACCTAGTGAACTGGAGCTATGCATTGCTATCGCCAAACAGCTTCCATACGAGATCCAAAGGCTACTAATCTCGGCTAATGCGAAAACTGCTATGGAAATGGAGACAGTTCTAAGGCAACTGGACCTCACCACAGCAAATACTATGCGTCAGAGTCGAACCGTGGAACAAGTCCACGTGACCAACACACAGACTGACCAACAGCAAGCTCCAAGGAACAACAAGGCCACGAGCACAGAAACTTTAGATTCCTATGGACGGCAATGGGAACAGGAACCCAGAAAATGGCAGTCAAGGTACAAAGGAAATGCTAATAAAGCAGGAAGAGGTCGAAGTTCGTGGAATAAACACAATAACAGGGGCAAACCGTACCATAACAATGGAGGTAATAATGGCCAGGAAGGCAATAATAGAAATTGGAGACCCCAAGAGAGAAGAAATAACTTTGATGACGAGGCAGAAGAGCGATATCATGCTTCTTTGCGATACCTCGAAGAAAGGGGAGATGAGCCCCAGAAATCACAAGTCCGCTGGCAAGAAGTCATGCAGAACAGGACATCGCCAGACAGATATGGAGATGGAGCTAAGAGTTTGGAACTACAGCGCAGCGAACAGGAGAGAAGGAACTCCAAAGGGGCGGGCGCTGAAGAAAAAAAAAAAAAACGCCAAAATTAGAAGAGCTCGAGACTGATGGATGGAAGTCTATTAACATCGTCAATTGGATAGCCAAACCAGAAGAATTGATTGAGGATACAGGAGGACCACAGGTCATGGTCAAGAGAGAATTGCCTATTATAATTGTGAGAGTGGCAGGATTAAAAGTCAGAAGTCTGCTAGACACAGGATCAACAGTGAGCCTGATGACACAAGCTCTATATAATGAAATAGCCCGGAGAGAGAACATTTTGAAGATACCGATCTCCAGTGTCAAAATTAAAGGGGTAATTACAGACAGAACAATGATATGTAAATACCAGGTATTCCTAGATTTACAGATAGGAGGCTCTATATTCTCACAGAGTTTTCTGTTAGTAAACAAACTACCTTATAACCTACTTATTGGGGCAGAGTTTATAAGGGAATACAGAGTGATAATTGACCTAGCACAGGACAGGGTTATGTTCCATGTGAATGAAGAAGCTGAAGGCTTAGAGGTCGCACTCAATGAAATTGAACCAGGATCCAGTGAACAAGTATGGCATACATACAGAGATGTGGCTGATGAAGAAGTGTTAGCTATGGAGCAGTTAGAAGCGGAGCTCAAAACACTAGCCACAGACTTGGAAAAAGATCTGGAAGCCAAATTGGAAGACTACATTTCGGAGAAGCTAGAAGAAGCGAAAATTGGGCTAAAAGAGAAGGAAAATTTAAAGCAGTTATTGCTGGAACAGAAGGAAGTCTTTGATTCGAGACCTGGTCGGATAAAGAACTTCACTTATGCTTTTCAAGTCAGTGATTGGACACCATTTAGGCAGAAACCCTACCCTATAGCTGAAAAGCATTATGCTAAAGTGAAAGAGGCAATTCAGGAGATGTTGGAGGCCGGTGTTATTGAGAAAACACCTACGCCTTATGTAAGTCCATTGGTAATTGTACCAAAGACAGACGGATCTGTCAGAGTCTGCTTGGACCTGAGACGCTTAAATTTGAGAGTTATTCCGGAATTTGACCAAGTGCCACCTATTAAAGAGATCCTCAGGAAGTTTAAAGGGAAAACTATATTCTCAAACTTGGATATCACATCCAGTTTCCACCATCTTGAATTAGAGAAGAAAACTAGTCTGTTGACAGGATTTATGTTTGATCAACATACATTCACATTTTTAAGGCTACCTTTTGGGTTGAAAACAGCTGGTTCAGCCCTGATAAGAGCGTTAGATCGCAATCTATCAGATGAAGTTAAAGAGAGTACCATCAGATATGTAGACGACATTCTACTCACATCAGAATCTCTGGAGGAGCACATGAGAGACCTGAAGAAGTTGCTAGATGACCTTCGAGAAGCGAACTTTAAGGTCAATATCAAGAAATCGCACTTCTGTCAGAGGGAAGTTAAATTCCTAGGGCATGTTATTGATGCAAATGGAGTGAAGCCTAACCCAGATAAATTGGAGGTAATTCGGAATTTCCCTCGACCCACGAAAGTTAAGCACGTCCGACAGTATTTGGGAGTAATTGGATTCTTTTCGAACCACTGCCCAAACTATACTGCGACAGTAGCACCACTGCAGGACCTATTGAAGAAAGGCGGCAGATGGAATTGGACGGAGCAATGTCAGGAAGCATTCGTGAGGTCAAAACAAATGCTTTTGGAATATGTGAAACTGGGATACCCAGATTATACCCAGAAGTTCATCATACAGACGGATGCATCACTTATTGGGATTGGAGCGATGCTATTCCAGGAAAATGTTGACCAGCCTGAGAAGAAAGTTTTTATCGCCTTTATCAGCAGAAGACTGAGAGCCCATGAGAAAAATTACACGATCACAGAGATAGAATTGCTCGCAATTTTGTACGCGTTGCAATCGTGGCACAAACTCGTGTACGGCTTCCGAATAGTCCTGAGAACAGACCATAAAGCTTTAACATTTTTGTTAAAGACAGATTTGTCTAGTCAGAGATTGACAAGATGGTCCCTGTATATCCAGCAATTTGATGTGGAAATAGAATACTGTCCAGGGAAAGAGAATGTAATACCGGACATATTAAGTCGTTACCCTAGAGAAGAAGAAGTACTAGCGGTCCAGATTGAGAATCGAGATCAGAAGACGTTGGATGACTTAAGGAACATTACCAACCTACAACGCGAAGACCCATGGTTGAAGATGATAATCGATTACTTCGAGGGACGTTTAGCAAGGGGAACTGCGATATACAGAGAGGCGGAGGCATTGGCAACAGAATATGTATGGTATAATCAGATATTACACAAGTGGGACGATGTGGATCACACACGTCAGAGGATTGTAATTCCTGCATCTTTGCAGAGGAGATTAGTATGGCTAGCCCACAGAGCATTTGGTCATCCGGGGATTGATAAAATCTGTGCTCTGTTGAAGGAAGCATTTACTTGGCCAAAATTGAGAGAAACGGTGAGAAATGCTATTAGAACATGTGATCTTTGCCAAAGGGTAAAGCCGAATCCCTTTTTAATGAGGCAACGACCTATCCCGTTATTACCAGAGAAGCCAAGGCAGCTATTGAGTATCGACAACTTTGGACCATTGCCTAGAGCACGTAGAGGCAATAGACACATTTTTGTAGCCATGGATGTATTTTCGAAAATGGTGGCGTTGTGCCCCATTCAAAAGACAAGTTCAAAACAGGTCTTGAAGCGCCTGAAAGAGAGAGTTATTCCGATTCTTGGGAAGCCGGATAACATTCTCTCGGACCACGGAAGTTGCTTTACTAGTGCAGAATTTCGTCGAGAACTGGAAACTCTAGGAATTAGGCAGATTTTATCTACCATTCGCCATCCTGAGGCAAGTCCCGTTGAAAGAGTAATGAGAGAGATCCAGAAATACATGAAGATCTACTGTTCTGAAGCGAATTGGCGTTGGATTGAATTTCTAGAAGTAATTGAATACTGTATAAATAATACTGTACATGAGGCGACAGGTCAGGTTCCCGTTACTCTACATCTGGATCAGAGACCAGAGAGACCGTGGAATGGTGTTATTCCATTACCAGTAGACGCACAGCTCGGTAGAGAATTGAGGATCCAACGAACCTTTGAATATCTCAAAGCACAGGCGGAGAGACGCCAGAGAAGGAATCGTGCGAAGAGGTATCATAAACCGCTTCTCGTGGGACAGAAAGTTTTAATTAAGAAACCCGCCAGTTCAGATCCAGAGGCACGGAAGTATAAGGAGTTTAATTTTTCTTACCACGGCCCGTTAGAGGTGATAAGAGACCTCCAGAACAATGCATACAGGTTAAGGCATTTAGAGAATGGAAACGAGGTCGTTATGAACATAGCCAACTTGAAAATTTATTACTCGCCAGAAGAATTCGATGAACCAGAAGAAGAATTAGTAACGCACACCCAACTCAACGTGGAGAGCGGAGGCAGCCAAGCAGGCAGACCTGAATGTTGGAACGGCGAGACGGGACGAGAAGCAGACAGTTTACCCAGTGTAAGCGGAGAGCAGAAAGAATGCCAGTGTTTGCGAGAATTCTATGAAGAAATGGTCAGAGTAGCCAGAGAGGTTGAGGCTGTAAACGCGACCCTTCGCAGGGAGAATAGACAGCTCAGAAACAAGGCCGAGTGTGGAAGGGGGAATACTACTAACCCACTCGCAGCCAGACAAGGTGAAGGACCCCAGACGTAAACACAGACGGTGGTCGACAGTCAGCTGGTTACTTATATAAGCCACTTGCATTGGACTTTTATAAGTTTTGCAAGGGGAACATGAACCCGATGGGGTTATGCTGACTGGAATCGAACATGGTTCTCAGAGACTGTGATCTCAGTAAAAAGGTTCCGCCAGGGAGCGAACCAGAGATCTGTACAGGGAGTTTCTTGGTAAAAACCCCTCGAAAGAAATGTATATTTAATCACTGGTGTGATTTTTGATGAAATGGCATTATTTATTAAAATAATGTAGGAAATAATGAGCAGATTATATCATTATAAGACGATTTGGTGTAAGCTATTGGAGGTTTGAAGCAGAGAGGAGGGCAGAGCTGACATTTACTAATCGGCCCAGAATTGTGGGTTGGTCTCAGTGGAGCCACGTCCATCTCTGTCACCCCATTATGTCGTCTGGAGCAGGGGAGAGGCCTGAAAAATGACACAGTTATTCCCCGACGGAGAATAGATGTAGAGGAGGGGCGGTGAAATGCCCAGAAAAATCATTGATTACTCGTGATTGGAGTAACGAATCGAGATGAGAGTTGCACACAGGTGAATATCTTGGCAAGAAGATAATTTTAGAATCTTTTACCGGCGAAATTGGTGCATATTTAGTGATGTGCGTAAGGACTGTGAAGCGACCATTGTTCGCGGAGGGATGTGAAGATGTTGACGGGGAGTTCCCGACTAGGTAGCGTCCCACGCCATGGAGAAAGGAATTAATATTAATTAATTGAACGAGCGATTCCTTTGCACACAGATAGTTTTGGGACCTGTGAAGAAAGAGGAACACAATGATCATGGTTTGAAGACCTGAATCATGCTGTGAGAGGAGCGAAGATTACGCGGGAAGATGTTGCTCTACTTTCTGTGGAAATCCGATATAAGGGAGTAGACCCCAGGAGGAGCGCTCAGTCCTACTCTGTTCTCAGTGTTACTCTGTTAGCTCAGTTGAAACTCACTTGAACCTCAGTCCTACTCTGTTCTCAGTTGTACTCAGTTGAAACTCACTCTGTTCTAACTCAGTCAAGCTCAGTCTACATGCCGCCAAGCGCAGTTACAACCAGTTATTGTCTTACTCAATTGTCAATTGTAGCACAATGAAAATAAGTTGCAATCAGTATGCAGCAAATATGCAGCAGTACGAGACAGCGTGTAAGCCGCAGACAGAAGTCTTCAAATAAGCTACGTGCAGTCTTCGAGTGAAACTTCAGTCAGCTACAGCCAGGGTGAAGCAAGTTCGTCAAGGCATAACGCATGACGGATCTATTCATCGAGACGCCGAACAAAGACGGGTATGTGTAAAAGAAACAGTAAACATGCTTGTATGAATAATAGTCGTGATATAGGCATAATCAGCCGCACGAACTATGACGTGTTCAGTTATGAAGCACCGTATAGACTAACGGCAGCAATATTATATATAATTATTTGTGAAAGTGTTGAACTTTATTAAGCGCAGTGTGTATTGTATTAACTAATCGTATATGTGTAACTACGATAGAATGCGCGAAAGAAACTTTACTAAGTGTTTGGTATTGCCATGAGAGTACCAGATGTTAACGCTCATGTTTAGGAGCAAGCGTATTGATGTAACGCAGGACGCTTACTGTAGGAGTAATGATCGTCATAAAAACTGTTGGAGAGTTCCGAAAGCAGATAACCAGACTTTCAATCAGGAGTTGATAACGTAAGATGCCGTCGACACCTGCAATTTCGATCTCTGCTAGGGAATTTCAGCATTGAAGTGTGTATAAGTGACGAGTGTTCAGTGTAATGTATATGTAAAAATATCATTTAAAGTAGTGTTTGATGAAGTGTTTCACATGTTTGGGGAGTGATAACTTCCTGAAAGGTATGCAACGTGTCGTGTTGGTGATAGAAATGTATAATCAAATGTGTGTAAACAAGAGAAATATGTCGCGTTAAACCCATTATGGCGGGCGACATGGAAGAATATGATTGGTTGGAGCCACCTTAGATGCCTATAGAGATGTAAGTACCCCACAAATTATGGTTATAATTATGTAGAAGTATGGACCGATGCATGTCTGTGATTCCGTAAAGGTATTGTGAATTCCTTATAGATGCCAGTAAAAGTCAGTTAGGAGGCTGATCCTCCATGTTTAATCAGTATTGAGTTGATTTTTATAGAGTTGAAATGATGATTTGCATCATTAAGTGGAGTAATTATTCCCACTATGAATTAAGAATGGCAATCAGTTATGTAAATGTAACGAACGCGATTGTTCGAGTTTAAAACGTCTAGCTATGTCGGAAAATTTGGTAATTTATGTGAGAATAATAATAAATGATGATTTTGGTCATTTATGTCAATGAGATTTATAATAATAATGGTAAATTACGATTTTGATCGTTTATGTCAGTGAGAAATGATGATAATAATAATAATGGTTATTAAGAGTATGAATGAACACATCAGGAAACAAATAAATTGTTGTAAGCGAGAATTATTAACGCTAATTGCAAGACTTATCAATCTAAGCAGGAGGATGTTACAGTGAGATTACATTTCAGTAATTATGAAAAGAAGTTGTATATCAGAATATTGCATATATTCGGTAATGATACCAGTAATGAAAGAGCTTTTATTGAATTGAATTTGCAGCTTAATTGAGAAGCTTATAGAGTAAATGTTAGATTTCTCTTTATATTAGAGGTCGGTGTGTCGTAGCATGGAGCATTAGGGGCCAGATAGTCTATTCTACGTATGTATTCTCCTATGTCGTGGACATTGTTGGAGACATTATTTATTCCGGAGTTTTAGTGAATGGACCCTAACTCTGAAGAAAAGGATTGAAATGTGTTCCGGGCTGGAATCTTATAAGAGTCGAGGAAAACAAGGACACCTCGCAGCTCTATGATTTCCCGAGAACTTATGATGAGTTATTTACGCTCGTGGGCAGCGAAAACTCATGGCGACAGTGGTTTTGTGCGCCTATATTATATTTGAGACATCGGTCACCGCCAGGCTCATGCATTACGAACCCCGAACCTTCATGTTGAATGGACCCATGTGAGGCCATTAATTAATCGTTATCCTCGACGTAGGAATAATTACAAAAGCTCATTCAATACCTGTTGGCATAATAGTCAATTAAGATCCTTTGGGAACATGTGTGCCGGTTAGGACACAGTATTTGTCTTGTAAATCTCCACTGCTTAGAGAGGGAAGCTTTCAAACTTTTAGAAAGGTCGAGATAATTGGTGGAACGACCCATCCCACTTTCTATTGTGTAGCGATTTCTTTAGCCGAGGGTCGGTGCCAACCACCCGAACCGCTCAGGCAAGTTATAAAGGGAAGAGATTCTAGACCTTGTTAAAATGACATATAATGTGAGATTGTTATGTTGAGTATTATAGCCATGTGGTTTGTGAACACATGGATAATTATAGTTCATCCTGATGGTTCATTAATTTAGCTATCTGACGAATAGTTACATGATATATTTGTACTGTCACTGGAACCAAGTCATGTAGTTGGTTACTAGATGCCAATCGCCTTGAGCGCGAGGTATTCTATTGTACAATCCGACATAAGCTATAACGTAACGTTTTATATAGGAATCACAGACAGCATGCGGTGAAACCATATAATTGAAGGATGTGTCGGGGGTAGCTTACATAATTATGGAGTTGCACGTTGATTTTGGTGCAACGTCCAAATAGGTAAATGCATGCAAAGCATTTCATTGGTGAGAAGAAAAATATTAAAACACGCACGGCACACATAATTGTTTAACATAAAGAGATTTAAGGAATAATCCTTGTTGTAATCTTAAAGAAGTCACATTGTATGACTGTTATGTTAATGTAAAGTTGTTTTGAAGTCGTAGGTGCATCAGCGCACTAGTATATCCTTGTGAAGTTCACAGAAGGGTAAAGCATTATGGCTAGGTATGACTTTGTTGTGATTTCATATTTGTTTACTTGTGGATTGTGGAAGTAAAAATTTTTTTGTTTGCTTTATTTTATGCTTTTTTTTGGGTATTGTTTGTGTTTGAAGCCATGATTTATTTTAATGAATTAAAGTTTTAGAATAGAGTTGTGCCTTATCATTGTAGAGTTGATACTTTTTTAGCCTCAAATCCAAAATATGCACTGCAAAATTGGGGTTACCGTACACGCCTGAGAGCTGATGCTAGTTGGAGGCGGATGCATATTATCCAACGAGATTACTCACATGGGTACAATATATGTAACAGCAACATCTATAAGGATCCATACACAAACATATGCACTCATCAGTAGAGCCCAGCGCGGATTTTCACCTTGCGGATATAGTTTGCATGGCTGAGCGGAAAGGGGATAAGCTGCGGATAATGTTTCAATTAAATTTGCAGATAGTTTTTAGAATACAAGGTTGAATTGGATTTTGAAAAACGTTTTTGCTAAGATCTGCATATATCACGTTTCCTGTTATTTCCCTATTTGCTATCGCTTGGATTGCATGAGAATGATAGAGAAGTGAGAGAAGCCAGTCCTGAAAACACCATCAATTAGTGTTGACTTATGAAAAAAAAAAAAAGTCATTTATACCTGCACTTGCTCGCGTGGGTACATCCGACGACTAAGTGCTATATATTAGCCATCCGGTTTCACTTGCCGATACTCAGAGGGACACAACTCAGTCAACATTGTCTTGCGATTCACACATAGCCTAGGGGAACCAATTTTTAATCAAATGTCTAATTGTGTTGTTTAATACGGTACTTTATGTAATAAATTAGAAATATCATTGTAGTGTCAGCAGATTTAGATTAAAAAAAAACAAGCTGATGCGGATAAAACTCGTGCGGATGCGGGACGGATGCGGATAATGTTTTGTTTATCTGCCCAGGGCTCTACAGTGTAGCTAAATGCAAAGAAAATGTTGAAGCCTTTTTCAGTTCAGACTAATTAAATTTTCAATCAGTAAACACGTTTTTATAGGCAGCTTCTGTAGCGTAATTGGTAGCATGCTGAGCTTGTATGGCGAAGTTTGCGGGTTCAAACCCCACCGAAGTCGTCGGATTTTTATGAGCGTAAAAATCCCTCAGCATGCCTTCCTTCGGACGGGAAGTAAAGCCGGCTGACCCATGCCATATATGTATGGCATGATAAAGAACCTTCCACTAATTACACTTGTGTGATGCTGCTAAATTATGGATTAGATTTGACTGACGCTCTTAGGTTCCAACGTTCGCCGCCAGGAGCCGACTGCGGTGGCATATAGTAACTAAGTTCAGAACTAGTTGGTCGTTGACGGTGGAGTTTGGTAGCAAAAGTTGGAACTACTTGAAAATCGAATGTCTGCAGTCCTTGCTTGAATTAAAAACAGATAACACACACTAATACAGCCATCACAATTAACACCGGTTATCAGACAGATTCTACACACACCCAAAGTACACGGGGCTACATGACCGCGTTGTCGCAGCCCCTAAACTGAGGAACCAACCAACCACGTATTTATGCTTCATTATAGGAGGCGGGATATTTAAGACTCTTGGTTGGTTCCTCAGTTTAGGGGCTGTGACAACGCGGTCATGTAGCCCCGTGTACTTTGGGTGTGTGTAGAATCTGTCTGATAACCGGTGTTAATTGTGATGGCTGTATTAGTGTGTGTTATCTGTTTTTAATTCAGGTAAGGACTGAAGACATTGAATTTCAAGTAGTTCCTACTTTTACCGTCAACGACTACTAGTTCAGAACTTGGCTACTAGACGCCACCGCAGTCGGCTCCTGGCGACGAAAGTAGGGACCTAATTGGAGCGTTGTTTAACCTATAATTAATTTAGCTTCACACAGATGTAATTAGTGGAAGGTTCTATGACATGGGCCTGCCGGCTTTACTTCCCCTCCGAAGGAAGGCATACTGAGGGATTTAAGACCCTACCCGAAAACATTTACAGGTAATCAATATTATTTGCACAGATTACAGTTTTTTGTTGTTGTTGTGAATTCGGGTTAGGGCGTAGAGGAATGTGGTCATCAGCTCCGTCCACTAATTGAAATTTGATTTTTTTCAGTCGGTCAACACGATTGTACCCAATTGTGATGGGTTATTCCCTAATCGTGAAAAATATTTACATCAGATTAATAAATAAACTTGGCTGACCAGTTTCGATCGTCAAGCGATCTTCATCAGATCAATTACACTTAGGCTATTAAATCTATGTCTAAAAGTATGGGTGATAATATTTACAATCATCATCATCTTCATTTCCCCTTTTCTAGTTGACACTGGGTGGGGGCAAATATGGTTCCTCTCCACTTTGTTCTGTCGTTCCACCATTCCTCTTCCAACACTGTGTTCCAATCCAGGTTCCGTTTTCTAATGCTATTCTTCACCAAGTCCATCCAATGCATTCTTGGTCTTCCTCGTCCTCTCTTCCCTGTCATCCGTCGTTCCAGTGCTCGTCTTGGTAGCCTTACATCATTCATCCGTTTGACATGTCCAATCCATCTCAATCTGTTTTGCTCCATTTTGTCATTTTGTATCTGTACTCCCAGTTCTTTCCGTATATCTTCATTTCTCACTCTGTCTCTCCTCGTTTTCTGGACCATACTTCTCAGGAATCAGTATTTACAATATGCACACTTATTAAGCTAGTTGTAATGCAATGCAACTAGTCAATATTTGATAGTTCATCATCATCATCATCATCATGCACAGTTTCCAGCCACTGGCCGGGTCTGTTTGGAACACAAGCCTCTCCAACGTCTTCTGTCTTCCCACCATCTCTCAGCCTCCACCCTTGTCCAGTCTTCTCCTCTCTTCTTCACGCTTTCTTCCACCCCCTTCAGCCACCTGTCTCTCGGTCTTCCCCTCGGTCTCTTTCCTTCCCACTTCGTCTCATGTACTCTCCTGGGTATCCTCTTCTCCTCCATTCGTTTTACATGTCCATACCATCTAAGTCTAGATTTCTCTATACCATCCTGTAATGGTTCCTCCTTCATTAATTCTCTGGTCCTCTCATTTCTTATTCTGTCCATCTTTGTAGCTCCAATACTGCTTCTCAAGAACCTCATCTCACTGGCCTGTATTTTGCTCCTCTCCCTTCCTTTCATAACCCAGGTCTCCGAGGCATACGTCAGGATAGGGACATAGTACGTCCGATATATGATCTTTTTGCTGTTCTGAGGGACATCCTTGCTCCATAACATGCTTCTCACACTCCTCCGAAATGCTTCTGCCTGCCTCCCCCGCTCATTTATTTCTCTATCGTTTCTTCCATTATCTTGTATCAGGCTTCCCAGATACTTAAAACTCTCCACTTTCTTCAGCTGTTCCCCACCAATTGTTATTCCCGTTGTGGTTCTTTCCTTCTTCCTTGTTGTGATCACCATCTCACTCTTATTTATGCTAAATTTCATCCCATATCCTTGTATTACTCCTTCCCACACGTCCAACTGTTCCTGTACCTCCTCCTCCTTGTTTCCCCAAATCATCAAATCATCTGCAAACACCATTGCTTTCATCTTTCCGTCCCCAATTACTTGTGCCACTCGGGTCATTATGTCATCCATCACCACAATGAAAAGTAACGGTGACAGTGCACTTCCTTGTTTCAGGCCGTTTCTTTGTTCCAACCAGTCAGATCTCTCTCCTCCCACTTTCACACAGCTCACGCTTCCCTTGTACATCTCCTTTATCCTCTTTATAGTCCATTTCTCTACTCCTCTATCCTCCAGGGACTTCCATACTTTGTTTCTGCATACACTGTCATATGCTTTCTCAATGTCCAGGAAGGCCATCAGTAGATCTGTTCCATATTCATAGTGCTGTTCTTGTAACTGCCTTACAGCAAAAATCAAATCCACTGTGGACCTTCCTGCTCTGAAGCCATGTTGTTCTTCCCTCATCCCTCCTTCTATCCTTGTCCTAATTCTCTTTTCCAAAACTTTCTCGAAGATCTTTGCACAATGACTCATCAGTGTTATTCCCCGATAGTTTCTGCAATCTGTTCTACTACCTTTCTTGAAGATCGGGACAATGATTCCTTTTTTCCAGTCCTCTGGGGTCTTCCTTTCCTTCCATGCTGTCCTCATCACTCGGTACAGCCACTGTATCCCCACCTCTCCTGCTGCTCTCACCATCTCCACACTCAACTCATCCACACCCGGTGCCTTCCCTCCTTTCATCTTGTTCACTGCATCTTCCACTTCTTTCCATGTTAAGTCCTTTTCTGTTTGCAGTTCATCTTCCTCTTCCCCGATTTCTTCCTCCTCACCATCTTTTCCATTTGGGTTCAGAAGTTCTTCAAAATATTCTTTCCACATTTTCTTCAGTTCTTCCCTATTTTCTATCTCTTGTCCCCTTTTGTTCACCATTCTAACATAATCCGTAGGATCCTTCCGCCTCTTATCTTTCACCATCCCATACAGGACCTTTTTTGTACCTTCACTATCCTCCTCCATCATCTTTGTCCACTCTTCCATCCACTTCCTTCTCTCCTCAGCCACCACTCTCTTCGCCTCCTTCTTTCTTTCCTGGTACTCTTCCCTTGTCTCTACCGTCCTATTTTGATACCACCTCCTAAAGGCTCTATTCTTTTCCCTTACTATATCTTTTGTCTTCTCATTCCACCATGGTGTTTCCTTCCACCTCTTCTTACTACTTGTCCTCCCACATACTGCTTCTGCTGCACCCACTAGTGTCTTCTTAAATCTAGCCCATTCCTCTTCCACCCCTCTTTCTTCATCTGTTGGAATTCCTTCCTTTACCATTTTGAGGTACTCGACCCTTCTATCCCCTTCTTTCAGTTTCCATATCCTTATACGTCTTTCCTGGTTCTCAGTCCCTTTCTTCTCCTTACTCCCTCTCAGGTTCATTACCAGTAATCGATGGTCGCTATCCAGGTTCTCCGATGGTATAACCTTGATGTCCGTGATGTTCTTATTTAGTTCTTTCTCATACAGTATATAGTCGACCACCGACTTCCTGGTCAAGTCATCACTGTACCATGTGATTGTGTGGCTCTCTCTTTTCTTAAACCAGGAGTTCCCAACTAGCAGGCTGTTCCTCTGGCAGAAGTCCAACAGTCTCTTTCCTTCCTCATTTCTTCCACCCCAACCCTCTGGTCCTAGAACACTCTCATAACCTTGTCTTTCTCTTCCTACATGGGCATTGAGGTCCCCCATAACAATCATATTTCTTCCTACCAGCTGCTTCTGCTTGATAGTTATTGTTAGTTATTGTTGTTTTAAGGGGTGGAACTACGAGGTCATCAGCCCCTTTAGTTATAGTCTATGTGATATTTTGTTAAATTACTGAAAGTGGTGATTGACCTCCAAATGTGCTTGCTTAGTGTGAGTATGTGATTGTTGTTAAATGGTCTGTTCAGATTTTATTGTCTAGGCTACTTAGCTGGTCGAGTCATACGCGATCCATCACTGTCTGCACTCAACTACTAAGGTGTCTGTTCAATTTATCTGATAACTTGTGATTTTGTGGTGACTGTAGAAGTGTCTGTAACTGTAATTATTAGGGTTGGGAAAGAGATATGTGCCCCGGGACTTGAAATAAGATACTATACCAGAATTTCTCTGGTTTGAGTGTGAAAGAAATGCGGGGGAAACCTCACTCATTAGATCACTGTCAGCCCCGGTATTCGAACCTTCAATCTCTGGACTTACTGCTGCTCCACATCGATGTCGTGGTGAGCGAATTAGCGCACACGGCTGCGTCGCGAGTTCTGATTGAATCAATGAATGAAAATGTTAAGAGGATTTGGAAGGGGGCGGCCGTGGCCGGTTGGAAATTACCGTCCGAGCAATTGCCTGGAGTTGAAAATGGGAAACGACAGGAAGCCATTCCAATGATGGCCAGTGGTGGGATTAGAAACATACTCGTGTCCCGAGTGTGGAGTTTTTGTTGTATTAATCTCCTCTATGGGGTTTGGTGTGTGTGTGTGTGGAATTTGTGTGATAACCTGTATTATTGTGATGGCTGTATTAGTGTATGCTATGCATTTTTAAATCAGGTAAGGATCGGTAAGGAGGTGGCTGTGGCCTTAATTTAGGAACTATCCCGGCAGTTGCCTGGAGTAGAAGTGGGAAACCACGGAAAACCACTCCCAGGATGGCTGAGATGGGAATCGAATCATCGTCTTCTTAGTTTTGCCTCAAGAGGCCGAGTGTACCCCGTTTCAGTCCTCAAACCAGAAATAAATTTCTTGACAGAGCAGGGAATCGAACCCGGCGACAGCCGAGAATGCCGAGCTTGGAGCAGCCTGACCCTGTTCTGAATGGACAGATGTGTGGATATTCTCTTGGATCAAAGATACCATTAATTTGAATGCAGATTATTATTGTGGGACCTGGGAAAATGACTACAAAGAGAAGACATTGGAACTGTACAGAATGTAGTTTTAGTGCCTTTAACCTTCGCGCACTTTGTGTGGGGGCATGTGGCACACTATTTAACGAATGCTGTCCCGGCTAATAAGTAATAATCCTCTGCCCTTTCATCTGAATGGTCTGGGACATATTTAGGTACCCAGGTAACTACACTGTTCATAGAACAATAATTTGTCCCTCTGGGAAGATAATGTTTTACTCACATCGGCAATGGTGCATGGCTTTCCAACCTTTATTCATAACTGGCGCGCAGCACTCATGACTTCAATGTAAATTGAAATAATGCCATACAAATGTGTGTGCCGTGATGTAGTGATCTGCGATCTTAGCTGCCACCTCGGATGTTCGAGGTTCGATTCCCAGCTCTGCCACGGAATTTGAAAAATGGTATGAGGAGTGGAAAGGGGTTTACTCAGCCCAGTTGGTCCAAATGAGTAGAGGGGTTTCGATCCCCACCTCAGCCATCCTCAGTGGTTTTGCGTGGTTTCCCACTTCGTCTTCGGGCAAATGCCGGGATGGTACCTAACGGAAAGCCACGGCCGCCTCCGTCCCTCTTCCTTGTCTATCCCTCCCAATCTTCCCCTCCTCTCATAAGGCCCCTGTTCCCTTTGCAGGTGAGGCCGCCTGGGTGAAGTGCTTGTCACCCTCCCCAATTGTATCCCCCGTCTCAGAGTCTCAAGCTCCGGGACACTGCCCTTAGTGACGGTAGAGGTGGGTTCCTTCGCTTAGTCCGTGGGTATAGCCAACCCAAGAGGGTAAAACGATAAAAAAGAAAAAAATGTGTTCTTAGACCCTTTACACATGGGGCAACTCAAAGAAATTGTAGTAGCATGATAGTGGATAACAGGCAACTGGGCGGCTATAAGTTACTCAAGCTGCTCGTTCTCTACACATGGTATATGAAGCTTCGAGTAGTGGCCACGTGATAATGGTCGTATCAATGTCTCATTCTAGTAGTGAAGACTATATTACCGTCAGTTATTATTATTATAACCCCTACAAGTCGCCTCCGTAGCGTAGCGGTCAGCGTGGTTAGCTGCCGCCCCGGAGGTCCTGGGTTCGATTCCCGGCTCTGCCACAAAATTTGAAAAGTGGTATAAGGACTGGAACGGGGTCTACTCAGCCTCGGGTGGTCCAAATGAGTAGAGGGGGTTTCGATTCCCACCTCAGCCATCCTCGAAGTGGTTTTCCGTGGTTTCCCAATTCGTCTTCGGGCAAATGCCAGGATGGTACCTCCTGTAAGGCCACGGCCGCCTCTATCCCTCTTCCTGGCCTATCCCTCCTAATCTTCCCTCCCTTCCCTCGTGAGGCCCCTGTTCGCTTTGCAGGTGAGGCCACCTGAGCGCGGTGCTGGTCACACCTCCCCAGTTGTATCCACTCCGATCAGATGTTCCCTGCTCCAGGACACTGCCCGTAGGGGCGGTAGAGGTGAGTTCCCTCGCTGAATCCGTGGGAGCCACCAACTTGGAGGGTAAATTCGATTTTTTTTTATAAAATAAAAATAAACCCTACAGAAGGAGACGTAGAAGAGAATTCTGGATTCATCCATATATTGAAAGAAATATCAACTGTAGATTTTCATCCCTGAAAAAAAAAATGCAAGAAACGGACTCCAATTTTCGTCTTGAATACTCCTTCATGTTGAATATTGTTTTTCAAATTGGCTAACGAATTTCGGGATAAAAACTTGTTCTTCCATTGAATTTGACAAGCACCAAATAAGAAATTGGAGACTGGAGTAGCGAGGGGAGAGCCTCCGTGGCTTAGGCGGCAGCACTCTGGCCTCTCATTGCTGGGTACGTGGTTCAAATCCCAGCCACTCCTTGTGTGATTTGTGCTAGACAAAGTGGAGGCAGACAGGTGTTTCTCCGGGTACTCCGGTTTTTCCTGTCACAAATTTCATTCCAGCAACACTCTCCACTATCATTTCATATGTCATTCATTTAATCATTGCCCCATCGGAGTGCGACAGGCTTCGGCAGCCGGCACAGTTCATATCCTCGCCGCTAGATAAAGGCTTATCATTCCATTCCCTGACCCGGTTGGTCAACTGGAAGCAGGCTGTGGATTTTCATTTTCAGTAGCGAGGGGGCCAGCTTTCTAGGTCACGGATACTCGAGTCAGTTCGGTCTACCTGTCTTTGCAACCCCAGTAGCGTCGCCCGACTGGTGGCATTAAAACACTCAAGCGGCGTTGCCTGGTCGCCCATTTTGCTGGTATCCAGCCTACTACAGTTTCTTTTGAGTTGCTTCCATGCTGTAGTACACATCAGAGACCACCTCGTGCTGCAGTGGATAGCATTCTTGGCTGTCGCTTCAGAGATCCGGGTTCGATTCCCGGCTCTGACAACATACTCGGATTTTAGAGACCTTGGGGTGCCAGGATTTTGCCCTGATGGATATCTTTAACGTGCCAGTAAATCTTTAAATCTGGTGTGAGGGCTGGAACGGGGTATACTCAGCCTACTGAGTTAAATCTGAGAATAGGTCGGTTCGATTCTCATCTCAGACATCCTGGAAGTTTCCAGTTTTGCACTTCTACTCCAGGCAAATGGTTACTATCTTAAGGCCACGGCCGCCTCCTTCCCAATCCTCACCTATATTACAAATACACACAACTATTACTTCTACTACTACTACTACTACTACTACTACCACACCACCACCACTACAGACAGTACAATAATACAGGTTATCAGACACAATCTTTTTCACACACAAATACACAGGACTACATAACTACCATGTCCAATTCCCTCAAATGAAATAACAACAACAATAGCTTATTGGAAATAGGATACGAATGGTTCGCATATTTGCCTCTTTTCAGAATCGATTGATGAAGGCAGTCGTACCGTGAGGTCGATTATAGTCCCCCTTCCTCGTGTCCTGCCCAACGCGATGCTATCTATTGTACACGACGGGTGCTTCCTTCTTCACCAATTCAGTGGACTTCCTCCTGAACTTAAAATTTAATATTCTTTAAACCTTTTGAAAACAGCTTCCTTATACGATGGCGGCTGTTGTTTGTTTGGAGCTCTATGTGGTGACAGCCAAAAAGGTGGGTAGAGTTTCTGTCTCAATGCAGTCTCTATCAAGAGCTTAATTAATACATAATTAAACTTGGTGCCACGCAGATCAGAAAAAGAAACTGGGAGATGCGAACAGTGCCAATCAAATCAAAGTGGGAATATTCCCATGAATGCTTGCCTACTCTGCCATGTTATTAGATAGCTCGCCATCTACCTTTACATAGCGATACTATCTCCCTAATGCGAAATCTGAAGTCATGTGAAAATTGAATGGAAACATATCAATATTAACAACAGATACTAGTAACACATTCCAATGAGACGATGCTATCACCGTTTCTTTACGCTACTTGTAGGAGTTGAGCTAGTATTAGCCGAGCATACCATGTAATCTACAGGGATTATTATGGCAATATATCTGTATAATTAGCTCTGTCTAATCAAACAATCCAGCGCAAGTCAATCTCTAGCCACTGGTGTATAAAGAGGTTTGAAAATTCGAATCTGCGCTTTGCGACTCGGATCGATTCGGTATTGTGTTGTTTAAATTAGTATTTAGTCGTTTCTTACATTGGATTTTCGAAAAGTCACCTGTAGCGCCATGGAGGGTCGTGGGTTCGAATCCAATTATGGAAGAGGATTGTAAATTCGATTCTGCGATATGTGACCCGGATCGATTCGGTATTGTGTTGTTTAAATTAGTATTTAGTCGTTTCTTACATTGGATTTTCGAAAAGTCACCTGTAGCGCCATGGAGGGTCGTGGGTTCGAATCCAAATCCAGTAGATATTTGTAAATTCGAATCTGCGATATGTGATCCATATCGGTACGGTATTTTATTGTGTTGATAAATTAGTTTTCAGACATTTCTTTCATCAGATTTTCGAAAAGTCACCTGTAGCGCCCAGGAGGATCGTGGGTTCGAATCCATATCCAGTAGTTGTTTGTAAATTCGAATCTGCGCTTTGCGACTCGGATTGATTCGGTATTGTGTTGATTAAATTAGTAATCAGACGTTTCTTATATCGGATTTTCGAAAAAGTCACCTGTAGTGTCGTGGAGGGTCGTGGGTTTGAATCCAATTATGGAAGAGGTTTATAAATTAGAATCTGCGCTTTGCGACCCAGATCGATTCGGTATTGTGTTGATTAAATTAGTATTCAGATGTTTCTTACATTGGATTTTCGAGAAGTCACGTGTAGCGCCCAGGAGGCTCGTGGGTTCGAATCCAAATCTGGAAGAGGTTTGTAAATTTGAATCTGAGTTTTACGTCTCGGATCGATTCGGTATTGTGTTGATTAAATTAGTATTTAGTCGTTTCTTACATCGGATTTTCAAAAAGCCACCTGTAGCGCCCAGGAGGGTCGTGGGTTCGAATCCGCGATATGTGATCCATATCGGTACGGTATTGTGTTGATTAAATTAGTATTTAGTCGTTTCTTACATCGGATTTTCAAAAAGCCACCTGTAGTGCCCAGGAGGGTCGTGGGTTCGAATCCAAATCTGGAAGAGGTTTGTAAATTTGAATCTGCGTTTTACATCTCGGATCGATTCGGTATTGTGTTGATAAAATTAGTATTTAGTCGTTTCTTACATCGGATTTTAAAAAAGCCACCTGTAGCGCCCAGGAGGGTCGTGGGTTCGAATCCAATTATGGAAGAGGTTTCTAAATTCGAATCTGCGATATGTGACCCGGATCGATTCGGTATTGTGTTAATTAAATTAGTAATCGGAAGTTTCGTACATCGGATTTTCAAAAAGTCACGTGTAGCGCCCAGGAGGGTCGTGGGTTCGAATCCTAATCTGAAAGAGGTTTGTAAATTCGAATCTGCATTTTGCATCTCGGATCGATTCGGTATTGTGTTCATTAAATTAGTATTTAGTCTTATCTTACATGGGATTTTCCAAAAGTCACCTGTAGCGCCCAGGAGCGTCGTGGGTTCGAATCCAAATCCGGTAGGTATTTGTAAATTCGAATCTGCGATATGCGACCCGGATCGATTCGGTATTGTGCTGATTAAATTAGTATTCAGATGTTTCTCACATCGGATTTCAGAAAAGTCACCTGTAGCGCCCTGGAGGGTCGTGGGTTCGAATGCAATTCTGGAAGAGGTTTGAAAATTCGAATCAGCGCTTTTCGACTCGGATCGATTCGGTATTGTGTTGATTAAATTAGTAATCAGACGCTTCTTATATCGGATTTTCGAAAAAGTCACCTGTAGTGTCGTGGGTTCGAATCCAATTATGGAAGAGGTTTATAAATCGAATCTGCGCTTTGCCACCCAGATCGATTCGGTATTGTGTTGATTAAATTAGTATTCAGATGTTTCTTTCATTGGATTTTCGAGAAGTCACGTGTAGCGTCCAGGAGGCTCGTGGGTTCGAATAGAAATCTGGAAGAGGTTTGTAAATTCGAATCTGCGTTTTACGTCTCGGATCGATTCGGTATTGTGTCGATTAAATTAGCATTTAGTGGTTTCTTACATGGGATTTTCAAAAAGTCACCTGTAGCGCCCAGGAGGGTCGTGGGTTCGTATCCAAATCTGGTAGATGTTTGTAGATTCGAATCTGCGTTATGTGATCCATATCGGTACGGTATTGTGTTGAATAAATTAGTTTTCAGACATTTCTTTCATCGGATTTTCGAAAAGTCACCTGTAGCGCCCAGGAGGTTCCTGGGTTCGAATCCATACCCAGTAGTTGTTTGTAAATTCGAATCTGCGCTTTGCGACCCGGATCGATTCGGTATTGGGTTGATTAAATTAGTAATCAGACGTTTCTTACATCGGATTTTCGAAAAAGTCACCTGTAGTGTCATGGAGGGTCGTGGGTTCGAATCCAATTATGGAAGAGGTTTGTAAATTCGAATCTGCGATATGTGACCCGGATCGATTCGGTATTGTGTTGATTAAATTAGTAATCGGACGTTTCGTACATCGGATTCGGTATTGTGTTTATTAAATTAGTATTTAGTCTTATCTTACATCGGATTTTCCAAAAGTCACCTGTAGCGCCCTGGAGCGTCGTGGGTTCGAATCCAAATCTGGAAGAGTTTTGAAAATTCGGATCGATTCGGTATTGTGTTGATTAAATTAGTATTTAGTCGTTTCTTACATCGGATTTTCAAAAAGCCACCTGTAGTGCCCAGGAGGGTCGTGGGTTCAAATCCATATCCAGTGGATGTTTGTAAATTCGAATCTGCGCTTTGCGACCCGGATCGATTCGGTATTGTGTTGATTAAATTAGTAATCAGACGTTTCATACATCGGATTTTCGAAAAAGTCAACTGTAGCTCCGTGGAGGGTCGTGGGTTCGAATCCATATCCAGGAGATGGTTGTAAATTCGAATCTGCGTTTTGCGACCAGGATCGATTCGGTATTGGGTTGTTTAAATTAGTATTTAGTCGTTTCTTACATTGGATTTTCGAAAAGTGACCCGTTGCGCCCTGGAGGGTCGTGGGTTCGAATCCAATTATGGAAGAGGTTTGAAAATTCCAATCTGCAATATGCGACCCGGATCGATTCGGTATTTTGTTGATTAAATTAGTATTCTGACATTTCTTACATCGGATTTTCGGAAAGTCGCCTGTAGCGGCCAGGAGGGTCGTGGGTTCGAATCCAAATCTGGAAGAGGTTTGTAAATTCGAATCTGCGCTTTGCGACCCAGATCGATTCGGTATTGTGTTGATAAAATTAGTATTCAGATGTTTCTTACATTGGATTTTCGAGAAGTCACGTGTAGCGCCCAGGAGGGTCTTGGGTTCGAATCCAAATCTGGAAGAGGTCTGTAAATTCGAATCTGCGATATGCGACTCGGATCGATTCGGTATTGTGTTGATTAAATTAGTATTCAGATATTTCCTGTGACAGTAGGCTACTCGTAAATATAGCGTATATCATTAGGGCAGATGACTTCGCATTTCCGTCCTTTCATACAACAATATCTAACCCGTATTTTTAACCTAGGCTTAATTTGCGAATACCACACGTTTTTTCTATTTTTGTGTTTGTATATTTTCTTCTCGTCTGTGAGTGAGTGTCTTGTCTTTCTCGCAATATTCTTTGCTTCAATGGATGTAATCGATACCGTATATTACGCTATCGCAACGTAAATATCTCGACTCTCATCAGATATTTCATTTGTGTTGTTATCTTCTCTTGCCGTCTGATGCATACTGGCGCATGCGCATTGTCATAGTTACGGACTTAGCCTGAATCCTACCGCGGTGCCGTCGGCTCTGCAGCTGTTTTTCCAATAGTTCTAATAATAAAGTAAGATCTTGAAGAATTATGTATCATCACAAAAATATAGGATATAAGATTGCTTCCACACACCAAGTATACAGGGCTGATGTCCACTTCCATAAGCCAGCTTCCCCAAATTAAACACGAACATACACAGGTCAAACACACAACCACCTGTCAGATGAATTGAAAAATGGCCTAAATACATTTTGCCACTAAGATACAGTGATATTTGAGCCACGGAAATTCCAAGCGAGAATCAACATCGGATAGCTTATAGCTATTAAACTACTACGCTTCAACCTACACGGAACGTTATTTAAAACTCACCTAGTAGTGAAGATAAAGCAATGATACCATAGCAGCACGGTATACATATCAGCCTAAATGAGGTGTTTCTGCACGTTTCGCTGTGAAAATGACTAGATTTTGCTTTTCTTCTTGGAGCCATTAGCGGACGCTTGACACCGTGTTCCTCATCAACCTTGAAGCCATTTCTCCCATCTCTGATAAAAACCTCATCTTCAACATCATCACTAACATCTTCGTCATCAAAACTATCTCGTACAGCCAGTCTTGGCGTAGAATATGACAACGACGACATTCTGCGTTGGAATGAAGTACGTTACGATGCTGAATTACAAAGACATGCGATTGATATCACGTTTTCAGGGCCGTAAACAAATTGATTGTCACAGTTTCTTCAATGTAACGAGACATATGGAGCACTGGAGCACGGCCGACTGAATGCAAAGAATATGGGCTCATACCGGCCTAGACAATGACACCTTTTTCATGAAATCTCGTTAGTTACTCAACTGCTCACACAGCGCTGTTCACCAAGCATTGCACGACTAAAGGTCACCACACACAGAAAGCTAAGCTAAGCTACGCTACGCTATGCTATGCTAAGCAATGCCAAGCTATGGTGTGCTATGACACTAACAGAAAGCTAAGCTAAACTAAGCTAGGCAGCATATTTCTTATAACATGCTTTCCTACCAATGAAAATGTATAATATCTTTATTGGAAGAGATCCTACAAGATTAATAATATTATTTTAATACTGCTTTCTAAATAAATTTTTGTGTAATACTGTATATGTAACATAAAAAATAGGAACGTAGCCAGGATTATGTTTAGGTGGGGGTCCAGGTGTTGCTATTTTATTAATTAAAATTGTGGCCCACTATAGCTATGTATAAGATACGTGTTTTTTTTTTTTTTTAACTATTCAAATTTGACGAGCGGCTAGGTACAGAGCTGATCCACTGTTTGATTGGCTAGGGGCTGCTGGGTTCTTATTGGTCGTTGGTGGAACATTACTATATTCCTTGGATTTTAAGCTGCTTCTTGCTTTTTGTTCCGAAGCGGTGCAGCGCTCGACGGCGCTTCATGCAGCCGGTAACCAGTAAGAAAGGCGCCTTGGATTATTGGTCAAAATGGCGTCGCTTCGCTTGCTTTGAAGCTGCGGGCGTGCCGTTTAAAATCCTAGGAAGGCAGATTTTGAGTTTGTGGGTGTGGTTATATCAAATAGCTTATAAAGATAATAGCGGAAACTCGGCCGTAAAAGCATGCGCTCGATTGGAGACAGCGATCACAGTGCCATCTCTTGGTGCGAGTTGACAGCATTACTCGCCTTGCCACCCACAGCTAGCATTTTTGAGTGCGCACCGACCGAAATTGCATTGTGAAGTTAACATATGTCTCGGCTTGATATTTAGGCAGCAAATAATTTAAAGATTAGTGTTAAAAGAAACAAAAGATACTTGGTTCTGTACAATATTTATATAGAATTCTAAAAGTACTGGACTGCTTCTGCATATGGTTTGCTTTGCCATAGGCAGTAGAACTGAAGGCACTGCACCAGGCCAAATACTGATAATTACAAGGAAATATTAGCACATTGGTTTTAATCTATCCTTTTTGACATACTGTTTTTTTTTTTTTTTTTTTTTTTTTTACCGTATGGCTTTTAGTGTCGGGAGTGTCCGAGGACATGTTCGGCTCGCCAGTTTTGTAGCTGCTTCGAGACGGACACCCAATGGGTGAGCTACAAGTACCGTTGGGGAGGAATGTTGGATGGGAGGGTCGAGGAGTTGGAAGGTAGCGGCTGTGGCCTATAGTTAGGGACCAACCCCGGCATTTGCCTGGAAGGAAGATGGGAAACCACAGAAGACCATCTTCAAGGTTGCCGGCGGGGGGATTCGAACCACCTCGCCTCCCGGATGTGAGCGACTGCCAACAGTCATGCCGCAACGACCTCGGCTAACTCACCCGGTACTGGTATTAAAAAAAAAAAAAAACTGTTGAACACGCTTAATTACATTCCTAATAAAGGCAGTAAAATTAAAATTTGTGCTTCTGAACTTGTTAGATTACACCAACCTCCTTAGCTTTAATAGTGCAATACGTACACTTTAGAGGCAGATGACCTCGCTGTTCCGCCCCTTATAACAAAAATAAATAACTGCGTACACTTTCAATCGGAAATATTGAAGCATGTTGTTAAATGTTCGGCCTACTGTACCGTAGATTCACCACGTTTTATAATTATGTTATTTCAATATTAACATTGGGCCTACTATCAACAACCTACAACGATCTTACCCTTGACTTAACAAGTTTTTATTCCTGAAATCTTTCTCCACAAAGTGGTCTGAGCATACAACATGAGTTCTGTTTAAATGTTCTGGGCCATTCCTTTTCAATACGTCATGTAAGTCAGCTCTCGGCTTCGAATAACCCACAACGTGCATCGATAAATATATAAAGAACAGGCTAAAATATGTTAAATTATATTGTAAAAGCATTCTGTATTAAAAGAAAACCGAACTATCAGTGTAATGGTAGGCTACTTGTTTACAATAATTTCTTGGGAACCTGAAGAAAGATTTTGGGTCACTTTGTTGTTTATAATTATTACAGCCATATATGGCACAAATACTCCCAGTACCAACCATTACAATTGGATAATTAGATCATCCACAGGTCAATAATTTCTTATAATTGTTTGGTTGGATCTCACGGTTGTAAATCAGCTGGTCTTACGTTGCCAACTCGGACCGCTAGGCGGTGCTGGAGAGCGCTGTCTCCTGTTTTGGCGAGGAGTTTCCGCTATTATCTTTATAAGCTATTTGGTTATATGTGTACATGTGATTTTATATTGATTGATAAAGTGATTACCTTTAGCCAGAACATTACATCTAGGAAATTTGTGTGAGAATGTTTTGGGGAGTTTTGATGAGGTTATGGGATTACGTGGGTAGATTTTTACTTGACATTTTTAACTTCTTTCGGTTGGATATAATATGTAACACGCGGAAGTTGTCTTCATTTACAGAAGTAATTGCTACCTTGTGTTATTGCATATTAAAATGCATAGTTCGTAATATCATTGGGTATTTGGAAATGTGCTACCGTACCTCGAGCGGCCTACGGTACTGCATCCTTTAGATACCGTAATTATCATGTGAAATTCCGCAGTAGAAAACTTCAAAAGCGTTCGTTGGTTTCTGTAGAAAATCATTCTTACTGGTCTAGGGCTCTCTCCTATAATATTAAAACACGTGGTATATCACAATTACTACGTTTAGATGACGAACTCAAATCTATTTGAATACGATCCTGTTTTCAGTACGCTGCCCGTTTACATGAGCAGTTTCAGTTCGTATTGAAATCTATTTCAATACGGTATATAATTTATGGTGGCCAACCTGCAGTTATGTTGGCTAACTCGTATTAAACAGCAAAATAAAAGCCCCGTACCGTAATTATCATATTACTAGTGCATGAGACAGGACCCTGACTTTCACAGTTTTACTGGACGCGTTAGGCTGTAACCATTGGATTGGACAAAACGAAGGTTAGAATTGTCGAGTGTAGATGCAGCCTGTGGCCGCAGGAAGTTAGCGGGGCGCTCACAGTTTCACTGGACGCGTTAGGCTGTAACCATTGCCAAAACCATTCATCTGGACACGTTGGGCTGTAACCATTGTCAAAAACCATTGGATTGGACAAAACGAAGGTCAGAATGGTCGGATGTAGGTGTGTCCTATGGCCACCAGAAGCTAGCGGGGCACTCACAGTTTCACTGGACGTGTTAGCCTGTAACCATTGTCAAAAAACATTGGATTGGTCAAAACGAAGATTAGAATGGTCGGGGTAGGTGTGGGGAGCTAGCAGGGCATGATTGACAAAAAGAACATTGATCTGGTACTGGACGAAAGACCACATATACAATTAGTACCGTATGTGTGGGGTTGGCAATACTGTACTGTTGTAACGCCGATAATGGCAGACACAGCTAAGTCATGTTATAATTTGGGATGGCGGGTGGGTTATAGACAGCTGAGGAGTGAACTACATCATTCCCAGATCAATTTTGAATCATTTGAAAAGATATTCATTGCAAATTTAAGAAGTTTTTTTTCCCCCTGGGTTCGTGTCTCCTGCACTGTTACCATTGTCATCCGATTTTTCTTTGACGGGTTGTTTGTAAACATGAAAAATGGATGCGCCGAAGATTTTGATGTTGTTTGTTCTTACGAAGTTTATGGGTAACTGTCGTCCCTTTTAATTACTGAATCTTTTATAGACGCCGGGCTGCCAGAATGTTGCCCCGAATGGGATCTGTAACATGCCAGTAAATCTACTGACACGGCTCCCTCGCATTTAGGCCTAAGCATCCGGACTGTGCCAGGATTCGATCCTGCTACCTTGGTAAAAGCAGGTGAGAAAGTTACCGCTGCGCCACTCGGCCAGTCTGTGTTGAATTTATTCAAATGGAAAAAGGAACGGATTAATCGTCAAAGAAAGACGGTGTATTTTCACTTTTTCTGTTGACCACATTTTACCTACGGATACACCAGACATTCAAAGTAAAACGGACAAAAATACATTAACGCTAAAAACGCGTGCAAACAAACTACGCTTATCAACCACGAAAAGAACACAGACAGTAACTAAGAATATGGGCAGGAAGTAAAACATTGCGGTTCGAGTCAGGCGACAGACGAAAGTAGGCCTAAATTAGTTTATCATTGTAACTCAAGAGCGTGCAGAATCGCTTTCAGTACGATCCGCGTTTACATGTTCCTAAATACGTGTTTGGATACGATCCGATCCCACAATTTTACCGTATCGAGCTTGAAAATCAATACGAACTGAGTCCCGTTTACATGACCGTGTTCAATACGGTAAGTGTACTCAAACCGATTTGAGTTCGCTATGTAAACTCTGTAAATATCGTGGTGTATACAATAATATAAAATATTCTCAGCGTTACAAGTAGCCTACCGGTAAATCTGAACAAAATGTGTTGTAGGTTAGGTAGAGTATTTCGCCGAGGGTGGGGGTTGAGGGAAATGCATTACTCAAAACGTTCGAGCAATACATCATGTTAGCAAGGCATGTTACGCATACCGTAAGCTATAGTGAAATCCAGAAAGTTTGCCTACAAATTTGTTAATGCATGAGGAAAATTGCCATAATCTTCCTGATTAATGCAGTTGTCAAAATTATTTTAGGAGGGCTATGGGTACTACCTAGACGTGATGTTCTGCTATATAATTGAGTACTGTAATCAAGTTCCATACTCATAATGCTCCTTGAGAATAAGGTTCATTGTAACCAAAATCTTTCCCCATGTCAAGACACAGAATCAAACTCTGTAGAGGGTTTGAGTTTAAGTGGTTTGAAATAGGACAAATACCAATCAAGGTGATTCTTGTTCATATTGTTGGATATTAGAGTTTTGAAATTGAACAGCTCATGGTAAATAAATGGAATCACATGTCACTATTAATACAGTGCTGCAACAATTGTGTGTATATATAGATATTAATAGGCCTATATGATTTACAATGATTAAAAAAGGATGCCCCAATAAAGAAGAATTATGTTCCTAACATTGTCCAGATATCCTTCTATTCCCTATTTCCCGTTCTGGCCGGTATAAATTACGTTCACAATGGAATATCCATCTCATTTGCGTACAATCTTGTTGACAGACTGAAAAGCATCAAACTATTGCATTAAGAAACTGCTGTACTCGGGGGGGATTGGTATTGAAATTCTGACTTTATTCTCTATTACGGTACATCAAATAACTACAGTCGAACCTCCCTTCTGCGGACACCATCGGTTCCGAGTGAAAATGTCCGTTATAAGAGTTGTCTGCTGAAACAAGTTTGTAAAAATAATCGATCATTTTAACGGCAAAGTACATCCACCTAAACATACACATCTTTATTTTGATTATTTGTTTATTTGAGTTTTCCCGCATTTGAATTTTTCAGCAAGCTTTCTCACTGAAAGTCCCTTCTCACTTTCTACAATCACATTTCTTCTTCTTTTGAGGTTTAAACACGTTCGTCCCTCGTTACTCATGTTTACTCGACGACTGAAATGCTACGATATTTCTGTCTCACTAATTAGCTCATGTACTGAAAGTCTTTTCCTTCTCACGTTGACTACCTGAGCTCGACCTTATCGGTGGCAATCTGAGTTATGAATCGAATGATGCAAGCAGGGAAGAAAATCACCAGGTAACTCTTGAGTAAACAGTCACTGGCAGTAATCCTGGACAAGTAGAATTCTCGGAATGTACACCAGTAGGTAGAACACCATAACGAAAGGTTTGGAAAGAGGAATGTACCGTATAGAAGAATTAACTTGACCGCTACTACAGCGTTGCCATGTAGCCTGCATTTCACTCTCTCTCTCTTCTTTGACTCGAAATAGGTGTAGTACAGATATTCAAGAGGGATTTCCGTATGTCTGCAGAATGGTTTTAAAAGAATGGTCCGGTGTAAAAAATGTCCTGCAGCGTCTGAAGTGTCCGCTTAAGTCAAGTGGATGGGACAGATGGCGATGTTCGCTGTCCGGACTTCAAGGTGTCCTCGGAAATGAGGCTAATTTAACACTTGTCTTATGTAAAATAAAATCGGTTCCAAGGAAAAATGTCCGTATAGGCAGGTGTCCGCTAAATAAGGGTGTCCGTTAGGGCAGGTTCAACTGTACTAACATTTGCTGTCCTAAAAGGGAAAAACAAAAAAAATACTTTTGCACTAATATTAAAGCACCACTTTGCTGTGGGAACTAGAGCTCCCTAGGTTTTATCCAAAAACCAAATAAATTGTAAATACAATTTTAAAACATACATACATTTTCATTTGAGACTGTTTCGAAACATGTACCTGTCATCATCATCTTGTACAGTTTCCAGCCCCAGGCTGGGTCTGTTTGCAACATAAGCCTCGCCACTTAGTTCTTTCTTCCCACCACCTCTCCGCTGTCACTCTGGTCCAGTCCTTGCCTCTCTTCTTGACACATTCCTCCACTCCTTTCAGCCATCTATCTCTTGGTCTTCCCCTTGGTCGTTTCTTCTGCATCTGCATCTCATGTATCCTCTTGGGAATCTTCTTCTCATCCATTCTCTTTAAGTGTCCATACCACCTCAGTCTTGATGTCTCAATCCTACCTTGCAAGGGCTCCTCTTTCACCATTTCCCTGACCTTTTCATTCCTCACCCTGTCTCTTCTTGTTACTCCGATCCTACTTCGCAGGAACTTCATTTCACCTGCCTGTATTCTGCTTATGTCTCTTTTCTTCATAGTCCACGTTTCTGAAGCATAGGTCAGTATTGGGATATAGTAGCTTCTGTATAACACTTCCTTGCTTTTTTGTGGGTCATCTTTATTCCACACTAAGCTCCTAATGCTTCTCAGAAATGCTTCTGCCTGTCTGCCACGTTCCGTAATCTCTTTGTCATTTCTCCCATTTTCCTCCACTATACTTCCCAAGTACTTGAGACTTTCCACCTTCTTCAGCTGTCCACCTCCAAGTGTTATCCCACTCATTGGTCTGTCCTTTTTCCTGGTCGTTAACAGGATCTCATATTTACTGATGTTGAACTTCCATCCGTACTCTCCCACTGTTTCTTCCCAAGCCTTCAGTTGCTCCTGAATTTCCTCCTCCTTGTTTCCCCAGACCATGAGATCATCTGCAAACACCATTGCTTTCATCTTATCTTCTCCTATCTTTCCTGCTACCCGTGTCATTACCTCGTCCATAACCACAATAAAGAGAAGGGGTGACAGTGCACTACCCTGTTTCAGGCCACTCATTTGTCTGAACCAGTCTGTTCTTTCCCCTCCAACTTTCACACATCCACAATACATCTCCTTCACTCTGCCTACAGTCTCTTTTTCCACTCCCATGTTTTCCATTGCTTTCCAAACCTTCTCCCTACACACACTATCATAGGCCTTTTCGATGTCCAGGAAGGCCATCAACAGATCCTCTCCAAATTCGTAGTGGTGTTCCTGGAGCTGTCTCACTGAAAATATGAGATCCACTGTTGATCTCCCAGGTCTGAATCCATACTGCTCCTCTCTCAATTTTCTCTCCACTTTGGCTCGTATTCTACTTTCTAATATTTTTTCATATATCTTGGCACAGTGAGGTATGAGTGTGACTCCCCTGTAATTTCTGCACTCCTTTCTGCTTCCTTCCTTAAATATTGGGACAATGAATCCTTTCTTCCAATCTTCTGGGGTCTTTTTCTCCTTCCATATCTCCCTCATCACATGGTACAGCCACTGTTTCCCAACCTCCCCTGCTGCCTTCACCATTTCAACACTCACTTCATCCACACCTGGTGCCCTTCCTCCTTTCATCTTGTCTATAGCCATTTCCAGTTCTCTCCAAGTCAGGTCCTTTTCCATTCCTGTGTTGTCTTCTCCATCTTCCAATACATTGTCTTCCTCCCTATGACCATTTGGATTCAGCAAATCCTCAAAGTACTCTTTCCACACTGTCTTGAGTGTCTCTTTGTTGGGTACCTCATTTCCTTTTTTGTCCATCATTACCACATCCTCTCGCAGACCTCTTCTCTTACTTTTGACCATCCCATAAAGTACAGTACTTTCTTATTTCCTCTGCTGTCTTCCTCCATCATCTCTGTCCACTTTACCATCCACTTCTTCCTCTCCTCTGCAACAATCTTGTTTGCTTCTTTCTTCTTTATCTTATAATCTTCCCTTGCCAGATCAGTTATTTCCTGGAACCACACTCTGAAAGCCTTGTTCTTCCTTCCCACAGCTTCTTTTACTCTCTCACTCCACCATGGTGTCTCTTTACACCGCATTCTGTTGCTTGTTCTTCCACATACTGCCACTGCAGCTTCCACCATTGTGTTTTTGAACTGCTTCCATTCCTCTTCCCCTATTTTAGGATTGTCTGTTGGCATCCTTTCCCTTATTATCTTCTGGAATTCTTCCTTGACTTCCTTTTCCTTGAGTTTCCATACTTTGATTCTCCTTTCTTGGTACTCTGTCCTCTTGCTAACCTTAACAACTCCCAGGTTCATTACAAGTATTCTGTGGTCGCTATCTAAGGCCTCTGATGGTATTACCTTTATATCTCTGACACTTCTCTTCATTTCCCAGTCGTACAGCATGTAATCTACCAAAGATTTCTTTGTTAAATCACTGCTGTACCACGTTACCTTGTGGCTTTCATTCTTCCGGAACCAGGAGTTGCCTACAAATAAACAGTTTCTCTTGCAAAAATCCAGCAACTTTCTCCCTTCTTCATTCCTGCTACCCCATCCTTCTGCTCCCAATACATTTTCATATCCTTGCCTTTCACATGTACCTGTAATGTAATAAAAACATGAAACGAAAGGTTTTGACTAGGCCGACTGTTAATTTAAAACCCTCATGTTAAATGAATAAGTACCATGGTGGTCGAGAGCGCTAACGCCCTACCTTGTGCCTCGCTGGCATCGGGAGAGCGTAGGTTCAAATCCCACCTCAGCCGTCCTAAAAATAGTTTTTGTGGTTTCCCATTTTCACCACCAGGCAATCCACCAAATCTATCCTATCCTTTCGATAGGTCCACGGCCAATTTCCTTCCAATATCCCTTCCCTGACCCGTCCTGAAAAGAAAAGTTCATGGCCATTGGCTGCGTTAATAAAGAAATAATAAGGAAAGATAATGACTTGTAGACCTAGAAAAGATTTTTGATAGTGTTGATTGGAGTAAATTGCACGACATTTTGAAAAGCATTGGAATAAAGTACAGGGATAGGAGGGTGATCTACAATCCATACAAAAACCAGACGGCAGCTATGCAAGTTGAAGGGCATGATAGATTCAGTAATGTCAACTCAAGCGAATGAATTATTGTTAACGGTCATCACTGTTGAAAGCTGGCTAAACCTTTTACTAAATTCTGCGACTAGCATTTCAAGGCTGTATTCAGAAAGATGTAAGGTAAGGCTGCAACTTATCACCCATACCTTTCAATGAAGGAATTGAGAGAAAATTTTTAAGTAGGAGTAAAGATTCGAGGAGAAAATTTCAACTTTGAGATTTGCTGATGGCACTGTCATATTAGCCGATTCACCAGAGGATTTGAATGAGATTTTAAATGCAATGCACTCCATCTTGAGGAAAGAATTCAAGATGAAAATCAACAAATGTGATATATGATACAAGAATAGCAGCCAATGGCCATAAGCTGGGCATGTTTGATTGAACGCCCGAGAGCTCCCAACAAGTTCAATTTCAAGTAGTTCCAACTTTCGCTACCAGATGCTACTGTCACTAACACTAGCGGCGAACGTTGGAACTTGATAGACCGTTTCCTAACCAGCCAAATATAGCTTACAAATTTTGCTACAGACCACTAATTGCAGTGATAGGTTCTTTCAAATGGCATGGGCCCGCCGGCTTTACTTCCCCTCCGAAGAAAGGCATAGTTCTAAAAGAACAATTTGTGTGATCCTGGATTTAAGAAAGGCTTTTGACACCGTAGACCACAATATACTCATTAGAAAACTTGAAAAGGAAGGTATTCGTGGTACTCCTCAAGAACTAATAAAAAGCTTCCTTTTTAACAGAATACAAAAGGTGCGAATCAAAGATACTTTAAGTAGAAGTGCTGAAGTAAAAATTGGAATACACCAAGGAACAGTTTTAGGTCCTATTCTTTTTCTGTTATATATTAACGATTTGTGTGAGCTGAACTGTAATGTGATGATTACCTCATATGCTGATGACACTGCCGTCACAGGAACAACTTGGGAGGACACTTTTAATAGAACTCAAGAAACCCTTGCTACAGACCAAAAATCACCTCCTTACCTTAAATGAAACCAAAACACAATACCTATGCTTCTCACACAACAAAACATTACAACCCACAGACAATTTAACACTCAAGATCCACACACCAATTTGTAACAATGGTGAAAGATGTAACTGCTATACCCTACAGAAGTCAATGAATGCTACATATTTAGTGATTATTATACATACCGTAGTCATTTAAAATGGAACATGCATGCATCAAAATTGGCCAATAAACTTCAAAAGTTAATTTACATATTTTACTGAATCAGAAATATCCTTTCAGCAAAAGTCTTGAGAACTGTATATTTTGCCTTAGTCCAGTCATAACTACAATATTGAATAAATGGTTGGGATGGAATACTTGATTCACATTTGGCTCAGAATCTCATTCTAAAAGTTATGTACTAAAAGCCATCAACTTTTCCAACATGTGAACTGTATCAACAAAGCATGGTGCTTAACATACGACAGTTATTTGTTCAGTCATCAATCATATCTATACTTAAAAATATGAAGCTCTTCTCAAATGGACTGGAACTTAAAATGTGCACTAGACTTCAAGACAGAACTGGAATAAATAACCCTCATCAAAACACACTACCTGTCCAAAGGAATTGAAGTTGTCTTAGCACTAGGATATACAATATATTGTCAGTAAATGTGACAAATAACACCCTTAATATACTGAAGAAAAGGCTTTTTACATGGCTTCTTAATAACTTTGATAAAGTAAATGAACTTATAAATTTTCACCAACATATTTAAACCAACTCAGTCACAAATAAGTAATGTATCATCTTCTTTTATTTTTTGTGTCCTCATAATAAATTTTTCTTACTATTATCAGTCAAATACTATGTTGCAAATAAATTAAGAAACTGTATTCATGAAGCCTACGCTCAAGTTTATCTTATGTGGGATTCACGCTGTATTTTGATGCATCTGTATATGTACATGTTTTCTGTCAGTGATTAAAAAAGTTTTCTCGTAAAAAGAAAAGTTCTTAATGCCCTTAAATAATCGGACGACTGTAGGCCGGGTTTGAACCCGCCATCTTGGGCATAGCAGTTCAGCATGCTACCGACTGTGCCACCAAAGCCACAAAATGTAAAACAAAAGGAATGGAATGCAGCCGTAAGAAATCAGAAACACCTATTGACATCAAATAAAGGCAGATGGAAAAGCTAAAGGAAGTAGGGAGCAAAATAATCAGCGATGGACGAAGCAACGAGTGTATAGAAAGTAGGCTGGCACAGGTAAGGGAAGAATTTCTGCAGAAAAGCAATGTGCTGTCATCAAATATAGATTTAGATATTTGAAATACATTTTTAAAGCCTTTTTCTGGAGTGTGGTGCTGTGCGGACTGTTGATGCAGGAGAACAGAAGCATTTCAAATGCGGTAGTGCAGGAAAATGATTAAACTCAAATGAGTAGATGGAGTAAGAAGACGAGCGGAAGAGCGCTAATGAAGATAAGAGATCGGTTGATAGGGCACATACAGTACAGTACTAAGACAACCAGGATTGGCAATTTTTTTTATGGAAGGAAGGGTAGAGGACAAGAATTGTAGAGGTAGACCTAGGTTTCAATACAAGTCATAGTATTGCATCACATGTGGTATGGTAGCTATGTGGAGATGAAACGATTAGCTGCATCAAACCAGTCTAAGGACTGAAGACTCAAACAGTAACATGGAAATACTCACAGTATTAGCCTTTCAAGATGGGAGTGCTGCTGCGCCAGCATTTGTTGGTCATAGCAGCAGGAGCCTTGCGGGATGAGGAGAGTGAAAGAGGGATGATGGAGTACAGTCTCCACGTAAGTCAACTAGCATTACATGTGCTGCTTGTGTTACTCAGAACTTATAATGTGATTTGTGAACAAAAAGCAAAGCCAACTCCGTACAGGCCATGGAGGCCCTGGGAGCTGTGGAAGGTAGAGGCTTCCACTCTTTGGGACATCGGCACTAGATGGGATGGAGTTGTCAGCTCCATGCCCGGCCGTCTTTGCTCCCAGGAATTACCCTGGTACTCATTTCTGGTGTAGGCTCGCTTTGACAGCCAACAATAGACTTATTTAAATATTCATACAGTTACACCCCAATTACCAGCTTTTGAGGACCCCTACAGTAGTACAACACTAAATTACTTCCGACATGATTGGTTCTAGAGCCTTAAAAAGTGGTTTTCAGTCCCCTTAGTCTGTTATTTATACAAATTAACACCGTTTCACCAAACTGGACGAAAGTGTACATCCTGAGTTTTGTTTCTTGATTTATGAGGCTCAAAATGACCCTAGGTTGGTCCTTCTATGACAATTCAATATTTAGGGAATGGAGAGGGCTGTCCAAATTTCAAGTAGATATGGGTCCAAAAGGTAAGTACATAAAATTTTATTTAGGTCATTGAAACGATGTGGACTTGTTCCAGAGGGGCTAAATCTAGGAAATGGAGGGAGATATCCAAATTTCATGTTGACAGTGTTACCGGCAGAGTTCCAAAAGGTAAGTATGTAAAATTTGGTTCAGTTCGGTGAAACAGTTTAGACTTGTGCCAAAGAGCCTAAGCACAATGTGTACAGGTAGATATACAGTTTACAATACACACACTCAAGTATATGGGGTTGAAATGACCATGATCTTCAAGCCCCTAATTGAAAGAACCACAATGTAGGATTTTTGCAGCCATGGGAGAACGCGAACTTCAGTATGAACGGATTGCTGCCATGGAAAATCCATCAGAAAATGAAAGGCTGGAGGACAAGAACTGTACAGATTGGTCAAGGTTTGATATGTTTAACAGCCTTTGATGTGGAATGTGGAGATAATACAAAACAAAAGTTTGGTGCTTTTCAGTCGGGCAACACGATTGTACCCAAAAAGAGCTGGGTTATGCCCTAATCCTGAAATAAATTTCATGAGATTAATAAATACACTAGGATGACCAGTTTCGATCATCAAGCGATCATCATCAGATCCAGTTGCATTATCAATACTGCAACTAAATAATTGTTCAAATTGTAAATATTTTTCACCTGTATTCTCAAACATAGATGTTATAGCCTAAGTGTAATGGCTCTGATGATGATCGCTTGACGATCGAAACTGGTCATCCTCGTGTATTTATTAATCTCATGTAATTTATTTCAGGGTTAGGGCATAACCCAGCTCTTTTTGGGTACATTCGTGTTCACCAACTGAAAAGCACCAAACTTTTGTTTACTTAGGCAACACTGAAAAATGGCTTCAAACCCCACAATGGAGATAATACTATAACATGCTTGTGGTGGAAAAATATTCTCCACAATCAAAAACTCCTTAATAATTTTGCCTATGTCCACCTGCTCCAATAAAATATTTTCCACTCTTTGATTCCCAAAAATTAACAATAAACAAGAAGTTCCGTGACGAACTAAAGAGCCTACTTTTCTTAAAATTAAGTTTCATGCCAATGCATAATCTACAGTATATGAACCTATCCAGAATAATGACGAAATTAAGTTGGTAATATCGAAATGTCTAATTAGTTCGAAATATACCTGGTATAATGTAGACTAATAGAGAACTACAGTTGGCAGCCCTGGTGACTGAATATATTCTTAGTTCCATCTCTTAAGGTACAGAATACAAAATTTGGTTGAAGTCCAATGGACGTGAATTGCAGTTAGACATTGAATCTATCAGCACGCGTAAAAGCATGTTGGCAGCAATGTCATGCGTGTGCTGGTCAGAAATAATCTGAAATATTATTATATCTTGTTGTGCCAATTTTGGATGAAATCCATTTGTTAGTAAATAAATTACATGTATTTTAAAATTGGGCCTATCAGCAGGCATAGAATCATGTTGGCAGCACTGACTTATAGTAATTACTCCAAATTAATCTAGAATGTCAGGTGATATGCATGTGCAAAGTATAGAGCTGTTGGCTTGCATACTTTCTGATATATTGATATTAGGGTAAAAAATATAGACAGCATTTATTAACAGTTGGCAGCCCTGATTGCTCTTAACAATACTTATAGTCATATCTGTTAAGTTATACATAGCACATACGAAATTTGGTTGAAATCCAACTGATAGTATAGAAGTTACATGTATTTAAAAATTGGTACTATCAGCAAACTTATAATCATGTTGGTAGAACTGACATATATAAGTTACTCCAAATTAATCTAAAATGTCAGGTACTATACGTGTGCATAGTTTAAAAGCTGTCGGCTTGCAAACTTTCTGATATATTGGTATTTGGATTTAAAAAAATAGAGGGAGCAATTATTAACAGTTGGCAGCCCTGTTGGCTCTTAAGAATACGCTCAGTCATATTTGTTTATGTGAACATATTACACACAAAATTTGGTTGAAATCCAATTGATAGTATAGAAGTTATATGCATTTAAAAATTGGACTTATCAGAAGGCTTAAAATTATTTTGGCAACACTGTCATGTATGGCATCCTTGAAATTAAACTGAAATAGTATTATCTACATGTGTGCGAATTTTGGAATTGATCCCATGCATACCTTCCAAGATATACAACATGGAGCTCAAATTTCTAGTGTGTTTTTTCAGCAGTTGGTAGCACTGACATCATTTTCAAATATGGACGTGAGATATTTCGGTATACATCTTTTCTCATACTAAATTTGGTTTTGATTGCTCCAGCCGTTTAGGAGTTGATAGGGGGACACACAGACAGACAGACACATTTTTCCGGATCGATCTCATAAGTCTACTTTTTCCTCATTTTTGCAAAATGTGATAAGTAGGCTAAAAATTCCATCCCGGAGGTAAACTAGATCACCGGGTGGGGACTACTCGACAGGGCAGTGACAAAGAGGGAATCTAACATTCTATGGATGGGAATGTGGAAAGTTCTAAGCCTGATGGACAATGGAAGGTTTCAAAGGGAAATAGAGAGATTGAGGTTGGAATAGGGAAATGTGCTGGCAAGAAGAACAGGACTTTTGGTCAGGAGACTATAGGATCATTAGCACTAAATCAAACAATGGTTATGCAGGGGTAGGTCTCATACTGACTAGGAAACTTGGTCAGTGGGTGGAATAATATGAGCAATGCAGTGAATTGCTTATTGTAGCTAAAATCGATACATCTACTTGCCCCACAGTAGTGCAAGTCTATATGCCTACCAGTGAAGCAGATGATGAAAAAGTTGAAAAGTTTTATGAAAAATCAGATGGAATTCTGAGGTATGTCAAGGTTGATGAAAATGTAATAATAATAGGAGATCGTAAGCCTCCATGGCTTAGGCGGCAACACGCCAGCCTCTCATCGCTGGGTCCGTGGTTCAAATCCCGGTTACTCCATGTGAGATTTGTGCTGGACAAAGCGGAGGCAGACAGGTTTTTCTCCGGGTACTCCGGTTTTTCCTGTCAGAAATTTCATTCCAGCAACACTCTCCACTATCATTTAATTCATCTGTCATTCATTTAATCATTGCCCCGGGGGAGTGCGACAGGCTTCGGCAGCCGGCACAGTTCATATCCTCACCGCTAGATGGGGACTTCATTCCATTCCCTGACCCGGTCGACTGGAAGCAGGCTGTGGATTTTCATTTTCAATGGGAGATTGTAATGCTATGGTAAAATAAAATAAAAAGTTGAGAAGGGAAGATAGAAGGAGAATTCGGATTGGGTGAAAAGAATGATTGAGGGAGCAGGCTGATAGAATTCTGCAGTGAGCACAAGTTAGTTATAGCTATCACATTATTCAACAACCACAACTGGAGAATATACACATGGATGAGGGGAAATTAGGAGATATAAGACATTTCCAAATCGACTTTATGAAAAGTAAAAAACCATAAAGGTGGGCAGTAGACAAACAAAAAGAGGACGTGAACAAAAGACTCAGAGGGATTATTCAGGAAGGACTAATATGAAGAACCCTGAACAAACATCTAATGTAGAGGAATGGACACTTAAAATCAAATCAAAAGAACTTCATTTGCAATGAGGTGTCAACCTCGGTGGCAAATGAGGTACATAATTTACAAACACTAGCCTACTCAATATTAAAAGAATACAGTAACTTAATGTACTATTCACACATTGATTGAACTCCCCTCATACAACTGCTGTAGGAATTTCATAGCACGTTTAATGTTTCTAGGAATACAGCACTAAGTTATACCACTTCTTTCTTTTACCTGATTTTGTCTACTCTGCTCTTGAATATCTGGACTGATTTTGGAAAGGGATCAAACACTGCCCTTGGTAAACTGTTCCATTCCTTTACACTCTTCCCAATGAATGAAAATTTACCCCAATCGCTTCTTCTAAAGTGCCATTCAATTTTGAATTTGTGGTCTGCCCTGCCAATATAATTTCTTTCCAATTGTAGCCTCTCACGGATTTCCCCCCATGCTTCCTCTCCTGTATACGCTCTATATAACCCTACAAGTCTGTTTCTCTCCCATCTCTTACTTAATGTTTCCCACCCAAGCTTCTTTAACATATCTGATATGCTGCTTCTTCTCCTAAAATCCCCTATCACAAATCTTGCTGCTTTCCTTTGCACACACTCAATTTCTTTTATTAGGTATTCCTGGTGCGGATCCCATACACTGCTTGCATATTCCAATATTGGACAAACCAAACTTAGGTAACTTTTCTCTTCTATTTCTTTGTTGGATCCTTTAAGAAGTCTCATAATGACATGCAACGATCTGTATGCTTTCCCTACAATGTCTCCAACATGACCCTTCCAGTGCAATTTACATTCAAATCTCACACTTAAGTATTTGCACTTGTCATCTTTTGGTACGATTACCCCATCCAATGTATATTGAAATTCAGTTTTTAATCTCTTGTTTGTGAATATTGTGACAGTTGATTTACCTCTGTTAACCTTCATGTGGTTCTCTTCAACCCAATGTTGGATACTATTGAGGTCCCTTTGTAATATTTTACAATCCTCTATGTTATTTATTTCCCTATAGACGATAATGTCATCTGCATACAATCTTATTTTTGATGCTATATTGTTCCCTAAATCACTTGCGTATATTAAGAAAATCAATGGACCAATTTTACTACCCTGTGGAATTCCCTTCTTAACTTTCTCTTCCTGTGATATGTAATTCCCTACTCTGACTCTCTGAACCCTTGAATTTAGGAATGTTCCTATCCAACGTACAACCCTTGAGTCCAATCCCATTCTCTCCCGTTTCTTTAATAATACTCCATGTTCCACTCTGTCAAAAGCTTTGGAAAGGTCTATAGCTATGCAGTCCAACTGTCCCCCTAGATCCAACCGATCTGATATGTCCTGCTGAAATCCCACCAGTTGTGCCTCACAAGAAAATTTCTTTCTAAATCCATACTGGCTCCTCAGGAACCAATATATATATTTTACTATTAAACTCTCCAAGATTTTACAAACTACACTGGTTAGACTTACTGGTCTGTAGTTCTCAGGTTTACTTCTATCTCCCTTTCCTTTATAAATTGGTATTATTATAGATTCCTTCCATTCCTTTGGTATTCTACTATTGTTCATGATGTAGTCGTAAATAAACTTGAAATAAGGCACTATGTACCACCCCATTGCCTTTATTAATTCCCCAGTAATTTGATCACACCCTGCTGCTTTTCCTTCCTGAAGCAGTTTGATTTCTCTAAAAATATCCTCATTTGTAAAGGTGAAAATACTTGTGTCTTTATGTGTTTCATCCTCTCCAGCCTCATTAACGGTTTCCAACTCCTGACAATCTTCCACTGAATCTATGAATTCCCTACTAAATAGGTTTGCTTTCTCATTATCTGCAAATAAATGCTCACCCCCTTCTCCCTCCATTGTGGGAATGTGGATTCCGTTTCCCTTTTGATTTTTAATATATGAATACAGCTTTTTCCATTTCCCTATGTGGTCTTTACCCTCATGAAGTATGCCATTCATGTAATTTTCCTTTGCTTCCTTTTTCAACCTATTGAACTCCTTTATTAGCTGCTTTCTGGTTTCTCTGTTTCCCCTGCCCTCTTTGATTTGTCTGTTTACCATTCAACATTTCCTTTTTAATTTTCGTACCGTATGTCCTTTGTATAGTAAACAGGGTCTGAGGTTGTTTTTCCCTTCTTAACAGGTACAAATCTCTTCTCACCCTCCCAAATGATTTCCTTAAAATTTGCCCAGAGTGTATCCACATTACTCCCTTCACTTATCCAAGAATTAAATTTTGATTTCAGGTAAGCTCCAAATTCATCGAATTTAGTTTTTCTGTATAATTTCTTGTCCTGTGTGACCCTCCTATTAAGCCTTTTTGGTACCAGACCAACGTCCATTATTGCAGCTTTATGGTCACCTATTCCTTCAATTACGTGGGTTTTTTCAACAAGTTCCCCTGGTTTTATCAGGAATACATCCAGCAAGTTGCTGAGCCTAGTTGGCACTTGCACTACTTGTGTAAATCTTCTCTCCCAAAGTAATTTATTTGCAAGTTTGTGTTCATGGGATTCTGTTGCAGCTCCATTCCAATCAACTTCTGGCAAGTTTAAATCCCCCCACAATTATTACCATGTCATTATTGTTTTTATGAGTGTAATCTATTACTTTCTCAAATATTTCCATATATTCCTATAATTCCCACTTTGAAGAAAGAAATAATGAAATCCACCATAGAAAGCATTGAAAGAAAGGAAAGAATAGGTAGAGAACCTTGAATCACTCAGGATATACAGTACGGTACCAGAATTAATGGGTGAAATATGGAAGCACAAGAATGCAAGAGATGGAAGTGGGAAAGCAGAATACGGATGACTGAAAAATGAAGTAAACTAGAGGTGCAAGGAAGTGAAAGAATAGTGGTTGAATGCTGCAACAGACTCATGCGGGTAAGATACATTTACATGTGGAATCAGCATCTTTCATATTACTCACAAAATAGGCATATCCTATTATTTATGTTATTTATATTTTACAAAACGACTGTGAAAACACTATTATTCTGGTTCGTCCAACAGAATTTGAATTGTAGAATGGATCTCAGGAGAGCTTGTGCTCAAGAGCGCTTGCTGGCTCATATGACGAGAACACCAGGTTGAGAAAGCCTGCTCTAACAGATACAGAAGAAAAGGTTGAGAGATGGAAAGCTTACATAGAGCGTTCGTATAGGTGTAAGGACATTGAGAATCATGTTGTGGAGAGGGAAGAGGAAATTGATGAGGATCAGAAAGGAGATTTAATATTGAGATCAGAATTTGATAGAGGAGACATAGTAGGAAGAAAGCACCAGGCATAAAATGATTTACCAACTGAGTTGTAGCGTTGCATCGGGGGATGAAGGTCTGATCAGGTTATTTCACTTAGTATTCAGGATTTATGAAACATGTGAGGTGCCCTCTGTTTCTAAGAAGAATTTTAGCAACCGTATATACTTCTTTTATTTTTAACCTAAAATAATTGGTTTAGAGGAAAACCCCCCTGTCTGCCCACTATATGGCACCCTGCTCTCAATGATTCAAGATTTTTGAAGAAGCCAAAGTGGACCAGAGGTAGGGCATAGTAGGCTCCTTTTCTATGCAGTAGCATTTTCCAACAGTACCATGACTTAATAACCGTTGCACTGTTGTACAGTTTGTTTCTTACCATACGCAATGTTTGATTGAAAACAACAAATCTGTCATTATGAAATATATGTGATGTACATTTCATTAGTTTTGTCTACCTGCTTTTCCTATTCCTTAATTCTGCCACACCCCGGTGGTGATAAAAGGTTATTGGTGTATGTAACATGTATTCAATATTGACTTTTTTCCATAGCACGTACAGGGTTTGAACGAATGATTTAAGCGATTTCATGCACATGTATTATCGAAAGTGGTATATGGCTTACAGCATTGACGCATATACCAATTAAAGTGAAACTCGTCAAGTTTCTTGAGTCTGCTTGCTACAAATTCTCGATGTGCCCTCCTCGCGCCACACGGAAATTATCGATACGGTAGTTCAACTCCGACTACACACGCTGGAGCATGTCCTGGTCAATTTTAGCTACAGCCGCATGGATCTGTTTCCTCAGTTCAACATGATTAACTGGCATGGGTGATACATAAACTTCATCTTTGATAAACCCCCATAAGAAGAAATCACACGGGATCAGATCAGGCGACCGGGAAGGCCAGTTTATAAGACACCAATCTGCATCTGTCGCAAGATGGCAAAAATCAACGCTATCAGTTTTGCCTGAAATTGACCAGGGCATGCTCCAGTGTGTGTAGTCGGAGTTGGACTACCGTATCAATACTTGCCGTCTGGAACAAGGAGGGCACATTGAGAATTTGTAGCGAGCAGACTCAAAAAACTTGATGAGTTTCTCTTTAAATTGGTAGAGGCCTATGTGACAATGCTGAAAGGTATATACTTTCAATAATGAATGTGCTTGACATTACTTAAATATTTTGTGCTAACCCTGTATAATTTAATACAGATCAATTATGAATGTGATTACTCCTGGAGAATAGCACATATAACTTGTATTAGATATACAGACTCTTTTCTCATGTCATCTTAATGTTCACTCACTGTTCGAGTCATGAAGCACCTGCTTGGTTGACAGGTACAGTCATGCGAGTAGGATATGACTCAGCAACCTCAAACATCGTTTTACTCTCCGTGGTGACATGAGCTCCTGCTGTGCTGTTGAAAAATTATTACAAACCAACCTTTTTTAAATTTTTATTTTCTGAGCTTCTAACTGAAAGGGAGTGGGTTCGATCCCCATCCAGATAGTGGATTTTAGAAACTTAACTACCACTTTCGGAAACGCAAATAGCCCTGGAGTTCACTCAGCCTACGCCAGAAATGAGTACCAGGGTAATTCCTGGGAGCAAAGACGGCCGGGAATGGAGCTGACAACCCCATCCCATCTAGTGCCGATGTCCCAAAGAGTGGAGGCCTCTACCTTCCACTGCTCCCAGGGCCTCCATGGCCTGTACGGAGTTGGCTTTGCTTTTTGTTCACAAATCACATTATAAGTTCTGAGTAACACAAGCAGCACATGTAATGCTAGTTGACTTATGTGGAGACTACTCCATCATCCCTCTTTCACTCTCCTCATCCCGCAAGGCTCCTGCTGCTATGACCAACAAATGCTGGCGCAGCAGCACTCCCATCTTGAAAGGCTAATACTGTGAGTATTTCCATGTTACCGAGTCTTCAGTCCTTAGACTGGTTTGATGCAGCTAATCGTTTCATCTCCACATAGCTACCATACCACATGTGATGCAATACTATGACTTGTATTGAAACCTAGGTCTACCTCTACAATTCTTGTCCTCTACCCTTCCTTCCATAAAAAAATTGCCAATCCTGGTTGTCTTAGTACTGTACTGTATGTGCCCTATCAACCGATCACTTATCTTCATTAGCGCTCTTCCACTCGTCTTCTTACTCCATCTACTCATTTGAGTTTAATCATTTTCCTGCACTACCGCATTTGAAATGCGTCTGTTCTCCTGCATCAACAGTCCGCACAGCACCACACTCCAGAAAAAGGCTTTAAAAATGTATTTCAAATATCTAAATCTATATTTGATGACAACACATTGCTTTTCTGCAGAAATTCTTCCCTTACCTGTGCCAGGCTACTTTCTATACACTCGTTGCTTCGTCCATCGCTGATTATTTTGCTCCCTACTTCCTTTAGCTTTTCCATCTGCCTTTATTTGATGTCAATAGGTGTTTCTGATTTCTTACGGCTGCATTCCATTCCTTTTGTTTTACATTTTGTGGCTTTGGTGGCACAGTCGGTAGCATGCTGAACTGCTATGCCCAAGATGGCGGGTTCAAACCCGCCCTACAGTCGTCCGATTATTTAAGGGCATTAAGAACTTTTTTTTTTACGAGAAAACTTTTTTATTCACTGACAGAAAACATGTACATATACAGATGCATCAAAATACAGCGTGAATCCCACATAAGATAAACTTGAGCGTAGGCTTCATGAATACAGTTTCTTAATTTATTTGCAACATAGTATTTGACTGATAATAGTAAGAAAAGTTTATTATGAGGACACTAAAAATAAAAGAAGATGATACATTACTTATTTGTGACTGAGTTGGTTTAAATATGTTGGTGAAAATTTAAAAGTTCATTTACTTTATCAAAGTTATTAAGAAGCCATGTAAAAAGCCTTTTCTTCGGTATATACAGGGTGTTTATTTATTCCAGTTCTGTCTTGAAGTCTAGTGCACATTTTAAGTTCCTGTCCCTTTGGGAAGAGCTTCATATTTTTAAGTATAGATATGATTGATGACTGAACAAATAACTGTCGTATGTTAAGCACCATGCTTTGTTGATACAGTTCACATGTTGGAAAAGTTGATGGCTTTTTGTACATAACTTTTAGAATGAGATTCTGAGCCAAATGTGAATCAAGTATTCCATCCCAACCATTTATTCAATATTGTAGTTATGACTGGACTAAGGCAAAATATACAGTTCTCAAGACTTTTGCTGAAAGGATATTTCTGATTCAGTAAAATATGTAAATTAACTTTTGAAGTTTATTGGCCAATTTTGATGCATGCATGTTCCATTTTAAATGACTACGGTATGTACAGGGGCGCACCCAGGGGGGGGCTTTGGGGGCTTAAGCCCCCCCTAAAAACCTGGGAACACTTTAAAAACATTGATGATATCTTTCAAGAAAATTGATTGCATAACGGGCTCTAGAATGTTTAGTTTTGGAACGATGGAAGATTTTGCGATTTTCTACTGGTTTAAAATAGAATTATGTTTGGCCTAAATTTATGCAACACTTGAGTGATAATAATATATATTGTAAACACGATCGGACATTTCCGGCTGTTGTCGTAACTATGCTCGGAGCAAGATGCGCGTGGGACAGCGGTGAAAATTTCTCTCCCCAAGGCATTATGCTGTGCTCTGTGTCAGGCGTCAAGTCAGTCGTGGTGTTTGTAAAAATTTAATTCATTGATTGTTGTTGTGTTTGTATTTTCTATTGGCTATTGGTGTTCGTCGAGTGTCCAATTGGACTAGTAGTAATGGGAGACAAAAGAAAGTCAAACATGCAAAACTACTTTAAACCGTTAAAAATCAATAAATATGATGTGGTTAGTGTTAGTGAATGTGACAATCCTTCAACGAGTAAGGAATTGTTAACAAGGACTGCAAGCATAGAAAAACAGCCAAGTTGTTCTTCAGAGGAGGGCTCAGAGGCAAATGTGAGCAGGCCTAAGGCCGTTGTAAGTAAACATAACATGGATTTGGATATTGGTTTATTTAAAAACAAAGTGTTGACGGACAATGAAAAGTTCAAAATTTTGAATGACAAATGGGTTCCTCAGAGCAACTTTAACTTTCCTTTTAGATCACATAGGAACCAACAAAGAAAATTTTCGTTTTCATGGCTAAAGAAATATACCTGGCTTTCGTATTCTGGAATTGAAGACTCTGCATACTGTGTCCATTGTATGCTTTTTAAAAAAAAAAAAGAAGTAGGTAAGAGTAACGCTCAACATACTGGACAACTTGTTGAAGAAGGTTTTTGTAACTGGAAAAAAGCACTAGAAAAGTTGGATAAACATGCAAACTCGCAGTATCATAAAGATTCATGTGTAAGCGCAGCTAACTTTAAAAGAGTTATGGACTGCCGAATGAAACCGATTGACAAATCTCTGGCATTGTCGACCGCGTATGAGGTTGTATTAATCAGGAACTGCTCTGGTATAGTGGAGAAGTTGTGGGATTTTTTTAACACTGCTAAAAGACAAGCCGTTTTAAAACAGTGCATTGAATCTGAGGTAAATCTTGAAACCAACAAGAAAAAACTCCTGCAGCTTTGTCAAACGAGATGGGTACAAAGGCACGATGCTATTTTTGTTATGAAAGAACTGCTGCAACCTGTTGAAGTAGCATTAGAGGAGATTAAAAACTGGAATGATAGGGAACCTTCTTCAGTAGCTCTAATACTACTAAACTCCTTAAGTCAAGGTGAACTTATAATTCCTCTCTTGGCATCAGAAAAACTGCTTGGTTACACAGTAAACGTAAGCAAAGAGCTTCAAGGAACTGATTTCGATTTATCGTCTGCAATTACACACGCTGAAACTGTGATTGAAAGCTTAAAATCTCTAAGAAAAAATGCAGATCAAGAATTTCACTCGTCGTTTGAAGAAGCTACCGAAATTGCTAATAACTGCGGTTCAATAATTTCGATGCCTCGAACAGTTGGAAGACAACTAAACAGAAGCAACATACCAGCATAAACTCCAGAATTATAATACAAAAGATCTGTTTTGATCCCTTGGATTGACTCTTTCATTATTTCATTGGAATCTCGATTCATCAAGCATAAAGACTTATTAAAGAGTTTTGAGAGCTTACTGCCATCTGCAAATGCATCACATTCATATAAATAAACCTTCCAAGAAAAAATGCAACCTGATTTCTTACAGCTGTGTAATTTGTATAAGAATGAAAATTGAAAGTGGAGGAAACAACAAAGGCCTGCTTATGGCTGAGTTCGAACTGTGGCACATGAGCTTCAAGACCCACGCTAATATCCCTAAAAACGCAATCGATGTGTTGAACCTATGTGACAAGGACTAGTTTCCTAACATCCACACATTGTTGAGAATTTTGTGTACCATCCCTGTGAATACAAGCACTGCTGAGAGGTCATTTTATACACTACGTCGGCTGAAAATATATCTTAGGAATACCAAGGGTGCAGACAGGCTGACTGGACTAGCAGCACTGAATATTCACCGGGAAATTGAAGTCACCAGTACAGAGGTAGTTTCCGTTTTGAAAATATCTGCTAGGCGGCTGGATTTTGTTCTGTGAAATTTGAGTTTCCACTTTATTCAAACAACGTTAATGTTAATTAATTAATACATGATTTGTATTCAACTATTTGTTTAAACTTGCATTCAGCCTGTGTAATTAAGTTCAACTTGAAATTCTAAAAATGTTTAAGATTTTTTATTATAATGTTAGTTATTAAGGAAAATTAAAATAACATATATTTTCACGTACAGTACATAAAATATTTGTTACAATCCATAACACTATGGTATACAATTACATCTCGTAATTTTTAAAATGTTAAATTTACATATTCAAAATCCAAATGTTATTATTAATTTCCTAAAACCTATAATAGTTTTTGGTATAAACAACTCAAAACTTAATAAATGATAGCAGATAATTGTTGTTACACATCAATCTGACGATCCTGGTAGCTGGATATATAGTTATGATAATAGTGAGCAGAGCAATCCAGTCGTTATCACTCTGATCGTGATCAAAAGTTAATTCTTGATAAAAATCATGCAGTCCCTTATTATTACTTGTATAACCTTAGCTCAATGGTATTGTAACTAAAATTTGTATAAAACCAATGCACATTTTGTTTAAATAATCTCCAGTCCAATAGCATCTTTTGTATTGGTTTTAACAGAGCATTCTACAGTATGTTTGATCTTATAGAATATCTTTTTATGCATATGATCTCAAATATATATATATATACAAGAATAAAATGGACACATTCTCTTTCCATAGCTGAAATCATGTTATTGAGGAAAGCCCCCTCCAAACCAAAAGTCTGGGTGCGCCCCTGGGTATGTATAATAATCCCTAAATATGTAGCATTCATTGACTTCTGTAAGGTATAGCAGTTGCATCTTTCACCATTGTTACAAATTGGTGTGTGGATCTTGAGTGTTAAATTGTCTGTGGGTTGTAATGTTTTGTTGTGTAAGAAGCATAGGTATTGTGTTTTGGTAAGGAGGTGATTTTTGGTCTGTAGCAAGGGTTTCTTGAGTTCTATTAAAAGTGTCCTCCCAAGTTGTTCCTGTGACGGCAGTGTCATCAGCATATGAGGTAATCATCACATTACAGTTCAGCTCACACAAATCGTTAACATATAACAGAAAAAGAATAGGACCTAAAACTGTTCCTTGGTGTATTCCAATTTTTACTTCTGCACTTCTACTTAGAGTATCTTTGATTCGCACCTATTGTATTCTGTTAAAAAGGAAGCTTTTTATTAGTTCTTGAGGAGTACCACGAATATCTTCCTTTTCAAGTTTTCTAATGAGTATATTGTGGTCTACGGTGTCAAAAGCCTTTCTTAAATCCAGGAACACACATATTGTTCTTTTAGAACTATGCCTTTCTTCGGAGGGGAAGTAAAGCCGGCGGGCCCATGCCATTTGAAAGAACCTATCACTGCAATTAGTGGTCTGTAGCAAAATTTGTAGGCTATATTTGGCTGGTTAGGAAACGGTCTATCAAGTTCCAACGTTCGCCGCTAGTGTTAGTGACAGTAGCATATGGTAGCGAAAGTTGGAACTACTTGAAATTGAACTTGTTGGGAGCTCTCGGGCGTTCAATCAAACATGCCCAGCTTATGGCCATTGGCTGCTATTCTTGCATCATATATCACATTTGTTGATTTTCATCATGAATTCTTTCCTCAAGATGGAGTGCATTCCATTTAAAATCTCATTCAAATCCTCTGGTGAATCGGCTAATATGACAATGTCATCAGCAAATCTCAAAGTCGAAATTTTCTCCTCGAATCTTTACTCCTACTTAAAATTTTTCTCTCAATTCCTTCATTGAAAAGTATGGGTGATAAGTTGCAGCCTTACCTTACATCTTTCTGAATACTGCCTTGAAATGCTAGTCGCAGAATTTAGTAAAAGGTTTAGCCAGCTTTCAACAGTGATGACCGTTAACAATAATTCATTCGCTTGAGTTGACATTACTGACTCTATCATGCCCTTCAACTTGCATAGCTGCCGTCTGGTTTCTGTATGGATTGTAGATCACCCTCCTATTCCTGTACTTTATTCCAATGCTTTTCAAAATGTCGTACAATTTACTCCAATCAACACTATCAAAAATCTTTTCTAAGTCTACAAGTCATTATCTTTCCTTATTATTTCTTTATTAACGCAGCCAATGGCCATGAACTTTTCTTTTCAGGACGGGTCAGGGAAGGGATATTGGAAGGAAATTGGCAGTGGACCTATCGAAAGGAACCGTCCCGGCATTTGCCAGGTGGTGAAAATGGGAAACCATGAAAACTATTTTCAGGACGGCTGAGGTGGGATTTGAACCTACGCTCTCCCAATGCCAGCGAGGCACAAGGTAGGGCGTTAGCGCTCTCGACCACCATGGTCCTTATTCATTTATCATGAGGGTTTTAACTTAACAGTCTGCCTGGTCAAAACCTTTCGTTTCATGTTTTTATTACATTACAGGTACATGTTTCGAAACAGTCTCAAATAAAAATGTATGTATGTTTTAAAATTGTATTTACAATTTATTTGGTTTTTAGATAAAACCTAGGGAGCTCTAGTTCCCACAGCAAAGTGGTGCTTTAATATGAGTGGTTTAGTGCAAAAGTGGAAAGTCCAAAAATAATTTTTTGTTTTTCCCTTATAGGATAGCAAATGTTAGTAGTAATAATAATAATATCGTATGGCCTCGGGTGCCGAGTGTAAGCTTTGTAATTTCACACCCAGAGGGTAGCTTGCATGTCGAATTTCGTTGTTCCTTGAAGCACTATGAAAGTCAAGGAGCTTAGATACCTAAGGTCCTTGAACACTATAGCGCTTTCTAGTAGAGAAATTAGGAACTTCGTGTTGGCGGAAACTCCCGAGAATAATTTTGCCATTATGAACACGGCATACTGAATTCAAATGGGTTCTTCGACATGCGTGTCGTATTTTTGCCGCCTTTCAAAAATCACTTACCATGGCCAGGAGCGAACCTGCAACTGTGGGGTTAGTAGACCGACACACTATCCACTCACCCACCGTGGCAAGCTGTGTTAGTAGTTATTTGATGTAATAGAGAATAAAGTCAGAATTTCAATACCAATCCCCCCCCCCCGAGTACAGCAGTTTCTTAATGCAATAGTTTGATGCTTTTCAGTCTGTCAACACGATTGTACCCAAATGAGATGGATATTCCATTGTGAACATAATTTATACCGGCCTAAAACGGGAAATAGGGAACAGAAGGATATCTGGACAATGTTAGGAACATCATTCTTCTTTATTGGGGCATCCTTTTTTAATCATTGTAAATCATATATTAATATCTATATATACACAATTGTTGCAGGACTGTATTAATAGTGACATGTGATTCCATTTATTTACCATGAGCTGTTCAATTTCAAATTCTAATATCCAACAATATGAACAAGAATCACCTTGTTTGGTATTTGCCCCATTTCAAACCACTTAAACAAACCCTCTAGAGAGTTTGATTCTGTGTCTTGACATGGGGAAAGATTTTGGTTACAATGAACCTTATGAGTATGGAACTTGATTACGGTACTCAATTATATAGCAGAACATCACGTCTAGGTAGTACCCATAGCCCTCCTAAAAGAATTTTGATAACTGCATTAATCAGGAAGGTTATGGCAATTTTCCTCATACATTAACAAATTTGTAGGCAAACTTTCTGGATTTCACTATAGCTTACGGTATGCGTAATATGCCTTGCTAACATGATGTATTGCTCGAACGTTTTGAGTAATGCATTTCCCTAACCCCTACCCTCGGCGAAATACTCTACCTAACCTACAACACATTTTGTTCAGATTTACCGGTAGGCTACTTGTAACGCTGAGAATATTTTATATTATTGTATACACCACGATATTTACAGAGTTTACATAGCGAACTCAAATCGATTTGAGTACACTTACCATATTGAATACGGTCATGTAAACGGGACACAGTTCGTATTGATTTTCAAGCTCGATACGGTAAAATTGTGGGATCGGATCGTATCCAAACAGTTATTCAGGAACATGTAAACGTGGATCGTACTGAAAGAAAGCGATTCTGCACGCTCTTGAGTTACAATGATAAACTAATTTAGGCCTACTTTCGTCTGTCGCCTGACTCTAATCTCTTGTTTTACTTCTTGCCCATATTCTTCGTTACTGTCTGTGTTCTTTTCGTGGTTGATAAGCGTAGTTTGCACGCGTTTTTAGCGTTAATGTATTTTTGTCTGTTTTACTTTGAATGTCTGGTGTATCCGTAGGTAAAATGTGCTCAACAGAAACAGTAAAAATACACAGTCTTTCTTTGCCGATTAATCCGTTCCTTTTTCCATTTGAATAAATTCAACACAGACTGGCCGAGTGGCACAGGGGTAACTTTCTCACCTGCTTTTACCAAGGTAGCAGGATCGAATCCTGGCGCAGTCAGGGTGCTTAGGCCTAAATGCGAGGGAGCCGTGTCAGTCGATTTACTGGCACGTTACAGATTCCATTCGGGGCAACATTCTGGCAGCCCGGCGTCTCTAAAAGCTTCAGTAATTAAAAGGGAAGACTGTTACCCATAAACTTCGTAAGAACAAACAACATCAAAATCTTCGGCGCAACCATTTTTCATGTTTACAAACAACCCGTCAAAGAAACATCGGATGACAATGGTAACAGTGCAGGAGACACGAACCCAGGGTGAAAAAAACTTCTTAAATTTGCAATAAATATCTTTTCAAATGATTCAAAATTGATCTGGGAATGATGTAGTTCACTCCTCAGCTGTCTATAACCCACCCGCCATCCCAAATTATAATATGACTTAGCTGTGTCTGCCATTATCGGCGTTACAACAGTACAGTATTGCCAATATTTATACAATTTTCCACAAGACAGTGCCTAACTTGGTAGCGAAGGCGTGTGGTGAATTTCTTTATTCAAGTTGGTAACGTAGTCACATGATCGACTTTCGGGTGTCACACGACTGTCAAAGATGGCGTCCGTAAGTGAAGAAAGTGATGAAAAATTGCATTCTTTCCGTGAAATAACAATTATTGCGGTGCAGCAGTAGCTATTGAGTATGAAGAGATTGTGAAACGACTCCCAACAACTCCCCGAAAGGTATGCATATCATAAATTATATATTTTCAATAAGCTAAGGTGTTAAAAGTGATGAAAAGGGAGGATGGTCTAAAGTGAACAATAAATTCGTCCAGTACTAGATCAATGTTCTTTTTGTCAATCAAGCCCTGCTAGCTCCCCACACTTACCCCCACCATTCTAACCTTCGTTTTGACCAATCCAATGTTTTTTGACAATGGCTACAGCCGAACACGTCCAGTGAAACTGTGAGTGCCCCGCTAGCTTCCGGCGGCCATACGACGCACCTACACCCGACCATTCTAACCTTCGTTTTGACCAATCCAATGGTTTTTGACAATGGTTACAGCCCAACGTGTCCAGATGAATGGTTTTGACAATGGTTACAGCCAAACGCGTCCAGTGAAACTGTGAGCGTCCCGCTAGCTTCCTGCGGCCACAGGCTGCACCTACACTCAACAATTCTAACCTTCGTTTTGTCCAATCAAATGGTTACAGCCTAACGCGTCCAGATCAATGGTTACAGCCAAACACGTCCAGTGAAACTGTGAAAGTCAGGGTCCCGTCTCATGCACTAGTAATATGATAATTACGGTACGGGTCTTTTATTTTGCTGTTTAATAAGAGTTAGCCAACATAACTGCAGGTTGGCCACCATAAATTATATACCGTATTGAAATAGATTTCAATACGAACTGAAACTGCTCATGTAAACGGGCAGCGTACTGAAAACAGGATCGTATTCAAATCGATTTGAGTTCGTCATCTAAACGTAGTAATTGTGATATACCACGTGTTTTAATATTATAGGAGAGAGCCCTAGACCAGTAAGAATGATTTTCTACAGAAACCAACGAACGTTTTTGAAGTTTTCTACTGCGGAATTTCACATGATGATTACGGTATCTAAAGCATGCAGTACCGTAGGCCGCTAGAGGTACGGTAGCACATTTCCATATACCCAATGATAATACGAACTATGCATTTTGATATGCAATAACACAAGGTAGCAACTACTTCTGTAAATGAAGGCAACTTCCGCGTGTTACATATTATATCCAACCGAAAAAAGTTAAAAATGTCAAGTAAAAATCTACCCACGTAATGCCATAACCTCATCAAAACTCCCCAAAACATTCTCACTCACAAATCTCCTAGATGTAATGTTCTGGCTAAAGGTAATCACTTTATCAATCAATATAAAATCACATGTACACATATAACTACAACCACAAACTCAAAATCTGCCTTCCTAGGATTTTAAACGGCACGCCCGTGCTTCAAAGCAAGCGAATGCGACGCCATTTTGACCAATAATCCAAGGCGCCTTTCTTTCTGGTTGCTGGCTGCATAAAGCCAAAAGCACCGTGGAGCGCTGCACCGCTTCGGAACAAAAAAGCATGGAGCAGCTTAAAATCCAAGGAATATAGTAATGTTCCACCAACAACCAATAAGAACCCAGCAGCCCCTAGCCAATCAAACAGTGGATCAGCTCTGTACCTAGCCGCTCGTCAAATTTGCCTATTGGCAACTCAAACTAACACTTGGGGCGCTGCGGTCGGTCGGGATAAGTAGGGTTTAAAATACTCAATAACACGCGTTTGATATGGAACACTTTTTATTTTTCGGTTATAATCAGTAAATGTGGTCTCTAAAGTAATGACAGTGTTATTTTTAATTGTATATATGTATAACTGTGCGATACACGTGATCTAATTTGTGTGTTCCACTGGATTTTTGGTGTCATTTGCATATTATCAAGCATCAGTTTTTATGGTTGATGTAGATCAGCTGATTCAAATTTACACAGGGCTACACTTCGGACATTATTTCGGTACTATTATGCGCAATATAATGTAAATGTCGATCCTGAGTCAACGCCGAGGACATTCAAATAGAGAAATACGGTACATAAACAAATAAATAACACACCGAAGCTGTGCTACTTTTATCATTCCGAGACTAGCATCCACGCAAACCAGACGCCACTGTTCCAAGCTCCGATTTATATCGTGAATTGATGTCAAACTGATGATCCGCCAGCCTTTCCGCCAAGCCTACACCTCGTAATCGCTAAGTTCTTCGATATTCGAGCTATTCCACTACGAGTCATATAGGCCTAATTTGCCTCCCCGTGGGCATTGTAGAATGAGTGATTCCGCTACCATTCAAATATTCAACACCAAACCCACCTTTTAACCATCCAAATCAAGCAATTCCTGTCGCCCCCCGAGTTTTAATACAAGTTAAACTCATCCCTTCTCCCTACCAAGCAGCCAATAATTAATTATATAATTAATTATTCAAGTAACTTCCATCTTACCAGCGCGCCCATCGTAACAGCTGTTTTTAAACTGAATAACCTTCGCTGGCTTTACGTCGCAGGTCTTCTGTCTGTCTACCTCGACAAGTGTTAGATCCTTCCCGGGGTGGAAAGGTATTATTATTAGGTATTAGGTATTATTAGGTATCATCACATTTCGGCTATTGCTATTTGCATCTTTTGGAAAGTGATGAAAACGTATATCCGCAGCCCTCTTATACATCGACTTACAGCCGTAAAGTGAGCAATACACTTTGCTTTTACTCATTTTTCACTCTATCAACGAGTAAAACTTATTACTTATGTATAAAGACACGAACAATTTACCACGATCTGTTTACCAATACAAGAAACCATATACAAACAGTCACCACGTGAAAAATGTACCCTACTTGGTAAGTTTCTCATTTTTACCGGTAGATGTCATATCAGATAGCTGGAGTTGCCAATATGGCAACTCAAACTAACACTTGGGGCGCTGCGGTCGGTCGGGATAAGTAGGGTTTAAAATACTCAATAACACGCGTTTGATATGGAACACTTTTTATTTTTCGGTTATAATCAGTAAATGTGGTCTCTAAAGTAATGACAGTGTTATTTTTAATTGTATATATGTATAACTGTGCGATACACGTGATCTAATTTGTGTGTTCCACTGGATTTTTGGTGTCATTTGCATATTATCAAGCATCAGTTTTTATGGTTGATGTAGATCAGCTGATTCAAATTTACACAGGGCTACACTTCGGACATTATTTCGGTACTATTATGCGCAATATAATGTAAATGTCGATCCTGAGTCAACGCCGAGGACATTCAAATAGAGAAATACGGTACATAAACAAATAAATAACACACCGAAGCTGTGCTACTTTTATCATTCCGAGACTAGCATCCACGCAAACCAGACGCCACTGTTCCAAGCTCCGATTTATATCGTGAATTGATGTCAAACTGATGATCCGCCAGCCTTTCCGCCAAGCCTACACCTCGTAATCGCTAAGTTCTTCGATATTCGAGCTATTCCACTACGAGTCATATAGGCCTAATTTGCCTCCCCGTGGGCATTGTAGAATGAGTGATTCCGCTACCATTCAAATATTCAACACCAAACCCACCTTTTAACCATCCAAATCAAGCAATTCCTGTCGCCCCCCGAGTTTTAATACAAGTTAAACTCATCCCTTCTCCCTACCAAGCAGCCAATAATTAATTATTTAATTAATTATTCAAGTAACTTCCATCTTACCAGCGCGCCCATCGTAACAGCTGTTTTTAAACTGAATAACCTTCGCTGGCTTTACGTCGCAGGTCTTCTGTCTGTCTACCTCGACAAGTGTTAGATCCTTCCCGGGGTGGAAAGGTATTATTATTAGGTATTAGGTATTATTAGGTATCATCACATTTCGGCTATTGCTATTTGCATCTTTTGGAAAGTGATGAAAACGTATATCCGCAGCCCTCTTATACATCGACTTACAGCCGTAAAGTGAGCAATACACTTTGCTTTTACTCATTTTTCACTCTATCAACGAGTAAAACTTATTACTTATGTATAAAGACACGAACAATTTACCACGATCTGTTTACCAATACAAGAAACCATATACAAACAGTCACCACGTGAAAAATGTACCCTACTTGGTAAGTTTCTCATTTTTACCGGTAGATGTCATATCAGATAGCTGGAGTTGCCAATACGTATATAAAATAGCAATAGAGTAGATACTTCTATATTACCGTATTTGAATAGCCTATGTCTTCATTTAAAAATGATATTATTAGATTCTTTGCGTTATCAACTATATTCAATACTATAAGGATTACCGTATTTGACAAAATGAATTTAAAACGGTAATAATACCGGCACTATTAACAAGAAAATAAGAATAATACTATAATATCACAATTGTCAAACGATAAGTTTGCCTCTTGGTTCAATTTCGGAGAGAATCCGGACCTGCCCCCCCCCCCCCCCTCTGACTACGTATCTACTACAAATTAAAACTAAACAATTAATTAATTAATTGCCTCCGTCTTATTCGTCAGTTATAATTACATTTTGTTGTTGGAGGCTGGATAGACCAGTATGGGTATTATGTGAAGATAATACAAGAAGATTATTATTCCTTAAAGCTAAATATTCCTCTTCTGCAGTGGATACACTAAATACTTTAATGGAAACTTATAACATTCTCCATGAAGTCTTGAAATCTAACGCGGAATTCGGTTCTAAATTCTGATATAATTTCTGCGTACTTTTGAGAATTTTGATTATCACAGTTTTGTAGGGCTGGGAAATGAACGAAGTTGTTCTTTTGGCCTGTCACCCATTGTATAAATAAAACGAAGTACGGTACTACCTGAATCACTACACTACACTCACAAACACGGCTACGCACACAACTCAAAGGTCTGCGACAGCCCACCAGATCAACTGTTCCGGAATGAAAAGCGCATGCGCCAGGCCAGCTACAGCCAAGAAAATCGCCTGCCTAGCGATCTGTCTAGCTTAGCTTAGCATCGCTTCGCATAGTATAGCTTAGCATAGCGGCCTGTGTGTGTCACTCTACTTAAATGCATTGAGAGCGATATTTTTCATAACACCGCGTAGCTTAGCTTAGCCTAGCTTTCTGTGTGTGGTGGCCTTAAGACTTATCTCTACTTAGTGTAAAACAAAGCCCCCGATTCTTGGATATCACGGGCAATCTCGAGAACCACTGGATGGATTTTGATGCGGCTTTCACCATTCTGTACAGGTAATATCGAGGAAGATTTCTGTAGAAAATAATTTATTTATGATCAAAGGGAGCCAAGCAGTAACGATTTTAGATTTCAGTGAATAGGTCGAAGAAAGAACTTGACGTCCGTGCGCTTTTTAAGCTTGCGCTGGACAAACCGTTAAAAATATCAATATACTATGAGCGTAAGAATTGTTCAGCATGAAAAATTGTACAAAAAAGTCCGCGTGAGCATATCTCTATCTTCGATACATCGCCCACTAGAAGTGTTTTTAGTTTGGACGGGAGGGGGATTTGGCTTGCACCTCGCCATTCTTAAATTACGTCTGACAGGAATTCCTTGCACATTCATAACTGTTCCCGGGCGAAGCCGGGGCGGGTTGCTAGTGACACTATTATATTATCATTATAATTCCCACAATATCAAAATGCAAATTATATCACAAAATAAAATAGCGTGCTAATAAATCTAAGAGAAATTAGACATACCTTGCACCTCGTTACAGTTGAATTCGATCAGAATCACTCGGTTTTCATTAAAGTTTATGCATTTTTCTGCTGAACGGTTTGGAAGTTCGGCAACAGGAAACTAGGACTGTTATTTACTTAAAATATTCATTTTTGTATTTTTGTACTATTTGTGTTCATGATTTCATTACATTGTCAGAATTACCGACAGTAGTGGCTACGCTGGCTAAAGTGCAGCGTTAGGCCATGGGGCCAAGCTCTCTGCTGACTCGGTAGACGCGTGTGTTCGAGCCCCACCGTCGGCCGTCCTTGAAATGATTTTCCGTGGTTTCCCATTTTTCAACACCAGGCAAATGCTGGGACGGTACCTTCTAACAGGCCACGGCCGCTTCCTTCCACATCCTTGCCCAGTTTCATTCATCTTCATCCATTCCATCTCTCATCCTGACGCGCAGGTCGCCCACGGGCGTCGACTAGAAAGACCTGCACTCGGCCTCTCAGGAGGCCACACGAAAAAAAATGTCAGAATTAATGCTTTAATTAGTAGGGTATACTATTCAGTGTATTGTATGTCTACCCCTTATTATTCCCTTTTTCCAACGGGATCGGGGATGAGATGCGATGGAAGTCTTTGTGGCGATGATTTTACGGCCGGATGCCCTTCCTGACGCCAACCTCATGAGAGGAGTTAATGAGAGATGAAATGAATGATGGTGAATGAAACTGGGCAAGGATGTGGAAGGAAGCGGCCGTGGCCTGTCAGAAGGTACCATCCCAGCATTTGCCTGGTGTTGAAAATGGGAAACCACGGAAAACCATTTCAAGGACGGCCGACGGTGGGGCTCGAACCCACGCGTCTACCGAGTCAGCAGAGAGCTTGGCCCCATGACCTAATGCTGAGCTTTAGCCAGCGTAGCCACTACTGTCGGTAGGGTATACTATTCAGTGTACCTATTATAAATAAAAACCGTGAGGTTTCTCACCTCCCCATATTACGAAACCCGGTTGCCTAATACGAGGAAAGTGCACTTTTAAAGTTAACAATAATATCATAGGGTATTACAACATCAAACGTGCCCATATTTGTAATATACATAGTATATCGCCTAAGGTTTACATTGGTGAGAAAACCAAAATTATTCCGGTACTTCTTATGTCTAATGTGAGCCCTATAAAAAAAAACTCCCCATATTTGGCGACTTTCCTCTACCCATTTTTAGAAGATACCTTATGCACTGGACAGCTGAATCCGCGATTAATTGTATAGGTAGCTTCGTAAGTCTCAGAACTCAGGAAGTCCTTTCTAGCAGCGTTACTAGCAGCTTTCCAAGTTTCAAGGTAAGAAAGAAAATATTCCTCTAGCCAGTTTAGGCGACTGACATTTAATGAGAAAAAATGCCCTTTATCTGGATTTCTAGACTGAATGTGATGATATGTGATGCTTACGTCATGCATAGCGAACCATTTATTAACGTTTTTCAGAAGTAAAAAAAAATGGTTGCTTCTGCGTCCATGAATGTGTACGCTTCCGGGTGCTTGCCTATATTTTCTTTCAGTGCACTAATGGCACCAATAACTACTGACGAGAACACTTCCTTGGCACACCGAACATTCATTTTTTCAAATTTAGTGGGTTCGATGTGTTTTTTAGTGAGGTGACTGACCGGTTTGACGATCTCACCCTTTTGCATTGTGTAGAGTAATGACAAGTATTTCCCTGAAATTATTCCAGTACCATCAGTCATCTCTCGTTACAGAAACTGCGTTCTAATGTTTTTTTTTTAGAATGTGACAATGATCATAACTAGGGAATACATTCCTAGACTCGTCGTATGGGTGATTGACCATTGGTTGCAAATTCCCTCCCCCTAAATGCCTCATCATTGTAGTGTTAGTTTTGTGATTATCAGAGACAGTTATTATAATTATGAAATTGTTCAACCTCGAGAATAACGTCCAGCAGGAGTTTATGTAAGTCCCGTCCTGACAGCTGCTTCGTGAAAAAGAAGGCACACGGTATCTGATAATTTTTCGAAAGATCTCTTAGCACAAAACACAACACACGATTAGCTCATACTTGTTCCCGGCTGTAATTTTGATCCTCTCTTTCCTTTTAATGAGACGGTGCTGGAATAGTGTCCTTGTACCCGAAGAAGGTGTAAGGTAGCCTATGTCTAATTTCTCTTAGATTTATTAGCACGCTATTTTATTTTGTGATATAATTTTAATTTTGATAATGCGGAAATTATAATGATAATAATTATATAGTGTCACCAGCAACCAGCCCCGGCTTCGCCCGGGAACAGTTATGAATGGGCAAGGAATTCCTGTCAGACGTAATTTAAGAATGGCGAGGTGCAAGCCAAATGCCCCTCCCGTCCAAACTAAAAACACTTCTAGTGGGCGATGTATCGAAGATAGAAATATGCTCTCGCGGACTTTTTTGTAGAATTTCTCACGCTGAACAATTCTTACACTCATAATATAATGATATTTTTAACGGTTCGCTCAGCGTAAGCTTAAAAAGCGCACGGACGCCAGGCTATTTTTTCGACCTTTTCACTGAAATCGTTACTGCTTGGCTCTCTTTGTTCATAAATAAATTATTTTCTACACAAATCTTCCTCGAGATCACCTTTACAGAATGGTGAAAGCAGCATCAAAATCCATCCAGTGGTTCTTGAGATTACACATTTTATATACGTACTGTACAGCTGATTCCTTATCGCGCCTATAATGGGTGGGGAGTGCGCTCTACCGGCAACGAGTAGAAACTTTCCAATTACATGTTATACATGGGTTCTGACTGGGAATGTCAAGGCCGGTATAGAGCGCAGCTCGTATTCAGTCGGCCGTGACTGGAGGTCCCATGGAGGAAAGAATAAGAGGAGATGCCCTGAGCTCGTATGAGTGAAGCCAAGCGCTGCAACCAAAGTGGGCGTAACCTTAACTCGTATTCGGTGCTCTGTGACTTGCATGAGGCATTGTGCATGGCTAAACCTTATTTTGGCCCTGGTTTTTATCGCGCTCCGGTTATGCAACTTTGGAAACCTAATAACAGTAGTGATAAGTTATTAAAAAAAACTCTTCAATTCTTATCTCAGCATGTGTAGGCCTACCCTATATACCAAAAATAAATAAAAATCATTCCTCTGGAAATCCCAAATTATCAAACGGCTGTCGGTCAATAATTACGGTAGGCCTACGTAATTAATCATTTCGAGGCTAATCGTCAAGTTTCTTCCCCCCCACACACACAAAGAAAATACCGTACGGTACCGAAACGTATAGGATATACCGTATTTTTGTGCAAATATGCGTCCTTTTGTAATTGTTCTGTTTATTAATTTTGAGGTTCGTATTCTTGAATATCAAAATGTGTACGACCAATGAGTGAAAATGGTTGTGCTCGAAATTAGGCCTAAAAACTGATGAATGCCTCAACACCAATAAGAACATAAAACTCAATTTGGTGTAAATACCGTAATTAGTTCGGCATTATTAATTTCCAAGATGTTTCTTCTTTGGTATAACTCGCATCTGCAGACACCTGTATTCAATTTAATCCGTGTTTCAGCGTATTATTACGCTTTGCCGTGTCTTCCTTACAAAACTAGCCTCGCAAAGGTGCTCTCATATTTATATTTAAATTGGTTTTTAAAACGATAACGCAGCTTATTTGTGCCAAGTACCGTGATGTACAGAGTGTATTCTGCCTATCCAAGAAAAAATCTTGACTTGTCATTGCAGTTTTATGTCACTAAAATCCATTACTAGTTGGAGTGGTTTACGGCTTTAAGCATAGGGACAGCCATTTTCTTGCAACCAAAGTGGGCGAGACGTACGGCTTCAGCAGCTTGCGCTAGGCAGCGCAGCGAAGGCATCTCCTTCCTTTCTTTCCTCCATGGGAGGTCCCTAGTTCTTCTTCTTCTCGTGAGGGGTGTTCGGCGCAGTACAATCTTTCCCCAGTCACTAATTCAGAGATTAACAAAAAAAAATGATCTATTAACGGGAGGAGAATATATGGGCGCGTTCAGCGGGCTCAGCAATCTGCTAGGTAGCTGCTGACTTATTGCTAGGCTAGCAAGCGTGAGCCCGCCTGAACGCTTCGCTACAAGCTGACGCGGGAACTTTGAGCAATGCACAGAGTTCCTTTGAAGCTACCATACTTATTGGTCTATGATCTATGATAAATACATAGAAAATAATAACTTTTAAGCGACAGAGCTGTAGACACCCTTGTTAATGCGCGGCGCTAGGCCGTGGAGCCAAGCTATCTGCGGACTCGGGAGACGTGAGTTCAAATCTCACCATCGGCCGTCATGTAAATGGTTTTCAGTGGTGTCCAATCTTTAGGTCCAGGCACATACCAGGACATTACCTTCTAATAATACCCAAAATTGTTGAAAACGGGAATAATAAGGGGTTGACATCCTGACGATAAGAATAACTCTTCTTTTGAAATTCAATTTTATTGTAGGCTAGTCCACTAATTATTAGTCTTAGACTATTAATATTAGGCTGATTTCTTATTTAAACATCCGCCTAAATTTGTAAACAAATAAAAATTGTCTCTCCTACGTGTTACGTGCGGAAGATGACCTCGCTGTTCCACCCTTTAAAACAACAATTATCATTGAATACCCTACTATCAAACAAGCCAATTGTTTGGGGCAACATAACCCACAAAATTAACATGTATTATTTCCATAAAATCCAATCAAACAAGTTTGTTCATATTACTGTAGCCCTTAGTGGTAAAACACAGCAATGTATGTAAATAATTGTAGTGCAAGGCTATTGGCAAGTTATTTTGCTTTAGCTGAAAATTAAGAAAATGGGGGATATCACTATGTTGCCCCAAGCCCTTCAGTTATTAATTCCCCCATATATTTCAATAAGGTAGCATATCAGATGCGATTAAAAATTTATATACAAAAACTCTTTTCTACAAAAATGTGTCAAGTAATAAATAACTTAATTCTTGAAATAATTCTTTAAAGGGGCAGATGACCTCATAGTTCCACCCCTTAAAACAACAATAACTATTTCTTTAAGGTTTGGGTGATAAAATATTAATTGTTGCTCCTCTCCCAAACTAATTGGAAAGAATGATGTTGACTGACTGAAAAGCATTCTGTTAATGAAAATTTAATAGGAAGTTTTCACAGCTAGGGGAGACATTCTCTATTCAGTCAGCTAAGACCTGACCAAGTTTTAGAAAAAAATTGTTGAGTGTCTCCTTTGTAATCTAAGAAAGAATCAATTTTCAGTCGCTAAACACAGTATGTGCCCGATTAATTTGTCACACTAACTGGAAAGAATTTAATTGGCCACATTGCTGTGTTGACTGACTGAAAATAGATTCTTTTAATATTATAAAACTTGGGGTAGGGCGGATACTCACCATAGAATACTGTAATATTGGAATGCAAGAGAAATATACATGTCCTTAATGATATGGATTCACGGTGGGTGAGTGGATAGCGTGTCGGTCTACTAACCCCAAGATTGCAGGTTCGCCCCTGACCGTGGTAAGTGATTTTTGAAAGGCGGCAAAAATACGATACGCATGTCATACGATGTTGGCATGTCAAAGAACCCATTTGAATTCAGTAGGCCGAGTTCATAATGGCAAAATTAATCTCGGGAGTTTCCGCCAGCACAAGGTTCCTCATTTCTCTACTAGAAAGCGCTATTGTGTTCAAGGAGATTAGATATCTAACATCTAACCTCCTTGACTTTCATAGTCAAGGAACTACGAAATTCGACATGCAAGCTACCCTCTGGGTGTCAAATAGCAAAGCTTGCACCAGGCACCCGAGGCCATACGATATTATTATTATTATTATAAAATAAGGTTGAACATTTGGAATGGTTTCCCTATGTTGGCTCACAGATGGACAGAAAATATTTTCTACAGTAATATTCAATGCCAGCTATTTGTATTGAATTGTGCTCTTACCTGGTAATCTATCCATTCGTTTATCCACATTTTGTAATAAGGGTATAAGATAGGGTGTCCAGAAAAAGAATTGAAATGAACATATTTTTTAAACCATTGATTAATTTAATTAATATAAATTTATTCAAAATTCAATGTTAATTTTTCTCTTTTTAGACCTTGGTTCCATCCCATCACCATTTTACAGACACTTAATGCAACAGACAATAAAAAAACACAATTAGAAGAGGAAAAAGTTTCATAATTTTAAATATAAATGAGACAGCATGAAATTCACGAGTAGGCTACTCACACATCCCAAGAGAAAAGATGCGAGTTCATCTTGGCTCTATTATACAACTTCAACAACACTGAAATAACATTTCAGTTCGACTCTGATTGAATTTGGGGGCGACAGCCGAGAACACTAGTCACTGTAACATGAGGTGAACAAGTTTATTTATAAAGGACCTCCTTCATGTGGACTTGTGACCAGCAGGCGGAAGCAATGAAGTACAACCCAGAGGTGAAGTTGCCTAACCAACACTAAACCTAATTACCCTAAATAAATATTGCAAATGGCATTGCTACAAATAGAAAACGTAAGTAGGTTGTACAATTTACGGCTAAACCAACACTTCTTTTTCTTCACAAATTAAACTAATTTTTCCCATCAAATCATTCCTCTTATGAAAATGGAAATATTTGTTGCATTGTTGGGACAGTTCATTCCCTCTAGCAACTCCCTGCCGTAGGCAGCACAACTTCAACTTCTAAGCCCCAGTGTCAGCAAGGACTTGTCTATGTAGCTCCATCTTTGCTATACTTGGTCTGCTTCTTAGATCGCTCCTTCCCCTTGGGGACTTCGAACTTGAAGAGTTGCTGGGGCAGATTGTGTGGCTGCTTCCACTGGTAAGGCGATCTCCCTCAACTTTGTCGATATGGTCAGTCGAGGGTTGAATGTCTCATCGTTGGAAAGAATTGCTTCAAACAACTTGTAAATCTCTCACTGGACTGAATCAGAATATGTTGAGCGACCGGAATACCGGATTTTTGTAAACGTGACTTCCATATTGCAGAATATACATCCCCATCAGGTGCCTAAATAAGAAAGGAACACATAATTAAAAAAGAAGTGGACTGCCCATACAAAAGGTACTTCAAAATGGAAAATTCTTTTTTGCCCTAGGGGAACAAATTAGAAATTAGGAGTATGGGTAGACAAGTATTTTAGTCGAAGCACTGCCCAGAGTTGCTATACCGTACACAGCTGCTTTTGAGACCATGTGGAGTGTCGGTGATGGTGCAATGATGTCCCTGACAAGAAAAATGTACGTTGTCATGCATTTAATAGATATAAAAATTGGTCTAGCATGGGTGAGTTGAGCCAAAATTTCCCCTTTTCTCTCAATGGCAACAGGTGGAATAGCAACTAGGAATTACTCCTAGGATCACCAACACATTCAAAGAAACTTTTTAAATGAAATCCTTTTGATTGGTAGGCTCAAACACCAAATCCATAATGAATTTACTGCTAAGTATACAGGTACCTTCCATGGGGAGCATAAGTTTGGAACTCATAATATAGCAGTCTCGAGTCATACTGTTATATGGTCAGTGGTAACAGTAACAAGTCGCAGTTGAACTTTATAAAATACTGAAATTAGCCAAAATACCTTTTCAAATGAAAAATAAATCAGAAAATGTTGAAGTAACTTAATAGATGTTTACTCCTCTGCTGACCATAACCCACCCACCATCCCACGTTTAGATCACGACTTATATAGTAAAATTCCAGCTGTGTCGGCCATTATCCACGTGAATTATGTAACGTACAGTATTGTCAACCCCAACGTAGCCCCATTCGTACGGTACTAATCGTATAGGCCGTCTAGGGTAGCGTTCTGTGAGGGGTTCAAATGAAAGTAACAGTGGTTTTGACAATGGTTACAGCCTAACACGACCAATCCAATGGATTTTTGTCAATGGTTACAGCCTAACTCGTCCAGATCAATGGTTACAGTCAAACATGTCATCAACAGTGCCCCACTTGCCGCACTTCAACCCGACCAATCTAACCTTTGTTTTATCCAATCCAATGGGTTCTGACAATGGTTTTAGCCTGCGGGCGCGCGTTAACCATGCATACACCCCTGCATGCACAGTGGGGTTGTCGCGTACATAATCTTTAATTAGTGTGGTGTATTTTGTATCCCACATGTTGGCAATAATGTGTGCACTTTGTTGACTCAACGAGATTCATTTGTTGCCGTCGGAACATGGCTGCCGTTGTTAAAAGAGCAATAAATAAAAGTACATATTTATGTAGTTTAGCATATATTTCAGGTGCAGTAAAGACTATGGTTACTAATTTGAATTGGTAATGTACCCTAGAAGATGAAAGCCACAATGACGTCTGATGCAAGTATAAAAGCCACGTTCTGGTCTCATTCAGAATTAATGTTTCATCTTCTAGGTGACATTCCCAATACAAATTACTAACCATGATCACTACTGCACCGGGAATATATTTTAAATTACGTAAATATGTGTTTCTATTTCTTGATGATTCAACGACAGCGGGCGGATGAGGTCTCTTCAACTGATACCAAGACTTGCACATACTGATGTCACTACTGTTACCAACATGTGAGATACAAAATATACCACATAGGCCTGGTCTGGATAAAGATTATTGATGTGCGAGTACCCTACTGTACGTGACAAAAACCAAAAGTATATATACGGCTAACGTGGCGGGCCGCTCTACCTAATAATTATTGGTACATGCAAAACCCATTGGTCTGGATCTAACAAATTTTACTATTCTTCTTCTTCATTTCCCGTTTCCAGCTTCCTGGGTCGGGTTGTGAATCAAGGACCTCCAACGTTGCCTGTCTCTCCACCACTCCTCTCCCCCTTTAAGTACATCTTCAGGTTTTCCTCCCTTCTTCTCCACGCACTCCCACACTGTATCTGCCCATCTCTTTCGGGGCCTTCCGCGCGGTCTCTTCCCCGAAACCTTTTCCAGAAAAGCTTTCTTTGGCACTCTCTCCTCTCCCATTCTCATCATATGTCCATACCACTTTAACTTGGTTGTTTCTATCCTGTCCTGCAGCTTCAAGATTCCTGTCCTCCTTCTTATCTCCTCGTTTCTGATTTTATCTCTTCTGGTCTTCCCCTCTATACCTCTTAGGAATTTCATCTCCGCTGCTTGTATTCTACTCTCCTCTCTTTTTGTAGTGGTCCATGCTCCAACTGCATATGTTAGTACGGGTCCATAATAGGTTGAATATAATACCTGCTTACATTTCTTTGGGACATCTTGGTTCCACAGAATACCCCTAACACTCTGGTAGAAGCTGTTCGCTTGTTGTATTCTCTTTCCAATTTCCTCAGTAATCTTTCCATCTTCTGTGATCACACTTCCCAAGTACTTGAAACTTTTCACCACTTCTAGAATTTTTCCGTTCACTTCTATCTTTCCTCTTCCCTCCTTACTTCCCCTTGACATTACCATTGTCTTGCTCTTCTCTGTACTAACTTTCATCCCAAACTTCTCAATCTCTTGGTTCCATACATCTACTGGTTTTTGTACTTCCTTTTCATCCTCACCCCATATCACTATATCATCTGCAAACAGCATGGCCTTTATTGCCTCTTGTCCCAATCTCTGTTTAACATTCTTGTGGATTTCATCCATGACTATGATGAATAGTAAGGGGGACAATACACTTCCTTGACGGAGACCCGTTTCCACCTTGAACCATTCTGTTTCTCCTATAGTGGTCTTTACGCTACTGACACAATATTTGTACATAGCTTTCACCATTTGCACTTCTGCACTGTTAACTTGCCTTTTTCTTAATACATCCCACACCACCTGTCTAGGCACACTGTCATAAGCTTTCTCAATATCAATAAAAGTCATCACCATGTCTTTTCCAAACTCCCATCTTTTCTCCATCATATGCCTTAGTGTAAAGATTAGATCAAAAGTTGATCTGTCTCTCCTAAAACCATACTGTTCTTCTTCCATCTCTCCATCTGTCTGCCTCCTCAGTCTACCTTCCAATACTCTCTCAAAGAGTAAATTTTACTATTACAAAAAACAATTACAGTGAAATATTACACGCATTAATAACTCAGCAGCCAATTATTACACACATCAAATACGCACGTGGTGGGCGTTACTCAGTAGCTGTGGAAGTTCCGTTTAGCGGGTGGGAGGATTACAGTACGGTACCGCCTATATACACAGTAGTACCATATTCGTGGGGCTGGCAATACTGCATTTGTCGATAATTCACTCATAGAATGGCAGACAGTTGTAATTTTACTATATTAGTCGTGATTTAGAAAGGGGATGGTGGGTGGGTTATGGACAGCAGAGGAGTAATCATCTATAATCACATCATTTCCTGATTTATGTTTCATTATTAGAAAAGGTATATTGGCTAATTTCAGTGGTACTTTAGAAAATGTTAGTGTATGATGAGCTCTCATTCAGCGATACCGAGTGGTTCCTCCCACCATTAGGTAGGGTGGTCTTAATATTGCGATACATATCTTGATGAGGGTAGGTGCCTTCGGTTGCATATAGTTCAAAGCAGTGGAAAGGCAGCAGACCACAGCAACATCGCGACTGCATATACTGTACATGTAACTACCATCGTGTAAGATTGAAGTGATTTAATGATTTTTTAAAAAGTATAATTATATGAACACCCATGGGTCAAATATAATTTGCTGTGACCATCACTAAGGATGATAAAATGATTTCTTCAAAACACCACCCTTTAAAACTAGGCAGACTTTGCAACTGTCAAAGATTTTAGAACACCAATTTTCTACAATAAACCAAAATTCTAATAGAAAAATTAGATGTGTTAAGAAGTGCCCAACTGCCACTCAAGTTCCCAATTAAGGTTATCTTCTAAAGGACTAAAAACTGACAGTGACCAGGGTGCCACCAACCACAGAAGTTAGCCTACGGTACCTACCTTGCCTTCTGGTCAAGTCAGCTCCACCATCGCTGGGAGGCCAACCTTAGCAGAATTTATTTATGTACAGACAAAATGAATGTTACAGTGGTACCGGTATGTAATTGTACGAAATATGAACCCTGCTTGCTCTACTATACTGAAATTCAAGACTTTACCACCTATTCGACAAAAAAGCTTGTAGGCATAGGCCTAACGGTATCAGAGCTGAAATGTAAATTACTGCAATAAAATTCTACCTCTGGTATCTGATGCATGTAGAAAATGCGCAGCATCTTACCCATGGGAATTCATCGCCGGAGCTACCTCTTCCCACAAGACTTTCTGGAACGGTACTTTTGAAAAGATCGTTCCTCTTCTTATAGGCCCTACTCAGTCGTCCAAATGTCCCCAAATTAACCACATAATTACCATTAAAGCAAAGTTTAGCATGTTCTGCAAATACCATCCCAAGTGCAATACTAGTTGTAAAACTTACCACCAAGAAGTAGGGGCCGATTTTCTAGATTATACAGCCATCTCCATGTTTCTGCAGTTTACTTGAATATAATTAGTGGCAAACTCGTGACCTAACATACAAGGAAGAGACATCAAAATGCTCAGAAACAGAAAGTCAGAATAATTCCATAAATAACTCATCAGTAGCCTACTCACACATAATTTGGCCATGGGAAATCCGAAAGTAGGCTACATTTAAAACATCTTTCAGCCCAAAAGTATGGTTAACAGAGTTAAGAAAAGCTTCTGTTCTAAATATCGCGTTCATGCGCTACCGGTACAAAGTGGCATTTAATTTCAACCCGATTTAACAGCGGGAAGACTGTAATAGGTTTAAATCATACACAAAAATAGATAAAGAATACGAGCCGGATTTGCCTTGACCAAACCAATTCCTTAATACAACATAAAATAACTAATAAAAGTCATCATCCTTCAAGAAAACAACTAGACCTAGGCCTAGTGAGTTGAAAGTTGAATTTTAGAAGCATAAAAGGTTCAATTACAACAATTATGCTATTGACAAACATTGTATTATATTACCTGTCGCCATTCTTGAGTGTAGATATTCGTCTCTAGAATTTAAGAAACATAATAGGTTCAATCGCTTAACGTGCAGAACTTGATCAATTTGATTCCCCGCCATGCGCCGCAAGTCAGCAGTTATCTAGGTGGTGTTGGCAGAAACAAGCCAGCAAGCTAGCAGAGAAAAAGTTTGCTTGCTCTGCTGAGCCCTTCTTCTTCTTCTTCTTCTCCTTGGTACGGTAGTGGGCATAGTAAACTCTTTACCCAATTGCTACTGTGCAGTGGTATGTATCATTGGATAACCGTTGACTACCGATTGAAAGCGTAATACCCCATTTAGACGTCGCGATCAACGGCATTTGTCATTGGTACGTGTTTAGACGTCCCATCATGAAACAACAGGATAATCGAGTAAAACAGCATGGCATCGCTAAGGTCTGCCAACTTTTGAATTCCAAGTGTTATAGCAGAAATTTACAGTAGTTGGTTTCCTCCAGTTTTGAAGTATTTCAGTTATTCTTTATAGATAATTCAACCTGCTAATACATATTCTTAAATATATACAAATCCTGAAGAGACGTGTAGGCGAGGCCTACCCTTGGTGTGGAAATAAAGATATTTTGAAATCATTAGAATTAGGTCTAGGCTATTTATTGCATAAATACTTCTTGTTCGTCCAGAGTTATTTGTCCCTATCGGAATCCCTTCTATGTCTATAACAATAAATTTATGTCTTTATTAATCGTCTTCATCGACTTTCCCCAACGCTATTTTTTTCAGCGTTTAAACACTGGTATGTTTTTCTCCATCCATCATTTCGTTTCTCTCAATCTTCATATATCTGATATCAACCAACATAAATACAACCATCATGGCCAACATTACGTACATCTCGCTTTCAAAACACAAGATAATACAAAATGGCCATCATTTCCACTGCCTACTTCACTCACACAGCAGGAGGATAGAACATACCGACGATCGCAATGGCCGCGAACGCGATTATCTCGTTGTGGGAACGGGATCGGGCTGATCCTGTTGGAGGGAAAGTTGATCGCGATAATGTTATCCTGTTGCGTTTAGACGTCCCAACTTAATCTGGATCAGCGCCTGATCGCGATCGCAACCGGGACGTCTAAACGGGGTATAAGACCAGTGAGTAGCGGGGAATCGTAAACAAGACTATGACGCAACGCGGAGGGATACGTATGAGGAAAACATAGGAATTAGAGACGAGGACACAAATGGTATTAACTCTTCACACCGAAGCGACCCACCTTGGTGACTCGCTACACATACACACACATGACCGGGCCACAAATATGGATATGGGAAAGGATTACCCTTTCAAATCTTGAAATTAATATTGTCGAAAAATGCCACTATGCTACTGACCAGTGGAATTGTAGGCGTATGTACCAATGTGGCCACATTTAAAGAAAGTGCATACCCTAAATCGTATAAAGCTCTCAACATTAAAGCTCGTTGATGGTCGTATAGTGGACATTGAAATAGAATATGATTTAAGGAACCCTCCATTTGTAAACACGACCATAGAGGATTAGTGCTTGCACTACACTCATTGAATCGGTACATATTAAAGCACGACGAACGGCATGTTTTTTTTTTTAAATATAAAAACACGTCTGACGTATGGCAAAAATTTCGGCTGTAAATATCGAGACGTCAGGGGGTAAAGTATACTGAAAGGAGATTTGTAAGTCCGGAGCACAGAAGGCTGCTCCCACACGCGCAGGGTTAACCATTTTAGAACCATCTGTGTAAGAAAGGATACAGGAGATCAAAGGACTCGTTATTTCCCGAAAAATACGGGGAATAATTACAGGATGATGTTGAAACGTCTGGTAGACGTGGGGTAAGGAGTTCGGAAGAATAGGAGGTTGAAAGTACGTTGCAGCATACGGAATAGTATATATCGGTAACCGCATGACTTTTAATATATTATGGCGGTGCGGTTGAAGCATGGAATATGCGGTTAGTAACGCAGGACGAGAAACGGTGGGCAATAATCGACGCGTATAATATTCCTCTAATAGTTGTAATTTAGGGACGATAGGTGATGTTGTTATCATCATTTTTCGTAGCAGGTACATACATGCAAGATATCTACGCCGATGCTGAAGTGACATTTCTCCGGTTTCAACTAGCAGGGCTCCTGTGGGGGTTGATTGAAGCGCACCTATGATTATACGCAAAGCAGAAAACTGGATTCTATCTAACCGAAGGAGCCTAATGCTGGGCATGGAATAAAAAAAAAGGAATTGTAATCCAGTACAGAACGGATTATGTTACGGTAAACCGTTAATAATGATTCTGGATCCGCCCCCCAATTACGTCTAGTGAGAGATTTTAGAACATTAATTTTACTGGCGAGATGACTCTGTAGGTATTGCGTATGTCTCTCCCATTGCAATTTCCTGTCAATATGAATCCCTAAATATTTGACACTTGTCACCACCGGAATGTGACCTTGACGGTATAAAATAGGAGAACTGTCGTAAATTCGTTTGTGTGTAAAAATCATCGCAGCGTTTTTCCCTACGGATGTTTCAAATCCGTATTGATGTAACCAATCATGAGCATGAGATAAGGCGTGGTATATATCTCTTCGACATGAGGAAAACTCTTCTCGAGTGCAATATATTAGAATGTCATCCGCATATTGTAAAATGCGAGCGTGCGGTAATATGACTGTTTCTAAAGTACGGGTGTAAAGTAAGTATAAAAGCCCGCTTAGAACGTCGCCCTGGGGAACACCATAAGAAGTATGTCGAGAATCAAAGACACCGACGGGGGAGTTTAACGTAATATGACGATAGCATAGCATATTGTGTATTAAGCACCTGAAGGGCAGGGGAAAATTTAGATCCCTTAGAAGTTGAATAAGAAGATATGGATCAACAGAATCATATGCATTTTTGAGGTCAAGAAACACAGCTACTGTGTGCATTTTCTTTCCTTTTGCTAGGAGTAAATCAGTCAGGAATATATTTAAGGGGTCGGATGTACCAAGATTTTTCCTGAATGCAAATTGGGTTTTTGGAAACAGGTTATAATATTCTAGGCACCATTGAAGCCGTCTGAGAAGTATATGTTGGAAATTTTTTCGGAAACAAGATCCAAGTTGAATGCCACGATAACTACTCGGTAATCGAGCATCTTTCATGGGTTTAAGAATCGGTACAGTATGAAACACATTCCAATCCTCCGGGAAGGTCCCTGTGCATAAGATTGAATTATATAATTGAATAATGATACTTTGAGCGTTTACTGGAAATCGAGCGATCATTTGATAAGTCACTCCATCAATCCCTGGGCTGGATGATTTTTTGTGCCGAAATGCGTGTCTGAATTCGTTACTTGTAATAGGCTGCATTAAACTGGAAAAACGTTCCATGGAACCAGATGTACACGATGTAGGCAAGCGAACAACTATTTCTGGTGTCCAAGTATGATACAGGTCATGGTATCCCTGCACCGAAAGTTGAGAGGGAGATGAGATAGTACGATTATTAGAGAAATGTTTAATCGCCGTCCAAATACTGTTGAGGGACGTAGAACTGCATAATTGGGTAGTATATATTTTCCACGCTTCCCGTCTTTTATCATTAAATACACGTTGTATTTGCGCGGTGAGACTTTTGTATCGTAAATAAGATGTTGGAGAGCCATACTGTCGAAAAGCTTTTAAACTCGCCTTGCGCCGTCTAACCAGCTTTCCGCATTCTTGATCCCACCATGAGGGTAAGGCGCCCCGATTATTTGGAGGACCTGTCGTTGGAATTAAAGGGTGATATATATTAAGATAGGCGCGGATATTCTCTAATAAAAAGGCATAACTGTTACTGAGCCCCTGTGTATTCTGTGAAAGTCTATCCTCTAAAAATCGGGAGAACAACTCATAATCAAAACTTCGTAAATTTCGCTTAACCTTGAAGACGTGTTTTGGGATATGTCGGGTACGCGAGACATCATAGTCGATTATAATTGGATAATGATCGCTTTGATGCGTATCCTGCACGGTCTTCCATGTCATCTTATGAGATAAGTCTAGGGTAGTGACACTGAAATCCACCGCACTTTTGGGACTATTTGGTGGGGTAATGCGCGTGGGTGATCCATCATTTAAGAGATGTAGGTGTAAATCCTGAATAACTGCAGCGATGTGACGTCCTTTTGGATTAATGCGACCACTGCCCCACAAGGCGTGATGTGCATTAAAATCCCCCGCGGTAATATGTTTAGGAAATTGTTTTATGAACCGGAAATACGCCTGCCATTGCCGACGGGAACCTTGTATACCCGGGGGACAATAAATATGACTTACATGTAGATCTTGTACAAGGAATGTGTGATGATGAGTATGAGGAATATAGAACTGAGTAGGGAGAGAAGTGTATCGTAAGGTCTTTTTGAATAGCGTCATTATGCCACGATATCCTGGACCATCCTGACGTTCGACCAGGTAGTTGGGAATCGAGAATCTATACGAGGCACGAAGCCATGTTTCCTGTAGGAATATGATATCTGGGTCATACTCCTGTATTAACAGTAGTAATTCATGCTTCTTATTTAAAATACTCCGGCAATTCCACTGGAGTAGTAACATGTAGCACTTATCGAAATTAGTCCACTGTAGGGCTACTACTTACTAGGGTAATATTTTTTGTGGTAGGAGGATTGGGAAGTAACGGAACTATTTTGTCTAATAATTGTTTCACATAAAAGCTCCATTGAGCATTGTGTCCTAATAATTCTTGTAATTTCAGGAAATCTTCAATGATGTCATGGGACGGGTCTCGTGAAGTGCCGGGTGTTTGAGAACACGGTTTCTTCGAAATTTCCTCACCCATTGTGGCGGGTTGCATAGCCACCCCTACACCACTTCCAGATGGTTGCTTCAGAATCTCGAGATAGGCCCGGCGGTCGTAACCTATGGGATTCCCCACTTTCGGCTTTGGGGACACTAGTTCTGTATATTTTCGTTTTCTCGGCGGATCCTCTCGATGCGTATTATGAGACTGTTCTAAGGTTGGAAATTGCTGTGGGAGGGTAAGAGGATTAAACGGTACATTGTAGTTAGCCGTAATAACTTCGTGGTACGATTTATTTTCGGTACACATTTGACGTTTTATGGACTTTTGTTTCTCCAATTCGGGGCAGCGTGCGGCGCCTGCCGGATGATTATCACCACAATTAGCACATTTAAACAGGGTCTCCTTACATGTTTCCGTAGAGTGTCCTTGCGCACAGTTACCGCAAATTGGGGCGCGAGCCCGGCAGTGTAGTTTTACATGCCCGAATCGTTGACAGTTCAAACATCTAATGGGGGAAAATATGAATAATTTTACCTCTAAGAGCACATTAAAAATAGATACATAATCAGGTAGTCTTTGTGTTTTAAAGAAAATTTTCACTGTTCCTGTAGGAAGGGATTCTAACTTGTCGTTGATCATCTTTTTCCTGAAAAAACGCTGGACTCTCACAATTGGTACAGGCGAATCAATATATTTTAGGATTTCATCGTGCGTTAAGGATGTGTCCACGCCCCTAATTAGCCCAACACGTTGGACGTTAGCGGACGGGACAAATGCAACCAGGTGCATTGCTGGCAATAAGGGATTTTGTAAGAAGGAGTTAGCTTCTACGGCCTTGTTAAATTGTACCTGAACACGATTGCGGCCTTTGCGTTGAATATTCTTTATACCTACGATCTTATTTTCGAAAAAAAAAAAGCTTTCCTAATGCCATCGGATGTAAATTGCCAATATGTTGATCACCTTCACCTTGCACAAACACCGTGTACGGTCCTGTGTGATGTTCATAATATCGATTGTCATTTGACACTGGCTGTCGCTTAGCAAGAATTGGAGATGTTTCGGCATTGGAAGTTGATGGAGTTGATGCTACCTCAACCTCCGACACTACAAGCATACTTTCAACAGACGCTACGCCCTCGTATTCCACGTGTTCAAATTCGTCCGGTGGTCGCCCCATCTGACTACCATCACTTTCGGACGACATGTCGAATAGTTATCCCCTATTAAGGCGGGGGTACTAACGTGATTAAACACTAACGGGACCTAACACACTAAACAAATAACAGGTCACAAACCCGAAGTCCACACGACACTCAAAGCACGTACCCTACACCCGATACCACTCACTGCACAGATGCACACCGTATGGAGGTTGGGATACGAATAATGCTGAGCCCTTGCTACCTACGTCACATCCGCTAGCAAGCCCGCTAGCAAACCCGCTGAACGGCAAACCCATTATGGCTGTGTTTCTATCTCCCAAAATTTTATTGATGACACGATGACGGCCTAGGGTGGGGGCTTAACGAAGCCCTGAGAATCAAAACGATCTAAAATTTTTCCGAGCATGGTCTCCAATCAAAACGTCCCTGATTGGCTGAGCACTTATTGGGTCCTTCCCGCCACACAGCCGCATTCAAATCCGCCATTAACCTCAATTTAACATAACCTAAGTTACTTAAATTACAAATATTAATAATGTTGGTGAAGGGTGGGTGACTTGTGGATTAGATAAGCCATTTTTAGTGTTGCCTTCTATAGATTTGTGGTTTTTTGGCAATCTCGTTATCTTGTAGACATTAAGATAAATAGTTATATTTCGGGGGCCTATCACTCAGTACTGGTTTATCACAACAGTAGCAACTATTACGAATAGCTGTACTATATTAAGATTTTTCTGCACCTTCGCGAAATAGTGGCGGTGGTTTGAGATTATTTTTGACTACCATTATGGGGTTTTAATAGTTTTTCATAGAGCATTTTTGTTGTCTTGTAGGCATGATTGATTTGACAAGTTAGGTCTGCATGTAGCCTACAGTTTTTTTTCTGGTTTTTGGAATAATGCTCATTCTCATTACCATTAAGTGCAACCGTGTTGACCGACTGAAAGACATTGAATATTTCGTTTACCAAGGCAGCACTGAAATATGGGTTCCAACACGATATGGACTTGGAACTTACGTTCGCTTAACAAAATAACGATACATCAACAAGTCATCCTTGTAATCTCTGCAAATAATAAAAATATTTCCCAGCCAATATAGGCCTATTCATGTTGAACGGTAGAAAGTTATCAACCTTTATTAAGGCAACACTGAAAAATGTTCATTTTGATCTAGCCTACTTACTCGGAGTCATCTGCATCAATGTCCCTAGAGGTTCAGTTTTTTAAATTCTCCCTTTCTATGGTCAAATAACACATGGATGTTCCCTATTTTTCTTAAGGGGATTCAATGATCTTATGCTGAACTAATTAAGAATAGGGCATGTATCAGGATAAAAATAATGTCCATAACGATCAGAAACTTGAGAACACATATCAGGAGAATGTTGATCGACCATGGATGCAAGACCAGAAAGTCTTAAAGAGGAGTGTTTCATTTAGAGGCTTGGAACATCATGGTCAAGACCCCTGTACTTGGGTGTGTGCTCAATTTGTTTGAAAACCCGTTGACAGATCATAAGTTAATCTGTGGCTGGAATCCACTCCGTCCTATGCTAAGCTGCGAGTACTGGGCACCATTAGTGTTCTGTGACTACTGTATCAATTTCTGAAAATTGTGTCATAGGCCTATGCATAGACAAGTCGCTGAGAATGTTCTCTGAATGGTGAATACCAGTAGGCTAGCCTACTTAGCTGCCTCCTTCACTAGCATTTCCAGGCACCTGGTTAGTTGGTAAAATGAAATAGAAAAATCACTTGAATGATTCAAGTTGTCCTTGATTGCCCTTGAGGGACAGTGTACCCCATTCCAGATCTTAGTTCAGAATTAGTTTCCTTGACGGAGTTGGAGGAACAGTCACAATACCTATGGTACTACTAGACCTAGTACGGTACATGTAGATGGAAGCAACCTCTAGGTAGCTTATGTCCCATTAGTTGGGAGTGTTAGGGAATGGGAGATTGGTTCAACATTTCAGCCTATGTTGTTCTATATTTCAGTAATATATGAGATCTAAAAGTGTATCATAGGAATATTAAAGCAAACCATAATATATTACCAGTTGGTCAATTGGATACAACAATTCAATGAAACATTCTGTTAATAATTAGGAAGTGTAAGAATTGAGGCTTTCACGGCCGGCGTTACAAAGTTCATCGATGTATTCCGGGCTTAAGGGCCGTGTTCCAGGGGCTTGTGACGGTCCCGACGTTTCGCCGAAAACTGCATCCGGCATTTTCCAGGGTTCCTCTGACTTCGACAGCAGCGAAGCACTCAGTGGAATGGAGTGGCAGATCGTTTCACCCCATTATATATAGGTGCATGCTGCGGAACGCTGCTCGCTATTGGTACGCCGTGGTGGTGGGGGGGGGGGGCAGTCGCTGATTGGCTGTTGACCGGCCAATGGTTGAAGCGTATTGGAGCCCGGCGTTAGCCGACCTGTCTTAGCGGAGACTGGCAACTGATCTCCCGTTGCATATACTGGTTCGTCGCGGCCACCGTGTCCTCTAGTTTTCAGTGTATTCAGCAGTGGAAACCAGGCTTTGTTGACCCGTTCAGATTCCTCCTTACGGTTGAAGCTGTTGGTATGCTTCAGGATTTCAATGGCTTCCCTTTGTAGCCGGGCGTGGTAGGACACTGTAGTGGACAGTACTTCGGTGTTGCTGTACTGTATATCGTGGCCTGCTTGCAGTGCGTGTTCGGCGACTGACGACTTTTCCGTTTGTCCCAGCCGGCAGTGTCGGTTATGCTCCTTCAATCGGGTGGCGATGCTGCGTTTCGTAGTTCCAATATATACTTGACCGCAGCTGCACGGGATCTTGTAGACACCAGCAGTGGAGAGAGGATGGCGCTTGTCTTTAGCCGATCTCAGCATTTCCTTGATCTTCTTCGTAGGCCTATATATGGTTTTGACTCCATGGGACTCCAGTAGCCTCCCTATTCTATCAGTTACTCTACTGATGTACGGCAGAAAGGCTTTAGCTGCCGGCCGCTCTTCATTTCCCCTGTTAGTTGGACGCCTGGGATGGAGTGCACGCTGTACGTCTTTGTGGCTGAACCCGTTGGCGCGCAGGGCCATGTCGAGGTGGTTGAGCTCTTCGTTCAAGTGCTGTGGTTCACATATTCTCCTCGCACGTTCAGCCAGCGTCTTTATGACTCCGTATTTTTGTCGCGGGTGGTGGTTGGACGACTTCTGTAGATAGCGGTCTGTATGGGTCGGCTTGCGGTACACTGTGTGTCCCAACTTTAAGTCGGCTGTCTTCATAACCAGAACATCTAGGAAAGCGAGCTGTTGTTCACTTTCTACCTCCATAGTGAACTGAATATTCGGGCTGATGCTGTTCAGATGCTGTAGGAACGGCTGTAATTGTTCCTCTCCATGGCTCCAGATTACAAAAGTGTCATCCACGTAGCGAAGCCACACCTTAGGTTTAAGTGGTGCGGTCTCTAGTGCCATTATTTCGAACTTTTCCATGAAGAAGTTCGCGATTACCGGGCTCAGAGGACTGCCCATGGCGACACCGTCGATTTGTTCATAGTAACTGTCATTCCACAGGAAATAACTTTTGGTGAGGCAATGGTTGAACAAGTTCTTGATGTCCTCGGGAAAAATCTGAGCGATGTGGTCCAGGGCCTCCTTTACTGGTACCTTAGTGAAGAGCGAGACCACGTCGAAGCTGACAAGCAGGTCTCCGGCTTCCAACTGGATGTTTTTCAGCTTTTCTACGAAGTGGCCCGAATCTCTGATGTACGACTCTGTGCCACCGATGTGAGGTTGTAGTAAGGTGGCCAGATATTTCGAGATGTTATATGTAGGTGATCCAATGGCGCTCACAATGGGTCGTAGAGGTACGTCCTCCTTATGTATCTTGGGTAAGCCATACAGCCTAGGTGGTAGAGCTTCACTTCTGGAGGTTTCTCTCTTCTCGTTGTCTGCTAATGAAGAGGCCTTAATAAGGCTGTTGGTCTTGCGAAGAATCCGGTTGGTAGGATCTCTCGGTAGTCTGCGGTAGGTCTCAGGGTCTAACAATTCCGAGATCTTAGTGGTGTAATCATCAGTGGCCATGATGACAGTGGCGTTCCCTTTGTCCGCAGGAAGAATGATGACACTCTCGTCCAAGTTGAGTGTCCTTATGGCCTTCCTCTCTTGAACGGTGAGGTTGCTCTTCGGTGTCTGTGCCTTCCTGAGTATGCGTGAGGCTTCGTGACGAATTTCGTCCGCCTGGTCCGATGGTAAATTGCGAATACTGGCTTCAATATTCGCGACGATGTCCTCCACGGGAATCGAGGGAGGGGTAACGGCAAAGTTCCCTCCTTTAGCCAGTAGAGAGGTTTCGGCTTCTGACAGGCAACGGTTGGTTAGGTTGACGATTGTCCGTGAGGTGTCCAGGGCAGGTGGGTTCTCAAGCGCGGGTCGATTCTCCAGGTATCTCTCAAATTTCCTCTTCTGCCGTTTGGTCGACTGATCGAATGTCGCAATCATGGAACAGCTGGTGACACGGTCTACTTTCTCCCAGTCCTGCGGTGACAGCGTGGCGCTGAGAATGTAATGTAGGTGTAGAAGTGCCTGGTCGTTGGTAGCCAGGTCCCTGCGTGTGGAGCTGATACGTTCCCGAAGTAGAGAGCGCTCCGTTCGGTCGTAGATCCGGTGTAACTGGGCTGAATTCACCGGTCTCTTCATTCTCAGGAACTTGGGAATGATACCCGAGTCTCTGCATCGCAAAAGAAACGTGAGAGATGACAGGAGTTGCGCCTTCTTCTTCCGAAGTCTCTCGAAGCGACGAGATGAATTAGAAATTTCCTCCCCATAGAGGCGATTCATGTAAGAATTGAGGCTTTCACGGCCGGCGTTACAAAGTTCATCGATGTATTCCGGGCTTAAGGGCCGTGTTCCAGGGGCTTGTGACGGTCCCGACGTTTCGCCGAAAACTGCGTCCGGCATTTTCCAGGGTTCCTCTGACTTCGACAGCAGCGAAGCACTCAGTGGAATGGAGTGGCAGATCGTTTCACCCCATTATATATAGGTGCATGCTGCGGAACGCTGCTCGCTATTGGTACGCCGTGGTGGGGGGGGGGGGGGGGCAGTCGCTGATTGGCTGTTGACCGGCCAATGGTTGAAGCGTATTGGAGCCCGGCGTTAGCCGACCTGTCTTAGCGGAGACTGGCAACTGATCTCCCGTTGCATATACTGGTTCGTCGCGGCCACCGTGTCCTCTAGTTTTCAGTGTATTCAGCAGTGGAAACCAGGCTTTGTTGACCCGTTCAGATTCCTCCTTACGGTTGAAGCTGTTGGTATGCTTCTAGATTTCAATGGCTTCCCTTTGTAGCCGGGCGTGGTAGGACACTGTAGTGGACAGTACTTCGGTGTTGCTGTACTGTATATCGTGGCCTGCTTGCAGTGCGTGTTCGGCGACTGACGACTTTTCCGTTTGTCCCAGCCGGCAGTGTCGGTTATGCTCCTTCAATCGGGTGGCGATGCTGCGTTTCGTAGTTCCAATATATACTTGACCGCAGCTGCACGGGATCTTGTAGACACCAGCAGTGGAGAGAGGATGGCGCTTGTCTTTAGCCGATCTCAGCATTTCCTTGATCTTCTTCGTAGGCCTATATATGGTTTTGACTCCATTGGACTCCAGTAGCCTCCCTATTCTATCAGTTACTCTACTGATGTACGGCAGAAAGGCTTTAGCTGCCGGCCGCTCTTCATTTCCCCTGTTAGTTGGACGCCTGGGATGGAGTGCACGCTGTACGTCTTTGTGGGTGAACCCGTTGGCGCGCAGGGCCATGTCGAGGTGGTTGAGCTCTTCGTTCAAGTGCTGTGGTTCACATATTCTCCTCGCACGTTCAGCCAGCGTCTTTATGACTCCGTATTTTTGTCGCGGGTGGTGGTTGGACGACTTCTGTAGATAGCAGTCTGTATGGGTCGGCTTGCGGTACACTGTGTGTCCCAACTTTAAGTCGGCTGTCTTCATAACCAGAACATCTAGGAAAGCGAGCTGTTGTTCACTTTCTACCTCCATAGTGAACTGAATATTCGGGCTGATGCTGTTCAGATGCTGTAGGAACGGCTGTAATTGTTCCTCTCCATGGCTCCAGATTACAAAAGTGTCATCCACGTAGCGAAGCCACACCTTAGGTTTAAGTGGTGCGGTCTCTAGTGCCATTATTTCGAACTTTTCCATGAAGAAGTTCGCGATTACCGGGCTCAGAGGACTGCCCATGGCGACACCGTCGATTTGTTCATAGTAACTGTCATTCCACAGGAAATAACTTTTGGTGAGGCAATGGCTGAACAAGTTCTTGATGTCCTCGGGAAAAATCTGAGCGATGTGGTCCAGGGCCTCCTTTACTGGTACCTTAGTGAAGAGCGAGACCACGTCGAAGCTGACAAGCAGGTCTCCGGCTTCCAACTGGATGTTTTTCAGCTTTTCTACGAAGTGGCCCGAATCTCTGATGTACGACTCTGTGCCACCGATGTGAGGTTGTAGTAAGGTGGCCAGATATTTCGAGATGTTATATGTAGGTGATCCAATGGCGCTCACAATGGGTCGTAGAGGTACGTCCTCCTTATGTATCTTGGGTAAGCCATACAGCCTAGGTGGTAGAGCTTCACTTCTGGAGGTTTCTCTCTTCTCGTTGTCTGCTAATGAAGAGGCCTTAATAAGGCTGTTGGTCTTGCGAAGAATCCGGTTGGTAGGATCTCTCGGTAGTCTGCGGTAGGTCTCAGGGTCTAACAATTCCGAGATCTTAGTGGTGTAATCATCAGTGGCCATGATGACAGTGGCGTTCCCTTTGTCCGCAGGAAGAATGATGACACTCTCGTCCAAGTTGAGTGTCCTTATGGCCTTCCTCTCTTGAACGGTGAGGTTGCTCTTCGGTGTCTGTGCCTTCCTGAGTATGCGTGAGGCTTCGTGACGAATTTCGTCCGCCTGGTCCGATGGTAAATTGCGAATACTGGCTTCAATATTCGCGACGATGTCCTCCACGGGAATCGAGGGAGGGGTAACGGCAAAGTTCCCTCCTTTAGCCAGTAGAGAGGTTTCGGCTTCTGACAGGCAACGGTTGGTTAGGTTGACGATTGTCCGTGAGGTGTCCAGGGCAGGTGGGTTCTCAAGCGCGGGTCGATTCTCCAGGTATCTCTCAAATTTCCTCTTCTGCCGTTTGGTCGACTGATCGAATGTCGCAATCATGGAACAGCTAGTGACACGGTCTACTTTCTCCCAGTCCTGCGGTGACAGCGTGGCGCTGAGAATATAATGTAGGTGTAGAAGTGCCTGGTCGTTGGTAGCCAGGTCCCTGCGTGTGGAGCTGATACGTTCCCGAAGTAGAGAGCGCTCCGTTCGGTCGTAGATCCGGTGTGACTGGGCTGAATTCACCGGTCTCTTCATTCTCAGGAACTTGGGAATGATACCCGAGTCTCTGCATCGCAAAAGAAACGTGAGAGATGACAGGAGTTGCACCTTCTTCTTCCGAAGTCTCTCGAAGCGACGAGATGAATTAGAAATTTCCTCCCCATAGAGGCGATTCATGTAAGAATTGAGGCTTTCACGGCCGGCGTTACAAAGTTCATCGATGTATTCCGGGCTTAAGGGCCGTGTTCCAGGGGCTTGTGACGGTCCCGACGTTTCGCCGAAAACTGCGTCCGGCATTTTCCAGGGTTCCTCTGACTTCGACAGCAGCGAAGCACTCAGTGGAATGGAGTGGCAGATCGTTTCACCCCATTATATATAGGTGCATGCTGCGGAACGCTGCTCGCTATTGGTACGCCGTGGTGGGGGGGGGGCAGTCGCTGATTGGCTGTTGACCGGCCAATGGTTGAAGCGTATTGGAGCCCGGCGTTAGCCGACCTGTCTTAGCGGAGACTGGCAACTGATCTCCCGTTGCATATACTGGTTCGTCGCGGCCACCGTGTCCTCTAGTTTTCAGTGTATTCAGCAGTGGAAACCAGGCTTTGTTGACCCGTTCAGATTCCTCCTTACGGTTGAAGCTGTTGGTATGCTTCTAGATTTCAATGGCTTCCCTTTGTAGCCGGGCGTGGTAGGACACTGTAGTGGACAGTACTTCGGTGTTGCTGTACTGTATATCGTGGCCTGCTTGCAGTGCGTGTTCGGCGACTGACGACTTTTCCGTTTGTCCCAGCCGGCAGTGTCGGTTATGCTCCTTCAATCGGGTGGCGATGCTGCGTTTCGTAGTTCCAATATATACTTGACCGCAGCTGCACGGGATCTTGTAGACACCAGCAGTGGAGAGAGGATGGCGCTTGTCTTTAGCCGATCTCAGCATTTCCTTGATCTTCTTCGTAGGCCTATATATGGTTTTGACTCCATGGGACTCCAGTAGCCTCCCTATTCTATCAGTTACTCTACTGATGTACGGCAGAAAGGCTTTAGCTGCCGGCCGCTCTTCATTTCCCCTGTTAGTTGGACGCCTGGGATGGAGTGCACGCTGTACGTCTTTGTGGCTGAACCCGTTGGCGCGCAGGGCCATGTCGAGGTGGTTGAGCTCTTCGTTCAAGTGCTGTGGTTCACATATTCTCCTCGCACGTTCAGCCAGCGTCTTTATGACTCCGTATTTTTGTCGCGGGTGGTGGTTGGACGACTTCTGTAGATAGCAGTCTGTATGGGTCGGCTTGCGGTACACTGTGTGTCCCAACTTTAAGTCGGCTGTCTTCATAACCAGAACATCTAGGAAAGCGAGCTGTTGTTCACTTTCTACCTCCATAGTGAACTGAATATTCGGGCTGATGCTGTTCAGATGCTGTAGGAACGGCTGTAATTGTTCCTCTCCATGGCTCCAGATTACAAAAGTGTCATCCACGTAGCGAAGCCACACCTTAGGTTTAAGTGGTGCGGTCTCTAGTGCCATTATTTCGAACTTTTCCATGAAGAAGTTCGCGATCACCGGGCTCAGAGGACTGCCCATGGCGACACCGTCGATTTGTTCATAGTAACTGTCATTCCACAGGAAATAACTTTTGGTGAGGCAATGGCTGAACAAGTTCTTGATGTCCTCGGCAAAAATCTGAGCGATGTGGTCCAGGGCCTCCTTTACTGGTACCTTAGTGAAGAGCGAGACCACGTCGAAGCTGACAAGCAGGTCTCCGGCTTCCAACTGGATGTTTTTCAGCTTTTCTACGAAGTGGCCCGAATCTCTGATGTACGACTCTGTGCCACCGATGTGAGGTTGTAGTAAGGTGGCCAGATATTTCGAGATGTTATATGTAGGTGATCCAATGGCGCTCACAATGGGTCGTAGAGGTACGTCCTCCTTATGTATCTTGGGTAAGCCATACAGCCTAGGTGGTAGAGCTTCACTTCGTAGGCAACCAGAGAAGCGACACAAGAAAAAACACCTGAGTCTTCCAGGCAGTTGTCATCAACTGTATTTCACATAGAGAAGAATGACTAAAATGGTTCCTCATGAAAAAAAACTGGTCAATGGCTTGATAGACAGTAGTAAGGTAGATAGATTAGATAGATAGATTTTTATTAATTCCATTTGATCAAATACATGCATTCAGTACATTTTTGATATTGGCAACTCAAACTAACACTTGGGGCGCTGCGGTCGGTTTGGATAAGTAGGGTTTAAAATACTCAATAACACGCGTTTGATATGGAACACTTTTTATTTTTCGGTTATAATCAGTAAATATGGTCTCTAAAGTAATGACAGTCCGACTTATAACTGTGCGATACACGTGATCTAATTTGTGTGTTCCATTGGATTTTTTGGTGTCATTTGCATATTATCAAGCATCAGTTTTTATGGGTGATGTAGATCAGCTGATTCAAATTTACACAGGGCTACACTTCGGACATTATTTTGGTACTATTATGCGCAATATAATGTAAATGTCGATCCTGAGTCAACGCCGAGGACATTCAAATTGAGAAATACGGTACATAAACAAATAAATAACACACCGAAGCTGTGCTACTTTTATCATTCCGAGACTAGCATCCACGCAAACCAGTCGCCACTGTTCCAAGCTCCGACTTATATCGTGAATTGATGTCAAACTGATGATCGCCAGCCTTTCCGCCAAGCCTACACCTCGTAATCGCTAAGTTCTTCGATATTCGAGCTATTCCACTGCGAGTCATATAGGCCTAATTTGCCTCCCCGTGGGCACTGTAGAATGACTGATTCCGCTACCATTCAAATATTCAACACCAAACCCAACTTTTAACCATCCAAATCAAGCAATTTCTGTCGCCCCCCGAGTTTTAATACAAGTTAAACTCATCCCTTCTCCCTACCAAGCAGCCAATAATGAATTATTTAATTAATTATTCAAGTAACTTCAATCTTACCAGCGCGCCCATCGTAACAGCTGTTTTTAAACTGAATAACCTTCGCTGGCTTTACGTCGCAGGTCTTCTGTCTGTCTACCTCGACAAGTGTTAGATCCTTCCCGTGGTGGAAAGGTATTATTATTAGGTATTATTAGGTATCATCACATTTCGGCTATTGCTATTTGCATCTTTTGGAAAGTGATGAAAACGTATATCCGCAGCCCACTTATACATCGACACAGCCGTAAACTGAGCAATACACTTTGCTTTTACTCATTTTTCACTCTATCAACGAGTAAAACTTATTACTTATGTATAGACACGAACAATTTACCACGATCTGTTTACCAATACAAGAAACCATATACAAACAGTCACCACGTGACAAATGTACCCTACTTGGTAAGTTTCTCATTTTTACCGCTAGATGTCATATCAGATAGCTGGAGTTGCCAATAGGACACGTCAGAATGTACATGCATAAAAGATGCAGGACTTACATGCTGTCAGTAAAAGTGGAGTTAAGAAAGATGTCTGGAATATTTAAATCAGTAGTTGTTAGCCATGATTTTTAAAATTACCCTAGTTAATTGCACCTTAATATGATTAGTAGCCTACCGGTATGTGCAAGATTTTAAATGGTAGGTTTTCCTGTGAACCAAAAACAGCTCTTAACATGGATTATGTTCAGGTTAGGCCTACAAGTTATTGGGAGGGAGGTTTATTTTACATACCTGTTGCACATAAAATGAGCTTCTGATTAGAGCTGTGTGGGAATGTTTAAATGGTTTGATGATACAGGATTTATCAAGCCTCTTTCTATGCATCTTTTAAAAACATTTTAACAATTCATAAATTACTGTCATCATTGCTAATGCTGTAATCTGTCATGCTTATTTATGCAGCATGAGGAATTAGGAAACATTGGTAGGATTGGTATATTGAGTGGATATATAGTAGGATAAAATGCAACTGTGTCATGGAAACCTAAGATGTATTTTTATTTCTCAACTTTATTTTCTGTAGACTCCAACACAGCCCACCACCAGGGGAAAAAAAAGTGTTGGTGATGTTTAATGAGAGCAAATCTTGAAATACTGTGATTTAAGTGGTTGGTATCAAAAGCTGTATAGGAAAAATGAAAATGTGAAGTCACGCCCAAGTTTATGAAGCCTTGCGAGACTCGGCTGAAATTATCTTCGATGCAAATCAAGTCTCAATAGTTAAAACTTTAGGACGACCTTTGACATGAGCACTATAATAGGCCTACATTTAGGATCGGCATAGCCTGCAGTAGGTCTTGTGCTATTGTATGCACCTGGGCATGTTTAAAAAAACTCAGCCTGCAGGTTAATAAGGTAGTATATTACTATAAATCTATCTCAAGCAAATCCAAGAAGTTACCAGACTGAGAAACTACATATCAATATTTAAACAAAAAAAGGATGGCAGTGCAAACTGCACTTTTAATCCTTGCTTCATTAGTTAAACCATAATATTTGTACATAAATACAGTAAGGACTTCACATTACAAACGGCCACTTAAATTATATGCCTTATTAGGCATAACATACAAATTACTTTTCATGAAATTGGTAAATATAAGCAGACAGCAACATCAATATGCAATGGTCTATAATGTAGTTTTATAGTGCACAAAAGGTTATTGTACTGAATGTATTTCGAACTGATGAATAAAACTGGTAGAAACGACAGCCAATTGATTTACATCCATTACATCCAAAGTAGTAGAAACTTTCAGTTGATTGGCAAGAGTGTTGATTTGTACTTTTATTTTCACAAATTTTGATGAACAGTGTCACGCGTCAATTTAAATATAAACGCACATACAATTCCTCATCAATAAGTGATTTGCACTTCATACTGTCATGAACTGGAATAGATTTCTAGCAATTTAATTGATGTAGAAATCTATTCCTCTCGCCACCATGTTGGTGATAATTGTAAACAAACCCGCGGGCAGCCAATGGCTGGTAATAATTGCCAGCCAATAACAAGCCAGGATAACGCGGATCATAATTCGCGCTTCACTCTCATTGCGTTTTAACTTGAGATTTCGGATCAGCTGTTCGTTAACGCCACGGGGTGCCATTATTAAAATTTTGGGAGATAGAAACACGCTCATGGAGGAAGCATGATTATGACGTGGAAGGGGGGTGACACATAAACAACCAAGGACACAATATGGTGCTAAGCTTCACGCCCAAGTGACATATCTTGGCTGTGTTTCTATCTCCCAAAATTTTAATAATGGCACCCCGTCGTGTTCGTTAAGCCGCCATTTTGGACACGATGACGGCCTAGGGTGGGGGCTTAACGAAGCCCTGAGAATCAAAACGATCTAAAAATTTTCCGAGCATGGTCTCCAATCAAAACGTCCCTGATTGTCTGAGCACTTATTGGGTCCTTCCCGCCACACAGCCGCAATCAAATCCGCCATTAACCTCAATTTAACATAACCTGAGTTACTTAAATGACAAATATTAATAATGTTGGTGAAGGGTGAGTGACTTGTGGATTAGATAAGCCATTTTTAGTGTTGCCTTCTATAGATTTGTGGGTTTTTTGGCAATCTCGTTATCTTGTAGACATTAAGATAAATAGTTATATTTCGGGGGCCTATCACTCAGTACCGGTTTATCACAACAATAGCAACTATTACGAATAGCTGTACTATAGTAAGATTTTTCTGCACCTTCGCGAAATAGTGGCGGTGGTTTGAGATTATTTTTGACTACCATTATGGAGTTTTAATAGTTTTTCATAGAGCATTTTTGTTGTCTTGTAGGCATGATTGATTTGACAAGTTAGGTCTTCATGTAGCCTACAGTTTTTTTCTGGTTTTTGGAATAATGCTCATTCTCATTACCATTAAGTGCAACCGTGTTGACCGACTGAAAGACGTTGAATATTTCGTTTACTAAGGCAGCACTGAAATATGGGTTCCAACACGATATGGACTTGGAACTTATGTTCGCTTAACAAAATAACGATACATCAACAAGTCATCCTTGTAATCTCTGCAAATAATAAAAATATTTCCCATCCAATATAGGCCTATTCATGTTGAACTGTAGAAAGTTATCAACCTTTATTAAGGCAACACTGAAAAATGTTCATTTTGATCTAGCCTACTTACTCGGAGTCATCTGCATCAATGTCCCTAGAGGTTCAGTTTTTTAAATTCTCCCTTTCTATGGTCAAATAACACATGGATGTTCCCTATTTTTCTTAAGGGGATTCAATGATCTTATGCTGAACTAATTAAGAATAGGGCATGTATCAGGATAAAAATAATGTCCATAACCATCAGAAACTTGAGAACACAGATCAGGAGAATGTTGATCGACCATGGATGCAAGACCAGAAAGTCTTAAAGAGGAGTGTTTCATTTAGAGGCTTGGAACATCATGGTCAAGACCCCTGTACTTGGGTGTGTGCTCAATTTGTTTGAAAACCCGTTGACAGATCATAAGTTAATCTGTGGCTGGAATCCACTCCGTCCTATGCTAAGCTGTGCGTACTGGGCACCATTAGTGTTCTGTGACTACTGTATCAATTTCTGAAAATTGTGTCATAGGCCTATGCATAGACAAGTCGCTGAGAATGTTCTTTGAATGGTGAATACCAGTAGGCTAGCCTACTTAGCTGCCTCCTTCACTAGCATTTCCAGGCACCTGGTTAGTTGGTAAAATGAAATTAAAAAATCACTTGAATGATTCAAGTTGTCCTTGATTGCCCTCGAGGGACAGTGTACCCCATTCCAGATCTTAGTTCAGAATTAGTTTCCTTGACAGAGTTGGAGAAACAGTCACAATACGTATGGTACTACTAGATCTAGTACGGTACATGTAGATGGAAGCATTGTGAGACCAACCACTAGGTAGCTTATGTCCCATTAGTTGGGAGTGTTGGGGAATGGGAGATTGGTTCAACATTTCAGCCTATGTTGTTGTATATTTCATTAATATATGAGATCTAAAAGTGTATCATAGGAATATTAAAGCAAACCATAATATATTACCAGTTGGTCAATTGGATACAACAATTCAATGAAACATTCTGTTAATAATTAGGAAGTGTCGTAGGCAACCAGAGAAGCGACACAAGAAAAAACACCTGAGTCTTCCAGGCAGTTGTCATCAACTGTATTTCACGTAGAGAAGAATGACTAAAATGGTTCCTCGTGAAAAAAACAACTGGTCAATGGCTTGAAAGACAGTAGTAAGGACTTACATGCTGTCAGTAAAAGTGGAGTTAAGAAAGATGTCTGGAATATTTAAATCAGTAGTTGATAGCCATGATTTTTAAAATTACCCTAGTTAATTGCACCTTAATATGATTAGTAGCCTACCGGTATGTGCAAGATTTTAAATGGTAGGTTTTCCTGTGAACCAAAAAACAGCTCTTAACATGGATTATGTTCAGGTTAGGCCTACAAGTTATTGGGAGGGAGGTTTATTTTACATACCTGTTGCACATAAAATGAGCTTCTGATTAGAGCTCTGTGGGAATTTTTAAATGGTTTGATGATACAGGCTTTATCAAGCCTCTTTCTATGCATCTTTTAAAAAACATTTTAACAATTCATAAATTACTGTCATCATTGCTAATGCTGTAATCTGTCATGTTTATTTATGCAGCATGAGGAATTAGGAAACGTTGGTAGGATTGGTATATTGAGTGGATATATAGTAGGATAAAATGCAACTGTGTCATGGAAACCTAAGATGTATTTTTATTTCTCAACTTTATTTTCTGTAGACTCTAACACAGCCCACCACCAGGGGAAAAAAGTGTTGGTGATGTTTAATGAGAGCAAATCTTGAAATACTGTGATTTAAGTGGTTGGTATCAAAAGCTGTATAGGAAAAATGAAAATGTGAAGTCACGCCCAAGTTTATGAAGCCTTGCGAGACTCGGCTGAAATTATCTTCGATGCAAATCAAGTCTCAATAGTTAAAACTTTAGGACGACCTTTGACATGAGCACTATAATAGGCCTACATTTAGGATCGACATAGCCTGCAGTAGGTCTTGGGCTACTGTATGCACCTGGGCATGTTTAAAAAAACTCAGCCTGCAGGTTAATAAGGTAGTATATTACTATAAATCTATCTCAAGCAAATCCAAGAAGTTACCAGACTGAGAAACTACATATCAATATTTAAACAAAAAAAGGATGGCAGTGCAAACTGCACTTTTAATCCTTGCTTCATTAGTTAAACCATAATATTTGTACATAAATACAGTAAGGACTTCACATTACAAACGGCCACTTAAATTATATGCCTTATTAGGCATAACATACAAATTACTTTTCATGAAATTGGTAAATATAAGCAGACAGCAACATCAATATGCAATGGTCTATAATGTAGTTTTATAGTGCACAAAAGGTTATTGTACTGAATGTATTTCGAACTGATGAATAAAACTGGTAGAAACGACAGCCAATTGATTTACATCCATTACATCCAAAGTAGTAGAAACTTTCAGTTGATTGGCAAGAGTGTTGATTTGTACTTTTATTTTCACAAATTTTGATGAACAGTTTCAGGCGTCAATTTAAATATAAACGCACATACAATTCCTCATCAATAAGTGATTTGCACTTCATACTGTCATGAATTGGAATAGATTTCTAGCAATTTAATTGATGTAGAAATCTATTCCTCTCGCCACCATGTTGGTGATAATTGTAAACAAACCCGCGGGCAGCCAATGTCCGGTAATAATTGCCAGCCAATAACAAGCTAGGATGACGCGGATCATAATTCGCGTTTCACTCTCATTGCGTTTTAACTTGAAATTTCGGATCAGCTGTTCGTTAACGCCACGGGGTGCCATTATTAAAATTTTGGGAGATAGAAACACGCCCTATATGGGCTGTGTTTCTATCTCCCAAAATTTTAATAATGGCACCCCGTCGTGTTCGTTAAGCTGCCATTTTGGACACGATGACGGCTTAGGGTGGGGGCTTAACGAAGCCCTGAGAATCAAAACGATCTAAAAATTTTCGAGCATGGTCTCCAATCAAAACGTCCCTGATTGGCTGAGCACTAAGGCTGTGTTTCTATCTCCCAAAATTTTAATAATGGCACCCCGTCGTGTTCGTTAAGCCGCCATTTTGGACACGATGACGGCCTAGGGTGGGGGCTTAACGAAGCCCTGAGAATCAAAACGATCTAAAATTTTTCCGAGCATGGTCTCCAATCAAAACGTCCCTGATTGGCTGAGCACTTATTGGGTCCTTCCCGCCACACAGCCGCAATCAAATCCGCCATTAACCTCAATTTAACATAACCTAAGTTACTTAAATTATAAATATTAATAATGTTGGTGAAGGGTGGGTGACTTGTGGATTAGATAAGCCATTTTTAGTGTTGCCTTCTATAGATTTGTGGTTTTTTTGGCAATCTCGTTATCTTGTAGACATTAAGATAAATAGTTATATTTCGGGGGCCTATCACTCAGTACTGGTTTATCACAACAGTAGCAACTATTACGAATAGCTGTACTATAGTAAGATTTTTCTGCACCTTCGCGAAATAGTGGCGGTGGTTTGAGATTATTTTTGACTACCATTATGGGGTTTTAATAGTTTTTCATAGAGCATTTTTGTTGTCTTGTAGGCATGATTGATTTGACAAGTTAGGTCTTCATGTAGCCTACAGTTTTTTTCTGGTTTTTGGAATAATGCTCATTCTCATTAACATTAAGTGCAACCGTGTTGACCGACTGAAAGACGTTGAATATTTCGTTTACTAAGGCAGCACTGAAATATGGGTTCCAACACGATATGGACTTGGAACTTATGTTCGCTTAACAAAATAACGATACATCAACAAGTCATCCTTGTAATCTCTGCAAATAATAAAAATATTTCCCATCCAATATAGGCCTATTCATGTTGAACGGTAGAAAGTTATCAACCTTTATTAAGGCAACACTGAAAAATGTTCATTTTGATCTAGCCTACTTACTCGGAGTCATCTGCATCAATGTCCCTAGAGGTTCAGTTTTTTAAATTCTCCCTTTCTATGGTCAAATAACACATGGATGTTCCCTATTTTTCTTAAGGGGATTCAATGATCTTATGCTGAACTAATTAAGAATAGGGCATGTATCAGGATAAAAATAATGTCCATAACCATCAGAAACTTGAGAACACAGATCAGGAGAATGTTGATCGACCATGGATGCAAGACCAGAAAGTCTTAAAGAGGAGTGTTTCATTTAGAGGCTTGGAACATCATGGTCAAGACCCCTGTACTTGGGTGTATGCTCAATTTGTTTGAAAACCCGTTGACAGATCATAAGTTAATCTGTGGCTGGAATCCACTCCGTCCTATGCTAAGCTGTGCGTACTGGGCACCATTAGTGTTCTGTGACTACTGTATCAATTTCTGAAAATTGTGTCATAGGCCTATGCATAGACAAGTCGCTGAGAATGTTCTCTGAATGGTGAATACCAGTAGGCTAGCCTACTTAGCTGCCTCCTTCACTAGCATTTCCAGGCACCTGGTTAGTTGGTAAAATGAAATTAAAAAATCACTTGAATGATTCAAGTTGTCCTTGATTGCCCTCGAGGGACAGTGTACCCCATTCCAGATCTTAGTTCAGAATTAGTTTCCTTGACAGAGTTGGAGAAACAGTCACAATACGTATGGTACTACTAGATCTAGTACGGTACATGTAGATGGAAGCATTGTGAGACCAACCACTAGGTAGCTTATGTCCCATTAGTTGGGAGTGTTGGGGAATGGGAGATTGGTTCAACATTTCAGCCTATGTTGTTGTATATTTCATTAATATATGAGATCTAAAAGTGTATCATAGGAATATTAAAGCAAACCATAATATATTACCAGTTGGTCAATTGGATACAACAATTCAATGAAACATTCTGTTAATAATTAGGAAGTGTCGTAGGCAACCAGAGAAGCGACACAAGAAAAAACACATGAGTCTTCCAGGCAGTTGTCATCAACTGTATTTCACGTAGAGAAGAATGACTAAAATGGTTCCTCGTGAAAAAAACAACTGGTCAATGCCTTGAAAGACAGTAGTAAGGACTTACATGCTGTCAGTAAAAGTGGAGTTAAGAAAGATGTCTGGAATATTTAAATCAGTAGTTGATAGCCATGATTTTTAAAATTACCCTAGTTAATTGCACCTTAATATGATTAGTAGCCTACCGGTATGTGCAAGATTTTAAATGGTAGGTTTTCCTGTGAACCAAAAAACAGCTCTTAACATGGATTATGTTCAGGTTAGGCCTACAAGTTATTGGGAGGGAGGTTTATTTTACATACCTGTTGCACATAAAATGAGCTTCTGATTAGAGCGCTGTGGGAATTTTTAAATGGTTTGATGATACAGGATTTATCAAGCCTCTTTCTATGCATCTTTTAAAAACATTTTAACAATTCATAAATTACTGTCATCATTGCTAATGCTGTAATCTGTCATGTTTATTTATGCAGCATGAGGAATTAGGAAACGTTGGTAGGATTGGTATATTGAGTGGATATATAGTAGGATAAAATGCAACTGTGTCATGGAAACCTAAGATGTATTTTTATTTCTCAACTTTATTTTCTGTAGACTCCAACACAGCCCACCACCAGGGGAAAAAAAGTGTTGGTGATGTTTAATGAGAGCAAATCTTGAAATACTGTGATTTAAGTGGTTGGTATCAAAAGCTGTATAGGAAAAATGAAAATGTGAAGTCACGCCCAAGTTTATGAAGCCTTGCGAGACTCGGCTGAAATTATCTTCGATGCAAATCAAGTCTCAATAGTTAAAACTTTAGGACGACCTTTGACATGAGCACTATAATAGGCCTACATTTAGGATCGGCATAGCCTGCAGTAGGTCTTGGGCTATTGTATGCACCTGGGCATGTTTAAAAAAACTCAGCCTGCAGGTTAATAAGGTAGTATATTACTATAAATCTATCTCAAGCAAATCCAAGAAGTTACCAGACTGAGAAACTACATATCAATATTTAAACAAAAAAAGGATGGCAGTGCAAACTGCACTTTTAATCCTTGCTTCATTAGTTAAACCATAATATTTGTACATAAATACAGTAAGGACTTCACATTACAAACGGCCACTTAAATTATATGCCTTATTAGGCATAACATACAAATTACTTTTCATGAAATTGGTAAATATAAGCAGACAGCAACATCAATATGCAATGGTCTATAATGTAGTTTTATAGTGCACAAAAGGTTATTGTACTGAATGTATTTCGAACTGATGAATAAAACTGGTAGAAACGACAGCCAATTGATTTACATCCATTACATCCAAAGTAGTAGAAACTTTCAGTTGATTGGCAAGAGTGTTGATTTGTACTTTTATTTTCACAAATTTTGATGAACAGTGTCACGCGTCAATTTAAATATAAACGCACATACAATTCCTCATCAATAAGTGATTTGCACTTCATACTGTCATGAACTGGAATAGATTTCTAGCAATTTAATTGATGTAGAAATCTATTCCTCTCGCCACCATGTTGGTGATAATTGTAAACAAACCCGCGGGCAGCCAATGGCTGGTAATAATTGCCAGCCAATAACAAGCCAGGATAACGCGGATCATAATTCGCGCTTCACTCTCATTGCGTTTTAACTTGAGATTTCGGATCAGCTGTTCGTTAACGCCACGGGGTGCCATTATTAAAATTTTGGGAGATAGAAACACGCTCATGGAGGAAGCATGATTATGACGTGGAAGGGGGGTGACACATAAACAACCAAGGACACAATATGGTGCTAAGCTTCACGCCCAAGTGACATATCTTGGCTGTGTTTCTATCTCCCAAAATTTTAATAATGGCACCCCGTCGTGTTCGTTAAGCCGCCATTTTGGACACGATGACGGCCTAGGGTGGGGGCTTAACGAAGCCCTGAGAATCAAAACGATCTAAAAATTTTCCGAGCATGGTCTCCAATCAAAACGTCCCTGATTGTCTGAGCACTTATTGGGTCCTTCCCGCCACACAGCCGCAATCAAATCCGCCATTAACCTCAATTTAACATAACCTGAGTTACTTAAATGACAAATATTAATAATGTTGGTGAAGGGTGAGTGACTTGTGGATTAGATAAGCCATTTTTAGTGTTGCCTTCTATAGATTTGTGGTTTTTTGGCAATCTCGTTATCTTGTAGACATTAAGATAAATAGTTATATTTCGGGGGCGGATCACAACAGTAGATAGATAGATAGATAGATAGATTTTTATTAATTCCATTTGATCAAATACATGCATTCAATACATTTTTGATATAAGACACGTCAGAATTTACATGCATAAAATAAAAGAACTAACAGGTATATATTACTAAGATTATAACTATTTATAACTTATTATAATAGCAAATCTTAATAGGTACAATCTTATTGCACAACTATTTACACCTCACTCTATTATCATAATATGAAAACTTAATTCTATAAATACAACAACATACAGCTAGGTATTAAAATTAAATTAAAAAAGTAAAATATAGTTATAGATTCCATCACTCCTATACGCTAAAATATTCAACTACTGAGTAAAAACAATGGCACTGCAGATAAGCTTTCAACATTCTATCAAAGGTTTTTATTTTTGGGGCCAGTTTTATATACTGGGGTAGTTTATTGTATAATTTAACTCCAGTGTGAAAAGTTCCTTTTTGATATATGCTTGTGTGTGTGTGTGTGTGAAATATGAATGTTTTGATTTTGTCTTGTGTTATGCCTATGAACATCATTGTTTGTTTTAAGAAAAACATCTTTATTCATTAAATTCTTTTTAAAAAACATAATACTTTCAAAGATATATATGCAGGGCAGTGGGAGAATGTTTAAATCTTTAAACAGAGGTCTACATGATTCTCTACAGTTTACTTTTGCCATAATTCTAATCGCCCTCTTTTGTATCCTAAACGTGCTTAGTACAGCTGGCGACATACCCCAAAATATGATCCCATATCTTAAGTATGAATGGAAATAAGCAAAATAAGTATTTCTTAATGTGTGCATGCTAGTGCAGGTTTTCAAAATACGTAACGCAAAGCACATCGAGTTCAGTTTAGTATTCAGATATTGTATATGTTTATTCCATTTCAAGTCTTGTTGTATCCATAGTCCTAAAAACTTTGTTTCTGATTTATTTTCTATTTGATGACCATTTAATGTTATATTGGGCATCGCAGGATTCCTATTCTGTATAGTGTGGAAATTTAGACATACTGTCTTTTTATAGTTTATTATGAGGCGATTATCTTGTGACCATTTGGTTAACTCTCCTGTAACGGAGTCAGCAGACTGCTGTATGACCTGTTTAGTTTCACCTTTTATTACGAGTGTTGTATCGTCCGCAAACAAAATTTCCTTATGTGAATGAACGTTCTGAGTTATATCATTGATATATAGAAGAAAGAGTAGTGGGCCCAAAACCGATCCCTGGGGTACTCCAAATTCAATAATTCCCTCATTGGACAATGTTTCATTAAGTAATTTGGTTCCATCATCCTTGTGTCTCAAGCTTACTATTTGTTTACGCCTTGTTAAGTAAGACTCTATCCATTTATTAGCTAGACCTCTAACACCATATTGATTTAGTTTGGTAAGGAGGATTTTATGGTCAACAACATCAAATGCTTTCGATAAATCCAAGAATAGGCCAGTTACATGTTCCTTATTGTCAATTAATTTCAGTATACTATTACTACATTCGTAAATTGCTGTCTGTGTAGATTTTTCCGTTCTAAATCCATGTTGTGAGTTCGATAATATTTTATTTTTTTCTATGAAACTTATCAGTCTCTTATACATAATTTTTTCCATAATTTTTGCAATACCAGTTGGTAAGGTAATAGGACGATAGTTATCTAATTCATCTTTTGAACCGTTTTTGTGCACTGGAATTACTTTTGATAACTTCAAAATATCCGGGTAAGTTCCTGAGAGAATTGAACTGTTTATTAAGTGCGTAAGTGGATTTATTATATTTTCTGCACATTTCTTTAAAATTGCATCAGGGATGCCATCAATGCCAGCACAGAATTTATTTTTTAGCTCTTTTATAACTATTCTTACCTCTTCACTTGTGACATGATTTATAAATAAAGAATCACTGCATATATTTATTTTATTATTAGAATTTAGTGTATTTACCTGTGATTTATTTATTAATTTTTGTGGAATTTCCAGAAAATAGTCATTAAAAGTGTTTGCTATTTCCTCTGGATTATTAAACACTTTATTATTTCTGGTCAGTGTAATGTTCCTTTGTATTTTAGCAGATTTTCCAGTTTCTTTCTTTATCACGGACCACATAGCCCTGTTTTAATTAGCTGATTGGGAAATAAAATTATCATTATGCATTTTCTTTGCTAGTCTTATTACCTTATTTAATATGCTAGTGTATTTTTTGTAGTATAAATTGAATTCAGGTGTTGTGTGGTATTGTTTATATAATTTGTGTAGAAATTTCTTTCTTTGACATGAATTTATAATTTCTGTTGTTATGCAATTGCTAGTTTTGTTATTTTGAACAGTTCTTCGTTTAAAGGGGAATGCTATTTCAAAATAGTGTTTTAGGGTACTGTTAAATGCATTAAATTTATCATTTACATTTTCTAGTTCATAAATTTCTGACCATGTTTCCTTATTTAATAAGTCATTGAAATATGTAACATTTGATTCAGTGAATGACCTGCACTTTGATTTTACTCCATTATCATTATTATTGATTACTTCGGATACTTCAAAACTCAGTATTTGTCCATGGTGGTCACTAAAACCCGGACAATAGACTTCTATTGAATGGTGATATTTATCTGTATTTATAAAAATTTGATCAGGAGTGGTTTTACTAAATTTTGTTATTCTTGTTGGTGTATTTACTGTAGGTTTCAGTCCATAGGAAATTAGTAACTGTGTTAATAATTCACAATTTCTATCAAGTTTTAAAAAATCCACATTTACATCCCCACAAATTATTATATCGAAATTTACTTTGCTCATGTTATTGAGTAACAATTCTAATTTATCTATAAATAGAGGAAACTTTCCTGACGGAGAACGGTATACGCATACAATTATTAACTTAAACTGCTGAATTTTTACGGCAGAGAATTCAAAATCCTGTTCCATAATTAGATAATCATAAGCTGTTATCTGTTCATGATCTAAATTATTTCTTAAGAAGATGCAAGTACCACCATGGCTAATATTAGATCTAGAGTATTTACTAGCTTGTATAAACCCTGGGAATTGAATTAATTCAAGTTGTTCCTCTTTCAGCCAATGTTCTGAAATACATAGTGCTGAGATGTCTTTTAGTTCATTTTTAAGCATTAGATTTATGTAATCAATTTTATTATAAAGAGACTGGACATTCAGGTGGTAAATTTTAAATTTGTTAATTTTGCAAGCTTGTGTTGGTGATTTATTTACATTATTATTATCATAATTGTTATTATTATTGTTGCTAGACAAATCCGAAATACCATTGTTGCACTCCGTTAAATTTGACTTCAAAAGATGTGAATGCCAAACCTCACGTTTGGCTTCTTCTACCAGTTTCCCTGCTTCCACTCTAATGATATTACTGTTGAATTATTCTTACCATTTGAATTTACAATTTTGCAGATTTCATCACTAAGATACTCTTTTCCTAATCTATTTAAGTGTAGGCCATGCCGAGTGTGGAACTTCCTGTCTAATTTACTTACATCTACAATTTGGACATTTGGAAAACTCTTACAAATTTTATGAATTTTTCCATTTGTAGCCTCTATTTCTACATTTACACATGATTTGGGAATTAAATCGTATCTCTGCGGAATGTTTATAATAATGACATTTGTTTTTTGCATGGATGGCAATGTACCCTTTAAATCTTTGATTACCTTTTTACTCTCATTTCTATAGACGTCGTTTGCTCCAGCGATGATCACTGCGTAGTCCTTTGCAGTAAGGGACGCACACTCTCCTATCATCCCGTTCGTGACTTCTGCAATTTGAGCTCCTGGCTTCACTGTCGAAGTGACCTCCATTTCTCGGCTTCTCTCCAATACGCTTGCTGCTACATCTCGCCCGTGGCTATCCGCAAATATCCGCATCTTCCTGGATTTTCTCTTTATCACTTTCTTCTTTTCTTCTTGAGGAAAGTCATCATTTTCTTCGACAAGCACTCCAAATGAATTTGAGACGGGAATTTCAGTTACATGTACTCCATTTATAGGCCTAGGCTTATTCAATCTTACCTTACCAGCAATCACTGTCGACCAAGTTTCCTTGCTTTCCTCTCTGTTTCCTTTTAATTTATTCAACTCTTCCATTAACTTAGCAATATCTTCCTTTAGCAGCTTTATAATTTCGTCTTTTGAGGACAGTTCGTTTCTCAGGTTATGACATTCGCATGACGGTAGCGGTAGGTCTACATTACGACAATCGGTTTCACTTTTCTCCTCATTCAATTTTACCTGAGATCTTGTGATATTTTATTTGCATTTTTTACTTTTATTTTGCTCGACGAGCATAAATTCGTTACGGTTACACAACCTGACGAGACACTAACACTGTTTACTGTCGTCATACTAGAGATCTAAGTAGGCCTAGATGTTTACACCAAATTACACTAAATTTAATTTAATTATTACTACCTAATAGAATTAATCTAATTACCTACCAATAAAGAAGAATGTGAAATACGTATATCTTCGAATCGGGTGAAGTCTCGTAAAAGCACCACTGCTCTACTTGGTTCAAACAGTGATTGAAGAAGTCACCGAATCTTTGGATACACGTTCCCACAACTTAGTTTAAGTTTATTAAATTATCAACAAGAATTTCTAAATACTATCAATATTCCGCATTACACTTGATCTAAGGAAAGTAACTTTATAGATTTTAAGCCTCTGTTATAATATTTTACCACTTTTATCAAATATTTACATTAGCTGCTATTTCACTACACTTTCACTGTGACGCCATCTTGGAGCTTGCCAACTATTACGAATAGCTGTACTATAGTAAGATTTTTCTGCGCCTTCGCGAAATAGTGGCGGTGGTTTGAGATTATTTTTGACTACCATTATGGGGTTTTAATAGTTTTTCATAGAGCATTTTTGTTGTCTTGTAGGCATGATTGATTTGACATGTTAGGTCTGCATGTAGCCTACAGTTTTTTTCTGGTTTTTGGAATAATGCTCATTCTCATTACCATTAAGTGCAACCGTGTTGACCGACTGAAAGACATTGAATATTTCGTTTACCAAGGCAGTACTGAAATATGGGTTGCAACACGATATGGACTTGGAACTTATGTTCACTTAACAAAATAACGATACATCAACAAGTCATCCTTGTAATCTCTGCAAATAACAAAAATATTTCCCATCCAATATAGGCCTATTCATGTTGAACGGTAGAAAGTTATCAACCTTTATTAAGGCAACCCTGAAAAATGTTCATTTTGATCTAGCCTACTTACTCGGAGTCATCTGCATCAATGTCCCTAGAGGTTCAGTTTTTTAAATAACACATGGATGTTCCCTATTTTTCTTAAGGGGATTCAATGATCTTATGCTGAACTAATTAAGAATAGGGCATGTACCCCAACCCCTTAAAATATGAAGTAATCAGGATAAAAATAATGTCCATAACCATCAGAAACTTGAGAACACAGATCAGGAGAATGTTGATCGACCATGGATGCAAGACCAGAAAGTCTAAAATAGGAGTGTTTCATTTAGAGGCTTGGAACATCATGGTCAAGACCCCTGTACTTGGGTGTGTGCTCAATTTGTTTGAAAACCCGTTGACAGATCATAAGTTAATCTGTGGCTGGAATCCACTCCGTCCTATGCTAAGCTGCGAGTACTGGGCACCATTAGTGTTCTGTGACTACTGTATCAATTTCTGAAAATTGTGTCATAGGCCTATGCATAGACAAGTCGCTGAGAATGTTCTCTGAATGGTGAATACCAGTAGGCTAGCCTACTTAGCTGCCTCCTTCACTAGCATTTCCAGGCACCTGGTTAGTTGGTAAAATGAAATAGAAAAATCACTTGAATGATTCAAGTTGTCCTTGATTGCCCTCGAGGGACAGTGTACCCCATTCCAGATCTTAGTTCAGAATTAGTTTCCTTGACGGAGTTGGAGAAACAGTCACAATACCTATGGTACTACTAGACCTAGTACGGTACATGTAGATGGAAGCATTGTGAGACCAACCACTAGGTAGCTTATGTCCCATTAGTTGGGAGTGTTAGGGAATGGGAGATTGGTTCAACATTTCAGCCTATGTTGTTGTATATTTCATTAATATATGAGATCTAAAAGTTTATCATAGGAATATTAAAGCAAACCATAATATATTACCAGTTGGTCAATTGGATACAACAATTCAATGAAACATTCTGTTAATAATTAGGAAGTGTCGTAGGCAACCAGAGAAGCGACACAAGAAAAAACACCTGAGTCTTTCAGGCAGTTGTCAACTGTATTTCACATAGAGAAGAATGACTAAAATGGTTCCTCATGGAAAAAACAACCGGTCAATGGCTTGAAAGACAGTAGTAAGGACTTACATGCTGTCAGTAAAAGTGGAGTTAAGAAAGATGTCTGGAATATTTAAATCAGTACCGGTAGTTGATAGCCATGATTTTTAAAATTACCCTAGTTAATTGCACCTTAATATGATTAGTAGCCTACCGGTATGTGCAAGATTTTAAATGGTAGGTTTTCCTGTGAACCAAAAAAACAGCTCTTAACATGGATTATGTTCAGGTTAGGCCTACAAGTTATTGGGAGGGAGGTTTATTTTACATACCTGTTGCACATAAAATGAGCTTCTGATTAGAGCTCTGTGGGAATGTTTAAATGGTTTAATGATACAGGATTTATCAAGCCTCTATGCATCTTTTAAAAACATTTTAACAATTCATAAATTACTGTCATCATTGCTAATGCTGTAATCTGTCATGTTTATTTATGCAGCATGAGGAATTAGGAAACATTGGTAGGATTGGTATATTGAGTGGAGATATAGTAGGATAAAATGCAACTGTGTCATGGAAACCTAAGATGTATTTTTATTTCTCAACTTTATTTTCTGTAGACTCCAACACAGCCCACCACCAGGGGAAAAAAAGTGTTGGTGATGTTTAATGAGAGCAAATCTTGAAATACTGTGATTTAAGTGGTTGGTATCAAAAGCTGTATTGGCAACTCAAACTATCACTTGGGGCGCTGCGGTCGGTCTGGATAAGTAGGATAAAAATTCTCAATAACACGCGTTTGATACGGAACACTTTTTATTTTTCGGTTATAATCAGCAAATGTGGACCCTGAAATAATGACAGTGTTATTTTTAATTGTGTATATGTATAACTGTGCGATACATGTGATCTAATTTGTGTGTTCCACTGGATTTTATGTGTCAATTGCATATTATCAAGCATCGGTGTCTGCTGGTATTTGTTTTTGAGCAGTTCGAGTCATGGCACTGTTACGTATAAAAGCTACCGGATATTTGAGTTTGCTCACTACACCATAGACTCTAGAAATTATTTGCTGCTTGGTAGGGCGAAGGGATGAGTTTAACTTGTATTAAAACTCGGGGAAGACAGGAATTGCTTGATTTGTTGGATGGTTAGCAGGTAGGTTTGGTGTTGAATATCGGACTGGTAGCAGGTTCTTGCAGAGTAGATATTTACCCTGCGAAGTCAAATTAGGCCTATATGACTCGTAGTGGAATTGCTCGGATATCGCAGAGCGACGTGATGGTGGTTGGTAGGGTTATTGGAAATGAACTAGGGAGCGGGGAAGGATACTTGAGTGATGAAGCTTGGCTGTCCTCGGCTGGTGTAGGCTTGGCTGTCTTGGTACGCCTTGGCTCGGCGAGACTGTACTTGGCTGCCTAGGTGCGGCTTGGCTCTCCGTAACAGTGACAACCCGTCCTGTCGTCAGTATGTGGGGGCCGATAACCTCGATGTTAGGCCCCTTAAAACAACAATCATCATCATCATCGTCAGTATGTGTAGTGGGGTGAGTGGCCCAACTCGCTCCTGTTGACCGTATTTATTTGGTATCATCACCTTTCGGCTATTGCTATTTGCATCTTTTGGAAAGTGATGAAAACTTATATCCGTAGCCCTCTTATACATCGACTTACAGCCGTGAACTGAGCAATATACTTTGCTTTCACTCATTTTGCACTCTATCAACGAGTAAAACCTATTACTTATGTATAAAGACACGAAGAATTTACCACGATCTGCTTACCAATACAAGGAACCATATACAAACAGTCACCACGTGACAAATGTACCCTACTTGGTAAGTTTCTAATTTTTACCGCTAGATGTCATATCAGATAGCTGGAGTTGCCAATAGGAAAAATGAAAATGTGAAGTCACGCCCAAGTTTATGAAGCCTTGCCAGACTCGGCTGAAATTATCTTCGATGCAAATCAAGTCTCAATAGTTAAAACTTTAGGACGACCTTTGACATGAGCACTATAATAGGCCTACATTTAGGATCGACATAGCCTGCAGTAGGTCTTGTGCTACTGTATGCACCTGGCCATGTTTAAAAAAAACTCAGCCTGCAGGTTAATAAGGTTATATTACTATAAATCTATCTCAAGCAAATCTAAGAAGTTACCAGACTGAGAAACTACATATCAATATTTAAACAAAAAAAGGGTGGCAGTGCAAACTGCACTTTTAATCCTTGCTTCATTAGTTAAACCATAATATTTGTACATAAATACAGTAAGGACTTCACATTACAAACGGCCACTTAAATTATATGCCTTATTAGGCATAACCTACAAATTACACGTCATGAAATTGGTAAATATAAGCAGACAGCAACTCAGCCTGCAGGTTAATAAGGTTATATTACTATAAATCTATCTCAAGCAAATCTAAGAAGTTACCAGACTGAGAAACTACATATCAATATTTAAACAAAAAAAGGGTGGCAGTGCAAACTGCACTTTTAATCCTTGTTTCATTAGTTAAACCATAATATTTGTACATAAATACAGTAAGGACTTCACATTACAAACGGCCACTTAAATTATATGCCTTTTATTATCAAAATTAGAGAATGCTGGAATTCGAGGCGTTGCATTGGAGTGGTTCCATAGCTACCTTAGTGGAAGAAAGCAATATGTTGCCATGAATGGCTATCAAAGTCCGGAAAAGGCTGTATCGTGTGGGGTTCCTCAAGGGTCTATTTTGGGCCCTACGCTGTTTCTAATATATATAAATGATTTAAGTAAAGTTAATTTAAAAGGTCAAATTATGCTTTACGCTGATGATACGAATGTTTTCTATACTGGTAGCAAAGTGGGCACAATAATCAATAATATGCAAGAAGACTTAAACGCAATAGCCAAGTGGCTCAATATTAATAAATTGGCTATGAACGTCACGAAAACAAAATATATGATAATGACAAAACCCAGTATGAAAAATATTGAACATAATCATATATATAGCAACAACACAATAATAAACGAGGTCGAACATTTTAAATATTTGGGGCTAATCATTGATAAACATCTAAGCTGGGTAGCACACGTTCATTATATTGCGAAGAAGATAGCTCCGGCATCTGGGCTGTTGAGAAAATTGAAATACTTAATCCCCAGAAAACTTCTAATCACAGTATATTACTCACTCGTACACAGTCACTTGCAGTATCTAAATGTAATTTGGACTCAGTGTAAAAAGACAGCCCTGCATGAACTTATGGTAATACAAAATAGAGCGATAAAAATATATATAACCTACCCTTTAATACACACAGTCGAGATTTATATGCCAAGAGTAAAATAATGCCAATGTCAATGTGCGCAGAATTAAGGTCAGCAATACTAATACACAGAATTAAGCAAAACAATGTGCTGCATAACAGTGACTACACCCTAAATTCAGACATTCATACTTATAACACGCGACAAGCAGATGACTTCGCTCTCTTTCAAATCCGCTCGTATAAATTTGGTAACTGTAGCTTTAAGTTCTCAGCCATTCAGTCTTACAACCATCTTCCAAGCGATTTAAAATCAATTTCCAATCTGTCGACTTTCAAATTTAAATTAAAGAGACTACTTTGGAATCGGTACCTAATAAAGTAGGTAGCCAAATTTAGTGAATCATCATGTCTCATTTCACTCTGCATTGATAAACTTATTATTTTAATTATTATTTAATTCTTCTTCTTTCTTCGTTTTGCCCACTTAGGGAGCGCGCTTGAACTTGTTGACTCGGGTTGATGGAGCTTTCCTCTTCCTCTCCTCCCAAAATCTCCTCATGAACTCGCTATGCCCCTTCTTACGTTCCTCCGTCCATATTTTTTTCCAGTGGTCTTCTTTTTAGCTTTTCGGTGAAAGAGTGATTTGTAAATAATTTTTAATTATTATTTTACTTTTATTATGTTATTTACATTGTACATATTCTTTTGGTAAGCTAATTACAGTGTTAGGTCAAGTATCATTGCCGAAAATTAACTTAATCACGCAGCAAATGTGTATGTAAGGTATATATGTATATAAAATTGTAGTAGACGCCAATAAATTTGTATTGTACAATTCCTATGTAAGAGCCTCTGGCTCGTTGGAATTAATTGTTCAATAAATGATGATGATGATGATGAAATTGGTAAATATAAGCAGACAGCAACATAAATATGCAATGGTCTATAATGTAGTTTTAAAGTGCACAAAAGGTTATTGTACTGAATGTATTTCGAACAGATGAATAAAACTGGTGGAAACGACAGCCAATTGATTTACATCCATTACATCCAACTTTCAGTTGATTGGCAAGAGTGTTGATTTGTACTTTTTTTTTTACAAATTTTGATGAACAGTGTCATGCTTCAATTTAAATATAAACGCACATACAATTCCTCATCAATAAGTGATTTGCACTTCATACTGTCATGAACTGGAATAGTCACCTTGGTGACACATGACCGGGTCACAAATATGGATCTGGGAAAGGATTTTTTACCCTTTCAAATCTTTAAATTAATTAGCAATTTAATTGATGTAGAAATCTATTCCTCTCGCCACCATGTAGGTGATAATTGTAAACAAACCCGCGGGCAGCCAATGGCTGCTAATAATTGCCAGCCAATAACAAGCCAGGATGATGCGGATCATAATTTGCGTTTCACTCTCATTGCGTTTTAACTTGAGGTGAGGAATCAGCTGTTCGTTAACGCCACGGGGTGCCATTATTAAAATTTTGGGAGATAGAAACACACTCCTTGGCGACTTGCTACATAAACAAACACGAGGCATCACACGTAAGGGAAAGAGTTAAATACTTAGATGACAATCAGAAAAATATGTGAGTAAAGCGGAGAGGACAGGAAATGTAGGGGAATAAAGAAGTACCGAAATTGATAAGGGGAGAGAAAAACCTAGCGTACTGAGTGAATTAAATAGCGTAGTTCGTTGAGACCCTCCTTGGCGACTTGCTACATAAACAAACACGAGGCATCACACGTAAGGGAAAGAGTTAAATACTTAGATGACAATCAGAAAAATATGTGAGTAAAGCGGAGAGGACAGGAAATGTAGGGGAATAAAGAAGTACCGAAATTGATAAGGGGAGAGAAAAACCTAGCGTACTGAGTGAATTAAATAGCGTAGTTCGTTGAGACGTATGTAAGGGACACTGAAACACGAGGTGATTAACAGTACCTATCGCAGTATTACATGCACAAACCTCGGAGGCTTGCAAGTTGCACCGAGCCATAAAGACGGGGGTGCGCTCATGATTAAAACGTAAGTGAATAATGGTAATGATGTGACGACGAGTATAGCGACCATTATAAAACCAAGGAAGATGGGGTATCGACGGTTGTAGATTATAATAAAACTGAGCCTTTTCCCTTGAATAATCCCTCCATTGTGTCGACCATACTTCCTTTAATTGATTTTTCAGAAGAGGTATAAGATCAGAGGCGGGAGTGGCAATGGCGATGGGGGTGCCGTGGCCACAAGCAGCACGTCGAGCGGCCTGATCTACGTATTCATTTCCTAAAATAGCTGTATGGCCGGGGATCCAAGAAAAAACAACAGAAAATCCCGATTGAGTCAATTCATACGTCAACCTGAGTATATGAAGTATGAACCAGTTGTCGATGTGCATCACATTTTGTAAGGCCTGGAGAACACTTCTGGAGTCAGAAAGAATAAGAGAGCGAGATATCACATTCCTTTTGACATATAAGAGAGCTTGACGAATAGCAAAAGCTTCTGCCGAGAAAATAGATAATTGCGGAGGTAACGTAAAGGAAGCAAGATGTTGTTTGGCGGGGACATAAAAGGCCGCCCCCACGCCAGGTGGGGAGTCGAATTTGGAGCCATCTGTGTAAATGGTGGTACTTTCTTCAATTTGACAGACATATCGACGGGCGATGGAGTGGGAAAGAAATGAAGCTTTTTGAGAAAAGTAGGGGGCATGGTGAAGAACATCAGGAATGAACTGATAAAGAGAGAAGGGCGCATTATAGCATAGCGGCTTCCGGGTTTGGAGAATGTCTGGACGAAGACTGGTAAGACCGATGAAAGATGAGAGAATGGAGGGGGTGGAATATTTTTTAAGTAAGTGTTGCTGATGATATTCTTGTAGTAATTGTAATTTCGGGAGAATGGGAGAAGCAGCAAGAGCCATTTTGCGAAGGAGATAACGAGAAGACAGGTACTTCCGTCTTAGACCAAGAGGTGGAGTCCCTTGTTCATTTAAGTATTTGCCTGAGCTCGTCTTCACTCCTTCAGCGAATCTCAAAAAGTTGTACAGTATTCAGAGCGCCCCTTTCCCACACAACCTTCTCGCGTGTTCTTGCAATGTTTTGGTTTCAACTAAATCACCGACTTGAATAAGCACTCATTTCCACACCTGCCATCAACCATCATATTCGGCAAGAATTAGTTTTTAATCAAAGACAGCGCATGAGCAATGTCGGCATTTAAAGGAGCATACTAACACGCCGGACAGCTCTGGGCGCCGGGAATTCGAAATTTTCAAACAACGGGATATGTGACGCCCCGTTTATTCTTTACATCACTACTTGCCAGATCATCATAGAAAATGTATTATACTGTTTATATCTCCTCCCCTTATAAATTTAATTGCTTTAGAGTCACTATGTTGTATTTACTTTTTTGGGTCGGTTTTGTTCGACAAGAGAGCAGTGGCGTGGCGTGGAATTTTTTCGAGGGAAAGCTGTGAAAAAGGCTCAAAGTATAGGCCTACACCACGAAGTGACTTCAGCACCTGGTTCCAGCTACGCCCTTGTCAATGTAGAGGTTGATGTCTGATGTAGCAACAATTACTCAACACACATAAAAATTATGAGTTTTCACATTAAAAAAAAATAGAAAAAATTGTAATACAGCACAGCTCATTTTTCCCTTTTTAATTTCAGGCATGCCAATCCATGTACATTTAAGTGCGGAGTAAATTATTCAACAACAGGGTTGCCGAGCTTTTCTTATCGTGTATCATTTAACGATTGAACAGTGTGGCAATTTGTGTTTTTGTTGTATGCATTTCTTGGTCTAAGGAGCTAAACGTTTAGGTTATTACCCGTAAATTTTCTATTATGACTGGCTGCGTGGCTCAGCGGTAACGTTCTTGCCTGCTGAGCATAAGATAGCAGGATCGAATCCCAGCGCAGTCAGTCGGCATTTCAGGGTGCGCAAATGCGAGGGAGCCGTGTCAGTAGATTTACTGGCACGTTAAAGATCCCCTTCGGAACAAAATTCCTCACCCTGGCGCAGTAGCGGATCCAGGCCTTGCGGGGCCCTGGGCGATATGATAAGGTGGGGTCCACAACAATAGGAAATTTAAAAAAATCAAATCAAATGGAAAATAGTTTTGTAATAATAATAAAAAAAGAAAAGTTACAATATTTTGAATACACCACAGTTCATTTTTTTAATAATATGAAAGAAATCTTTAAGTCCCCTTGAAGAAGATAATAATAATAATAATAATAACGTATGGCTCGGGTGCCGGGTGCAAGCTTTGTTAATTGACACCCAGGGGGTAGCTTGCATGTCGAATTTCTTCGTTCCTTTGAACGCTATGAAAGTTAAGGAGGTTAGATATCTAAGCTCCTTGACACTACAGCGCTTTCTAGTAGAGAATGGAGAAACTTTGTGTTGGCGGAAATTCCCGAGATTAATTTTGCCATTTAACACGGCCTACTGAATTCAATTGGGTTCTTTAACATGCCAACAACGTATGACATCCATGTCGTGATTTTTGTCGCCTTACAAAAATCATTTACCACGGACAGGGGCGAACCTGCAAGCTTGGGGTTGGTAATTCGACACGTTAACCACTCACCCACCGTGGCAAGCTTGAAGAAGATTATGTAAACAATGAAATATTAACAAAAATATTACTTTGCGACTTTTTTCCCGGCTGAAGTCTTCCATCATTTCACTGAAATCTAAACTTGCTAAACGGTCACGGGAGGTCATAGCTGCACTGAAAAAAGGAATATTAATTATAAATTAGTCTGAAAAGTATAATTAATTAATCAATTATATTTAAAACAATCCATGGCGCGGGGCCCCCCTGACCGCGGGGCCCTGGGCGGTCGCCCTTCTCGCCCTCCCCTAGATCTGCCCCTGTCCTGGCGTCTCTAAAAGCCTCAGTAGTTAACAGGGACGTAAAACCAATAACATTATTATTATTAACTTATTATTATTATTATTTTCTATTATGAGACCTAAGTGAACATTGAAATAATAAATATACTTCTAGTAATAGGTAATCTTATGGTATTGAATTGCATGTTCAGTTAATATTTCTTTGCAAATATCACTGAAATTCTACTTATGTAGACTTTCACAGCTTGATTAGTTTGAATGACTTAATTGGGGCGTATGGGGAAGTCTTTAACCTATGCAAACTAGTAGGTTACTAACAATTCCGGCGTCTAGTGCATCAGTGGAAAGAACGTTTCCTATCATGAAACGTATAAAAACCATCATCCGAAACTCAATGCATCAAGAAAGTCTTTCACATCTCGCATTTCTTTCCATTGAAAAGTAGTTATTGTACAGCCTGCAGGGGAACGCTGATTTTCACGACCGCGTAATTGATGAATTGCTAAGAGGGAGAGAAGAATTGAACTTCGCTACAAGTGATCCGCCAAGGTACAGTAAACAGTGACATTAATTCATTTTGTACAAATGAGAACTGAATGCACTTGATACCGCAATAACCAACTATTTTTTTTAAATAATGTGATAGATCTTCAAAATACTATTCAAAATATACGGATGTATATACATTTAAAAATATCTATCATTTACACCTACGGTACTCTTTCATTATAATTTGAATGATAATCAGAGCAAATTTATGGGTTGATGGGCCACTCAGAAGATTCCAACGGACTATACACTCCAACACAATAATATCTAGTTACGGTATACTAAAATTTGCTAATTGCACTCAAAAACGTACAGTTGTGAGTTAACCGGACGAAGCAGAATTGCAACTATCACGCCCAGCATAGGTCGGGTCTGATGGTCAGAACTTTCTCTTGGGGTGAACAACCGTGATGGAGGGTGGGCATGCCGCATCCTCACTAGGGTAAGCCATCTGAATCGAAGCAGACCCTGCTACCAGCCTTGACTTGTCTCGACGACAGCCATGTGGCTATGGAACACCACATCCCCTGTCTTAGCCAATCAAGGACGACCTGGCGTTCTTGGTGTACCACTCCATCGGCCATAGCGGTGTTCCAGACCAGAAGGCTTCTGAACGTAAACAAGCCGTTGTCATAGCAACCAGCCGCGCTCTTTCCTCTTTCTCTACAAAGTAGTACTGGCTGATCGTGAAGAACTGGGGTAGAGAACGAGGAACTTCATTCAAAGCGGGGCTTTTGCAGTTGCTCGCACGTTAGAAAGTCATAATATAAACTTTATTTTTATGAGAATATACAGCAGGCCTACTAGGTAAGCGGTGCTTACCCCGTGGTATTGGAGGAAACGCCACTGCAAGAGAGCCATGCAACTACGGGGGGACAGTTTATATAGTCCGCGTCCAAACTACTGTTGTGACACTCAGGGTCGCCGACCTAGATTTTCATAAAATAACCAAGCAGTAGCAAAAGTCGCAAGATTCCTATGTTATCTCATCACCTTCGATAATGCTCAGGCCGCGCTGTTGGTAGAATTGGCAACGTTTAGTAGAGTCCGTAAGTCCTATAAACACGTAAGACCACATGCTAAGTTTTATTCATAAATAAATTTTATTTTGATATGACAGAACCTAAACACCCGTGAAATTTCTCGTGGTAAATCAGACCTGCTGAAAGTTGTAAAAGTGAGTATTTCCCGTATTAATTTGCATGTGCAACCAATACCTACTAATGAATTTAACCAACAAATTCTTCACTAATATTTCATTAAACTATTTCAGATGCCTAGGAAGTATTGTGTGCCTGACTGTAAGTCAAATTATGGCTATCACTATGTTTTGATCACTACAGCGAGGTGGACTTTCAGTGCCTAGTAATTTAGTTTTGGTATATATATCTTCATGTGGCCTCTATATTCCAGTACATTATGAACTGTCAGTAAGCAAGTGCCGTTAGGTAGATTTCATTTGAAAGCTACATATTTTTAAATTAAGTGACCAGTGGAGCATTATTGCTAGACTGTTAGCCTATTGTGACTATGATGAGTGCATGTGTGGACAAAAAGTGATTTTTTTTTAGTTCGTAAGAATCTTAGATCCAAGGAGGATATATATTAGATCATAAATACAATAGATGGCTGATGACGTCACATTTGTGAAACCAACATCTCAATCAGCTGACTAAAGGGAACTGCCGGGAACTGCGGATAGTTTGGAGCACTGAAATACTACACGTGATGATAGAATTGGGCTATTCTGTTCTATTCATTACCGTACTAAGCCCAGAATGGTGTATTACTGTGCAGCGTATGGATGTAAGGAGACGTTTAGGAAAAGATCGGGCATTTCTTTCCATAGGTAGTCCTAAATTAATTCATTGTAAAATAACCCTAAAATTCTTGACTTCACTGCTTGCATTTCTTTACGTTTCCTCTTAACTCCGAGACATGAAAGAAAAATAATTTAATCTGTAATTTTTATTACAAATTATTAAAATTTACTCTATCCCTTACTCCACTGAACAGGCCTATCAAATAGCCTTCCTTTTCAATCATGTTCAGTGTCAAATTACGGGTTATGCTACTGATGTGACGATGTAGTCTTCGATAATAAATACGCTGAGGTAATATTTGTCATCTTATTAATCGTATGGACAGTGCGTTTGGTTGAGGGCATTTTCAGATCATTCTAGGATACATTGCAGCCCTAAATTAGTCAATTCGTAGGATTTCAAAGTTCTGGATTATTAACTGCGAAGGTTTCTATGATTCGTGGAAAATAGAATTTAAAAGGAAACAGTTCATTGCTTGTAATGATTTCCGTTGTAGCAAATGTAATGCATAGTTGTTAAAAAGCAACGCTTACTAAATCAATAGACTTCCTTATTTCCATTTGCCTATGTTTTGTTCACCTTCATAAAATACTGAAGTGGAAAGTAACGCCGAATAAGAGCTAATCGTACGATAAAATTTTGTAAAATAATGCACCGGTACTGAAATTAGCCAAAATACATTTTCTAATGATGACAAATAAATTAGGAAATGATGTAGTAATAGATTGAACTTGTTTGGAGCTCTCGGGCGTATAATTATTAAAAATGACTAGCTACACAAACACAATTCTCTTCAAAAATCAGTATGCCTAATTGAGAATTGGATTTGTTATTAATTATTTACAAGAGGGGATCCTGGATGTATGAGTATTACGGAACACGGCAGCCACTTTTTACACAAACACAATTCTGTTCAAAAATCAGTAGGCCTAATTCAGAATTGGATTTGTTATTAATTATTTACAAGAGGGGATTCTGGATGTACGGTATGAGTATTACGGAACACGACAGCCACTTTTAACACCAAATATGTTACATTCTTAACCTTTGCTACCTTCCGGTACGTAAAGAAACATGCGATGCTTTTCCCAATGTCGTATAAATTACGAAAATGTGTGTTTAAACCCTCATTAAAAATCATTTCCCCACCAACTCCTATCACGCCTATCACCTTCCATTACGAGTTCCTCTGTTTTCCCTTTAGTCAGCTGATCCAGATGTTGGTTTCACGTCACAGTACAGGCGCAGTGTGGCAATGCGCACTCTAATTGACGCGTCTAGAGGAAGGTCTAGTGCCAGTGCGCATGCGTCAGTCGTGAACAACCAACAAAGCTTTTTTTTCTCCTTGGATGTAACCGGAAGCTGCTTTACAATTTTTTGCTGCTTTTTAAAATCAAATATGGCGCGGTAAATAATGTTTGGCGATGTGAAGCAATCTGGAAGCCTCATTCGCAAACTTTTCCAGGATGAAAATGGTGATAGAGACTGGCATTTATAGCAATCTATAAACTGCGTTAAGTCACGGAATGAAACTTCTTTAATGTAACGGTTCATTGTTTTCCACAATGATGTAGGCTACTGTGTAATAAATTTGTGGCGAGGAAGCCTTCTGTGATATTTTACTGTGTAAAATAATTATACTTTCGATGGAAATGTAATTTTGGTCAGACAATTTATGATTAAACTGCGCTTGTGCATACTGTAACTAATGGATCGGTAGCGATATTTTTTTTGACAAAGAAATTCGAACATGGAGGTTATGTATGGTATTGCTCAGTTACGGATTCAATAAAACTGATCACTTTAAAGTATTTGCTGCTATATATACTATAGATATTATGTATGACACTTTTTTTAGTGGTTTAGTTTAGTAATCTTCGATGCCACTGTTTAGAACCATGTTATACTGTACCTGATTGAGATGGGTTAGGTTTTGTTTAAGATGTGGTTTATAGGAACGTAACAAGTAGCTCATCTGTCCTTAAATGTCGGAGATGACTGAAATGCTAGATACACTTGTAAACGGTACTTAAAAGTTTTGAGATAGGCCTACAAAATGGTCGGTGATTATTTTATATGACCTATCTTTCTTGATATTTTATTTGAAGAAACTCACTGGCATCAGAAAGCAAATCCTAGATTTTGGGCTGGAAAATGATTTGCTATGGCGACATTTGCAAAGGAGCCGGGCCAGTAGAGTACGGTAGTTCCTGTAATAAGAAAGTTATGAAAAGAGTGATATGCTGTATAGGCCTACAATGTAGTTGCAAGTGGAGTCCTGTTGTAAATTCTGACCAATTTTGCTTGTGCATTGAAAGTATTAATAAACAAGGTATCTCAAGGTTACTCTCGAGCCATTAATTTCATCAGTACAGTGCAGCATTGTGTGTGGAAATGGACAAACATGTAAGAAAGAATATAAGGCCCCAATAAAGAAACCCTTATTCCATTCTTCATTTCACACCATGTCCCCTACTGTACCGTTCCGATAGTTCTGTCTTACAGAAAGTCACCAAATACCATGTTTATTTAAAAAATGCTGCATTTGTATATTTTGCAAAAGTTAAAATAGTAATTGTGTACACCATGACATACTTTATGTGAAGAATTATGGTACGGTAATTAACATTGGCTTATCGGAATCAGTGAAGTACAGCTATTTCATTTTGTTGGTGCAATCCACCTTGTGGCATAGTGACTAGAATTTTTGGCTGTCACCTTGAAGCTCTAGGTTTGATTCCTGGCCCTGGCAAGGAATTTAATTCTGCCTTGCGCAGCAGAACTGAGCCAACACCACACGTACACATGACCACAAAGTCAAAAACCTCTAAATGAATTAACAATAATTAATTAACTCTAAAACCACTGCTTTTAACAGCAATGCAAATGCTTGTTAATTTTTCATGATGGAACAAATTGGGAATTATCCCAGAAGCATGAAACAGGCAGAGAGTGAACATAATACTGTATTTCCTTGACAGAACAGTAATCCGTAACCCTTAAGCAAAGTTAGCCCAAGTGATTTTTCTTTGCTTCATTTAGAAACCCCTGGATTCTTGAATATATGTGGAATCTATCTGATAACCTGGGTTATTGTACTGACGATACTAGAGCTCGGAAGAATGCTAGGCAGGGAAATGTAGCCAGAGATAACATTGTGATATGTCTTCTCAAAAACATTGTGCCATAACTTCCGAACAGTGTCCATTCGTCCTGAGTGTACAACGGACAGATATACAGGGTCTTTATATTTGCTTGGCAAGGACATTCTCGCTCTGCCAGTGACGACTCAGTTGCCAGCGACCGTGTGCGCATATGTACGGCAGAATACGTTGCTAAAAATCAGTATCATGCATTTTTACTCATCATGTGTACGTGGATGCTGAAAATGTTTCCCACCCGCTGCCAAACATAATTGGCATCTCCTTATGAAGTTCCCGGTTACTCCAGTTAACCCATAAACGCCCGAATTAATATTTTTTGAAAATTTTGCTTTTTTATTAATAAGTCATTAGGGGGTTATTGAGCTGCTCAAACCATATTTTACGAAGGTGGCATCGTAAGTTCCGGAAATACATGGCGTTACATATATGTAACGCTAGGCGCTTGTGTTGTCAAAACCCTTACTGCATATTCTGAATGGTGATTTAGAAATACAATAATTTACCAATTTCATATTTGTTGCTAAATGCTTATCTTGATAATATTACACTTTAAAAAGCACTGAGCAGGTATTTTGACACCTTTGAACCTTCGATCATATAGTCCAGTGACTAGTTACATGGTGTGGAACGGCAAGAAGCATGATAATATGCACGGTGCAACGTCACATTTACAACATGCAGTGCAGACACTGCTTACACACAATTCACCGGCACACCGCCTCCGCTTATGTCCTAGGACGTTGATGACCAGAAGATTGCGTCCATCATATCACAAGTCTTCAATGTCGCGGCCCTGTACTGCACGTGCTGTTGAGAGCCACCTGGCTCTACGTGGTTCTTCGCCATACGGTTTCACGTAGAATTGCGCCACTTCCCACTTGAACTCCAGTTGAGTTGTCCTTTACCGTTACATAGTAATAAGGTACCATGTGTTTTGGAGACTCTCGTCAAGATGCCAAGAAAATATGGCCCACCACCACTTTTTGTTTCTTATTGACAGGTGATATCAGTTCACATTTTCATCCATAAGGTTCGTTCCCCATAAATTTGTTAAAGGTGCCGATCAGGAGAGGACGTGGGTTTTTAACTATAGTTCTTTTCATCCCGAGAGAATCTTGCGACCTGGTCGAGGGGGAAAAACAGAGAGAGTCGTGGAGGCAACAGTTACTGTCCTGTTTTCTTGCCAGCAAGCAATAATCATGTCGTCATTACTCCTTTTCCCCTTCCTCCAATATTTCTGCCAAGGTTAGACTTCTAAATAATAATTATGTTGGATTTACGCCCCTTTTAACTGCTCTGGCAGGGTTGCCGGAATTTTGACCCAAAGGGGATCTTTAACGTGCCAGTAAATCTACTGACATGACTCCCTCGCATTTTTGCACCCTGAAATGCCAGCTGACTGCACCAGGATTCGATCCTGCAAGCTTGGGCACAGCAAGAGAGAACGTTGCCGCTGAGCCACGCAGCCAGTCTAAATCTCTGAAATATCGATATAATTCAAGCATTGTATTTTCTGAAACACTTTCTGCAGCCAGATATCTCGGCAAAGGTATGGTCTTGAATACGGTACTGGCATAAAAAATATGCTACGGTGACATAAAACATATTATATCAAATCATGCACCGTTAAAAAAGCTGTATATGGAAAAACGAATTGTGTATAAATGCATGAAATGTATTCTAACTCATTTCATATGAATGTGCTACAGAAAATATCTTTCCTTACCACTGACCCTGTATCCGTCTAGCTATGGTAACGGGGGCGTGGTGGCTCAGCGGTCTAGCTGTATGCCTCTCACCAAGGCGATCTGGGTTCGATTCCCGGTCAATGCATGTGAGATTTTCGAAGTGAAATGCCATGTCCTGTGGTTCGGATTCCACGTAAAAAGGAGGTCCCGTGGCTCATGATCTCAAGATTAACGGTCACGTTAAACTACAAGCTTCCTTACCATATGGTAACGCTGGGAAAATTAGTCCCGGGCATGAGCCAGTGTAAAGTTACACGTAAGATATGATACTGAATTATAAATTAGATATGTTTACTACCATAATCCTGAAGACAAAGTAAACTATCTCCATTTCACGCAATAATTTAGCATGCCGTACCTTTTGCGGCATGCCATCACGACGTGAGAAACAAACCTGGAAATGCACACGATTGTTGCGACATCACCCAAGATATTCCCTAGCGACTAGAGCGCGGGTAATGAATAAATAGACCTTCCATGATCATATAAGAGCAAAGTTCGAATATCTTTAACTGGCAAAGGTCCTGTAGAGCAATAAATGCAATGATCGGTACTGCGTTACCATATGGTAACGCTAGGCGTTTATGGGTTAATTTACAGTAGCTTCAGTAAGGAAATAACGACGTCTATTTTTATTGTTTACTGAACCTGTACGTTTGAATCTCTTAGCCAGTTGATTTATTGTCCGATTTATAGGAATGGATCTCCCTGGAAATTTCACTCGAAACTTTTGCCTTGTTCTAGTGCATGATTTCCTGCACTTTGTATACGTATTGTGCAGATATACAGTACATGTTCATGTAACGAATATTTCACATAGGGCATTACAGCACTATACACAATCACAATAAGACACTATACAATGCTATATACAGTACACAGTAGCTTTATAAAACACCCAATTAGCTTGGAGCTCACACATCTACCGCAGCAAGAGCGTGGGAATACGGCCGGGCACTGCCCGCGCCAACCTGTAACAGCCGGCGACGGTCGCCTTGCCAAGCATAAATAAAGACCCTGTATATTCTGCTGAGAAGGAAGCAGGTTGCCATAGCAACGAATGACTGTAGGCTACGTAGGGAACGCCCCTCCCCTTGTCCTCCACCTCACCCCACGCTCGCATTCTTCTGAGCTCCGTTCAGTACTTGTAACTAGAAGCTAAGTTGGGAAGGAATCAGCTGCGATTTGAATTTACTTTGGGAATCAGAGGAAAACCACTTTTACAATGGCAGAGAGTAGGATATGAATCCAGTACTCACCTTTGAACTGTCCTCTGGATGCTTGCAAACCTCATAATAGGTTTACAATTCATGACAGAGCTTGGAATTAAACCTATGCAACCGTCGTAGAAATCTATTAGTCATTGCCAATTCATTCTGTTTTGCCAGATTACTGGAATTCACTATTCCATTCGAATTAAGCAAACTATAGTCATATTGCCCTCAACAATCCCTAATTGAGATTTTACATTATAGCCGATAGCTCCCCAGACCATAATGCCCAGAGTTGGTCCTGTGCCTCTCGACAATAATGTCTAGGCACCTCTCTCTCCATATGTTGTCGCACACGATATGGCAATCAGTGCGAGAAAGACAGAGGAACAATTCATCACTAAAGATGACACTATGCCTTTTGTCAACCCACACTGGTTTTCTCAACAGCAAATGAGTCTCCCATGTCGATTTTGTGGAGTCAATGGAACACCTGCAGGAACACTGACCTGTAATCTAGTGTAGGTTTCATCAACCATGAATTTATTTTTATTTATATATTATACAAAGGAGTAGTTTACCAAATGTGGTAGCTATGCAAGTAAGGCAACCTCCAGACTCAGTAGATGAGTGAGCCTGAAGTTCACTGTTGACCGTCCTTGAAATGTTCTTTCATAGTCTCCCATTATCAATTTTTGCTTTTCAGTCGGCCAATATGGGTTTGCCCAATTAGATTAGGCGGGATAACTACATATATAAAACACGCCTTCATGGAAAAGTTACTTATACCGTATTAATATTAATCACTGATAAAGTGTAATTTTATGATTAGCCATTTCGACCGTCATGTGGTCATCTGATCACTAGGGTTGAAGTTTAAGATTAGCCTATACAAATATTTAGAAATATGTTTTGCCATACTTTGTATAGCTTTTCTAGTTAATGTTGTTCTTGTTTGAGTCTTCAGTCTTTTGACTGGATTGATGCAAGCGGTCCATGTCTCCCTGACCTGAGCTAATCGTTTCATCTCTACATAGCTACCATACCCTACATCCGAAATAATCTGTTTAACATATTCCAACCTTGGTCTACCCCTACAGTTCTTGTCCTCGTCCCTTCCTTCTATAACTAAGCTTGCTATTCCTGGGTGTCTTAGTATGTGTCCTACCAACATATCCCTTCTCTTCATTAGCAGTCGCCAGAAACATCTCTCCTCCCCCACTCGTCTTAATACCTCTTCATTTGTTTCCCTATCTACCCATCTGTTCTTCATCATTCTCCTGTAACACCACATTTCAAATGCTTCAATTCTCCTTTTCTTTGCTGCACCAATAGTCCAAGTTTCACTTCGATAGAGCACCACGCTCCAGACAAAGGCTTTCAAAAATTACTTCCATATACCTAAATCTATATTCGATGTCAACAGATTCCTTTTCTGTGGAAATGCTTTCCTTGCCTGAGCCAACCTACTTTTTATATCCTCTTTGCTTCGTCCATCACTGGTTATTTTGCTTCCTAAGTAACAGAAGTCTCCTACTTCCTTTAGCTTTTTATATGCCAATTTGATGTACATAGAGGTTTCTGATTTATTTCGGCTGCATTCCAATATTTTTGTTTTACATTTATTGATTTTCATCATGAATTATTTCCTCAAGACGGAGTCCATACCATTCAAAAACTCATTCAAATCCTCTGGCGTGTCGGCCAAAATAATGATGTCATCAGAAAATCTCAGAGTTGAAATTATTTCTCCTAGAATCTTCACTCCCACTTTAAATTTTTCTCCAATTTCCTTCATTGCTTGTTCAATATATAGATTGAAAAGTATGGGTGATAAGTTGCAGCCTTGCCTTACACCTTTCTGAATACCAGCTTCTCTCTCATGTCCTTCAGCTCAAATGACTGCTGTCTGGTTTCTGTATAGATTGTAAGAGCACCCTCCTTTCCCTGTACTTTATTCCAATCGTTTTTAATATTTCAAACAACTTACACCAATCAACGTTATCAAAAGCCTTTTCTAAGTCTACAAATACCATGAACGTTCTCTTATCTTTCCTTATTCTACCTTAAAAAATCAGCCTAAGACTCAGTATAGCTTCCCTTGTTCCTACATTTCTCCTGAAACCAAACTGGTCTTCACCCAACTCCGTTTCTATCTGGCTTTCCATCCTCTTGTAAATTATTCTAGACAGGGTCTTTGAAGCATGAGTAATCAAGCTGATTGTACGGTAATCTTCACATCTGTCAGCTCCTACTTTCTTCGGTTTAGGGATGATAACATTTTTCTTGAAATCAGAGGGTACCTCACCTGTCTCATAAATCCTACACACCAAGTGAAATAACCTGACCAGACCATCATCACTTATGCAGCATAACAACTCGATCGGTATTGTATCATCTATGCCCGGTGCTTTGTTCCTGCTTAAGTCTTCCAATGCTCTGTCAAATTCTGATCTCAATATTAAATCTCCTTTCGCATCCTCATCAATTTCCTCTTCCCTTTCCATTACATGATTCTCAATCTCCTTTCCTTTATACAAGTACTCTATGTAAGCTTTCCATCTCCGAACCTTTTCTTCCCTATCTGTTAGAGGCCTTCCATCTGTGTCTTTAATATTACAGCACTTAGTCTTCTTTTCCCCAAAAGTATTCCTAATCCTTCGATAAGCTGTATCTACTTTTCCTAATTTCAGACAATTTTCTATACCTGCACATTCCTCTTTCAACCATTCTTCTTTCGCTTCCTTGCACTTCTTGTTAACCTCATTTCTCAGACGTCTGTATTCTGTTTTCCCCTTTTCATCTCTTACATTCTTGTGTTTCCGTCTTTCATCCATTAATTCTATTATTATCCTGAGTGATCCATGGTTTTCTACCTATTCTTTCTTTCCTACAAATGTTTTCCTCTGTGGATTTTGTAATTTAATTCTTCAAAAGTGCCCATTTGCCTGCAATTGAAGTTTGTTTAGGGTGTTTCATTAGTCCTTCCTTTATACTCTTCCTGAATCTTTCGTTTAATGTTATTATTTATGATTTGCAGAGTATCACATTATCTGAAAAAGTTAGTTTATTCTATGACGTGCAAGTTAGTCAAGTGTGAACACCTATGTGACAACATTGCTTTTCCTTCCAGCACTTCAGAAAATATTATAAATACATAAAGAATACCAATCACTAGATATCCTAAAAAGGCTATTCAGCCAAGTGTATAAAAGTGGAAATATCTCTTCTGACTAGTTGACGTCAACTTTTAATCCCATTCAAAAGAAAGCAGCTGCAAAACCTCGTGGGGATTATAGAATCATAAGCTTCGTGAGTCATGTCCTCAAGATCTTCCTCAAGATTACCAGCATATACAGCAAATGTGAAGCATACACAGGAAATACCCAGTTAGGATTCCGCAGTGGATTTGGCACCAGAGAGGCATTACTGGTGATGCAGGTTTTGGTGTAATATAGATATATCTGTAGATGTTTATGCTTGTTTTATCAACTATGATTTGATTGTGTGAATCATGATATTAGTCTAGATGAGCAAGACATACAAATTTTTGTCTACTTGTACTGAATACATAAGAAGACCTGGCGTTCGCCTGTCGGGAATACTTTAAATGAAATTGATTACGTTTGTATAAATAGTCGATGGAAGTCATCTTTGCGAGATACAAGAAGCTATCGTGCTGCGGATGTTGGGTCGGATCATTTCTTGGTCCGAGCGGACTTGAAAGTTAAGTTTAAATCGCAGCAACGCCAGCAACCTAAGCGACCGTTCGATGTGGCAAAGCTAAAAGACAAGGAAGTAGAAAATTCATTCGTAATCAGTCTTAAATATAGATTACAGGCACTTCAAAATCTACCTGTTGATGTTAAAACACAATGGTTTAAATTCAAGGATTCTGTGAGTGCAGGTGCTGAAGAGACTGTTGGACGACGGAGAGGAACACAGAAAGAGCGATGGATTGAAGATCGAACTTGGCATCTGATAGATGAAAGAAAGATGGCAAAGCAACAGCGTGAACAAGCTAAAGATCAAGAAGAGCTTCAAGTAACTAGATGAATATATGCTGAGTTAGACCGCCGAGTAAAAAGCAGTTGTAGAGCTGACAAAAAAGAGTGGGTTGAACGGAAAGGTAAAGAGGCTCAAAATACTGCCTCTCGAAATGACACCAGAACATTGTACCGTATTGTCCGAGAACTTACTGGAGCCCATAGTTGTTCAAACAGCCCCATAAGGATAAAAATGGCAAACTTCTGCTCACAAGAGATGAAAAAAATCTGCCCGATGGGTTGAGTAATTCAAAGAAACCTTAAACCAGCCCAACCTACTTAATGCTTACAACTTCAAAAATGAGCCAAAAATGCAAGAGCTAATGGTAAAAACAGGTGATATTACAGAAACAGAGGTGTGCGCAGCAATCAAAATACTTAAAAACAACAAAGCAGCTGGTTTGGATGAAATCTCAGCAGAGATTCTAAAATATGGAGGTCCAGCATTTTTCAGAAGACTGGAGACATGGCATCATCGTGAAACTACCAAAGAAAGGAAATCAAACTGGATGTACAAATTGGAGAGGTATCATGCTTCTCTCGGTGCCAGGCAAAGTCTTCTGCCTCATTCTTCTAAAACGGATACAAGAAGCAGCAGATTGTCGACTGCGAGAAGAACAGGCTGGCTTTCGAAGAGGAAGCTCCTGGTCTGAACAAATATTTATTCTACAAAATGTAATAGAACAATGCATAGAATTTAACTGTCCGTTGCCCCTAAACTTCGCTGATTTAAGATAAGCTTTTGACAGTCTACACTGAGAATCATTGTGGAATATTGTGAGCCTATATGGAATTCCCTACCATCTAATCGATGTTTTCAAAAAACTCTATCTAGACTCGAGCTGTTGTATAAGAACAGAAGATGGGAGCACCCCTTTCTTTAGCATTCTCACAGGCGTCAGACAAGGATGCATTTTGTCACTATTCCTATTCATATTGGTCATAGATTTTGTAATGAGAAAAGCTATGGACAATCCCAATATGAGGATACGTTGGAATGAGCAATCTAGGCTAACGGATCGGGATTTTGCTGATGACATCGTCCTTCTGGCAGAAACACCACATAGTTTATAATTAATGACAACCAAGCTGGATGGAATGGCCAGTTCTGCTGGACCACAGATAAACGGTGACAAGACAAATATAATGTGCATAAAAAATGGGAATGTATCTACACAAATTATAGTGCAACAGAAGATTCTATAAGATGTTGACCGATTTTCATATCTTGGCAGCCTTCTCTGTAGTAATGGGGATGTAGATACAGACATCAGCAGCAGAATTGGGGAAGCTTCGGCAGTCTTTCAACGAATGCGGTCCATATGGCAATTAGACTCTATAAGTATGTCCACAAAGATTTGGCTATATTCTTCTATCATCTTACCTGAAAATATCAGTTAAATCAGCACACAAGCTCAATGTTTTTCACCAACGATGCTTGAGGCGAATTTTGAAAATCAGTTATCGTGACCACATAACAAATAATGAAGTTATATAATTTTCAAAAGAAAAATATGTATTGTCCGTTGAGCCATTATATATTTAAACACAAATTGTGCTAAATGTTCCGAAGAAGAGCCCAATTGCACACCGGGGCGAAACACTGTCATTTTATTGAGTTATGCCGGAACATTTAGCACAATTTGTGTTTAAATAATAAATAATGAAGTACTGAGAAGAAGTGATCTACGGAGCTTGCACAAAATCGTTGCTCAAAGAAGAATGAAGTTCGCGGGACATGTTCTACGTATGAATGATAGAAGGATACCCAAATCAACAATGTTGTGGAAACTAACGGAAGGATACCAAAGTAGAGGAAGACTTCGTAACACCAGGAAAATAACTTTTGCAAAGGATCTTGAATGCATGGATATGAACTGGGAGGAAGCTGAAAACTTGGCAGCTGATTGAGTTCGCTGGAGGAAACTTGTTGCCCGATATGCTACCTAGCATTGGAGGAACTAAGTCTAAGTAAGTACTGGAATCAGACGGCTTCAGTAAAAGTAGATTGCACCAACACCGGTAGTGTAGAAAATGTACAGTAAAACAAGGAGTGAGACAAGTCTTATGCTCTATCTCCACATTTTTTCTATATCTACTCTGAGGAAATATTTTCTGAAGCACTGGAAGGTATTGTTAATGGATAAACCATAAATGATTTGCAGTATGCCGATGATACAGCTCTGCTTGCAACAACTGCTGAAGATCTACAAACCGTACTAAACTCTGTAGTACAACACAGTGCATGAGCAGGCCTGAATTTGAATACAAGAAGGACAAAGATAATGGTTTTGAGCAAACATGTAATTCCACCTGTTAATCTTACTGTAGCTGGGACAACACTGGAACAAGCTCAACACGTGAAATACCTTGGATGCATACTTGATCATTATTGGAATAGTGCTATCCCGCATTGAATTGGCTAGAGCTGCATTCATGAAAATGAAAGAATTACTGTGCAACAGAGACTTTAATATTGCTCTTCGTCTCCATTTACTATGGTGTTACATTTTCTCTATCCTGCTGTATGGCGCTGAAGCCTGGACCCTCAGGGAGAACACCATTAAAAAACTTCAAGCCTTCGAGATGTGGCGCTATTAGCGCCTGTTCAGAATGTCATGGATCAATAGAGACGTAACATGGAAGTGCTGGAACGCCTGCATAAAGAACTGAAGGATTTGCATAACACCAAACAGAAAAAACTTGAATACTTTGACCATATCATTTGCAATGATAAATATAAACTCCTACAGATCATAATTGAAGTAGGAGAGGTCGAGGAAGGAGGAGAATATTTTGGCTGAAGAACCTACGTGAATGGTATGCACTATTCCAAGCTGGTAAAAGAAATCGCCCTGATGACAACCAACATCCAATGAGATTGGCAGATGACCTCGTAGTTTCACCCCTTAAAACATCAATAACTAACATCCAATGAGGGTATGGCACAAGAAGAAGAAGACGTGTACTATACCAACTAATAAGCTCAATGGTGCACCGAGGTGAAACACTGGTAAAATAGATTGAGAAACATGGGTTATAATTTCTTTGTAAATTGTATCAATATACATACCTATGTAATATATTCACAATCTAGGACAGTTACCCAAATAATTACAGATACCGTTGAGATGTAGAGAGGGTGGTAAATAAACTACAATGTGACAAAGCAGCAGGGGTAGATGCAATTCGGTCAGAAATGGTGAAGTATAGTGGGAAAGCACGGCTGAAATGGTTGCATAGGATAATCGAAATGGCATGGGTTTTAGGAAATGTAACCCTCTGACTGGACAAAAGCAGTAATCGCCCCAACTTATAAACAAGGTAACAGAAAAGATTGCAATAATTATTGTGGCATTTCTTTGGTAAGTGTCCCAGGCATTGTAGAAAGGATTGCAGTTGACCTATCAAAGGCTTTTGATAGGGTCAATCATGGTATTCTGTTAAGGAAAATGGAGGCTATAGGATTGGACAGGAGAGTAGTTCAATGGGTGAGATCATTTTTGGAGGGGAGAAGTCAGAGGGTAAGGGTTGGTGGTTCAGTGTCAGAACAGTCTAGGGTGGGGAGGGGGGTACCTCAGGGGAGTAAATTGGGTCCTTTACTATTTCTCATTTACATAAACGACATAGGAGTTAAAATATCATCCCAGATAAGATTATTTGCTGATGATATAGTAGTATACAGGAGGATAGATCACCCGGATGACTGCGGCATATTGCAGAGGGACTTGACGGACATACAAAGCTGGGCGGATAAAAGTGATATGATGATAAATTCAAAGAAATGTCAGGCAGTGAGATTTGTTAACAAAAGGAATCATATTGTTTTTGAATATTCAGTGGGGGAAAATAAAGTTGTATTTGGGGACGAATGTAGGTATTTAGGTGTAACTGTGGGGGTTGGGAATTTTCACTGGGGTAAGCACATAAGGGAAATAGTAAAGAAAGCATACAAGTCACTACATATGGTTATGCGAGTCTTTAAAGGCGCTGGCAGAGAGATTAGGGAAAGGGCATACATGTCCCTAGTCCGTCCTCTGCTGGAATATGCTGGGGGAGTGTGGGATCCATACCAAATGTATTTAATAAAGGAATTGGAAGGAGTGCAAAGGAAGGCCGCCAGGTATGTAATGGAGGACCACAGATCGACGAGTAGTGTGAGTAGGATGATACAGGATTTGGGATGGGAAAGTCTGGCTGATAAACGTTCAAGAGCAAGACTAGGGGGTATTTTCTTAGCTTATAAGGGGGAAATTGCATGGGAAGATATTCATGAGAGATTGGGGAAGGAAAGTTCATATATGGGCAGATACAGTCATTGTTGTAAATTGAAATTAAGTCAGTGGAAAAGTAACTGGGGCAAATATTCGTTCATTGGGAGGGGGGAAATAGAATGGAACAGTTTGCCAGGGGGCATTTTCAGCCCTTTGCCTTCTGATGTTGATAAATTTAAGGAGTTGGTGAAAAAGCACCAGATTAAGAGGCAGTGATGAACGGTGCATAAGTTGAAGCAATGAAAGAAAGTGTAAATGTTTAGTATTTTATGTTTATTTCTGTTATTAGAATGATTATTTTTACGATTACCGGTTTCTTCTCTTAGCAACTATTACTTATTTTCTAATTAGTCCTAATTTTCTAAATTTTTTGTGGTTGTGAATTGTTTTGTGTATTTATTGTAATTTGCCACCATGGACAGTGTCCACATTTGCAAATAAACCATGTATGTATGTATGAGAGTTCGATCATTGGCCGAGAGTAAGATGGATGAAAACCAGCGTGGCTTTAGATCGCAACCGGCCGCGGTTTACGAGAGCGCTACGACGTGTCTCGCTGGCAACGGGAGAGCATGGGTTCGAATCCCATTCGTGGTTTCCCATTTTCACTACCAGGTAAATGCCGGGACGGTTCCTTTCAATAGGTCCACAGCCGATTTCCTTTCATAATCCCTTCACTGACCCATCCTGAAAAGGAAAATACATGGTCGTTGGCTGCATTAATAAAATTATAATTATTTAGATCGCAACAAGGATGTCAAGATCAAGTATTTAGTATGCACCAAGTTATTGAGGAATGTTACAAGAGGAATAGACATTTGTGTTTTGTAGATCTAGTAAGAAAAGGCATACGATAGAGTACTCAGGGCGAAGATGCTGAGCATCCAGAGGGAATATGGTATCGAGGGAAGGCTGCTACAGACAATCAACATAATTTATGTTGATAATCAGGCTGCAGTGAGAGTTGATGATAGGATTAGTTCTTGGTTCAACGTTGTTACAGGAGTGAGGCAGGGCTGTAATCTCTCACCACTACTACTACTGTTTATTTTTTACATGGACTATTTGCTGAAGGGCATAAACTGGTTGGGATTCAATTGATGGCAAGCAAGATGGCGTCACAGTGAAAGTGTAGTGAAATAGCAGCTAGTGTAAATATTTGATAAAAGTGGTAAAATATTATAACAGAGGCTTAAAATCTATAAAGTTACTTTCCTTAGATCAAGTGTAATACGGAATATTGATAGTATTTAGAAATTCTTGTTGATAATTTAATAAACTTAAACTAAGTTGTGGGAACGTGTATCCAAAGATTCGGTGACTTCTTCAATCACTGTTTGAACCAAGTAGAGCAGTGGTGCTTTTACGAGACTTCACCCGATTGGAAGATATACGTATTTCACATTCTTCTTTATTGGTAGGTTATTAGATTAATTCTATTAGGTAGTAATAATTAAATTAAATTTAGTGTAATTTGGTGTAAACATCTAGGCTCACTTAGATCTCTAGTATGACGACAGTCAACAGTGTTAGTATCTCGTCAGGTTGTGTAACCGTAACGGATTTATGCTCGTCGTGCAAAATAAAAGTAAAAAATGCAAATAAAATCATCACAAGATCTCAGGTAAAATTGAATGAGGAGAAAAGTGAAACCGATTGTCGTAATGTAGGCCTACCGCTACCGTCATGCGAATGTCATAACCTGAGAAACGAACTGTCCTCAAAAGACGAAATTATAAAGCTGCTAAAGGAAGATATTGCTAAGTTAATGGAAGAGTTGAATAAATTAAAAGGAAACAGAGGGGAAAGCAAGGAAACTTGGTCGACAGTGATTGCTGGTAAGGTAAGATTGAATAAGCCTAGGCCTATAAATGGAGTACATGTAACTGAAATTCCCGTCTCAAATTCATTTGGAGTGCTTGTCGAAGAAAATGATGACTTTCCTCAAGAAGAAAAGAAGAAAGTGATAAAGAGAAAATCCAGGAAGATGCGGATATTTGCGGATAGCCACGGGCGAGATGTAGCAGCAAGCGTTTTGGAGAGAAGCCGAGAAATGGAGGTCACTTCGACAGTGAAGCCAGGAGCTCAGATTGCAGAAGTCACGATAGATAGATAGATAGATAGATTTTTATTAATTCCATTTGATCAAATACATGCATTCAATACATTTTTGATATAGGACACGTCAGAATTTACATGCATAAAATAAAAGAACTAACAGGTATATATTACTAAGATTATAACTATTTATAACTTATTATAATAGCAAATCTTAATAGATACAATCTTATTGCACAACTATTTACACCTCACTCTATTATCATAATATGAAAACTTAATTCTATAAATACAACAACATACAGCTAGGTATTAAAATTAAATTAAAAAAGTAAAATATAGTTATAGATTCCATCACTCCTATACGCTAAAATATTCAACTACTGAGTAAAAACAATGGCACTGCAGATAAGCTTTCAACATTCTATCAAAGGTTTTTATTTTTGGGGCCAGTTTTATATACTGGGGTAGTTTATTGTATAATTTAACTCCAGTGTGAAAAGTTCCTTTTTGATATATGCTTGTGTGTGTGTGTGAAATATGAATGTTTTGATTTTGTCTTGTGTTATGCCTATGAACATCATTGTTTGTTTTAAGAAAAACATCTTTATTCATTAAATTCTTTTTAAAAAACATAATACTTTCAAAGATATATATGCAGGGCAGTGGGAGAATGTTTAAATCTTTAAACAGAGGTCTACATGATTCTCTAGAGTTTACATTTGCCATAATTCTAATCGCTCTCTTTTGTATCCGAAACGTGCTTAGTACATCTGGCGACATACCCCAAAATATGATCCCATATCTTAAGTATGAATGGAAATAAGCAAAATAAGTATTTCTTAATGTGTGCATGCTAGTGCAGGTTTTCAAAATACGTAACGCAAAGCACATCGAGTTCAGTTTAGTATTCAGATATTGTATATGTTTATTCCATTTCAAGTCTTGTTGTATCCATAGTCCTAAAAACTTTATTTCTGATTTATTTTCTATTTGATGACCATTTAATGTTATATTGGGCATCGCAGGATTCCTATTCTGTATAGTGTGGAAATTTAGACATACTGTCTTGCTGCGGCAAGATGGCGTCACAGTGAAAGTGTAGTGAAATAGCAGCTAGTGTAAATATTTGATAAAAGTGGTAAAATATTATAACAGAGGCTTAAAATCTATAAAGTTACTTTCCTTAGATCAAGTGTAATACGGAATATTGATAGTATTTAGAAATTCTTGTTAATAATTTAATAAACTTAAACTAAGTTGTGGGAACGTGTATCCAAAGATTCGGTGACGGGATGATAGGAGAGTGTGCGTCCCTTACTGCAAAGGACTACGCAGTGATCATCGCTGGAGCAAACGACGTCTATAGAAATGAGAGTAAAAAGGTAATCAAAGATTTAAAGGGTACATTGCCATCCATGCAAAAAACAAATGTCATTATTGTAAACATTCCGCAGAGACACGATTTAATTCCCAAGTCATGTGTAAATATAGAAATAGAGGCTACAAATGGAAAAATTCATAACATTTGTAAGAGTTTTCCAAATGTCCAAATTGTAGATGTAAGTAAATTAGACAGGAAGTTCCACACTCGGCATGGCCTACACTTAAATAGATTAGGAAAAGAGTATCTTAGTGATGAAATCTGCAAAATTGTAAATTCAAATGGTAAGAATAATTCGACAGTAATATCATTAGAGTGGAAGCAGGGAAACTGGTAGAAGAAGCCAAACGTGAGGTTTGGCATTCACATCTTTTGAAGTCAAATTTAACGGAGTGCAACAATGGTATTTCGGATTTGTCTAGCAACAATAATAATAACAATTATGATAATAATAATGTAAATAAATCACCAACACAAGCTTGCAAAAGTAACAAATTTAAAATTTACCACCAGAATGTCCAGTCTCTTTATAATAAAATTGATTACATAAATCTAATGCTTAAAAATGAACTTAAAGACATCTCAGCACTATGTATTTCAGAACATTGGCTGAAAGAGGAACAACTTGAATTAATTCAATTCCCAGGGTTTATACAAGCTAGTAAATACTCTAGATCTAATATTAGCCATGGTGGTACTTGCATCTTCTTAAGAAATAATTTAGATCATGAACAGATAACAGCTTATGATTATCTAATTATGGAACAGGATTTTGAATTCTCTGCCGTAAAAATTCAGCAGTTTAAGTTAATAATTGTATGCGTATACCGTTCTCCGTCAGGAAAGTTTCCTCTATTTATAGATAAACTAGAATTGTTACTCAATAACATGAGCAAAGTAAATTTCGATATAATAATTTGTGGGGATGTAAATGTGGATTTCTTAAAACTTGATAGAAATTGTGAATTATTAAACCAGTTACTAATTTCCTATGGACTGAAACCTACAGTAAATACACCAACAAGAATAACAAAATTTAGTAAAACCACTCCTGATCAAATTTTTATAAATACAGATAAATATCACCATTCAATAGAAGTCTATTGTCCGGGTTTTAGTGACCACCATGGACAAATACTGAGTTTTGAAGTATCCGAAGTAATCAATAATAATGATAATGGAGTAAAATCAAAGTGCAGGTCATTCACTGAAGCAAATGTTACATATTTCAATGACTTATTAAATAAGGAAACATGGTCAGAAATTTATGAACTAGAAAATGTAAATGATAAATTTAATGCATTTAACAGTACCCTAAAACACTATTTTGAAATAGCATTCCCCTTTAAACGAAGAACTGTTCAAAATAACAAAACTAGCAATTGGATAACAACAGGGATTATAAATTCATGTCAAAGAAAGAAATTTCTACACAAATTATATAAACAATACCACACAACACCTGAATTCAATTTATACTACAAAAAATACACTAGCATATTAAATAAGGTAATAAGACTAGCAAAGAAAATGCATAATGATAATTTTATTTCCCAATCATCTAATAAAAACAGGGCTATGTGGTCCGTAATAAAGAAAGAAACTGGAAAATATGCTAAAATACAAAGGAACATTACACTGACCAGAAATAATAAAGTGATTAATAATCCAGAGGAAATAGCAAACACTTTTAATGACTATTTTCTGGAAATTCCACAAAAATTAATAAATAAATCACAGGTAAATACACTAAATTCTAATAATAAAATAAATATATGCAGTGATTCTTTATTTATAAATCATGTCACAAGTGAAGAGGTAAGAATAGTTATAAAAGAGCTAAAAAAATAAATTCTGTGCTGGCATTGATGGCATCCCTGATGCAATTTTAAAGAAATGTGCCGAAAATATAATAAATCCACTTACGCACTTAATAAACAGTTCAATTCTCTCAGGAACTTACCCGGATATTTTGAAGTTATCAAAAGTAATTCCAGTGCACAAAAACGGTTCAAAAGATGAATTAGATAACTATCGTCCTATTACCTTACCAACTGGTATTGCAAAAATTGTGGAAAAAATTATGTATAAGAGACTGATAAGTTTCATAGAAAAAAATAAAATATTATCAAACTCACAACATGGATTTAGAACGGAAAAATCTACACAGACAGCAATTTACGAATGTAGTAATAGTATACTGAAATTAATTGACAATAAGGAACATGTAACTGGCCTATTCTTGGATTTATCGAAAGCATTTGATGTAGTTGACCATAAAATCCTCCTTACCAAACTAAATCAATATGGTGTTAGAGGTCTAGCTAATAAATGGATAGAGTCTTACTTAACAAGGCGTAAACAAATAGTAAGCTTGAGACACAAGGATGATGGAACCAAATTACTTAATGAAACATTGTCCAATGAGGGAATTATTGAATTTGGAGTACCCCAGGGATCGGTTTTGGGCCCACTACTCTTTCTTCTATATATCAATGATATAACACAGAACGTTCATTCACATAAGGAAATTTTGTTTGCGGACGATACAACACTCGTAATAAAAGGTGAAACTAAACAGGTCATACAGCAGTCTGCTGACTCCGTTACAGGAGAGTTAACCAAATGGTCACAAGATAATCGCCTCATAATAAACTATAAAAAGACAGTATGTCTAAATTTCCACACTATACAGAATAGGAATCCTGCGATGCCCAATATAACATTAAATGGTCATCAAATAGAAAATAAATCAGAAACAAAGTTTTTAGGACTATGGATACAACAAGACTTGAAATGGAATAAACATATACAATATCTGAATACTAAACTGAACTCGATGTGCTTTGCGTTACGTATTTTGAAAACCTGCACTAGCATGCACACATTAAGAAATACTTATTTTGCTTATTTCCATTCATACTTAAGATATGGGATCATATTTTGGGGTATGTCGCCAGATGTACTAAGCACGTTTAGGATACAAAAGAGAGCGATTAGAATTATGGCAAATGTAAACTCGAGAGAATCATGTAGACCTCTGTTTAAAGATTTAAACATTCTCCCACTGCCCTGCATATATATCTTTGAAAGTATTATGTTTTTTAAAAAGAATTTAATGAATAAAGATGTTTTTCTTAAAACAAACAATGATGTTCATAGGCATAACACAAGACAAAATCAAAACATTCATATTTCACACACACACACAAGCATATATCAAAAAGGAACTTTTCACACTGGAGTTAAATTATACAATAAACTACCCCAGTATATAAAACTGGCCCCAAAAATAAAAACCTTTGATAGAATGTTGAAAGCTTATCTGCAGTGCCATTGTTTTTACTCAGTAGTTGAATATTTTAGCGTATAGGAGTGATGGAATCTATAACTATATTTTACTTTTTTAATTTAATTTTAATACCTAGCTGTATGTTGTTGTATTTATAGAATTAAGTTTTCATATTATGATAATAGAGTGAGGTGTAAATCGTTGTGCAATAAGATTGTATCTATTAAGATTTGCTATTATAATAAGTTATAAATAGTTATAATCTTAGTAATATATACCTGTTAGTTCTTTTATTTTATGCATGTAAATTCTGACGTGTCCTATATCAAAAATGTATTGAATGCATGTATTTGATCAAATGGAATTAATAAAAATCTATCTATCTATCTATCTATCTATAAATGGAAACCAGCATTCTGGCCTATGCCGATGACTTGGTTGTGATGACAGACTCCGTCAAAAGCTTACAAGTCAAAATGTTAGAACTTGAACATAAATGTAGGAAATGAACACCTGACCCCAAGAAATGAAACCATCGCCAAAAAGTGCCGTGAATTGAGACAACAGGGAAAAATCTTTGCAACTTGGGTCAGAGACTGCAAAATATACATTCGGAAAAATCAAAATGGACCCTCAAAGCTTATATCAAGTGCTGAAATGCTGGATGAACTCGCCCTCTCAAACTAAAATCAATGTAATAGTAAGATATCTACTAAGTATTATCCCATATGGAACTAGAATTACAGAAATTAAATTTTTTAGGTAATGCTAATAATAATACACTAGAATTAACCGAGTGTAACTGTAATACACTTAGCGATTATTATAAGATTAAGGACAGTAAACAGATAATAACCGATACCAGTACACTAAAATGCGTACACATAAATGCACATAGCATAAAAAACAAGTTCGATGATATCCAAATAATGTTAGACAGAATCAAAGGTGTAGATGTCCTAGCAATCTCAGAAAATTGGTTAACAGAACAAACAAAAATGTTTTTCAATATTAAGAAATATGTTGCATATCACATAGTTAGAAAGCAAACTGGCGGGGGAGTATCTTTGTATATTTCAAACAAATGTAGCAGTACCCTTGTAAAGGAAATAAATTCCACCCACAGCATACTGCACATTACTGTGAGAAAAGGCCATCAAGAATACAATATAATCACTGCTTATAACCCTCATAAAAGCAACATTCCACACTTTCTAACTGATCTCGAAGTAATCATTAGTTCTTACTCAACGAATCCTGTTATAATACTAGGTGATATGAATATCGATCTATTATTTGGGGACAGATATACTAGTAGTTATATTAACCTAGTCAAATCATACGGTCTAGTCTTATGTAATACAAAATATCCAACTCGTGTAACACAAACTAGCTCTACTCTAATTGATCATGTATTGGCGAATGACTGTGACAAAATATGTAATGTCTATAATATTGATAATGATTTGAGTGATCACCATTTACTCATCTGTGAAATGAGAAACAAAAAGATAAACAGGAACTCAATATGTGATGATAGGCCAATAGAAAAGGATAAAATAAACTACAAAAAACTTAATAAATATTTAATAACTCAAGAATTTGTATGCAATGAAACTAACATCAATGACTACTACAATAAATTCTGTGATTTTATTAATAAAGGAATAGAAGCCTGTACTATGAAATATACGAATAAGGAGCCAAGTGCCCCACCAATAAAACCCTGGATCACACAAGATCTTTTAGCACTAATACACAAGAAAGATAAGATATATACAAAAACCAAAGTTAAAAATCCATCTGCAGAAATTTTAGAAGAATATAAAATTATTAGCAACCAAGTTACAAAACTTAAGAGAAACCTACAAAGAAACTACTTTGACCAAAAAATTCAAAATGCAAATAATCAGAGGGAAGTGTGGAGTGTTGTTAATGAGATGTTAAATAGACCAAAGAAGGGGAAAAATGAAATTGTCAAACTTATAGTCGACGGCACAAATGTCGAAAAAAAGGAAAATATATGTGATGAAATTAATAAATATTATGTCAATATTGCTAACAGTATATGGGAAAATCAAGGAAACGGTTCTACCTCGGGCATTACAAGCTATAAAAATACTACTAGCACTAAGACAATCTTTATGTTACCTACTGATGCTAATGAAATACAATCAATTATAAACTCCCTAAAACACAAAAACAATATAAGTGAGGACAACACTACTAATGTCATGCTACAATTGTGTCTTGAGGGCCTTACACCATATCTTGTCAAAATAATAAATCTTTCACTGATGACTGGTATATTCCCCGATGCCTGTAAAGTCTCTAGGGTGGTCCCGATCTACAAAAAAGGAGACAAAACCCACCCATCAAATTACAGACCCATTAATATTATATCTGCCATCAGCAAGGTTCTAGAAAGCGTTGTTAAACGAAGACTTATGAATTTCTTCATGAAAAATGATTACTTTGCAAACTGCCAATATGGGTTTATTCCAAATAGAGGAGCTGATAGTGCTATATTTGAAGTAGTAACTGATGTAGAAAAGGCATTAGATGAAAACAAACTAGCTGCTGGTGTACTAATTGACCTTCAAAAAGCCTTCGATCTGGTTAACCATAAGATTCTCCTAAATAAACTAGAATTTGCAGGCATCAGAGGAGTGGCACATGATTGGTTCAAGAACTACCTCACTAACAGAAAACAATATGTTGCAATCGATAATGTAAAAGGATCTCAAATGAGAATTGACACAGGAGTACCTCAAGGTTCTGTCTTAGGACCAATTCTTTTCTTGGCCTATATTAATGATATAGTATTATTAGAATTGAAAGGCAAGCTTAAACTATTTGCAGATGATATTTTTATACTCTATCTGGGAACATCTGAACAGGAAATTATGCTAAATATTAATTATGATCTCAATAAGCTGGTGGATTGGTTGAGAGCACACAAAATGGTTATCAATATCACTAAAACAAAATATTTGTTCTTCCATAAACCATCATACAAGATTGAGACCACAAACATAGTCAACATAGCCAACAAAGAAATAGAAAGGGTTAAATCGGCAACATACTTAGGTATCACACTAGATAGTACACTAACCTGGGAAAATCATGTAGAAAATGTAAAACATAAAATCAGCCCTTTAATTGGTATTATTTTCAGATTTAGATATAGCTGTCTTACTAGCCAACAATTGAAAAATATATACTTTGCTCTGATACATTCACATCTAATGTACATGAATTTCATATGGGGATATTGTAAGAAGGAGCTGATAAAAGAACTTGAGATACTCCAGAAACGTGCTATAAAATCTATCTTTGGATTACCTTGGCTCACACCCTCAAATGAATTGTACTCAGGAACTAAAATTATGCCACTGCAAAAACAAATAGCTATGTCAGCAACAGTATTTGTATACAAATTAGAAAACAAATTGATACACACACACATCCATTTTACCCATGCAAATGACATTCATCACTATGCAACAAGAGGAGTAAATCAAATATTAACCAGCCATTCCCAATCCATTAAATTTGGAACTAAAGGAATTATGTCCTCTATAATAAAAGAATACAACTCGCTACCATTAGGCATAAGGGAAAGTTTCTCTATAAAAACATTTAAGAGGAAAACAAAAGACTTCCCATTAAGGAATGAATAGCCAATGTACAATAGCCTTAAGCAATGCAATGTATCATACCGTATTATCTCTGTAAAGTTAGTCACTAGCAATCTAAGTTACTATTAAACTAAACAATAATGTTACAAAAATTATATATATGCAATGCTGTAACTATGTTACTTGATTGTCCCTAACACGAGCTCAGGCTCATTGGGACCTATGTAAATAAATAAATAAATAAATAAATAAATAAAGGTAGGAATGAAAATCAGCATTTCAAAAATGATGGTTATGCCGGCAAGGAAGAAGCACAAGAAAATAGCATGTCAAATAGGAGGAACTAAATTGGAGCAGGTGGAACATATTAAGTACCGGTACTTAGTCTGTGTATTCTCTCAGGATGATAGTATGAGAAAGGAGAGTCAAGATGCAGAAAAGCCAATGCAGTGAGTACTTAGTTGCGATTTACAGTGTTCTGCAAGAAGGAGTTGGTGTAGCAATGAAATGCTCCCTATATCGCTCAGTATTTAGTTCGACCTTGCTGTATGGAAGTGAGAGCTGGGTAGATTCAGGATATCTGTTACATAAGCTAGAGGTAACTGACATGAGGGTAGCTTGAATGATTGTTGGGACAAACAGGTTGGAGCATTGGCAGGAAGGTACTCATAATTAAGAGATAAGGGCTACGTTAAAAATTAACACGCTAGATGAAGCTGTTTGTATGAGCCAACTCAGATGGTGGGGTCATGTGAAAAGAATGCAGGAAGAGATATTACCAAAGAAGTTAATAATTTCAGCTGTAGAGTGAAAGAGAAGCACAGGTAGACCTAGGAGGCAATTTCAAAGTGAGAGGTGTAGAAGAAGAGGAAGCCGCAGTGCTGACTGCTAATACGGGATCATGGATCTAACTTGTTCGCAAACAGAGGCTTGCAGACTAGACTGGATACTGATGGGCAAAACAGTCTCAAATGAAAATGAATGGATGTACTTTTATTTTTTTAACTTTATTGATCACATTGGACCACTTGAACTGTTTTACGCACTTTTCTTAGAAGGTTGTACTGTTTGCTTCTTGCGATGCATCCAGCAACTCTTCATTCGGCCCAATTCGGCGCTAAAGCGCAGCGTTAGGCCATGGGCCCAAGCTCTCTGCTGACTCGGTAGATGCGTGGGTTTGAGCCCCACTGTCAACCGTCCTTGAAATGGTTTTCCGTGGTTTCCCCAATTTCAATACCAGGCAAATGCTGGGACGGTACCTTCTGACAGACCACGGCTGCTTCCCTCCACATCCTTGTCCAGTTTCATTATCTTCATCATTCCATCTCTCATCCCGTTTCGCAGGTCGCCCACGGGGGTCGACTAGAGAGACCTGCACTCTGCCTCTCAGGAGGCCACACAATAACAAAAAAAGGCCCTGAAATCAACCAAAGGCAGCAAATTACTGAATTTGAGATAGCTGTGGTGGTGTGAAACTGTTTTACCAAGCCCTCAGCCTGTCCCGACTAGACTATGATTTTGCAGCGTACAGTTCAGCAAAGTCAGAAACTTTGAAAATGCTGGACAGTATAGCAGAATTAGGCTGACAACCAATGCTTTCCGGACCAGTCCGATTTCCAGCCTACTCACCAAATCAGGTGTTCCACCTCTTGTGTCAGACTCTAAGATATGCTTTCATCATATGCTGCCAATCTGCATCAAATGATGCTTTATCCTAGCTATCAATCTCTATTCAATACCTAATCCCACCAAAGGTACACCAACCAGGTGGTTGGTATTAGGCTTGATAACTCGTGTAATGAAATAGGAGTGGCTGCAGGTCCCTTTATGATCCAGACACCTAACGAGGTATCGTATGTCCGGAAGTTTGGTTTGGTCTACATCGAGGTCTTAAGGTGAACAACACAGTTCACCAATTTCTGGATGCTTGCGGATGGTTCGAAGGTGGACAAGAAAGTGGGTTGAGCTTAAATCATTGATGGTGCAAATATGAAGATCTCTTTGGGACAAACTTATATCCTCTTGACTGCGGAGCTCGTTGCTATGAAGCTCTGCAGTTTGCCCTACAGACTGCACGATTCCACTTTCTTCTGTGTACTGACTCTTTGAATTTGTTGCAGTCAATTGCTTCATGTTTCTCACAACACCCATTAGTGCAACAAACCCATGACCTTCTAGCCAGCTTGACACTGCTGTTTGGTATTCCCTATATTTTTGTTTCTTCTTCTTTCTTTCTTTCTTTCTTTCTTTCTTTGAATCTGGCCTACTGTGGGTCACGGGAAATAATTGATGTGCTGGTCAGTTTCTTTTCCTTCACCCAGAATTTCTTCATCCTTTTGCTGTGGTTCCTCCTCCTTTCCTCTGACCAGGTGTTCTTGGTTGTTCTACTGGGTCTTTCCTTGAACCCCTTCAAGTTATCGATTTTTGCTCGAAACACAGCCCTATTCCACTGTCTTGTTTCTTCTACCCACATTGTAGTCACCTTTTGCTTGCTGATGTAATTAAAGATTCTTTTCGTTATTCGATTCTCATCCATTCTCATGAGGTGCCCATAAAACTTCAGTCTCCTGTTACGTATGGTGTCCGTGATCTTCTCTGCCTGTATAGATCCTCATTTCTCCACGTACCATCGTTTCGTTTCTCAGACCCTAGTATCTTTTTTGTTCAACTATATTTTTGTTTGATATTATAGTTTTTTTTATTATTTTATTAATAATGGACTGTTTTCATTTTTAGGAATCCATCTCTAAATGTTAACTAAACAAAATGTATATTTTAAAACTGTGTTATGAGGGGCATATGACCTTGCTGTCCTTCCTCAACAACCCTCATCATGGAGATAGAATAACCGCAGTGCAAGGCTGTGCACGGTTTGTTCAGCTTAGGGGGCTTGCCCTTGACATTCATCATTTGGGTTTCAATTTTTTCGTATTGATATCAATATTATAAATTTAGTTGTCCACTTTTCAATACAATTTTCAGTTTGTCCCTATCAGTACATGTTTCAGCACATATGCCGTGCCTTCTTCAGCCTATTACAATATTATCACACAACTACAGCACTACAGCATTAGCATCAATTTTCTCTCACATTCCTTAAAAAAAAACTAATTTTGATTTATATGAAAAAATGAAAATCCACAGCCTGCTTCCAGTGTCCGACCGGGTCAGGAATGGAATGAATGAAGCCCCCGTCTAGCGGCGAGGATATGGACTGTGCCGGCTGCCGAGGCCTGACGCACTCCTCTGGGGCAATGATTAAATGAATGACAGATGAAATGAAATGATAGTGGAGAGTGTTGCTGGAATGAAATTTTTGACAGGGAAAACCGGAGTACCTGGAGAAAAACCTGTCTGCCTCCGTTTTGTCCAGCACAGATCTCACATGGAGTGACCGGGATTAGAACCACGGACCCAGCGGTGAGAGGCCGGCGTGCTGCCGCCTAAGCCACGGAAGGTATTTGATTTATATGACATTGTTTTATTTACATAGATTTAAAATTCTTAAAATGTCGCTTGAAATAAAATTTATTCCAGAAATCCTTCCTTTGTCAACTATTTAAGATATTGAATATTGAAGATATGCCAAAACATGTACCAATAGAGACAAACTGAAAATTGTATTGAAAAGTGGACAGTTAAATTTATGATACAGCTTAGGGGGGACAGGGGGAGACTGCTGCGCCAACACTAGGTCAACACTTGCTTGGTTCCTAACTTGACTATTGGCAATCGTGTCTCCAACAGATAATACAAAGGGGGCGAGCAAAAGAAATGGAAAGTTCTACAAGTAAAAAAGGTAAACACTAACTCATCATTTCATTTAGTCTATTCCAGAAACAACTGAATTCTGTACTGTGTGATGATCTTTTATAAATCAGCAACTACTTTTTAATTAATATACTCCTGCATGTATATCTACCCAGTATTATTCCCATATCAACTGGGTTGGAGATGTAATGTGGAGGGGGAGGTTTACTGCCGGATCCCCTTCTTGACACCAACCTCAAGAGAGGAAGTGAATGAAACTGGGCAAAGAGTTGGAAGGTAGAGGCAGTTGTTTACTGGAAGGCAACTTTTGCATGGAGTCGAAAGTGGGGAAACTGTGTGAAGTTTTGAAGCCATTTTTCAGTGTTGCCTGTATAGTCAATTAATACTTTTCAGTTGGTCAAAATGCTTTCACCCTATTTGATTAGGCGGGGTAAATTTATCACACTTTTCTGAAAAAATTGATGATGACGATCAGGTGCCATCAAGTCGCAATTGCATAGATGGACTGTCTCCATCTGATTCGGTCTTCAGCCATATACAGTACCGGTACTTCAGATCCTCCACTGACATATTCATGTTGGATTTGATGGAGTCTATCCATTTCAATGTTGGCCGCCCTCATCTCCAAGACCCTTCCACCTTTCCAAGCATAGCGGTCAAGCTGTATGCCTCTCACCAAGGCGGACCAGGTTCGATTCCCAGTCAATGCATGTCAGATTTTCGAAAATGCCATGTCCTGTGGTTCGGATTCCACGTAAAACGGAGGTCCCGTGGCTTATGATCGCGAGATTAACGGTCACGTAAAACTACAAACTTCCTTCCTTTCTTTCCTAGTAACATTGTCTTTTCCAACGAATCAGAACGTCTCATAATGTGTCCAAAATATGACAGCTGTAATCTTGTTATCAAGCTTCAAGAGACAGATCTGGTTTGATTTTTTGAATTACCCATATATTTGTCTTCTTGGCTGTCCAAGGAATACGCAGTATCCTTCACCACCACAGCTCCAACAGAGCTCAAAAGCATCAATATACTTCCTATCTGAAAAAAATATTGCATGTATCTTAATATTATTAACTGATAAAGGGGGATTTTATGATAACATTTTTCGACCGTCACACGGTCATCATCATATCCTCATCACAAGGGTTAAACAAAGTTTTTTATGGTTCCGCCTAGTCTATACTTGTTTTATTAAAGATTTTATCGTGACATAATCACTTGTCTTTACGTATGTTGGTACATGTTTCGGTGTCTTGTAACATTGACACCTTCATCAGCCTACGGTTATTGGTAACACTCAATGACATTAAAATACTTATTAAAATAACACACAGATGATTAAAATAACACTTTAAAAAGTTTTTTAAAACACTGTCATAATGAAAGTTCATTAAAAGTCTTGGAAAAAGGCTTGGTGCACTGTTTTGGTTTCCAATGTCCTGCTTCCAATAATAACCTCCGAAAACCAGCAAGAGGTGACCATTATCGGAAGCAGGACATTGGAAACCAAAACAGTGCACCAAGCCTTTTTCCAAGACTTTTAATGAACTTTCATTATGACAGTGTTTTAAAAAACTTTTTAAAGTGTTATTTTAATCATCTGTGTGTTATTTTAATAAGTATTTTAATGTCATTGAGTGTTACCAATAACCGTAGGCTGATGAAGGTGTCAATGTTACAAGACACCGAAACATGTACCAACATACGTAAAGACAAGTGATTATGTCACGATAAAATCTTTAATAAAACAAGTATTGACTAGGCAGAACCATAAAAAACTTTGTTTATTATTACATTCTGTCAATACGGAAGAATGTGCGACTTTAAAAGTCAAAAAGATCACAAGGGTTGGATTAAAATTACACAAGGGGCATACTGGAAGTCATGAACATTTCTTTAGAGAAATATGTTTATTAATATTGCGATACAATGAATACAGCGTTTCAAACTATAAACTTTTGTTTATTTTTCAACATAGTCTTCATTCTTTTGGACACATTTTTCCCCACCGTTGTGGAAGTTTGAAAATACCTTGATGCTAGAAGTAGACTGTAGAAACATCTATAAGTTTGTTATTATGTTATTGCATGTCCTTTTTAGTGGTGTTGTACTGTTTTAATCAATGTTTCTAGTAATGTAATGTACTAACAATTTTAACACTATGGCTGAGGAAGGGAGCATTTATAGCCCCCAAAACATGTACCGAAATGTATTATAATTGATCTTGGAACACTAAGGTATTGAATAGGCGGATACTCAAAATCTTTGTCAATTTTGTAACTTGTCAAACCGGACCCAAAAAGATGAATTCAAAATTCCCGGAGACAAGTGAAGGTGCATAGACCTGGCACAGGCTCAACTTGACAGACAACTGTGGGGGAGGATCGGTGCATCATTTGGATGGTCCGGATCGACTCCCATACAACAGCAGCGCAAATTTGAGGAATAATAGCACCCTACATTACATAACAAACAGTGGAGAATTGTCTGCGTGCTGTTGGCTTACAGGCCAGTGTTTCTGCAGGTGTTCCATTGACTCCACAAAATCGACGTGGAAGACTCATGTGCTGTTGAGAAAACCAGTGTGGGTTGACAAATGGCACAGTGTCATCATTAGTGATGAATTGTTCCTCTGTCTTTCTCGCACTGATTGCCATATTGTGTGCGACAACATACGAAGAGAGAGGTGCCTAGACATTATTGTCGAGAGGCACAGGACCAACTCTGGGCATTATGGTCTGGGGAGCTATCGGCTATGATGTAAAATCCCAATTAGGGATTGTTGAGGGCAATATGACTATAGTTTGCTTAATTTGAATGGAATAGTGAATTCCAGTAATCTGGCAAAACAGAATGAATTGGCAATGACTAATAGATTTCTATGACGGTGGCATAGGTTTAATTCCCAGCTCTGTCATGAATTTTAAATCTAGTATGAGGTTTGCAAGCATCCAGAGGACAGTTGAGAGGTGAATAGTGGATTCATATCCTACTCTCGGCCTTTGTAGAAGTGGTTTTCCTCTGATTCCCAAAGTAAATTCAGATTGCAGCAGATTCCTTCCCAACTTAGCTCCTAGTATAACTAGAATAAAATAATTAATGCAGCAGATTCCTTCCCAACTTAGCTCCTAGTATAACTAGAATAAAATAATTATTCTTGTAAATGTGGGTCCACCCAGTCAATACCTTTAATTATAATGTAATCAAAGATCACATCTATTTATACATAACAGGACATGTTTCGGGATCCCATTTATCCTGATCCCTTCATCAGCTTATATAAGATTGGCCCAACAAATTAAGATAGAGCACTCCTTTGTACAAACATAGTTAAAACAGGGTGATAAAATGAAAATGGAATGTATGGTACGTGAAAACATATGGATAAGATATGGCAGAGTGTATTAGGTTTTAGTGTCTGCCGTATCTTGTCCATATGTTTTCACGTACCATACATTCCATTTTCATTTTATCACCCTGTTTTAACTATGTTTGTACAAAGGAGTGCTCTATCTTAATTTTTTGGGCCAATCTTATATAAGCTGATGAAGGGATCAGGATAAATGGGATCCCGAAACATGTCCTGTTATGTATAAATAGATGTGATCTTTGATTACATTATAATTAAAGGTATTGACTGAGCGGACCCATATTTACAAGAATAATTATTTTATTCTAGTTATATAATCTCGTCAATACGGAACAATGTCAAACGTCAACAACCTTGACGTAACATGTCTGTTAGCTCCTAGTTACAAGTACTGTACGGAGCTCAGAAGAATGCAAGCGTGGGGTGAGGTGGAGGACAAGGGGAGGGGCGTTCCCTACATAGCCTACAGTCATTCGTTGCTATGGCAACCAGCTTCCTTCTCAGCAGAATATATATCGGTCCGGTGTGCACTCAGAAGGACGAGTGGACATTGTTCGGAAGTTATGGCACAATGTTTTTGGGAAGACATATCACAATGTTATTGCTGGCTACATTCCCTTGCCTTGCATTCTTCTGAGCTCTAGTATCGTCAGTACAATAACCCAGGTTATCAGATAGATTCCACACACATTCAAGAATCCAGGGGTTTCTAAATGAAGCAAAGAAAAATCACTTGGGCTGGCTTTGTTTAAAGGTTACTCATTACTGTTCTAAAAGAAATACAGTACCGGTATATGTTCACTCAATGCCTGTTTCATGCATCTGGGATAATTCCCAAATTGTTCCTCATGAAAAACTAACAAGCATTTTCATTACTGTTAAAAGCAGTGGTTTTACAGTTAATTAATTACGTAGTTTCTGCATATAGTGATGGTTACATACTCCCCAACCCCGATAAACATAGCCTCCTTTCCATTAACCCGGGAGAGGTTGCATTGCGGTCTCTTAGACCAGGTTCGTATGGTTCACGTCACCATTGTTGTTTGCTGCACGCCCCCACCACGATACTTCATGTAATTGTCACGGAGAGAAACAGCAACAGTTTCCTCCTGTCCGCTAATCCAATTTTGCATGGTAAGTTGAACTATTCACCAATCATACCAGACCTGGTCTTGTCCACCACACGCGACCTGTTGAGTTTTGCATTTCATGATGGACTCCGAAGATTAAGATGGAATTAGTACGCTCTTAGAGAGTGTGGAGAAAGAAGAATGGAACAGAAACGAAGTACTCAGAGTGCAACAAGACAGAGTACGAAGGGAACTGTTTGGCGTAGAACAACAGAGAGCAGGGAAGTTGAAGAAGATGATGATGGAAGTGCAGAGGACAACTTGGCTTGTAGTGAACACAACACTGAGTCAGAGGAATCTATGGATGAACAATATTGTAGTAACCTGTTGCATAATTCAAATACGATACAACACACAGAAAACGCACCATTTTTTGCCTCAACCGGAAGAAATACTAGTAATGCTTGACCAGCGTACATGGCTAATGAAGGTGTTACAACATAGCAAGTACATTCCTCTTAACAAAGGGGAAGGACACGCAGACACAATCTAATTTCTCACCTACCTGGACCCAAGGGTGATGCTCGCAATGCTCGCTCTCCGATAGAAGTTTGGAGTATTTATTTTCCAGACTCCGAAATCGAAAAGATTGTGGGATTTACAAATATGTGGATTGAACAAAGACGAGCGAACTTCACACGAAAATGTGATGTTCTTTCTACTGATGTTCGAAAATTGAAAGCTGTGTTTGGGCTGCTTTACCTTGCTGGCGTTTCGTTCATCGCATCAAAATCTTGAAGACATGTCGGCAACAGATGGGACATGGGTAGAAATATTCGGAACGACAATGAATCTGCGTCACTTCAAATTTTTGCCTAGAGCTATGATATTCAATAACGTTCATGACAGAGATAAGAGAACTTTCTAAAATCCGTGAGATATTTCAGGCTTTTGATGATCGATGCTCGCAGGCATATTCACCAGGTAAATATTGTACAGTGGACGAAATGGTCGAGTCGTTTCAAGGGAAATTCAAATTTTTTTAAACCAAGCAAACCAGCCAAGTATGGCATAAACAAGTTTTGCCTTAGTTTGTGCCAGAACATATTACACAGTTCATATGAAAATTTATCCTGGTCAACAACCAGAAGGACCCTTTAGAAGTGAAAATTCACCACGAGCCATTGTTGAGAGAATAGTACAGCCAATGTCAGGCAGTGGGAGGAATGTGACAATTGATATGTCCTTCCCCCTGGCCATCTCTCTTCTTGAAAACCACCATCTTAAAATATTGTCGGAACACTCCGAAAAAGTAAGAAAGAGATTCCTCCAATATTATTGCACCAAAAATGCCAGTCAACAGCAGTAGTTTTGGATTTAGGGTTGCTCTCTTATGCTTCCAAGAAAAATAATGCCATCCTATTGATTACCACTTTCCATGATCCTGACACAATCGATGAGAGTTCTACCATCTACAACATGACAAAGGGAGGCGGGATACTGTTGATGAACTGAAAGGGACCTATTCAGTTTCAAGGGCTAGCTGTCGATGGCCACTCACTGTGTTCTATGGGTCATTGAATGTTGCTGGGAGCAACACATTCATTGTCCTAAGGAAAAATACACAGTAAATCATAATTCGACGACAATTTCTCAAGTAGCTCTCCTGGGAACTGTGTCTAGAATATTTACAATATCAAGAAACAATTTATTGCCTATCCGGGGAGATGAAGATGAGAATAGGCAGCATTCTAAAAGAGCTTAGTGAACCAACTGAAGTGGAATGTGAACAGTCTGCAGTATCAAGGCGGGAAACTGGTCCTGGTCGTTGTGCCTACTGTGATTGGTGCAAACCCAGTGCAGCACATGTCTGTCATGGAGCACACAGTTTCAACATGTGTCGCATGCACAACAGAAGGCGGTGACGACGAATGAGGAACTGAAGTGCCCATACTGTTTTTTGTTGTTGTATGGTTATTGCAGATATTGCTTTTTCATTATTATTAGAAATAGTTGTTTAGTTTACAGTTTTAATGAATATGACTGTATTATGATTTTCAGCAAATTTTGTTACATGTTTTTTAATTAGCAAAAATCCAGAAGATTCCCTGTAAAATAAATTTAAAACTATAAAATGAATCTAACAAACAAAAATCATAAAAAATAAATACAAAACTAGGAAATAATCATCACAATAAAGTAATGTGTCATTTGAAACAACTTGGTCTACATAACTCAGCGCGACCTCTCATTTCCGACGAGTCAACGCGACCTCTCCCGGGTTAAGAGAACAATAGCAACCTTTTGGAAATAAATAGCTGACACCCTTCATTTCAGTAGTATAGTTCAGGCATTGCCAGAGCCATCAGAGATCATTACTACCGCGGATGAGGCTTGGAGTCGAATGCAGCAGGTGTGGGATGTAAATGTAAATAAGAGGACAGTTCAACAACACCTCAGAAAACAAAGTATTCAATCAAGGTGAACTGGTATGGGACCTGATCTGACGGAGAATACAGTCACACCCAACTTCAGTGTGCTTGTCAGCACGCCCAATGGAACTGTGTACTGTTTTTGAAGAGCTCAGGTTCTTCCTGAAATCTCCAGATGATAGGGAGAGTCTGGAGAGTGATATACAGAGTGCACAGTATCCATAAAGGCTCCATGATTTTGTGGGGCGGCATTGCCATGTAGGCTCGGACAGACTGGTTTTCATTGAAAATGGCAGGCTCAGTGAGATTCTCATCGGTAACACCATTTATTGGAGATGGAATCATGTCCATGCATGAAAATACTTGTCCACTGCAGCACAATATGTATTACAGTGCTAAGCCAGCTCACAGTTCCAACTAAAACCTTCATAGAGGATCTTTGGGATAAGTTTGGGAATATGGGACAGAGTTCGAAATGTGCTCCAGAGGCATTATGTGATCTGCAGGCAACATTTCAAGAGGATTGGGACTAACTTGAGCAGAGAAATATCGAAGCCCTAACTGAAATGATGGCCCAGAGAATGGTGGCTGGAGGCTTCGGAGGCATAGTTGGTAGCATGCTGAGCTTCTATGCCCAAGGTTGCGGGTTCAAATCCGACTGAAGTCGTCGGATTTTTAAAGAGTGTTAAAAATCCCTCAGTATGCCTTCCTTTGGAGGGGAAGTAAAGCTGGCGGTCCCATGTCAAAGATTTATGGTATGTAAAGGAACCTTCCACTAATTACACTTGTGTGAAGCTAAATTATAGGTTTGATTTGTTTAACGCTCTTAAGTTCCAACGTTCGTCACCAGGAGCCGACTGCAGTGGCATCTAGTAACCAAGCTCACAACTAGTTGCCATTGATGGTAACATTTGGTATCAAAAGTAGGAACTACTTGAAAATTGAATGTCTGCAGTCCTTACCTGAATTACAGTTAACACATACTAATACAGCTATCACAATAAAAACCGGTTATCAGACAGATTTTACAAACACCCGAAGTTCACGGGGCTACCTGGCTGCGTTGTCGCAACCCCTAAACTGAGGAACCAACTAGAATGGTGGCTGTGATTACGATCAGAGGTGGACACAAAATATTGAGTGTTTAGTTTGTTGCATTGGACGAAAGTGTCAGCATAATCATGATATTTTTTCTCATTGGTGATATTTAGAAGTGAGTGAAAAATAAGCAACAAAATTGATAAAACAACAATAAAAAAAGTGTGCATTTTGTATTTTATTTTGAGACTATTGATTTTTGTACATGACATGTGAACTTTTAGTACTCAGTTCATTAATCTTTAAAATGAAAACAGTCCCCAAGTATTATTATTTGTGAAACCACTACTAAATTTGCCATTCAAGCTAATTATTAGCAAATTTTTATAAGAACTGGTGTATTTCCTTTTTGGGTGAGTTGATATGCATCCTCTAGAACAAGAAACACATAATTGTAGTTCATGCTACTCGAGTTTTATGTCGTAATTGCCAATAAAGGAAAGACCATGGCCAATTGAAACTCATTATTTAAAGTAGATTTCATCTCTTCAATTACTTGCTGATGAATCCGTACAGTGTAACTGAACGAAACTACTAGAGATCATGACAAGCATGTGACCATTTACTTAATTGACAACCATTTAAGAGTATTTCGACTTGACAACATAGAGATATATGGGAAGGAACGAACACTGCAATTATTACTTGATAGCACATTGGCACACAATGAGCTTCGTATGCAGGAGAGTCCATGTGATGCAGCACAATTGTGAGGTGGAGGAACATTCACTTTGCTTGTTACACAAATGTTCACACCAGTTCCTACTGTAACTGTACTCCATGTTAATCTCTCTCCCAGGAGTACAGCAGTACCTTTTTCTCCTCCTTTAACCTCAAAGCCAAGAATCAATCCTAGATCTTCAAGGTGACAGCCAAAAATTCTAGTCACTATGCAACAAAATGAAATAACTTAGCTGTTCTTCACTGATTCTGATAAGCCTATGTTAATTACCATAATTCTTCAGATAAAGAATGCCATGGTGTACGTAATTACCATTTTACCTTTTGCAAAATATACAAATGCAGCAATTTTTAATAAACCTGGTATTTGGTGACTTTCTGCAAGACAGAACTATTGGAACGGTACTGTAGAGGACATGGTGTGAAATGAAGAAGGGAATAAGGGTTTCTTTATTGGGGCATTATATTCGTTCTTGCATGTTTGTCCATTTCCACACACAATGCTGCACTGTACTGATGAAATTAATGGCTAGAGAGTACCTTCTTTTAATACTTTCAATGCACGAGCAAAACCGGTCAGAATTTACAACTCGACTCCACTTGCAACTACATTGTAGGCCTATACAACATATCGCTCTTTTCATAACTTTCTTATTACAGGAACTACCGTACTCGACTGGCCCTGCTCCAGCCCAAAATCTAGGATTTGATCTCTGATGCCAGTGAGCCTACCATTTTGTAGGCTTAATACTTAGGCCTATCTCAAAAGTTTTAAGTACGTACCGGTTACACGTGTATATAGCATTTCAGTCATCTCCGACATTTAAGGACAGATGAGCTACTTGTTACGTTCCTTAAAACATCTTAAACAAAACCTAACCTTCTCGATCAGGTACGGTATCACAGTATAAAATGGTTCTAAACAGTGGCGTCGAAGATTACAAAACTAAACCACTAAAAAATTGTCATACATAATATCTACAGTATATATAGCAGCAAATACTTTAAAGTGGACAGTTTTATTGAAACCGTAATTGAACAATACCATACATAACCTCCATGATAGAATTTCTGTCAGAAAAAATATCGCTACCGATTTATTTGATACAGTATGTACAAGTGTAGTCTAATCGTAAACAGTCTGACCAAAATTGCATTTCCATCGAAAGTATAATTATTTTACCGTAGTAAAATATCACAGAAGGCTTCATCGCCACAATTTTATTACACAGTAACCTTCATCATTGTGGAAAACAATGAACCGTCACATTAAAGAAGTTTCATTCCGTGACTTAATGCAGTTTATAAATTGCTATAAATGCCAGTCGCTATCACAGTCTCCTTCCTGGAAAAATTTGCGAATGCTTTATTGCTTCACATCGCCAAACATTCTTCTTCTTCTTTCTTCTTTCTTTCAGGAGATTTTTTGGGCCTGAGAGAGCTCTTCACCCAGTCACCAGTTGAGGGGATTAATACTTCTTGAGGGCGAGAACCGCGCGATGTGGTTGGAAGTAGAATAAACTCACTTATGATACAGAACCGTTGTAATGTAAAAATTTAAGAAAGGGATAGATGAAAAGGAAGGAATATAACACAAGGTGCAAAATCTTCACGCCTAGTGACCCACCAAGGCGACTATATACTACAAAACTGGGTAACACCGGGTCAACAGATAAAGGAACCATTTATTTACAACGTTATAATTGAAGGTGGCAGGCGTCTAAAAAAGAGACGATCGCACGAACAATAGGAATTGTCAGAGTGTGTAGCAAACATGTAATATTCAAGGGCTGTACAAATCCAAGTTGGAGCAATTCACGAATGAAATTTATACGAGGGCGTTCGAATAGAGTACATTGGAATAAAAGATGTTGGATGGAACCGATAGATTGTCCACAGTCACACCGGTCGGTGGCGCGAAGTTTGAATTTGAACAACCTATCCGGGGTAAGGGAGTGATTAAATCGGAGACGGATTATGGTAGTTATATGACGACGTGTGTAAGTACAGGAGGAAAACCAAGGTGTGATCGGGATATGGGGCTGAAGTCTATAATAAAAGGTACCCTTGAACCGAGAGGTTGTATCCCAAATGGTTTGCCATGATTGTTGGAAGTGTTGTTTGGATTTTAAAAGCAAGTCGCTCGACGGGACAGAAATATTATAGCACGTGCCGTGGCCAAGGGCCGCGGATTTGGCGAGTGTATCAGCTGTTTCATTACCAGGGATCGAAGCGTGGCCAGGAATCCATACAAAAAGGATGTCAAAATTGGCGTGGGATAATTCGTAAGATAATCTTTGAATGGAATGAATATACCAGTTTTGTGATGAATAGGGAGAAAGGAGAGCGGACAAGACACTGTGAGCGTCAGATAATATTATAGCTTGTTTGATGGATAATTGTTTAATAACTTGTAAGGCATGACGAACAGCAAAGGCTTCTGCGGTGAAGATCGAAATATCACACGGTAAGGAGAATGTTAAAGTTTGATCAAGAGCAGGGGCGTAGACTGATGCGCCTGTAAAGGGGGCTTGAGATCGTTTGGAACCGTCAGTATAAAAGGGGATGTGACTAGGGAAGTGATGAAGGAAAGCCTGAAGCTGTTGGTGACAGAGGTGAGGGAGGTTTCTAACCGGAGGTGGTAAGGATTGAAAAACATTCAGAAAAACGGAGGGGGAGAAAAATTGAACGGGATAATTGCAGCTGTGTGACAAATGAGTGCGGGTTTGTAAGATATTCGGCTTAAGGGGAAGAAGAAATTGATAAGCAAGTAGCAACGAAGGGGAACGGGCAGAGTAAAACCGGTTTTGGAGGCGGTATTCATTCATGAGTTGAAGTTTGGGAAGTATAGGATGGTTATATAAGGATAAATTTTTAAAAAGATATTTGCTAGAGAGAAAAGTTCGACGTACATGGAGTGGGTATTCGCCTGTCTCGACTAATAAGGCGTTGGTGGGGGAAGAAGATAAAGCTCCAGTTATTATGCGTAGAGCTTGGAATTGTAGCGTATCTAGTTTTTGCAACGACCGAGGAGGGGCTAAGTCGAAGAAATGGCACCCATATTCTAAGACAGAGCGAATGATATTTTGATAAACACGGAGGAGGACAGAAGGGTCAGCGCCCCAATGACGGCGAGTAAGCGAGCGAAGGATGTTGATTCTCGGATGAAGCAGTGTTTGTAAGGCGGAGAAGTGGGCATTCCAGTTTAATTTAGTATCAATGTGAAGCCCTAGATATTTAAAGGAAGTGCGAAAAGGTATGGTATGAGGGCCAATATATACGTGTGGAGGGGGAGGGCGGCGAGTAGAGGTAAAAAGCATAGCGGCATTTTTCCGTGAAGAGGTTTGAAAGCCATGTTCGGAAAACCAGTTATGCAGGAGTAATAAGGCATCTTGAATAGATAGAATACATTCGTCTACCGTGTTCGCAGTTTTATAGAGCAGAATGTCATCAGCGAATTGAATAAGTCGAGCATGAGGAGAAATTAAACGTTCAAGATCGGCGGTGTAGAGAAGGTAGAGAAACCCGCTCATGATATCACCCTGGGGCAAGCCGTGAGAAGTATATCGAATCGAAGAGGTCGAGTCGTGGTATTTCAACATGATTTGACGGTTCGTGAGTAATTGGAGCAGAATGGAACGAATACATCTGGGGAAGTGGAAAGAATATAATTTTGAGAAGAGTTGTGGAAGATGAACATTGTCATAAGCACCTTGAATGTCTAAAAACACTGCGATCGTCGATTGTTTACGACTGCGAGCGAGAACGAGATCAGTTATAAAGAGGTTAAGAGCATCCGTCGTACTTTTTCCCCGCCGAAAAGCAAACTGATATTTAGGAAGTTGGAAATAATATTCCATACACCATGTTAAACGATTTAGTAGGAGTTTTTGGAATAATTTTCGAAGACAAGAACCTAAAACTATTCCTCTGTAACTCAACGGATCAGAAGGAATTTTCCCCGGTTTAAGGATGGGGATTAAGTGGAAGAAATTCCAGGACGTAGGTACGGGAAAGCCACATAAAATAGAATTGAAGAATGCAAGTAACACCCTTTGAGCAGAGGGAGCCAACAAGCGGAGCATCTGATACGTAATTGCATCGGGACCAGGGGAGGAGGATTTTTTGGGAAGAAGGGCGCGGTCAATCTCAGAAAGTTGGAATGGTGAAATGACGGTCTGAAAATGGGGGTGGACAGGGGCGATAGGAATTGGAATGTCAGGTGGAACAAAATCGGGAGTGAGCGTTGATAGGAACTGAAGGTAAACTGTGGGGGAAGTAGGAGGGTGGGCTTGTCGAGATCGAGTGCGGTTAATAGAATTAATTGACTGCCAAATGAATGAGGAGGAACTTTGGCGGGAGAGGGTTTCGGTGAAGGTTTTCCAGGCTGTACGACGTTTTAAATTGAATCCACGTTGGATCTTGGCTATTAAATTTTTATATTTGACGTACGCTTCATAAGTATTGTGGCGACGAAGGTCTCTCAAACAGCATTTCCGGCGTTTCACCCAGGCTGTACATTCATTATCCCACCATTTAATTTGATAGTGACGTGGTCCACTGTTTGAAAAGCGCGTCGTGATAGGGTGGTATGTATCGAGATATGTGGTGATAAGATGAATCAACCATTGGTAATCAACGGAAGGAGAAGAATGGGTATCCAAAGGATGGTCAGTGAGCCAGGTTTGAAAAAATGCAGCATCAAAATTACTAAGTACGCGGGACTGAGAGGGGGGGGGGGGACGAGGGGGGGGGGGAGTGTACCGTGAGTAACGTCGATTAATATGGGAAAATGATCGCTCATGTGAGTATCAGATAGAGTATACCAAGTAGAGGACGGACGTAAGTCAGCTGTGACAATCAAAAGATCGACAGCACTTTTATTACGATTGGGGATGGAAATTCTAGTCGGGGAGCCATAATTTAAAATAGAAAAATGACACAGAGTGGTGGCATGAAGAACATGGCGGCCTTTGTCATTAATTTTTCACTGCCCCAAGAGAGGTGATGGGCGTTAAAATCACCCCCTAGAAGGAAGTGGGTAAGATGAGAAAACTGTTGAAAGAAGGTTTGCCATTGGAATCGATTGCCATGTACGCTAGGAGGGCAGTAGAAATTGAGTATAGTAAGAGCATCGATACGAATAGCAATAAGAAAGGTAGAGGGAAGGGTATTAAATAAGAGAAGACGGGTGTAGGGAATGGTATTGCGGATAAGGATAAGAATGCCCCCGAAACCATCGCCATCTGAACGTTCGGTATTATATCCTGGAATGCTGAATTTAAAATGTGGTTTTAACCACGTTTCTTGAAGTAAAAATAAATCAGGTTGGAAAGAATTTAAGAGAGATAGTACCTCATGTCGTTTGTTATTTACACTCCGACAATTCCATTGTAATAACCGCATTTAACAAGGCGGGTCAGCAGAAGGAAGGTTAACTAAGGGTAGTACCTTGTCACGCAATCATTGTAGCAAATAAACCCATTGAGTATTGGAGCCTAATAACTCCAACAATTGGGCGAAATCGTGGGTAATTTCCGCAGAAGGGTTATGCACACTGGGGAAACCAGGTGTGGTGTCGGAGGAAGGACCACGCACCGAGGTGTCGTGGGAGGTTGATGGTTGAGGCTGAGAAAAAAAGGGAAGGGTGGTAGAAGTAGAAAGTGAGGAGGAAGGAAAGGGGGTCGGTCGTAAGATATTTAGGTACGCAGCACGGTCGTACCCTAATTGGGGTGTCAGTTTGGGGGAGCTAGGGATCATCTGAGTGAATTTTCTTTTACGGGCGGGTTCGATCGGGGGAGATTGAGAGGGGGGTAAAGCGGGGAATTGTTGGGGCACCAACAATGGGTTGAAGACAGGAGGCGCATTTGACGCATTCGTAATATCAAAGTAGGATTTATTTTGCAGACACATCTGCTTCTTAATTTCGAGTTGTCGTTGATGTACAGAGCAACGAGGGGACCCTGCTGCGTGGTTTTCACCACAATTAACGCACTTACGTATGATCTGTGTACATTCAACCGTATTATGGTTGAGGGAGCAGGTACCACAGCGGGGTTCGCGAGAACGGCAATTATCGTTACCGTGGCCATATCGCTGACAGCGACGGCATATAATAGGGGAGAATATAAAGGCTTGGACCTCCAAATAAACACTGAAAAGGGATACATTAGTAGGGAGAGTTTGCGAATCAAAGGTAATTTTCACGGTGCCTGTAGGAATATATTCCGCAACTCCATCAGTATATTTTTTCCTATTCATACTGTAATGGTAATTAATTAGTGCCCCATGTTGGTAGCGACAAATGTAATGGCTTCTTTTCGCCCTCACGTTGAGCGACAAATGTAGCAGTTTTGCTAGCCCACACTGTTGGGTGATAAATGTAATTGTTTACCTTTGCCTAAGCTATGTTGTTTTAATGGGCGCCAAGACCTCAATGCAATGTTGAAATCTAAATTTGTATTTAACAACGTCTAGCTCTGGCAGAACACATTCAAGACTCTATTCACTCAGATCGTGGTATGATTTGATCATTAACCCAACCAACAATTGTATCAGGAGAAGGAATTGGTCCATATCTAATGCTACCTACTGAAAGCAAAGATTGCATTGTAAAAGAAATGAATTTATTATATAAAACAAGTATAGCCAAATTAATAATAATAATAAGTACAAAATTTAAATTGGAGCGTTGTGATTTGAATATTATCGATAGAAAATTACGTGAAAACGGAGTCTGATAAATTGATTTTACTCTTATTTCCAAGCTATGAAGTTACTGAAATATGAAATGTAAAACAAAGAAAAATGAGAGATTGCGTATTTCTGCGTCATTTGCGCTTACCATTGGAAATTGCCAAGGCATTTCCCTCGTACTTGCTGATGCTGTGAGCTTCCCACAGTCTCCTGGACGTCGTCATCTCCGTCGGAATTTGATGATATTCTGGTAGATTAGATAATTCTATGGTCCGTACCTCGGACCCAAACACTCGTACAACCGCACTGGTTAAGTTTTGCAAAAGTTAGTCTTCAACTCCACTGAACATCGGAGCGACACGCACTTCCAACCGTACTCCGCAAGTTCTACACAGATAGTCACTAACTCCACTGAACATCGGAGCGACTCGCACCCGCATCCATACTCCTCAAGTATTTCACAGATAGTCCACGTTTCACGGCGCGTCGAACGATATATCCACACGTGGGCTCCCCCACCATGGTACCGTCTTCTAGCTTACGTTGTCTCCCCTGATTGGCTGAGCACGCCGCCAGTTCCCCTCCTCTGCCTCATTACACTCGGCGCGCGAGAGGGAGAAGTCGTTTTCCGTCCCAACAATTCGCCTTTTCTAGACCTTGCGACCCAGCCTTGCGTAATACTTCTCGACAGGAATCAGCTTGTATTCGAATTCCCAGTGAGTCATGTCTCTCAAATACCCTAACTGACAAAACTCCGTAAAATTCCGTAATCACATAATTTTCTATGATATCGTCGTTCGTAATAATTTGCTTGATAGCGTTTTCTAAGACATAGAAAACCTATCTGAATGCTAATAATTTTTATAAAATGCTCCGAAAATACCTTAATAATAATTATAATAAATTAATAATAATAATAAATTACCATGAAAAATTCTCTTGGCTGAACAATTTGCCGCGTAAATAAATATAGAATGGCTTCCTACTGACTTATGCCAGTTGCATAAAACCCCTCGAAAAACACGTTACATATTCGCCTCGGATCATCGGATGATTTACCGTGACGACGGTCCATTATCCGATTATCCCAGACACGTTAATAAACCCCATCCAAAATACATATTACATAAACGAAATCACCCTAAATTACAGATATATACACTCATATTTTTTCTTCACGCACTTTGCGTCAAAGTTTGTTGTCACTATGGATTGCACTTTGCAACCAGTCCAATGTTTTACATATGGAATAGTGTTCCACGGATATTTCCGCCTCTCAAATTTCTCTATGTTGGAGAAATAGACATAATTAATGTGTGAGCACTATGTATTTATGATGTCATATCACACGCATTGAAGGTGTTCTGATATATTTATATCACCATAGAACTTCCTAATTTCACTGGAGGTCCCCTCCTTATGGTGAAATTTAATCTCACTTATCACTGAGCACACGATCACACTACTGTGGCAGCGCCTCGTGACCATAGTACTTAATCTCTCTTTAAAGTAGATTAAATTGATATTGACTTCTGAAAAAAAAAAACAGTAAATGCGCATTACATATAACACCAAATATTTCTGTGCCGTAATCGCCCTGTCTTGTTAAGTTCCCGTTAACCATATTCTACTTAATACTAGTTCTCAACACAGACCATTTCTCCTCACTCAAATAATACCTTTGTACAAATTACCTTAAATTACACACTTACAAATCTTACATGGCGAGGCCGTAAACAGAAATCACGTGTGCTGATATGTATGAGTTTCATGAAGGACTGTCTCGCATTCTGATGGCCCATCTTTTGCCTCGTGGACGCCTTAAGCAAAAATACCATGTACAAGCGCTCACCCATCTCTTGGAGGCAAATGGGAATTCACCAGCGCTACCAAATTCTGGCCTTGGTGTATCGAGACATTTTAGTGCTCAAGAGCATCCGACAATCCCGTCATATTTCCCTGTACCTTAAAAACTCTCATTTACTTACATACTACCCCCCTGTGTGACTTCTGATACGCCTGCCTTAAGACCAGATCTTCCACGCACCAGACACCACACTTACTCATTTGATAGGCTGGCTCGCCAGCTAAACACACTCACTTTATGACACATATTTTCGTAGACTATGTATATTATACGTTCCGTATAATCTGTTTCCCTCACTATTCTCCAGCACATATGCTGTTTTGCCAATACGTTTGGAAACTATAAATGGGCCCTCGTAGAGATAAAAAGAACTTGGACATGACTTTCTCTAGCTTATTTGACTGTTTCGGCACTCTAAGTAAGACTCTGTCTCCCGGCTCGAATAGGTCAAATTTAGTTTCTTTTTGTTGGCGAATTCTCTTTTGTGCTGACTTAGATAAATTCTGTTTCGCCAACTGGACAATGTAATCCATCCCCGGTTGCTTACCCTCATTTAATCCCAACACCCTCGCTAGTTCATTTTGTGGTCTTTTTCCGAAGTGAACTTCGTATGGCGTCAATTTCGTGCTCTCATGCTGGACAGAATTCAGCCAAGTCTCGACCTTGGGAAGATGTCCAACCCAGGCCGCATGCTTGTCATGCACTAGAGTCCGAAAAAGACGAGCCACTTCCCTTAATGGACGCTCTGCAGAATTACCCTGAGGGTACCTTACAGAGGAATGAACGTGTGTTATACCAGCTTCCTGCATACTGGTTCTCCATTTCTTTGCAGTAAACTGTGGTCCACTGTCAGATAGTGTCCTGAGAGGAATGCCAAACTCAGGTACATACTTATTAATGATCAGACGGCTACACGCTAGTCCCGTGGCTTTCCTTAGCGGATATAGCTTGACATACTTACTAAAAGCGTCAATAACTATGAAAATGTACTCGTAGCCGTACTGTCCTTTAACGATCGGGCCAAATAAATCCACACACAGTAGTTCGCCGGGACTACTGGTGAGAACTGCAGATCTCTCCCCCACTAAATATTTAACTGGATATTTACTCCTTTGACAGGTGTCACACTTAGCTAAAATTCTCCTAACGTCCCTTCCCATTTTACTCCAAATGAAGTCACGACCAATTTCATAGAAGACCTTGGCAGCACCAAAGTGTCCTAATTCCCTATGAATGAACCAAATTAGCTCCTCCCGCAAAGTGGCAGGAACACATATTGCCCACCGATTATTCCTACATTTCCTTGCAAGAAGCCCATCCTGCATCTTGTACGTGAACCGTCCTACTTTCACATACTCTTCTTCACCTATTTCCAACCTAGCCAGTGGCTCCTTTAACTTAACGTCATCACGTTGCTCCACTAGCATATTTCTCAGTGTCTGTAACGATGCCCTGTTGCTACTGTCCACACATGCACATATTAAAATACCATCCTCTGCTTTAACCACAGGATAATCCCTACATAAATTAGTGTCCCTCGATAGCATGTCTGCAAGAATGTTATCTTTACCTTTAATATATTTTACTGTGAATTCGTATTCCTGCAGAGCAAGAATCCACCTACTAACTCTGTTAGAACTGAGTTTACAAGTCCTCATATACAGTAATGCATGGTGATCTGTGTGGATCTCAAATTTCCCCCCTACTAAATACATTCTAAATTTTCCTAAACTGAAAACAATACCTAAAAGCTCTAACTCAGTAATCGTGTATCTTTTCTCCGCTGCTGTCAGTCCTCGCGAGGCTAAAGATACAATGCACAGATTACCCTCATCATCTTTCTGACATAATACTCCAGCAATGCCTATATGTGAAGCATCTGTCATAACCACATATTCCTTATCTTTTAACGGATATTTTAGCACTACAGCTTTCTCAAAACCTTCCTTCAGCGCTCTAAAAGCCTGATCATGCTTGGACTCCCATCTCCACCGAGTCCCACTTTTAAGCAATTCCCTGAATGGTTCTACCAACCCTGAGTATTTAAGAACGAACCTCCTGAAAAAGTTGCAAATTCCCAGGTAAGTTTTTAACTGTTTAACATTCTGTGGCACCTCTGCGTTAAGTATCTTATTAACCCTACTTTCTTCTGGTGTTACACCTCTACTCGACACTCTATGACCTAAAAATGTCACTTCTGACTGACAGAATGACGACTTAGACAGCTTCAAAGTGAACCCTGCCTGATCTAACTTCTGAAAAACTATATCTAAATGACGTAGATGCTCCTCAAAACTGCGTGAACTAATTACCATATCATATATGTAAATGGTTACAAACTCTCCTGTGTCATCCCCTAATGCGATGTTTAAAGCCCTAATTAAAGCTGCTGAACTACTCTTTAACCCATAAGGTGTTCTACAAAATTGATAAAGGTTATATTTATGACTAAAAGCTGTAAATGGTCTATCTTCGTACATAAGTGGCACTTGCCAAAAACTGGAACTCAAATCTACACAAGTGAAATACTTCTTCCCCTCAAATGTTTGCATTAATTCTTCTATTGACATAGATTTCAGCTGATCTGAACTAATTCTACTGTTAACCAAACGAGCGTCTAAACAAATACGAACAGTGCCGTCGGTCTTGGGTACCGTTATCAAAGAATTAACATACGGACTGTTAGAGTGCTCAATAATCCCATCTTCAAGCATCTGATTAATTTGTGCCTCAACTGCACTCTGATAAGCGAAAGGTACAGGATATCTATGTCCTGTGAATACTGACCTATCAATAACGTTCAATGAATGGGTATAGCAATTGGCCATACCAATGCGATCCTCAAAAACTCTCCTATTACACCATAACACATCATAGAGCCGAACACATTGTTCCACCTCTATATTTCCCTGAAACGCAGCATCACGTAACGAGTCCTCTAGACTTCCGTTCGTAATCACACTGCCCACAAAACTTGGAGAACCCCGCTCTACGGCTGGCGATATCTCATTTAAAGTACAAATCACACCTACAATACTACTCCTCTGAATATGGTCATTGAACGCTACTTCTACTTCAGAATCTCCCCATTTAAATTTCAAACTCCCTACATCATAACATAAGTTACCAGACACTCTACTTAGCCACTCTGAACCCAAGATAACACTGAATACTAAATTTGGAATTACAAGGCAAATCTGCTTCTCTACATGATTATTAATTTTAATGTCTACTAAAACTTGCTTAGAAATTACTTTAGACCTCTTCCCAACAGCTGTGATAACAAAAGTGCTTTTAATTGGCATCTCCTCAAAATTTACTCCAGTTCCTTTCATTTTATCATAAAATGCACTACTTATGCAACTCTTCATACAACCACTATCAATTAAAACATCTGTGTACGCCTCGGACACGTTAAATTCAACTATGGGGCTCTTACTAACCACTTCCTGAATAATACCTTCATCATTTAGTTCATGTAATAATTCATTTCTCACATTTAGGTCATAGGGTTCCTGTATAATTGTATGGACAGGGCATGCTACAGACTGAGATTCTGACCTTACTTCGCAGCCTGGTTCGCGTTTAAAGAACAGCTACAGCTGGCCGTAGTACTACTAACTACTAAACTGGTCTGGTTGTTCTGGGCTGTGTTGTCATTGTTTGGCTGTATATTACTACCACTAGGCTGTCCTCTTCCTTGGCCCCTATTCTGGTTGTAATTATTGTCATTATAATTTCTCCCTTGATTTCCCCTGAAATCATTGTTTCTCCCTTGATTTCCCCTGAAATCATTGTTCCTCCCTTGATACTGATTACCATAGCCATTTCCTCTGTTCTGATTTAGCTGATTATTATTATTTCTATTTTGAGCGTTGGCCCCTTCGCCACCGTTCCCTTGAACTTCTTGATGCCTGGCTTCATTAGGTCTATTATTATTATTACCCTGGTTCCGATTGAAATTGTCCTCATAACCCCCTCTCCCTAGTGCATCAAATATGCTTAACAAATTTTCTACTTGTGATATAGTCTTTACATTCTGGATACAAGCAGCCTCCTTGATCCTATAGGGAAAGTGCCTAAGTAGCAACCTTACCACATCACTTTCCTCCTTCAAGCCATCCAGATATTTACACACTAATACCTGCCCTAAAAAGTATTCGGTCATGGTGGAGCTTCCTTTAGGGTTATATTTACCACACACTACTCCCTCACGATGCTGCGACTGAATAACCTCATTCCAGAACTTTTCACAGAATTTCATTTTAAAATCATTAATATCAGTAAACTTGTCTCTGTAGACAGCAAACCAATTCCTCGTTTCCCCCACAAACACTTGTTCTAAAATTTCAACTACCTGGCACCACTCAATACTACCATTTTCCAACCTCTCCCCGAATTTATTTTCTATAGTGTTCATGAACTCCATTGGGCACCCCTGTCGATTGCTGAACTTACCCAGTTCTACCTCCCTGTGTGTGCTATTCACAAAAACTGGCCTATTCTGACTATTTTCTTGCCTGATCCTAGCTTTTAATTTTAATTCTAATTCTGCGATTTTCTCCTCAGCCTTCCTCTCAATACTGTTTACTGTTATTTTAATGCTTCCTTCTGATTCTTCTACTTTATCATATAGCTTTGCTTGTTTCTCCTCAATCTTGCTAATGCTCTCTCTATTACTCTCTCTTAAATCATTTACTTCTGCAACTATTTGCGAGTGGACTTTCTCAATTCTACCCCCCAGCTGTTCCTTAACCTCTTTAGTTGCTACCTGAATTTTGTCCATTTCTCCCCCCAATTGCTTTTTGACCTGCTGTGTTTCCAGTTGCACTAGTTCTTTTAAATTTTCAGCCTGTGTACTGATTCTAATTTCTAACTCCTCCTGTACTTTTCCTAATTTCTTGTCTACATCTGCAATGATCTCTTTAACCTTCTCTTCCATTACTCCTCTGATTTCTCCTCTAATCTGCTCCATTTTCACACTAATTTCCTTGTTGTTCTTATCTAATTTTGCATTATTCTGTTCTAATTTTTTATTTAAAGCTTCTGTACTTTCTTTATTTTCCCTACTGTTTTGTTCTAATTTTGCATTTAAAGCTTCTGTACTTTCTTTATTTTCCCTACTGTTTTGTTCTAATTTTGCATTATTCTGTTCTAATTTTGCATTATTCTGTTCCAATTTTGCATTTAAGGCATCACTACGAACTTTGTTCTGATACATGAACTCGAGAAGTAAAGTTTTTAATTCTGGTTGGCCGCCTACACTCCCTGTTCCAGTATCGGGATTTACCTCCGCTACCCCGGTACTACCATCACTTGACATACTGCTCGTATCATCACTCTCCAGTTGATGACCACTACGTAACCTCATCTGTCTTTCTTTCTCATCCCCCATAATGATATACACTGATAAAGACAAATAACCCCCAAAATACAGGCACAGAAATATATACCCTTCTCCTTCCACAAATGTTATTAGGTTTTCAGCCCCAAGTTGTCGGCGACAATTGTAATGGTAATTAATTAGTGCCCCATGTTGGTAGCGACAAATGTAATGGCTTCTTTTCGCCCTCACGTTGAGCGACAAATGTAGCAGTTTTGCTAGCCCACACTGTTGGGTGATAAATGTAATTGTTTACCTTTGCCTAAGCTATGTTGTTTTAATGGGCGCCAAGACCTCAATGCAATGTTGAAATCTAAATTTGTATTTAACAACGTCTAGCTCTGGCAGAACACATTCAAGACTCTATTCACTCAGATCGTGGTATGATTTGATCATTAACCCAACCAACAATTGTATCAGGAGAAGGAATTGGTCCATATCTAATGCTACCTACTGAAAGCAAAGATTGCATTGTAAAAGAAATGAATTTATTATATAAAACAAGTATAGCCAAATTAATAATAATAATAAGTACAAAATTTAAATTGGAGCGTTGTGATTTGAATATTATCGATAGAAAATTACGTGAAAACGGAGTCTGATAAATTGATTTTACTCTTATTTCCAAGCTATGAAGTTACTGAAATATGAAATGTAAAACAAAGAAAAATGAGAGATTGCGTATTTCTGCGTCATTTGCGCTTACCATTGGAAATTGCCAAGGCATTTCCCTCGTACTTGCTGATGCTGTGAGCTTCCCACAGTCTCCTGGACGTCGTCATCTCCGTCGGAATTTGATGATATTCTGGTAGATTAGATAATTCTATGGTCCGTACCTCGGACCCAAACACTCGTACAACCGCACTGGTTAAGTTTTGCAAAAGTTAGTCTTCAACTCCACTGAACATCGGAGCGACACGCACTTCCAACCGTACTCCGCAAGTTCTACACAGATAGTCACTAACTCCACTGAACATCGGAGCGACTCGCACGCGCATCCATACTCCTCAAGTATTTCACAGATAGTCCACGTTTCACGGCGCGTCGAACGATATATCCACACGTGGGCTCCCCCACCATGGTACCGTCTTCTAGCTTACGTTGTCTCCCCTGATTGGCTGAGCACGCCGCCAGTTCCCCTCCTCTGCCTCATTACACTCGGCGCGCGAGAGGGAGAAGTCGTTTTCCGTCCCAACAATTCGCCTTTTCTAGACCTTGCGACCCAGCCTTGCGTAATACTTCTCGACAGGAATCAGCTTGTATTCGAATTCCCAGTGAGTCATGTCTCTCAAATACCCTAACTGACAAAACTCCGTAAAATTCCGTAATCACATAATTTTCTATGATATCGTCGTTCGTAATAATTTGCTTGATAGCGTTTTCTAAGACATAGAAAACCTATCTGAATGCTAATAATTTTTATAAAATGCTCCGAAAATACCTTAATAATAATTATAATAAATTAATAATAATAATAAATTACCATGAAAAATTCTCTTGGCTGAACAATTTGCCGCGTAAATAAATATAGAATGGCTTCCTACTGACTTATGCCAGTTGCATAAAACCCCTCGAAAAACACGTTACAATACGTTGCGCGGCAACCACAGGGACGGGTGACTGAATGAATTCTAGTATTTCGTCTTGAGTAAGTGTGGTGTCGACGCCACGAATGACGCCCACACGATGAACGTTTGAGGATGGGATAAATGCCCGCAGTGAACGTTCCGTGAGCAGAGGATGCTTAAGCATGGAATTTGCTGCAGTACGGGTTCGAAATAGGATTTCAACGCGATTCCGGCCCTTGCGTTTTATGGAGACAATGTCCGGGACCTTATGTTGGTAGAACAGACGGCCCAAAACCATTGGGTGAGCATTGCCGATTTGTTTCGGGTTAGTTGATTCGATAAATACGTTATATGGGCCAGAGTGGTGAGCACCGTATGTGTGTTGAGGAACCAATTTCGGGGTAATAAGAGGTAGCGTTGGTTGAGAAACCTCCTGAGAGGTTGTCGAACCAGCAACAGTCTGGAGGATATCACGTTCATTTAAGATTAATGTAGTATCCATAGGAACAGTTTCTACCAGGATTGGTTCTATTTGACTGACAGATTCAGGAGGGGCAAACTCCGGAGGTTTGTCCTTGACCCCATCCCCGGGAAGGGACATGGGGATGAAAGATTGTTTTAGTTACAAAAACACTTACCCAAAAGGATAATTTAACACAAAGAAAAAACTACGACTAGATCACTCACGAATATTACCCACGTGGGTGAACGCACAAACTTCCAACCAAACAGAGTCGCACGAGACAGCACACACGTCCGCTCGCTACGGGAACCGAGCAGCGAATATCGCCAAACATTATTTATCGCGCCACATTTGATTTGATAAAACAGCTTCCGGTTACTTTGGCCACGGAGAAAAAAGCTTTGGTTGGTCAACACTAACGCATGCGTATTGGAGCAAGACCTTCCGCTCGCTAGACGCATCTCGCACTCTATTATATTTATGCTCGAAGGCAGGCCTAAGAAAGTCCATACTACTTTCTCCGTCCGTTAAATAATTATTCTTTTGTTTGGGCCCGAACTCGGTAATGGTTTTGTCACCAACCTTGTTTGCTTGTTTGTCACTAGATTTTAGGAGCTTTCCGTTCATTTTGTTGGTCCTTGGGAAAATTATATTTGCATGGCAACGTGAACATGGACGGTGAATGGATACATGTGATGAGGAGTTCGCAAATCAAGATAATTATTACGTCTCGACATTTGGTGATTTACAGAAAGGAAATGGTAGTTTCAGTCGATAAAATGGCAGTATATTGTTGGTTGATTGTGTGTGAATTAAGTTCTGTTTTAGGTCGTGCTAAGTTTATAATAATAGAGACATAATGAGATCCTGTATAGGTTAACTGGTTTTAAGCTCTTCAATATTTGAGAAGTAATGATAGATGTAATGTGTGTTGCTCGTAATCCAGCCATCGGCTAGAAGTTTAGAAAATCTGCCCGCGTATGAATGAGAAATTATTATAGGCTATATATTGAAAATGTGTTAACACATACAGTACCAGTAGACTTTTTCTATTGGGATTAATGGTGTACATTATATTTAGGGGAAGGATGAACATCCTCTTTATTCTCTACATGTAGCCTACATGCTCATCATTTCTCAAACTTCTGTTTCACTTGTTCATGATGAATAGTCTTATCACTTTATTGCAGAATTACCATGCTGGCAAGAAGGTCGTGTACTGTACTGCTCTGAATTGTGATGGGACATCTAACCAGCATAGGCACCTGCGTGGATTTCTCTTGGATGACCGTATGGTAGTAGTTTTATACCAGGTACAGTATTGTCCATTTTAGTCACCTTTATCTGTGATTTAGATTTGTGTCTGTTCATCCCTGTAGTTAGGCTATTATCAGTCAGGTAGTTGAGGTTTTAAGGGGTAGAACTACGAGGTCATCTGCCCCTATCAGTAGATAGCAAAGCTTCACCCAGATGTTCTCCACGAGGAAGTTTTGTCTCTGGTTTGAAAAATCATGATCATTATGCCTATGGTGACACCGTGAAAGAATTATACATGTAATTGCAAGTTTCCACGGTTAACATAGAGCCAAAAAATTAGGCTTGTGACTGTTAGGAGTGTGATAAGTTATCAGCAGGGCCCGGATAATCGTGTACTTAACTCCCTCCTCCCAAATGCCTTGCTCTTTGGTGGGTTGTAATATCTGGACGTGTAGCGATGGAATTCATAGACTTGCTATTATTACGAAATGTCTCTGGAGCTTTGTCCCTTCAGAGGTAGAAAAGTCATTTATTGTTCACTTAGACCATCCTCCCTTTTCATCACTTTTAACACCTTAGCTTATTGAAAATATATCATTTATGATATGCATACCTTTTGGGGAGTTGTTTCGTAATCTCTTCATACTCAATAACCACTGCTGCACCGCAATAATTATTTCACGGAAAGAATGCAATTTTTCTTCACTTATGAACGCCATCTTTGACAGTCAAGTGACACCCGAAAGTCGACCATGTGACTACTTTACCAACTTGAATAAAGAAATTCACCACAAGCCTTCGCTACTAAGTTAGGCACCGTCTTGTGGAAAATTACTGCTAGTACTACAAGGAAGGGGGTCTGGGGCGTAAGCCCCAGGTTAGGTCTGTTTTTGTATGTAATACATTAATAACATACAATTTATGTCCGCTACTAGGTTAGGTACTGCCTGGTCGAAAATTAATGCTAGTACCACAAGCAAGGGGGTCTGGGGCGCAAGCCCCAGGTTAGGTCTGTTTTTGTATGTAAAACATTATAAATACATAAACACTGTAATTGAGTTCACTTAGTAATTTCATACATCACGTGCGAAATAGTACCAAACGCGTGGGGTTGGCAATATTGACTCAGTGAGAAAGATGGGGGGTTGAGAACTTCGATTTCAACTATATAAGTCCTGTCACTATTTGGGCGGGATGGTGGGTCTATGACAGCGGAGCAGTAAACATCTAATACTCAATCCTCTCCTGATATCCTCCAGACTATTAAATCAGGTAATTTCAGTTTTTAAAAATATTTATACAAAAGATGGTCTAAAGTGAACCGCTACCAAAAAGTCTTAATTGGAACAACTGTGAATGTGGATGCCATTGCTATTGTAAACCGGATACCAATTGCCTGATCAGGTATACTGTACTGCCACTTGTCGCACATCAACTATGCACAGTGACCGTATACATAACTTCTTTTGTGCCTCATTGTGTAGTGGCTAGTACTCTTGGCTGTCACTGCCGAGGCCCGGGTTCGATTCCCAGCTCTGCCAAGAAGTTTAATTCTGGCCTGAGGGTTGCACAAAAACTGAGAAGAGGCAAGTTCCAATCACACCTCAGCCATCCTGGAAGTGTCTTTCTGTGGTTTCCCCACTTCTATTCCAGGCGTATGCTTAATTAAGACCACAGCCGCCTCCTTCTTAATCCTCATCTGAGTTACAACTACACACACTAATTCAGCCTTCACAATAACACCAGTTATCAGACAAATTCCACACACACCTAAGTACACGGGGCCACATGACCACAATGTCGCAAAGCCCCGAAATGAATCAATAACACAATATAATTTCTTTAGGTGGCTTCAACACTGCAGCCTCCTGTGGGTGGGGGTTTAGACTACCCCCATGGTATCCTCTGGCTATCGTACAAGGCGACTAAAAGGAGCAACCTTGGCTATTTTTTGAGGCTTCCTACTTGTCTTATGAATTTTCCCCCTCGAGGGTGGGAGGGATGGAATACACCCACAGGCAGAGTAGGACGGTTGGCACACGTGCTGTGAAAGTATTCTGGAAATATATATAATCTGGTGTAACAATATGTTAATGTTGTAGTAATTTCTAAACATTGCACTTTGTCAGTACATGTGTCTGTACTGTATAGTTTAATGTAAAGTTTGTACATATTTGGTAGCTGAAATCATGTAAGTGCAGTGCTAGGCCATGGGGTCTATCTATCTGGTGACTGGTTTTGGATTTTTTCTGGTCAGGTTTACCATTTTCAACATCCCCCAATGGCCTGGACGGTACCTCGCTTCATTCCAACTGCTTGGTCATATTCATTTATTTCATCCTTTTATCAGCTCCTTGTGATGTTGCCATCTATTACGACATCTGGCTGTACACATTGGCTAGGTGGAGCCGCATCGACTTAAATTAATGCAATATTTTAATGGTGGTATTGTATTGGATGGCGGTTCACTAAAATCTTGTTTCAATTTTTATAGCAATTCATTGTATCTCATCTCCGATCCCTCTGAAAGAATAATAATTAGGTGTAGGTATGCCAGCAGCCAAAGCGCAGCGTTCGGCCATGGGCCCAAGCTCTCTGCTGACTCGGTGGACGTGGGTTCGAACCCCACCGTCGCCATCCTTGAAATGGTTTTCCCTGGTTTCCCATTTTCAACTCTAGGCAAATGCTGGGATGGTACCTCTGACAAGCCACGGCCGCTTCCTTCCACATCCGTGCCCAGTTTCATTAAATCATCTCTCATTCCTGTGCGCAGGTCGCCCACGGGCGTTTTTTTTTTTTTTTTTTTTTTACGAGCAATCATTTTTATTCACTGACAGTAAACATGTACTCGGCCTCTCAGGAGGCCACACGACAAAAAAGATGACCGGGGGTAGATATACGTGCACATGTTTTGAACTTCACCAGTCCTCTTCAACAAAGCAACGTCATCATTGCCTAACTTTAAAACGATAGATTTTAGCATTTAATGTGCACATTACAAAACACACATGTTGTGAGATAATGGGTGAAGTTCAAGTCCAATGAAAATTTATATTTAAAGGGCATAGAGTATTTTCAAGGATATTGACAACTTGTCTGTAGGGCACACTCTTTCCCGGTGGCTTAGTTGGTAGCATGCTGAGCTTCTATGCCCAAGATAGCGGGTTCAAACCCGGCCGAAGCCGTCAGATTTTTTAATAGCGTTAAAAATCCCTCAGTATGGCTTCCTTCGAAGGGGAAGTAAAGCCGGCGGTCCCATGTCATAGATTTATGGCATGTTAAAGAACCTTCCACTAATTACACCTGTGTGAAGCTACATTGGATAGGTTAAGAATGTAAACAACGCTCTTAGGTTTCTACGTTCGTTGCCAAGAGCCGACTGCGGTGGCGTCTAGTAGCTAAGTTCTGAACTAGACCTAGTAGTCGTTGATGGTGGCGTTTGGCGGCAGAAGTAAGAACTATTTGAAAAATTCTAATTTGCAGTCTGTACTTAAATTACAAAACAGATACACACACTAATCCAGCCATCACAATCAACACCGGTTATCAGACAGATTCTACACACACCCAAAGTACACGGGGCTACATGACCGAGTTGCCGCAGCCCCCAAAACTGAGGAACCAACCAGCACTCGTTCTCCTCTCTCTTTTAAATCAATGGGCACAATAATCCTGTGATGCAGATTTTTTTCTGTGTATTTAACAGTAATATGATATGGCTTCATACATTTGGCCTGCAGGGGTCCTTTTAACATGCCCGAAACAGGAGGTTTTAATTGCCATTAAACTGAGGTGGGGGGTATTAAATGTAATTGGTAATTTGTTGCACCATTACGTTCAACCACATCTTCCAAATGTCCCCTCCCTCTTATTTCTTGCAAGAAATGCTGCGTTAACTGGAATTGTGTTGCTTTACAGGCTGAAAATTCCTGTTCACCAAAAATAATCCTCTTTGAGTTTACAGCTTCTTCAGCCTGAGGATTGATCGAAGCTAGCCAAGAGGTTTTCCTGGGTTGGAGTGTACTTGGCTGTGGGTGATCAGTTGTTTTCCACCGTCCTGCAGCATAGCCGATCATCTGAGTGCAGCCCGGCATGGTCTTCTTCAATCCTGTCTCCAGTCGACTAAGCCATTGACGTTCACACATCAGAAGTTATGACTTACATGTGAAAGAATGTACGATGTGTACCGTGATTGAACATAAATTAATAAATCAATTGAAACTGTCTGGAAAATCAGCTTTCTCATTTCCTTGAAGACAATCCTCAACCCTGCCTATATTTTTTCTGTAGATACAGTTGAAAATCATTTAATCATTGAGGCCAAGTTAATTGTAATGAAATGACATTATTGGGTATATACAATTTATTTAGAGAAGGAGGTATAGCAGACTAGAAATCGGCCATAGTGGCGTACTGGGTAGGAATAGGGGTACTGTAATTTTGAGGTTATGGTATCTTAATATTGCAAACTTGCATGAAACTTCATGATTAATTTATTTTTATCATTGAAACTTCAAAAAGACTATTCGCTTGTACTTAAACGTCTTAAAAGGGCGAAGCAACTGCAAAAAGTTGGAAATAAAACAACGACCGTCCTTTTTTTCTTATCATACTAACGTCATAGACCACAACGGACGTATGAAATTCAAGTTTACGGTGTCCGTTGCCTCTTAATATTCAATCTAAGTAATATATTGGCGTTCAAAAATAAAACGCAGTCGCTTTAAAGCAACAATAATGAGGTGTATCCAGATTAATCAAACTCGATTCGATTTCCTCTCATTTCTTAAGTTGGCTAACGTACTCGGCGAAAGCAACCTAGATCCTTCGCTCACTTATATTTCTTGTACAATATACGGCCAGTTATTGCATCTCAGTGGCGTTGGGTGCGCACCATGCAGCGCGTTTTAGTAGCTTTGCGCACCATGTGCGTTTGAGTTGGAGCCCAAACAATGACGCAATCGCTGAATTTAACGGAACGCAGAAATAGCAGAGAGTGCCTACTCTGTTATTATATGCTCCTTGCTCGAAGGTAAGAATAGTCTTACATATTTTTTTCTGAGTGCGTCAATGACGTCAGTGAGCTATCAGCAATAAAAGGAAACTTCAGACATTGGGACATTGAGGTATACGTTATTATTGCCTTATTGGGAATCGACAATACATAATGTATCGTTTATTTGTGATATTTGTGTGTAGATTTACCGGACGTTATGTTCTGTTGTATTTTCGGAAACATTTGGCGTCAAAATCTATGTGTTAGCATATGAATTACCATGTGCTTGCGCTAGGCCTCCCAGATGACAGATGGGCGGTGTTGCCAAACCTTATGACATGGCTAGAGAATTGTAGACGGCGGTGCTATAATACTACTGGATGTCGCATTCCTCGCATTGGCCGCACGGAAAAACTGATTCCGGGTAATCTGTTACATTCGCCTCGAGGGAGGGGAGAAGATCAGTTCTCTCCTTCAGCTGTTTTACAGTATGTAATATGTGAAAGGCGGGCAATATTTTATCGAAAATGGTATTTTCTTGTAAATATATATATTTTATAACAGTTGAGGGCCGATTTCATCAACCTTCGTTAAAATAAGAGTTTAGTGCTTTTCAGTCGGTCAACACGAATGTACCCAAAAGAGATGGGTTATGCCCTAATCCTGAAATAAATTACATGAGATTAATAAAACACTAGGATGACCAGTTTCGATCGTCAAGCGATCATCATCAGATCCAATACACTCAGGCTATAAAATCTATGTTTGAAATACAGGTGAAAATATTTACAATATGTACAATTATTTAGTTGCAGTATTGGTACTGCAACTGTCAGTGTATGCTAAATGCAGTATATATGTTAGGTGAAATGCTAAATGGTGATGGCTATCCGGAGATTGTACTTTAGAGAGATTATATGGCTGTAAACTATGGTTAAACTATAAAATTTTAGGCTAACTACTTATCTGATTGTCTTCCGTACTAAAGCTATTCGCAGTTTCCGTGCTCACTTGAACTCGCTGTGCGGTCGACTGCGGTGGTTATCTTAACGACTGGTTTTTCCCTGCCTTCCCCCCCTGTCCCTACGTGTTGTGGGGAGTGATCGCGATGTGTTTATGTGAGGTGTTGCCAACCTAGATAAGATGTATGTTATTGAATGAGGTGGATCTACAACTATTAAAGACCGTGGATTAGTCCTCGCCACGCGTGGAGCATAACCCATTCGAACTAAGCGTTGACGGTCTTATGAGGACGTCCCGGCACCTTTAATACTGCCTCTAATATGGGCCTTGGTTTATTGCAGAAGAAAAGTACATCGTACACCTGATCCAGATAACATTTACCTATTTAAAAACCCCTAATTTCCCCCCTTTTTTTATCTAGCTTGGCTGTGTCGCTAAATTGTGTTTTGTTTCCGACAGGGTGTGTTTTTTAGTAGCGTGAAGAGGGGTGAGCTCTCCATGAACGTGTGTTCATTTAGATTGTTGGGATTGTTTCAGCCGTGTGCGAACATATGTGTGACGCAGGGCATAGCTTTACCAACATAGAGTCGGACCTTAAAATAATCCATCACGAATCGAAAGGCAGAGCTCTTGACATAAAGGAAGCAATCGAGATACACCTAGCCAAACGAAACAATCCCAACAATCTAAATGAACACACGTTCATGGAGAGCTCACCCCTCTTCACGCTACTAAAAAACACACCCTGTCGGAAACAAAACACAATTTAGCGACACAGCCAAGCTAGATAAAAAAGGGGGGGAAATTAGGGGTTTTTAAATAGGTAAATGTTATCTGGATCAGGTGTACGATGTACTTTTCTTCTGCAATAAACCAAGGCCCATATTAGAGGCAGTATTAAAGGTGCCGGGACGTCCTCATAAGACCGTCAACGCTTAGTTCGAATGGGTTATGCTCCACGCGTGGCGAGGACTAATCCACGGTCTTTAATAGTTGTAGATCCACCTCATTCAATAACATACATCTTATCTAGGTTGGCAACACCTCACATAAACACATCGCGATCACTCCCCACAACACGTAGGGACAGGGGGGGAAGGCAGGGAAAAACCAGTCGTTAAGATAACCACCGCAGTCGACCGCACAGCGAGTTCAAGTGAGCACGGAAACTGCGAATAGCTTTAGTACGGAAGACAATCAGATAAGTAGTTAGCCTAAATTTTATAGTTTAACCATAGTTTACAGCCATATAATCTCTCTAAAGTACAATCTCCGGATAGCCATCACCATTTAGCATTTCACCTAACATATATACTGCATTTAGCATACACTGACAGTTGCAGTACCAATACTGCAACTAAATAATTGTACATATTGTAAATATTTTCACCTGTATTTCAAACATAGATTTTATAGCCTGAGTGTATTGGATCTGATGATGATCGCTTGACGATCGAAACTGGTCATCCTAGTGTTTTATTAATCTCATGTAATTTATTTCAGGATTAGGGCATAACCCATCTCTTTTGGGTACATTCGTGTTGACCGACTGAAAAGCACTAAACTCTTGTTTACTAAGGCAACACTGAAAATATGGCTTCAAACACCACAATCTTCGTTAAAATTTTAACGACACTTTAAGGTAATTTAACGGAAATGTTAGCAAAATGGTGTTCCATCAACCAACATTACTGCTAACAAATCGTTAAACTATCCGTTATTTTAACATCCCATTCTTGCTCAGTTAAGTAGTTTAACATGGTGTTAAAAATGGCTACAAGCAAATACAGCATGCCTTTCGTGCTCAGTTATTGTTGTATCATTTATTTTTGATAACCGTATTTGAATAATGCTACAGAACAAGAATTCTTGCCAAGGTCTAATGACATGTTGCAATTGTCTGAAAATAAGTTTCTGGAGAGATATAGGTTGTCCAAATGTGTTGTGCTTAAATACAGTAAGGACTTTATCTTACAACAGGCCACTTAAATGATATGCCTAGGCCTAACCTACAAATTAGCCTACATGTAATGGAATTTGTTAAATATAGCCTATTCTGACAGCAACATCAATACGTAATGGTCAATAATGTAGTATTATAGTGCACAAAAGGTTATTGTACAATGTATTATCAAATGATGAATAAAACTAGCAGAAACGACAGCCATTCGATTTGCATCCAAAGCTTTCAGTTGATCAGCACAGGTGTTGATTTGTAGTTTTCATTTTCACATAGTTTAGATAAACAGTATCACAATGCAATTTAAATATAAACGCACACACAATGTTTGATCTATAAATAGCCTACAAGTTGTCCATAAAGATTTTTTAAATTTTTAATAGGCACCTGATTATTGGAAAAAGTGAGCTTTACAGATTTGAAGCAGCAATGGGGCAAGTTAAAAAAAAAGACAACCACATGTAGGCCTACGATAAAGCGACCCCTAAAAAGCAATTTTTGTCACATGGGAAGAACAGCTGTCAAATCGACCCTGCTAAAAGTCGCCTAGCTTCAGGGGGAGGCCACTCCGGGCTCCGCGCTTTGGCTTGCCAGAGCATAGGCTGCTGCGTGACGTCATCGGTTGGGTACTGTCGTGGCGACCATGTATAACAAACAGTTCTCAGCTGTCTCTAGCAACAGAAAGGGACGCTTTTGAAGAGAAATATGCATGTGGTAGTCCTCGCATGCCCTTCTGTAGTCAACTAATACCCTATAAAGGGCGTATCACTACAGTCTGTACCATTAAACTTGCTACCCTCCTGTCAGGAGACTGATAAAATAACCCGGTAAATGCATGTGAGATTTTCGAAGTGAAATGCCATGTCCTGTGGTTCGGATTCCACGTAAAAAAGGAGGTCCTGTGGTTCATAATCCCAAGATTCACGTTTACGTGAAACTAATAAACAGAACTCCAAAATGGTAATGTTGAAAATTAATCAGTGAGGTAAACAACAGTGAACTAAGTGCTAAACGGTTATCGGAGTCCCAAGTCAGACTACTGTGTGACCACCACGTAGTGTAGCGGTTAGTATTCGTGGCTGTCCGGGTACACTCAGCCTCGTGAGGCAAATCTGAGAAGATGTGGGTTCGATTCCCACCTCAGCCAGCCTGGACGTGGTTTTCCATGGGTTGCCACTGCCGGGTTGGTTCCTAACTTGGGCCACGGCTGCCTTCTTCTCAATCCTCATCTGATTTACAACTACACAAAGACACCACAATAACACAGGTTACCAGACAAATTTAACACACACCCAAGTGCACGGGGCTAAATGGCCACGATGTCCAAACTCCTCAAATGAATATTTTGGGCTGCACCCAACTGATTTACTACTTCTTGAAAAGTACTGTAGTTTTAAATAAGGAATATAATAAAATGCTAAATAATCAATAAGCTAATTGCATTGGACACTTAAATTCTTTGGCATTGTATCGTGCAAATAACTTGAAACGTGAGAGTATTCTGGACTCTCATAATATGCATAGATCATACAAATGCACATCTTTTAAATAGGTTAAATATCGTAGTTCTCAGTTCTTAACCTTTTCTAGGATCAAGCACACCCTCGCAGGAAGTTGTGGTACAGTTACAAAAGTACTCTCACGCTTACGAAACTATAGGGTCTTTCTTATCGGTGTAGTAATATATAGGCTGGCTGCGTGGCTCAGCGGTAACGTTCTCGCCTGCTATGCCCAAGGTTGCTGGATCGAATCCTGGTGCAGTCGGCTGGCATTTGAGGGTAAGCAAATGCGAGGGAGCCGTGTTAACAAATTTACTGGCACGATAATGATCCCCTTAGAGGCAAAATTCCGGCACCCTGGCGTCTCTAAAAGCAGCAGTTAAAAGGGACGTTCAACCAATAACATTAATTATATTATCTAGCAATATAGCAGCTGCATTAATGTAATCTCTCGGCTGTTAGTCACCCGGCTACGTGCGCATTTTGCCGGTCCCCGCTTTATTGCTAGACCGATAAAAATGTCTTTGTAATATTGTGAGCATCTGAGTTATAGTCTACTTATCTTGGTATTGAGTCATCTAACGTGCTCGGCAGAAGCTGAAAATTAAAACTTGCTACCAGTTGCATCGGTAATACTTCTCCAGTGAAGATGACGTTTCGCTAGATGCACTTAAGTACTTTGCCGGTTATGTGGCATTCAAGAGTAGGTTCATTGATGAGAGTTTAAGTGTGAAGGGGGGAAAATTTGTGTGTAACAGATGAGAGCAGGGATGATTGGATACCCATCATTTCAAAGGGGACTTACTCGTCCAACACATGAGTGGCTCCATAAAATGATTGAATTTGAAGTTTTGTTCGGTTCTTTTCATGGACGAACTATATCAAAAAGAAAAATGTAATGACCTACCTGACCACCTTAATAAAATCAAAATCTCCGGAAGTGTATGAGAAGATAATTCGTTTATACGTGAGGACAAGGACTTTTATCAGAATCCGTCACCTGAATAGGCATATCAAGATCAAATTACTGGAGAAATATGCAGCAATAAAGAACAAACTCTGGGTCGCTTCGTCATCTAAAACTCAAGTCGCATAAAAGGTAAGTGTTTATAAACTGATCATTTTCATACCAATGTTACATTAATAATGTATGTTGTTGGGACTGGGACATCTTGATCATCAGCTCCGTGTACTTGTCTTCAATTTGTAATCTGTGCTTTTAAGGTGACTGTTGTAATGTGTGTGTGTGACCGTAATTATTAGGGACGGAAATGGGGTAAGTGCTCCGGAACTTGAAACAAGGTACGCTACTATCTCGGCATTTGCCTGGAGAGAGTGTGGAAAGCCGCTGTCAGCGCCGGGATTTGAACCTCTGAACTCCTGACTTACTACAGCTTCCCATCGCGGTCGTAGTGAGCAATATAACGCGCTTGGCTACACCGCAGGATCGCTAAAGCATGATTATGTAGCCTATCGCTATTGCTTAATTTTGTATTTCCATCCTTTGCACGTCTTTTATTGTGTTTTGTGAGACTTCTTTTATAAGCTCAGCTGATACTTAGGTGCGGTAGCGTAGTTAATCTAAAATATTTTTTGTGTGTGTTTATGAAGTATATTTCGCATTATAAACCACTGCAATATATTGTTTATACCTTTCTCTTTATAATGCGCATATTGCCATTATTGTGATTGAATACCACGAGCGGAAAAGAGAAGCGAAATATGACTGTGTTTCCCGTAAGAATGCATTGTAAATATCAGCTGGCATGCGCCTGCTACATCCGAGCTGCGTCACGGCTTATCAGCCAATGGGAGCGAGAGGCACCGGAGTGTCCTACCTTATAGTCTACATACCTTGGCCTAGCTTGTAATGCAGGGTAGAATGTAGGGTACTGGTTATATTAAGAAATTCATTACCGGTAGTATTTATTAATAAATAATTCTCCTTTGTAAAATGGCAGCCGCATACGATCATATACAGTACTTTGAAATCGGCTTTGCGACGCGAAGTAGGCCTAATTTACTCCATTCCGTCTGAAAACCTTTTTTTTTTTGTGTGTGTGTGTGTGTGTGTGTGTGTGTGTGTGTGTGTGGAAGTAAAGCATTGATATGACAATTGCTGAATTTGAAGAGCACAGTGGAACTGAGCAATTAAATTACTCATCTCTTTGCCTCAATTATCATAAAAATAACTGAAAATACGAGAAAAGAGCACACCCATCTACTCAAATCACATGTTATAGCAAGGATCATGTAAGTGTTATAGCATTTGTTTGTTTATGTTTCCATCGCCCTTACGCTAGTTCCAGATAACGGCAGCACCGTCGTTTGAGTACGCGAATAGCAAACATACTATGAACACAAATTAACATTGAATGCCAATAGCATAAAAGATACTTGGAAAGTAATCAATGAAATGATCTACAACCGCACAACTGAAAACAAAGATGGTCCCAGTGAGATAATAATTGACGGTAAATCTTTCACAGGAAAAGAAAATATTTGCAATGCTCTAAACACTCACTTTATAAACATAGCACCCAAATTAGCCATAAACATCCCCCCAGGGAAGAACGTTAATGAAATTAATGTCAACATAGATTCCATATTTATGACCCCGACTAATGAGATGGAAATTCGCAATATTATATTAAGCCTTAAAATGAAAAGTAGTTAGAGACTGGTCTGGTGCCTGATGATCTAAAAATAGCACGAGTCATACCAGTCTATAAAGGAGGTGACAAAAGCAATCCGGACAATTACAGGCCCATTTCCATCCTCCCACCCATATCCAAGGTACTCGAAACAGTAGTAAAAACAGAATTGTTAATTTCTTAAATAAAAATGATTACTTCTACAAAGGGCAATATGGATTCCGAGAAAACTCAAGCACAGAAATAGCCACAATTGATATTATCTCTAACTTGCAGGATGTCTTAGACAATAAGATGACAGCGAGTGGCCTTTTCATAGACCTGAGAAAGGCGTTTGATACTGTTGACCATGAAATTCTCTTAGGGAAACTTGATAAAGCAGGTATCCGAGGAGTAGCTTGGACATGGTTTAAAAATTACCTATCTAATCGTAAGCAGTATATTGAAATAAATGGCTACAGAAGTGAGGAAGTTAATATTACCCACGGTGTGCCCCAAGGATCAATACTGGGTCCTTCCCTCTTCTTAGTATATATTAATGACATAGCAACACTCCGTTTTCGTGGTAATATAACGTTGTTTGCAGATGACTTAAGCATCTTTTACAATGCGTACACCACCAACACGCTGATTACACACATGCAGGAGGACATGAATACCATACTTGGCTGGACCCAGTCAAATAAATTAACAATAAATGAAGATAAAACAAATTATTTAATAATATCAAAGCGTAGAACAAAGTTAGACATCACTCAGAATATAATGCTGAATGGAAAAGCAGTTAAAAGGGTCTCATCTGTCAAATACCTAGGCTTAATAATAGATGATAATCTCTCCTGACAAAAGCACATTGATGCATTAGTAAAAAAAAATATCACCTGCCGCTGGGATGATAAAAAAATTGAGCTACTATTGAACCCATGTGCCATAGGGTCCATGGAGGTCGAATCCATGTATTTGGGGAAGAAATGAAAGAAACGGACAGTTTCTAATGTAACTTAAAGAAAGAACCACCTAGGATGCTAGCCTAAGGTTGTGCAACCAACGAGGACCAGGTGCTCGAGAGGATGAGATCACCCCTCTTGACATTCAGAAGGGAGCGAGTCATGAGTATTAATAACCGAGTGGAAAGTTCCCAAGATTAAACAAGGAAGCCTGACTCGGAAATCGACCTTACGTTGCTGGAAAATGACAACACCGCTTATGCGCCAGAAGAGGAATAATTAAATTTAACCCGTTTACGAGTATAATAATGAGTAAACAAGTACCGTACGGTGAATCATTTCGAATGAGAGATTTTTTAGTATAGAGAAACCATTTAATAATTGCACAGGAGAAAACTGCAAACGCAAGTGTACGTCATCGGGGAAGTACCAAGGCTGGTGTAGAGGGGAGAGTACAAAAGAAATGCAACACCCACACAATTGAGGACGAGAAATTAATTAAGATCTCCGAATTGCACGATCGATTCTTAGGCGTAATGAGATTATTTGACATTGAGAAGACGAGCTTTCGGAAGATATAATTTTTATAATTGTGCAACCATTATTTTAGAAGTTGGCTACAGAAAGGGCTAGAGTCTTATTTTTTTGTAGTGAAATAGTATAAAGCTTCTGGCTTCACCAAGCCAATCATGCAGTTCCGAACAGCCCGAGGGGGTGTTACTACGCATCAGTACAAGCAGGTCCAAATAGCCCAGGGGGGCGTTGCTACGCATCAGTATTCAGACAGCCGTGTGGGGCGTAACTCTGCGTCACATCGAAGACAGTTACCAGTACTCCTTGAAGGGAGAAACGCTGTGTTACACCGCAGAAGTAATATTCGATAGCCATAGGCGTCGCAGTATTAACAACTTGCTTGCCTCCATAAGGAGTGGTAAAGAAGAAATTTAAAGTATCGCCGTGTTGAAAGAGTAGGAAAATCCTAGTTACAGGATTTAGGCCCGACTGTATACAAGTTATAGTGAAAAGTTCGTAAGATATAGTCAGAGCAGGCTGCGAACGTCGGACTTAAGGCGATAGGTCATTCAATAGACGAACGAATATATCATAACGTACGGAAGTACCGTACCAGAAAGATAAACTGTTATCTAAATTAAGGAACCCAAAAAGGGAAGAACAGAGTAAGGTTCGGAACGTATCAAATAAAGAAGCACGGAGACTATAAACATTATCTCCAGAAAGCAGGCGAACTATTCTAAAAGTACTAGACTCGAGAAGTACTAGTTGCTATAAACTAAATCCATAGATCGTCGATAGGTTATTGAGGAGACCTCGATCCGAATAGACTTTCGCTAGGATCGATAAACCAGATCTACAAAGAAGCCGTTCAAGCTAGATAAATAGCCGGTCATCCAGAATAGGAGTAGAAGAATTAGGATTCCAGGGAACAGTAGATGTTTCGAGACTTTCGTATTCTGCAGGATAGGAAGCCGACATTGAATAAATTTCACCCTTGGAAACGGGAAATTAAGAGGTCACGTGTGATAGGCTAAGAAATACGGCCTAGTGATCAAGAATTGTGAAGTGTAAATTTATCAAGATTGTGTGTTAAATTAATATTTTTTAGTGTTTATTGTGTGTTCTAAAGGGACACACCAGTGTATAAAAATGTCGTCAATGTTAAGTGTCTTAAATATGTGTCAAGAAGTGTTTGTACATAAGATGAATTTCCATAATATGGAGTAAAATTTGAAAGTGGGCCAGAATGAAACACCGCACCAGAATAAAGGTCATGGGACGACCTTAAAACACATGTGAGTAATGAATTTCATCCTATTTTGGTGTCAGGGAATGGCTGTGTACAAATCCACCGGAGTTTTTGAGTAAAAGGGATGTGTTTCTAATAAATAAATACTGAATAAGCAAGAACGCGGTCTGAACAAAAATAGAAAATTTGAGAAATTATAAATAATTATGTAAAGAATAAATCCCGTAGAGGAAATATGTGAATAAAATGTTAATGTATTTAACGAATGTCATAAGAGCAAGCGAAATATCAGTAATTATCACGAAAGATATTTAAATAAAGTAAAGTTGAGATATGAAAGAAATAGCTTTTGAGCTTGTGTAAAGAATAAAGATAATAATAATAACTAAGTATGAAAATAAAATAAAGATCAAATAAATTGATGTGAACATAAGAGCGTTAAAGCCTTAACATATGTGTAAGACATGATGTTCAAGGGAATATTTTAAAAGGGAGCGATTTATCGGCAACGAAAAAGATTAATATAAGAAATAAAATAATGTGAATTGTTACTAATGAGATTTATCAGTTCTTGGGAAGACATTTCGGCTTAAAATAATGTATAGCGCAAAAGAGCGCAAATAATATTAAAATGTCACGCTAGGAACGCGTAGAGGTTAAAATACTTGGTAAATTACTTATGGAGGGTAGTTGATTGTAGTGAATTGATAATTGTATAAGTCCTCTATTTGTGACAAGGGTCACGAGGCCATGTGTGTATTATTTAAAAGGGAGCTAATGTATGGTATTATTGAGCGTATGTCATGTAGGCCACGGCCGACTTTAAATCGCGTCTTGTATAAGTCCTCTATAAGGGAATGGTTCCCGAGGCATGTGAAGAGATTCGAACTCAGAATCCTCTTATGGTAAAAGCCCCTTAATTCTTCGTCGTCGGATGTGTCTTAATCTTCCCAATCAATGAGGACCCTCTCATAATTAATAAATGCCAAGGTTACGAAAGTGGTCTATGAACCAAAGAATATTTGTTTGAATGGATACGGTACAGTAAAAGCCCGGTCTCTCCCCAGGACTGAGTATAATGTGAAGGTTTGTTTTGAAAGCCTTGAAAAGGAGCTGCTAACGTGGGTTAGACAGAGAGTCGCCCAGTCACCCTCCTTGTCATAAATCGCGCCCGAGTATAATGGCCTGGCTCCCTTAGAGCGAGGGTGGGCAGAAACCGTCTCGTAAGATGTTGTAAAGACACCGTGAGTGTTTAAAGTTATTAACGACCCGGGCGTTGAACCGAGGTCCTTGTAGATTGATATTTCCGCTTGCCTGTTCAGATCGTAGTTTCTTATGTGATAATGGTCTTATAAGACGTAAGAGATAAATAACAATCCCTATTATAATGTTGGATGGAAGTAGGATTCCACGAGTTAATTGAAGGCAACTAGGTTTCGGGAGTAACTATAGTTTTTTGACTGTGTCAAGTATCTTCATACTCTGGAGTACACATGAAATTTCCTGATTACCTTAATATATTTGTGAAAATAAAGAGAGATGATAACAGCTGAATGTGTGAACATGCCCAAAATATTGAGTTAGATAATTAACATAAAATTTTAAATGTAATTATACATTTGTTTTGAGGATTAAGAAAATATAAAAAGTAGACTTTGAGGTGTATAAAGAGTGACACCATTATTATGTAAAGCATGGAGCCAAACGAGCTCGGAGTTATATAAAACTTACAGTTGATGCTTTATGGAAGTAAAACTAAGTAGGAATTGTTGGTTTATGTGGAAACCATATGTTTTAATACAATATTTGTTTAATTATATTTGTGATTCCTTGTTCATTTGGAGCAAGTAGATGATTATGGGTCAGTAATTAAATTGTTAAAGTGTTTGTAGCGCCATTAATTTTATTAATTAAATGTGTTGAAAATAGGAGTTGATTTTGTTGTTATTTTTGCAAGTGTATCCTCTAATTAATCCAAAATATGTGAGTCACAGAGTGGGGGAACTTACCGCTGCCCCGAAAATTCCGAATTGAGCTACGCTGGTATACTGTGATTGGCATATTTCTCGCTAAAAGGGCACATGGGGGGCATATAAGTAATGTGCTGGATTAATAACTAGAGGAACACTTAAGACGGTCATTTCAAGTAAAGTAAAGTAATGATAGGTGTAGCTACAACATAAAATATTAACTGACCGCATGGGTCCCTGGAAACTCATACCGAGCAGCCCTGAATTATTATATTAACAACCCCCCTAGCAAACATTAAACATGGCGCCCAACGTGGGGATGAGTTTTCCTAGGGAAAACCCGAGTTTTTCTCGAAAAATCAAAATTTTCATTTTTTGAAAAAAAAAAATGGTTTTTCGAAATTTTGAATTTTAAATACTTCCATAAAGGTTTATGAAATTGAATAAAGTTATCAAAAGGGTACGTCGTAGTAAATACCCGTACCAAAGTAAAATTTTAAAGAAATTGGGACACAATGATTCAGAATATCATCTCTCAAGCATGTACTGGTGTGGTGGCATTAATGGCCCACTGTATTCTCATAAGATGGCATTGAGTGAAGAAGTGCAACGGCTCTTGGAGGCCATAAACAATAAGTTGGATAGCCAACAGACTGAAAATAAACAATAAGTTGGACAGCCAACAGGAGGAAAATAACCAAAAGTTAGGATCCATGAATCAAACTTTAGAGTCACTAAAAACTGATAGTGCTAATATGGGAACTAAATTAGTAGATATCGAAGCTAAAAGTGATACCATGGGAACTAAATTAGTAGATATCGAAGCTAAAAGTGATACCATGGGGACTAAATTAGAAGCTATCGAAGCCGACTGTATAAACATGAATAAGGAACTGAAGGCTGAGATAGAAAAGATGAAAACAGAAAGTGGGAAAACCATTAAAGAACAGTTGGAAGTGATAAAAAAGGAGACGTTAGAGTCTCTGAAAGCCAACAGTAAAGAAAACAATGGAGTACTGCAGGCTGAAATAGAAAAGACAATGGATACTAAATTTAAAATTCTTGATGAGGGGTTGGAGACTAAGTTAAATGAGTCAAAAAGGGAATGCATGGAAAATTTTGGAAATTTGAATAACAGTTTGAGTTCCATGGAAACTAAATTAAATAACCTGGAAAAAATGTGCAAAACGAATGTAGACGAGTGTAAAAAGGAACTTGTAAACCAGATCCAAGGTGTGCAGGAAAGGTTAGAACATCAGATAAAATCGAACAGCGATATTTGTGAAAGGTCCCGGGATGAAATAAAACAAAGCGTGAATGAGCTAGGAACCCGATTTGGAAAGGTTGAGGAGAAAGTAGGAAACCTCGAGGGAAAGGTTGATAAAATTCAGGCTAAAGTGGATGATATGGAAAGTCAGAATCACAAAGATATACAAGGCATGAAAAAGCAGATTGATCATTTTACCGGGCAGGTAGATGAGAACCTGAAGAAGTACGAAGCGGAAATAAATAAAAATTTAAGTGAATACGGAGAGCATCTTCAGATAGAAAGAAAACGACGAAATGAAGAAAATGAAGAAAAGACCCAGAAGATAGATGGAATAAGCAAGGGTATTAATGAGGTCCAGGAAACTATTGGAAAGTTAGAAGGGCGAGTAGGAAAAACTAGAAATGAAGTAAAACTGATTAAAGAAGAATTATCGGAAGCGTCTAAGAAAACTGAGGAAAAGCTGGAAGGAATTAAGGGAGAGGTGGAGAAGAAGATAAAGGAAATACGAAAAGACTTAGATACCATAGGTGATGTTAAGCCAGAAATTATCAATCAACATGCCATGATCTTTAAGAAAGAGGTAGAAGACCAACTAAATGAGTTCAGGGATAGTTACAGGGATGAGAAATTCCAATCCAAAAAGGCAGAGGAAGAGAGTAAAAGGAATCAAGAAAGAATTCAGAATGAATTAAGATCCCGATTGGAGAGGACTGAACATAAGAATAGTCAAATGGAAATCCAACTCATGGCTAATGAAGAAAGTGCCCGAAGGGAAAGGAAGTTAGAATTTGAAAATCAGGAGGAGTTTCCAAAGACGGGATGGGTAGATTCCCGTAAACAAGGCACAGATACGGAGAGGGACTTAGGAGGGGAGAGCCCTTATAAGAACCCAGGATATCCGATGGCGATGTCAACCCCGTACATGAATCAGACAAATGGCCAGATAATAAACATTATTAAATCAAATGAGGATAGACCAGTAAAGTTTACGGGTAATAACATGTCTATTACTCCAAAATACTGGCTAAAGGAAGTTGCAGAGTATTTAAACGAAATGAAGGTTCCTCAGGATCGGAGACTGAGAGCTATTGAAAAACTGTTAGCAGGTGATTGTCTCACCTGGTTCAGAAGCTTCAGGTACACCTTTGATACGGTGGAAGGCTTTAGGGAAGCATTTTTAAAACGATATTGGGCAGCAGACGTCCAAGAGAATTTAAGGCTAGATCTGTACTCTAGGAAGTACAGCACAAATGCACCTACTAAATACTCGGAATTTTTCACCGCTCAGCTGTGTAAATTCCGCGAACTGGATATTGCTCCGGCAGAAAACGACCTGTGTGCCGCCATCGCAAGACAACTTCCGTATGAGATTCAGAGGCTGTTAATCTCATCCAAAGCCAGAAGTGCTGTGGAAGTGGAGAGTGTATTACGTCAGTTAGATATGACGACTTCGCACGTAACTCCTCGGCATCAAAGACAGACTGAGCAAGTACATATGGCCAGCAGTCAGGAAACCTGCGAAAAACCAGTGACCAGAAATCAGTCCACCAGTACGGATACCCAAGGACTAGGTCGAGAGTATGGGCACCAGGAGCCTAGAAGGATACAGCCATATTACAGAGGAGGATATCGAGGAAGAAATCCTAGAAATACGGGTTATAGGCAACAAGAGAGCCGACCCTATAACAATAACCATCAAAGGCAAGAAAACAGAAAGAAATGGGAGAATTATCCCAGAAGGAATGTAAGGCCAGAGGATAGGGATGATGAATATCGGGCCGAAATAGAAGAAAGATATCAGGAAAGTCTTCGTTATATGAACGAACGACCAGATGAACCTGATAGGCAAAAAGTCCGTTGGAGTGAGGCAATTAAGAACCGGAAATCACCCGACCGACTAGACGGAGCTCAAAGCTTGGAACTACAAGCTCAGTTAAAGAATGAGGGAAAAGGGAGCCCTCAGGATAAAAAAAAACTCCAAATTTAAATTGTCAAAAGTGGAAACATACCAGGAGCTGGGAGGAGGTAGAAATTGTGAATTGGATAGCCAGACCAGATGAGCTAATTAACGAGGATGTGGAAGGAATCCCACCTGTTAAAAGAGAACTACCTATAATTATGCTTGGGATAGAAGGATTACTGGTCAGAGCATTAATTGATACCGGATCCACAATAAGTTTAATTACACAAACCCTTCTAAATGAACTGGAAACAAGGGGCCGAGTATTAAAGATTCCCACATCAAGTGTAAAGATTAAGGGGATTATCCCTGAAAAATCTTTAACATGTAAATTTCAGGTATACATTGATCTGATCATGGGTAACGCTGAAATTTCGCAGTGCTTTTTGCTGGTAAATCAATTACCGTATAATGTCATATTAGGTATTGATTTTATCCGTGAGAACAAGGTCATCATAGACCTAGCGCAAAACTGCATTAGAGTCCAAAGAGAGGATGTGGATGAGCAAAACATTAACCTACAGGAACAGGATGCGAAAATAGGAGAACAGGTATGGCATATGGAAGAAGTGATTGAGGAAGGTTATAAGGACATAGAAAAGATTTTTGAAGTCCTCAACATAGAACTCGAAGATAATTTGGAAACTGAGTTCGAGACCAACCTGTCAGGAAAAGTGGAGGAAGCTAAAGTCAGCCTCGAAAATAAGGAACAGTTAAAGAAATTATTATTGAATTATAGGGACGTATTTGATTCCAAGCCAGGGAAGATTGAAAATTTTAAATACGCGTTCCAAGTCAATGATTGGGCACCGTTTAAACAAAAACCATACCCGGTTGCGGAAAAACATTACCCACAAACTAAGAAAACACTGCAGGAGATGATGAATGCAGGTGTTATAGAAAAGATGGCGACACCATATGTTAGTCCATTAGTGATTGTGAGTAAACCGGATGGCTCAGTAAGGGTGTGTCTAGATGCCAGAAATTTAAATGCAAAAATCATACCAGAAAATGATTCGGCACCACCCATAAAAGAAATACTGAGAAAGTTCAAAGGCAAGAAGATTTTCACAAATATTGACATGACTTCTTCGTATCATCATCTCGAACTGGAAGAGAAAACCAGCTTGTTGACTGGATTTCAGTTCGACCAACAAACATATTATTTTAGAAGATGTCCGTTTGGATTGAAGACCGCAGGATCTGCATTAATAAGAGCGCTTGATCGAAACCTGTCAGAGGAAGTGAAAGATTGCACTATCCGATACGTGGATGACATTTTGCTTACCTCGGAGAACATTGAGGAACATTTAGAAAATTTGAAGAAATTATTGGAAGACTTAAAGAGGGCAAATTTTAAAATAAATTTAAAGAAGTCGAATTTTTGTCAAAGGCAAGTGACATTTTTAGGGCATGTGATTGACAAGGATGGTGTTAAACCAAATCCATGCAAATTGGAATCGATAAGGGATTTTCCAAGGCCTTTGAAGGTAAAGAACGTTCGCCAGTTTTTGGGATTGATTGGGTTCTTCTCAGGACATTGTCCATCATACACCAAAACTGTTGCACCACTACAGAACCTTCTGAAGAAGGGGGCAAGTGGAAATGGACGGAGGAAGCAGAAAAAGCATTCGTGGAGGCCAAGGAGATGCTTTTAAATTACGTGAAGCTAGGATATCCTGATTTTAATCAGAGATTTATCATTCAAACAGACGCATCCCAGATTGGAATAGGGGCAATGCTATATCAGGAAAACCCGGAAAACCCTGATAAGAAAAACTATCTAGCTTTCACCAGGAGGAGACTGAAACCACACGAGAAAAATTATACGATCAGCGAAATCGAGCTGTTAGCGATATTGCACGCGTTGCAATATTGGCGGAAGATCGTATATGGGTTTCAGGTCATTCTAAGAACGGATCATAAAGCCTTAACCTTTTTGATGAAGACTGATTTATCCAGTCAAAGGTTGATGCGTTGGGCTTTATACATTCAACAATTTGATGTCAAGATAGAGTACTGCCCAGGAAAAGAAAACATAGTTCCAGACTACTTAAGTAGACAGCCAGAGTCCATAGAAGAGGAAGTAATGGCTATAGATCTGGAAGACAGGGATCAGCGTACTCTTAATGAGTTAAGAAGCATTAGTCAAAGACAACGGGAGGATCCATGGATGAACATGCTCATATCTTTCCTTGAGGGAAGCTTGATAAGGGGAACACCAGCGTACACGGAAGCTAATAAGATAGCTCAAGACTACACGTTTTATAATGGATTGTTATATAAGTTTGTGGACTCTGACCATACAAAATTAAGGATTGTTGTACCTGCAATTTTGCAGAGGAAAATAGTATGGTTAGCCCATAGACCGTTCGGACATATGGGAGTCGACAAAACAGTCTCGATGCTGAAAGAAGCATTTGTATGGCCGAGACTGAGAGAAACTGTAAGGGACACGCTAAAGACATGTGATCTATGTCAAAGGATCAAACCTAATGCCTTTTTGATGAGACAGAAGCCTATAACATTGTTGCCCGAAAGGCCCGGCCAAATCATATCTATTGATAATTTTGGACCTTTGCCAAAGGCAAGAAGAGGAAATCGACACATAATGGTGGCTATGGATGTCTTCACTAAAATGGTTGTCCTTGCTCCCATACAGAAGACTAGTACCAAACAGGTGTTAAAACGACTAAAAGAAAAAGTGATACCGATTCTGGGGAAACCTGAGAATTTGTTGTCGGATCACGGTAGTTGTTTCACCAGTGTAGAGTTCAGACGAGAATTAGAAAGACTTGGAATACGTCAGATTTTGTCAAGTATTCGCCATCCTGAGGCAAATCCTGTAGAAAGAGTGATGAGGGAGACGGCCAAGTACTGTAGAATATACTGTGGTGAAGAAAATTGGAAGTGGATAGATATCTTGGATATTATCGAATTTTGTATAAATAATACAATCCATGAATCCACAGGAGAGATACCCATAACGTTACACCGGAATGAGCAACCAGAAAGACCTTGGAGTCTGGTAATTCCTAGACCAGCAGACGCTCAGCCTGGAAGAGATGTACGCATTCGAAGAGCCTTTGAGCATCTAAAAGCTCAAGCCGACAGGAGGCAGAGAAGAAATAGGCATAAGAGGTATCATCGACCATTATTAGCAGGAGAAATGGTGTTAGTAAAAAGACCAGCCATTTCGGATCCAGGGAACCGTGTGTACAAGAAGTTCCAGAAAATGTACCACGGACCGTATCAAATAATCAGAGATTTGAGGAATAACGCATATAGAATTCGGCACTGTGAAACGGATCACGAAGTGACCATGAATTCAGCAAATTTGAAATTATATTACCCTCCCGAAGATTTCGATGAAGCAAATGAACAAGCCCTGGTTATGGAAACATTTAGAGATGAATCCGCTTTTGACATAAACAAGAATAAGGAAGAAATAGAAAATAGAGCTCAAGCATTCGAGTGCGAATGCGAATTGGAGAAATTGTATTGGGAAATTAAAGAAATAATTGAGTTTATTGAAGAAGAAAATTCGAATTTAAGAAAGGAAAATGATGAAATAAGGAAACGGGTAGGGATAGACCACACCCGTAAGGAAGAATGAGGGTCTGGGGACTTAAAGTCCAGACAAGTAAAGAAGAAAGAAAGGGTAGGGACAGAGCGTACCCGACCTACACAATTACCGGATACGACTTTAAAGAAGTAAAAACAACAGTAGATACGGACAACGTTATGATGGCTTCGACGAATAAAGACAGATAAGATTAATTGAAATAAATTTCCTCAAAAATTTTTCGAAAATTTATTTACCTAAGGAGTGGAGAGATGAACCCATGTGCCATAGGGTCCATGGAGGTCGAATCCATGTATTTGGAGAAGAAATGAAAGAAACGGACAGTTTCTAATGTAACTTAAAGAAAGATCCAGCTAGGATGCTAGCCTAAGGTTGTGCAACCAACGAGGACCAGGCGTTCGAGAGGATGAGATCACCCCTCTTGACATTCAGAAGGGAGCGAGTCATGAGTATTAATAACCGAGTGGAAAGTTCCCAAGATTAAACAAGGAAGCCTGACTCGGAAATCGACCTTACGTTGCTGGAAAATGACAACACCGCTTATGCGCCAGAAGAGGAATAATTAAATTTAACCCGTTTACGAGTATAATAATGAGTAAACAAGTACCGTACGGTGAATCATTTCGAATGAGAGATTTTTTAGTAAAGAGAAACCATTTAATAATTACAAGTACCGTACGGTGAATCATTTCGAATGAGAGATTTTTTAGTAAAGAGAAACCATTTAATAATTGCACAGGAGAAAACTGCAAACGCAAGTGTACGTCATCGGGGAAGTACCAAGGCTGGTGTAGAGGGGAGAGTACAAAAGAAATGCAACACCCACACAATTGAGGACGAGAAATTAATTAAGATCTCCGAATTGCACGATCGATTCTTAGGCGTAATGAGATTATTTGACATTGAGAAGACGAGCATTCGGAAGGTATAATTTTTATAATTGTGCAACCATTATTTTAGAAGTTGGCTACAGAAAGGGCTAGAGTCTTATTTTTTTTTGTAGTGAAATAGTATAAAGCTTCTGGCTTCACCAAGCCAATCATGCAGTTCCGAACAGCCCGAGGGGGTGTTACTACGCATCAGTACAAGCAGGTCCAAATAGCCCAGGGGGGCGTTGCTACGCATCAGTATTCAGACAGCCGTGTGGGGCGTAACTCTGCGTCACATCGAAGACAGTTACCAGTACTCCTTGAAGGGAGAAACGCTGTGTTACACCGCAGAAGTAATATTCGATAGCCATAGGCGTCGCAGTATTAACAACTTGCTTGCCTCCATAAGGAGTGGTAAAGAAGAAATTTAAAGTATCGCCGTGTTGAAAGAGTAGGAAAATCCTAGTTACAGGATTTAGGCCCGACTGTATACAAGTTATAGTGAAAAGTTCGTAAGATATAGTCAGAGCAGGCTGCGAACGTCGGACTTAAGGCGATAGGTCGTTCAATAGACGAACGAATATATCATAACGTACGGAAGTACCGTACCAGAAAGATAAACTGTTATCTAAATTAAGGAACCCAAAAAGGGAAGAACAGAGTAAGGTTCGGAACGTATCAAATAAAGAAGCACGGAGACTATAAACATTATCTCCAGAAAGCAGGCGAACTATTCTAAAAGTACTAGACTCGAGAAGTACCCATAGATCGTCGATAGGTTATTGAGGAGACCTCGATCCGAATAGACTTTCGCTAGGATCGATAAACCAGATCTACAAAGAAGCCGTTCAAGCTAGATAAATAGCCGGTCATCCAGAATAGGAGTAGAAGAATTAGGATTCCAGGGAACAGTAGATGTTTCGAGACTTTCGTATTCTGCAGGATAGGAAGCCGACATTGAATAAATTTCACCCTTGGAAACGGGAAATTAAGAGGTCACGTGTGATAGGCTAAGAAATACGGCCTAGTGATCAAGAATTGTGAAGTGTAAATTTATCAAGATTGTGTGTTAAATTAATATTTTTTAGTGTTTATTGTGTGTTCTAAAGGGACACACCAGTGTATAAAAATGTCGTCAATGTTAAGTGTCTTAAATATGTGTCAAGAAGTGTTTGTACATAAGATGAATTTCCATAATATGGAGTAAAATTTGAAAGTGGGCCAGAATGAAACACCGCACCAGAATAAAGGTCATGGGACGACCTTAAAACACATGTGAGTAATGAATTTCATCCTATTTTGGTGTCAGGGAATGGCTGTGTACAAATCCACCGGAGTTTTTGAGTAAAAGGGATGTGTTTCTAATAAATAAATACTGAATAAGCAAGAACGCGGTCTGAACAAAAATAGAAAATTTGAGAAATTATAAATAATTATGTAAAGAATAAATCCCGTAGAGGAAATATGTGAATAAAATGTTAATGTATTTAACGAATGTCATAAGAGCAAGCGAAATATCAGTAATTATCACGAAAGATATTTAAATAAAGTAAAGTTGAGATATGAAAGAAATAGCTTTTGAGCTTGTGTAAAGAATAAAGATAATAATAATAACTAAGTATGAAAATAAAATAAAGATCAAATAAATTGATGTGAACATAAGAGCGTTAAAGCCTTAACATATGTGTAAGACATGATGTTCAAGGGAATATTTTAAAAGGGAGCGATTTATCGGCAACGAAAAAGATTAATATAAGAAATAAAATAATGTGAATTGTTACTAATGAGATTTATCAGTTCTTGGGAAGACATTTCGGCTTAAAATAATGTATAGCGCAAAAGAGCGCAAATAATATTAAAATGTCACGCTAGGAACGCGTAGAGGTTAAAATACTTGGTAAATTACTTATGGAGGGTAGTTGATTGTAGTGAATTGATAATTGTATAAGTCCTCTATTTGTGACAAGGGTCACGAGGCCATGTGTGTATTATTTAAAAGGGAGCTAATGTATGGTATTATTGAGCGTATGTCATGTAGGCCACGGCCGACTTTAAATCGCGTCTTGTATAAGTCCTCTATAAGGGAATGGTTCCCGAGGCATGTGAAGAGATTCGAACTCAGAATCCTCTTATGGTAAAAGCCCCTTAATTCTTCGTCGTCGGATGTGTCTTAATCTTCCCAATCAATGAGGACCCTCTCATAATTAATAAATGCCAAGGTTACGAAAGTGGTCTATGAACCAAATAATATTTGTTTGAATGGATACGGTACAGTAAAAGCCCGGTCTCTCCCCAGGACTGAGTATAATGTGAAGGTTTGTTTTGAAAGCCTTGAAAAGGAGCTGCTAACGTGGGTTAGACAGAGAGTCGCCCAGTCACCCTCCTTGTCATAAATCGCGCCCGAGTATAATGGCCTGGCTCTCTTAGAGCGAGGGTGGGCAGAAACCGTCTCGTAAGATGTTGTAAAGACACCGTGAGTGTTTAAAGTTATTAACGACCCGGGCGTTGAACCGAGGTCCTTGTAGATTGATATTTCCGCTTGCCTGTTCAGATCGTAGTTTCTTATGTGATAATGGTCTTATAAGACGTAAGAGATAAATAACAATCCCTATTATAATGTTGGATGGAAGTAGGATTCCACGAGTTAATTGAAGGCAACTAGGTTTCGGGAGTAACTATAGTTTTTTGACTGTGTCAAGTATCTTCATACTCTGGAGTACACATGAAATTTCCTGATTACCTTAATATATTTGTGAAAATAAAGAGAGATGATAACAGCTGAATGTGTGAACATGCCCAAAATATTGAGTTAGATAATTAACATAAAATTTTAAATGTAATTATACATTTGTTTTGAGGATTAAGAAAATATAAAAAGTAGACTTTGAGGTGTATAAAGAGTGACACCATTATTATGTAAAGCATGGAGCCAAACGAGCTCGGAGTTATATAAAACTTACAGTTGATGCTTTATGGAAGTAAAACTAAGTAGGAATTGTTGGTTTATGTGGAAACCATATGTTTTAATACAATATTTGTTTAATTATATTTGTGATTCCTTGTTCATTTGGAGCAAGTAGATGATTATGGGTCAGTAATTAAATTGTTAAAGTGTTTGTAGCGCCATTAATTTTATTAATTAAATGTGTTGAAAATAGGAGTTGATTTTGTTGTTATTTTTGCAAGTGTATCCTCTAATTAATCCAAAATATGTGAGTCACAGAGTGGGGGAACTTACCGCTGTCCCGAAAATTCCGAATTGAGCTACGCTGGTATACTGTGATTGGCATATTTCTCGCTAAAAGGGCACACTATATCCCAAAATATCTACTCAGGAAAGTGTATTTTTCCTTAATCCATAGCCACTTACAATATTTGAATACAATTTGGATAAAATGCTCAAATTACCTAAAAAAGGAAATTGAGGTAATTCAGAATAGAGCCATAAGAAATATTTATAACTACCCTTTTTTAACACCAACCAAACACCTTTATATTACGAGTAAAATTCAACCAGTAGCCCTAAATGCAGAAATCAAATCAAATGTCCTAATATACCAAATCCTACACAACAGAATACACACAAATTTAAACTTCACTAAACAATCTGATTTACACGCTTACAAAACTAGACATGCAGATGACATAACACTTTTCCATATCAATTCCAAACAATATGGCAGTAATAGCATTAAGTATAGTGCCTTTGTAAAATTCAATGGACTACCAGAAAATATAAAAATTGCACCTAGCCTACCAATCTTTAAAAGGAGGCTAAAACAGTTTATGTGGAATGATTATAAAATGTCAGTTTGAAGAAATTTCATAATCTGAGAAGACAAAAGAAGAACATATTGTGTACAAAAACTTATGAAAGCTACAAAACGTTGTATATATTTTCATACTGAAAACTTTGTAAACTAAACATTGTATTGTAATTTGTCGCCAACAAGATAAAACTGTACAATTCCTTTGTATATGAGTCCTTGACTCGTTAAGGGATTAATAAAATGCATTATTATTATAATACAAGTTGACTAGACACAGTTCAGAAGTCTGAAAAACCATCCATGCCGTTCACTGCTTCCTTGATCCTTACAGCAAGTGACATTTAACGCATCGTTTGTTAACCGACTTGTTTAAAAGTTTTGTGGAACACGTAATCTTTAACAGAATGTTAAAATTATAACGATTTGTTGACTAACGTTTTGTTAGCCAAATTTAACGCAAGGTTGATGGAATCGGCCCTCAGACTACACATTGCTGTAAATTAGTACAAACTAATTTATGAGGATCTGAAGAAAATAAATATGATATTTATTACAAAGGGCCTGGTTGTTAAGTCAGATTTACCATATGAATAGAGAGTAATGAAAATGATTCAGAATATACTTGCGTAGAACTGCATTCTTGGCTGTCACAGCAGAGGCCCGGGTTCGATTCCCACCTCTGCCAAGAAAAATTTTATTCTGGTCTGAGGGCTGGAGCGGGATACACTCAACCTCGTGAGGCAAAAATGGATAGATGTGGGTTCGATTCCTACCTCAGCCATCCTGGAAGTGGTTTTCGGTAGTTTCCAGGCAAATGCCAGGATGGTACCTAACCTAAGGCCACGGCCGTTTCCTTCCCAAATCCTACCCAATTGCAATTACACACACCAGTACAGACATCAAAGTGATACAGGTTATCAGACAAATTCACACACACCCAAGTACACGGGGCTACAAGATCACGATGTCGCAAAGACCCTCAACATTCAACAACAACATAAAACTGCAACCCAGACTACTTGGGCAGTGCACAGTAGCTTCTGTAAAAAATGTATCTTTCTCTCTCAGTCATAAACACAATGCATTACTGCACTCGATGCCAGTATTTTCTGGGTTGCGGGAAGGATTGCATTCACATGTTTCAGGCTAACACATTTAATGCCAGAACTTCCTCGGTTAACTCATGTTTTCGTCTGACCACAAAGCTATTTGGGTAATGTTTCTGGGGGTTAGAGTATCCTTCCTCTTCCTGCCTCTCATGCCCCATTCTCGTTCTAATGTCCTCATTCTCTAGGGACTGGAACTCTGAACTGTGATATGAGATACATATTGAGTACTGTGCATTGCAGATTGTATGTGTTCAATTTAATAATAAAAAGGAACAATTTCCTTAGAAGAGTAATTTTTGTTGCAACAAATACACCTTATTAGAGTCAAACTTTAAAATGAAATGGCCTCCGGGACTTTCCTGACTCCATCCTGCCATCTCAACTTCGGTCTACCGAGGGGTCTTTTTCCATGTGGTTTTCCTTCTAGCACTCTTTTTACCATCCCTTCTTCCCTTCTCAGTACATAACCCAGCCATTCTATTCTTCTGCTCCTTCCGGTTTGTTATACAGTGCGTGAATTTCTGTGTTTTTTCTTCTTCTGAAGTTCTCCAGCTCTAATACCAACCCGAAGATTATTCTTAACACTTTGTTTTCAAAGGTCAATATTCTTCTTGCTCAGTGTCCATGTCTCTGCCCCATATATTAATAGTGGTCGTACAATTGTCTTATAAACACGGAGTTTTGATATCCTTGATAACAGTTTACGGCTTCGGTGGCGTAGTTGGTAGCATGCTGAACTGCTGTGCCCAAGATAGCGGGTTCAAACCCAGCCGAAGTCGTCGGATTTTTTAAGAGCGTTAAAAATCCTTCAGTATTCCTTCCTTCGGAGGGGAAGTAAAGCCGGCGGTCCCATGTCATAGATTTATGGCATGTAAAAGATCCTTCCACAGACTAAACTTGTGTGGAGCTAAATTTCTAGGTTACATATCGTTGGAACGCTCTATCAAAGTTCCAACTTTCACCACTAGATATCATTGACATCTGGTGGCGAAAGTTGGAACTACTTGAAATTGAACGGAACTTGTAGCTCACCCTCTGGGTGTCCGCTGGAAGCAGCTACATCCTCTGGCGAGCCGAACATGTCCTCGGACATTCCCGGCACTAAAAGCCATAGATAAATAAATAAACTGCTGAATAGTTTATTCATTGCAAACGTGCACTTCTCTGCAGATTTTATACGGTTCATTATCTCTTCCTCCATGTTGTTATTCCAATTTACGATGCTTCCTAGATATTTGAAGGATCCTGTCTTCTTAAACAGCAAGCTTCCTATCTCTAGTGCCCCCATCGCTTCTTCTTTATCCTCCCTTGTAACTACCATACACTCCGTTTTCTCTTGATTGAAGTTCAGTGGAAGAATTAAAATGTTGCCCAAATAATCCAGACAAAACACCATCTGAATAAGCAAAATATACACTCTCTATATAAAAAAAGGCTTGATCTCCACCCTTTAATGGAATGACCCTATCATGGATGATTTGTTTATTGTTGTATCCATAGGGGCAGATTACCTTGCTGTTCCGCACCATAAAACAACCATAACTAACTGATGTAGGCTACATACCGGTAAATGATTGTAGGGTACATTTATATAGGCCTGCAGGAAAAAAAAGCGTGGAAGTTGCTCAAGTTTGCATACCTAAACATAAACGTTTGAAAAGCAAAAGAGCTTAGAAGTTAATAGCCTACCCAACAAGCGAATTTTTAATATTATGCTAAAATCTACTCGCCTACATTTTTCTATTAAAGCGCGTGGAAATTAATATTCCCTATAGGCCTATGTATCACTTAACTTCTCCTGTAGATTGTAGTCATTGCCGTGTTTTGAAACAAGGACATGTTGTAGAATGACATCTTACACCAAATGTCTTCTTTTTCAATTATAACTGCTCGTGATAACAATTTCCCCCATCAGAATTAGGGTGTTAATAAGCCTAAGTAAGCATCCTTTCAACGAGCGCGCCATGCAGCTTGAGCGATGTTCGCTCTTTCCACCAGGCAAATGTAATCGCAAAGCAAGAGGCCTCGCTCCAGCCGTGGGAGCGAGACATCCAGCAGTATTATAGAGTTGAATGGTAGAGAACAATATTCACTCACACGAGTTGGGAACTTGGGACATTCCTACTTCTTCTTCTCCTTCTGCTTTACGTTACTTTTTTGAGCTTAACCAGGCACTTTACCCAGTCACTATGTGGGAGTATCAGTAAATAGTCAGATAGGGGATTCAAGGTCAGAGAAAAGAAAGATACAGAAACACAACAATTACAGGGACACGATTGGAAACAAGTCTTCACGCATAAGCGACTCTCCTTAGCGGCTTACTACTGTACCCAATCGGAGTTGGTACAAGATTCGAACACGCAGATACTTGGGAAATAGTTGGACAATTTCACAACGTTATGAAGAAAATAACTCTGTAAAAGTTTGTTTTAGAACAGAACACATGCAAGAAGCAGATGTTCAATTAAAACTACAGGAAGGAATAAAGAATATTAGTGTCAAATAATATGGGCTAACCAGAGCGAATACCCATTAAAACGCACTCAGCTATGGTATTTGTTTAACATTAAAAAAGACGAAGTCATCGATGCAACGCAGCGAGACTGGAAGGATTCATGAATACACTAATCACCTGAGTAACGGGGACTATTTACAGATTAATAATAATGACACAGATGGGGAGAGAACTTATAAAAACGCAACTTGACAGAAAGTTTTGTGCGGGTGCGGGGATTAACCTCGTCTTATACGCAGTAATTTGCAGAGAATAATTTGGCCAGCTATTGTAATAAAAATGTAAAAGCAGATTGACCAATCTAAATTGGAATGCGAATTTTTTGAGACGTTAAGCGTCATAATCTATGCACAGATAAAAACTGCTGACGCTATATGATGTCATCAGGGCTACGCGCACTGATCAGCGAAAGAGGACCAAGGGTTAAAGTCGGCCATGCAAGAATCATGACAGTTAATTTAATTAATTAAGAAGAATGTGACGAGCAAATTCAAATCCGCATAATGTCTAATCGACATTTAGAATATTAGTTACCCGCTGGTAAATTTTGAAGAAAATCAGAGCGTAAACTCAGAAGTTAGCCTCTGAAGATAATTAAAGAACTATATTCTGTACCGAACTGCCTGAGGTGCAGATTCAAAGGCAGTCAATTTGTGAACAACAAGGGAGGAGTCACGCTGGTTCAAGACCACGATACAGTAATATCACAGTCAAAGTTAGTCATTTGAAGACCTCGTGGAACTCGAGTGGAGAGTCACGTCAGTTCGAAACCAGTTGAAACACCTCGGAAGAGGAACTTAAAATTAAACACTGTGGACTCCGATGGAGAGGCACAGGAGTTCGAAATAGAAGCAGTAAACGTTAAAATACAGTATAAATCATTTGGTGTGTAAACTCGGATAGGAGTTTTTAATAAGTTAAAGCGTGACAGAACTATAGTCCAAGACTAAGAACATATAACATCAGGCTGCGCAGATGAAGGGACATAGTTCACACCAACGAAGAATTAAGTGGGACATTAAACCAAGCAAAGAAAGCGTCAAAATAAGCGACGTCAGAAAGTACACGAACATTGAAGGAAGGTCAAGATTATAGAAGTAGAACATTCGTGAAATAGTGTGATCGAAAGGGACAAATAAATTATAACCACGGCATTAATACAGGAAGGTTCCGTGCGTTAAAGTAAGAATTCCAAGTAAAGACTGGAAGTTTAGAAGTTTGGAATAGGAAACATCAGTGGAGGTTCTTGCTATAGCGCAATGGCGCAATGAACCCCCATTAAATTTGACAATATATTTAGCATTTTGTCCCTATACGTAACATAAATATTTGTCAGAAAACAGCGCGGAGTTCAAATGCAGTTAACGAGCGCGAGGAAGTGCAGCCGGCGCAAGATCTGGTTTGAACCCCCAGTCTTGGCCAAACTTTCCTGCAGAGAATAGGCGAGTAAGGTAGAGCGGTGGCATGAGACATGTAGCGGGGTTAGAAGGGAAGGGAACAGTGGATACAAGCCAAACTTGTATCCATCCTACACTCATGCGCAAGAAGATTGCTGAATTCGTTCACTAGTCCAGTGACACAAGCCCTTCAAGGTTGCGGAAAAGGTATACACTCCGCCATCTCTTGACGTGTTTGTAAAATAATGCTGCCAATGTGAACATACAACGAAAGTGCTCATCAGGGGCGCTTTTGAAAGGGTGCTTCATGGCTGCCACATTAGACTGTTTATATGCAACCGTAATTTATCCATGAATCTATCTATATAAAGTAAACTACCTAGCTATTTTTTGTATTTGAAGGCTAATTAAATAAACGATTCAGTTAGATTGAAATAATACCAATAAAATAGCGGAAGAAGGTGTCTTGTTAGTTGTTACGCTCCGGAGTTATCCAACTCACTACTGTAGTTCCACTATTTTCTCAGGTTTAAGTAAGTCACACTGTCAAGTGCTGGAACGTAAATCACTTTCAGTATTTCCTTGTGCCTATTAACTGCGTGAAATTAGTAACTGTGTAATTCGATTATTTTTCCGCGTCCCACAGGGGCTCACATCTAGTGGGACTTGGGTTGGCGACCACGGGACCCCAGCTTAGTCCGTCATTGCTTCCACTTACTTGTGCCGGGCTCCTCACTGTCTTCTTTCCTGTCGACCTCTCTTGGTCAACTCTTGTTGTCTTCCAACCCCGACGGTATTAGGGTACCTGAGGCCTCAGGAGTCTCTTCGTTTCCCGCCTTCATTGGCCCTTCTCTCACCTTTCCTGATCCCTCGTTCTTCATAGGATCAGCCTGTAACGTGTTTTTCGAGTTTTTTATGCAACTGGCATAAGTCAGTAGGAAGCCATTCTATATTTATTTACGCGGCAAATTGTTCAGCCAAGAGAATTTTTCATGTTAATTTATTATTATTATTAATTTATTATAATAATTATTAAGGTATTTTCGGAGCATTTTATAAAAATTATTAGCATTCAGATAGGTTTTCTATGTCTTAGAAAACGCTATCAAGCAAATTATTACGAACGACAATATCATAGAAAATTATGTGATTGCGGAATTTTACGGAGTTTTCGTCAGTTAGGGTATATCGAGAGACGTGACTCACTGGGAATTCAAGTACACGCTTAATCTTGTCGGAAAGCATGACACAATCCTGGGTCGCAGCGTCCAGGAAAGGCGAATAGTTGGAACGGAAATCGACTTCATCATCGCCGCGCCGAGTGTAATGACCCGGAGGAGGGGAAGATCGCGTGGTGGGTCAGCCAATCAGTGGAGACCACGTAAGCTGGAAGTCGGTACCATGGTGGGGGAGCCAACGTGTGCATATATCGTTCGGCGCGGCGTGGAACGAAGACAATCTGTGAAATACTTGACGAGTATGGGTGCGCGTGCGAGTGGCTCCGATGTTCGGTGGAGTTAGCGACAATCTGTGAAATACTTGACGAGTATGGGTGCGCGTGCGAGTGGCTCCGATGTTCGGTGGAGTTAGCGACTATCTGTATAGAATTTAACGAGTACGGTTGTACGCGGGAATCACTCCGATGTTCCGTGGATTGGCAACTCCAGCTATCTGATATGACATCTAGCGGTAAAAATGAGAAACTTACCAAGTAGGGTACATTTGTCACGTGGTGACTGTTTGTATATCGTTTCTTGTATTCGTAAGCAGATCGAGGTAAATTTTTCGTGTCTTTATACATAAGTAATAAGTTTTACTCGTTGATGGAGTGTAAAATTAGTAAAAGCAAAGTATATTGCTCAGTTTACGGCTGTAAATCGATGCATAAGAGGGCTGCGGATATAAGTTTTCATCACTTTCCAAAAGATGTAAATAGCAATAGCCGAAAGGTGACGATACCAAATAAATACGGGCAACAGGAGCGGGTTGGACCACTCACCACTACACTCACTGACGACAGGACGGGTTGTTCACTGTTATGCCGAGCCAAGCCGCTCCAAGACAGCCAAGTACAGCCAAGCTTCATCAGTCAGGTATCCTTCCCCCTCCCTAGTTCATTTCCAATTATCCTACCAACCGCCATCACCTCGCTCTGCGATATCCGAGCCATTGCACTACGAGTCATATAGGCCTAATTTGACTTCGCAGGGTAAATATCTACTCTGCGAGACCCTGCTACCAGTCCGATATTCAACACCAAACCCACCAGCTAACCATCCAAATCAAGCAATTCCAGTGTCCCCCGAGTTTTAATGCAAGTTAAACTCATCCCTCGCCCTACCAAGCAGCAAATAATTTCTACAGTCTATGGTACAGTGAGCAAACTGAAATATAGCTTTTAAACGTAACAGCGCCATGACTCGAACTGCTCAAAAACAAATACCAGCAGACAACCGATGCTTGATAATATGCAATTGACACATAAAATCCCGTGGAACACACAAATTAGATCACGTGTATCGCACAGTTATACATATATACAATCAAAAATGACACTGTCATTATTTTAGGGACCACATTTACTGATTATAACCGAAAAATATAAAAGTGTTCCATATCAAACGCGTGTTATTGAGTATTTTTACCCTACTTATCCAGACGACTGCAGCGCCCCAAGTGTTAGTTTGAGTTGCCAATTGGAGGACTAACTTTTGTAAAACTTAACCAGTGCGGTTGTACGAGTGTTTGGGTCCGAGGTACGGACCATAGAATTATCTAATCTACAAGAATCTCATCAAATATCGACGAAGATGTCGACGTCCAGGAGACTGTGGGAAGCTCACAGCATCATCCAGTACGAGGGAAATGTTTCGGCAATTTCCAGTGGTAAGCGCGAATGACGCAGAAATATGCAATCTCTCATTTCTCTTGGTTTTATATTTCATATTTCAGTAACTTCATAGCTTGGGAATAAGAGTAAAATCAATAATTTATCAGACTCCGTTTTCACGTAATTTTCTATCGGTAATATTAAAATCACAACGCTCCTATTTAAATTTTAAACTTATTATTATTATTAATTTTGCTATTCTTGTTTTATATAATAAATTCATTTCTTTTACAATGCAATCTTTGCTTTCAGTAGGTAGCATTAGATATAGACCAATTCCTTCTCCTGATACAATTGTTTGTTGGGTTAATGATCAAATCATACCACGATCTGAGTGAATAGAGTCTTGAAGGTGTTCTGCCAGAGCTAGACGTTGTTAAATACAAATTTAGATTTCAACATTGCATTGAGGTCTTGGCGCCCATTAAAACAACATAGCTTAGGCAAAGGGGGGGGCTAGCAATTCTGCTACATTTGTACGCTCAACGTGGAGAAAAGTAAATACCGTTTCACTTGTCATCCCAGCCTAAGCGAACCTGCTACAAGCCTTCTTTTCATTATAGTTCATTTTCTCTTTAGGATTCCTGACCTGTTTTTATGAATTGGCTCCCTGTATCTCTAAATTACATTTTGTGAGTTTTTTTTAACTCAACCACATTTTGTAAATTTTTCAATCTACATTGCACTTTGTAAGTATTTTCGACCTAAACTCCATTTTGTAAGTATTTTCAATCTAAATTGCATTTCGTAAGTACAGTATTTTGAATCGCAGGCTTCCACATATTGTGAGTATTTTGAATCTACCATACATTTTGTAAGCATTTTCAAATTCAATTGCATTTTGTAAGTATATTTAATTTCAATTGCACTTTGTGAGTATTTTGAATCTGAACCGGCCTTTTTCAATCTCACTTGCATTGTATATTTTCAATTCCAATTGTATTTTGTAAGTATTTTGAACCTCACTTGCATTTTGTACGTATTTTCAATTTCAATTGCATTTTGTAAATATTTTGAATTTCAATTGCATTTTGTTGAGCATTTCGAATCTACATTGCATTCTGTAAGTAATTTGAACCTAAACTACATTTTGTGCCAATCTAAATTCCTTTTATGAGTATTTTAATTCTAAATTACATTTACCTTTTATAAGTATATCCATTCTTCATTTTGTGAGCCATTTCAATCTGATACTCGATTGCTGTAAGATTAGAAGTGTTGCATGTTCTTAACCATGCTCATTACCAGATGGAGCCTGTCATACAGGTGCGTGTTTGTGCGTGTGTTTGAGAGAGAGATCGAGACAGAGAACTTTGACTTCACTAATAATGCTGATCCAGGGTTCAAGTTCTGGTTTAGGCGAATGATTTGAACTCACTGTGATTGAAATCGCTCATTGTAATGTTCATAACTATCTGTACGAAATTTGAGGTACCACATGTATACTGTTTATCTTTGTAGTAGATTAAGGGTACGCCATTTGAAGTGAATGCTCTTTTCCATTGAACCCGCAGTACAGAACGTCACGAGCCGCCACTGGGAAACATTGAGGATAATAGGCAGCACGAACGTGTTCGAGAGGGAGATATAGCCGGGAGACTAAGGAATTTCACCAGCCTCTGAGATGCGAGAAGAAGGACTATTATACGTGTCTGTACAATAATAGTAATTGTAAAAATAAAATAGGACATTACACTGTCAACCGTAAAAAGTACGCTAGTGTAAAATAAAGCGTGTGTACAGTGATTTATATCAATCAATAATTAATCAATAAGTGGAATACGGGATACATTTTATATGTGTTTTTGTAAAGTGTTAAATTTAGTGAAAATGTGTAATCCTAAGGAAGGTATTTTTAAGAATGTGATGTGTGCATACACATATTATGCAATGAATTGTTAAAAAAATATGCAAGATGGCCGAACTCATCCATAAATGGAGTACACCGCTCATGCCGAACGGGTACAGGCCGGACGTTTGTTTTAGACGAGTGAAAAATCTTAATGGAAGCCTGGAGGCGAGTTACTACAGTACCTGTGTCGTTATCAGCTGCCTCAAGCGGTCCGATGATTGACAACGCTCTTTCACACTACTCCTGAAGTACAGTCATTGGCAAATATAATGGTGTTCTGTTCGTAACTATGTAACTTGTACTTCCGCGTCACACAATACTTCGGCGTGGACTGTACCGTCTGCTAAGTCTGGAATTCCATTACATCAGATCGGTGGTGACAAGTGTGAAGTGATAGGGTGAGAGAGTGAGTGTGTGTAGGCTCACCCGCAGGCTTCAAGGTCAAGGGCAATCGTCTAAAACAAACGTCCGGCCTGTAAGTGTTGTAATTCTTATGCTCCGAGCAGGGATGAATGATCAAGTCGTTTTCAATATGTATGACGTCATTTTATTTATCAAATTAAACAGCAAGTATCATCAAAAGGCGTCTGGCAAACAAAGAAATAATACAATAATGGTTTACACTCTCAGTTACAAACTTCTTCTATTATTATGAACATTTTGTAAACTTAAGGTGTGTTTCCATATGGAGAAGATCTGCCCTAATCTTTCCCATAACGGGAGAACGCGAATCAGGCGTAAGCCTGACCAAAATAGCTACTGTGAATCAGAAAATAGACTGAAGCGGTGCGGACAGTGGGCATAAAGGTGCATCACCAGAAAACCAAAATTTGTATATTTTGCGAAAGTTAAAATAGTAATTGTGTACACCATGACAACAACAGGCTGAAGTACACAAAATATGTTTATTACGATAACAAGATTTTAAATATTAACATCAAAAATGCACATTTAATGCACACAAAGGTAAAGCAGAAATGACTAATTATAAGTTTGAAAAATTGGAAGGGTCTTTTTACAGAACCCGAGAAAGTGAAACCAATGATGAGGCTTGCCTTAATTTAAGAAGAATAAGATTGAAGTATAAAATACCATGATAAAAGAATTATAAAATAATTTATCTTCTTAATACAACTTGAACTTATCTTCCAAATCTTCCAATCAGCTCTATAAAATCTCAGCTGACAAAATGTTGGTTAAAAAGTCCTTTTCAATTTCTTCCGCAGGAGGCGTTCATGGCCTCGAGATACATGTGTGTTCATTTCTTCTTGTCTTAAAGGAGATGACACCTGTAGTGTCTAGGCGATGACTCAGTAAAATAATGGACTTGTTGGCAGCCACGAAACTGCTGTGGCCGTGAATACCGTCTGAGGTGTGACTGGTAGAGTACTACGGGTTGCAAACATTTCAGCCGTCTAGAGCGATGTGTTCAGCGTGACACCTTGTAACATAGTAGCGAAGTGACGTAGCGCCATGAGGTGTGGCAGCGCAGGCCCGACGAGAGGGAGGGGCAAACGGGGCTGTAGCCCTGGGGCCCGGTCTTGCTGAGGGGCCCGCGAAATTAGAAAACCCCAGAGTAGACAAATTTACGTATTTACCAACAAATTTAACATTTTATGATATTCCGTGTATCTGAATCAATTGAATATGCTACAAAATACTATTAGGATAACATGTAAATAACCATTATCGTCATATTTACGCGGCCAGAGAAATAGTAAAGTTTCCACTGTTCATAGGGAGGAAAGTTTTTTAACGCTTCAACTCGACCTAATTGCCGCTATGGTACATTAATGTACCTTCGCAAAGTTCGAATTATAGTGCATAAAATTGTGAAATGCGTTGAACTAGTTCTTGTGATGAGAGAGAGTAAAATTTTCGGTCAGATGCAACAGAAACGAAATTGCAAATTTACAATCAACAAAATTAGTACGTTCCAAAAAAAGTAAATTAAAGAAATTCACAAAGTTATGTAGGGGGCTTTAAAAATAAAAAAGCAAATTTGATATTTACACGATGTCATGGGTCGACAAATATGGAGGGGGCCCGTAAGAGATAGCCCTAGGGCCCGTACTCGCTCTCCACGGCACTGGACAGCGTGCGAAGTTATCCGAAGCAAATGCAGCGTGGTTCAGAATGATGATCTGATCCGAATGAGTGATCAGAATGCTGTGATCAGAATGTCAATCTGATCTGAATGAGTGCAGGACACCACCAAGCAGGGTCTTTTATACGGGAGCGGTAGAATACTCTCGAACCTGTAGCCCACGTGACCAGAGAGTCTTGCCATTGGCTGAATGAAGGTCGAGCTGACGTCATTCCAACACTGCCATGCGGGAAGCCCAAAGCACACTAGTAGACGCTCCGAGTGCCAAGGGTGTGGATGGCTGAGAATATGCGCGCTGGAACACTTGAAGTAAGATCTTAGAAAACGAAGCTACATCGTATATATAAAAGTGAAAGTCTGTATGTATGTGGGTGGGTCTGTTCCGTATACAAATCTACACCGTTCCACCAATCTCAACCAAATTTCGCATACGCATAGTTTAGGACCCAGAAGGAACCGCTGGCTACATGCATTTTCGATAGTCTTTCTCATTCTTCTGATTTCGGCCCTTTTGCACTCAAGCACAGGCTAATCAAATCATAAAATATACTCATGAAGGAATGGCAAGGCAGATCGTTTCCATGGCAACATAGCTCAAGTCGAGACACGGCCGACTGGATGCCAGTTTTGCTCTGCACTACCGGTATAGAAAATGAGGATCTTTACTTGAAATCCCGTTAGTTACTCAACTGCTCACACAGCACTGTCAACCGAGTTTAGCATAACAAAGACTTGACCCTATCTACTTTGTCAAATACCACTCACTCACTCATTCATTCATCACGAAATCTCAGAAACCACTGAACGGATTGGAATGAAATTTGGTATGCAGCTTCCTCAAGGGCCGCAAATGCCATCTAAGAGAGGATTTTTGGATATTCAGGTTCTAAATGGGTGTTAAGGGTGTAGACCTGCATTTCATTGAATAACAATAAATCCCGATTGGTTTCATTGGGGGATGTGATACTCGGCATATAAACTCATCATTATTAATAAAAAAGACATGTGTCTGAGGGTTTTTCGATGTGGTGTATATTATGAAGTGAAAGGTGTGAAAAGTGAGGATTAAAAGATTCCTAACGGAGCGTGTATCTCTTAAATGACATAGGAGAGGTGTTTGAAACTCAGCATAAAAAATGAGTAAATATTTCATTGAATAACGATATCACATGATTTGTTTCTTTGGGGATGTGATATTTGGTACAGAAACTAATCATTAAAAATAATCAGACATATGTCAAAGGGTTTATCGATGTGGTGTATATTATGAGGTGAAAGGGGTGAAAATTGGGGGTTGAGGGATTCTTAATGGAGCGTGTATCTCTGAAACGACATAGGCGAAAAATTTGAAATTCGGCGGAAAAAAAACAGCTTAAAATACAAGTAAATAGGTGTTCGACCGTTTTTTCATAAATCCAATTTAAGGAGCTCTTGGAGAGGGGTGAAATTCTGGGGGGAAAAACAGGAAAGAAAGTGTCCTAAATGATTGACTCACTTAGTCACTCATCAAACTCAGGGGGAAAACAGCTTTAAATAAGTAAATAGGTGTTTGACCGTTTGTTTCATAAATCCAATTTAAGGGGTTCATGGGGAGGGGTGAAATTATCAAAAATAAATGAAAAAATGCCCTGACTGACTCACTCATTCATCATCGCCCAGCTAAAATTATTGAAATTAGAAACATGAAATGTTGGGGATATGTTCGTTATATGTCGAAAACATCCACTAAGGAAAGAGTTTTGGATATTCAGGTTCCAAAGAGGTGTTAAGGGGGTAAACGTGCATTTCATTGAATATCAATATCTGACGAGTGGTTTCATTTGGGGATGTGATACTTGGCGTATATACTAATCATTAAAAATAAGCCGACACATGTCTAATGGTTTTTCGATGTAGTGTATATTATGAGGTTAAAGGGATGAAAAGTGGGGGTTGAAAGATTCCTAACGGAGCGTGTATCTCTTAAACGACATAGGCGAGGAGTTTGAATCTCGGAGGAAATCAATCAGTTTAAAAATAAATAAATAAATAAATAAAATAAATAGGTGTTCGACCGTTTTTTCATAAATGCAATTTAAGGGGCCTATGGGGAGGGGTGAAATTCTGGAAGAAAAACGTCCACTAAGGAAGGATTTTTGGATGTTCACTCTCATCGACCAGCCAAAACTATTAAAGTTAGAAGAATGATATTTTGGGGATATGTTTGTTGTGTGTCGAAAACGTCTACTAAGGAGGGATTCTTGGATATTCAGGTTCTAAAGGGGTGTTAACGGGGTTAAAACTGCATTTCATTAAATAACAATATGACACGACTATGACGCGAGCGAAGCGAGGCTAAAAATGAGATGGTGTGTGTCTGTGTATTACTCAATCACGCAAGTACCACTGGTCCGATATACATGAATTTTACATGGAAGTAGCTGATTTACCTGGTTAACATATAGGTTACTTTTGATTTCAATACTTTGCACTATTTAAAGATGACGACCATTTTAGTGACGTCACTACACCCTTTGGTTTCAAACTCATATTTCCATTTGAAATAAAAAGAGAACGCTAAGAAATAGCAAACTTTTGATGGCATATACGAGGTTTAAAATTACATTTTCTATCCGAAAGGTATCTCCAACGGTTAGCGAGTAAAACCTAAATTTGTGCTATAAAACACGGTCAACGCCGAGCGTTGTAGTTGGACAAAATGTTCCATCCTTTATCTCCCTCTGCGCAGCACCTCGCCTATCCCCTATTTTAACTGTCACCTTCACATTTTAATTTATTTATGACGCGTAGCGAAGCACGGGTACTTCAGCTAGTATATATATATTAATAAATTAATAATACAATAAAGTGTTTAACATTTTAATTTGTTTTGAAGTTTTCGGGAAGAGAAAAGGCGAACAGTCAAACAGGGCTGTCGCGAAGAACAAATACAAACAATATACTGTCACGAAAGTGACCACCATACATTGAACTCTAGGTAATACTGGAATGCTGACTGTATGGGAGCAAAGTGCGGCTTTTGGTGCGACTAGTTACGCCTGGTAGTGCACGTCAAGGAGGAGAGTTTGATGTATACGAACGCAAGGATGATGTACGTACGTACGACGAGATACAAGTAAAAGAGGTACTTTTGAACATTTAGGCGAACGGTAAACTAAACGGAACATACGCCGAAATTCATATTTCAAAATATCATAGTAATTTGATACTTAAAATGGCTAGGAATATACGCCAACATAAAATATTATATTGCAGCCTGATTGTTCATCATTTTTATCCTTAGATCAAAGGCAGCATACACAATAACTATAGGCCTACTGGCAAAAAATACAAGCCGTACGTACATTAAAATAAAATAGACAGGGAATGACTAAGAATAAAGAACAAACGATATGGTAATTTGTATTCAACATTTTTATTAACTCAAAGGCAGCATTCATATGTGTGTGAATATGCATAAGCCTACAACTAAACAATTAAATTGATGTTTAGTGACGAAAAATACATACTTTATTTATGCAAAACAACCACATGTTCAATATTATTAAAGGCAATGGTGCATGTTGCTCAGCGGTCAAGCTATTCGCCTCTCACCAAGGTGGACCAGGTTCAATTACCGGTCATTGCTTGTGAGATTTTCGAAGTGAAATGCCATGTCCTGTGGTTCGTATTCCACGTAAAATGGAGGTCCCTTGGCTCATGATCACAAGATTAACGGTCACGTAAAACTACCGGCTTCTTTTTCTTCAAAGCAGGTCGAAACTTACAAGGGAAGTCTCTGAACCGGGGAATCGCAGATCCTGCTGGAATTTTGCAGATACGTTGCGTGAGCCCAAATAGGCAGAATCGTGAGGAGAAATCTTTCGGAAATTAACTTCTCCTTGTACTAGATGAAAAATTAAGATTTACACGTTTAAATTGGCGCGCCAGCGGCGTGAGCTTCATTGGCCGCGTCAGAGGTTGCTTCCCGGCCTACGGTGTACAGGCACCGAATGAGAGGCGACAGACCCGGCATACGCTTATATCCGTATACAGAGAGTGTCCCATGCATTGCATGATGAATATTAACATTGCAAAAGTTATATGTTGTCTGGAGGAAAAATATGGAAAATGTATGGAAAGGCCTCTCAGCATTCAAGAACAGGACCTGTTGGACAGTTTGGATGGTAGGCTATAGGCTATTGATGGTTTTGTGCCTATCTGACTTTCTGGCGTTCGTCTCTTGTAACAAGTGTGTTTATTTGTCGTGCTAATTGATATTTACAGGTATCATAACTGGTTGTATAGAGACCAGTATTATGAACGTGGACTCCTATTCTACTCTTACTGTCGCCACACATGAGCTACCGGATGACAGTAACACCAGTAACACCAATAACTCTGATGAAGATAATATTTGGACTGCCACCGATAGCTCACCCAGGAAAGTGTCAGATGAAGCTTTAGGTATGGAATGCAAACAAAATGCTGTTGATTATTGGAAAAGCGGTAAGAGGCGCCCGCTTTCCTTTTCGTCGGTAAAAAGTAAGTTTCACCGTTTAAAAAGCAAGAAAGCTTTATATTTGTGGGCAGAGCAAGTGAAAAGGGGAGGCACCCGCCGCGACAAATTGAGGAGAATAACATGTGTCGTAAAAGCCCAATTTGACATTGCCCATCAGAATAATGAAGTTATACATGACGTGACAATTCAGCAATGGGCTATGCTAGCTGCACAGGACGTAAAATGTATGGGGTTTAAAGCCAGCCATTCCTGGGTGCAGCACTTTAAAGATCGCTATAATATCATTTCGCGAAAAATAACAACTGTGACGACATCAAAGAATGCCAGTAGGGGGGTAATAGGGGTTCCAACGCACTTCAGAACATACATGTCATTACTACTAAGCCTCAGCCATGTTAAATATCTCTCAAACGCATGGTCCGATTTTGACAAATGAGGTGTCGTTGGACTCGAGCTGACGTCCTCTTTGCTATGGACTACTCGTTATATTTTTGAAATTTTTTTTGAAAATTTTTGTTTTCGAAAGTTGGTGATAGTTTGAAAACCAAACATGGTAGAACGTTGTGCTATGGCTCAAACAAATGGTCTTTATAACCTTTATGTTTTGTAATAAAACTTTTTTTATTTTTTATGTTTTTTTGAAAACACTCGAATTTTGAAAATCATATATTTTGGAAACTAGAAATTATACAAAAAAGTTTGTTTGACGTAAATCAATGGTCCCTACCCCCTCTACCCCCAAAATAAATTTCAAGTCTCTAGGATGAAAACCTGTAGTAGTGGGGTGAGGAGAGAGCTGCTCCACTTAGCAAGTGGTGAGCCCCTGCGACCTTGGAATGGAAGGAGTGATGCTAGGAGGGCGTGCTTGGATTCGTTTTTTTCGTCTCGTCGTGTTCTTTACGGGAATGTAGGTGTCGAAAAGGTGAAATGCTGGAAACACGGTCTTTTTGGGGTAAAAACGTGATTTTAGACTTTTTGCTATATCTCGCGAACCAATCATGCTAGAGGTGTGTTCGACTGGTCCAAAGACTCGGGCAGACGTTTTCTTTGCTATAGACCACTCGTTATAATTTTTAATAAATTTGGAAACTCGATTTTGGAGTAAACACGTGTTTTTTGTGATTTTTGCCGATATTTTACGAACCAATAACGCTAGAGACGTGTACGAGGTGTCCAAGGACTCGGGCTAACGACCCCTTTCGAGTGTGTCAGATATTTTTTCCAAAAAATAATTCACAAAGGGCCTAACGCCATACATGTTGAAAAAACTTTTTCTTTTCCTTTACTTGTTTATAATGTTCATGAAGCGTGGTGGTTGAGAGAGAGACAATACGGCTGGGTGGGTGTGTGTGTTTCAACGAACCTGTCGCTGACCACGGTGGCTGTGTTCAATAGATCAATCGATATTTCGACGGGTCGGTGTATGACAGAGCGAGGATGCGTTTTTCTGATATTTTACCTTTAACGTGTAAACGGTGATGAGAACTTGGTTCTATGTTGGTCGAAGCGAGTACAGAAAACAAACTTGCCGAGGAGCAGGAGGTGAATGTCATTTGAACTTATTGGATGGCGTTGATCTGACTTGACAACAGGTGACGCTTGAAGGTGAAATAATCTGACCATTGTGGTGGCAGGGAAGTGCGAAATGCATGTGAACTTGTGTGAAACCAGATGTAGGCTAAACAAGTTACATCCTGTCTTGCTTCGTACGTGACAAAATGCAAGTTCATGTGAAATTTGATCTACCGCAGGTGTTCGCCTGAGACGTTAGCTGTCCACGTGCGCGATAACTGTTAACAAGTGACATTCTGTTTTGGTTCGTACGTGACAAAATGCAAGTTGACGTGAAATTTGATCTACCACAGGTGTTCACGTTGGACGTTAGCTGACCACGTGCACGATAAGAGAATGTTCAAAGCGTGGGAATCGCTGAATCAGTAAAAAGTATGATGCAACTTGTCGGAATGATGTCACAACCAATAGATAGGCAAGAGCTGCAAACACCAGTGGTGGGAGGTGAAGGGAGGGAGAGGGGAGGGGGTGATGTATGAGAGAACACAGGAGGAAAGGGAAAGACAAACATGTATGAACATGCATGAAGCGCGGAGCGCTGTATACATAGAGCTATAGGTGGTGTACAACATGTGTGAATAAATAAATTAAAAATTTGCACAGGTTCACACAACATAGACTGTATTATTGCCATGGCCAAGCACTCACATTAAGATCATTTACAAAATCATAAAATGAAAAATAAAAAATCTTGTTTTGGAAATATCGGTTTTCAACATACACAAAATAAATATATAAAAAAATTTGTAAACTACAAAATGGAAAATCCATGGTCAAGCACTCACATTAATATTATTTACAAAATCATAAAATGAAAAATAGAAAATCTTGTTTTGGAAATATCGATTTTTTTCAACATACACAAAATAAATATATAAAAAATTTGTAAACAGCAAAATGGAAAATCCATGTTTCCATATAGACAAAATTTTAAAAACCTTAAACGGACATTTAAGAAAATATATGCAAATGGGAAATTGACAAATGTGTAAATATGAAAATGGAAAAATCCATGTTTCCATATCATGAAATTGAAAAACATCAAACTGTCATTTAAAAAAATGCAAATGGAAAATTGACAAATTGCAATGTGTGAAATGTGAAATTGAACAAATGGCTATCATTATTTAAAAAAAGAAAAGAACATAGTGCTCTATGGTTGAGGTGTGAATCAAACCCTCTCTACTTATTTGGACCACCCGAGACTGAGTAGACTAGTTTTAGTTATCATACCACTTTTAAAAGTTTGTGTTAAATCTAGGAATTGAACCCAAGAGCTTGTAGGGGAGATCCAAGGTTATAATATGTTAAACAGATAGCCTTGAATGTAGTGTGTGGTAGCTATATAGAAATGAGACGTTTCGCTCGGGGCAGGGAGGCATAGAGATCTGCATCAAACCAGTCAAAAGACTGACGACTCAAACAACAACATGTAGAGCTCACCAAAATAATGTTGTGTAACGGTAAATGTTAGTCAACGAACAGTAATGCATTACTAAAACCCATGACACGATACCTAAGAGCTTTTCTAAAATTATTTTAAAATGCCTTTAACCCTATATTAAACACCCAGTTCACAAGACTCATAACTGCCATGTTATGGTCAAACAAAACAAAATCTATATTTCAAAACAAACAAGTGGTTTAGTCAATGTATACTGGAAAAAGTTTTATAAACACTCAAGTCCACAAAAATAATTAAATTAGTAACAGTCAGGTTGACCGAGTGGTTATGGTGTTTGACTTAAGTTCAAATTTTCTGTACAAGAAAGCAAGGGTTCGAATCCCTTACCTGATATAACTATTGCCTCAACATGGCTTGACCACACTGTATTATTGTGTACTCGGTACACAAACCATAAATAGAGTGTATTGTTTAAGGTCACTCTCTTTGCGAACATAGTCAGAGAATGTTGATGGTTAACAATTGCATTAATAGTGGGACATAGGGATAGCAATTAAGAAAAACAGACAATACCCATACACTATTTTTATTTATTTAATGTAAGTACTTGTACAAAAGTTATATACAAACTACAACTCTCTTTTGTCTATTACTATCTAGTCCTTTTCGATCCACTTGCATATCAAGGGCAGATGACTTTGTAGTTCAGCCCCTTCAAACAACAACAACACTACTTCTTGCATAGTCTGTGATGTTGATGACTCTTGATGCGTGGAAGATGGATACAACATAACTTTTACAACAGGGGTTAAACGTTGCTCAACAAACAATGCTCTATTTTGAGTAGCAACATCTTTCTCTTGTACTAACTTTTTAGCATTCTGATGATTTTTTGTCAATACCATCAGTGTTTTGTCTGGAGCACTACATTGATGATCACTCACACTTAAAACCACACTATTTCTACTTTTCATATTGCCTCGACATGTTGTTGACCTCTGTTTCGAGCATTGCCAGAATATTATTCCTTTTACATTTTGTCGTCTATAGTTATAAGAGTAGCCTCTATAGAGTACACGTTGTTTACCTCGATTAGTTGGAGTAAGTTCCATAGTAGTAACTAACCTGTTAGTATGATTTGCACGCTACAAAGGTTATCTCGGTTCTGGTAATAGAATTATTTAGCGTTGGCTTTTATATTTAATATGTACAGTTTAAAGTGATAGAAAAGTGGTAGAAAAGTGGTAGCAAAGTGGTAGACAATTGGTAACATAGTGGTAGAAAAGTGGTAGCAAAGTGGTAGAAAAGTGGTAGAAAAGTGGTAGAAAAGTGGCAGAAAAGTAGTAGAAAAGTGGTAGCAAAGTGGTAGAAAAGTGGTAGAAAACTGGCAGAAAAGTAGTAGAAAAGTGGTAGCAAAGTGGTAGAAAAGTGGTAGCAAACTAGAAAAGTGGTAGCAAAGTGGTAGAAAATATTACATGCATTGTTAATAAATAGTTTAAGCGGTTACATGGATTCATTACACTATAATTTTAGCATCACGAAGCTCATTTTCTATATCCAAAAGTTCTTCCTCATATTTAGTATGACCAGCCTGTTTACAGGTATGCAAGTACTGAAGCCGCTGGATTAGCTTACTGGGATTGTTCCAGTAAACAAATTTAACAAATGATTTTTTGGGTGTAAACCATTATCATCATCATCATCATCATCATCATCATCATTATCATCATCATCATCATCATCATGGTTATCATCATCAATATAATTATCATCAATATAATCATCATCACTATTACTATCTAATCCTTTTTGTTCATCTTGCAATGCAAAAACCTTTGGCATAGTTTGTGTTGTCTTTGATAGTGTTAGAGGTTTCTTAGACGTTAACGACTGTCCTAACATGTCTTTTTCAGGAGATAATAAATGCTCTTTAACAAACAAAGCACTATCTTGAGTCACACTATTTTTTTCTTGGTCTTGCTTTTTTACCTTGGTTAGAGTATTTTGTCCATTTAAATGAGTATTATTTTGAGATTTACAATGATGATCGATTGAAATAAGTATGTTGGAGCCTTTTGTCTTAATCATTCCTCGACACTTTTTAGATCGTTGTTTCGAACAGCACCAAATAACAGTTCCATTTTTATTGGTTCGTTTCACAATATATGAATATCCTTTATAGTATGCGTAAGGCTTACCATACCTAGTCACTGATACTTCCATGTCAACTGTCAAGCATAGACTAAGCTCTAGTAAAGTCAACTTGGTAATAAGAATACTAGTTTAATGTGAGAGCAAATATGGATCCAAAGAGTTCAGGTAAAAGTGGAAGCAAATAAGCAAATATTAGAACCAAGAGTGGGGTTAAAAGTGGTCGCAAAGTGGTAGACCCATTACACAATAATTTCAGCATGACGAAGCTCTTGTTCAATTTCTTTGATTTCCCAATCGTGACCGATATGCCCAGCTTGTCGTAAAGCATGCAATTGTCGAAGCCGTTGAATTAGCTTACTGGGTTTGTTCCAGTATACAAATTTAACAAATGGATTTTTAGGTGTAAACAAAGCACTGCCATTATCATGATCATTATCATCATCATCATTATCAACATCATAATCGCCATTATCATCATGACCATCATCACTGTTACTATATAGTCCTTTTTGATCCTCTTGCAATACCATTTTATTTATAGTCTGAGTTGATTTTGATAGTGTTGAAGGTTTCTTGGACGTTGACAATTGTCCTAACATGACGTTTTGAGGACATGATAAGTCCTTTTGAACAAACACTGCACTATCTTTAGCCGCAATATCGTTTTCTTGAACTTGCTTTTTAGCATTGTGATAATTGTTTGTAAACAGTAAGCGTGGTTCGTTTCGAGCACTACATTGATGAACACTCACACTTAAAACCTTTCCATTTTTACTTTTCAGATTGCCTCGACATTTTGTTGACCTCTCTTTTGAGCATCGCCAGAATATTATTCCATTCACATTCTGGCGATTATAGTTATAGGAGTAGCCTTGATAGAGTGCACGTAGCCTACCTTTGTTGGTTGTAATAAGTTCCATAGTAGTAACTGACCTGTCAGTACGATGTTCGCACTACAAAGATTACAATTGTTTTGCTGATGGAGTGACCTACCATAAGCTTATATATTGGCTTATGTGTTGGCTTTTTGTGTTGGCTTTTTATGTTGGCTTTTCGTGTTGGCTTTTGTGTTGGCTTATGTGTTGGCTTTTTGTGTTGGCTTTTCGTGTTGGCTTTTGTGTTGGCTTTTCGTGTTGGCTTTTTGTGTTGGCTTTTCATGTTGGCATTTCGTGTTGGCTTTTGTGTTGGCTTTTCATGTTGGCTTTTTGTGTTGGCTTTTCGTGTTGGCATTTCGTGTTGGCTTTTCGTGTTGGCTTTTTTGTATTGGCCTTTCATGTTGGCTTTTTGTATTGGCTTTTCGTGTTGGCTTTTTGTGTGGGCTTTTTATGTTGGCTTTAGTATTGGCTTTTGTATTGGTTTATTTGACAAGTTATTTGTGTCAATGTATTTAGTGGATTTTTTTGTTGGTGTTGGAAAGTAGTTGAATGAGAGGGAATATTTAAAGACTTAACCTCAGCTCACTAACCTAACCTAACCTAACCTAACTTTACCTAACCTAACCTAACCTTTCAACTCTCAGATGTTAATTAAATTCTGTGCATAGTCGAGTTGGAACCCAAGACCTCAGGGGAAAAAAGAATTATTTTTGACGGCTTATTTTGGTAACTTATTTTAATGGCTAACCTAACTTTACCTAACCTAACCTAACCTCAGCTCACTTTGGATATTACTAGTAAGTGTTCATATCCTCTGCTAGGTAGCATGCTAGTAGTACAGGTAGTGCTCATATTTACCGCTAGGTAGCGGAAACATACTTTGCATGTTGCATGTGACACTTGTGAAGTTTAACCACATGCAAGACGTGCTTGTATAAGTTCTCTATTTAAACTTAATATACAATTAACCACTAAATGTTCAGAACTAACATGTATAGCCATGTTTAGGGTATATAGGAGACCCTTAGCAAGAAAGGCTGTCTAACCCACGAGTGTACAGCCTTGTCATACGCAGTAAGCACCTGTTGGCAGAAAACAACAACAACAATTTGAGAAATCCAACAAAAAACTGTTTCCTTTAAATCCTTAATGGATATGTTGTTGGCTTTCTCAAATTGTTGTTGTTGTTGTTTTCTGCTTGACCAGCGCGCACAGTTCAAAATTGTTGTTCTTATTGCCGTCTACGGAGGGTAGGAGTTAATTTCCGAAAGATTTTTATTCATGGTTCAGCCTAGTTGGGCTCAAGCAACATATTTGCTAAGTTTCAGCAGGATCCGCGATTCCCCGGTTGAGAGACTTCCCTTGTTAGACCTCACATAAGTCATACAGCAAACGAACAGAGTCCTGCAGGAAAGATCCCTTAAGCCGAATTCTTTTTATCGTCTCCAAGACTGACGTAATAAAAGTATACTGGAAAATGTGAAATTTTAGGCCTAGGTCCACATACTTCAACTTGTAGGCTACTTGTCGTTCAATAACTCTTGGTCTTTTCTTGGGTGGCTGAAGCAGATACTGACTAAAAATTGCAGGTACCGTACCGCATCATCTTTAAGCAGTGGTTTGTTTCTATTTGAATGAAACAAGTAGCATGATTTATAAAAGTGTTCACAGCTATAACCCATTTCTTGAATCACTGCCAGCTGGATCGCATCCCTCCTGGCTAAAGCAGCCAGGGGGGATGCGATCCAGCTGGCAGTGCTTTAACACATCTGGACGTTTCCATGGAAATCTGTAATATAAGCTAGGCCTATCTGTGACTAATAACTTATAACCTATAATAGGGCCTACGTGTATTTTGTCATATGCTATTTAGGCCTATTGTGTCAAAATTTGATGTAAGACATATCCATAAACGCAGAATAGGCTACTTCATTACAAATCTCAAATCGAAAATAAAGCAGACCGTAAACCTACCGTATTAATGGAAAATACCATACATATAGTCTAACGTTGCACAGAGGTACGTACGATCAAATATATGAAAAGAATCGCGACATATCAGCTGACTTGCATTTTCGAGTTCAATGGTATGACAGTTTTTGGTGCGACTAGTTACGCCTGGTCGTGCACGTCAAGGAGGCGATGACCAGGAAGCAGTTTTCAGCGAGGGTTACCATGGGAGGAGTCGTTCCAGTAGTACCTACAGTTCAATGCCACCATACAACATATAACCTCATTCAAATACAAGTTGAAAAATACATATTTGATCACATTGTTGCCAACTTAGATTTACAGTGGAGGTAATAGTCAGTAGTACACATAATTAAATTTCAACACTCCTCCTTAATTATTTTACAACGAAGCGATTCAAACAATTTTCTATTGAGGGGTTTGGTCAGGATATCAGCAAGTTGCTTGGAGCTCTCGACATGTTTGAGAGCAACAGTTTTGCCCACGTGTTCCTGGATGAATTTGCGTGGAATCTCTATGTGTTTCTTTCCTTTGGTAGTCTTCCCCTCTCAGGGGCGGTTCGACCTTGTACATATAGGCGGGGTGAGAATTGGAAAAATGTCGACTGGCTGTTTAACATTGCCGAATATACGCTTAAAATCTGAGCAATGGGTAGGAAGGGGGTGGGAGTGGGGGGAGGGGGAGGGGGAGGGGCTGGCGGCAGTGGTGGCAAACGATACACAAGACAAATATACTTAATTAACGGCTTTCATTTCAAATGTGTTTTATTCGTTCCAGAATTTTGAATCGCTGGAAAATTTGATAAATGAACAAAATAAGTGTTTAAAAATTACAAGAATAAAAAATATATAGTTATTCTTTTTAAATCCCTACTCTACGAAGTTCTAACAAGGACCACTTCTCCACTATCTCCGTAATTTCAATGCAGTCGACTTTATCTTTTTGAAAACAACATCATGAGGGAGTCTAAGCGGTAGTCACCCATCGATATCCGCAAATGATTGAAAATGAGCTTCAACTTGCTGAAGGACCGTTTGAAAGCAGCTGAAGGCACTGGAGGTGTTAAAATCAGTCGAACTACTTGACAACCACACGAGATAATCCTCTTTCATTTAACAGCAACTTTCGCGATTTCTCTAAAAGATGAGCACTGTTTACTGGCATCAAGCAGGATTTCAAGCTCAGCCAGCACACGCTCTTCATATTGAAGGATGATTTTTGTGTGTGATTGCTTTATAGATCGGACGCGCTCGATGGTGCAGTCTTTTCCTGTCAGCGGGTATCTTGAAAATTATGTGGAATGGCTCTAGCAAAGATTGTCTTGCACGCTTGTAGTAAATACATCCACAAGTATTCGTAACTCCTTTCTGTAGAATGTAAGGAAATAAATTTCTGCTGTCGTTTCAGTGTGCGCGTCATACTTCTTTGTAAGTCGCCGAGTCCTGTGGTGCTTTAAAAAGTCTTCCTCCGCAATTACTTGCATACTTTACGCAAATGACGATGCACTCTTTATTAAAGCGCTCATCTTGCCGCCGTCGTCGTTGATATCTTCAAAAGACTTCAAAGCGCTCTGAATCATCTGCATCGCGCCTACTACATTCAGCTCCTCCGCTTCTAACAGCTCGGTTACGTTCTTAATTTTAAACATGATGTTTTTGGTAAAGTACATGCCGCAGATAAAATCAAAGTCTAGAAACTTTTCGTGCAAGCCTGACGCAAAAGTTCGTGTTTTACTGTCAAATTCAGAATCGAATGAGGTTTTCATTGTTTCCAATGCAGTGCATATCCCTTCAGAAGACGTAGAAACATCTCTCGCCGATTCGGCGCGTGCAGTCCACCTTGTTTTTGATAAATTCTTAAGTTGAAGTGAATTATCAATTTTATGCAGCTCTTTCTGCAAGCTTAAATGTCGTTTCGTGCTACCCGAAAGAAAAAACGTACAATGCTTCAAGAGTGTCAAAAACTCTCGGATAAGCGCGCTAGCATTACAGGCTGTCTCTACGAAAATGTTTAACCTGTGAGCTTGGCATGGAACGTACGGAATATCTATTTTGCACTTCTCTGATAGCTTTTTTAAGTGTCGTTGTAGGCCTATATGCCAGGCATGTTACTAGCAAAGTCGTACGATTATCGAGTGGAACTAAAAGTTCTTCTGAATTTAAAATTAAAAATATTTTTTCGGCCAACTCGTCTCCGGCCTTCTTTTTTTTGGTTAAAACAGAGTCCATTTTTAAAAGACGCCCCACAGGAACTAGCTCTTCATCTTTTTCGACGACGTATCGGATATTCAACCTAGGCGGTCTTTATGTGACATATCGGGAGTAGTATCTGCTATAACGGAGAACATACCAGAGTTCTTGATCTCTTCTGCAATTATTTCACGAGTTTTCTCTCCAAGTGGATGGATGAATTCATTTTGAGAGTCCTTGTTCATATACTTAACGTTATGCTTCCGCGTATTCACTTCTTCCAACCACCTATTCATGACCGGAGTATGCCGTGAAAGTAACTTCACAATTTGCGTGAAGTTTCCATTATCTTGGGTGATTCCATCCTCGTGACTTCGGAAAGCCAAACCTTGTTGACAAAGGGCTCTTGCTGTGTCAATAAGTATCTGGATAACTCATTTGTGGAACTCCTTTTCTTGTTCTTCCTCAATTCTGATCGTCCGTAAAAGTTTATCAAGGAGAACGTCTTCGTGGCCTTTTCCATTGACAAAGTGGCACATATCTGCCATTGCTGTTGATGAGTCTCTGAAATGAAGTGTTCTTGTAATTTATCCTTTTTCTTCTTTCTGCTACTTTTCAATTTGTGCCACTGACGTACTCCAGTGTGCGATCATTCTTCACTTTGTTCTTGTTAACAACATTAAACATAAACATGGCTGACAAGACGCTTGTATTTATTGTATTATTATTACTTACGTTTGATGGGTAAGCGATGCTCCGTGAAAATGTTCCGTGCCGGCGAAAACTCACGTCCCACTGCCACTGTATTCGCACCTAGTTATCACTGTAAAAGTTGTTGGTTCAGGAACGACTGCTTTTTCTCATTCCCGATGACCACTGCACTGACCTTAGTGAACACCCCACTGCTTGAGGAACCTTGGAACCATTAACTTGTCAATTTTGTCACAATAGCGCGGATATCTCAGCAGGTCATAAGTTATGATTCATAACATTCCTCCGACAACATCTCAATGATTTAGCTTGACCTGAAGCTATCAATGCGCTCACCAACAACATTTGTCTAGCCACATGGCACAGATGCTGGGCTCGCTTCGCTGTGATGCTGAGTCGCTCTGCATAATGGACGCGGGATGTTTCACCCACCCAGGTACGTGCCGATGAGTTCATCCCTTGTCCTTGGTCCCATATTGTTCATCTGCCAATCTTTCTTCAGTTTGCATACAAAGAAACGAAATGGCAAGTGGCAGCCGGTGCCCCGAGGACTGGGAGTGAAACTTTTAAAATGGCTGTTTTGCCGATTCTTCCCCCTTGCCTCACTGGGCTATTGCCTGGCTGTACGAAATTATTGCAGCGTCCGTTTGCGCCGACTGTCGGTAAAAATGCCGACTGTCAGTATAATAAATATTTTAAAAAAATGACCAAATCGTATATGGCCATGCCCCGTTTTGCTTTTTTAAATTCTGTTTTGGGAAATGTTACGACTTCTTCAGAATTTGCCGACTGCCGACTGATATCGTATTCGCCGACTGAGAAAATACCTGAGGGTGGTGAGACCCCCCGCCCCCAACCCCCACTCGAACCGCCCCTGTCCCCTCTTGTGCATTGTGCAGGTTGCGAATTGCTGACTGGTTGTCAATAAACAGCGTGACTTCAAAATTTCGAATTCCAGTCCAATTCTCTTGATCCAGCTGACGTCATCTATCGATGAGACAGCTGCTCGGTATTCTGCTTCTGCTGTTGACGTAGCAACAAGTCGCTGCTTCTCTGTGTACCAAATGATGGGTCCTCCTCTCAACACTAGAACACCACTTTTTGAGCGTCCTGTTACGGTGTCCCCACCGTAGTCGGAATCTGTATATGCCACAAGTTTGTCGTCTCCATTGAAGAAAATTCCATAGTCTGGATTTCCCTTCAAATACTGAAATACCTTCTTCACCATTTTCCAGTGGCTCTGCATGGCTTTGCCGTTGAAGCGGCTCAAGTAGTTCACTGCGTAGCGGATATCCGGTCGGGATATTGTAGCCAGGTAGAGTAGACTTCCCACTGCTTCTCGATATGGAGTTGTAGGTGGCGCTGGTCTGTCGTTGATTTGATCTTCTTCGTTTGTCACCATTCCTTTCTCCATGGGTGTTGAACTTGGGTTGCAAGTGTCGAAGCGGAAACGATTGATGATCTTTCTGGTGTATCCAGGCTGGTTCACAAAAATTCCTTCATTCTCTATTCTGACTTCCATGCCTAGGTACGTGAATTGCTTCTGAACTTATCGTTGGTAAGTGATTTCAAATTCCGGATTTATGACATCCAAGACTTCAATGATTTCTTCTTCATTATATGCAGCGATGAGCCCGTCGGCGACGAAAAGAGCTATCATCAAAGTTCTCTTCTCGTTAAGTAAATGCAGGGGTCATCGTCGGTGTTCACTAGCCCAAGTTTCTTCTAAAGAAAATCTGACATTTTCTCATTCCACTTTCTTGGTGCTTGCTTTAGTCCAAATATGCTTGTCATTAGTTTGCAGACCCTGCCAGTACCATTTTCATATCCTTCAGGTTGATACATGTACATGTTCTCCTCCAAGTCTCCGTGCAAGAAGGCTGTCTTCACATCAAAGGGAACAAGTTTCATCTTCTCAGTAGCGGCATGATTGAGAATCAGTCTAATTGAAGCATGGTTAGCTACTGGACTAAAGGTTTCTGAATAGTCAACTCCTTGTTCCTGCTAAAAGCCACGTGCTGCCAGTCGTGCTTTCAGACTCCCATCAGGCTTCTCTCGTAACACGCAGCGGCAGGTCAGGGTTCGAACTGCTTCTGGACATTTCACTAATTTCCAAGTTTCCATCTTCTCTAAGGATTCAAATTCTTCTGTCATGGCTTTCAGCCACTAGGCATCTTTCAACGCTTCGGAAATAGAGATATCCTGGATTTTTCCTATCATGGCTAAGTTGGCACTCTTTCCTCCGCGGAGGTAGCCCATGACGTAGTCTGGTAGATTGGCAGGTAGCTGAATATTTTGGTTGTTCATCTTCTTCTCTGGCTTCATCTCTTTCTTCGTTTCTGTCTTGTCTCAGGTCTATGCTGTCTTCATAATCATCTTCTTCAATCAACTCGTTCTCGTTCACGGCCATTTCAACGTCTGTCAGGTTTCGCTCATCTTTTTCTCCTTCATTAAACACGACGTTGTCTGAACTTACAACATCACGTTCTTCGGGTAGATAGACTCTGTTGGATGGAGAGTCTATGTCGTATCCAACAAATATACCTTTCCTAGACTTCTTGTCAAGCTTGCTTCTCTTGCGGTTGGGAGTCAAAACGTAGCAGTCGAATCCGAAGGTTTTCAGTTTGTTCATGTTGACCTGTCGTCCAAACCATAGGTTGGCTGGACTCTTTCCTTTGACCGAACTTGTGCCAGTCTGGTTGATCGTGAACACAGAATAGTTCACTGCTTCTGCCCACAAATTGTCCTTCAGGTTTCGTGCATGAATTGCTGTCCTTGATGACTCTACAATTGTTCTCATTTCACGTTCCACTTTTCCGTTCTGTTCTGGGATGTAAGCTGCTGAAAAAGTGTGAAAGACACCTAGCTCCTCCAGCAGCTTACGTGTGTTGGCATTCTTGATCTCGATACCAATATCTGATCGTAGAATTTTCACCTTTCTTCCGAATTGGTTTTCCACCAGCTTCATGAAAACATCCAGTTTGGCTGCGGCTTCGTCCTTCGTCTTCAAGAAGTATACTGTTCGGAAATGTGAAATATCATCCTTGAAAAGCAAGAAATATTTTGCTCCTCCTAGCGATGGTGTCACCATCTCTCCCATATCTACATGGACCAGATCCAATTGTTGGGTAGCAACCTTCTCGTTCAGTGTGTGAGATACCCGATGTTGTTTCCCTTAGGTGCATCCTTCGCAGACTCTCTCGTTCCAATCATCAACGTATGGAATGCCATTCCTGTCCAAAGCATCCTTCACATACTTCAGGTTTGGTGTGCGAGCCTCTCGTGCAGGTTACGATCGAGGTGGCTACCATACAGGCTTCAGACTTCTCCTGGCGTAGCATCATTCTGTAGAGGTCATCTTCTCTGACTGCCATGGCCACAATTTCACGATGATCAGATGTTTCAAATATTGACTTATCATTGTTTGCAGTTTGGACATAACCTCTGTCGAGTATCTTACTGACAGATATCAAATTGTAGTTAGGCTTAGGCACGTGAAGCACATCCTCCAGGATGACCTTGTACCATTCTGTTCCGTTGAACGCCTCAAGTTGAACGTTGCCGATACCAACGCCCTCTAGTACAGTCGCATGTCCGATGACAATAGGAGATGTAGTTTTCAACTCAATTTGACGAACCAGTTCCTGTGTGATGTCATATGTTGTCTAGCTCCACAGTCCTGGTACCAGTGATTTCGTGTGTTACATTTCGAGTTGAGACTGTTCAGCTCTGCAGTTGACAGTCCCACTGACGCTAGTACGCGGTATGGGCGATTCGTGCTCTTCTGTTCACTCCGTTCTGACCTTTCATTTCCATTTTTGTTGTCATCCTTCTTTGTACAGTCTCTTGCGAAGTGACCTTTCTGTCGACACACATGGGCATGGGTAGTCTTCTTTACAAAAGGCAAGATATTTGGCACAGGGATCGTTTCTGCAGTGTTTCTTCACATGTCCTTTCTGTCCACACTTAACGTAGCTGACTAGCGCGCTTCCACCTTGTCTGTTGTTATTGTATGTATTTTTGACGTGATTAAAACGCTGTTGCGTTTACCGATTGCTTAAATCTTTATTTTGTGTCCTTACTTTCTGTCGTAAGTTTTAACAATTTCAAACAATTGACTACACGCTCCCACGAGTACGGGTCGCAACAAAAACCAGTCGACGCGCAATCGACTTCTTCCTTTCAACATCGACGGGATGAAGTCTACTCATTAACATGCACCCCAACTTGAAAGGAATTCTTTCAATTAATTAATTAATTAATACAATTATACAGATTGAATGTATTTCATAATAATTAATAATGATCCTTTTCTTCATCCTCTATGGGAAGAGGGCATATTTTCTTGATACTTCGAGTGAAGGTTCCTCCAGGAGTCTGAACGGTGACAACTCTCACCTCGCCATCTCGTCCGGGATGAACTTGAATTATCCTACCACGTGGCCACTGTAGAGGCGGGATATTGTCTTCGATCAACAGTACTAAAGAGTCAATTTTAATACGCCGATCAGTACTGTGCCACTTGACACGATTTTGCAACTCCTGCAAGTATTCTTGCTGCCATCTCTGCCAGAGCCGTTGTCGGACTTTCTGCAAGTTTTTCCAATGGGATAAGCGGTTATCAGGTTCCCTCGACACATCCATCTGTACAGGTTGCATAAGCGAGTCACTCAAGATGAAATGTGCAGGTGTTAGAACTTGCAAATCAATGGAATCATTTGCTAACGAAGTGAGAGGGCGTGAGTTTAATACTGCTTCAATGTCGCAACGAATAGTGTAGGTCTCTTCAAAGGTTAGTATACGTCCCTGCGTTTCAATTAGTAAATGTCTCTTCATAATTTTTACAGCTGCCTCCCACAATCCCCCAAAATGTGGCGATCGGGGAGGGATAATAATAATAATATCGTATGGCCTCGGGTGCCTGGTGCAAGCTTTGTTAATTGACACCCAAAGGGTAGCTTGCATGTCGAATTTCGTCGTTCCTTTGAACGCTATGAAAATCAAGGAGGTTAGATATCTAAGCTCCTTGACACTACAGCGCTTTCAAGTAGAGAATGGAGGAACTTTGTGTTGGCGGAAAATCCCGAGATTAATTTTGCCATTGAACACGGCCTACTGAATTCAAATGGGTTCTTTAACATGCCAACAACGTATGACATGAGTGTCAGGATTTTTGTCGCCTTCAAAAATCACTTACCACGACCAGGGGCGAACCTGCAATCTTGGGGTTAGTAGTCCGACACTATAACCACTCACCCACCGTGGCAAGTGATGAACTTCCAATTGATTCGTTGCTGAGCAAGTGAGGAGGCAATGCCTGATGATTCTTTCTCTAAAAAGGACTGAATATCTTGAAGCGCATTGGATGCTCCAATAAAATTCTTTCCATTATCGGAAAAGAGCTGGTTACATAAACCTCGTCTAGCTGAAAAACGTTGCAGTACGGCTAAGAAAGCTTCAGTTGTTAGCTCTGACACTAGTTCCAGATGCACTGCCTTGGTGCTGAAGCACGTAAATACAGCTATGTAACTCTTGTAAACATGGAACCGGCCTCTTCTGCGCCTCTCTCTCACAGATATGGGACCTGCGTAGTCCACTCCCGTGGTAACAAAGGGATGAAGAACCAGCGTGACTCTTTCCTTTTGTAAATCTGCCATGCGTACCTCAGGAACTGTAGGATTAAAGCAATAACACTTCACACATCTTCTAATGACCTTCTTTGCCTCTCTTCTGCCACTGATGGGCCAATATCGCTGTCGTGTTGCATGTAATAACTGCTCTGGCGGACAGTGCTTAAGACGACGATGTTCCTCTTCCATGATTATCCTGGTGATGTGGTGATTTGCTGGGAGAAGTATGGGATGTCTCTGTTCCGATGCTAACTCTGAAAACCGAAGCCTTCCTCCAACCTTAATCAACCCATCGTTGTCTAGGAAAGGACTGAGTGAATTTAATGGACTCTTTCTTGGGAGGTCTTGATTATTTTTTAAACAATTTTGTATTTGAGAGAAAGCTTCCAACTGTGTCCACCTGACCACATGTCTCTCTGCTTGACAAATTTCCTCTGTGTCTAGTGAGCTTGTTTTCCTTTCTGGTATATCCTGTTTGCAGTTGTAGATGAATCTCTGACAGTATGCTACTATTCGGCATAATTTCAAGAACGACGAAAATTTGATAAGCAAACTGCTGGTTGCAGTTGCCTTTAATGTCACTGTTGTAATCTTCAGTTCTGGCAGTTCTGTTTCAAATTCCTTGGATTGCCTTGGTTGTTGAATTTGTGTGCAGAGCCATGGAGGCCCTTTCCACCAAAGTGTTTTGCCTTCAAGTTCTATAGAAGTAATTCCCCTTGAGAGAAGATCAGCTGGATTTTCTGTTGATGGAACATGATTCCACATGGCGGGATCGGTGGCTTCTTGCTTCTTTGCGATCCTATTTGCAACAAACGTCTTCAACAACCGTGGCTCGGTGTTGATCCATCCTAAAACAATTGTACTATCGCTCCACAATCGGATACGACCAACTCCTTCTTTCAAAGCACTTGCCGTCGTTTTGACAAGTTGTGCAAGAAGAAGTGCTGCCTCTAATTCGAGCCTGGGCAATGAAATGGTCTTTAACGGAGCCACCTTCGTCTTGGCACAAAGTAAATTAGACACGAAGTGATCCTTTTGTGTTTGACTAACTACATAGATGCAGGCTCCAAAGGCCTTCTCGGAAGCATCACTAAATCCGAACAAATTAAAAGTGTCAGAACAATTTCCAGGATTTACATTTCTGATTATTCTGATGTCGTTCAGTCTCTCCAATGATGAATAATAGTCGTTCCAACTTTGAAGGTGCTTCGGACACAATGGCTGATCCCAATCTAATCCATCTGCCCATAAGTGTTGCATCAACAATTTTCCTTTGATCAGTACTGGACTCGCAAGCCCAAGAGGATCAAAAATCTGTGCGATTTTGGAAGCCACTTCTCTTTTGGAATTTGGTGTTTGCCTTGCTAGTATAGCTCGAAACTGAAGACGATCTCGTGCTGAGTCCCAGAGATGTCCAAGAGTCTTACTGGCTTCACCTTTATCTAAAATCAACAAAGTCCCCTCGTTACTTTTGCTCTCCAACTCCTGCAAAATACGTCTGTCATTGGACCTCCACTTCCTCAAATGCATTCCACCACTCGAAAGGATACTTTGTATTTGTTGCCGTAGCTGAATCACATCTTCAAGAATATTTCCTCCACTCAAACAGTCATCCAGGTAAAAATCATCACGAATAACCTTGGCTGCTATTGGAAGTTCACTCTCTTGGAGATTAGCCAATTCATTTAAACATCTCATGGCATGGTACGGTGCAGACCCTGTTCCTTATGTCACTGTGTTTAGTTGATAAATCCTCACAGGGGCTGAAGGATCCTCCTTCCACATAATTTGCTCTAATGCTCGATCATCAGGGTGGACGAGGATCTGCCCGAACATCTTTTCCACATCCGCTGTTATGACATACTTATGACTGCGAAATCTAAGTACAATATGAAAAAGGTCTCTCTGTAAATTAGGCCCAATCATGAGCTTGTCGTTGAGTGATGTACCGTGTGATGTTTTTGCTGAGGCGTCAAATACCACTCTAACTTTAGTAGTGTCGCTGTCTGGTCTCACCACTTCATGATGGGGTATGAAATATGAGTTTGTCATTTCCTGATTTTTCAGCTCTTCCATCAAAGTCATATGCCCTAGCCTTTGATATTCATTTAGAAAATCTGTGTACGCAGTCTTGAGTTCTGGTTGTCTGCTTAATCTCTTGATTAATGATTCTAGTCTCTTTTGTGCATGACCTTTAGACTCTCCAAGTACGACATCTGGTCTTAATGGCAGCCTTACGATGAATCTACCTGTTTCATGTCTCGAAACAGTCTCTGTGAACTGCCTTTCACACATTTTTTCTTATTTTGTGTAATGCTGAATTTCCGGAACTGCTTCTTGCTTCCAAAATCTTTCTAAATGATCTGTTAATTATTGGTTGCTGATCTTCATGCATTGATAATCCTTGTTGATTCTCGCAAACTTCACCGCCAATAATCCAACCTAATCGGGTGTTCTGTAGAGCTGGTTGCCCTTGTACTTCGTTTCTGGATCGACCAATAACAAGCTTCCAATAGAGTCCCGCACCAATCAAAATGTCTATGTCCCCAGGCTTGTTGAAAGTCGGGTCTGCCAAGCAAATATCCTTTGGAATAATTAACTATTCTTTCTTGATCTCTAGCTGTGGCAGTCGTTCTGTAATAGATGGCAACACCACAAATTCTTCTTCTATGGCAAAGTCGTCATTTCTTGAAGCGAGTTGTACTCTTGCAGTTATGTTTGTTTCTACTTTGGAACAATCAACTCCCATGATTTGCATGCTTCTCTTAACATTTGGCAAGCCGAGCTTCTTATACAGATTCTCTTTCATCAGATTGATTTGAGATCCAGGATCCAATAAGGCTCGACATGTTGTTCTCCTACCTTGAGCATCCCTCACATCGATTAATGCCGTTGACAGAAGTGTTTTCGATGTGTTTTCTTTTTCCAAGCTTATATTGAGGGGAGGAGAATTCAGAAATTTGACGCAATGATTAACACTCGCTTCATTTTTTCCAATATTTTGTTTTTGTTTGTTATCGTCCTCTGCATGTAATAACGTGTTATGTAAATGTCCACATTTCTTGTACTTTGATCCTCTACAGTCTTTCGCAATGTGTCCTGGCTTCAAACAGTTAAGACACCATTTTTTCTCTCGGAGAAGCTTCTTCCTGTCTTCTACTGATCGTTGAAGTAACTCCTCACAAATGTAAATGGGGTGACTTCCTCCACACAAAATGCAGCCCTCCTGAGTGGCTGTCATAACAACTCTCTTGCTAGGCTTTTCGTCCTTTGAATATGTCTTAGTATTGAAGTCTTTGTTTTTATTATTATTCAACAGCCTATATGATTGTGAACGTTCAGTTAAAAAATGTAAAAATTCTTCTAATGTTGGCATCTCTTCTGGAGTGCATCCTTTTACTCGTTCTTGCCAATCTCTTTGCTCCACGAAATCCAACTGCTTCTTTGCTAGGTGAATAATCAGCGTATCCCAGTGTTGCACCTGTTGCTTCATTGTCTTTAATGAAGTTATGTGAGTTTGGATATGAAGATGTAACCGCCTGAGGGATTCAGATTTATTCTCTTTAGAAATTGTGGGAAACTTGAAAAGTTCATCTAGATGTGTTTCAATGATCAGAATTTGATTATCATACATATTTACAAGCAAGTTCCAGGCACTTGTGTAGTTTTCCTCTGAGATAGTAAATCCTTGTATGACCTTGTGTGCTTCACCCTGCAGGACTCCAATCAGATATTGGTATTTTTGGATGTTTGTCAGCTGAGTATCATGATGAATTGTTGACTCGTAACTATTCTTAAAGAATAACCATTTTGTGAATTCTCCATTGAATTCTGGTAATTTGATTTCTGGTAATTTCTGTACTCGTTTAGAGTGAATTGCTGGTAGGCCTACTTCTTGTTGATGAATGTTGTTGTTTATAGCTGGATTCAATTGAGATAGTAAAGTACTTTGAACCTCTTCAGCTTCATCTATAATTGTTTGCAAACGTGTAACTGCATTGAAATAAATGGATTCGAACAGCTGCCGCTCTCCTTCACATTCCACTTGAAACTCTTGTGCTGCCAATTCATCAGTGATCTCTGTTTCCTCTATTTTGATCTGTAGTTCTTCAAAGGCACTCCATAAATCATCACATTTTTTAATTTTAACCTTTGCTTCCGATTTTGATGTGTCAGCTGTAATAGAATTGTTTATTCTTGTTAACATGCCTTTTAATCGGCCACGCGATTGCTTTAATTTCGCAAGTTGCGACATGTCGAAATTGAGGTTACGAGTAGCTTCTGATGGATTATGTTATGTTTAGGTTATCAAAGGTTTTCTAGGAGAGTTTTTATTATTTTATTTTTATGTCAGGGTTACTCTCTAACCTATTTGCCGTCTTGTGACGTTCGTCTCCGTGAAGCGTATCGCCGTCTTGCCGATTCCCGTAATATCGGCTCGTTGCCGATGCTATTGCTGAATATCTCCGGTTTTCGAAGGCCGTGCCGTTGGGCACCAATGTTATTGTATGTATTTTTGACGTGAATAAAACGCTGTTGCGTTTACCGATTGCTTGAATCTTTATTTTGTGTCCTTACTTTCTGTCGTAAGTTTTTAACAATTTCAAACAATTGACTTGACGCTCCCGCGAGTACGGGTCGCAACAAAAACCAGTCGACGCGCAATCGACTTCTTCCTTTCAACATCGACGGGATGAAGTCTACTCATTAACATCTGTTGCTATTGTTGTGAGCAGACTGATTTCCAGTTTTCTTCTCCTTTGCGATGAGTGCATTGACTGCAGTTGCTTCACTTTCCTTTTTACCTTCATTGAGTCGATCCTCTTCCAGCTTTAATCTTTCCATGAGTGTTTCAATAGTTTTGTCGGCTCCTGTGACATTATCCCAGGCTGTTCTGAAATGGTGCAACTTAGGTGGTAGCATACTCAGCATTCGTGTCATGATCCAACTGTCTTTCACCCTGTCGTCATCTGACGACAGGTCTTCGGCTATCTGTTGAATCTCCAATCAATTCTCAATAGCTGATTTTTGGCTGTCAAAAAATAACCAAAAATTCCTTTGCGAACCCTCAACAGTAATATCAGACTTTTTACCATAAACCTTTTCTAGCTTATCTAACATTTGTTTTGCAGTTTGGCATTTGACTAGCTTTTTCGCTATATTACTACTGACATTTAAACCTATAAGCGCTTGAGCTTCTACATCTTTCTTTATCCAATTACGTACAGGATCGGAGTTTGTACCTGATGGTTTGACAGTCAAACCAGTTGCAATATCAAAACATTCTTTTGTTCTCATAGCTAAATTAATTTTGAAACGCCAAGAATCATAATTGCCATTTCCTTGCAAATCTTCTGTCAAAGTTTCTAAATGAACCTTTACTGTACCCATGACTTGACTTTAAAAACAAAATTAAGTTTCAAAAATATGACAAATTTACAAAAGTTTGATCTCTCAAGATTTTACTATCTATTTTCAAATTGTTTTATCAATTTACTCTGACTCATATATAGGCTACTTGACTGACATTTTGAGGTTAGATTACCCTAGCTGACGTTTCTCGGGCTGACGATGTGGTTGACGTCCTCTTCGACGGAGCTGACTTTGTCTGCGATGATTGACGTGGACTTTCTCGGCTGACTGGACTGACCTGATGAATGACTTCTGACTTGGACGACGACGACTGACTCGGCTGACTTTTTCTTGACGTCCAAATTGTTTCCCGTAATGCTCGGGGTGTCTGACGTATGATTGGTATCTGGGCCGATAACCTGTTGTAATTCTTAGGCTCCGAGCAGGGATGAATGATCAAGTCGTTTTCAATATGTATGACGTCCTTTTATTTATCAAATTAAACAGCAAAGGCGCCTGGCTAGCAAAGAAATAATACAGTAATGGTTTACACTCTCAGTTACAAACTTCTTCTATTATTATGAACATTTTGTAAACTTAAGGTGTGTTTCCATACAACATATTGTAACGTGTTTTTAGAGGGGTTTTCATGCCACTGGCATAAGTCAGTAGGAAGCCATTCTATATTTATTTATGCGGTAAATTGTTCAGCCAAGAGAATTTTTCATGTTAATTTATTATTATTATTAATTTATTATAATTATTATTAAGGTATTTTTCGGAGCATTTTATAAAATTATAAGCATACAGATAGGTTTTCTATGTCTTAGAAAACACTATCAAGCAAATTATTACGAACGACATTATCATAGAAAATTATATGATTACGGAATTTTACGGAGTTTCGTCAGTTAGGGTATATTGAGAGACATGACTCACTGGGAATTCAGATACAGGCTTATGCTTGTAAAGTAGTATGACGCAAGGCTGAGTCGCATCGTCAAGAAAAGGCGGATGTATGGAACGGCAATCGACTTCACCCTCCCGCCGAGTGTAATGAGCTCGAGGAGGGGAGTAGCGCTTGAGGGGTCAGCCAATCAGTGGTGAGCGAGCGGGAAGAAGTCGGCTGAAGAGTGGGGATGCGGCGGGTGCATATATGGTTGGCACGCCGTGGAAAGGAGGACTATCGTTATAAAATTTAACCAGTATGGTTGCACGAGTGAGTGGCTCCGATGTTCAGTGGAGTTAGCGACTATCTTTGTGAAACTTAACCGTTGTGGTTGTACGTGTTGGTTCCGATGTTCGGACCATAAATCTTCATGTCTACAAATATATCATCAACAACGAAGAAGATGACGACGTCCAGGAGGCTATGGGAAGCTCACTTCAACATCCAGTACGAGGGAAATGCTACGGCAATTTCCAGTGGTAAGCGCGAATGACACATAACTACGCAATCTCTCGTCTTTCTTTGTTTCATATTCAGTGATTCAGTAAATTCATAGCTTGGGAATAAGAGTAAAATCAGTAATTTATCCGACTCCGTTTTCACGTAATTTTCTAGCGGTAATATTTAAATCGCAACGCTCCAATTTAAATTCAAACTTATTATTATTATTAATTTTGCTATACTTGTTTTTTATACAATAAATACGTTTCTTTTAACCATGCAATCTTTGTTTTCAGTAGGTAGCATTAGATATAGACCAATTCCTTCTCCTGATACAATTGTTTGTTGGGTTAATGCTCAAATCATACCACGATCTGAGTATGTAGATTCTTCTAGGTGTTCTACCAGAGCTAGGCGTTGTTAAATATAAATTTAGATTTCAACATTGCGTTGAGGTCTTGGCGCCCATTAAAACAACATATCTTAGTAGAAAACAGTATATTGTCACATAGTGAGGGCTATAGAAAACATTACATTTGTCGCTACCAACTTGGGGCTGAAAACCTAATAACATTTGTGGAAGGAGAAGGGTATATATTTCTGTGCCTGTATTTTGGGTTTTTTCATTTATCGGTGTGTATCAGCATGGGTAGTGCCGAGGAAGAGATGAAGTTGCGTAGTGGTCACCAGTTTGATAGTGAAGATACGAGCAGTATGGCTAGTCTTGGAAATGAAAGCAGTACAGGGATGTCGGAGGTAAATCTCGATACTGAGGGGGGTAATCAAAACAGTCAAGCAGGGTTAGAGAGTTTGCTTCTTCAGTTTATGCAACAAAATAAAATTAGTACTGATGCTTTAAATGCTAAACTTGAACAGAATAATGCTAAACTTGAACAAAATAGTAGGGAAAATAAAGAGAGTAATAGGGAGCTGATTGATAGTTTAAATGCTAAATTAGAACAAAACAGTAAACAAATAAGCAATAAATTAAATGAAAAATTTGAAGAGAACAATCTAAAATTAGATAAGAAATTTGAGCAGATTAGAGGAGAAATCAGAGGGGTGATGGAAGAGAAGGCTAAAGAAATTGTAGCAGATGTAGACAGAAAGTTAGGAAAAGTACAAGAGAAGTTAGAAAGTAGAATCAGTACACAGGCTGAAAATTTAAAGGAACTAGTGCAACTTGAAACACAGCAGGTCTAAAAGCAATTGGGGGGAGAAATTGATAAGATTCAGGTAGCAACAAAGGAGGTTAAAGAACAGCTGGGGGGAAGAATTGATAAAGTACATGCAGAAATAATCACTGAAGTTAATACTTTAAGGGAGAGGAATAAGGAAAGCATTAATGAGATTAGTGATAAACAAGCTCAGTTAAGTGGTAAAGTTGAAGCATCGGAAGGGAGCATTAGGTTAACTGTAACTAATATCGAAAGAAAAGCTGAGGAGAAAATTGCTGAATTAGAACAGAAGTTGAAAGCTAGAATTAGGCAGGAAAATAGCCAGAGTAGGCCAGTTTATGTGAATAGCACACACAGGGAAATAGAACTAGGCAAATGTAGTAATCGGCAGGGTTGTCCAATGGAGTTCATGAATGCTATAGAAAATAAATTCGGGGAGAGGTTGAAAGATGGTAGTGTTGAGTGGTGCCAGGTAGTTGAAATTTTAGATCAAGCGTTTGTAGGGGAGACAAGAAAGTGGTTTGCTGTCTACAGAGACAATTTTGAGAATATTACAGATTTCAAAGTTAAATTTTGTGAGAAATTTTGGAATGAGGTCATTTAGTCTCAGCATCGTGAGGGAATTGTGTGTGGGAAATATAACCCGAGAGGCAACTACACTATGACCGAGTACTTTTTAGGACAGGTATTAACGTGCAAATATCTAGATGGTTTGAAGGAGGAGAGTGATGTAGTCAGGCTATTACTAAGACATTTCCCATACAGAATCAAAGAAGCTGCCTGTATCCAAAATGTTAAATCTATCTCACAAGTGGAGAATTTATTGAGTACATTCGATGCTCTGGGAAGAGGCGGTTACGAGGAGAATTTCGGTAGGAACCAGGGTAACAATAATAACAGGCCTAATGAGAATAGGAACCAGGAAGTTCAAGGGAAAAGTGGCGAAGGGGCCAGCGTTCAAAATAGGGGGAACCAAAATAGTAATAATAATAATAATCAGCAAAACCAGTACAGAGGAAATGGGTATGGTACGAACTACCAAGGTAGAAATAATGATTTCAGGGGAAATCAAGGCCGAAATAACGATTATAGGGGTAATCAAGGGCGGTATAATAATAATAATAATTATAACCAGAACAGGGGTCAAGGAGGGAATCAGCCCAATGGTAATAACGGACAGAGAGATACCGTTAATACAACCCAGAACAACCAGACCAGTGCAGTAGTCAGTAGTACTACACCAAGCGGTAGCAATGCTTTAAACACGAACCAGGCTGCGATGTAAGGTCAGAATCTCAGTCTGTAACATGCCCTGTCCATACACTTATACAGGAACCCTATGACCTAAATGTAAGAAATGAATTATTACGTGAACTAAATGATGAAGGTATTATTCAGGAAGAGCCCCATAGTTAAATTTAACGTGTCCGAGGCGTACACAGATGTTTTAATTGATAGTGGTTGTATGAAGAGTTGCATAAGTAGTGCATTTTATGATAAAATGAAAGGAACTGGAGTAAATTTTGAGGAGATGCCAATTAAAAGCACTTTTGTTATCACAGCTGTTGGAAAGAGGTCTAAAGTAATTTCTAAGCAAGTTTTAGTAGACATTAAAATTAATAATCATATAGAAAAGCAGATATGTCTTGTAATTCCAAATTTAGTATTCAGTGTTATCTTGGGTTCAGAGTGGCTAAGTAGAGTGTCTGGTAACTTATGTTATGATGTAGGGAGTTTGAAATTTAAATGGGGAGATTCTGAAGTAGAAGTAGCGTTCAATGACCATATTCAGAGAAGTAGTGTTGTAGGTGTGATTTGTACTTTAAATGAGATATCGCCAGCCGTAGAGCGGGGTTCTCCATGTTTTGTGGGCAGTGTGATTACGAACGGCAGTCTAGAGGACTCGTTACGTGATGCTGCATTTCAGGGAAATATAGAGGTGAAACAATGTGTTCGGCTCTATGATGTGTTATTGTGTAATATGAGAGTTTTTGAGGATCGCATTGGTATGGCCAATTGCTATACACATTCATTGAACGTTATTGATAGGTCAGTATTCACAGGGCATAGATATCCTGTACCTTTCGCTTATCAGAGTGCAGTTGAGGCACAAATTAATCAGATGCTTGAAGATGGGATTATTGAGCACTCTAACAGTCCATATGTTAATTCTTTGATCACGGTACCCAAGACCGACGGCACGGTTCGTATTTGTTTAGACGCTCGTTTGGTTAACAGTAGAATTAGTTCAGATCAGCTGAAATCTATGTCAATAGAGAAATTAATGCAAACATTTGAGGGGAAGAAGTATTTCACTTGTGTAGATTTGAGTTCCAGTTTTTGGCAGGTGCCACTTATGTACGAAGATAGACCATTTACAGCTTTTAGTCATAAATATAACCTTTATCAATTTTGTAGAACACCTTATGGGTTAAAGAGTAGTTCAGCAGCTTTAATTCGGGCTTTAAACATCGCATTAGGGGATGACACAGGAGAGTTTGTAACCATTTACATTGATGATATGCGAATTAGTTCACGCAGTTTTGAGGAGCATCTACGTCATTTAGATATAGTTTTTCAGAAGTTAGATCAGGCAGGGTTCACTTTGAAGCTGTCTAAGTCGTCATTCTGTCAGTCAGAAGTGACATTTTTAGGTCATAGTGTGTCGAGTAGAGGTGTGACACCAGAGGAAAGTAGGGTTAGCAGGTGTGGACAGTAGCAACAGGGCATCGTTACATACACTGAGAAATAGGTAGGTAGAGCAACGTGATGACGTTCATTTAAGGGAGCCACTTGCAAGGTTGGAAGCAGGTTACGCAGAAACATTTATAGTTTCCAAACGTATTGGCAAAACAGCATATGTGCTGGAGGATAGTAAGGGAAACAGATTATACGGGACGTATAATATACATAGTCTACGAAAATATGTGTCATAAAGTGAGTGTGTTTAGCTGGCGAGCCAGCCTATCAAATGAGTAAGTGTGGTATTTGGTGCGTGGAAGATCTGGTCTTCAAGGCAGGCGTATCAGAAGTCTCACAGGGGGGTAGTATGTAAGTAAATGAGAGTTTTTAAGGTACAGGGAAATATGACGGGATTGTCGGATGCTATTGAGCACTAAAATGTCTCGATACACCAAGGCCAGAATTTGGTAGCGCTGGTGAATTCCCATTTGTCTACAAGAGATGGGTGAGCGCTTGGACAGGGTATTTTTGTTTAAGGCGTCCACGAGGCAAAGGATGGGCCATCAGAAGGCGAGACAGTCCTTCATGAAACTCATACATGACAGCACACGTGATTTCTGTTTACGGCCTCGCCATGTAAGATTTGTAAGTGTGTAATTTAAGGTAATTTGTTCAAAGGTATTATTTGTGTGAGGAGAACTGGTCTGTGTTGAGAACTAGTATTAAGTAGAATATGGTCTACGGGAACTTAAGAAGACAGGGCGATTACGGCACAGAAATATTTGGTGTTATATGTAATGCGCACTTACTGTTTTTTTTTCAGAAGTCAATATTAATTTAATCTACTTTAAAGAGAGATTAAGTATTATGGTCACGAGGCGCTGCCACAATAGTGTGATTGTGTGCTCAGTGATAAGTGGGATTAATTTCACAATAAGGAAGGAACCTCCAGTGAAATTAGGAAGTTCTAGGGAGATATACATATATCAGAACACCTTGATGCGTGTGATGTGACAACTCATATACATAGTGCTCACACATTATTTATGTCTATTTTCCAACAGAGAGAAATTTGAGAGGCGGAAATATCCGTGGAACATTATTCTATATGAAAAACATTGGACTGGTTGCAAAGTGCAATCCATTATGACAACAAACTTTGACGCAAAGTGCGTAAAGAAAAATTATGAGTGTATATATATGTAATTTAGGGTGATTTCATTTATGTAATATGTATTTTGGATGGGATTTTGTTAACGTGTCTGGGATAATCGGATAATGGACCGTCGTCATGGTAAATCATCCGATGATCCGAGGCGAATATGTAACGTGTTTTTCGAGGGGTTTTCATGCCACTGGCTTAAGTCAGTAGGAAGCCATTCTATATTTATTTACGCGGCAAATTGTTCAGCCAAGAGAATTTTTCATGTTAATTTATTAGTATTATTAACTTATTATAATCATCAACTTACTATTATTATTATTATTATTATTATTAAATGATTTTGGAGCATTTTCTTATAAAATTATAAGCATACAGATAGGCTTTCTATGATTATAGAAAACACTATCAAGCAAATTATTACGATCAACATTAGCGTAGAAAATTATATGATTACGGAATTTTACGGAGTTTCGTCAGTTAGGGTTGTGCCCGTTTCTCCAATGGGACAGGCGATCACCCGGCCGACATCCCGGCCCCATCAGAAGAAACAGCCAAGGGAGTGGGTAAAAAAAAAATTAGGGTGTGAATCTTGGTTCATACAGACAAGACTAAAAGAAATGCTCCAGCGAGCCAGAGAGAAAGGGTCTCGGGTCGTTTACGGGTTGGGATGGCAAATTGACTGAACCAGGATTCAAAAGCAATCTCCCTAACTTGAATTAACAAACAGAGAAGAAAGGAAAAGCCCTCGTAAAATCACATCTGCTCCTTTATTGGCCAAAGGATAAATAAATATGCAACCTGCCTACCACGCACGAGTATAGAGTTAGGGTGGGACAAAGTCCAAAAAAAAAGAAAAAGTTCATAGTCCCTAAACAAACAAACAAACAAAATTATACTTATTCAAACTCGTGGGTGTCCTCTCTTAAAGTTCCGACAAAGAGATCGCCTTTCAAAAAGCTAAATTAACCCTTAATTTATCGGTGCACACGCATGTAAACATCACTAGCCACTTATCACAAAGTTCACCTGCGGCAAAAACTCGAAGAAAATATTGAATATCTATGTATATTACAACTGTCTACCCTTATACAGCAATGGACGGATCTCCTCTATCGAACTGCAAATTAATAACTAAAGAGCATCATATTACATCAAATAGCACTCAAACATCAACTCAGCTTCACATAATATGGCATTTCAACAATTAATTATAACTCATCATAAATTATTTACACACCCAGATTGTGCTTACATATTTACACTACTAATTCTTATTATTATTACTGATTTATATTCGCCATTCCAACAACCTTGATCCACACCGTCATCTTTGTTATGTAATTAAATTATAGCATTGTCTAATGTTTATGAAAGGTTAAGAACCTCGTAACAAGGCACCCTAGCGTATTTCATACTCACAACGAACATTAAATCGCAACCCTTCCGTCGAACACTCTGTGTGAGGATCCGAACAATCTGACTGTTGAGCGCACTATCAGTTACACCCCTGCGCTATTCAATATTCAACTCATCGATAAACGTAGCACGTTCGTCAAGAGGACCCTGTCCTCACAAATTCAATTCAACGGTCATACGTCGCCCCGTGAATAACCTCGTCATATATGACGGAATAATACCATATTTAATTATCATATTAACTTTACACAACATCATTACAAAAAATCATGCATTATTAGCATGTCTCAAGAACCCACACTAACAGTGCGTATCAACTTTATCGGGACCACGAGGTCGTATGATAATATGGCATCCTATCCAAGGAACCTTATTCGACAATCTCCAACCATATTTATTTTGCTATTAAAATCTATGCAATCCGTGACAAACCTTTCAGAATAAAATTCGTATAATGACCTCGGAAATCGAGATGCTAGAATCTCCCAGCAAAATGGGCATCTCATATTATCGTTACCCAATTTCAACTTATTATTATTATTATGTCTCAGAGAATAAATGTATGTCTTACTCCTACCATTGATGCTGTTCATTTATGTAAGTCAAAACGACCCGAAAAGAAAGGACAAAAAATCTGTACAACCCTATGAGAAAATGATGCTCTTTTTCAATCTGGAATAAATGATTATAAATGGCGTTAAGTTACACGATCTCAGGTTATCTCATGGCAAGGCTATCCGAGGTAGGAGTTCTCTTCTTCCTGATGAACATGGATGGAAATGAAACGTCTTACTTTATATCCGGTGTCCTCGGAAACCCCTGGCGTCGGCGTCGTCTGCGGCATTAGGGCGGCGTCGTTCCTCCAGCGTCTCTGCGATGTGGTCTCCCAGCGTACTGATAGAGGTATACGCCCCTGGCACCTCTCGATCTCCTGGCGACGCCCATGTCCGCCCACTGGTTGTCCCCGGTCACCTTCAGCAGCGGCGTCTCCTGACGTCCCAACCATGGTCCACTCGTCCATCTCGTCGCGACCGTTCACCCCATGATGGCCCCTTTAGAGGTTCAGTGCAGCATAATTTGCGTATTAATATGCATGTTGATTCCCAGAGTATTTGAGTCCATGGTTATTAAGTTCATGCCGCCGTGTGGCAATATTACATTTCACTATATCAGAGCACTTTCACGCACTATAGCGTCTAGTTCCTGGTTCACTTGAATTATATGTATTCACTTTCCTCAACCAGTGACACACTTCCTTCCACGAGGAGCTATTTCGAGCTGGCCTTGACCGACATATCAAGTTGCTTGCGGCCTGCAGTCTTCCAACACAAGCTTAAAGTAGATGTCACATTCTCACTGCGTCTCTTAAAATGCCGCACTGCTATGCTATTTTCGAATGGACGTCTGTTACAATATAGGGCCTCGCGATAATGCTTCGCCTCGACTATCGTTATTATTGTTCCTTCCCTGATACTCGTAATGTTAAACACCTCCTGGTAGTCATCTTTAATAAACATAAATTGTCGGCATGAACGGACCTTCCTTTATCAGTTCTGACTATTTCTCACATACTAGCGAGTCCGATATCGTCTTGAAATTCACACTGTTCGACAAACTAACTGACATACTTCACTGTGAACAACTCACTGGCACTACATGCACGCTAGCTTCATGCTTCATGGCCTGCTGATCATTCACGAAAACCATTCAAGTTCCCGATGCAAAATTACTGTCTACGTGACATGGGCTACTCGTCCGTGCTCCGCTGGATAACATGCTCGTCCACGCACTATTGACTCACTGAACATTCCGGAACTGCGTCCTCCTTCGAGAAAAAGAAAGTGGAAGGGGTTGGAACCTTCTGGAGCATTCCCCTACTCTCGCGGTTGCCTCGCCGACGTCATGCCATAACATCATACTGACCCTACGGTCTTCTCTCGATCTTCTGTCATCCGGGGCCGGTAATTGACCCTGACTGGATCGGTCACATCTCTCCCGCGGCCTTCAAAATATAAGCGGTGGGAACATAGCTTATATTTTTCCTCAAGTGATGCATGAGAACGATCCTTTCAGTCATCTCCTCAATGCTGACTAACGGGCTTGCCTGTGATACTTCCGCAGATTAGCGGCATTGAAATTCCCAACAAGTGCATTCGTGACGTTGTCAACCACCCGATAGGAATTGTTGTCCATCACTCTGGCTATCCTATGGGGTCCCGAAAATGGGCGCGCAAATTTCCCATACACTCTGAGTGGTATGTTTGATGACGTAGGTTTCCGAATCAGCACCAGGTCATTGACTCGAAGTGGTTCGCGAAAACGGTGGCCAGCCTTCCTTCTCTCCCGTTTATGCGCCTGTAGCTGCATCCTCTCCCGAGCCAGTTCGTTTCTCCTTTGCACCAACGGCTCAATCTCTGGGGTGCCTGTATAACAGCATGCCAAGGTCTACTTGGTTTTCGTCCATGGTGCAGAAGACAAGGAATTTGTCTGGTACTGTCATGTGTTGTAGAGTTCAAGCAACGTTCAATTATGGGTACCACTTCCATCCATCTATGATGCTGTTCATGACAGTAAATCCGGCAGTATTTTCCAATCTCTGCATTTACCCTTTCAACTGGATTTCCTTCTGGGTATCTTATGGAGCTCAAGATATGCCTTATGCCGAGTCGTGATATTGCCTCTTGAAATTCGGCGCTCGTGAACTGCGTTCCGTGATCGCTCAGAAGGAACTCTGGCTTCCCTGCAGTTGGAATCACGCCGGTCTCAATCCTGCGAATTACGTATCGGGATGTTGCCTTCTGTATAGGATGCAACATGACTAATTTGGTAAACACATCCATCGTCACCAAGATGTATTGGTTACCCCTGGTGGACCTCGGAAGGGGGCCATACAGGTCCGTAGCCATTAATTCATTCGGACGGGTCGGTATAATAGCCCTAGGCTTCTCCTTAGATACGTCCGATGGGAACTTGCACCTCTGACAGATGTCGCATGTCCTGATTACCGCTCGTATGGTTTTTCCCATATACTCCCAGGTAAATGTTTCTCTTATGGCATGTAAGGTTTTATCACATCCTCCATGCCCAATAGATCGGTGAGCCAACCAAACCACTGCTGAAATCAACTTCGGCGGTATTACAATACGTAGCCTTGTGTGGTCTTTATCGACAAACTTGTGAATCACGTCACCAACAATGTGATAAAAGTGAGCAATCTTCGCCGTTCCAGCATAATCGGGGTCATCTGCACCCATGCGATTCTTCAAATACCGGTATATCCGTCTTAACGGAGTATATCGCCGTTGCGCCTGGCTCAGGCATTTCAAACGTTCCACCGTTTCCTGATCATCCGGTATTAGCTGTACCTGGTGCAAAACAGCCTCCTCACGTGGGTTTCTGCTCAAAACATCCGCTAGAAAGTTTTGCTTTCCGGGCCTATGAATAACTTCTGCATCGAATTGCTGCAGGAACAGGGTCCAGCGCGTGACTCTTTCGCTTGAAATGTCAGACTTTAACATAAACTGTAACGCGCGATGGTCCGTCACAATCACGACCTTATGCCCCAAAAGAATCTTCCACATCTTTAGAGCATAAATTATAGCCAGCGCCTCCAATTCCTTGGCAAAGTAATTAAGCTCAGGCTGTCGCAATTTCCTACTGGTAAATGCCAGATAATGTTGTTTCTTCTCGTCATCCAACTGGTACAACACAGCGCTCACTCCTACCTTTGAAGCATCGGTGTCAATATAAAATGTTTTGGAGAAGTCTGGGTACTCCAGTTTAACGTTGTTAAGGAGCATGTGTTTAGCTTGCGTGAAGGCCTCTTCACACGCCTGATCCCACTTCCACCGATTGTTTTTCCTGAGCATGCTCTGCAGAGGGGCAACTACATCCGTGTAACGGGGGCAATGAATAGAAAAGAATAAAGTCATTCCCAGGAACTGCCTCACTTGTTTCACCCTTTCTGGTCTGGGAAACTCAGCTATCGCCTCAATTTTCTCCGGGTTCGGCCGATATCCATGTTCGTCAATGAGATGTCCCAAAAACCGAATTTCTCGGTGAAAGAAATTGCATTTCTCCAGGTTTGCCTTAAATCCGGCCGTAAGCAAGTTCTCAAACAACAATCTCAAGTGTTTCAGGTGCTCCTCTACTGACGTAGATGCCAAGATCAAATCGTCCGCATAACATAGTACGTGTTTCTTGACCTCTTCACTCAAGATGCTGTCCAGCGCTCGAATCAGCACAGGGCCACTGTTTTTCAAACCGAATGGAAGGCGGTTAAAGACGTGGGTCTTCTGCTCATGCAGGAAGCCAGTGTATTGCTTGCTGTTCTCGGTTAACTCGACATGATAATAGGAATTTGTGAGATCTACGGTTGAGAAATTTTTTTTCCTTTAAAGCGCCTCAGCAGCTCTCTAATTTGTGGTGGGCGGTCGTACTCTGGCAAAATGCGTGCATTTATCCCACGTGCATCCAGACAAATCCTCAGGCGACCATTTGGCTTCCTTACAACCGCTAAAGGGTTTAGGAAAGAAGTCGGAGCCTTCTTTATTATGCCATCTTTCTCCATGGCGTTTATCATGGCCTTTACCTCCTCCTTCCATTTCTCTGGGACTGGATATATGTGTTTCCTGTATGGTGAGTCATCACTCAACTTGATATCGTACTGAAAGTTCTTGATAACTCCAGGTTTGTCGCGAAATACCTCCCGAAACTCCTGTATTAGGTCATCAAACTGTTTCTGGACAGTTGGATCCAAAATTTCTTTTACACCAACGGGCATGTGGGTGATCGTCTCTTCTTCACGTTCCACGATATTCTCAAGTGTGTTCTCCAAGAAGAGCGTGCTCGAGTTGGCATTGATATCATCTTTCGATCCTCTGCTCGGCGATTCGTTTCCGACATACACAACACCCTCTTGCATATTTATAATCCAGCCGTACTCCGAAATGAAGTCAACACCCAGAATTATTTGAAAGTTGATGTTGGAGATGGCCACGAACACGTGCTCATAAAACCTCCCCGCAATCTTGATCATCAACAGGGCCTGCAGCTTGCATATCACTGAACGATCGGGAATTACACCTCTAACCTTTACATTCGCTACTGATAGAGTATATACGGGTCCTGCCTCCATTATCTCGTCCAAACATGACTGAGACACCACACTAATCATCGCTCTGGTGTCAATCAGGGTTTTTATTTGTTTACCGAGCACCTCTACTGTTATGATTGGCAAAGGATACACTTTCCCGCGGCGGATAACGTCTTCCTCATGAATCAAGTCTTCGTCGGTAGCCTGAAATATCTCTTGAATTTCAATCAGTTCGGGAGGACCAAGGTTTGAGCAATTTCTTAATTTGAAGTTTTTTTTTGTTGATCTGACCGACTTGTGTCAGGTGGTCGGTCAGCTTCCCCCGGTGGTGCGGATGGATTACTCCGTAATTGTTGTAAATATTCCTGGTTCTCTCGATGTCTTTCCGTATAGCTCGGCCGCGACCCCTGCGAACGAGAATCCCTATAGGCATTCTGTCTCTGATAATATTGATTTGACTGCCTTCGCTGATATTCACCATATCGTCCCTTCGTACTGTTGAATCGGGATCTCCTACGCTCTACGTACGGTTTATTCCTCCACCTGGGTCGCTCGTCTGTTCCACCGTAGCTCCTATCTCGGCTCCGATATTACCCTGTGTCTCTTGGCCTGTCCGTCTCCCGCGGCGTTCGCTCTTCCGTCTGCGCAATATTGTCAATCACGACCATGTTTACATCTCTATTTTCCTGTCGTCCGGACCTCGCCTGTAACTGTGCGCTAGTGTGGTCAAGTTTTCGAAGAATCTATTCACATCCCTCTAAAGTCTCGGCTCCTGACGCTATTACACTCTTCTGGACCTCCACAGGTAACTGTCGTATAATGGCTTGGACCAATTCGTCCTCCGGCACTGGTGGAGTCAAATACTGCAGCCTGGCGAGTTGCGATGCGAAGTACCCCGCATACCTAGTCGGATTGGACGTCGCATACCGTTTAGCGTATAGTTCCGCCCGTATGTTCAATTGTTCCTCAGGGCTCCAAAAGCGTTTGATTAATAATCGTTCGAACTCATCCGTGCTCGTGAACGTGTATCGAAATGCGCGAAACTAAGTTAATGCTGTCGATTCCAGGGACCTCTCAATAACTCTTAGTTCCCTCTCACGTGGTATCTTATTTTCCGCCATGTATTCACGGACCTCCCTCATAAATTCGATGGGTGTGTCGTTATTAGTCCCATTGTTCCCCGAGAATTTCCTCGGCTGGTGGTCTATACGTCTAATGATAGTCAGGTGTCCCGCGGGGTTTGTACTCTGTATTCTCGGCGTTGCAACTACCTCTCACGCCTTTCTGGAAGATGGGGCGTTTTCACTTTCCGTCCCGTTAAGAGGTGGCGTGTTTTCAATTTCGGACCATCTAACCCTTTCTGACTCCAATTTGTCTTTTATCTGCGTCATTTCCGCCTCTAAGTTGCCTAATCGAGTGAGTTGCCTTCCCTGTTGAATAATGATCTTCTCCTCCAACTCAACAATGGAAGTGTGGATAGATTCTCTCACATGTCCGAATAATGTCGTTTGTGAATGAGTGATTTTCCTGTCATACGTGTCCTGGAATGATTCAACCTGTATCTGCATGTTTTTCACGTCCTTCGCAACCTCTTCTTTCCAACCTGACACGTCCTGTTTCAACTTATCCAGGGTTTCCTCGTTAGACTGACCAATTTGCTCAATTTTTGCCGTCAAATCTTGTCCCATGCCTTTAATATTACTGTTCAACTTCTCCTCAAGTCCTTCAATATTCCCCCGAAGCGAACCCTGAGTATCCCTGATTTGCCGTGCCATAGAATCTTTGAGCTCCGCGGTGAGCACTTGGAATGTAGTTTCTACCTTTTTATCGAGTAGATTAATCTTATTATCTATAGCCTTTCCTGATAGCTTAAGATTACGTTCTACAGCATCAATGTTTTTCTGCAAATGCGATTCTAAACTCTTAAGATTAGATCCCATGACTTCTAATAAGTCGGTTCTGAGATCATCAACTTTATCACTAACATCGTTTTTTATTCCTGCTATTTGAGTGCCGACACCCTCTTGTGCCTTCTGTACCTCTGCTATTTGAGTACCGACACCCTCTTGTGTCATCTGTAAGCGATCCATATCGCTCTTCATGTTTGTCTTAATTGACCCAATACTATCCTTAACATTATTCATTTCAGTGGTTAGACCATTTAATCCATCTTGGATTTGTTTTAATATATCAGCTATATTTTCTGCGGTTACTATTTGTGACATCTTACAATACAACTTGAATATAGGGGCCTACAGGGGAATGTAGGTCGTCGAGTATAGCCATGACCTGAGATCGTGTACCAACCCTGTCAAATGGTTCACTAAAGGCTCAGTGTGATACGAGGTTAATTTTACACAATAATTACACATGGCAAGCATCGCGCCCCCATCAAAGGCACGAATCTGACCACTCAGTATACTCCCATCACCACAACAAATGATTGAGTAAAAGCATGCCCATGACGAAGACGAAACGCACCATCGTCGTCGAGCCAACACGTTAGCAGCGCCACTTCCCCCTCCCTGTGCCCGTTTCTCCAATGGGACAGGCGATCACCCGGCCGACATCCCGGCCCCATCAGAAGAAACAGCCAAGGGAGTGGGTAAAAAAATTAGGGCGTGAATCTTGGTTCATACAGACAAGACTAAAAGAAATGCTCCAGCGAGCCAGAGACAAAGGGTCTCGGGTCGTTTACGGGTTGGGATGGCAAATTGACTGAACCAGGATTAAAAAGCAAACTCCCTAACTTGAATTAACAAACAGAGAAGAAAGGAAAAGCCCTCGTAAAATCACATCTGCTCCTTTATTGGCCAAATGATAAATAAATATGCAACCTGCCTACCACGCACGAATATAGAGTTAGGGTGGGACAAAGTCCTAAAAAAAAAAGTTCATAGTCCCTAAACAAACAAACAAACAAAATTATACTTATTCAAACTCGTGGGTGTCCTCTCTTAAAGTTCCGACAAGGAGATCGCCTTTCAAAAAGCCAAATTAACCCTTAATTTATCGGTGCACACGCATGTAAACATCACTAGCCACTTATCAAAAAATCACCTGCGGCAAAAACTCGAAGAAAATATTGAATATCTATGTATATTACAACTGTCTACCCTTATACAGCAATGGACGGATCTCCTCTATCGAACTGCAAATTAATAACTAAAGAGCATCATATTACATCAAATAGCACTCAAACATCAACTCAGCTTCACATAATATGGCATTTCAACAATTAATTATAACTCATCATAAATTATTTACACACCCATATTGTGCTTACATATTTACACTACTAATTCTTATTAACATTACTGATTTATATTCGCCTTTCCAACAACCTTGATCCACACCGTCATCTTTGTTATGTAATTAAATTATAGCATTGTCTAATGTTTATGAAAGGTTAAGAACCTCGTAATAAGGCACCCTAGCGTATTTCATACTCACAACGAACATTTAATCGCAACCCTTCCGTCGAACACTCTGTGTGAGGATCCGAACAATCTGACTGTTGAGCGCACTATCAGTTACACCCCTGCGCTATTCAATATACAACTCATCGATAAACGTAGCACGTTCGTCAAGAGGACCCTGTCCTCACAAATTCAATTCAACGGTCATACGTCGCCCCGTGAATAACCTCGTCATATATGACGGAATAATACCATATTTAATTATCACATTAACTTTACACAACATCATTACAAAAAATCATGCATTATTAGCATGTCTCAAGAACCCACACTAACAGAGCGTATCAACTTTATCGGGACCACGAGGTCGTATGATAATATGGCATCCTATCCAAGGAACCTTATTCGACAATCTCCAACCATATTTATTTTGCTATTAAAATCTATGCAATCCGTGACAAATCTTTCAGAATAAAATTCGTATAATGACCTCGGAAATCGAGATGCTAGAATCTCCCAGCAAAATGGGCATCTCATATTATCGTTACCCAATTTCAACTTATTATTATTATTATGTCTCAGAGAATAAATGTATGTCTTACTCCTACCATTGATGCTGTTCATTTATGTAAGTCAAAACGACCCGAAAAGAAAGGACAAAAAATCTGTACAACCCTATGAGAAAATGATGCTCTTTTTCAATCTGGAATAAATGATTATAAATGGCGTTAAGTTACACGATCTCAGGTTATCTCATGGCACGGCTATCCGAGGTAGGAGTTCTCTTCTTCCTGATGAACAAGGATGGAAATGAAACGTCTTACTTTATATCCGGTGTCCTCGGAAAACCCTGGCGTCGGCGTCGTCTGCGGCATTAGGGCGGCGTCGTTCCTCCAGCGTCTCTGCGATGTGGTCTCCAAGCGTACTGGTAGAGGTATACGCCCCCGGCACCTCTCGATCTCCTGGCGACGCCCATGTCCGCCCACTGGTTGTCCCCGGTCACCTTCAGTAGCGGCGTCTCCTGACGTCCCAACCATGGTCCACTCGTCCATCTCGTCGCGACCGTTCACCCCATGATGGCCCCTTTAGAGGTTCAGTGCAGCATAATTTGCGTATTAATATGCATGTTGATTCCCAGAGTATTTGAGTCCATGGTTATTAAGTTCATGCCGCCGTGTGGCAATATTACATTTCACTATATCAGAGCACTTTCACGCACTATAGCGTCTAGTTCCTGGTTCACTTGAATTATATGTATTCACTTTCCTCAACCAGTGACACACTTCCTTCCACGAGGAGCTATTTCGAGCTGGCCTTGACCGACATATCAAGTTGCTTGCGGCCTGCAGTCTTCCAACACAAGCTTAAAGTAGATGTCACATTCTCACTGCGTCTCTTAAAATGCCGCACTGATATGCTATTTTCGAATGGACGTCTGTTACAATATAGGGCCTCGCGATTATGCTTCGCCTCGACTATCGTTATTATTGTTCCTTCCCTGATACTCGTAATGTTAAACACCTCCTGGTAGTCATCTTTAATAAACATAAATTGTCGGCATGAACGGACCTTCCTTTATCAGTTCTGACTATTTCTCACATACTAGCGAGTCCGATATCGTCTTGAAATTCACACTGTTCGACAAACAAACTGACATACTTCACTGTGAACAACTCACTGGCACGACATGCACGCTAGCTTCATGCTTCATGGCCTGCTGATCACTCACAAAAACCATTCAAGTTCCCGATGCAAAATTACTATCTACGTGACATGGGCTACTCGTCCGTGCTCCGCTGGATAACATGCTCGTTCACGCACTATTGACTCACTGAACATTCCGGAACTGCGTCCTCCTTCGAGAAAAAGAAAGTGGAAGGGGTTGGAACCTTCTGGAGCATTCCCCTACTCTCGCGGTTGCCTCGCCGACGTCATGCCATGACGTCATACTGACCCTACGGTCTTCTCTCGATCTTCTGTCATCCGGGGCCGGTAATTGACCCTGACTGGATCGGTCACAGGGTATATTGAGAGACATGACTCACTGGGCATTCAGATACAGGCTTATGCTTGTCAAGTAGTATGACGCAAGGCTGGGTCGCATCGTCAAGAAAAGGCGGATGTATGGAACGGCAATCGACTTCACCCTCCCGCCGAGTGTAATGAGCTAGAGGTGGGGAGTAGCGCGTGAGGGGTCAGCCAATCAGTGGTGAGCGAGCGGGAAGAAGTCGGCTGAAGAGTGGGGATGCGGCGGGTGCATATATGGTTGGCACGCCGTGGAAAGGAGGACTATCGTTATAAAATTTAACCAGTATGGTTGCACGAGTGAGTGGCTCCGATGTTCAGTGGAGTTAGCGACTATCTTTGTGAAACTTAACCGTTGTGGTTGTACGTGTTGGTTCCGATGTTCGGACCATAAATCTTCATATCTACAAATATATCATCAACAACGAAGAAGATGACGACGTCCAGGAGGCTATGGGAAGCTCACTTCAACATCCAGTACGAGGGAAATGCTACGGCAATTTCCAGTGGTAAGCGCGAATGACACATAACTACGCAATCTTTCGTCTTTCTTTGTTTCATATTCAGTGATTCAGTAAATTCATAGCTTGGGAATAAGAGTAAAATCAGTAATTTATCCGACTCCGTTTTCACGTAATTTTCCAGCGGTAATATTTAAATCGCAACGCTCCAATTTAAATTCAAACTTATTATTATTATTATTATTATTAATTTTGCTATACTTGTTTTTATACAATAAATACATTTCTTTTAACCATGCAATCTTTGCATTCAGTAGGTAGCATTAGATATAGACCAATTCCTTCTCCTAATACAATTGTTTGTTGGGATAATGATCAAATCATACCACGATCTGAGTATATAGATTCTTGTAGGTGTTCTACCAGAGCTAGGTGTTGTTAAATATAAATTTAGATTTCAACATTGCGTTGAGGTCTTGGCGCCCATTAAAACAACATATCTTAGTAGAAAACAGTATATTTGTCACACAGTGAGGGCTATAGAAAACATTACAATATAACCTCATTCAAATACAAGTTGAAAAATACATATTTGATCACATTGTTGCCAACTTAGTTTTACAGTAGAGGTTATAGTCAGTTGTAAACATAATTAAATTTCAACAGTAAGTGATGGAATTTTCATTACCTAGTGTTGGACCATGCATCAATGTAAATTGTGTTTGTACCATGAACAAATGGTTTGTGAAATATATTATAGGGGAAATTGTGTAAAGAAGTGAAGTAGGAAAACCCGTAGATAATGATTGATAAATAAGTAAAAGAGATTTTGAAGGGGGGACCAAATATTAGCTGGGACCAGTGGCGGGTCAGTGCGCCATGTCAATTAAATGAATAAGTAATGAAATATACTCAAGAGTAAAGTAAATGTAATGATTGAAGTAATGAGTTTTTATGCTCCAAGTAATAATGAAAGTATTGAGTTTTTATACTCGAAGTAAATGTAATAATGAAAGGTGATGAGTTTGTAGGCTCCGAAGTAAGTAATGAGAATAACAGTGACATTTTGGGCTAAATAATGGATGAATTTGATGGCGGATCGATACGCCTTAATGATGATAATAATAATAAATGGATAAAGAAGGGATTGTTAAAGATGCAAATGTAGGAATGATGGACATCCAAGCAGATATTTTCAATAGTGGGTCAGTAAATATAATGAATTAAATATGAAGGATCGCCTCGAGCTAGAGATTAGTAAATATGATTCGCTAACCTGCATTATTCGGGAGATGTATATTATCAAGTCGGAACGTCGAAATGGATTGTTATATTTCATTGTAAGTCTGGATGTGCATGATGGTGATCTCCATGCCAGCGTTGCCAAATATTGTACTACGTGTGTGTTGAATGTGAATTGTTATATTGCATTGTAAGACTGGATGGGCAAGATGGTGGTCACCATGCCAGCGTTGCCAAGAATTGTATTGTAAGACTGGGTGGATGGATTGGGAATCTCCACGCCAGCGTTACCAAACGTTGTGTATATTTGTTTCGTCGATACGGACAACTGGGGAGACGTTAAAAGTACGGATCCGAGCCTAGTCACGTAATTGCCATATTTCGCCAGCATTGCCAAGTATTTACAGCGAATTGTACGCTTAGAGCAGGGCTCTCAAATAATCGACAACTATGGACATATCCGAATTAGAATGCACTGTTGCCGGAATCTATGAAAGAAATGTTATAATTAAGAGGCATAGTAATTGCTAATGATTGATGATTGTGATCATAAGACTTGGATCTCCATATAATTGAGTAAAGCGCGATGTTTAAAGGAAATGTCTTATAGCCCAGGGAACCAAAATAAGTTTGTTGTGATTATAAATCATGTCTAAACAGACCGGTTTGGAGGGGGTCTCCAATGGCCTTGTCCCATTAACAGAGTTTTGAAGGAGCAATAAAAAGGGAAGTTTTTGTATTCAAGGCGAGACACTCCAGAAGGGTCTAACGCGTATTAGCAATTAAGCGGTACAGAGATGAAATTAATTAACGGCGGGAACCATACTATTGAAAGCTATATATTTGAATTGTTGGGTTTGAATGAAATATCCCCATCTAAAATTGTATTCAAATCTATGAATTTTAATGCATGTTGCCAAAATAATTATGATGAGTATAATCGGTCCTGCCTCTCAAATAACAGACGGGTACGTGAATAGTAATGTTAAACGAATACAGATGGGAATGAGCCCACTGAAATAATTGAAGAAAACATGATGCATGGTGCAACAGATAAAGATATAAAGGCATGAGAGGAAGAGAGAGTAATGTGGAAGTTTGGAGTTCGATCCCAGGCATGTGGTGTGTGTAAAATGGTATTGTATTGTAGAATAATGAGAATTTAAAGCTTGATGAAAGGGAGAGCAACCAGCTTAAATACAGGGTAATTCTTATTAACGTTTAAAACTCTCCGTAGCGACGTAGATGGCAGTGAGACAAGTTATTTTACATAGGACACTTAATGGGGTCGCACGTGTCCGGAAATACCTTAAAAGTGAACCACAACTGTTAAACATATGACGTCATCAGGTGACGGCTCAGCTCGAGCGATCAGGCCCGTATACTCCTACGCACACCAAAGCAAACGTTGATTATCATATCACTCTGGTATCGTGTCCTGCTTCCACTTGAAAGGAGAAGAGAGAGAACAAAAAGTGCTGATGGATAGGCCCCGGATTTGAACCTCGAACCTCACGCGCCCAAGTCGCACACGCAGATTCGGAGTCAGAGTGAGATGTCATTCAACGTTTGCTTTGGATGCTTTGGTGTGCGTAAGAGAGCATTGGCCAGACCGCTCGAACGTAGCCGTTACCTGATGACGTCATATGTTTAACAGTTGTGGTTCACTTTTAAGGTATTTCCGGAGACTTGCGACCCTAAGTGTCCTATATCAAATTACTCGTCTCAATGCCATCTACGTCGCTACAGAGAGTTTTAAACGTTAATAAGAATCACCCTGTAAGCTGAAATAAATAATGTTAATGAAATAAAGGATAAATGAATTAATGCCCAAAAGAGAAATAAAAGTAAATATGCCACAAGCTTTAAATTAATGATTTCCAAGGAATAAAAATGTTCACTTTTTGTGACTGAAGAAAGTGAGAATTTAATGATAATTGAACAAGAAATTAAGCAAGATGTTTTTTGAAGTTGAATTTGGATATTTTGAGGAGATGTTTTATGCTTTGTTGAAAGCGTTTTGTTTATGTTTTATGTATGATTTTATTATGGGAGCTTCCCTTAATTAAATAAATCAGTTTCCATGTAATATGTGATTATTTGTGTAGTCTTGTGGACGTAAAGTGCCTCACTATCCGAATGTACGGTCATACGTTGGGATGGACGTAACACAACCGAATGCCGTGAGCTAGGCTGGGATATGACCATACATTCTCCGTATTCATATACGGGTACACTATGAAACATACACAATGACTGAGTCACCTCAAAGGAGTGAGGGAATTAAAGAGTATTGTTACAATCCTGTAAATAGGTTAACAAGGAGGAGAGAACGGAAAGGGAGAGTTATGTAGAATAGTGAAAAGATTTAAGGGGTGTTGAAAACCTAGGCGATGCAAAGATCGGAGGAAAATATGACGCGGGGCATCGTAGAGTGTACACTGAAAAATATATGATTTATGGTTCCGACAGCTTTACGTCACGAACAAACTGCGGAAGTGATGAAATTACAAGATGCCATATAGACCGGTGTTAGCGCATGATTGAAACTTAGCCGTATGATTGTAATAATGTGGTGACGACTATATTGACCGAAATAAATCCAGGGTTTACGGGGGATGAGGGGTTGGATACCATAATGAAATGTTGCTTTGGTATGAGCATACTCACGCCATTGTCGATGCCATTCCGGTCGGAGCTGAGCCTGGAGGAGGGGAAATTAATCAGAGGAGGGGATGGCAACATCCAGTACTGCACCCGCAGCAGTAGCAACTTCCTTGGCATACTTGTCAATTACTTCGTTACCGGTGATGTTGACGTGCCCGGGGTCCACGTAAAACAATGCGATATCCCTGCCGGAGTAATTCATACGTGAGGAACATTATGTTTGATATGTACCAATTGTCTGAGTTTTCTACATTTTGTAAGGCTGTGAGTGCACTTTGAGACTCGGTTTATTTATTTATTTATTTATCGTATGGCTTTTATGCCGGGAGTGTCCGAGGACATGTTCGGCTCGCCTGATTCTGTAGCTGCTTCCAGTGGACACACTTAGGGTGAGCTACAAGTTCCGTTCAATTTCAAGTAGTTCCAACTTTCGCTAACAGATATCAATGATACCTAGTGGTGAAAGTTGGAACTTTGATAGAGCGTTCCGACGAAATCTAACCTAACAATTTAGCTTCACACAAGTTTAGTCTGTGGAAGGATCTTTTACATGCCGTAAAGGAAGGCATACTGAAGGATTTTTCACGCTCGTAAAAAATCCGACGACTTCGGCCGGGTTTGAACCCGCTATCTTGGGCACAGCAGTTCAGCATGCTACCAACTACGCCACCGAACCCGCTTGAGAATCGGTGATGATGAGGTATGAAGTGAGGGGGTGGCGTTTTATGTAAATAATAGCCTGTCTTATCACGAAGGCATCTGCGGTAAACATGGACATCACAGCAGGAAGGGTGAATTTCTGAACTAGCTGTAAATACTGGATGTAAAATGCAGCCCCGACGCCGGCAGTATCTGGGAATTTGGAACCATCAGTATAAACATATATATGGGAAGAAAAGGAGGAATGTAATTCATGGAAGGTACGAGAGGCAACTGTAGGGTTCATTCGTAAATATGAACGAGACAGATCAGAAAGGTGAGTTAAAATATCGGGGCGGAAGAACAATAAAGGGAAGGGGACTTGTAAACAATCGGCTTCCGTGTTTGAAGTATAGTAGTTCGGTAGAGTAGATGGTAACAATAGGCCTCGAGCAGGGAAGGGCGGGAAAATCCTTTTACTAAATTTCGATTATAATAATCATCCAAAAGTTATAATTTAGGTATTAAGGGGAACTTGGGAAGGAGGAGAGAGACATTTTACGTAACAGATATGTAGACGATAGATAGTGCTGTCTTAGGGCGAGGGGTTGGTCCACAGCATCGACCAATAGGGCTTAGGTGGGGGTGGAATGTAGGGCGCCTAAAACAATACGCAGGGCTGAAAATTGTAACTTATCGAGGGAGGAAAATCTGGTTCTAGACATATCATAGAAATGACAGCCATGGTCTAATACTGCGTGAATTATATTTCTATAAAGGGTGAGTACAATTTTTGAGTAGGGGCAATAGGCCGCTTCTGGCTGGTTGCTACTGTGCACTGAAAAGTGCCAAAATGCAGTTTTTGTGGCGTAAAATATGTGAAAATGTCACTTTTGGCTACTGTGCAACTGTGCAGATGGACAAGGTCCCGGGTTCTGGGCTATTTTTGTGAGTTTGTGTACATTCTGAGCGTAATTTTTTTGTGAATGAGCATTTCTGTCTACTGTGCTAGTGTACAGATGGGCAAGGTCCAGGGTTCTGGGCCAAGACAACTGTGCAGTTTTTCTGAGCATTACATTTTTGGTAAAAAGCACTTTTGTCTACTGTGCAAGTGGTTCTGGCGCAGGAGCTACTGTGCAGTGCAGAAAGTGCCAAAATGCAGATTTTTGTGTCTATTTTTCTGGGTTCTGCACATTCTGAGCTAAAAAGTTCTCAGTTCCGTTAGCGTGAGGGCTGGAACGTGGTGTCTTGTACTTTTTGGGAGGCACGATATCACTTTACTTAGCAGATTGGCTACTGTGCCGTGCTCAGAGGTTCCTTGGTGCTGTGAGCGGTTTTAGCCTGAGAGTTGGAACTTCGTACTATTTGGAGGGTAAGATAGCACTTTACTTAGCAGATTGGCTACTATGCAGTGCTCAGAGCTCCCGGATTTGATTCCTGGTTCCGTTAGCATGAGGGCTGGTGCTTCGTACTGTACCCGATATTACCTACCAATACCTGGTGAAACCCTCGATGACAGCTGGATCGTAGAACCTGAAAATCCCCGGCTAGAAAAACCCCCAAGTCCTACCACCAAGTAAAGAAGTAATAGGATAATCAGTTATCCTAACAGGTTGTATTAAGAATGGCCATGGCTTCAAAAAAATGACTAGCTCTAGAATATAAAAAACTCCTCAAAAGAGAACTATCTCAAAGGGTGGTATACCCTGAAAATACCTAGCAATGGCCTTCTTAACACGACCTCCCATCACTTCGATAAAATATCACGCAATAAAGTTTAAAATGATAAAAACAAAATTTATTCATGAAGAACATTACATAAATAAAAGAAAAGACACTGTCGTCACAACGACCATTAATTTAGTCATGAAATTCTGTCACAAGAAATTCCGTGAGTGAATTGTAAATCTCACCTTTAAAGTGGGGTGATCAAATTTGACATAACTTCCAATATAACAACTAAAATCATTAATGTCGATCTCAGAATAATAATAAATTTAAATAATAGACTGGACATCGGACAAACATGATTAGGCACGCAAGAATATGAAATATATTATCTGTAACGATATTCTAATGCTGTGGCATTTCTCAAATGATATATACAATATTTTACAAAATTTATACATGATTATGTTTATGGACACTATAAGTTGGTCCCAATACTGACTTGAATCATATAATTCGCAGTTGTTAAATTCATAAATTCGTGGTAAATATTTCTTAAATCAGGCTTGATTTCACCAAGCGATCAAGCTATGTAAAATATTTTTTAATATTCATGTTTAATAGAAATGACATGATCATAATAAATTTGTGAAGGCTTCATTATACAGCAGTGGTAATATAATTCGATAACCCACACAACTTATCCAAACATTGCTCAGAATCAGTTAATATAAAACACGTAGGTCTGACTCAGCAATACATACCGGTAACAGCTGACTATGTCTCTATGGACATACACATACACATACAAAAACCCACCTGGATTTATAATACCCCAAACACCGGGTGTTAGACCATTCAGAGCCTAATAATGATTGGCACTCACTGGCTCACAGGCTCTTACTGGCTCAATCTTCCATACAAAAATGATTCAACAAGCATTACACCACAAAACAGCATTATTAAAAATATATGCTTAATATATGCAACTGTGCATCTTAATATAGGTGACCACAAAATCACATAATGATCTGCATTACACCTTAAAATAGGTGACCACAAAATCATGTAATGATCTGCATTACACCTAGAAATAGGTTATGACAACCTTCAAATGCCTGTTAATAAATTAAGTTTCTTTCACAAAAGAACCTATATTCGTACTTGAAAATATACAACTAAACTGTGGCACGTTGTTCATCAATATGGAATCAAAATATTCCATTAGCCTACAAATCTTGCCTTACATAAAGTTTACATCATGTGTTATGCTTATATAGTGACTTAAAGTCATTCCTCCCTGGGAATATTTTTTTTTCAAAAACTTGAATGGTATTCATAAATATGCTGTACTAATTCCACATACTATTGCATTAAAACAATTATTTACTTTACATTAATTAAATATTCATGTCTCAGCATGTTATCAAATACTAAATTCCACTCAAATTAATGCCAAATAGAAAGTTAAAATGATCCTTCCTCTAACTAGGATTACCTCCAACTTCGTTGAGTTCGGAAATATTAATTGATAACACCTACACTATGAACGCAGGTCAACTTCGCTGGCTGATCCACTGACTATCCATTAGGGAAATCCATCAATAAATCCTCACACACAAAAGCTACATGCTTTCCATGAAATAATTCAGAAAAGTGAATCAAAACTATCAAGGCAATAAGCATCGAAAAGTTCCTAGTATCAAATCGATGTGTGGAAAACTAAGTTCCTCATTCAAAAACGCTGTAGAAATATCAAAATTGTACATGGAAATATGTACAAGCCACAAGACAAAGTATGTCAGTGTCCTAAACACTGTTAGAAGAAAACGCAATTAATATTATTCTTATATAAAAATCTGGAGATCTTCCTCTAAAATGGTCTTCTTGACAATGAAAATACGCATATCTAATTAAATTACTACTGTGAATTTACTCAGAAGTTAATCATCAAATGCATAAAATACACAAGGGATGAATTCATTAAGTGAACAATAATCCCGGATATACAGCAAGTCAGTTTCGAAAGAAACATCGAACCTAAACTCGTGCATGTCCATTTACAGTAGTAAAGAAAAAACTATGGCAATTGTGATTGCTAACAAATGCTCCACTAAGCTATAATAAATGAGTCTTCTTTCCAGTACCTTGCGTTGCACCTCGAAGCGTTGTAAAAAGGATGTCATACTAGCCTCCACGCTAGAATAAGACAAAGTGTTCTTCCTCCTTGGACCTCCAACTCGAACCCAGGAACTCACCGCACTCGATCAGCTATCGGCTGTCTCCCCGTTCCCCATCGTTCAAGCAAGTATCGTCCGCACACACTCGTGAAAACGCGCAGTTCCAAGCAGAGTTCGTCATAATGTTACAGCCCGCAATAGCATTCGCAAACAACCACTAACGCATTCCATACGAGGAATCGTTTCCTTACTGGATGATACAATTGGTAGATTGTGCGCTTCATCTCGTTAATGCTTCACATGCAGTTACCCCATACGATTCAGCCTGCCATACTAGGAACTACTAATACAAAGTGTAAGTTCCCCGCTGACGTCTCGGTTAGAAGTATGCCTTTTATAAGTAGCATAATGCACTGGGAAAATAGTCTTATCACTGGCATGTGTTCTAACCAAGAAACACAATACCATATCTCGTGAAAGTTTCCAAACTGTTTCACGAAATGACGGCTTGAACCATCGACACCACTGGACATGAAAATATCATTCCTTGTGTCATTCACAAACTGTTCTTTCTGTCCCAAATCGAAGAGTTGCACATCTTAATACGAAGTTTAAACTCCATTGCTTTGCTGTAACTGCAGTGGAAATTGTCACACGTTATACGTTCACTCGCGGCAATGCTGTTATCTGACCGGCGAAAATACAACTCGCTTCGCGGTCACTCTGTTACCGTGGCTTGCCGGAAATATATATGAAACTCACTCTAGCAGACGGGCCTAGCCGGAGAATGTGCTAGCCGTCTGTCCAGGTAGATATTACAAGCGGAGTGATGCAAGCTCTCTCTGTGCACGCTGCCGTGGGGAGAAATCATCCCCTCTCCACTCTGTCATATATCGATATATCAATATATCAATTGTAGCTTGGATTAAATACATGTTATTACTTCAATTCACTTGCTAGTTTAGAGTTCACATGTATAATAGCTTTCTGCTATTGAAATACGCATTCTAACGTCTTCATAATTTTGTAAACAGCTCTTATTTTCTTCAAAAAAGTAAAAACAGCTCTTAAGCTGGGGTCGATGCGAGACATTACGTCATTGATAAATTCATTTATTGGCTAGAGCTTCGGCCATCCATTCGGAAGTGTTAGTGGACTGCCATATGGAAACGAATGACTCTCTCTTACAACATCTCAGCTGCGGAGAATGACTTGTCCATTGTCTGCAACTACGTCACGCCTCATGACGTAACTGTACACATTACTTGAACTAAAAACCTTACAAAAAACGGTACAGTACTTTTTGTGTGTTCTGTCTTAGGGCCTTGTACTTTTTTGCTATCATAGTGTCCATTGTTATAGGGACTTGGGTTTTTGAAGTCAAACGATCAATATCAAAGGACGTGTGTCTTTGGAGGCAAGCGATCAATGCTGTGTTTTATCTTAGGGACTTGTGCTCTTTTGCAACAAGCGATCAATGCTAACTAATATGGGGACTTGTGTTTTGCAGCATGTGACCAATGCTAATAAAGTAAGTTCTTTTCTTTTTCTTGTTAACGATTTGCAAGTGCTATTTCACATGGAAATATTTTTGTGGCTCAATGAAAGCATGCTTGGGTGATGTATAGAAAGTACAGTTTGCCAGTGTAAACGGATTGATTTAGTTGAATTAAGTCAAGATGCGAGTTACAGACATGTTTTCGGCAGTGTGGCTTTTATAAGCTCTATAGGGACTTGTGTTTTGTTACAAGCGTCCATTGATATAGGGACTTGTGTTTTTGGAGGCAAGCGTACAATGTGTTTCAAAACAGCTAAAGTTACAGGCTGTGGAACGATTTGTAACAAGCCAACACTTTGTTGGTAGTAACTAATGCGTGCTAAGTGCAATATGTTTTTGCCTCGTTATCACAATCCCAGCTCCCCTCTCCACTATTACACTACAGCCTTCAACCATCCCGCTGTAACCAGCTGTCTCGGCAAGGTCACACACGCGTGCCATTGACTGAGCGAGTGACCCGCGTACCAACCTGTCGTAATTGTCATTCCTTAGCTCATCCCCGTTCCATCCACACTCACTCACCCCCTCACACCCCCATCTCACACGTCTCGGTCCCTCGCGAGAAAAACCCCAAACTCGCCAAGCTAGTAGCCAACCCAGGGAACCCCGAAGGGGTGGAACAAGTGGTGGATGCGCCGGGATTGAACCGAACATAAAACAGTTCAACAAATATCCCGAGTGCCCCTTGCTACACAAAAGATACACCCCCTCTCGCAACCCCTCAGAACACTCCCCCAGCCCCTCTATACACTACACTCACCCCCACCTACCCAATTCACGCCAAGACACAGGAGAAGTGCGCCAGGGTTGAACTAATGAAAGAAACTTCAACACGATCTCGGCCACCCCTTTTGCAACCATACCTTACACAATTTTAATCCCCCCTTCCGTCTAAACATTCTAAACATCAACACAAACCTCGCATACCTCTCGTGAAGAGAACACACACACCCTAGGCCAATACACTGATGGGATAGCATCTGGACTGTACTACCCCTAGCGAAATGACAGTACACCGCATCCCCCAGCCCCTTCAAGACAGGAATTAGTCACAACTTCCCTTCACACACAGTTACACACGCCGATATACAACACTAATCGGGTATTGAGCATTGAACAAAGAGCACCAGAGCCATGCTAGACAAACAGAGAAATCCAACACCATCATGAAACCCCCATAATCTCTCACACCCTCGTAAAAGGCATCAAACGCACAATTCAGCACCACACATGACAGGCAAACGATCACCTCACATTAAACACGCTTAATACACGTTGCATTTCATCCCCATAGGCAAGGCTGGAACTGCATCCCAAACCTTAACCCAGGGAAACGCCCCCAATTTTCTACCGCGTCAATCACAGCATTTCCTTCTCACGCCTCCACAATCTTCACAAAAGTTACTCACCTACATACAAGCTATAAATACACTGAAAATTATCATTATTATTATTGTTACCTATGCTCATATTATTGCTATCGATATTAGTATTATTACACGTAACGCGACAGCATATGGGATTATACACGATCGTAACGGCAGAGAACACAAGCTCAGACATTATTATTATTTAGCTATCGCGGCGAAGAAACGACCCTTAATTCTTGGCATCATCGCATCTAACTCGTGACTCGCACAACTACACGCAATCCAGATTTGTAGGCTAGGATTTTTACACAGACAGCTCAGTAAGCAAACGAGTAGACGCGGATTCATCCTCACGTCAAATATCCGGAAGACGACTTTCCACGATTTTCCACTCCTACTCCAGGTGAACGAAGGCCCCATACTTAGGGTCAAACCCTCCCACCCCATCCCTTACTTCCATTGCAATCTATATTGCTCCATTGTACAGAGATATGTAGCTAACACATATAATTTCTTCAAGGAGAGTATCTATTTATGTATATTTTGTACACCACCCATTCATTGGAAAATATTTGCTCGACCGACTGAAGAGCAATAACGACAATACGTGTAGACAACAAGAATAACTCCAAATCTTTCTAATCCCTACACTCTAAGAATTACAAGGCACACAATAGCACAGGCTAGCAGACAAGTCACGCACACAAATACATTCACCACAATAACGCAGATTAGAGTTACAAGCTACTCTCACTAATACGGCCATTACAATCACACAGGTTGACAGGCAAATCTCACGCACATACACTGACTCAATAACACAATAACACAGGTTATCAGTAGGGCTAGGATTTTTAGGTAAATAAATATTTTTTATGTAAATACATATTTTAAGCATTTTTTTTAATATAATACATAAATTCCTGCTTTTCACTTATTAGCACATAAAAAGACATAATATTTACATTTAAAAAAATCAGTATGCTAGATCTTTGTTTATTGCATTTTTATTGTGTGTTACTTCAACGGGGAAGAACCTGTTAGCTATCTTATCTTCATACAACTATGTTATTCTTAACTGTGGAAGCCGGGAATTTTCTTGTCCATAGCCATAGCTACCTAGAACCTATGTCACTCACATCACATGCAGTTCATTTCTAGCACTGTGAAGTGTAAGGCAGTTCTACGATGCTTAAAGTAAAAACAAGTTAACGTCTGATGCAGAATTTAAAGATAATTTTGCTTCTGATAGGAGCATTCTGCTCTGCCAAACATGTGGGAAAGCAATCAAGGCTGAACAGCGATCTTAAGTTACACAAACCTCAAGGGCAAGAAACATACTGCCGCAGTTTCGCGCCTTCGGAAAAAATCACAGTCAGTCTGAAAGGCTAGACGTTGTATCATTTCAAATGACGCATGCTACAAAGGCAACACATGTTAGAAAGGCTCGGGAGGGCTTCTCGCTTTGCTCGAAGCCCCAGGACTCTTTCAACAGACTGTACCCATTAACTTAGGCTTCCCGCGCGGGCACCTCTTTAAGGGTCACGGGAAGAAATGTGTTTCTTGTACTTGTATTAGAGATGTGTTTGGTTGAATAAAGCGTAAATTGTGTACTTTTTGATAGCGGTTTTGTGGCCCATCATCCCAGGCAAGCCGGCGGAAACCTTTGCCTCCCTGTCAGAAGGATCATTTGGCCGTAAATTTGAATTAGTGTAAGGATGTAGTATGAGTGTCCAGATTTAGACAATAGCCTACTCCATGAAGGGGTCATAACTATGCCATATATGTTTGTTTAATGAATGGTGTATCTGAGATAAGGGAAGAATACTGATTTACAGATTTGTGGAGTGAGTTTCTGATTTTTAAAAGGTCGCTCGACGCCAGGCCTCTTTCAACAGACTCCAATAATCATTAGCGTCTGGTTCTCGCTCCCCGCGTGAGCATGACGTCACGTTCCCGCGCAGCTGCATGACGTCACTTCCCGCGCGGCTGCATGACGTCACGTTCCCGCGCAGCTGCATGACGTCACTTCCCGCGTGGCTGCATGACGTCACGTCCGTCACCGTGTCCGTATCCGTAATGCATAACGATGGACCACAACCATAACGACGAAGTCGACAAGATCATTTGAAATGATAAAAAGTGTTTCGCGATAGTTGTCGGTCATTTGTGATGGACAACGTGAAGATGTATCTCGTTGTGTATTGTAATTCTTCAGTAGTCTGTGAGGTATAGCGTAAATTGCATTCGTGAGTACTGCATATTGTTTATATTCACATTATTAAACTAAATTATAATTAAATATATTTACTTTTTTGTCACATATTTCAGGTATTTTAAATACATAAAAAATAAATATTTTCCAGATTTTTAGCACCTAAAAGTCCGAGCCCTAGTTATCAGACAATCACACACAATGGCACAGGATATTAGACAATCACCACAATGACACAGGTTATCAGACAGTGAGCACGCACACACACACACACTGATACATTCACTACAGTAACACAGGTTATCAGACAGAGAGCTCCACAGCACTCAATTTAATATTCATACACGTCATTCAATTCACCAAGTAATCTCAACTTATTGTTTGTTCAGAAACAGACAATAGAGCACATTACGCTCTACTCGGTTCCGTAAGCGACCTTAAGAAATCACTTATACGCACATTCCATCACGCACAAGAACGGCGACCAGTGCGGAAATCCTCGCACCACTCAGCTCTCAAACTTGTTAACACACTGGCAGTACGGTACTTACTAACTGCATGACTCAGTGACAACGCCTCCACAACTCCTGCTCGCTCAAGACCACAAGTTCGAATATTGGCGCAGTCAGCTAGCAAGTGACGACACACGAGTACGAGAAAGTAGTACCGATACATTTATCGGCACATTAAAGACCTACACTCCAAAGCGAAACCTCATCTCTACCATCCGCAGTAGTAAAAAGGGACGCAACACAAATGACACAATAATTCACAACTTTCTACGTACATTTTCTACAAAGCAACAAAACCAAGGATACAGACAGTCTAACACCACACTCCAACATCCCCTATCACTAGAAACATCGCACCCCGCTCCATAGACACTAGACATTTAATAGATCGCCTGCCCAATACGAACGGATCCTAGCAAATACAGGATAACTAACTAATTAACTAACAGTACATTATAAGGATACCGCCACCCAATTAACTAACTAACTAATTACCGTATCTAACAATTAATTAACACTAAATATAAGACTAGGCTCCGTGTGTGTAATGTAAGGGTGGTACAAAGCGTGCATCAGACAAAATTTATCAGTTTACCGGGATCGAGACACATTGGAATGTAGTAAAGAACACTGGAAGACAGAGGAAATTTCGAACTACAAACGAACGTGAAGGCAAGTGGCAAATCGACCTGAAAGAGGGTAAGATAAGTTAAATGCAAATTGCAAATTGTTAAGTTGGTTAAGATATCACAGCGAGGTTGAACAAGTGTAGCCTACTGCAAACTGCCCACTAAGAGAGCGAGATCCGCGACGAAAACTCTACCTGGCGAAACAAGGCTTAAACGAGCAAAAGCCATAGGAGGCAGATACTGCTTACATGTAACACAGGAGGCAAGGCATTCTCAACTGGCAACGTCATAGTAGATAAAGACAGCTTACGTGTAACAAATGAAGCAGGTCATTCTCAACGAGTGCACTCGAGACTTTCGGAAGACGTACAACACAGAGGAGATTCAACGCACGCATGTTCAATTTACAGTGAAACATTCACGATAGATACTTGCTAGGGACTCGTAGAATTCCAACCCGCATATCCTCGCTAACGCTAAGAAGCATATATGCATATACGCGTCTTTTATCAAGACAAAAAAGAATAATAAAGGTATTCCTGGTACAGTTTATCTTGACAATGTGAATGAAAGTGATGGACCCGGTATTGTCAATCTTTTTGCTAAACATTTCTCCTCAGTCTATAAGGCACCAATCGTTAACACCCAAAAATTTGAAACTCCTTACTCTATTAACGTCTCCACCTGCCAGGTTGAAAAGAGTGATATTTATAACAAATTAGAGAAACTCTCAAATAACAAATCATTTGGTCCTGATGGTCTCCCAACAATTCTATTAAAATCTTGTCGATTCATTATAACAGAACCATTATTCATCTTATTTAACCTCTCTCTTGGAACTGGTAAATTTCCTGATAGATGGAAGAGTAGTTATGTAACTCCTGTCTTCAAATGTGGTGACAAATCCAATGTTAAAAATTATAGAGCTGTTTGTAAATTGTCCTTTATACCCAAATTATTTGAATCTATAATTACTGACAAAATTACACCCCAATTTTCCTCCTACATAATTGAACAACAGCATGGCTTTATGCCAGGTCGTTCAACATGTACAAATCTCCTAGTTTATTTGGAGTACTTACTGAAAGCAGTAGAAGAGCACAATCAAGTGGACTGCATCTACACTGATCTAGCCAAAGCCTTCGACTCTCTCGACCATAAAATTCTTCTTTCAAAATTACAATCTTATGGTATACAAAACCCTCTATTATCATGGCTGTCCTCATATTTAGAAGGCAGAACTCAGATTGTCAAAATACTTAATTTCTTATCTCAACCAATAGTTGTCTCTTCTGGTGTTCCGCAAGGTGCCCATCTTTCTCCATTGTTATTTCTAATCTTTATTAATGATATCAATACAGTTTTCAAACATGCCAAAGTCCTCCTGTTAGCCGATGATACAAAGTTCTTTATGAAAGTTCAATCTCTACAGGACTGTATACTTCTTCAGGAAGAACTTTGGCGTCTAGAGGAGTATTGTTCTTTAAATGGGTTACTGCTCAATGAAACTAAATGTAAACTAGTTAGATTCTCAAAGAAGAAACAGAATATTGAATTCTCTTATCACTTTCTATCGTCTACTCCACTTCATGCTGTTAGAAGTATATGTGACCTGGGAGTAAAATTTTCAGACACGCTTAATTTTAATGAGCATATGGTAAATATTAAAAAAAAGGCTTTGCAGAGATTAGGTTGCATAACTCGTTATTCCAAGGAATTTTGTGATTCAAATATATATTTCCTACTGTACTTGACCCTTGTCAGACCCTTAATTGAATATTGTACACCGATTTGGAGCCCTTTCAATAAATCACAAATTGAGAGTTTAGAGAAAGTACAACACAAATTCCTACGAATTTATGCATATCGTTTCCTACACCCAATAACGAATCATAACTACACTGAAGTAATGATGCAATTGAAGCTGCCAACTCTTAAATCCCGTCGTGAAAATTTTTATATTCTTAATATGTACAAAATTTTAAACTCTCACATAAACTGCCCAGAATTACTAAATGAAATCAATATATATGTGCCACCCCGTTCGATGCGCAAGCATCATGTCTTTGAAACAAACTGGCACCCAACTAATTATGGTCTAAATAGTCCCATTGACAGAATGATGCGAATCTCTAATGGGGTCAACATAGACTTGTTCAATACCGATGAAAGACCCCTGAGAAAATATATGTTTTCCTATTCATTAGACAATCTGTATGAATATAGTTGATTGTAATAGTAGGGTACCGTACTTTGTATTACTCTTAATGTCTTTTATGTTGTATAAAAGAAAATGGTGGAAGCCGTCAATAAATATGTATGTATGTATGTATGTAGAACATAGGCGTCAATAACAACTGATTCACAACTTGATCAACAAAGAAGACAACATGAAACCCTTCTCGAAATCAGAAAACAAAGACGCACGCGAGAAACGGAAGTCGAGAGCTCCCACAAGGTACCGCTCACAAAGCTCTGAAGAAGAGATTCAAGCAGTAAACCAACAAACCCAAACAAAAACAAACACAAACAAACAAACCCATGGGAAGGAATCAAGAGAAGTGAAAGACATGTTTTCTGAAATCCTAACAGAGCTTCAAAACTTAAAGGAACAAAATGAAGACTTTCGAAAGGAAACAAGAGAGGAAATAAACAGCATCAAACAAGAACTAAGGACAACAGAAGAAAATTCACGTAAAATAAACGACGCCCTTGAACGGAAAATAGAAAATGTGGACAACAGAACGCAAGAAAAACTAGACACACTATCCGAGAAAATACATGCCCTAGAGCTACAAGAGGAGCAAAGATTGAAGAGGAAAAGAAAGAACAACATTGTCATTAAAAGTAAAGAGCTATTACATGAGAACCTAACAAACAGTGAGCTAGGAAGCAAAGTAAAATCTATACTGGACAAAATAGAAACTGAAGTCAAGGTAGAAAGCGTATTGCAGATTGGGAGAGATAGCCACGGTAAAGGGTTAGTGAGAGTCACATTTAAACACTTTACAGACAAGCTGAAAATAATGAGAAACAAACACAAGCTAAAGGGGCAAGACCTCTATGTTGACGACGACCTCACCAAGAACGAAAGAGCAGTACAAGCGAAATTAAGACAGATAGCCAGGGAGGAGAGGAGCAAAGGTAACAGTGAGGTGAAAGTGGGCTACCAGAAGATCCTCCTAAACGGTCAATGGATTAATTGGGAGGATCTAAAAACGGGGAGCTGACCGCCGCACTGTGACCAAGCAACCGGCGGTAACAAAGAAAGAACTAATACTTGCCACACTCAACGTAAGGTCTCTGAGAACTGAAGACAAGGAACTTGAACTGGAAAATGCTCTCTTAAACATAAAGTACGACATACTAGGACTTAGTGAAGTAAGACAACTCGGCGAAGGGATCCGAGAAAAACCGAATGGAGACATCTTCAGCTACATCGGTGAAACCAAAGGGCAAAAAGGAGTGGGCTTCATGATCAAGAAGCACCTAAAAAGCAACATTCGGGAAATTCGAGGAATCTCAGAGAGAATTGCGCTACTGTCCTTAGATCTAGAAGGGAATACCATCGTAATTATACAAATCTATGCCCCCACAGAGAACAGCACAGAGGAGGAAATTGAAAAGTTTTACGAGCAACTAGAAGACACACTGGACAACTTCAAAACACAAAGAACGTTTGTAATGGGGGACTGTAACAGTAAAGTGGGAATCAAGGAACATACAGACGAAACACCTATGGGACCATTCGGATACGGAATTAGAAATGGGAGAGGAGACAGATTGATCCAGTTTGCTCAAGGACACAACATGAAAATTGTGAACACCTTCTTCAAGAAAATGCCAGAGAGTAGATGGACATGGAGAGGCCCGAACGGCAGGACAAAAAACGAAATTGACTTTATACTTACCGACAACTTAAAGGAAGTAAAGGATATTCAAGTGATCAACGGGCTAAAATTCGACACCGACCATAGAATGGTGCGCTTAAAGCTAACAATAAAGAAGAATAGACGGCCATACTTCAAGACCAGGATAACTAGCCCTGGACAGATCAACCAGACCGAATACGCCTAAGAAATCCAGCAAAATCTAAATCACCTGAAGCAACAAAACCACCTAAGCACACAGCACCTCTACACAGAACTCATAAAATGTATAACATCTGCATCTAACAACTCAGCAATACCAAGAAGTAAGAAGGGACGGCGCGATAAGCTAAAAGACAGTACCAAACGCCTAATCGAGGAAAGGGAAATATTGAAAGCACAAGCTGTAGATAACAACCAGAAAAAGTTAGAGTACGGGCAGCTTAATAAGCGCACAAAAAGGGAAATTAGAAAGGACATTAGAGACCACAACACAGAAATCATCAGAAAGTACGCAGAAGAATCAAAATCAATACGAAAGATGAGAAAAGAACTAGCACCAGACAAACAACTGATGCTTGGAGTGAAAGACAAAAGAGGTAAAAGACAAGCAACAAGGGAGGAAATAACGAAACAGGCCACAGACTTCTACAGAGAGCTGTACTCCAGTACACACCAGAGAAGAGACTCAGACCAAAGTGATAAGGGGCTGGAGGCACTACACGACGAAGAAATTCCTCCCATCATGACCAGTGAAGTCAGAGCAGCAATAAAGGAGGCGAAAAACGAAAAATGCCCCGGAGAGGATGCCATCTACAACGAATATCTGAAAATGGGTGGTGAGGATCTCATAGAAGTGATAACAAGGCTATTCAACATGATACTTGAAACAGAAGAAATTCCAACAGAATGGAAACAGAGTGTTATTGTTCTGCTTCACAAGAAAGGCGCTAAAGATGACATTAATAACTACAGACCAATCAGTTTAATGGCCAGTCTCTACAAACTTTTCACGAAAATCATGACTAGAAGGATGTCTAAACTACTAGATGAAAACCAAGCAGTGGAACAAGCCGGTTTCAGGACAGGCTTTAGCACAATTGACCACCTGCAAGCAATGAACCAGCTCTTGGAAAAAACGCAGGAATTTAAACTCGAACTATACATTGCATTCGTAGACTATAACAAAGCCTTCGATTCTGTGGAACATAGTTGTGTGCTAGAGGCATTGAGAAGCCAAGGCATACGAAAGAGATATGTCAGACTATTGGAAAAGCTCTACGAAGGCTGCCAAGCGAGGGTAAGAACGGAGAGGGAGGGTGCGAACATCAACTTAGAGAGAGGCGTGAAACAAGGCGACCCCCTCTCACCAAAGTTGTTCACATGCCTACTGGAGAACCAATTTAGGAAGTTGGAATGGGACAACAAATACGGCATCGAAATAAACGGGGAAAGGCTGACACACTTACGGTTCGCAGACGATATTGCACTGCTAGCAAAATCGGCAACAGACTTGGAACAAATGCTAGCGGACCTGGACACTGTCAGTAAAGAAGTAGGTCTATCTATGAACCCCCTAAAAACAAAACTGATGACCAACTCACTGGAAGTACAAATCCTCATCAATGGCAAACCACTAGCATACACACAGGAATACGTCTACCTAGGACAAAACCTGTCATTTGACTGCTCCCAGGAGAAGGAAATCAAGAGACGAGTTGGACAAGCATGGAAGAAGTTCTGGTCCTTAAAATTTATATTGATGGACAAATCCCAGAAAATAAGTCTAAAGTCAGAAGTGCTAGAAAAGTGTGTAATGCCGGTACTGCTATACGGCTGTCAAACCTGGGCGTTAACAGAGAAGCAAAGGCAAACAATCCGGGTATGTCAACGCAAAATGGAACGGAAGATCCTTCAAGTTTCCTTGAGGGACAGATTACGAAACGAGGAGATAAGAAGAAGAACTGCCATGAAAGATGCCGTGACAACAGCTGACAGGCTAAAATGGAAATGGGGAGGCCACGTGGCCAGAATGAAAGACGATCGATGGACGCACAAACTAACGGTATGGGACCCCAGGACAGGAAGAAGGAACGTGGGTAGACAGAGGACCCGCTGGGATGACTCAATCGTAAGGAAGACAGGCAAACACTGGACGAGGATAGCAAGGGAGAGACAAGAATGGAGACGTATGGAACTATAAGAAGGGAAGAGAAGGAGAGCTTCAACAATGAAAGATCCTGGTAGACAGCACACCTATGACATGAAAGATACACTTCTGCAACCTGTAACAAGCCAAACAACGCACGTAAAGCGAAGTGAAATGTAGTGTTAGTGAAGTGAACTATAGTGAAGTGTAGCAAGTGGAGTAAAAACTTGTACACAACTCCTTAGGACTTGCTCGCCTAACGAGTTTAAACCAGAGCACGTCCCTGTTCGCAGGAGGCCTTTGCCCTTATGGGATTATCTAGGCTATATTTATTATAAGGACACCCATCCTGAGGTTTCACGAGTAGTTATCGGCACGGAGATAAATATTGCAAACACAAACACGCTCACTCACTTACCCCCCCCCCTGCCCCCTATTCGCCCAACCGAATTTCTCACGCAACAAACACTTATCACCTTGCTTACAAACACGGGAATATCACCGACACTGTTAATTTAGCAACTAAAAATCGGGAGCCCACGAGCCTTCCATTGCAATACACTGCAATTATTCGGCTGCAATTCATATATAATAATAAAATTAAGTTTTCGGAGACAATTTATAGACTCCCGATTTCAAAATAAGCTTTGGTCGTCCTTCAAGGGCAATTTTACATTTTGCCTATTCTAGTACGCATTTTGAAAAGCTCTCCCAAAGAGATACATCCCTATCCTGCGAGCACAATTCTCGATATACTGTATACACTCACTAGCACTCAGGAACGGACATTTACACACGTAGCAAGTAATAATTGATAAACGAGAAGCAATAATTAAAACAATGGCGTTTATACAAGGCACTATTACTTTTCTTATATTATTTTTATTATTAATTTACACAGTACATATAACGCATTGGTGGTACATCACAACGTAACTGTACTGGCTTCAGAGAACCAAAGTATAGTTACTAGAACAGCCACTTTTAAGCTGGAAAGTCACTGTCCATGAACTTCCGAACGATTCGGGTTGTTGAAAAAACTAGTGCCTTCTGCATTAGTTTGTACAGTTGCGTATCCTGATCCAGTTCTTTAAGGCCTTGGAGCAAGGTACTTGGGATCACGCCAGTACTTGAGACAATGATAGGTATTGCCTTTACCCGTTCAACATGGCATTGCCTTTAGATAGTATTATGTATCTAGTTCATGTCCTCTATGGAACTTGGTCGCAGTGTAAATATGCTTTTACTCTGTGACAATGTCAGTTGTAATTTGTTCATTGTGTTAAGATGTAGATTCAGATGTGTGTGCATATTAAAGTGCTATAATATCCTTTATTCAAACCACAATAGCTATAATGTGCTTTATTCAAAACATAATAGTTGGCGACGAGGAATTGGGACTTGATTCTCCGGTTCAGATATAGCCTACATCAATGAAGTACAGTATTTACGTCGTCTGTTTCAACGGCCACGTGAGTAAAATCAAGAATCAGGCAAATCGACATGAAATGTACACAGAGTACTTGTAAACGATCCTAAGCAACTCATCGTATATTCAGCTGCGTGTGCCTGCATGCCACATATTCAAAATAATATGTATCGCAGTTCGAACTTTGAGGTTATGCAATGTTTTTTTTTTCTCAAGCCCAGGACAATATTCGGTCATCGATCACTACCCAGTGTGTTTTAACTCTGTAATCTTGAAATATTTTATTATATTTGAACTGTGATTTTAAAAATTATTTCGAAGTTCCGTCAAGATGGACGCAAATCAGTTCCAACAATTACTGAACATTTTTACTAATTCTCAAGAGAAGTTACTTGAAAGGTATCAAGCTCACCAGCCCGTCACAACCCCACAAGCCACTAGCATCACACCTTTTGAAAATTTTGATTCTGAAAATGAAAAATTTGTGTCGTATTTAGAACGATTTGAAAATTACGCAAACTTCAACAATGCCACCGATCCAACAAAGAAAGCTCAACTCTTGTGTACATCAATAGGGGCAATTCATTATAAACATCTCTCTGCATTTTTAGGCCCTGATAAACCAATCAAGTCTCTCTGTTATAATGACCTAGTAAAGCATTTAAAGCAAATATTGTCACCTCAAGTCTCAACCGTAGTTTCCCAACACTATTTCTTGAACGTCAATCAAAAAGAAAGTCAAAATATTGCAGGATTTGTTGCCACTCTTAGAAGCCACTTACTAGACTGTGACTTTTATATTCAGTGTACATGTGACGCCAGAATTTCAATTGCGGATGTTTTTCTTCGTGCACAATTTATACGTGGCTTGCGAGATAATTGGATCAGAGAGAAACTTCTCCAGTCTAATGACACGAAATTTGATGATCTCCTGAAGAAGGCTATAGCCTTGGAAGCATCGCGGTATGAGAGTAATCAGCTGTCAAAACAGCTCACTGCACCGTCAGACTCTATAGAGGACACAAACAAAGTAACAAAAGCCACAAGTTCATATAATGACCGAAGTATGAATCAATATAGCAGTGATACTCAGTCACGTTTTGTTCAACAGCCTAACCCAGGCTCTCACTCACGTTCACAGTCCAGGGGCCGCCGTAGTTCTGTCAATTATAGAGCACTAGGTATTGATGGATTATGCCTGAATTGTGGAAATTCAAACCACAGGTCAAGAGATTGTCGCGCAAACAGAAACTCTCTTAAATGTAGGTCATGTAGGAAAGTGGGACATGTTGCAAAAGTTTGTATCACTACACTTCTTCAACAGTCAAATACACACAACATTGCAACTGAGAACATAGATGACAACTTGCATGACCACCCTGAAACCAATTTCGGGATAGGACAACTGGAATGCATCGAAGATCTCTTTGAAGTAGGACAAGAATCAGATAAATATTTTATCACTGTTAAACTCAACAATAAATCACAAAGATTTGAAGTCGACACGGGAGCAAAATATTCACTCATTCCAGAGAATGAATGTTCAACCTTGGGTCTTGGTATGCCATTGCAGCCAACAAATGTCTGTTTTCGATCATATTCTGATCATGTTATCAAACCCAGAGGAAAAATTGTTGTCACAGTAGCATACAAAGGAACAGAAATTGTTGCAGATCTTTTTGTAGTTCCGCAAGGTCATGCCGCATTGCTTGGTCGTGTTTGGATCAGGGGCCTCGGCCTTGATCTGAAGGAAATTGACAAGGACACAAATCAATCACTTCACACTGAATCTGTCAACTCAGTGCAGTCAATTCAGGATATTTTACATCAGTATAGTACAATCTTTGAAGAAAAAATTGGATGCGTTCCCAATATTGAAGTAAAACTGCAACTCAGAGAGGGGGTGAAACCTGTCTTCAATCGTGAACGTGATGTCCCTTTTGCTCTTCGGGAACGCGTTGAAAAGGAACTCGCTTCATTGGAATCAGAAGGAGTTATTTCTCCCACAGCTTTAAGTGATTGGGGATCGCCTCTTGTTGTTATCCCAAAACCGGATGGGGGAGTTAGGTTATGTGTTGACTACAAATGTGGAGTAAATTCAAGGTTGATTTCTGCAAACCATCCCATAAGACCGGTTAATGATGTTCTACATAGTCTTAGAAACTCAATTTTTTTCTGCAAGTTAGACTTATACAAGGCATATCTACATCTGAAGGTTGATGAAGAAGGTAGTATGATTCAAACTATATCCACTCACAAAGGAACCTTCAGGATGCACCGACTGAGTTTTGGCATCAAAACTGCCCCCTCAGAATTTAATAGGATATTGTCACAGATCTTTCATGGTCTTCCAAAAGCTGAAGCTTATTTTGACGACATCATAATACATGGTACAACGAAGGAGGAGTGCACCAAGAACTTAATAGCCTGTCTAGAACGGCTTTCAAAAAATAATCTGCATTTGAACAAAAGCAAATGCTCATTTTTCAAGGAAAACCTAGACTACCTAGGGCATATTGTATCATATAATGAGATCCGCAAGTCACCAGAGAAAGTTCAAGCTGTGTCACAAATGCCACGCCCTAAAAACAATGAAGAAGTGAGACGCTTCCTTGGTATGGTGACTTATTATGCAAAGTTCATTCCTAATTTTTCAACGAAGTCCCACCCATTACGGCAGTTATTGCGGAAAGGTGTACGGTTTTTCTGGTCTGCAGCCTGTGAAGCAGCTTTCTTGAATCTCAAGTCCGAGTTATGTAGTGAACGTGTCCTTACCCCATTCAACCCATCACTGCCTATCATCTTGTCAACCGATGCCAGTCCTACTGGTGTTGGAGCAGTATTAAGTCATGAGATGGATGGCCAAGAAAGACCCATCGCCTATGCATCTCGTGCCCTAACACCAGCAGAATGTAATTACAGTCAGCTTGACCGGGAAGCGCTGGCAATAATTTTCGCCACAACACACTTCTACAACTATATATTTGCAAGAAATTTCATTCTTGTGACAGACAATGAACCTCTGTCTCGTATTTTTCATCAGAACAAGGGCCTGCCACAAATGACATCCGCAAGGCTCCTAAGATATGCATCGTTTCTCTCCGGGTTTGACTACACGGTAAGAGTGAAAAAAGGGAAAGATAACGAAAATGTTGATTGCCTATCCCGAGCCCCTGTTGCATCTACCTCGCCAAACATTGAAACATCAATAAATGCAGAAGTTTCACAACTCTGTGCTGAAACGATTCTTCAAGTGTCAAGTGAAGCCATTACGTACGAAACTATCCGTGATGAGACAATGTTAGACCCAGAACTTAGTGCCACCCTGCAACGTCTTCAAACTCAATCCTTGGATGAACCATATACAGTTGAAAATGGTATTCCGTCAAGACCGAATTGTTATCCCAAAGAAACTACAAAGAAAAATTTTGGAAGAGTTACATTTAACACACCTCGGCATTGTGAAAACAAAACAGTTAGCAAGAAGATATGTCTACTGGCCGCAATTAGACAAAGACATTGAGAAGCTTATCAAATCTTGTGAAGAGTGCGCGCAGACTCGTTCAAATCCACCAAAAGCTCCAATACACCCCTGGGATGAACCAGAAGAAAATTGGGAACGCATACACATTGACTATGCGGGGCCATTTGATAACCACCATTTCTTGATGTGTGTTGACGCGAAATCCAAGTGGGTCGAAGTACGAATGGTGAAAGACGCTCCATCCACTGCAACTACTATCAGTCTGCTTGACAATATCTTTACCGTACATGGGTACCCGAATGTCCTTGTGTCAGATAATGCCACTATCATCACGTGTGATGTATTCAGATCCTATTGCAAGGAGAGAGGGATTTTTCAGAAACATATTGCACCAAGGCACCCAGCAACCAATGGGCTAGCCGAGAGAAACATCCAAACTTTGAAGAGGCGACTTCGTGCTGCTGTAAATGACCCGGCACCATTATCGACTAAGTTACAGAACATCTTGTTTCAATACAGAGCAACGCCATTGGCATGTGGACAGTCTCCAGCTGAACTGTATTTGAAACGTCGGCTACGTATCCGGTTGGATGCTCTACTTCCAAACCAAAAGAGCTTGACTACATCCAGTTTCTCACCCCCTGTTCGCTCTTTCAAAGTGGGAGAGAGAGTGCAAGTCCGGATTCACCAGAAAAACCGTGATATTTGGCAGTTTGGTGTTATACAAACTTAACTCGGCCAGCGTCACTATGGTGTGAAATTGGATTCGGGACGAATTTTAAAGCAGCATGTTGACCAGTTATTATCGACTCTCATGCCAAAGAAAGATAAGCATGTCACTTTTGCTCCAACAAATCTTCCAGTGCGTGGTGTTCCAAACATACCAACACCAACCCAGTCAAGACTAGAAAATGAGGATATTCCTCCTGCAACCCACACTTCAGATGATACAAGGCAGACCATCCTGCAACCAGATGAACGCCCTGATCGAAACAGCCTTCCACCACCTGCTGATAATTATTTAAGAAGATCAGCCAGAGACAGGCGACCTCCTCAGTATCTGCAAGACTATGTGCCCAAATGAATATGAATAGTTCCTTTTATTTGTTTTTATATAAGTGGGGGAGACTATTATGTATCTAGTTCATGTCCTCTATGGAACTTGGTCGGAGTGTAAATATGCTTTTACTCTGTGACAATGTCAGTTGTAATTTGTTCATTGTGTTAAGATGTAGATTCAGATGTGTGTGCATATTAAAGTGCTATAATATCCTTCATTCAAAACACAATAGCTATAATGTGCTTTATTCAAAACATAATAGATAGGGCCGACCAACTCGCTATATTTGCTGATCATTTCTATGTGTTTTGACTGGAGATTCTTGTTATTGGGAATCGTAACATTAATCAAGGGAGTTTGATTCATTTTTTTTGCTGACAACCACCAGATCCGGCCTGTTGTGTGATACCGATTGATCAGTCAGAATAGTTCGGTCCCAATACAATTTGTATTCATAGTTTTCAAGAGCACACTCGGGCTGATATTGGTGATACTGTAATGGGTTTACTAGTGACCCCACTGTTGGGTGACAAGTGTAACGGTTTTACTGGGGAGAGTGTGGAAAAACCACAACAAGTCCCACGTTTGATGTGATAAATGTAATGTTTACTCTGACTAAGATACGTTGTATTAATGGGCGCCAAGACCTCAACGCTATGTTGAGATCTAAATTTATTTTTAACAACACCTAGCTCAGGCAGAACACCAGAATCTTCACACTCAGATCGTGGTATGCTATGATCATTAACCCAACTAACAATTGTATCAGGAGAAGGAATTTGGTCTATATCTAATGCTACCTAATGAAAGCAAAGAATGCATAGTATAAGAAATGAATTTATTATATTAAAAACAAGTAGTGGCAATTTTAATAATAATAATAATAATAATAAATTTCAATTGAAGCTTAACGATTTGAATTTTACCACTAGAGAATTACGTGAAAACGGAGTCGGATGAATTACTGATTTTACTATTATTCCCAAGCTAAGAAGTTACTGAAATTCTGAATATGAAACAATGAAGCGAGAGATTATGTAGTTCTGAATCATTTGCGCTTACCATTGGAAATTGCCGTAGCATTTCCCTCGTACGTGAGGGTTCAAGAGAGCTTCCATCAGCCTCCTGGACGTCGCCATCTTCTTCGTCAGTTGTGGAGATTGTTGTAGAAATGTTAAAGTTATGGTCCGCTCACACCGGAACCAACAAAACGAGCAACCACATCGGTCAAGTTTTACAATGTTAATAGTCGTTCCTTCTCGGCGCGCAAACAATATATGCACTCGCCGAATCCCCTCTCCGGACCCGTCTCCTACTCGCCCAGTCTCCACTGATTGGCTGAGCCACCACGCGATACTCCCGACATAAGGGTCAATTTATCCAGCGCGACGATGTCGATTTCCGGTCCAGGCCATTTCGCCTTTTCTTGATACAGCCAGCTGGAAGTGTCCCACGGTTTTCATCACCGCTTCACGACAAGAATGTACCTGTAGCTAAATTCCCAATGACTCATCTCTCTCACAATAAACCCTAACTGACTAAAATCCGTTAACTTCCGTAATCATATAATTTTCCGCGATAATGTTGTTCGTAATAATTCGCTTGATAGTTTTTTCTATAGCATCGAATACCTATCTGTATACTTATAATCTTAAAAAAAACGCTCCAAAAATACCTTAATAATAATAATAAGTTAAATGAAAATTATCTTGGCTGAACAAGCTGCCGCGTAAATAAACATTGAATGGTTTCCTACTGACTTATGTCAGTGGCGTAAAATACCCTCGAAAAACACGTTACAATACGGAACTTTCTTTCCTTTTAGAAGCTGAAACTTATCAGCCAACTCCTGATGCAAGATTTTTGCAACTGCTTGTAGAGGATTATCTCCTGCTGAAAGGAAGTGTACATCACTGAAATCGAACTTTGACAATTGTATACGCGTTGAGCAAATTTCGTGTGTATGTCCTGGGAGGTAAGTTTGCAATCTATACTGACCACCACGCCTTAGCTTTTATCGACACTTGTAAATTAAGCTCCAACAGAGTAAGTAGGTGGATTTTAGCTTTACAGATGTATGAATTTCGTATTCATCATATCAAATGTACCTAAGACAATATAATTGCAGATGTGATTTCACGTAATGTGAAACTAAATGATAACGGTGCTATGGTGCTATGGATTCGTATTCAAGGCTTTTATATGTATTTTATCGAATCATCTTGTCAGTCAACAACAGCCGAAGCATATGACATCCAGTGAAATGTTAATGGAAACGGTATTTTTTGTCATGATCTATAAATTAATGCAATTATCGAAGTAATGTGAAAGAGTCTGGATTAAAACAGTGCTTGGAGCACAATTGTTTAAGTGTATTTGGTGATTAAGAATCTCGTCGTGACAAGGACATGAATAATTAAAAAGTGTAAATATTATAAATTGATTCTAGATTAGGTATTGACATCCACGTTGCATAAGCAACTTATAATTTAGAAGGAGATCCAATGGAACAGTTTTATTAATTTTTTGAGTGCATAATAATTTCTTTCGCCAAGTTGTATTATCAGCTTCAACATACCATCCCTAGATTTCCCTGATTTTATAATGGCTCTTAGACTCGCCGTCATATCATCACGATTATCCGTTTACGATTCAATCATGCCCTAACTCCGGTATCGAGAGACTGTCTCATGAGGCGGACTCTAGATACAGGTCTCTCGTCTCCGTGGCGCTACACACGCCGAGATTACACATTTAATAAACGTACTGTACAGCTGTTTATTAATCGCGCCTATAATGGGATGGGAGTGCGCTCTATCGGCGACGAGTTGAAATTTTCCAATTAATCGTTATGCATGGGCTCTAATAACTGAGATTGTCAAGGCCGGTAAAGAGCGCAGCTCGCATCCAGTCGGCCGTGCTCTGTGACACACGCAATACTTCCCTACACACGTTGATACTTGTATCGTGATGCTTGTATCTATCTCAAGGTCTCTTGTCCAGAGCGAGAGACGTGATACCTGCTCCGTTGCGTCATGATACCATGTGAGACCAGCTGTGACAACGCTACACACGACACAGATGGTATCAGATACGCGTTTCATGAGACAGACTCTCGATACAGATCTCAGCGTGTATGGCCCGCTTTACTGTCGTCGCCAGCGAAACCTCATGCCTCGCCATTTGTGTGCATGATTCGTGCTCGGTCGTACGCTGTGCGGTGTGTTCTCTTTGTATGACTGTACATGTGTTCCCCTCTTGCTCCGCAGCCGCTCGCTACAGCCATAACGAGGCGAAATGACGTAATATATACACAGCAGACCCGCTCGACGACTAGCGGTAACAATTTCCTGGTAGGGTAGTAGTTCGTTCACATAGTATTGGATACTCCTCAAGTTCAACTGTCTTAGAAGTGATGTGACTGGGTAAAGTGTCTAATATGCCCAAAACATAAATCTCAAAGCAGAAAAATAACTTGGAAACCTAAGTTGCCAGATTTGGTAGCGGTGCGATCTCTCGGCAACTCTATATCCAAAAGTGACGATTCTCAAATGTTATATGATACTTGGAGGTATATTTAAATCGTATGTAATCAGCTGTTACAGTGCTTGCCTTTGCCAAGTGTTTGCGTCGTAACAACCAATGTGTGTAAGCATGAGCAGTGGCAAATGTTTCTATGACGTCTGTGTTTCTGCAGATGGTAGGCTTAGAGAAACCTGTCAAACTCTGATCGAATGTGAGTATTCAGTGCTTCATTTTTCGCGGTATTATCCTATGCTTTTGCCAAGCACGTGGTTTCGCGGCTTTAAACAATTCAAGAAGAACCTCTAAATACTCACTGTTTTGCCCCCTTAAAACAATAACTAACTGATGTAAGCTTTGAGTGTCCCGGAATTTGAGATTTGTGAGCTTCTTTTCTTCCGGAAATTTGTATTTAGAACGTGGCTGTACTTTCCATCTATGCCCTCAAGATTTACCTGGTTCTGGGTCTTTGCCACCATCTGATAAGATTGTGCTACTCTTTGACACAGCCGTAAACATTTAAGTGGCCCTAGGGGGAGGTAAGATGGCAATTTTAGAATATTTCTGGGATGTTATTTAAGTGGCATATGTGACACTAAGGGAGGAGTAAAGTGGCGATTTAAGAACAACTTGTAAGTTAAGTTAGTATTTAACTAGCATATAAGTGGCACTAGGGGAAAGTAAGATGGTATTTAAGTGGCATATGTGTCAATTTAAGACAGCTGTACTTTCAATTAATGAAGCATGACCCAAGCTATATTACAAGTCTGTAAAATATTCAACTGCACATGCACACAAGATTGTCTCTAGTCCTCGAGGATGTTCGTTGCTCCTCTTAAACGATTCAGGGAGAAATCGAGATGTTTCTTGAACGTACTAGAAGTCTGTAGTGTAGGTTATTCTTTTCTGGGTACGTCCAAGCAATCGCGCCAAAATACAATTTTTTCGAATAGGGTACTTTATCTCCACAGAATGTCAAGAAACATATGTATTTAAATGAAATCCATTGAGAAATCTGCAGTAAATGGAGAAATATTGCTGTAATCTATAAGAAATGTACCACCTCCCTCTTTTCTGCCCAAAGTGTTAATCTGTTCCAGCATTCCTGCAGAGCTTTAAAATCATAAGACCCTATCACCATATCGTCTGCGTAAGCGTAGAAGGAAACTACTTCTTCGTGGCCTTCAAGAAATTCTATGACGTCTGTGGTAGTCAAGATAAACAACAGCGGACTAACTGGACCTCCCTGTAAGACCCCTTTTGCTTGAGCAATGGGTGCTGATGACTGTAGGCTGTCTTTGATGATAATTATGTTATGCTGTAGGCTAACATTTCAGATATGATCTCGGCTAGGTAGGCTAGTGACCGTTCCCAAGTAGTCGACGAAGTTTATCTGCGATAAGCTGATGGTCTAATAGGTCGAAAGCCTTTCGGTAGTCAATAAAGATGGTATAGAATTCCTTCCCTTATGTCTGAGAGTTTCGTTAATGTCTTCCAGGATATTGCTGATAGCATGTAGGGTGGATCTCATCATCATCATCATCATCTTGTACAGTTTCCAGCCCCAGGCTGGGTCTGTTTGGAACATAAGCCTCGCCACTTAGTCCTTTCTTCCCACCACCTCTCCGCTGTCACTCTGGTCCAGTCCTAGCCTCTCTTCTTGACACATTCCTCCACGCCTTTCAGCCATCTATCTCTTGGTCTTCCCCTTGGTCGTTTCGTCTGCATCTGCATCTCATCTATCCTCTTGGGAATCTTCTTCTCATCCATTCTCTTTAAGTGTCCATACCACCTCAGTCTTGATGTCTCAATCCTACCTTGCAAGGGCTCCTCTTTCACCATTTCCCTGACCTTTTCATTCCTCACCCTGTCTCTTCTTGTTACTCCGATCCTACTTCGCAGGAACTTCATTTCACCTGCCTGTATTCTGCTTATGTCACTTTTCTTCATTGTCCACGTTTCTGAAGCATAGGTCAGTATCGGGATATAGTAGCTTCTGTATAACACTTCCTTGCTTTTTTGTGGGACATCTTTATTCCACACTAAGCTCCTAATGCTTCTCAGAAATGCTTCTGCCTGTCTGCCACGTTCCATAATCTCTGTCATTTCTCCCATTTTCCTCCACTATACTCCCCAAGTACTTGAGACTTTCCACCTTCTTCAGCTGTCCACCTCCAAGTGTTATCCCACTCATTGGTCTGTCCTTTTTCCTGGTCGTTGGGCGCACTACCCTGTTTCAGGCCACTCATTTGTCTGAACCAGTCTGTTCTTTCCCCTCCAACTTTCACACAACTCACACTTCCACAATACATCTCCTTCACTCTGCCTACAGTCCCTTTTTCCACTCCCATGTTTTTCATTGCTTTCCAAACCTTCACACAACTCACACTTCCACAATACATCTCCTTCACTCTGCCTACAGTCCCTTTTTCCACTCCCATGTTTTTCATTGCTTTCCAAACCTTCTCCCTACACACACTATCATATGCCTTTTCGATGTCCAGAAAGGCCATCAACAGATCCTCTCCAAATTCGTAGTGGTGTTCCTGGAGCTGTCTCACTGAAAATATGAGATCCACTGTTGATCTCCCAGTTCTGAATCCATACTGCTCCTCTCCCAATTTTCTCTCCACTTTGGCTCATATTCTACTTTCTAATATCTTTTCATATATCTTGGCACAGTGAGGTATGAGTGTGACTCCCCTGTAATTTCTGCACTCCTTTCTGCTTCCTTTCTTAAATATTGGGACAATTAATCCTTTCTTCCAATCTTCTGGGGTCTTTTTCTCCTTCCATATCACCCTCATCACACGGTACAGCCACTGTTTCCCAACCTCCCCTGCTGCCTTCACAATTTCAACACTCACTTCATCCACACCCGGTGCCCTTCCTCCTTTCATCTTGTCTATAGCCATCTCCAGTTCTCTCCAAGTCAGGTCCTTTTCCATTCCTGTGTTGTCTTCTCCATCTTCCAATACATTGTCTTCCTTCCTATGACCATTTGGATTCAGCAAATCCTCAAAGTACTCTTTCCACACGGTCTTGAGGGCCTCTTTGTTGTGTACCTCATTTCCGTTTTTCTCCATCATTACCACATCCTCTCGCACACCTCTTCTCTTACTTTTGACCATCCCATAAAGTACTTTCTTATTTCCTCTGCTGTCTTCCTCCATCATCTCTGTCCACTTTACCATCCACTTCTTCCTCTCCTCTGCGACAATCTTGTTCGCTTCTTTCTTCTTTATCTTATAATCTTCCCTTGCCAGATCAGTTCTTTCCTGGAACCACACTCTGAAAGCCTTGTTCTTCCTTCCCACAGCTTCTTTTACTCTCTCATTCCACCATGGTGTCTCTTTACACCGCTTTCTGTTGCTTGTTCTTCCACATACTGCCACTGCAGCTTCCACCATTGTGTTTTTGAAATGCTTCCATTCTTCTTCCCCTGTTTTAGGATTGTCTGTTGGCATCTTTTCCCTTATTATCTTCTGGAATTCTTCCTTGACTTCCTTTTCCTTGAGTTTCCATACTTTGATTCTCCTTTCCTGATACTCTGTCCTCTTGCTATCCTTAACAACTCCCAGGTTCATTACAAGTATTTTGTGATCGCTATCTAAGGCCTCTGATGGTATTACCTTTATATCTCTGACACTTCTCTTCATTTCCCAGTCGTACAGCATGTAATCTACCAAAGATTTCTTTGTTAAATCACTGCTGTACCACATTACCTTGTGGCTTTCTTTCTTCCGGAACCAGGAGTTGCCTACCACTAAACCGTTTCTCTTGCAAAAATCCAGCAACTTTCTCCCTTCTTCATTCCTGCTGCCCCATCCTTCTGCTCCCATTACATTTTCATATCCTTGCCTTTCACTTCCTACATGTGCATTCAAATCTCCCATGACAATGATGCTCTGACCATTCAACTGCTGTTGTAACTCCTCCTCAAAGTCTTCCTTCTCTTGAGCTGTACATCCAACTTGAGGGGCATATACCTGGGCTATCTCCAGGCTTCTTCCCTTTACAGTTACTCTGATCTTCATGATCCTGTCACTTATTCCCTTTACCTCTTCCTTCATTCCATCTCTCACAACTACTCCTACTCCACTGCTCCTTCCTTCACTGTTCCCACTCCAGTACAACCGGTACCCTTTCCTCAGTTCTCTGCGACCTTCTCCTTTCCATCTTGTTTCTGCCAAGCCCAGTACATCCAGTTTTCTTCTCTCCATCACATCTACAATCTCCTCCACCTTTCCTGTCAGTGTTTGAATGTTTAACGTGCCAACTCGTAGTCCATTAACATATCCGGGTCGTCGTCATTTGCATCCGTCCTTTCCGAGGCCTGTTCCTGTTTTGAAAGCAAATATAATATCCACTACTGGCTTGCTAGGCCTATCGTAGCTTCACCAGAGCCCCGTCAGCCGTCACTTTTCAGGGTTCCTACAGGGCCTTCACAGCTACCGTAGGGTGGATCTGCCTTTCCCAAATCCAAATTGGTTATCGGGTATCATACTAATTGTTTCTTCTGATAATCTGTTGGCTACTATTTTGCTGAATACTTCGAATTTAGTATTTTCCAGCGCAATTCCCCTGTAGGAATCAGGTGAGTCTGGGGAACCTTTGCCCTTGCATAGAACTTGCAACGTTGAAGTCCTCCAGTTGGAAGGTATTGTGGATGTCTCCAAGCATTTATTGAACAGTGTCGTCCATATTTCTTCTTGGTAGGGTAAAGCTTCTTTTAAATGCTCGTTGAATACTGCGTCTGGCCCGGCAGCTTTGTTGTTTTTCAAATTCTGGATTGTTTTTCGTACTTTTTCACCGTGATTCTTGGTAAATCTCGTATTTGACTTGAAGTTTCTTGAAGTGATTACAAATGTTGGAGAAATGCTGGGAGCGGAACATACACGTGATACCAGTTCAATTGTTTATAGACTTCCAACAAGCTTATGATTCCATAGACAGGGATGCACTGGTACAGATTGTAAGAGAATTTAAGATATCAGGAAAGTTGGTACGGCTCGTGGAGTTAACCATGAAGAAAACATGGCAGGCATGAAAATACAGGTGGAAGTAGGTAGCTTCTTTTAAGTGAAGCAGGGATTGAAACAAGGAGATGGGCTGGCACCGCTCCTGTTTAATATAAGCATTAGAATCAGTGATCAGGAAAGTAAGGGTGGGCACTAGTGGAGCTCTCCTGTATAAAACAGTTCGTTAAGCCCCTACCCTAAGCCTTGGTTCTGACTAAAATGGTGGCTTGACGAGGACGACGACGGGCCATTTTTAAAGTTTTGGGGGATAGAAACACACCGAAGGAGATTGGTCTTAAAGTCGATGAACAAAAGACAAAAGTAATGGTACAGGGCCGGAGAAGGAAGTACAATATATTGATGAACAGCTTTTCCCTGAAGGATCTAATGTGGTGATACTAAAAGAGTTCAAACATTCTTATCTTGGTATATATCTAACCAATAGAAACGAGGAAATCATGGAAATACAGGAAAGAATACAGACAGCCAATAGAGCCCACTTTGCAGTACTGCCTCTCTTGCGAAGCAGAGACATTAATCAGAGATTTTAAGATAATATTCTACAAAACTCTCATATGCAATATCGTGATGTAGTGAAACGTGGATCCTATCCAAGAAAGCCGCGGAAGAGATAAGATTCCTTTGAAAGGAAAATCCTGAGGAGAATTTCTGGACCTATATGTGTACAAGGCGAATTGAGATTAAGATAGCCTATAAGAAATATATTTTTATATGAGGATGCACCTTTGTCACATGTCGTTTGTGTTAAGAGACTTAACTGGGTAGGTAATTTATTTAGGATGGAAGAACATGAGTCACAAAGAAGGTTTTCACAGGAGGAAGGCCACGTAACAGATGGGAGCAGGAAGTTAAGCAGGATGCTGTGCATATTCTCAAGATCCGAAATTGGACAGTTGCAGCACAAGACCAACAAGGTTGGAGGAGAGCAACTGGGGAGGCTATGATCCGAAGATGGGCCGACGAGCCATTGGAAGGAAGGATGTAGGCCTACAATGTTTAGTATAATGAAAAATGACAAACCAAATAGCCTAATGTACAGTATTGAAAGTATCTGTACACGTACTAATTTCACAAAGTGCTTAAAAATTGTATTTTTGGCAATTTAAATTCTTTTGCTTTCATTACTGGTAGCAGAATTGCACTTAATTGACAAATATTCTCACCATTTCTTTGGAAAGCTAAAGCCTACTATTCCTGACGAGCCATTACCTTGGTAGCCTTGTTCGTAATTTGCCCTTTCCTTGTCCCGGTCTGTGAACTGCTCCGCAAATGCTTATTTGGATTTATATTTGGGTATTGGGGACAGGTATTAAACTGTTTTGAATTATTATGCAGCAGCCAGTCACATTTTGCATGGTATACTTACTGAAATGTGTCTTTCTGAAGGTAATTTGCTTAGTAAACTTTGTTTTCAAAATGCCATTTATGCAGATGATCTGGTTTTGGTCTCTCAACATAAAAGTCTTGAAGCTGGAGAAGCGGTACTTTATGCTGATTTGACGACAATGCATGAATACTTTAAAAAGTGGAGATTAACACCAAACCCAATGAAGACTGAAGTTAGCTGCTTTCATCTAAATAATAGAATGGCTGATGCAAAGTTAAATGTCAACTATAATGGCCAGGCTCTTCATTGCTCTTCATCAAGTTTTCTGAAATATTTAGGCGTGACTCTGGATAGAACTCTATCACACAGAAGTCATATAGAAAACACAGCAGCAAAGCGAAATAATATCATACAGAAGTTGTGCGGAACCTCATGGGGTGCAACAGCTACGACACTACGATGTTCTTCCTTAGGACTCGTCTACTCTGCTGCTGAATACTGTGCTCCGTATGGCTAAACAGCCCACACGTGGGTAAAATCAATATCCATCTAAATGTGGCAATGAGAACAATAACAGGGTGCATAAAGTCTACTCCTCTTCACTGGCTACCGCCTCTAAGTCACATAGCGCCACCAAATCTGCGGAGACAGAACACCCTCCTAAATGAATATATAAAAATAATTATCAATCCTCAGCTTCCAATCCACTCTGATGTACCTGTACTTAGAAAAAGCCGATTAAATTCCAGACGGCCACCCATCATACTGGCAGAATCGTTGCAAGCAATGAATTTCACCATGAACAGGAAATGGTCAGGAATGTGGACTAGTGCTGCACATGAGAACTACCAGACTCGTTAGACCAGGTACACAGCCAGTTGGCATGGAACTACCGCGACTTGTTTGGAAGACACTTAACAGGCTCTGTGCAGGCCATGGCATTTGTGCTGAGAACCTCCACCGATGGGGATTGGTGACATCTTCCCAATGTGACTGTGGCGGTGAACATCAGACCATCAAACACATTGTAATATGCTGCAGCAGACGATCTTATTCTGGGAGTCCAGAAGATTTCTTTGAAGTGACGGCTTCAGCCCTTCAATGGATTGAAAACTTAGACATTAACTTGTAGATTTAGTATTTCTAATTTTATACAATTTGTAAACTATGTATATTAGTTGCTCTTCAGTTGCCATACGCTAAATAAATAATATAATATGATCAATTATGCAGTATTATAGCATAACATGAAGCTTCTCCAATTGGTAGCGCTCATCATCTTCTCATTAACATGTTTCTTCCTACATACATCCGTTGGTGAGACGCAGTTATCTTGAGATTAACAGTCTCGTTAAACTACTGTACAAGCTTTCTTTGTTATCCTGCAAAGATGGAAGGAAACTTGTAGTTCTGCATGACTGTTTATCTCATGATCATAAGCCTTGGGAAAATGTTGAGTATGAACTTCACAAGGACTAAAAATAAATAAATCTATAGCATGTAAGTTACTCATCTATCTGACACAGACATAGAAATCATTTTCTGTTTCAAACTTGCACCTGTACCCTACCAGGGGCCGATAACCTCGATGTTAGGCCCCTTAAAACAACAATTATCATCATCATGTACCCTACCACTCAGTAAAGTGAAGCAACGCGACCGACGTGCCGGTGGCGATGCTATTTGATGTCACTAACAACAATCGCCAATCACGTCAAACATGGATAGCTCAAGCGGGTCATTTGAAAATTGGTGCAAAATTGAATATATTAACCAAAAAACGGAATGTTTGGCGTTCCGTTAAAGATCAAAACGGAACGGGGAACCAAACAAGAAAAAATGGAATTGTTACGGGTAAAACTGAACGTCTGGCAACCCTAGCCATGATTCAAGAATGGTGCCTAGGAGTGCATGTTCCTAACTTACTATTTCGCAAATATGACTAAATGATACTTCCAGAACAGGCTAGAAATTAAATATAATTCCATTATGAACCTGATACCTCATAACTAGGGTGAGGATTTATAGGCACTAAAAATACCCAAAATAGGCAGGCAAATATCATAAAATAGGCGTGTCCATCGGCATTTACTCGAGAAATTATTGTACTTCGTTCAGAGAATGGAAAGCACCTCCCGATAATTCCTCCCTGACACCTTCAACTATATTAACAACAATGTACGTAGTCCACCAACAATCTAGCTTTAAAACATATTTTTACGAGTCCAGGAATTCAGTAAAGTTTATTTTATTTTCTGCCCTTTTCAATACAATTAAACACTTGCTACTTCCTTATTGGCCTATAACTGCCACATCATAATGCCTTTAGTACGCTCACTCATGAGGGGGAAGAGGAGATGTGGTGAGTACAAAGGTTGGAGATTCATGTGTGAATCTGGGACTCCTAATATTGGAGCTGTCCTAACAACTGTATTATCACAGGTTAAGAGAGAGTTGAGGGGAAAGGGAAGAAATGGTATTGAAATTTTAGAAGTCATTTTTCAGAGTTATCTTCATAATCTAGTAAAAGAATTGCTTTTCAGTCGGTCAACACAATAATGTACCCAATAGTAACACTTATCTAATCACATCTACAGTGAATTCCTCTCATGACTTGGCCAACCAGTGCACCGATCTTATCTGCCTCCCATTGACTCATCACTTCCTGCTCGGCATAGCATAGCAATAAGAACTGAACAGCACTTGGCTCACTTTATCCGTGCATGACATGAGATAACAATTAAAATTAAGAAAGAAAGAATTAATAAACTAAGGTCGTACCTTATGACAGGAGATGTTGGAAATGTTCTCCTCCTACATCCACACATTTCCGGCATTGTCTTAGGAAACTCCGATTCACACGCGTAAGTTCGTCTTCTGTAATTGAGGCTATTCTCTCCGGATATGTTCTTTCAGTTCGTCCAACGTGTGAGGGTTTCTTGCATACACTTTATTCTTTAAGTTCCCCCATAGGTAAAAGTCACAAACAGTTAAATCTGGGGACCGTGACGGCCATAAGTCCGTACTAATAACATGGTGTTCAAAAATTTCCTCAATTAGAGTGTGTCATGAGCTGTATTGTGCGGTGGCAGAGTCTTGCTGAAAATATCCATTTTGACAATCAGTGTCAGTCAGTTCGTCAAAAAATGGTTTAAGCATATTATCCCTGTATCATTGTGCATTAATTGTGCCCTGAAAAAATATAGGTCATATAATTCTGTATCCATTCACTGCGCACCATACTCCGACCCGTTCGTCATGAAGAGGAATTTCGTGTATGCGATGGGGTTTTCTGTACTCCAACAGCTGTTATTCTGCGTCGAAACATAAACGTGTAAATGGAACCAAGCTTCGTCCGAGAAAAATACTAAGCGTGGATCAATTGTTTCATCATGAAAGTTTCGTAACATCCAATTAGAAAATCGTACCCGCTTATCATGATCACGTGGATGCAGTTCGTGTACTACAGTAATCTTGTGTGGCTTCAGTTTCAACATCTTCATAGCCCGGCATGCTGAGCTCTTTGAAACCCCGGCTTCTTGTCCAAATCGTCTTAGGGATTTTGTAGGCGTATGTTGTAATCTTTCTGAGATTTCATTTAAATTTTCCTCATTAAGTACACGTTTTTTAACACTTCGCTTCTTATCGAGTAAAGAACCAGTTTCTCTCAATTTGTTTACGAGTTTCCACACGGCCTCTCTATGTGGAGGGCGCACACCTGGAAAATGTGTTATGAAACGTCTAACGACTTCCCTGTTTTCACATAATTATCGCACATAAATACCCTTTCCTCTACCGTGTACACACGTGGAGGCATTACAAGAATTATACCCCAAAGTAACACGTCACAACTCGAGAACATTTGGAGCATGAATGATAGGCTACTTTTATACAATTGTATAAAAGGAAGAAGTGGAGGTTTAGTTGGATGACATGTTTCATTTATTAGGCAAACATCATCAGAACTTGTTTACTTATACCTTTTTTTAAGTTCAGCATAATATCTATATACTAGAACCTCTGTGGCTTAGGCGGCAGCACGCCGGCCTCTCACCGCTGGGTCCGTGGTTCAAGTCTCGGTCACGCCATGTGAGATCTGTGCTGGACAAAACAAAAGCAGACAGGTTTTTCTCTGGATACTCCGGTTTTCCCTGTCAAACTTTAATTCCTGCATCACTCGCCACTATCATTTCATTTTATCTGTCATTCACGTAATCATTGCCTCAGAGGAGTGCGACAAGCTTCGGCAGCCGGCACAGTTCATACCCTCGCCACTAGATGGGGGCTTCATTCATTCCATCCCTGACCCGGTCGGTGGACTGGAACCCGGCTGTGGATTTTCATTTTCATAATATCTATATACCACTTGCCCAATAATATATACAATAATAAGTTATAAAAAACTTTTATAAAGTCTCAAATTTCTACTTTTATTCTGTTAGTTTGTAATATTGAATGGTCTACTTGGTGCTCAATTAAATTGGTTGGGGGAGTAACTTATCTGCTCAGTCATACTATGAACCTTACATGTCATAAAGATTGACTGTGACATGCAGCCACCATCTTGAAATTATAGAATATAGAACTAAATTACTTTCAATATAATATTAATAATATTCTTTTGGGTTTATGCTACCGCATGGTGTAGTGGCTAGCATTCTTGGCTTTCACTTCGAATGTCTGGGTTCGATTCCCAGCCCTGCCAAGAAATGTAATTCTGGTTTGAGGGCTGGAATGGGGCACACCCGGCCTCGTGAGGCAAAACTGGGAAGAGATGGGTTTGATTCCCGTGTGAGCTATCCTGGAAGTGGTTTTCCTTGGGTTTCCCCTCTTCTATTCCAAGCAAATGGTTCCTAACTTACGGCCATGATCGACTCCTTCCCAATCCTCATCTGAATTACAAATATACACATTAATACAGCCATCAAAATTACACAGGTTATCAGACAAAATTCCACACTCACCCAAGTACACAGAGCTAAATAACCACGATGTCATAGCCCCTTAAATGAAACAACTCTTCTCATTTTTTTCTCACTTAGCAGGGAACAATCCTAGAGGTGTTCTTACTGACATATCTTACTCACTTTTTGTGCAGTGGGATATCGGACGATTGCTGTGAATCAGTATTTGGAAGAGCCTGGAGGTGAAGCTAAGAAGAAGAAAAAAAAGGGTGAAGTAGAGGACACCCCTGACTTAGTTCCTCCTCCATTATGTCTGGCACGCCTCAAGATGGTTAGTATATGTGTGTCAGTATGTGTATCGAAGTTCATTATTTAAAGCAGGGGTTCTCAAACTTTTTCTGTTCTCCCCCCTATTCTCATTTCCTTTCTTAGCACTTCTCATAGGCTACTTCCCACAAAAAAAATCAAAAAATCACACAATATCTACTGTGTATGCTACTGCCTAAGTAGGATTTAAACTACCAGTTACATTAATAATAATAATAATAATAACACACAATTCATTATTCTTAGAGCACATCAAAGTACAACAATGTTTTGTAAAAAAAATGTCATGCATATGTATTACTTTTGCTTATATAAATATAAACTGCTGCAGGTGTAGTTATTGGAATTGAGCAAATTTTGTTTGTTCACTAATTAGCTCTTTAGCTCTGACACCTGTGTTCAGTAATGCTTTTCATATTTGAAAGCTCGTGACTTATTGGAAATGGATTAGCTAGGTAAGCTAACATTATTTTTGAAAGGAAGTATTGACTTCCATAGTACATTGGCGCTGCTCGTGGCAACATTTGTGCCTTGCAGCGGCCTTCACAGTATGTACTAGCCACGCGTCTTGGTGAGGTGTACCATAACCAACTGAAGAGCCCATTGGTACACTGGGGCGAAACGCTGGCAACTGTTTTGAGCTAACCGGACCATTGTATCAAATTTCTTTGTGAATTTGTTAATAGCTCGTGACTTATAAATGACAATAGAAATGAAAAAATGAAAATCCACAGCCTGCTTCCAGTCTCCGACCGGGTCAGGAAACAATAGAAATAATATATACAATTTTCAGCATTTCACTGTGAATTTGAAAAATGTTATGTTAAAACTCTTCACCCATGAGAAAGTAAAACAGGAGAATAAAAGTGTACATGGATCAGAATTCGGTAATTCTCAGACACTTACGGAGTTAGTGTGATGTGTGAGTTTGAATTTGATATGAAAGTAAATCCAGTCTTGGTTGGATGTTTGAAACGCAACCCGCAGATCCCCTTCCAGCTGCAGCCGAGACCGATACTTTGTCTTGACGGATGCCATTGCGGAAAATGTTGACTCACACAAGTAAGTTGAAGCGAAGGGTAATAACAGGTCCACTGCTTTTCTTGATAAAATGGGATATTCATTCCGAATCTGCACCCAAACATTTTCAAAAGACTTCGACTTAAATTCATTTCGAAGTATTCTGTCCCTTGAGAGTTCTATTAGTTCCTCTGTACTGCCGTTGACAGGTGGGCTGTTACGTTCGTTTCAAACGGACTGTGAATCCAGTCATTCTCAGTTGAAGGTTGTGGAAATCTACCCACGAATTTTTCACAAAGGTTTTGGAGGTGTTCTACGACAATTCCACTAATTTGACAAATATCTAACTCATTTTCTTCCACGAATTCATTCAGACAATGAAACATCTCACAGTTACCTTTGTCCATCTGGGCTTTCCAAAGTTCAAGTTTTCTTTTAAAAGCAAGCACTTTGTCGCTTAGAATGAAAATATTACTATTTCGTCCTTGAAGTGACACGTTAAGTTCATTCAGTTTTTCAAATACATCAGCCAAGTAGCACAGTATTAGAAGCCATTTCTCATCCAGAAACAGGGTTGCGAGTGTAGGACTGCTATCCAATAGGAAAATACGAAGTTCATTCTTCAACTCCACAACACGACAAAGGACTCTACCACGAGACAACCAACATACCTCCGTGTGCAATAGAAACGAATCATGTGTAGATCCCATCTCCTCGCAAAGAATGGAAAATAGCCGACTGTTTAAAGTTCTTGCTTTCACAAAATTTACAAAACTAATTACATCGTTCAGCACTTTATTGACTGACTGGCCGATAACCTAGATGTTAGGCCCCTTAAAATAACAATTATCATCATCAACTTTATTGACTTCCGGTTGTAGTACTTTTGAAGCAAATGCCTCCCTGTGTATCATGCAATGTGTGAATTTTACAGAATTAGTAACAGCACTCACTCTTGCTGTGAACCCCTTTTTAGTTCCAGTAAATGCTGAAGACATAATCAGTACATATACCAACACAATTTGTCCATGAGAGATAAAAAAGGAATTCACGAGAGAAAAAATATCTTCGCCTGTAGTCCACCTTTCCAGAGCTTTACAAAATAGAAAATCCTCGTGCATTTCATTTTCATGACAGTAGCGTACAAAAACAAGAAGCTGGGTACTGTTTACGATATCAGTACTGTCATCAAGTTGCAGGGCAAATTTTGGGCTATCATGAAGACGTGGTAGCAATTGATTTTTTTAATGTCGGAGGCTATTACATCAATACGACGAGTTAGTGTATAATTTGAGAGCGGTATCGACTTCAAACACTCGCCGAACTTTTCTCCATGCATGATCGCACACATTTTCACGGCTGCAGGAAGAAGTAATTTCTCACCAATAATATGTGGTGATTTGGATTTTGCAATTAAATAGGATACCTCCAAGGATACTCTTAGCGCTTTCTTAGGAACTGTTGCGTGCTTTTCTAGGAATCGAACATTTCCTTTTAGTTGTTGGTTGTGGCGCTTAAAAAATGCTAAAGGTTTACTTACACAGTCTGGATGTTTAGTCTGCAAGTGTCTCTTAAGTTTCACAGGCTTCAAACTGTCGTTTGCTAAAATCTCCAAACAAAGAACGTATTGAGGTTGTTCCTGATTATTATTAGAAAGAATGCTGGTAAAGCCTAATGTCTGTTAATCATCTTGATATTTATGCACTTTCACTTTGTGTGTAGAATTAATAATCCTGATGGGAGCAGAAGTAGACGCGGAAGAACAATAGACTTTGTTTAAATTCGAACCTTGTTCTTTTTCCGAAGGAGGGCAAGCACTATCACTTTCATGGGGTCTCTTTTTACCACTTCTAATAAGCCATGGGTGCGTCACTCGTATCAGTTTATTGTAAAGTTGGCTAACCACACACTAGAATTCACCTGTTCACTCACTGTCTTTGAACTGACTGGAAAGGCCTAGCTGAATTCGAATCGGCAACGGCAGAAATAGAAGAATCCATTCTTGAAAGGAAATTGCGGTCACATTGTGTAGCGGTTTATTGTCATTAAGTGTTTGGTAAGGAGATGTCTCTGCGGGTGACGCTTGAAAGGGAGCTGTGTGGGAAATGTTACTTGCCACCTTTTCTCAGAATTCCTGCTGGCAGGATCTACTGGTCAGTTCTTGTGAAATAAGACAGCAAAGGTACGAGTTTATTATTCTTGAATGGTCTTGGAAGCACCTGCCTATGATAGGTTCTTGAATATGAGGATAGTAACATTTGTTACAGAATATGAAATATAAATATTTCAATCAAAGCCGGCACCCCCCACTTTGAGAACCCCTGATTTAAAGGGAAGTGTTCTGATACATTTTGAATGATTGCAGGAGCTGAAAGGCAAAGTGGAACTTGTGAACAGACTGACTTTCTCTTTCTCTGATCACCTTCAGGTGCATAAAATGGTAAGTTACATGTTTGATCAATAGTCCACTTAAAAAACTTATGCCTGCATACCTCTGAAAGAAAGGTGTATTGTAAAAATTGGGAATTGATGACCCTGAGGGATTCCTCAGCTAGGTCTGCTTTTTCTCCTTCTTCCATTGACTTTCTTCCCATTCCCTTTCCTTTCTGCCTTTCATGGCTCTACTGTACTTCTTTATGAGTATCTCAGTCCTCATTCTTTGAGGGTTTCTTTATTCTAGTGTTCATTTCCCTTATGCCTTCTTTTACCTCTTTTTCTTCTTCTAGTACATAAGTTTGGCCTGTTTGCCATCTCTTGATGAATACAGTACATTTGCATCTGTCAGTTGGCACAGGCTAGAGTAAAAGGTTGTTTTCACCGATGTCTCAGTCTCACTCATGGCTGTGATTATATGGAAGCTACTGAGGTATGGGTGGTGCTTAGTAATGGCATTCAGGGCACCGTCAGTGCCTGTGGATGCTGTGAAAGGTTCTACTCGTAGGGTTAGTACTGGTGTACTGACTCGGTGAGGAAAACAATGGCAAACTACCTCACTCCTCTTCTTGCCTAGAACGCCTCAATATAGCACTGCCTTGGGTTTTTGTGGGTATCTACTCACATAACGTAACGGCGGTGCTTTTTGAGGATCCAACCGGCCTTCGGGCTGACTACCTAACAGTACATAAGTTAGTTGCATGTATGTAGTTAGTATTAGTTGTAGTTTTTTGATTTCATATTCATTTTCACATACATCTTTACCAGTAGGGGCTGATAATCTAGATGTTAGACCCCTTAAAACAGGGGTTCCCAACCTGGGGGGCGTGGGGCTTTGTCAAGGGGGGGGGCGTGAAGTGATTTCCGAATTAAGTTTTTTTAACTCTAACATTACAATTTTGTAAAATAAACATTTTTCGAATCTCTCCAAGTGATTGTCGCACCAAGTCAGTCGTTCAAAAACACTGGCAATTGCCAACTATCGGCACAAACCTCTGCGGAGCCGCGAGGTTGGAGGTGAACTAACGAGTTTGCTGTGTTGTAAGGAGCAAAATCATGCCAATTTTCTCGTCTCGTTGGCATATCTTTGTGATTTCTTTGAAGCTTTGAAGAGTTTGGACTTAAAGCTCCAAGGCAAAAACTCCAATATTATGCATTCCTGGAAAAAATACAGTTATGGAAACGCCGACTTCTGTTGAACAACTTCTCATCCTTTCACCGCCTTAATGAAATTTTGCCGAAAAATGAACGTGATCGTAATAAACTTAGGTGCAAATTCAGTCACATTTGGATTCCCTGGCACAACTTCTACTTTCCTGATATCTCGTCGGAAGAATGGTCCTGGATGTTAACAAGAAATTCGTTTGCCATTGACATTGAAGCACTGCCAGCACGGCTCCAAGAAGAAACCATAGATTTGAAGAGTGAATCAAAGCTAAAAGATTATTCTAAAATATGAGGACTGGGTGACTTTTGAGTAAACTGTCTTGCAGTGTATCCTGTAATAGCCAAATTTGCATTGCGTGTCCTTGTCCCATTTTCAAAGACATTTATGCGAGTCAGGATTTTCAACGCTGAGTGTCATAGAAACAAAGCAGCGCTGTCGGCTTGATGTTGCAAGTGATCTCCGCTGTGCTCTGTCAAATATCAAACCAAACATACCGAATCTTACCAAGAGAAAACAGTGTGAACCCTCTCACGGACATTTGTTGACTAATTTAAGGATTTGTTGTAAAAGTGTGTTCTTTGTATTGTGCTAAAATGAAGTTAGTATGTAATAGATAGGCCTATAATTATTCCATTATGTAGTGTTATTAGGTTAGGTCCATATCCTCTGCGTCTATAGAAGTGATGAGAAGTGGGGGGGGGGGCATGAACTCCAGTATCTCAAAAGGGGGCATCAGCTGACAAAGGTTGGGAACCACTGCCTTAAAACAACAACAACAATAATCATCATCATCATCACATGGAGACAATGAATGACCATGATGCCCCCAAAATAAAGCAACAATAATATCCACAAGCCAGTTCTAAAAGGAAACAAATCAGCTCCATTTCACATTATCAAAAGGTTTTCAGGCTAATTTTTCTTATCTTTCCTCCACACTGCAACCTCTGATTATGAAATGAATGGATTCAAACTCATTTCTGCCAAGTTTTCACAATGTTACAGATACCGGCACATAGCTCTGCACTTCCCCACTGTAGCATAAATCATTTGCTACGCTGAGTGTGTCTAATTGTGAGAACCTACCATCAGGCGTGTCAATGTTCTCAGATAGGGAAGTTTTCATCACGCTCCCCGCACTGCGCTACACCCCGCTCCTATCGCTGAGCTCTGAAGGTCAGCTGCATAGCTAAGTGCAGGTATCTGTAGCCTACAGAGAAGTAGTCATTTAGATATACAATATTCAGGGATTGATTGGCTGATCGGTATGGCAATTAGTGATGCATTCAGTAACTCGTAAATTCAGATTCGTCCACTTTCTCTTGATTTCTAAAAATTAAACAATTTTTTTTTGGGATTGCTCGTTGGGCTTACTGGCTAGATAAAGTCAGCTCTGAAGGAAACTTGCCACATTTATTTATCGGGTTCATTCACTTGGTAATTTGAAGTATTAGAAGCCATTTTTCAGTGTTGCCTAGTTCTATCACAGGAAGCTTTCCAGTCGGTCAACACAAGTTGTGCACAATTACTGTACATTAGGCGGAAAAGCAAGTATTTATACACCCTTACTTGAAAGAAATATTGCATAAGATAATTATCACAAAATAACATGCTTTTATGTACAAAAATGGGGGGTGCTTAAATTGTATGACATGTTTCGAACATCAAGCTATCATCAGATCCTGCTCAGTTAGGCTCAGTTAATGTACAATCTTTATGTATTACACTCGTGGCCTACGTTATACTCAAGGCCTGGAAATAGAGCCGAGACTTGGAGCGCCAAACTGATAGTTACACCTTACGCCACTAGGGTCGCGTTTCAGCGCCCTAGTTGTCTGCTGTTGACTATGCCTTACATGCAACTCAAATACCGGTACATTTAACACATGCTTTCTTGGTACTTCTTGCCTTTTTTTCCCCACTAGTTTCCCCAAATGATGAATACGGCTCACTTGGCTGTATTTCATATCACTTTAAGAATCTTTCTGTTAGTGCTTAACTACAGGGTCATTATCTTTGTGCGCCCCGATAAACATGGCTAGCTAGATTCAGATACGTTCCAGTACTACTCTTGTGGTTCACACCAATATTCATTAAAAGTGGCAAATTAACTACGGATTGTCAATACACATTTCACATTTTGTTGTACTCGGAAAACATGCCAGTTAAAATACAGCAAAACCCCGTTATTACGCTCTTCAAAGGACCGAGGTTTAAACGTGTAATAAGCGGGACAGCGCTATATATGGGAAATTATTTCTGAGGTGGGAAAACAATTTGGAAACAATATTTCAGTAATGTACAGTACTGTATGTTATTATTACAGAATTATTACTGTTATTACAGTACAGCATGTTATTATTCATTACTGTAGGCACATTTTATTTCACATCCTATAAAAAAAAGTCTTTAATTGATGCTTGTCGACTGTGTGTACTATCGCTGTGAATGATCACATTTTTTATGCGGTTTAAGTACCTGTTCTCATCACTTGATACACCGCTAGGAATATCCTGTATGTAATTTCGAAGCAGATGTATTGCTCCGAGAGCTTCATTTCGTGTGGGGACATTTCCATCTGCAGATTCAATTTCTGTACTGATGACTTCATCTTGGACAGCATGGTCCGCAACCATGTCGTCGACATCGTGGATTTCCGTAGTTACAAGACCATTGTCAATAGACACAAAATCTTCGAAGTTAACATCTCCTAACTTGTCCCGTACAGCAGCCCAGTCCCCGTCATTATCAGTTGTTACAGGGACATTTGTTTCAATGGGTGTTGCTCCGTGTCCCTAAAAAAATAAAAAAGGCAAATTAATCCCCTGGCGAAACGAAAATTTATGCGGAAACCACAGCCTATTTCAAGTCAACCGACCGGACCAGGAATAGGAAGAGTCAAGCTCGTAACTAGCGCTGAGGAAAGGAATTGTTACGGTTGGTGAAGCCTGTTGCACTCCGGGACAATGATTAACGATAGACAAATGAAAGGATTGTGAGAGAATCTAACTTTAAAAAATCCTGCTTTATTAAAGCAATTGACGTTGGACTGCACTTCGATCCCTTCCCATGCAGCGGAGATGAAATCCATTGCGTCCAATAAGGTGATGCGGTTTTCGGCTCCACTGTCGATGCACTGCATTTATCGTAGACACTTTCGATAGAAATGCTTGAGCACTTTTATCAACCCCTGGTCCATTGGTTGGAGTTTACTGGTTGTGTTGGGAGGCAGGAGTGCTAGTTCTACATTTTTCAGGTTCACATTTTTGGATGAGCTAGACAATTGTCGACAAAAAGTAGGATTTTGCGATTGGTTTTTACCATTTTTTGGTCCATTTCTTTGAGCCAATTAACAAACAAGTCACTAGTCCAGGCACGTGCTTGATTTTTGTATTCACACGGAAGACGTTTAATGCTTTTAAAACATCTAGCTGACTTCCCCAACATTAACAGTCAATTTTTCAGATCCATCAGCATTTGCAGCAACAAGCACAGTTACTCTTCCTTTGCTTAGTTTCCCACCTTGACATTTCTCCCCCTTGAACACATAAGACTTATTGGAAATATCTGATCCCGAAGGAAACAGGATGTAAAATTGTCCGATTGAGCTATGTGCATTAACAAATTCACAAAGAAATTTGATACAATGGTCCGGCTAGCTCAAAGCATTAAGGTAAGCTAACATTATTTTTGAAAGGAAGTTTTGACTTCCGTAGTACATTGGCGCTGCTCGTGGCAACATTTGTGCCTTGCAGCGGCCTTCACAGTATGTACTAGCCACGCGTCTTGGTGAGGTGTACCATAACCAACTGAAGAGCCCATTGGTACACTGGGGCGAAACGCTGGCAACTGTTTTGAGCTAGCCGGACCATTGTATCAAATTTCTTTGTGAATTTGTTAATGCACATAAGACTTGTCGGGCATTAACTTAAAAAATAAGCGGAATTCATTTGCGTTAAACACATCGCACGGTGCATATTTTTAGCCTATTTTCATTTATGAAAAAATAGGCTTATGAGATCACCTTTTGTCCGTGTGTCTGTGTGTGATGGTGTGTGTCACCCCTAATAACTTCTAAACGGCTGGAGTGATTGCAATGAAACTCGGTAAGTTCATAGCAATATTCCGGACCACCCCGACCGTGCCCTTCAAATTTTTTACATCTCAACAATCCAACATGGCGGCTGTGCAAAATATTTCACCAGCATTCGATATCTATGAAACTATTACCGATATCACCCCGGAATATTTCACGGTGATAAAGAGAACTACTAGAAGTTCACCTATGTGATTTTTGAAAACCTGATAACTACAAAACCAACATGGCGGCCAAGCGAAGTTGCGACTTTTAAATAGACGTTTCTCACGATTTAAGCAACCAAACGCAATGAAACTTGGTACAGTATATGATTATATACATTGTAATGCACCGACATCTAACTTCGTTCAATTGTTTACATAACCTCAAGATGGCGGCTGTGCGAATTATAAAATTAAGTTTTTATTTCTTGTGTCGTAATCATGCGATCGAAGTGAAAGTTTGAATAATGAACCCTTGCAATAATTTTCCTTTAATGGTACATGACTCTATGGCCTATACATATAACAATCCAACATGGCGACCATCCAAAATATTTAGATGGATCTCAATATCTACGAATCTATTTCAGCCATCAAACTACATTTTTTAATGTTCATAGGGGCTATGAACATAAGTTCACCTATAGGACTTTCAATAACCTGGTGATCACAAATCCAACATGGCGGCAACGCGAAGTATAAATATTCACATGGTCGTTTCTCGCGATTTAACCATCCGAGTGCAGTGACACTTGGTACAGTAAATCCTTCTACAATAATGTTAATCCACTGGCATCTAATTTTTTTCATTTATATCCATAATCACAAGATGGCAGTTGTGCGAAATTTTAAAATCTCCTTGTTACTTCTTGTGTCCTAATCATGGGATTGAAGTTTGAATGCTACACGTACACAATACTCTTCATGTAACAGTACATAACTCTAAGACCTACAGATATAGAAATCCAACATGGCGACCATCCACAATATTTAGCCGGTTCTCAATATCTGCGAATCTATTACAGCAATCAAACTGAACTTTTGTATGTTGATAGAGCCAATTAACATAAGTAGGATATATGAAAATAGGCTGTATAGTTCTTCACGGAACTACTTGTTTAGTAAGTGTAGGTAGCACTTCATTTTGCCATTCTTTTAACATCACTGTCTCTAACTGACTCTGATTCACCAAGAACTTGACGATACACTATGCCATTCCTTTCTCCTTCTTCCTTAGCGTTGGTCCCGGCTAGCTGCAGGGTCCGCTATATGGATACGTTGTCGCCATTTGTTTCTGTCACGGGCCATGTCAGGATGGTGTTGGTTCTTGAGATCTTCATATAGCGTATCATCCCACCGTTGCTTCGGTCTTCCCTGAGGTCTCTTGCCGACGGCTTGTGTATTGTACACTATGCCATTCCTTAGTTTGAATTTATCAAGCCAAAAATTCGAAGCACTAAAATCTGTACAGTTTAATTTGCCTGCTATTTCCCGTGCTTTTTCATGTGTGATTGGGGCGCTTAATGGGATTGTAGCCTGCCGGGATTGTTGAATCCATTCAAGAAGAATTTCCTCAACGTCTTCATATTTTACATTATACAGATTTTTCCCTCTTTTTTTCGACATGAAAAAAAGTGCTATAAGCGGGATATGGAAGTGTTATAATAGGGTAAAATTATGCAGTTTTATATGCAAACCATCCAGGGTGCTTACATAAAGAGCGTAATAAACGGGATAGATTCCGGATAATCGCGTAATGGAAATCGTATGTAGGACACGGTTGATGAAATGTTGGCACAAAAGCTTGACAAGTTTCCTTCGTAAGTCTCGTCTTCTTATAGGGATAACTTTGAATCTATATCCTGGTATCCTGTTGAAGGATGACAGGCCCTTGAACAGTACAGTCATCATCATCATCATCTTGTACAGTTTCCAGCCTCAGGCTGGGTCTGTTTGGAACATAAGCCTCGCCACTTAGTTCTTTCTTCCCACCACCTCTCCGCTGTCACTCTGGTCCAGTCCTCACCTCTCTTCTTGACACATTCCTCCACTCCTTTCAGCCATCTATCTCTTGGTCTTCCCCTTGGTCGTTTCTTCTGCATCTGCATCTCATGTATCCTCTTGGTAATCTTCTTCTCATCCATTCTCTTTAAGTGTCCATACCACCTCAGTCTTGATGTCTCAATCCTACCTTGCAAGGGCTCCTCTTTCACCATTTCCCTGACCTTTTCATTCCTCACCCTGTCTCTTCTTGTTACTCCGATCCTACTTCGCAGGAACTTCATTTCACCTGCCTGTATTCTGCTTATGTCACTTTTCTTCATTGTCCACGTTTCTGAAGCATAGGTCAGTATCGGGATATAGTAGCTTCTGTATAACACTTCCTTGCTTTTTTGTGGGACATCTTTATTCCACACTAAGCTCCTAATGCTTCTCAGAAATGCTTCTGCCTGTCTGCCACGTTCCGTAATCTCTTTGTCATTTCTCCCATTTTCCTCCACTATACTCCCCAAGTACTTGAGACTTTCCACCTTCTTCAGCTGTCCACCTCCAAGTGTTATCCCACTCATTGGTCTGTCCTTTTTCCTAGTCGTTAACAGGATCTCACATTTACTGATGTTGAACTTCCATCCGTACTCTCCCACTGTTTCTTCCCAAGCCTTCAGTTGCTCCTGAATTTCCTCCTCCTTGTTTCCCCAGACAATGAGATCATCTGCAAACACCATTGCTTTCATCTTATCTTCTCCTATCTTTCCTGCTATCCGTGTCATTACTTCGTCCATAATCATAATAAAGAGAAGGGGTGAGAGCGCACTACCCTGTTTCAGGCCACTCATTTGTCTGAACCAGTCTGTTCTTTCCCCTCCAACTTTCACACAACTCACACTTCCACAATACATCTCCTTCACTCTGCCTACAGTCTCTTTTTCCACTCCCATGTTTTCCATTGCTTTCCAAACCTTCTCCCTACACACACTATCATAGGCCTTTTCGATGTCCAGGAAGGCCATCAACAGATCCTCTCCAAATTCGTAGTGGTGTTCCTGGAGCTGTCTCACTGAAAATATGAGATCCACTGTTGATCTCCCAGGTCTGAATCCATACTGCTCCTCTCTCAATTTTCTCTCCACTTTGGCTCGTATTCTACTTTCTAATATCTTTTCATATATCTTGGCACAGTGAGTTATGAGTGTGACTCCCCTGTAATTTCTGCACTCCTTTCTGCTTCCTTTCTTAAATATTGGGACAATTAATCCTTTCTTCCAATCTTCTGGGGTCTTTTTCTCCTTCCATATCACCCTCATCACACGGTACAGCCACTGTTTCCCTACAGTACAGTATGCATTATAATTTATTAGTTTATGTTAGATTCCAATTCCATTTTTCTCAATATTACTAATGCCGAGAAAGAGTCCCAACTTCTTGTCATACAATAGTTCATACTTGATAGGCCATTTCATCAATGTTTAATGAACCAACCTTCTCATTATCGTGAGTCAGAGACTGTTCTTCAGTTGTCTACCTAGCTTTTGCAAGTGACATGACACCCGCCTCTTCATTCGTGTACCCAATGTAAGCTTTGAGGGTTCGTGGATGAGGAAGTTGTAAAATATTTATATCTCTCAGTAGGCGGTAAGTGGGCGGTGATTTATTAGAGGGCAATACACATATTTTGATTTTTGTTTCATTGTATTTACACTTTCATTTCGTGAACGTTCTAATTTGAAGTAAGAAATTAACTTTTTTAGTCCCCCACGATCCACTTCACTCTGAGCTTCGATATTTGAACATCCAATTTGCCCTGACGTTGCAGTGAATATAAATTTTGTTTCAATGGGATTATCGTCCAGTTCAATGACTTACTGGCAATATCAGTTCTGCATTTTTCTTAATGCCCGACTTAATTTTATTTTTGTTGACTTCCCATGAGTTGGCTTGATTGTAGAACATTGCGTTCCTACACCAACACGTGGTTGATCATAGTTTTCCTCAATTCGTTCAGCATAAGTCTACCGTAATATTTAAATTGCCTGAACATTATCTTTTATTGTTTATATGGTTGTCTTTATCAACACTTGCTCTTTTGCGTGTATGTCTATTTATTTGTACTTGTTTATATTCGGAGTAGTCCTCAAAAACTGTCGGAAATGCGTTCTCTTTGCAGAACTTATACTATAATCTGAATCATTGAAATACTTTCTACAAATTGTAGAAGACAGTTTTGGAGTCCACAAATACTCTGGGTTTGTCCCCTCACATGAAACGGATAGAACCCATTGTCTCCGTATGTCATTGTTCAATGGAAATTTATGAAATGAAAGTCCATTGCCTTTAACTTGACGAGATTTACAATACATCATTACTCACAAACACAATCGTAACACTACTAATTACACATAAGTTACTATACCAACATATTCCGTGAATTATATCTAAGGTGTTTGTAATGTTTGGTTGGTTGGTTCCTTAGTTTAGGGGCTGCGACAACGCGGTCATGTAGCCCCGTGTACTTTGGGTGTGTGTAGAATCTGTCTGATAACCGGTGTTAATTGTGATGACTGTATTAGTGTGTGTATCTGTTTTTTAATTCAAGTAGAGACTGCAACTTTGAATTTTCAAATAGTTCCTACTTTTGCCGCCAAACGCCACCGTCAACGACTACTAGGCCTAGTTCAGAACTAGCTACTAGACGCCACCGCAGTCGGCTCTTGGCAACGAACGTAGCAACCTAAGAGCGTTGTTTACATTCTTAACCTATCCAATTTAGTTTCACACAGGTGTAATTAGTGGAAAGATCTTTAACATGCCATAAATCTATGACATGGGACCGCCGGCTTTACTTCCCCTCCGAAGGAAGGCATACTGAGGGATTTTTAACGCTCTTAAAAAATCCGACGGCTTCGGCCGGGTTTGAACCCGCTATCTTGGGCATAGAAGCTCAGCATGCTACCAACTACGCCACCGAAGCCGCCTGTTTGTAATGTAATAGGTATTATGTGTGTATATATGATATGTGTAAATTGTAAGTGTAATGTAATAGGTATTATGTGTATGTATATGATATGTGTAAATTGTAATGTTGGTACTGCTTCTTATGTTATGTTATGTTGGCACGTCTTAGAAATAAATCAGTTGAGTTACAAATGGACCAGTATGAAGGAGTCATTACACTGGCGACGAGTGGAAAACGGATTTAATAAAAAGAACCTTCAGAGTGCAGTGGTTAAAAACGTAAGTTAAGTGAAAAGGACAAGTAAATAGTGATTATGTGGAAAGTTCAGTTAAATGGAGTCGATTAAATACGATGGACCTTGATTTCGAAGGATTTGAAACGGACGAGTGCATTGTTGAAAGCCGCGTTCAGCTCACGGGAGCACCAGCACTTCAAAATATAATAAAGGAACTTGAGGAGGACATTCAAAATATGGCCCAACCGCGGACCGCGCCTTATTGGAAACTTGGACGTTTTCAATCCAAAGGATGAGAAAATAGAAGACTTTTACAGCAGATTCGAGGACTACTGTTTAATGAATAACCATGCGTTGGGTCCGACACGCACCGGCAACTGAACGAAACGATTCTCCCGCGGATGGATCAAACACAGTGAGAAAAAAATTGTTTTTTCTTAATCATTTAAATCGCGAAGTACGGGCAACTCTAAATCGTTTGTGCAGACCTGTGGAACCCAGAAATCTTACCCTTGTGGACCTTCAGAAAAGATTAAAGGAACATTTTAATCCTGCTGGTTTGGCGCTCGCTGAGACAGTGCGGTTTCAACGTATGACACAACTGCCATCTCAGACAGTTGCGGAATTTGTGCTTAAACTTAATGACGCAGCTCAGACGTGTGATTTTGGGAACAATTTGGACTCTCCTCTACGAGATCAGTTCATGTTTGGTCTCACATCAAACAAAACCAGAGATCGATTATACCAAGAGCCAAATCTTACTTATGATAGAGCGGTGGAGGTGGCTAAACAAATGGAGAAGTGGCAAACACAGTCACAACAGATAGCCACAGAACGGGAAGGATATCAGGTCAGTAAAATTCAGCATGGGCCTGTAGGCCTATACAGTGAAAATCGCGGAGGTAGCCGTGTCACCAATAATAGCGGGACGCGAGGACGCGGCACTATCCCAGGACGCAGAGCTTTTGGTCTACAGTTTCAATATCCAGCACCAAACAGAGGAAAGGAAATCCAGGGAAATTCCGAACGAGTACACGCAGTGCCTGGAGGTCAACACTTAGGGCGAAGACAACCTGACAAGGCGTCACAAGGATGCTGGAGATGTGGATCGTCAAAGTGTCACCCAGATAATTGCTGGTCCAAAAGTGTTAATTGTTTTGCGTGTGGAAAAATAGGTCATACGGCTCGTTATCATAGAGAGCAAATTAAATCAGTTGTCAGTGACGAAGGGCAACAAGAGGAGTGTAGTGAACAATGGCGGTATGCTCCGTATTGTAGGGAATCAGCTGAAGCGATTGTTAGCGGCGACGGACGATCAGAACACACGTGTGATAGGCTTAAACAGGAGCAATGTGAGGAAAGTATTCTGGACTATGACGTGAGTAGTGATTATGATCAATTAATCATAAACAGAGTAAATAATGGGTATGTAATAGAAGAGTCATGTGAGTGGGAACTATCACTTAATGAGGAGAAAGAAGCTAGGGAAATGTGTAGGCTAGTAGATAAGGACATGTGTGTAGTAGAAGAAGGAATAGGATTTAAACAAAACGACACTGAGGATAGTAATAAAAAGAGAAATAATGAGGTAATTCGAGATACTGGGAACTATGTGAACGGAGTGGAGGTAAACCTTGTTACACATAATAATGAACCATTTTTAGTGAAAGCCAATATTGATTGTGTAAAGGTAAAGCAGTTGCAAGAATTGTTTCCACATTTAAGTATTAGCAGATGTGATGCTAGGCTTAAAACAGTAGATGGTAGCTCGATTAAAGTGGAAGGAACAGTAACAGTTAAGGTTAGTGACAATGTAGGAGATAAACATGACCTGAAGTTGGTAGTATGTGACACACCTCAGTTGTTTTTGCCTTTGATTGGTAGGGATTGGTTGGTAGAAATAGTAATAAATTGGAGGGATGTAGGAGAAAGACTGGGAGAAGTCAAAAAGAAAAGAAATGGGATTGTTATTTATTTTGCTTCATCAACACTCTCCGAAACACACAAACAATATTCACAAATTGAAAAAGAAGCATTGGCTATAAAGTATGGGTTAACTAAATTCGATAAGTATTTAGCAGGGAGAGAGTTTATATTAGTTACAGATAACTTGCCCTTAAAATCCATATTATCACCTGAAAGACCCTTGCCAGTGGTAGCAGCTGCCAAATTACAACGTTGTGCTACTACTTTAGCAGCATTCAAATACAAAGCAGATTATATGAAAAGTGAAAATATGGGACCTGCAGACATGCTGTCTGGACTTCCCAGTCAAGATGAAATTGTAGAAAGTGTAAAAAGTGTAATAACTGAACTGTCAGGGTTACCCATAAATGCTGAAATTGTAGCAGATATTACTCTTAAGGATCCTGTATTGACAAAAGCTATTGAGTTAACACAGTCGGGTTGGCCACAACAAGTGACAATGCCAGCACTCAAACCGTATTTTGAAATACGCTATAGCCTGTCAGTGGTAGAAGGGTGTCTTCTTTTTGGAGATCGTGTGGTAATCCCCTTTGAATTAAGAAGTAAAGTACTGGATACCCTTCATGGTGGACATCCAGGTAGTGTAAGGATGAAAATGAGAGCAAGGAATGTGGTTTACTGGCTAAATTTTGCCAAAGATATTGACGAGTATATTGAACTGTGTGAACCATGAGCTAGAGTAAATTTTCAGGCGATTTCACCAATACAACATGTTTGGCCTTCAACGAACAGTAATTGGACTCGCCTGCACTTAGATTTCTTTTATTTTAATACTGAAGTGTATTTGATATTGCTTGACAGTCATAGTAAATGGCTGGAAATATGGGATGTTGGGGGTACCTCCTCCACAGCTGTAATTGACAGATTGAAAGCATGCTTTGCCACGTTCGGACTTCCTGCTCAAATAGTGACCGACAATGGTCCTCCCTTTGATTCCTTCAATTTCTTGTCATTTTGTACAGATAATGACATATTAGCTTCTAAAAGCCCACCTTATCATCCTCAGGCAAATGGCCTTGCAGAAAGGGGAGTGCGAACAGCAAAGACTGGTCTTAAGAAAATGCTAATGTCTGAGTCAAAATGGTCAATTAAGCATAAAGTTTATAATTTCCTTTTCCAGTACCGAAATGCGCCAAGCACAGTAACTAATATCACTCCAGCAGAAATGATTTTTACCTTTCCGGTACGAACACCTCTCAGCAAGCTGAAACCAGCTGCTAAAACAGTCTTATGAGCCAAATGTAATTACATTTCAGATAGGGGAGCAAGTTCGTGTACGTAGGAGAAAGGAAGATATCCCTGAAGTGGGTACAGTGTTAAAAGTCCTTGGGCGAGGTACATACTTGGTAGATTTAAAAGGTAAACAATCCTTATGGCATATAAATCAAATGAATATGTATTATACAATTTTCACAAGAAAATTGTGAAAATTGTATATTCAATGCCAAGGTAAGGTTATAATTGCTTTGGAATGGAGTTTCGTCTCCCATAGTGCACTGGCTTGCTTGTGACGCGGATACACATGTATCAAATACGTCTTGCAATGGCATTCCCAGTGTGCACTAGACAGTGTCTTGGTGAGGTGTGCTTTAACCAACTGAAGAGCCCAATAGCACACCGGGGCGAAACACTGTCATCTTGTTGAGTTATGCCGGAACATTTATCACTATTTGTGTTTAAATAAAAGAATATGTATTATTCTAAGCCAAATACTCAAGTTGGGGAACAAAGGTCTAATCAAGATGTTTCAAACACAGACAAACTAGTTGTGCCCCATTACCAGACAACCATGTTAACGAAACAGGCAACTCCGCTAGCAATAAACCTAGAAGCTGAAACTATACCTCAACCTAACCCTGAGGTAGCACCTGTATCAGAATCATCCAGTCAGGAAATGAAATCAACAATTATCGTTCCCCCTGCTGGAACTCAAGTGCGCAGATCTGAGCACATCAGTCGACCTCCTGTTAGACTGAATTTATAGATTTCTAACGAGTAGATATTGTCCTTGAAGGGAGGAAAGAGTGTAATGTAATAGGTATTATGTGTGTATATATGATATGTGTAAATTGTAAGTGTAATGTAATAGGTATTATGTGTGTATATATATATGTGTAAATTGTAATGTTGGTACTGCTTCTTATGTTATGTTGGCACGTCTTAGAAATAAATCAGTTGAGTTACAAATGGACTAGTATGAAGGAGTCATTACAGTGTTAACCCCATATGCATGCCACATTTACACTATTTCACTGGAATAAAACTTGCTTTTCACTATGTCCTGCTCATAAAGACCACTTAGCACCCATCTCAATATCAGTCAAAGAGCAGTTTACTGCCCTTTACGAAAGTGCATCTATAATACGACTCACTTCACCAGTCAATTTTAAACACCTAAGCTTTCACACTCATTAAGACACCTTATTTACCACCAAATACAGAGATGCAAATCACTTTGTACGTAATGCAAATGATGCGATTAAGGGCACCGGAAAGCGAACCTAGCGGGAAAATGCGGAACAAGGTTTGAACAATCGCTCACAATGTTGTCTGGCACTTCATTTCCAGGCCTTGTCTTATAATGTAGGCCACGATTACATTTATGCACAAAATTTGTATACAGTGCTCTCTCGGTAATCCGGCAGATATCGGACCAGAGCACTGCCAGATTACCGAAAACGCCGGATTACCGAAAACGCCGGATTACTGGAAAATATCGAGAAAAACGCAGATATCATTTGAAAATCAGTTTTAATTACATTGTACTATACAAAGTAAAAAAGTATGAAAATACATCATATAACTCACGATATTCCTTGGAAGTAGATGGCTGGAAATATGCATCAATTTTCTTTTGCTTTTTACGGTTGAGAGACACTTTGAAACTTGTTCCTGTAACCTTCTTGGAATCATCCTTTTTTGTAATTTTCTGGTAAAATTCCCTAGCCTTTCCTTTAAGGATTTCACCAGAAATTGGTGTGAGCCTACCACGTTCTTGTAAAAACCAGGCATAGAGGCTATCGTCAACTTTAGGATTTTCAATGTCTGCCGTTTACTTTTTACATTTTTATTCATCTTAAAAAACGACTTTATTTTATCACTGTTTTTCTTATGTCAGTTACTGTAGCTTGACCAACACCGTATTCGTTAGCAACACTAGTTAACGTTTCGCCCTTTTCAAGCCGCTTTAGGATTTCATGTTTATCTAACAAAGATAGAGTTTTATGTTTACGTTTTTTCTGCACGGATGCCGTCTTCAACACAACACTGCTACAGTACAACTGTCATACACTAAGCATCTGAGGGGGGCGTGCGTGAGTCATCGCTCTTGGCGCCAATGCATTGTTTACTCAGACACTAGTCTTGTCGCTGCGTGGGAAACATTGTACAGTATTGGGACGCATTATCAAATCAAGTGTTGAGCTCGTACTCGAATACAAAACGCCGGATTACTGGGAGTGCCGGAGAGCTGAGATGCCGGATTACAGAGGGAGTACTGTACATTATTTAGATAACAAAAGTTTGTAAAACTTGTGGAATGTGTCAATCTGTTTTTAAGTTTTTCTCTTAAGTTTAAATTATATAAGTTAACATCAGTTTACCCTCCATGGGATTGTTACAATTTTCTTTGGTTCTTAAAACCTTGCTGTAAATCCTTGTATTTTTTGCGTTTTGAGCCCTAAGCTCTAGTATGTATACTAGGGTGGGTTGAAAAAAATTAATGTTTTTTTTAAAACGCTCTAGGTCGGAAAAGTTGCCTATTGCTTTAAGAAGAAAAATGATTTAAACATTTTTGAAATCGGTTAACATCTTCCGCTCGCGCATCGCACTTCAAGTTTGAGAAAAAATGTAAAAATTACAAATTTTCGTGATTTTTTTCAGCCATTTAATTCTATTAAAACTATGGCACTCGAGTGTTATATGTCTAGTTTATAGCAAGAACAACTAATAAAAAATTATTTATGATCATTTACTGAATGTTTTTTGCTTGTGCAATATCATTGAAATTGTTAAAAAATGACAAAATTACATGATTTTACTGCTGCTCCATGCTTAGTTGTCTGGTACAAAGGAATCGTACGCTCACTAAATTCAGTTATATACGGTAAGAGTCTTGTTAGGAAAGCAATGATCAGTGAATTTAAACCTCCTGAGGAAAATTGGGGCCTTTACTTCGATGGTAGAAAAGACGATACTTTTTTATAGAAAATGTGAACAATAAGCAATTTCGCAGAACTATCAAAGAGGATCACTATTCTCTTGTCCAGGAACCTGGGTCAGTCTATATTGGGCATGTTTCTCCCTACTCCAGTTCAGCAGCAGACATAGCCCGCAGTATTATCACGTATTTGGATGAACATTCTGTTTCTTTGGAAACACTGGAAGTGGTAGGGTGTGATGGCACTGTGACTAACACCGGATGGAAGAGTGGTGTTATCCAAAGACTCGGACATCATATTGGACGTCCCCTACAGTGGAGTGTATGTCTCCTTCATTTTAATGAGCTGCCTTTACGACACTTACTCTAACATATCGATGGCTAGACTGCAGGGCCCAAATTTTTTTCTGGGCCAATTGGGCAACAGCTAAATGGCTGCGAAAAATTGCCTCCAGTTGCTTTTGAACCCATCGAGTTTTTAATTCCTGACATAGAAAGGAAACTACTGAGCAAAGTCCAACAATATTTTTGTATATTTCAAAGGCAATAGCTTCAGGGACTTGCTCAGAAGACTTGGCCAAACGTGACCCTGGTCCTTTGTCTCATTCCCGATGGCTTACTGTAGCCATCAGAGCTCTGAGGCTCTACATAAGTACTTCAGATCCATCAGACAGTTTAAAAGACATTGTCGGCTTCATTTTGAAATCATATATGCCTTTGTGGTTTGAGATCAAGAAGAGCAAGTATTTTACTGATGGGCCAAAACACATCTATCAAGCTATCAAAAAATCACAGTATTTATCCGAAGAACTTATAAAAGTCGTTGATCCTATAATAGAATGCAATGCATTCTTTGCACCCTCAGAAAATGTTTTATTGGCAATGCTTGTGGACGAAAGAGAGCATATTCGAGAACTTCAATACTGAAGAATTTTAAAAGCGAGGAAAGTTGTCCCAAAAAAGAAGACAGAAGTTTTCAACCACCACAGCTAAACTTTAAACCTTCAGACTACAAAGAAATCATTGATTGGAACAAATGTGCTTTGCATCCTCCCCCAATGTTTCGAAACTTCAGTGAGGATGATATAAGAGAAATCATCCATTCTGCCACCAAGCCTGTTAGAGAAATACAAAAGTTTCCATGTCATACCCAGGCTGTAGAGAGAACTGTCAAGCTTGTATCAGAGGCTTCCAGTAAGGTATGTGGCTTTGTTAACAGAGATGGCTATATCCGATCAACACTGAAGTCGCGGTCAGCTATGCCTCAATTCTCCACAAAATCAGATTTCAAATGTGTGGAGGTGTACAATATGTAAAATATGTTGTAAATATGTACAAAATATATAAATATGTAAATATTGTAAATAGTATGAAATATGATATGACCTTACATATGGATGGAGGTTGGGTAGGGTGTGGGTGGAACTCGAAGTGCAACCACCTCCTCGTGGTGAGTTCTGGGTAGTTTTGTTCTTGCGAAACTAGCGAAGAGTTGCACAGTGAAAATCAGTAAAATTCGAAATTTCATAAGTTTTCCACATCAATTTTCGATCAGAAAACTTTTGTTAATTCAATTAAGATATTTTTTTAAAGATATTTTATGCTCTAGATGAAATGTAACATTAAAAAAAAAATATTAATTTAAATTCTTTTTATTGACTTGAAAAATGCACGAAAATTTGTTGTTTACATTTTTTCTCAAACTTTAAGTGCGATGCGCGAGCGGTAGATATTAACCGATTTCAAAAATTTTTACATCATTTTTCTTCTTAAAGCAATAGGCAACTTTTCCAACCTAGTGTGTTTCAAAAAGAAAACATTTATTTTTTTCGACCCACCCTAATGTATACCCAGTGAGAGTGCGTTTAAATTTTCTTTTCCTGCCAACGATGGGATCACAACATTTGTGTTTTTTAAATTTTGGTTTGTAAATTTTCTTCCTGAAATTCAAGTTAATTAAATTTTTATTGTAAATGTCATCTGGCCATTTCTCATTGAGTCAGTTTAGTCAGGGCTTGGGAGTGTGTCAGCTACCAAATATAGTGGGACATCCTATTGCCCTCCATCCACCTCCCCTTTTCAGGTCTTCTTCATCTTGTTTATGGCTGGCCACCGTGGCACCACTATATGGACCTCTGAAACCCGGTAAAGCTGGTTCAGCATGCAGCTTCACATAGCATAGAATGACCATCGGAGAGGTGAGTATAGCAGGGATTGGGGGGTGTTATTCCATCTAGTCTAAACTTCTTTTCTTCTCCGCCTCTCCGGTGGCCGCAATTCTAATTCAACCGTTCTTATTTAAACTGGTGACCTATTGTAATGTGGTTGTCTTGCCAATGTGGTGAAAATCCACAGCCTGCTTCCAGTCTCCGACCGGGTCAGGAATGGAATGAATGAAACCCCCATCTAGCGGCGAGGATATGGACTGTGCCGGCTGTCGAGGCCTGACGCACTCCTCTGGGGCAATGATAAACACAAATTATACAATACACTTTAGTGGTATAAGGTTATGTAAAAAGCTGGTATTTGAATCCTGAGTCCTATAGGCATCTGTTCTCCCTCACTATTCACCTTGGACTGGTTGCTGCATGCTTCGTTAGCTTCCTTATTCGTAGATAGTGGCACCACTACTTATTCTGTGAACTGTGTTACTAAACATTACACCAAAGTGCTATCAACACCATCTGTTGCTATTTCTTAAAACCTTGTTTGGTTTAACTAGTTTGTAATGTAAAGTTTTGAAGACATTTTGTCAGTGTTGCCTGTACAAACTGTTAGTTTTAGCTCTTCAGTCGGTCAACATGAATAACATTGTATACAAATTTAAACCTCAACTCAGTGATCAGGATCTGATGATGACCACTTGAAGGTCAAAACTTGTAATCCTGTAAATTGCCCCATTGTAATAGTGATCTTAACTAATACATGTAATTTTTTCCAGGAGTGTTATTTACTAATTGATCGTATATTATATACATTGTACCCCGCCCAGTCTATGGGCAAATTCCTGTTAATTAGTTTGTGTGTTGAGCTGGCAATGTCCTAACCTGTGAGATATTTGCTTAAGGTTCAGGACGATGTCGACTATTAAACGACCAATCTCTTCCCCGTCTTGCATAAACTAATGAGTCCTCTTTAAGCTTTATGGGGGCATGGTGGCACAGTGGTCAAGCTGTTTGCCTCTTGCCAAGGTGGACTGGGTTAGATTCCCAGTCAATGCATGTGAGATTTTTGAAGTAAAATGTCATGTCCTGTTGTTTGGATTCCACGTAAAAAGGAAGTCCCGTGGCTCATGATCGTGAGATTAACGGTCACGTTAAACTACAAGCTTTCTTGCTTCCTCTTTAAGCACAACAGGTCTATTGGGGCATCTTGAACTCGTTATCCCTACCTTACTTAGGCCTTGGTTTATTGAGAATTTGGTACAATGTACATCCTCCCTGCTTAGCATTTTTCCCTTGATATTGTTTATCCCCCAATTTTTAATCATTGCCTGGCTTCTTTTGTTATGTTGTTTCCTTTTTATTGACGGGAATATTGTCTAATAGTGCGAATAGGGGTGAACACTCCAAAAAAGTGTGTTCGTTTAGATTATCTGGGCTGTTTACTTTAGCTAAATAGATTTCTATGGCTTCTTTTATGTCAAGTTCCGTACCTTTTCTTTCGTAGTATATGATACTTAGGTCTGTTTCTATATTTGTGAAGCTATGTCCGGTATCATACAGGTGTTCGCATACTGCCGAGTGTTTCCTGTGTTCTTTATAACATGTGTCCTCCTCCTTGTTTGTCCTACATAATTTGCTTAATACTCTGTTTTTTGGCATGATAATAAGTACACCCCTGATTTTTAGTATTGGTTTTGTTTATTTAAATTCCAGTTATGAAGATACTTAACAAGTGTGTTGTTTGTTCAGAATGCTTACATTACTGGTTGGCGTTTGTTTTGAATGCTTACATTACTGGTTGGCGTTTGTACTAAATTATCCTTTGTTCGATGTCTTACAAATCTACTGTTAGTGTTATTTGATGTATCTTATTGGATCTGAAGTTGTTTTCGTAACTATTTGTTTTGTGGCTTTAATTTATTTGTTGTTATTTTCTTTTGTCATGGGTATTCCTAATGCCCTGTGAATCATCAGGTTGAAACCACTATTTTATGAGTGCCTGGGTGGTTGGAACAATTATCAATAATGTGTGAAGTTTGAGTGGTCTTATGGAGGATAGAGTACGACAGGATATTGTAGATCCTTTACAACCTTACGTGTTCTGTACCATCCTGCCACATTCGTATATCTAATTTATACAGTTGTAGATCTCTCATATTTCATACAACTCTACGTGTTCTTTACCTCCCTAACAAGCCATCTTCCTGCCATGCTTGCTTACATTGGGCTGAATATCTGGTGATGGTGTTGATTGTTGCTTTAAAGGGTGGAACATTTGCACCTCGCTGATTATCTATCTACTACAGGTATATGGATAGTTGTTTTCTGTATGGATGGCATAAACTTTGGTATGCTCTAAGGTTTATACGTTTTTCAGACACAGTGCAAGAACTTGAGGAAGTATCATCTCCTAGCAGCTATTCCAACTACACAAACAGCTCTTCAGGTAAAACTAAATCTTTATACATATATAAGGTGCGTTCAAAAAGTAACGAGTCGGAGGCTGGAATGCGCGAACCGGTGACTACATCGGCTAATCGTGGCGTGTGTAACGAGGTGTGGTTCAGACCAGAGCGTGGAAGGTCACAGTCCGTCGCTAGAGGGCACGCGTGCACGTCACGTGACGATACAAAGCTAGCAGCAGCATGCATCAATCGTCCAATTCTGCCTGTCGCATTGCAAACAGTGACATAGAGGCGTCAACCGAAGAGCAAAGAGGTGTTGTTCGGTTTCTGACAGCGGAAGGAGTAGGGGGAACGGACATTCATCGCCGAATGTCACAAGTGTACGGCGAACACTACATGTCCCTTGCAAGGGTCATGGCGTGGCACAAGTGCTTCAGGGTGTCGTTAGCCGATGATGCCCGGTCTGTGGCACCCCCCTGCATTACCGATGACAACGTCCAGCTGGTTGATGCACTCATTACCCAGGACCGCCGAGTGACAGTGAACGCCATAGCCGCCGTGGTCGCTCCACGAAAATGAACAACCTCATACAGCCAACACAGTCGCGGCACTCCTGCAGAAATTCAAATGGGAGGTTCTCGGCCACGTTCATACAATCCAGACCTCTCTCCCTGTGATTACGCCATGTTTGGTCCCCTGAAAAGGGCTCTGCGGGGCCAACGATTCACCTCGGACTCCGACGTCCAGTTGTACGTGTGGAACTGTTTCACATCGCAGCCTAGGGAATTTTATGAGACAGCCATTCACACACTCGTGCCAATGTGGGACAAGTGCCTCAACAGCCAGGGCCAATACTTCTAACATACAGGTACTGGTTTCTGTAATTATGCCTCCGGCTCGTTACTTTTTGAACGCAACTTATAAGTCTTTAAAATATTTATTTACATACAGGTTGATGCATATTTATGTACAAAATATAAGAGTAAACACGGCAACAGGCAGATAGGGGCGGACAGAGAAACAAATAGGAAAGGCAAGAACAAATTCCTCATCTGGACACCACTATCTTCATGGACAGCATTCACATCATTGGTCCGCTCAATAGCTCTTCAATACTAGGGTAACCAATGAGCTCATTTTGTCATCCCAGTCCAATCAGGAGGGTGGGCAACAACTAGTTCTTTTGTCGATCAAAATGGTGTGTAGTGCGGTGTATTCTTCTGCAAGGTCAGGAAACCACAAATGTTATGAACATTAGGAACATGAAATGCCATCCCATTCTCCATGGCTTGGTTCACAATATTTCATTCTGATTGATACTCTCCTGCAGCCATCTTGGCATATCTGTACTCGAAGGAAGGAAGATTTTAGTTTTACGTGACCGTTATTCGTGCGATCATGAGCCGCGGGACCTCCTATTTACATAGAATCCGAACCACAGGACATGGCATTTCACTTCGAAAATCTCACATGCACTGACCGGGATTCAAACCCGGTCCACCTGGGTGAGAGGCCACTGCGCCACCATGCCCCCCTTATCTGTACTGTATTATTAAAGAAAGAATTTTCCGCCTAGTCAATACTATTTATGAAATTATCAACAATTACACAGGGTACATGTTTCGAGGCATCATTGCCCCTTCTTCAGCCCAATTATATGCATAACAAACATTATTTTTAAAACATTGACATATTATAAATAAATGGGCAAACAATGTGCTTGTTCTTATGATTAAAGTAAAACATATAAATTTGTCTTTATTATTATTATTAATCTTGATTGGTCATATTGGACCACTTCAGTCGTTCCACAATCCCTTTTTCTTTGAAGGTAGTACTGCTTGGTTCTTGCGATCTTTCCAGTACTTTTTCATTCTTTCAGATCGGGATTTTCTCAACTCATCTGAAATCTCCATAGGCTTTCTACGTGTCATTTCTGCAGAAAATTTGTGAGTTTTAAGAATGGTGTTAATTTTATTTTTCTCCTCGGCATCTGTTATCTTGAGTCCAACTGCTTTGAGATCTTGTTGGATTTCTTGGATCCATTTTCCTCCAGTTTTCTTTCCTAGATTTCTCATCACTAGTTGGCATACAATTCTGTTTTCTGGAAGCCGTAAGATGTGAAAAAAATATGAAATTCTTTTCTTCTTCATTGTGCTGATGATTGGATCAATCTCAAGATAAACAGTTTCATTTGGGAGAATCCTCCAGACTCCCTCAACCTGATACTTTTTATTTATGCACGTTCTAATGATTCTTCTTTCCGTTTTGAGGGGCTGATCAATTCTTTGTTCATTTTTAATCTGGAATAGTGTTTCACAAGCATAAGTTGGTTCTGGGAGAGTTACAGTTTTATAATGTTGGATCTTAGTAGCTATTGATAGGCATTTTTATTATATGTTGACCAGGTTAGAGATTGTGCCTTTTTCATTTCATTTGTTCTATTTATCCAAGTCACTTATTCGTTTAAGTTTCGTTTGTCTTTATATAAAACACTGTTTAATGCTATATGGAAGTGAGTATTTCTTCCAGTTTTTGGGTTGTTTTTTAGATGCTTGAGAAGATATTTTGTAAAACTTGACCGTTTATATTGATTCTTCAATTTGAATTGTCCTTGTAGTTCTCGCATAAAAGATCACATAAATGTGGTTGTATGGTTGTCTAATGGAACATAGTCTAATGTGACTGGCTGACATGTGCCGGAAATTTTTGATATCAGGAGAAACCTCGTTGGTTACATATTTCTTTGTCTTAAAATATCACATGGTTGCAAAAGTTTTCACTGTTGTAGTTAGTTCTTTTCTATCATGGTCAGTAGAAATTGAGTCCATTATCCATGTGAAACCTTAAATGAATGACGTGCTTGTTTTAGTAAGCAGCGATGTATTTTTATAAAATTTAAAAATAAAATAAAAAACAGAATTTTAACTTAAAACTGATGTTCCCATTTTTGTTTTGAGAACATCTAGATGTCCTGTTCAGGGATTCAAAAATCCTGAGAAAAGAGAAAAGTAAGTAAAAATTGTGATATTGATATGCATGAAACACTCTCGCCTCCTCGCTGGAGTTGATTTAACATTTAAATACCCCCATTAACACAAACCTACGGAATTTACTGCCTTTAAATACAGGCCACAAGTGATTTTAACATAACTTCCCGACTTTGAATGGGCGCCAAGGTTGACCATATGGGTCTTCCTGAATAAAGTAGAATAAAATACATAACTGTTGCCCCGACTATGAAACACCGCATCCCAGGCGTAGGGCATTTGGCATGCGTTCGCTGATGTTACCAGGTTCATGCAAAAGAGGAATTAACACACACATGAATTTAAAAGAAACAATCTATTGACTGTACTATACATCTATATACATAATATACAGCATGAGAAATACCCTTCAATACACTCGTGATAAATTTTGTACAGTACCTTGCCACTGAATTTAGGCTCTTAGAGCAGCAAACACTTATGGCCATATTCGACTTAGGCCTACCAGCCTCCTATACATATTTCACTTGTACACAAATCTACACTCGTCAGACTTTCACGCATATCATTTACCTATTCTTTTCACTTTGCACCGTTTGAGCATGAATCTACACTCGCCAGACTTGTTGACTTCAACGCCATGACATTCTCCCATGACTTCCACAACAGATGATGAAGTGAGGTTATGAACGTCTTTTTAGGGTGTGATATGATCAGCTACCCATGGTCTACGAACTTAACCATGTCGAAAATACGGTATGTAGTCATTCAATAGCACAACGCTCAGTGAATGTCTAGTTACTGTCTCTGCTGTTCGATTACCGGACCATGCCAGATAAATCGACCCTGGGCGCAAGAAGACATGGACTCTAGCCTAAAAGCAAGAAGACCCGATCTCTAACTGTTCGTTACGGAAACCAGGTCATGTAAAACGACCCTGGGTGCTAGTAGATCTGGACTCTGCCAATAAAGCAATAAGACGACGTCTGAACACCCGACACGCAATTATATGCACTGGCGAACGGATACATAACCCCAATGTTTCTCTCGGAACTAACTCGTGCGTGGCCCGCTCCTAGCGGAACATCCGTGTATCACATGAACATTTGACAGTCGAAATTCACACTGACGTCACACAGTATTTTTCCACGCCGGTTCATCCGAGTTCATGCTATTAATAGCCTAGGTATTCCCTGAACTTGCCACACAAGGTGAATTACTGCCTGTCTTTTCCGGGTTTGTAACATTCCCAGCACTTGAAAATACAGATTCATTGTACCTTTATAGTACAGCCGCGAATTGAAAATTTAACATTACTAGGTCAAAATAAAGCCATTAGCCCCAAACCAAAATGAAATAATGCTTCTACTTAAAATAATACATTCTTATATATCCTTATTCCCAAAACGTAATAAATCGCAAAACCCCGTGTTTTATAATATGAAATATCCAAAAACCGATAATTAATAAACAATGATCCTAGTTGGTCCGGACCATCCAAGATTAGAGAACAAGCTGGAATAAATCAGTCCCTGAAGGAGACCATAACTAGGGCACGTTTGCGATGGTTTGGTCAGGTCAAACGTATGACAGAAAGAAGAATTGCAAAACAATGGTTGCATACTGAGATTACTGGGAAGAGACCTGTTGGAAGACCTAGGAGGAGATGGCTGGACGAAGTGAAGGAAGATATCACATCCAAGGGAATCAACTGGGATGAAGTCTTGAAGGAGCAGTGGTACATGCATAGACTGAAATGGAGAACGCTCATAAACCACACCCGGGAAACTTGAGTGGAAGCTTGATGATGATGACAACATAATTGTAACTGTAACCATTAATTCTGGCTATTTGATGTATTATCTTAATTTCCTGTTTGTAATCATTTTCGGAGACTGGGAATTTCAATGCTCTGTTAATTAGGCTTATGATTGCGTTTTTGTGACTACCGGGATCATTTGAATCTTTACGTATTATTGTGCTTGCTTGAGTCTGTTTTTTGTAAATTATGTAATGCAATCTATTATCTTTTTTTGATAACTGTTAAATCTAGGTAATTAATTTTATTGTTTATCTCCGACTCGACCGTAAATTGAATATTATCGTCGATGTTATTTAAGATTTTCATGATCTGATCTATTTCTTGAAATTGATCATTAACAATTAAAAAGACATCATCCACATATCTACTCCTAAAATCAATGACTTTTATTTTATTGATGATTATTGTGTGTTCCAGTTGGTCCAGGTAAATATTGGCTATGATGCCCGATAGCGGAGATCCCATTGCAAGGCCTTCTGATTATTTATAAATTTTATTATTAAAGGTGAAAAAATTGTTGTTGGTTACGAAATTTAGAATTGATGTGAATTCTTCAATTTCCTACTTTGGATAGAGAGCTGTCAACAATTAGATTTTTATGGATAATTTCGATTGTTTTTTTTTTTTTTTGAGCGGAATATTTGTATTCTTCTTAAGATGCCATCTCCAAGCGAAGGTTGGCGATCATGTAGCCAGCTCTGACCTTGACATTGCAGTATGAATTGCTTCCTCGGATGTACATCTATGCCATCTTCTAATGTCCTTCAACCATGAATTTCTGCTTCTCCCAGGGGATCTTTTTCCTTGTATCTTTCCTTCAATAATGTAATAATTGGTACCTCTCAATTCGCATGATGTGACCTAGGTATTGTGTCTTTCTTTGCTTTATAACATGTAGCAGTTCTTTTTGCTTTTTCATCCGATGTAGGACCTCGACATTTGAAATTGTCAATATCCAAGGTATGCGCAGGAGACTGCGATATAGATACATTTCAAAGGCATCGATTTGTTTTTCAATAGAAGGATCCATGGTCCAGCATTCGCTACCATATAGAATAACAGAAAATATGTGACAACGGATCATGCGGATTCGCAGCTATAGACTGAGATCAGATCGTACAAAGAATTTCCGCAAGGTAAAGAATTGTTTCCTGGCCTGTTCAATTCTAGATTCTATTTCTTGTTTGGAGTCACATTGTTTGTTCAATATGGTGCCCAAGTGTTGGAAGGAGGGCACTTGTTCAACTATATTATTATTTATTATGAGATTTGCTCTTATTGCCTTTTTAGAGAACACCATCATTTTTGGTTTGAAAGCGTTCACACACAAGCCGAATTCTTCAGTGTTGTATTAAGCAATTTACCATGTATTGAAGGGTAGATAATTTATCTGCTATGACAACAGTATCATCCGCATATCTAATGTCATTAATAAATTGTCCGTTTATATTGATCCCTCCTCCTTCTACCAGGGATTCTTTAAATATTGTCTCAGAATAAATGTGGAACAAAAGATGTGACAGTACACAACCCTGACGCACACCTTTTCTGATTGAAGACGTTTCTGAAATTCCTTGAACTGTTTTAACATCCGCAGTCTAATTCCTATATAGATTACTTCTTCTTCTTCTTCATTTCCCGGTTCCAATGATCTGGGTCGGGGTGTGAATCAAGGACCTCCATACATTTCTGTCTCTCCACCACTCTTGTCCCTCTTCCAGTACATCCTCCACTTTCACTCCTCTTTTCTCAACACTCTCCCTCACTGCATCCATCCACCTCATCCTCGGCCTTCCCCTTTGGCGCCTTCCCGTGACTTTCCCAGTAAATAATCGCTTCGGGTTTCGGTCTTCTCCCATTCGCATCATATATCCATACCATTTTAGCTTACTGATCTCGATTTTGTCTTGTAACTTTGGGAATTTCTCCCTAATTTCCTTGTTTCTGATTTTGTCTCTGTGGGTCTTTCCAATTATACCTCTAAGGAACTTCATCTCTGCTGCCTGGATTCTACTTTCCTCCCATTTAGTTGTTGTCCACGTGCCTGCTGCATACGTCAATATAGGTGTGTAATATGTTGAATACAAGATTCTTTTACATTTCTTGGGAACTTCCTGGTTTCATATCAGACCCCTCACACTCTGGTAAAACCCATTTGCTTATTGGATCCTCTTACCAACTTCCTCACTTATCCTTCCAGAGTCTGTTAGGACACTCCCTAAGTATTTGAAGCTTTTCACAACTTGTAATGGTTTTCCCTCTACTGCAATATTCCCCCTACCATCTCGCACATTTCTTGTCATCACATCGTCTGACTCTTCTCCACACTGATTTTCATTCCATGCTCTTCTATCTCCTGGTTCCAAACATTTACTTGTTCTTGGACTTCCAATTCATCGTCCCCCAATATCACTATGTCATCAGCGAAGAGTAAGGCCTTTGTCCCTTTACTTTCCATTTTCAGTTTCACTCGTTTATGGATTCCATCCATGACAGTAAGGAGGACAATCTACTTCCTTGTCGGAGACCTGTTTCTACATTGAACCAGTTTGTTTGTCCAATCTTGATCTTCACGCTACTGACACACTGACGATACATGGCTTTAATCATTTCCACTTCAGCTCTACCTACTTTCTTCCTTAGCAATGCATCCCAAACCAGTTGTCTTGGCACACTATCATATGCCTTCACAATATCTATAAAGGTCATCACCAAGTCCTTTCTGCATTCCCACCTTTTCTCCATCACATTCCTCCATTTCCTTTTCCACTACCATCCTCAGTCGTCCCTCGAGTATCCGTTCAAATACCTTTGCCGCATGTGAGATGAGGGTGATTCCTCGGTAGTTGTTACAGTCTTTTTTATCTCCCTTCTTGAAGATCGGAATTATTAGACCTTTACCCCAGTCTTCTGGTACTTCCTTATTTTCCCATATCACCCTAAACAATCTGTACAACCATTGCATCCCTATGGGTCCAGCTGCCTTAATCATCTCTATAGCTACCTCATCCACTCCTGTTGCTTTCCCACTCTTCATCTTCTTTATGGCACTTTCTATCTCTAACATTGTTACATTTCTACAGTCCTTTCATCCTCCTTTCTTTCCTCTATCAATACTTTGGATTTGACGTTCAGTAATTTGTCAAAATAGTGTAACGTGTTTTTCGAGGGGTTTTATGCAACTGGTATAAGTCAGTAGGAAGCCATTCTATATTTATTTACGCGGCAAATTGTTCAGCCAAGAGAATTTTTCATGGTAATTTATTATTATTATTAATTTATTATAATTATTATTAAGGTATTTTCGGAGCATTTTATAAAAATTATTAGCATTCAGATAGGTTTTCTATGTCTTAGAAAACCCTATCCAGCAAATTATTACGAACGACGATATCATAGAAAATTATCTGATTACGGAATTTTACGGAGTTTTTGTCAGTTAGGGTATTTGAGAGAGACGTGACTCACTGGGATTTCAAGTACACGCTTAATCTTGTCGAGAAGCATGACGCAATCTTGGGTCGCAAGGTCTAGAAAAGACGAATTGTTGGAACGGAACCCTCCCGCCGAGTGTAATGACCCGGAGGAGGAGAAGATCGCGTGGTGGGGTACAGCCAATCAGCGGAGACGACGTAAAGTAGTTGGGACTGAAGAGTGGGGAGCCGGCGTGTGGATATATCGTTCGACGCGCCGTGAAACGTGAGCAATCTGTATAGTTATTGCCGAGTGTGGATATACGCGGGAGTCGCTCCGATGTTCCGTGGGACGAGGACTATCTGTGAAATACTTGAGGTGTACGGTCGCAAGTGCGTGTTGCTCCGATGTTCAGTGGAGTTAGCGACGAACTTTTGTAAAACTTGGTTGTACGAGTGTTTGGGTCCGAGGTACGGACCATAGAATTATCTAATCTACCAGAATATCATCAAATTCCGACGGAGATGACGACGTCCAGGAGACTGTGGGAAGCTCACAACATCATCAAGAACGAGGGAAATGCTTTGGCAATTTCCAGTGGTAAGCGCCAATGATGCAGAAATACGCAATCTCTCATTTTCTTTGTTTTACATTTCATATTTCAGTAACTTCATAGCTTGGAAATAAGAGTAAAATCAATTTATCAGACTCCGTTTTCACGTAATTTTCTATCGGTAATATTCAAATCACAACGCTCCAATTTAAATTTTATACTTATTATTATTAATTTTGCTATTCTTGTTTTATATAATAAATTCATTTCTTTTACAATGCAATCTTTGCTTTCAGTAGGTAGCATTAGATATAGACCAATTCCTTCTCCTGATACAATTGTTTGTTGGGTTAATGATCAAATCATACCACGATCTGAGTGAATAGGGTCTTGAAGGTGTTCTGCCAGAGCTAGACGTTGTTAAATACAAATTTAGATTTCAACATTGCATTGAGGTCTTGGCGCCCATTAAAACAACATAGCTTAGGCAAAGGTAAACAGTTACATTTCTCACCCAACAGTTAGGAGCTAGCAAAACGTTTCACTTGTACGCTCAACGTGGAGCAAAGTAAATACCGTTTCACTTGTCATCCCAGCCTAAGCCAAACTGCTACATTTCGCTACCAACATGGGGCACTAATAAACGTTTCACTTGTCGCCGACAACTTGGGGCTGAAAACCTAATAACATTTGTGGAAGGAGAAGGGTATATATTTCTGTGCCTGTATTTTGGGGGTTATTTGTCTGTATCAGTGTATATCATTATGGGGGATGAGAAAGAAAGACAGATGAGGTTACGTAGTGGTCATCAACTGGAGAATGATGATACGAGCAGTATGTCGAGTGATGGTAGTACCGGGGTAGCGGAGGTAAATCCCGATACTGAAACAGGGAGTGTAGGCGGCCAACCAGAATTAAAAACTTTACTTCTCGAGTTTATGTATCAGAACAAAGTTAGTAGTGATGCCTTAAATGCAAATTTAGAACAGAATAACGCTAAATTAGAACAAAACAGTAGGGAAAATAAAGAAAGTACAGAAGCTTTAAATGCAAAGTTAGAACAGAATAACGCTAAACTAGAACAAAACAGTAGGGAAAATAAAGAGAGTAATAGGGAATTGAGCGATAGTTTAAACGCCAGATTAGAACAAAACAGTAAGGAAAATAGAGAGAGTACTGAAACTTTAAATGCTAAATTAGAACAAAACAGTAGGGAAATGAGTGACAAATTCGAACTGATTAGAGGTGAGATCAGGGGGGTGATGGAAGAAAAGGCTAAAGAGATTATTGCAGATGTAGACAGAAAATTAGGAAAAGTACAGGAGGAGTTGGAAATTAGAATCAGTACACAGGCTGAAAATTTAAAAGAACTAGTGCAACTGGAAACACAGCAGGTCAAAAAGCAATTGGGGGGAGAAATTGACAAAATTCAGGTAGCTACTAAAGAGGTTAAGGAACAGCTGGGGGGTAGAATTGAGAAAGTCCACTCACAAATAGTTGCAGAAGGAAATGATTTAAGAGAGAGTAATAAAGAGAGCATTAGCAAGATTGAGGAGAAACAAGCAAAGCTATATGATAAAGTAGAAGAATCAGAAGGAAACATTAAATTAACAGTAAACAGTATTGAGAGGAAGGCTGAGGAGAAAATCGCAGAATTAGAATTAAAATTAAAAGCTAGGATCAGGCAAGAAAATAGTCAGAATAGACCAGTTTTTGTGAATAGCACACACAGGGAGTTAGAACTGGGTAAGTTCAGCAATCGACAGGGGTGCCCAATGGAGTTCATGAACACTATAGAAAATAAATTCGGGGAGAGGTTGGAAAATGGTAGTATTGAGTGGTGCCAGGTAGTTGAAATTTTAGAACAAGTGTTTGTGGGGGAAACGAGGAATTGGTTTGCTGTCTACAGAGACAAGTTTACTGATATGAATGATTTTAAAATGAAATTCTGTGAAAAGTTCTGGAATGAGGTTATTCAGTCGCAGCATCGTGAGGGAGTAGTGTGTGGTAAATATAACCCTAAAGGAAGCTCCACCATGACCGAATACTTTTTAGGGCAGGTATTAGTGTGTAAATATCTGGATGGCTTGAAGGAGGAAAGTGATGTGGTAAGGTTGCTACTTAGGCACTTTCCCTATAGGATCAAGGAGGCTGCTTGTATCCAGAATGTAAAGACTATATCACAAGTAGAAAATTTGTTAAGCACATTTGATGCACTAGGGAGAGGGGGTTATGAGGACAATTTCAATAGGAACCATGGTAATAATAATAATAGACCTAATGAAGCCAGGCATCAGGAAGTTCAAGGGAACGGTGGCGAAGGGGCCAACGCTCAAAATAGGAATAATAATAATCAGCTAAATCAGAACAGAGGAAATGGCTATGGGAATCAGTATCAAGGGAGGAACAATGATTTCAGGGGAAATCAAGGGAGGAACAATGATTACAGGGGAAATCAAGGGAGAAACAATGATTTCAGGGGAAATCAAGGGAGAAATTATAATGACAATAATTACAACCAGAATAGGGGTCAAGGAAGAGGACAGCCTAGTGGTAGTAATATACAGCAAAACAATGACAACACAGCCCAGAACATCCAGACCAGTTCAGTAGTTAGTAGTACTACGGCCAGCTGTAGCGGTTCTTTAAACGCGAACCAGGCTGCGAAGTAAGGTCAGAATCTCAGTCTGTAGCATGCCCTGTCCATACAATTATACAGGAACCCTATGACCTAAATGTAAGAAATGAATTATTACATGAACTAAATGATGAAGGTACTATTCAGGAAGTGGTTAGTAAGAGCCCCATAGTTAAATTTAACGTGTCCGAGGCGTACACAGATGTTTTAATTGATAGTGGTTGTATGAAGAGTTGCATAAGTAGTGCATTTTATGATAAAATGAAAGGAACTGGAGTAAATTTTGAGGAGATGCCAATTAAAAGCACTTTTGTTATCACAGCTGTTGGGAAGAGGTCTAAAGTAATTTCTAAGCAAGTTTTAGTAGACATTAAAATTAATAATCATGTAGAGAAGCAGATTTGTCTTGTAATTCCAAATTTAGTATTCAGTGTTATCTTGGGTTCAGAGTGGCTAAGTAGAGTGTCTGGTAACTTATGTTATGATGTAGGGAGTTTGAAATTTAAATGGGGAGATTCTGAAGTAGAAGTAGCGTTCAATGACCATATTCAGAGGAGTAGTATTGTTGGTGTGATTTGTACTTTAAATGAGATATCGCCAGCCGTAGAGCGGGGTTCTCCATGTTTTGTGGGCAGTGTGATTACGAACGGAAGTCTAGAGGACTCGTTACGTGAGGCTGCATTTCAGGGTAATATAGAGGTGGAACAATGTGTTCGGCTCTATGATGTGTTATTGTGTAATAGGAGAGTTTTTGAGGATCGCATTGGTATGGCCAATTGCTATACACATTCATTGAACGTTATTGATAGGTCAGTATTCACAGGACATAGATATCCTGTACCTTTCGCTTATCAGAGTGCAGTTGAGGCACAAATTAATCAGATGCTTGAAGATGGGATTATTGAGCACTCTAACAGTCCATATGTTAATTCTTTGATCACGGTACCCAAGACCGACGGCACTGTTCGTATTTGTTTAGACGCTCGTTTGGTTAACAGTAGAATTAGTTCAGATCAGCTGAAATCTATGTCAATAGAGGAATTAATGCAAACATTTGAGGGGAAGAAGTATTTCACTTGTGTAGATTTGAGTTCCAGTTTTTGGCAAGTGCCACTTATGTACGAAGATAGACCATTTACAGCTTTTAGTCATAAATATAACCTTTATCAATTTTGTAGAACACCTTATGGGTTAAAGAGTAGTTCAGCAGCTTTAATTAGGGCTTTAAACATCGCATTAGGGGATGACACAGGAGAGTTTGTAACCATTTACATAGATGATATGGTAATTAGTTCACGCAGTTTTGAGGAGCATCTACGTCATTTAAATATAGTTTTTCAGAAGTTAGATCAGGCAGGGTTCACTTTGAAGCTGTCTAAGTCGTCATTCTGTCAGTCAGAAGTGACATTTTTAGGTCATAGAGTGTCGAGTAGAGGTGTAACACCAGAAGAAAGTAGGGTTAATAAGATACTTAACGCAGAGGTGCCACAGAATGTTAAACAGTTAAAAACTTACCTGGGAATTTGCAACTTTTTCAGGAGGTTCGTTCTTAAATACTCTGGGTTGGTAGAACCATTCAGGGAATTGCTTAAAAGTGGGACTCGGTGGAGATGGGAGTCTAAGCATGATCAGGCTTTTAGAGCGCTGAAGGAAGGTTTTGAGAAAGCTGTAGTGCTGAAATATCCGTTAAAAGATAAGGAATATGTGGTTATGACAGATGCTTCACATATAGGCATTGCTGGAGTATTATGTCAGAAAGATGATGAGGGTAATCTGTGCATTGTATCTTTAGCCTCGCGAGGACTGACAGCAGCAGAGAAAAGATACACGATTACTGAGTTAGAGCTTTTAGGTATTGTTTTCAGTTTAGGGAAATTTAGAATGTATTTAGTAGGGGGGAAATTTGAGATCCACACAGATCACCATGCATTACTGTATATGAGGACTTGTAAACTCAGTTCTAACAGAGTTAGTAGGTGGATTCTTGCTCTGCAGGAATACGAATTCACAGTAAAATATATTAAAGGTAAAGATAACATTCTTGCAGACATGCTATCGAGGGACACTAATTTATGTAGGGATTATCCTGTGGTTAAAGCAGAGGACGGTATTTTAATATGTGCATGTGTGGACAGTAGCAACAGGGCATCGTTACAGACACTGAGAAATAGGTAGGTAGAGCAACGTGATGACGTTCATTTAAAGGGAGCCACTTGCAAGGTTGGAAGCAGGTGACGCAGAAACATTTATAGTTTCCAAACGTATTGGAAAAACAGCATATGTGCTGGAGAATAGTAAGGGAAACAGATTATACGGGACGTATAATATACATAGTCTACGAAAATATGTGTCATAAAGTGAGTGTGTTTAGCTGGCGAGCCAGCCTATCAAATGAGTAAGTGTGGTATTTGGTGCGTGGGAGGATTTGGTCTTCCAGGCAGGCGTATCAGAAGTCACACAGGGGGGTAGTATGTAAGTAAATAGGAGAGTTTTTAAGGTACAGGGAAATATGACGGGATTGTCGGATGCTGTTGAGCACTAAATTGTCTCGATGCACCAAGGCCATTTTGGCAGCGCTGATGGGTTCCCATTTATCTCCAAGAGATGGGGGAGCGCTTGAATAGGGCTTGTTAGCTTAAGGCGTCCACGAGATAAAAGATGGGCCATCAGAATGCGAGACAGTCCTTCATGAAACTCATACATATCAGCACACGTGATTTCTGTTTACGGCCTCGCCATGTAAGATTTGTTAGTGTGTAATTTAAGGTAATTTGTACAATGGTATTATTTGTGTGAGGAGAAATGGTCTGTGTTGAGAACTAGTATTAAGTAGAATATGGTTAACGGGAACTTAACAAGACAGGGCGATTACGGCACAGAAATATTTGGTGTTATATGTAATGCACATTTACTGTTTTTTTTTTTTCAGAAGTCAATATTAATTTAATCATCTTTTAAAGAGAGATCATGTATTATGGTCACGAGGCGCTGCCACAATAGTGTGATCGTGTGCTCAGTGATAAGTGGAATTAAATGTCACCATAAGGAGGGGACCTCCAGTGAAATTAGGAAGTTCTATGGTGATATAAATATATCAGAACACCTTCAATGCGTGTGATATGACATCATAAATACATAGTGCTCACACATTAATTATGTCTATTTCTCTAACATAGAGAAATTTGAGAGGCGGAAATATCCGTGGAACACTATTCCATATGTAAAACATTGGACTGGTTGCAAAGTGCAATCCATTGTGACAACAAACTTTGACGCAAAGTGCGTGAAGAAAAAATATGAGTGTATATATCTGTAATTTAGGGTGATTTCATTTATGTAATATGTATTTTGGATGGGGTTTATTAACGTGTCTGGGATAATCGGATAATGGACCGTCGTCACGGTAAATCATCCGATGATCCGAGGCGAATATGTAACGTGTTTTTCGAGGGGTTTTATGCAACTGGTATAAGTCAGTAGGAAGCCATTCTATATTTATTTACGCGGCAAATTGTTCAGCCAAGAGAATTTTTCATGGTAATTTATTATTATTATTAAGGTATTTTCGGAGCATTTTATAAAAATTATTAGCATTCAGATAGGTTTTCTATGTCTTAGAAAACCCTATCCAGCAAATTATTACGAACGACGATATCATAGAAAATTATCTGATTACGGAATTTTACGGAGTTTTTGTCAGTTAGGGTATTTGAGAGAGACGTGACTCACTGGGATTTCAAGTACACGCTTAATCTTGTCGAGAAGCATGACGCAATCTTGGGTCGCAAGGTCTAGAAAAGACGAATTGTTGGAACGGAACCCTCCCGCCGAGTGTAATGACCCGGAGGAGGAGAAGATCGCGTGGTGGGGTACAGCCAATCAGCGGAGACGACGTAAAGTAGTTGGGACTGAAGAGTGGGGAGCCGGCGTGTGGATATATCGTTCGACGCGCCGTGAAACGTGAACAATCTGTATAGTTATTGCCGAGTGTGGATATACGCGGGAGTCGCTCCGATGTTCCGTGGGACGAGGACTATCTGTGAAATACTTGAGGTGTACGGTCGCAAGTGCGTGTTGCTCCGATGTTCAGTGGAGTTAGCGACGAACTTTTGTAAAACTTGGTTGTACGAGTGTTTGGGTCCGAGGTACGGACCATAGAATTATCTAATCTACCAGAATATCATCAAATTCCGACGGAGATGACGACGTCCAGGAGACTGTGGGAAGCTCACAACATCATCAAGAACGAGGGAAATGCTTTGGCAATTTCCAGTGGTAAGCGCCAATGACGCAGAAATACGCAATCTCTCATTTTCTTTGTTTTACATTTCATATTTCAGTAACTTCATAGCTTGGAAATAAGAGTAAAATCAATTTATCAGACTCCGTTTTCACGTAATTTTCTATCGGTAATATTCAAATCACAACGCTCCAATTTAAATTTTATACTTATTATTATTAATTTTGCTATTCTTGTTTTATATAATAAATTCATTTCTTTTACAATGCAATCTTTGCTTTCAGTAGGTAGCATTAGATATAGACCAATTCCTTCTCCTGATACAATTGTTTGTTGGGTTAATGATCAAATCATACCACGATCTGAGTGAATAGGGTCTTGAAGGTGTTCTGCCAGAGCTAGACGTTGTTAAATACAAATTTAGATTTCAACATTGCATTGAGGTCTTGGCGCCCATTAAAACAACATAGCTTAGGCAAAGGTAAACAGTTACATTTCTCACCCAACAGTTAGGAGCTAGCAAAACGTTTCACTTGTACGCTCAACGTGGAGCAAAGTAAATACCGTTTCACTTGTCATCCCAGCCTAAGCCAAACTGCTACATTTCGCTACCAACATGGGGCATTAATAACCGTTTCAATAGTTTTCCCAATGTTTCAGTATTTCTTCTTTTTGTGTCAAAACCCGTCCTGTCTCAGTCTTCACAAATTTTGTTTCTTCTCTGCTTTTCACTTTGTTCCTAACCAATCCATACAACACCTTATGGCTTCCCTTAGCATATTCCTGCAAAGTTTCTGTGAAGTTTTCCCAGCACTTCCTTTTCTCTTCTTGCACCCCCTTCTGGCATTTTTTCTTTGCCACTTGGTACTTTTCTTTATTCTCAACCTTGTTGCCTACTATCCACTTCCTCCAGGCCTTTTGTTTTTCTTTCACTGCCTCTTTTACTCTGTTATTCCACCAAGGAGTCTCCTTGTCCTTATGATGCGCAAATCATTGCTGTCAATACCAGTTAATCTCAGAATTTCTATCAACTTTTCATGTCTGACACAATCAAAAGCTTTTTTGTAGTCTATAAAACATGCATATACATTGACATTCATGTCAACACATCTGTGTATTAGTCATCGGCTTTTACTCGAATCCGAGTATAAATCTTCTTCCTTCAGTCCAGTTTGTGGATGTGTTTACGGTGACTAAAGAGTCCAATCCTGGCATAGAACAAGCGTCCACAAAAGTCACATAGTATTGCTGGAGGAGGACGTGGTTAGGCTGCTCGAAGTTTCCTAGCTTGACGCTTGGCGTCTTCATGTGTGCGTCGATCCCTTTCAAATGTTTTTACAGTATCTGAGATGGTACAGCGCCAAGTTGAGCGGTCTTCAGCCAGCATGTCCCAGTCAATTTCAGGGTCTGCTTAAATTGATCCTTGTAGCGCCTCTTAGGACCACCATGAGGTTCTGGTGCCATAGCATAACTCACCATATAGCATTTGACGAGGTAATCTCACATCATCCATCCGATGGACATGACCAATCCATCTAAATTGGTGATCTATTATGGATGATTCTATGCTGTTGATTTGAGCCTTTTCAAGAACAGCAATATTGGCAATGCGGTCTTCCCATTTAATCCTCAGGGTTGATCGAAGTTTTTGTAGGTGGAAGTGCTCGAGCTTCCTAAGATCACTTCGGTAAAGGGTCCACGTTTCACAGCCATACAACAATGTAGAAATGACTACTGCTGTACACCATAGGCTTTGTACTCATGGACAGATCTTTATTCATGAAGACCCGGTACGCTAATCGTCCATATGCTGCATGGGCTGCGCCAATTCTCTTATCCACATCCTGCTCACAGGTGCAGCTCACAGAAATGGTACTGCCAGGTACGAGAAGTGGTCTGCCTGCTCTAATGGCAAATTTGAGATGAAGATATTGAACTGAGGAAGAGGTGTGCCTGGTGAAGGTTGTGCCAAGACTTTAGTCTTATTGACATTTATGGCAAGACCAAAGCGATCACATGCACTTTTATAACACTTAACTGACTCTTGCAGCTCTTCTGGTGTGAGAGTTGGTGCCGCAGCATCATCTGCATACAACATATTAGTAACATTAGTAACCTGAGTTTTCCTCAAGGAGCGGAGACGAGTTAGGTTGAAAAGCCCTCCATCAAAACGATACTTGACCTCCACATCTGGGATGTTTGTGGGTGTATCATAAAGCATTGCAGCCAAATACAGCACGAAAAGCATTGGAGCCAGTACACATCCTTGTTTCAGTCCAAGGGTAATAGGAAATTCATCGGACATCTTATTCTGATGGCAAACCTGACCTGTCATGCCATCACGGAGAGCCTTGATTAGATCTACAAAACGCTGAGGGCAACCAAACCGCTTCAGCATCGCCCACATGGCTGGTCATGGAACCGAATCAAATGCCTTTTCCAAGTCATAAAAGACTAAGAAGAGTGGATTCTGTTGTTCTCCACATTTTTCTTGTAGCTGTCTCACACAGAAAATCAAGTCAATTGTGCTTCTGGAAGCTCTATATCCGCATTGTGACTCTGGGAGGATCTTCCCAGAGATAACCTTGTAGGCGGTTAATAGAATTCTTGCAAGAATCTTCCCCACAGTTGATAGCAGTGATATACCACGGTAGTTGCCACAAACACTGCGATCACCCTTCTTAAAAATGATGATAGTGGCATTCTTTATGTCTCCAGGTACCTTTCTTGATTCCCATATTCTAAGGATAAGGGTGAAAATCCTTGTTTTGAGGGAATGACCTCCGGCTTGAATTAGTTCCAGAGGGATGTTATCTGGGCCAGGGGCCTTTCTGGGTTTCAATTGGGTGAGAGCTGCAGTGAATTCATGATAAGTAGGAGGTACTGCCAACCACAGTTGTTCAAGTTGTTGTGGCACATCGCAAAGGAAGTCTTCAGCAGCTACTGATGGACGACCTAGGAGATGGGAGAAGTGTTCATTCCAGCGTTCCAAGATTTCTTGACTATCAGTAAAGGTAGTAGAATTATCAGCGCTTTTCAGTGTACCTGATGATGAGCGAGATGGACCATATATTTCCTCGAGTACTGCATAGATATTCCTCAAGTCTCGAGCATCTGATAGTCTCTGCAGTTCCTGAGCCTTCTGTTGCCACCAAGTATTTTTAATCTGCCTTATCTGCGTCTGACATTTACCCTTGAGTTCCAGTAGTTTATCTCTTTTTGTGTTGGAAGTTGGGTCTTGAAGATGGACAAGATAGGCATTCCTTTTGGCATTGATGAGAGACAGAATTTCTTCATTGTTGTCATCAAACCAGTCTTGTCTTTTCCGCACTATAAAACCAATGGTTTCCTCTGCTGACTGTGTGATAATCTTCTGTAGTGTGGCCCATTCTTGCTGAATGTCATTCGTTACTGGGTTTTCTGATAACTGGGTGACGATCCTGTTTCCAAAATGTTTATAGATGGATTCATCCTGAAGTTTGGAGGTATTAAACTTTTTTCTTGGCAAATTTTTGATGTTCCTAGATGGTTTAGGTCTGATGGATATCCTGAGTTTACTTATAAGAAGTTTATGATCTGTCCAACAATCGTCTATATTCCTTGCTGTTCTGGTAATAAGAGTGTCCTTCTTATCACATTGCCGGGTAATGATATAATCAAGAATGTGCCAATGTTTGGAACGAGGATGCATCCACGTGGTTTTGAAGCGGTTAGGAATCCGGAACTGCGTGTTGGTAATGAAAAGTTCGTGTTCTGCCCAAAGACCAAGAAGCAACAGTCCATTGGGATTACATTTTCCAAGTCCGTGTTTGCCCATCACATTATTCCATAGCCTGTGATCTTTCCCAACTCGGGCATTGAAATCACTGAGGAGCAAGAGTTTATCTGCAGATGGTACCTTGGAGATGATTTCACTTAGCTGATCATAGAATTGAGCCTTTACTTCATCATCAGAATCTAAGGTAGGAGCATAGGCAGAGATGAGTGTCATAAAGGAACTTCCTGAGAGTGGTTTGCGGAGAGTCATGAGCCTTTCGCTGATTGCAATGGGCGTAAGTTGGTGATAATTTACCAGTTTGGTCTTCACAGCAATGCCCACATCATGAATACGACATTAGTACATTCAAGGAGAAGAGTGCCGCACGTGTACCGACCTCATTTCTGAACCCAAACTGATTCTGTTCCATATAGTGATGTGGGCCGGGCAAATGCCCAATGGGCAGGACATCAATAAATGGGCATTTGCCCAAAGCAGTTTTAAGCGCCCAAATTCTGGGCATAAAAAAAACACGTTCTTTTATTACTTTTTACTACTTGTGATTGTTACTAGAGCTTCTAAAACATAATAAACACCGTTAATCAAAGGTACATTTCATGGATCAACTAGCAATGCCCGAATATTGCTAATAATAATTTAATTATCCTGTGTCAATGTTGTCATCAACATCTGGATGGGAATTATGTATACTTTGTTTGAATAAAACATTGTATTACTGAGTTAGGCCTGCAGGCCTACTCATTTAAATGTAGGAAAATTAGGTAGGAGTTTGATTATGGTGTGAATAGTGGCTTTGGAAGGGGGGTGGATGGTCTAGGCCCTGGGCAGCCATTGTGCTGTGATCTTGCTGTGAAGAATCTGAGCCAGAACTACTTGAAAGTTCAATAGAAAAAAGTGATGAAGAGGATACAGAAACAGAGGAAAGTGATTAAGATACCCAAGAACACAAAACATCCATATATTATTAATTTCATTTTTAACTTATACAGTCAATGTAATAGCATACATTATGTTTACAGTATTAGTCATTTGTCAGTAAAATATCAAACTCATTTAAGAATATAATATATAATAATATCGTATGGCCTCGGGTGCTGGGTGCAAGCTTTGTTATTTGACACCCAGAGGGTAGCTTGCATGTCAAATTTCGTTGTTCCTTGAAGCACTATGAAAGTCAAGGAGTTTAGATAGTCTATCTAAGCTCCTTGTATACGAGTGCTTTCTAGTAGAGAAATGAGGAACTTTGTGTTGGCGGAAAATCGCGAGATTAATTTTGCCATTATGAACACGGCCTACTGAATTCAAATGGGTTCTTTGACATGCCAACATCGTATGACATACGTGTCGTAATTTTTGCGGCCTTTCAAAAATCACTTACCACGGCCAGGAGGAGCGACCGACACGTTAAGTGATTTTCCCCCCAATTACACAATCAACATTCATAGGCATACGCATAATTATTATGTATAAAAATCCACTTGAGTTGAGAGGCTATAGAAAAATATTATGACTACTTAACTACTTTTCCATCAATGTATGACTACCCCTTATTATTCCCGTTTTCCAACGGGGTCGGGGATGAGATGCGATGGAAGTCTTTGTGGCGATGATTTTTTACGGCCGGATGCCCTTCCTGACGCCAACCTCAGGAGAGGAGTTAATGAGAGATGAAATGAATGATGGTGAATGAAACTGGGCAAGGATGTGGAAGGAAGCGGCCGTGGCCTGTCAGAAGGTACCGTCCCAGCATTTGCCTGGTGTTGAAAATGGGAAACCACGGAAAACCATTTCAAGGACGGCCGACGGTGGGGCTCGAACCCACGCGTCTACCGAGTCAGCAGAGAGCTTGGCCCCATGACCTAATGCTGCGCGTTAGCCAGCGTAGCCACTACTTTCGGTTACTACTTTTCCATCAATATAAATTAAATAATTTTGTATATTAAATATGTATACTGTATTTATATTGTGACCGTTTGACGAACGTCCTACGACCACACAAGTGCGCATCCGAACAACAGTCGAGCACAAAGACTCAAAAACATCTCGGGGTTAACAGTGAGCATTCTACAAAGGTGTTAGAATAAAGAAAAATAAAAGCTCTGCTGTTTCCCAGATGCACACTACAGCAAGGATAGAAGGCATACTTCAAGAATCATGAATGACCACAGTATCAGTTAAGATAAAATTTGCATCAATTTAATTGATCCATTCAACCATCCTAATCTTTACAAGGGCATCCTCAGGGAGAAAACTAAAACACCACCTGGAAAAAATAACATCCTGCGCTCCCCCTGGGATCCTATACTATTTAATCGCAGGTGTTGAATAACGTTCCAAAAAAAATATTATGCAACGAAAACGTCAACTTTTAAACATTTCATCGTTTTAGAATACCCATGAAATTAATAGTCCATCATGGTATTCTATTATATTATAAACGATATTTACAGTATTCAAGTTGTGTTGATCACTGATCGTCCTATCACACTTGAATAAAATTTTATTTCTGAAGTTCTACACTTTTCCATATTTCCAAAAATCATGGATAATCCTATGGGATATTCTCTTCCATGAAACGAGAAGAAATTCCAAAACATACTAGAATTGTTAATTATACAACTTAATGCAAGTCAGACCAAGTCGAACAAAGAAACATAATACCATTTATATTTCATTATTCCCACACAAGGAATATTCATATTAGAAATAATAAATTATGGATCTGTGATTTATCCTCGATAATAAAATAAATTATGGGATTAATTATTCAGTGATATTAATTGCAACTCAACCTTATTATTCCAACCAATTTCAAACACTTATAGATGATTTGTAGCTATTTCAAAATTTTCATCGGAACCTGAGGCCGCATTTTAAATGCCCCATTTCTTTATGCACGTTATCAATTTAGTTTATTCCTTGATATCACAATATGGCAAAATTATTAGGCATTTTAATCTATCTGCAGGTTTATATCATTCAACCAGAAAATATGTAATTATGGTTAGAGCAAATTAAAGTAGAATCTAGAATTCCATTGATGACAAGATCTAGATAGCGGCGTGGGGCTGCAACAGCGGCACCGCCCTTCTTTTGAGTAATGAGGCAACATCCTCCAAATTCCAACATTTCATTATATTCAACAACTATAATTCTTTTACATATTATTTTCACATATTTAACTTCCATCCAGTCATATTTACTGTATTTAATGGATTATCATAATTATTAATGGGACAAATGCCTACGCGCATTCCCAATTCAACTCATCACCCTATCAGATTTATCATATGAATGTTATAAGAAACTGTCTCTAATTAATCTGTTCAATTATCTGCTTGTCACCATAACAAAAATCCTCCTAATTGATACACCTTGCTCTAATAACAAACTACGTTACGATTGCTTTATCAATCCAATGTGCATTAATTCATGTTAATTTCTCATATTTGTTTTAAAGAAACATCACCTAAATTATCCGAACTCATCCATTTATTATTATTATTATTATTAATATGAAATTCTCCTGGATAATTACCATGTTCTATTTTCATAAGATCCATTAAATTGTTATGAATATTCCTCCTTAATTCCCCATGTAAATTCTCATACATGATCATTCCGCATTATCATTTTAAAGAAAATCCTTAACCACCAGAAAAATCGAATCATTTTACGATAAATGACAATCAGAACTCATCTAAGACGAATTGCATCAAAATGACCAAGAACTACATTTAAATAAACAAATTACCAATAAACTATCTCAAAACGATCGCTAAAAATAACAATGTGCCATAAAAATATGCACGGAACTGTACAGCAAAAATCAGGATGAAACTCCTGTCTAAATAGAACAGCCGGATGCCTTCCGAAAATATACTCATTCTACGATATGCCCACCGTGGATACGCTATCTCAAAAGAATAAAATAAAATTCGAAGAGTGGACAACATCAAAAAGATCCATGCTTATGTCCCAATATAATGCAGAAAATAAAGATCTATGGCGTGTAAAACGATTCCTACATGGTTGAATGGTATAGTCTAAGGTCTGATATACACCGGTACTAGATATTAAGAATAGAATAAGATGTTCTTGAAGAAGGTCCAAGTTCCTGCGGAATGCCCTTAGTCTGAGCATAAAATCCCACGCGATCCTCCGCACACGGAAATGTGTACAGGTCAACCTCATGGCTCCACTGGTCTAAGTCTCAAGTATCCAGACGTCAGCATCCATCGTACACCCAATTCATATTTAACGCACCATAATACTGGCTCGACTCATGGTAGATTTCAAAAGTTCATACCGGATTATCGCTACCATGACGTCCTGATCGGATTGTCTTAACACCTTAGCTTCTGCTATGAAAAAGCACGTGTCTAATACTGTCACTGATTTTACGACAATCACCCGGTGTTTCACCGTCCCGAAATATTTCCGAATAGTCACAGTATTGTTCCCGGTTACTTGATTGTAATCCTTCTGTAGTTATCGCAGTACGCTTACACACCTGTTTAGCCTTAATTCCATGTCAATTGCTAGCAAGAAATCTACCCTGGTATGAGATATTATATTCACATAACTCAAGTAAGGAGTTATTTCCAGCTCATATCTCAATATGCTGTGAGCTTGGGCCATACCCAACACAACCTTGCATTTACAAAAGCTAGTCCCATTTAGTAAAACTATCCTGAGCACATTTGAACAATGCCTCGTTTGTAGGCTAATTTTGGCTTCCAGATCAGGTACTCGTAACTTAAGATTGATTAAGCCGCCCGCTTATGCACGGATTAACTGCACAAACACGAATGTGTCTCCCATTACAGCCGCTTGCTTGTCCCTGCAAATCGTCAGGTGTTAGCATACATACGCGCATCGCCGTCCGCGCATCTCTTCCAGCCTGCACCCTGCGGCAGTGAAACTCAACTCAGTCAGGCGCTTGCTTCAAAATTCAAAATATAGCCGCGACAAAAAACAACATCTCCATAACCAGCAACTGACGCTCTTTCACACGGTTACAATATATACACCTGTTTGTATAGATAAATATATAGAATACATGTATGTAGAGTTTATTTTGTATCTGACGGAGACCTTTGCTCGCCCGCGGCGCGAGCCGGTCTCCCGCCGAGCACTTGGCCGTAATCCGCTTCTTGGCGCCACAAGTTTCCCTCCTTTGCAGTCTGCTGAGAGCTTTAACAGTGTGAGGTTCAGTTTAGTCGATTATTCACGTGTTTAGTGCTCAGTGTGCTGTTCCAATGTGATTTTCATTACGTGAACCTGTGTATATATATATATATAATACCTTCATAAAGTACAGGAAATCTTGTGCGAAAACATGACGGAAATTCCGTCAGAATTTTCCAAACAGACCCCTGCCTAGCGTCAATACAATAAAAGATCTAGCAAAAAAAGTTCAAATAGACAGGTTCAATAAATGGTCGTAAAAGACGTAGAAGGAGACATGTTCTTACAGAAGAGAAATTAGATGAGATTGGAAGAGACTAGAGCACACCCCGCAAAAAAGTCTTAGACATTTGGGACAGGAAACTGGAGTGAGTAGGAGTTCTGCTAATAAACCAGTAAACTTACTTAAATTAAAGCCGTACAGAATTCCGACAGTACAAGAGTTAAGGGAATATGACCCAATAAGAGGTTAGATTTTTGTAATTGGATTTTGGAGAAAGTTAATTCTGGGGAAATCTATCCAAAAATGATTTTTTTTTTACCGATGAAGCGTGGTTTCATCTGCACGGGCACGTATGTTCTCAGAATAATAGGTATTACAGTCAGGAGAAACCAGATTTTGTACTGGAAACACCTTTGCATAGTCAAAAAATTGGGGTCTGGTGTGCACTTAATGGACACAGAATTATCGGGTCTATCTTTTATGAGGGCACAATTAACAGTGAACGTTACGTGAATGTGATCCTTGACCAATTTTTTGACGAACTGACTTATGGAGAGCGATTGTCAAATTATTTTCAACAAGATTCTGCCACTGCTCACACTGCCGAAGCATCCATGGCAGAATTGCGTCGCATTTTCGGTACGAGGATTATAAGTCGGAATGTGTGGCCCCCGCGAAGCCCAGACTTATCACCATGTGACTTTTATTTGTGGGGGACGCTTAAAAATAGAGTGTATGCAAGAAACCCTCACACTATAAATGAGTTTAAAGACTATATTACAGCTGAAATACAGTCAGTCGGTGCTGAGGAACTTCAGAAAGTAAATGCCAGTTTCATAAAAAGGTGCCAGCGATGTGTAGCAGTGAATGGCGAACATTTTCAGCACCAGCTGTGAACTAGGTAAGTACAAATTCCTATACTCAATGACTCAGTGCCGGGCAGGCGCCGCATAACGGCATAATGCGTGGCGGGAGACAGGCTCGCGGCGCGGGCGTGTGGGCAAGCGAAGGTCTCCGTCAGATACAAAATAAACTCTCTGTATATGGCTAAAACAATATTTATATAAGCATTGCATTATGAATATGTTTTTAAAAGAGGTAAATGCCCAGAATGCCTGGGCATTTCTGGGTTTTGGGCATTTATCCTGGACATTTGCCCCGACTTATAAATGCCCAGACATTTTACATCACTAGTTCCATGTGTGATTCACATTTCTTATATATGCGAGTGTGAACGATTCGTAAAATGTTTTGAGTACGTGAGACGTCAAACTAATCTACGATATTCACCGCATTGTGTAAAGTTAGGCTTTTTTGGTAATGGTATGAAGGTTGATTTCAACCAATCAGATGGTATAACTCCAGAAATATATATTTTATTGAACAGGGATGTTAGGATATTAAGGCCGGTAGATTCTTGTTCAATCATTACTTCAGCATAAACTCCAACTGGCCCTGTGGCTGTGCCATTCTTTTGAAGTTTTACAGCATGCACAACTTCTCTTGTTGTTATTCCAGGACCAGGCTCATTTATTCTTTCATCAGGTGAAGGAGGATCATTTCTTTTATCATGGAAAAAAGTATCAGTATATTCTTTCCATCTTTTGAGTTTCCCTTCGATATCCGTGATGGTTTCATTATTGGCATTTCTCAGAATTTGACCATATTGTTTCCTCTGTAAACCACTAAGTTCTTTCACTTTCTTATGCAAGTTAAAATAATCATGTTTCTCTTGCAGGAGGGGCAGACGACCTCGTAGTTCCACCCCTTAAAACAACAATAACAACATAACCTTTCTCTTGCAGGACTTCAATTTCTTTACATTTTTCAGACATCCATATTTCTCTGGCTACTTTACACTTTCTTTGAACGATTTTGTGCAGAATTTTGTATTTAATGTGATCTGTGGTTATATTTCCTTCTTTCATTCATAAGAGCCAGAATATCTTCGGTCATCCATGACTGTCGTTTGTTGTTGATGCTGTGTCCGATGTTATTTTCCTGAATTTCAATTATACTCTCTTTTATAGAATTCCAAGTAGATTCCACCTCTATTGGTCCATTGCTTCTTATCATTTCCATTTTCTCTTCCAGAGCAATTCCAATATCGGTTCTTGTTCAGGAAGTGTTAATTTTCTAATATCTAGGCACTTTGCTAGTTTAACAATTCTCTTAGCTTTCCCAAAACGTAGCATTTTAAGGTTTAGTACAACTGGAATGTGATCACTATTTATATCAGCACCAGGATATGTTTTCACAGATGTTACATACATCCTGAATGGTTTCTTCACCAAAATGAAATCAAATTGGTTCCTAATGATCTTTTCATCACTATTAGCAGGTGATGTCCATGTGTATAATTGCCTAGGAGGAAGTTGAAAAAAGTGTTGGAAACGAATAGATCAGGTTCTATACAAAATTGTATTTGTCTGTCTCACCTCAAATCTTGTTCACCAAGACCGTAACTTCCTACTGTATTACCTTCAGCACCTGTTCTGACTTTTGAGTTAAAATCACCCATGACATTGTTATCTCAGCTTGCCATGGTGGGTGAGTGGATAGCGTGTCGGTCTACTCACCCCAAGATTGCAGGTTCGCTCCTGGCCGTTGTAAGTGATTTTTGAAAGGCGGCAAAAATACGACACTCATATCATACGATGTTGGCATGTCAAAGAACCCATTTGAATTCAGTAGGCCGTGTTCATAATGGCAAAATTAATCTCGGGAGTTTCCGCCAACCCTACCCCCCGCCGGTACTGCCACCTTGAAGAAGGCAATCTTGGTTGCCGGGTGTTTTGGGGGCTTGCAAGCTCAAATGATCTTCAGAGCTATGCCAGTGGGAGCTTAAGCTCCTGGTAGGGCCACCCAAGCTGGACAGGTCTAAAGTGATGAGCCCGACTAAGAGCAGTACCCTGGTCCTCCAGGTTGGGGGTTGGGCGTGGGGTTAACAACCCTACACCGTAAAAAAAAACAATTGTTACGGAACCAAAGGACAAACAAAGCCGGACGGATTCAATGGAGAAACGACCTTGGCAACGGAAACAGTACATGTATCTAGCTACTTGGAATGTGAGAACACTGGGGAAGCCTGGAGCATTACAGAACTTGAAACAGGAACTGAAGAAATATAAGGTAACAGTAGCTGCGATCTAAGAGCTTAAGTGGAAAGGAAGTGGAATAGTGACAACTGGGAACCACACCCTGTTTTATAGCTGTGGAGATAGAGGGTATGGAGGCACGGGATTCATTATTGACAGAGTGCATAAGGCTGCTATATTGAATTTTAAACCTGTTAATGAAAGATTGTGTGTACTACGAATGAGAGCTCGCTTCTTCAACATATCACTTATATGTACATATGCACCAACAGAATAGGCAGAGCAGGCAGAAAAGGATACCTTTTATGAACAGTTGGAACAGGAATTAACACAAGTGGCAAAACATGATGTGAAGGTGATTATGGGGGACTTCAATGCTCAAGTGGGAAGAGAAAGTGCTTTCAGGAGAACAGCGGGAAGAGAGAGCCTACATGAGGTATCTAACGATAATGGTATCAGGATGTTCGATTTTGCAATGAGCAATAACATGATCATCACTCCAAAAACCAGATCGACCATGTCCTCATAGATGGCATGCTTCGGATATTCTGGAAGTGGATAGCTGTCGAGGAGCTGATGGAGACAGTGACCACTACCTAGTAAGAATTAAATATAGACAAAGGATAGCTAGCTACAGAGAGACCAAGAAAGCTATTACACCTCGATTTGATGATGTGAAGCTAAGAAATGAGGAAAGCACAAAAGAGTTATATCAAAAAGTTATGACCGATAGACTCAATACGGTTGATCATTGGACAGAGAAAAGTATTGAAAAAAGGTGGTCAGTTGTGAAAGGAATAATACATGTGGCAGCTGAATATGTATTGGGTAAAAGGACGCAAACAAAGACACAGGGATGGTTCGATGATGAATGTATGAAGAAGATTGAAGAAAGAAACGAGGCAAGAAAAAGATTGTTAGAGAGAAGATTAAGATGAAATGTGGAGGTATATCAACAGAAGAGAAAGGAAGCAAACAAAGAATGCAGAGGGAAAAAGAGGAATTATGAAAAGCAGTGGATCAAAGACTTAGAAGAGAGGAATACTGTGCAAGACACAAGATCATTCTACATTAGGGTTAAAGACATCAAGAAAGGATTTCAACCTAAGGCAAGCTTTTGTAAAGATAAGAAAGGAAATCTCATTGTTAGTAGAAATCAGATCCTGGATAGATGGGTGGAATACTTTAGTGAACTACTGAATTCAGATGGGGAAAGCGAAAATATTGCTGAGGATGGAGATGTAGAAGGGGCAGGACAAGATCAAGATGGAGAAGAGGCGAACCTGTAGTCAATCGCTGAACCCACGCTGGAGGAAGTTAAAAATTCTGTTAAAACATTCAGAAACAACAAAGCTCCAGGGAAAGATAACCTCATAGCTGAGATGATCAAGCATGGCGGCAAAAAACTAGCAAGGAATTTACATGAACTTATTGTGGAAATATGGAACAAAGAAGACATGCCAGAGGAATGGGATACGGCAATACTCGGTCCCATTCACAAGAAACATGACAAAGCAGATTGTGGAAATTACAGAGGAATAGCACTGCTTAATATTGTCTATAAGGCATTAGCAAAGATCATTGCAGGAAGGCTGAGAACCTACGTGGAAGCATATTTAGGGGATTAACAGTTTGGTTTCAGAAATAACAGGTCCACTACTGACCAGATCTTTACTATCAGGCAGATTCTGGAGAAATGCTATGAGTACAATATTGATGTACATCAGCTGTTCATAGATTTCAAACAAGCAAATGACAACATCAGGAGAGATCAGTTATGGAAGGCAATGCAAGAGGCAGGAGTACCTGCTAAACTTATAAGACTGGTACAAATGACATTAATCAAAACCAGGTGTAGAGTGAAGGTGGAAGGTATATTATCAAAGACCTTTGAGGTTAATCAGGGATTACGTCAGGGTGATGTAATCTCTACGCTCCTATTCAATATTGCCTTGGAGAAAGTCATGCGAATGACACAAGATTGCAACCCAGGAGGAACAAGATCTCGCATATGCAGACGATATTGACATATTGGCTAGGAGGAAGCGGGATCTTGAAGGAAAACTGGGAAAGTTAGAAAAGTATGGTGCTGAGATGGGGCTAAAGATAAACCAGTCAAAGACCAAGTACATACTGGCATCCAGGAGAAAATACAGTGAAATGACAAAAGTGCATTTAAATGGCAATGAATATGAACAATGCAAGGAATTCAAATATCTTGGGTCAATAGTAACAGAAAATAACAACATAAGAGAAGAAATATATACCAGGATTGCAGCTGGTAACAGGAGTTACTAAGCGTTAGGCAAGGTATTCCAGACGAGAAGCCTAAGTAGGAATCTATCGCACAGTAGTGAGACCGGTGGTGACCTATGGTTCAGAGGCATGGACTATGACGCAAGGGGATGAGGAGTTATTACGAAGATGGGAAAGGAAGATATTTAGGAAAATATATGGGCCAGTGAATGATAGTGGATTTTGACGAATCAGAAACAATAGAGAGATCAGAGAACTATATGGAAAACCAGATTTAGCAGCCGAAATAAAAAGCAATAGACTGAGATGGCTAGGGCATGTTGAAAGAATGACGGAGAACCGGATGGCAAAGAAAGTCTTGGAAGGTAAACCTGGAGGGCGTCGTATGAGGGGTAGACCAAGGATAAGATGGTTGGATGATGTAGAGGATGACCTGACGAGAATGGGAATAAAAGGATGGAGAACCAAGGCCGTGATCCGAGAGGAGTGGGTGAAGATTGTCCAGGAGGCCAAGGCCCTACATGGGCTGTAGCGCCAAGAGTAAGTAAGTTTCCGCCAACACAAAGTTCCTCATTTCTCTACTAGAAAGCGCTATAGTGTTCAAGGAGCTTAGATATCTAACCTCCTTGACTTTCGTAGTGATTCAAGGAACAACGAAATTCGACATGCAAGCTACCCTCTGGGTGTCAAATTACAAAGCTTGCACCCGGCATCCGAGGCCATACGATATTATTATTATTGTTATCTCTCCCTTTTTGGTGAGTTTCATTGCTTCTTCTAAGGTGTCATAAAATAATTCTATTTCTTAATCATCTTTATCGGCAGTCGGCGCAAGGATCTGAATAATGTTCATGATCCGATGCGATATTTGGAACCTCAATAACATTATCCGTTCACTAAGTGGTATAAAATCCAAAACTGATTTTGCAACTAATGATGAAATAAGTATGGCAACTCCGTATCTGTGACTGTTGTCCACACCTCCAGAGAAGTACAAGCACCCTTCCTTTGTGTTTTGAATTCCAGATCCAATCTTACCTCCCTCAGTCCAAGGATATCAATTTTCAATCTACATCTTTCTGCCTCCATGTTGACAAGTTTTCCAGCCATATACAAACTTCGTACATTCAAGTAGCAATTCGTACATTGTCATATTTTGATATTTTGAGAGCTGTCAAGGACATAATCATTCATAGCAGCGCTCGCAGCATTCCCCCCGGAGTTCCAATTGGGGGAATATTTGTGTACATATCTTTAATGTCAACGGAGTGTGAGTTGGTTTTGTCGTTGAATCTTAGATTTTTAGTTTGCCCACAAAAAAGTGTGGTGTTCGTAAAGGTTTGTTGGCCTGGAGTTTATAATGCTTGTTTAAGAACTGTTGTGTGAATTTGGCCAACTTGTAGGTAGGACTGTTCCTGAAATTTACAATGGGTCTGATAGGTATGTTTGGTTTGTGTTTTTTGTGTAATGATCTTAATTTAGGGAGACCAGGATTCATATTAATTAGTCGATCTGATTGTTTTTCATGCAAAATGAAGATGGTGTTCTTTAGTCATCATCATCATCAATGTCCCACTCCAGTCGCCCGGGTGTGGTTAACAAGCCTCTTCCACTCGTTTCTGTCCTTCCACTTTTCCTGCTCCATTTCTTCCTCCACATCCAATCCAGCTTCTCCGATGTCCTTCCGAATCTGATCCATCCATCTTCTTCTTGGTCTTCCAACTGATCGCTTACCCTTAACTTCTCTTTCCAACTCCCTTCTTGCCGCTCGTTCCTTTCCCATTCTCTTCACATGTCCGAACCATCTCAGTCTTGATTTCCGTATCTCCTGTACTAACGGTTCCACATTTAGCTCTTCTCTGATTTTAACATTTTGAATTCTATCTCTTCTTGTCTTTTTTACAGATGTTCTTAAAAATTTCATTTCTGCTGCTTGGATCTTACTATCTTGTCTCTTGTTAGTTACCTGCGTTTCCAGTCCGTATGTTAGAATTGGTATGAAGTACTGTTTATATAGTGTTAATTTCGTTCTCCTGGGCACTTTGTCATCCCATAAAAGCTCTCTGACTTGATGATAGAATGTTGTGCTTTTACTTAGTCTGTTGTTAATTTCAGGGTTGATTTCATTACCTCCGTTAACAATGCTACCCAGATATGGGAACTGTTCCACATTCTCTAACCATTCTCCATCTATGTTCACTTGTCTTCTCTTTTCCTCTTTTCCACAGTGCAGGACTACAGTTTTCTTTTTACTAATTACCATTCCAAACTCCTTCAGCTTTTCATTCCAAATGTCCAATCTCCTTTGTACTTCCTTTTCTCCCTCTCCCCAAATCACCACATCATCTGCAAATACCAAGGCCTTCACTTCATCACTACTGATACTCTGTTTTACACGTTTTATGATTTCATCCATCAATATAACAAATAATAATGGTGACAGTGCACTTCCTTGCTTGAGGCCTTTTTTTGTATAGAATGTTTCAGAATCACCACTACCCACTTGTACACTGCTCTTACTCTCATAATACAACATTTTTATCTTGTTAATTAGTGATTTTGGTACATTCCTTTTCAGTAGGCATTCCCATACATATTTTCTTTTAACTGTATCATAGGCTTTTTCCACATCCAAAAATATAAAGATGATTTCCTTGTTCATTTCTAGATGCTTTTCCATTATCATTCGCACTGCAAATATCAAGTCTATTGTTGATCTATTCGGTCTAAAGCCATACTGTTCTTCCTCTAACTGAGGTTCTATTATATCCCTCAGTCTCTTGCCTATGACTTTCTCCATTATTTTTAGCCCATGTGATAACAATGTTATACCTCTATAATTTTGACATTTCTTCCTATTTCCTTTCTTGAACAGTGGTACAATGCTTCCTTGTTGCCAATCTTCAGGTATCCTTTCATCCTTCCATATGGCATTGAGGGTTCGGTATAGCCACTGTAGTCCAATGCTTCCTGCTGCCTTAATCATATCAGCATTGAATTCGTCTTTTCCACTTGCTTTACCTTTGCTCATTGCTTTCACTGTCCTTTCAAGTTCCAACCATGTTATTGGGTTCTCTTCTTTTTCTCCATCTATTTCCATTTTCTTATCTCGTTCTTCCTCTGGGAAGTCATCCCCATTATAAAGCTTTTCAAAATACTTAGACATCACCTTCTGAAGACCTTTTTCATCATATTCTATGGAACCATCTTCTCTCTCTAATGCCTTGATTTTTTCTTGGTCTGCTCTTTTCGATTTTATTACTCTATACAGTAGTTTCTGATTTCCTCTACTATCTTGCTCAATTTTGTTGGTGAACTCTCCCCAGCATTTCTCTTTTTCTTTCCTGATACTCCTTTTTACTTGTAGTTTTAATCTTTTGTATTCCACATGTAACCTTTCTATCTTATCCTCATCTTTCTGATACGTTTTTTGCTTTTCCTTATCCATTTCTTTCTTCACCTTGTTCCTTTCTTTTATTTCTTGCTTTATTTTGTCTGTCCACCACCGGGTCTCCTTTTCCTTAACCTTTGCTTTTGTTTTCCCACATACCTCAACTGCTGCTTCAACAAATGTCTGTCTGAAATTGTTCCACTCTTCTTCTCCACTTTGTGTTTCTGTGTTAGGCAACTTCATTTTTATCCTATCTTGGAATGCTATCCTTTTGTCCTCCTCCTCCAATTCCCAAATCCTGATCTTTGGTTTTTTCTTAAGTACAATTTTAGGGATTTTTACTCGTTTTAAATCCACTATTAATAACCTGTGATCACCTCCCATACTTTCACTGGGGATTATCTTCGCATCCATGGCGTATCTTCCCCATTCTCGGTCTGTTATCACAAAATCGATGAGAGTACCATACTGTCCATCCCAACTATACCGGCTGATCTTATGGTTATTCCTCTTCTTGAACCACGTGTTCTTTATTATCAGGTTATTTCTGACACAAAAATCCAACAGTTTCTCTCCATCTTCATTTCGATCGCCATACCCATGTGGACCCAAAACATTCTCATATCCCATTCTATCAGTTCCTACATGAGCATTTAGATCTCCCATTATCATGATCCCATCTCCAACAATATGTGATTCCAGTTCACTGAGGAAATCTTCTTTTTCTTCCAAGCTACATCCTGTCTGTGGAGCATACACCTGTATTATCTTCAGTAGTTCCTTATTTACGTGTATTTGCATTATTATAATTCTTTCATTTACATACTCAACTTCAGCTATTGGTCCAACATTTTGATTCACTATAAAGCCCACTCCATTTCTTTTCTCTTTACGGTTACCCATCCAGTACAAGGTGTACCCCTTACTTAGTTTCTTCATTCCTTTTCCCTTCCGTTTCACTTCACTTAATCCCAGGATGTCGAGTTTTCGTGTCTCCATTAGGTCAATCAATTCATTTTCCTTGTCATTCAGTGTTAAAATATTTATTGTTCCAAATCGGGTTTTGTTCTCTGATCTAACACTTGCACAAACGTCAGCATTACCATCATACGCTGCAACTGTAGTCAGAGTCATGTCAATTCCGTTTTTCTTCGATCCGAGGCTTGTATTATAATTGAAAGCAACTACAAATTTACTCGTCTGCTGGCTTGCTAAGCCTAACGCATCTGAGGATTTTCTTTTGGGGTTTACTCCCTTAGCCTTTGAAGATCCCTCTTCTCCACAAGGCAGTGGTTTCCTCTTCTAATTTCCCCCAGAGAGGATGGGTTGCCTCATCCACCATCTTCGCCATTCTGAAGGTCTCCTTCTCTGCCTAAGATGCTGTTAAGGTCTTCACCCGTACCCTGGGCATGGGTTTCACGTTATACCCCGTGAGACTGGGTCCCTGTCTGAACTTAGCTCTCCTTCACACCGGCCTACTGATGTGGAGGATACCCACCCCCGCAGCGTGGATGCGCCAAACAAGAATTACTCAAGTGGAGGATAGGGAAGGTGACCCTATCTCCCTTGAGCTGGGTTAATGGTTGCGTATGATGCCACAACCAAAGGCTTTAATTTTAATTTCTTTTGGATGGAGTTGGTGGGGCCTTTTTTGATCTCTTCAAAATTTGTGGTTTTAAGATACAAAATTTTTGCAAACATTGTAAAAAAAAATTACTGAAACAGTACTCTGAGGTAAAAGGGAATGAACAACATGGGTTTAGAAAAGCTCGTACATGTGCAGATGCCTACTTCACCTTAAACATTTTGACCGAAAAACTCAGGGATTTCAATTTAGAAACACACATATCATTTGTTGATTTTAAGGAAGCCTTTGATTTTGTTGACAGAAACAGACTTATTGACATATTGGCCAGAGATTGTGTCCCCCAACAGTTAATTGATAACATTTACAACATGTATAGTGGTACTCTTATAGCAGTAAGGTTAAGTAATCATAAATCCGAGTAAGACAAGGGTGTGGACTCTCTCCATTGCTATTCATAATCTACATGAATGCTATAATAAAGGAATGGAGGTGTGAAAGACATGGTTCAATACCAATCAGCAGGCATCTAAAAAAATTAGACACTATACTACACTGACCGGCACCAAAAACGCAACACACAATAAATGATGTGTAATTATTGTGTAATTATCTATTCAATCAAAGTGAAGCACTTAAACCTATTTTTTTTAGATGGGGTATGATATTGGCGTTGTTTTGCGAGCAAACAATGAGGTGTCGATTGTTGATTGCACCAGCCTCAATTGTTTTTCCCGCGCAATCTGGGAAACACATCACTGAATGTGAGCCAATAATGTGTTACCACTCTTATAGTGCTTATTGTTGTGCTTTAAATTGTTCCCTTCTCAATCACATGTGTTTGTAGGATCTTTCTGTGGTTGTCGTAATTAGCTTTCTGGAGCAAACATGCCCTTAAGCCTTGAACAAACTGCAGAAGCTGTTGCTTTGGCGAAGATAGTCGCAGCATGCATCACGTTGCAGAAGTGTTGAGGACTACACCTTCCACGACTTTCAGAACCGTACGAAGGTACAGGGGAACTGGAGGCTTTGCAAGGAGACCAGGAACAGGTCCGAGAAGAGCAACATCGGAGAGAGATGACCGCTTCTTACAACTTCAAGTTCTCCACGACTGTCACACCACCGCCATTGAAGCACGAAATCGACTCCACCAAGTTCAAGGGGTCGATGTTAGTGAGAGAACCGTCCGAAGGAGATTGGAAGAAGCCAATCCTCAATCCAGAAGACCAGTTACAGGCCCAGAACCTACCAGAGAATATCTCACAACTAGACTACGTTTCGCAAGGAAACAACATGGCTGGACAGTACAACAATGGGAACAAGTGTTGTTCACCGATGAGTCGCGATTTGTCGTACGATCACCTGGCGGAAGAGAGAGGGTCTGGAGAAGGCCTGGGGAAAGGTATTCCCCTTGCACATTCTCATCCAGGACGCCTTTTCAGGGTGGTTCTGTGATGGTGTGGGCAGGAATCAGTATGGCTGCAAGGATGAATTTGGTCATCGTGGAGAATGGGAGCTTTACCGCACATCGGTATGTGGAGGAAATCCTTCTGGAGCATGTTGTGCCTTTCGCTTCATTTATTGGTGACGATTTCACACCAATGCAAGACAATGCACGCCCACATGTTGTGCGAGTTCTTGGATGAAGCAGGGATTCATGCTATGGTTTGGCCTGCTCGAAGCCCTGATTTGAATCATATTGAGCACGTTTGGGACAGGTTGGGGAGAGGAGCCCGTCAGCGCTATCCAGAGACCATACAGGACCCTACAGCACCCGCGGAATGCCCTCCTGGAAGAATGGGAGATGATTCCTCAACAGCATTAATCAGGAGCATCCCTGAAAGGTTGAATGCCATCATTGGTGCAAGAGGTGGCAATATGCGCTTTTGAAGCTTCGAACAGAGGTCTCCGAGGTCTGTGAAGTAAAGTGTGAGGTGTATAAAATCAAAGCAGAAGTGCATTACCTTTAGGAGCTTACTCAAAATTTCCCACGCTTATAGCACTCTTTCCTTGAAGTGTGTATCTCTGGCTTAATTTGTTAAATTTGTTTATTATTGTCATTTACTTCATTGTTAGACACCTACATGAGACCGTACTACAATATTTCATCATCATATAGTAGATAGTCATAAGAGTGTCATAAATTTAAAATAAATTTGTTTTTGTAAGAAATTGAAGTGTTGCGTTTTTTGTGCTGGTCAGTGTATTTGCTGATGATGTTGCATTGGTAGCAGCGTCTGAAGATGAACTGCAGTGGTCAGTATTCAACCTCCAGAAAGTGGCATCAAAATTCAGCATGTGCATTTGTACTGAAAGGACTAAAGTAATGGTAAGGACCCTATCCCCAGTAAAATTTGTCTGGATGGTAAAATTTTAGAAAGAGTTAATGAATTCAAGTATGTAGGATATTATTTATCTTTTCAAGAAGAACGGGACATAACTGCAAAAATAACAAATTTTACCAGAACAACAGGAATTATCAATCACGTCATGAATCCATCTCTTGTCCAAAGGCATACATGCTTACGTTTGTATAACACATTAGCTAGACCAACCCTATACTATGGCAGCGAGGCATGGACAATAAGATCTCAGGACATTGTGACTGTTCTTTTTTACAAGAAGTATAACACAATTTTCACTGGCCAAATCAATACTTTACTTTACTAAATATGTATTAAGGTAAGGAAATGGCCCCCCTCTTGCTGGGGCACTACAGGGAGTCTAGTGCATAGTGCCTACTGGATTCTCTGTGGTGACCTAGCAATGAGGTAACGGGGGGGGGCTTTGCCCATTGAGGAGGTTATATATTCCTTCTATGATTGTGTTGTGTTTTTTTCTTCTTAGAATGGTTATGTAGGTGTAAGCTTGTTGAAAAAAGATTAGGATAGAGGAAGAGAATTGATGTGGTTATGTAGATGATATGGAATATATTAGGTTTGTTTTGGAAAGATAATAAGAGTGTTAATATAGTTATGTGATGTTGATTATGAGAAGAAGAGACTAGAATTGTATGATATGGAATGTATGAATGCTTGCTTGGGACGACAATGAAATGAAGTAAGATAAAATGATATCCCAATGGAAATTTGGACAGATCACTTCTCACACACACTAAACAGAGATAACCGGTCGGTGGTTATGGAAATGAAAGAAAACACGGATAAACACGTCGTGTTTCAGGATTTTACGGAAGAGGAAGTTAGTGAAACCATAACACAAATGGCAAACCAAAAGGCAGTAGGTCCAAATGGTATCCTAAACGAACATATAAAATTGTCTATAAATGCATTTATTGGAATATGGGTGTCATTATTCAACACCTGTATGGAGAAAGGAAACATTCCCTAAGAGTGGAGAGACTCTAACATTCAAGTTCTTTATAAAGGAAAGGGTGATACAGGCTACCCTGATGGTTACAGAGGTATAGCGCTAGAGAATAATCTGTTGAAAATATTCACGAGGTTATTGAAAAACAGACTGGAGGAAGAAATCAATAAGATTCCAGATGAACAATTTGGTTTCCGGAAAGGAAGATCAACACTACACGCAGTAGCAAACTTGCTGGATAACATAGATGAAACACTACGGCATCCTAAACAGAAATTCTATGCAGTCTTTATTGACTATAATATAGCTTTCGACTTAATAAACAGGGAAATTCTAATTCACAAACTGGAACTGATGATCGGAAGAAACAACAAAATGGTAACTATTGTAAATAATATTCTGACATCAAACAGAATTATGATAGATGATGGGACAACCAGATCAGATTACATCACTCAAACCAATGGAGTCTAGCAAGGAGATCCATTAAGCCCACTACTCTTTAATGTAATCACTTCAGATATTGTTAAAATAATACCTCGGAACTCTCCTGTAGTACTATACATGTATGGGGATGACATGGTTCTAGGAGCTAGTAATAAAGAAGAATTACAATCAACAATAAATAAATTGGAAGAATGGGCAACAGAAAATGATTTTACTATTAACAATAACAAGACTGTACAGATGTTTTTTAGAAAGGGATTAGTTAATCAGATAACATACTTAATGGAAAAGAAAAATTGGAAATTGTCAACCACTTCAAATATTTAGGAATAAGTCTGCAATCCACTAGAACGTCATTTAGATTACATATAAAGGAAAGAGCAATAGCAGCTATTCGTAGTATTCAAGATATCACCAAACCAGAACTACTGGCTATTTAAACAGCTATGTTCTTATTTCACACAAAAATTGCACCGATCGCAACATATGGACTACATTTAATATGGACACATCTTAAAGGCAGAGACCTTGAAGTATTAGATCGTGTAAAAGCAAGTTTTTTGAAAAGGACACTTGCTGTTTCAAAATTCACTCCCACACGATTAGTATATGAACTTAAAAAGGAAACTTTCTTCATTGAGGAACTTAAAGTAAAATTGCAACTACCAACAACACCAGCCTCAGAAAAACACCTAATTGATAGGAAGGAGAAACGGGAAAATATCTGGGAAGAATTCTACAGCACTGACGCAATGATAAATAAGGAATGGACTCAAACCAACTACACTCTCAGGCACACAGTGACTCGTTTCGCTGTACATGGGTTACATCATTTGATATGCAAAGTAAAATCTTTTCATTCACCGGGGCTACATGACCGCGTTATCGCAGCCCCTAAACTTAGGAACCAACAAACTTTTCATTCACCGGACGAACACTGCTTTTGTGAAATCTGTGGTAAGAAATGTGGGAGATATCATCTACGGGACTGTTCGAAAAGATCAAGATCTATCACGGGTTATAGTGAAGGAAATTAAAGTGTATTTATATACTGTATATTGGCCATTGGCTGTAATAAATCTATTAATTAATAAAATGATATATATGTCATCGTGATGTTTTGAAGATGAAAGAAAAAGGAATGATTTGTAAAAGTAATGTTTTGTTGATATAAATAAATAATGTATGGAAGTGGAAAGAAAGAAAGAAAGAAGAAGTCTTGGAAGAAGGAATATGCTATAAATAGAGGGTATCAGTTGTGAAGGTAATGTCCAAGCCAGAGATAATTTTCCTTGTGTGCCTAACACCAGTCACGATACTATAAATACCAGTAAAAAAATTAATTGCAACATCTCCAGACTCACAGCAAGCGAAATGACATTCATGCGCCGAACAACGTGCTATATTAAATGGGATCATAAGAGAAATGAGGATGTGCTGAAGGAACAAAAAGTGAAATGAATAACTACATATATTTGTGACTGCCAAGAGAACTGGAAACATCATGTCCAAAAGATGGAACCTGGAAGATTACCAAAGGAGATCCTTCGCTACCAGCCACGGGGAAAGAGATCGATAGGACGTCCGATGAAGAGATGGAGGGGAAAGTGCAAGGCAGTAACGGGACTTTTGGCCCAATACTTGGAAGGAATGTGATGATGAAGAAATTCATTGGTTTTGTTTATATAGGCATAATCATCTTTGTTGATTAAAACAGTGGCTTTACCTTGGTCTGCCTTTGTGACAGTTATATTGTCTTTAATTTTAGTGTTAAGGTTTTTGAATTGAAGTTTTTATTATGTTTGAGAATTGTTTTACTTTTATTGATTTTTTTTTTGTTTGTTTCGTATTTGACGGCGTTTTGTTCTTCTACAGGTTTAGGGGCAGATGACCTCGTAGTTCTGCCCCTTAAAACAACAATAACATAACTTCTACAGGTAATTTTCTAATGGCGGTTTCCGTTTCTGCTACTAAAGTGGTTAATTCCTTGAGTCCCAATTGTGTTTGGAGTACTTCTAATTCATTTGGGTCAAAAGTGACATTAGTTAAATTCTTAACAGGGGTTTGAAAAGTATGAGCGATACTTTCTGTTGGCGTGTTGAAGCTAGTATTATATGTTTTGGCATTCAAGAGGTTTTGATATTTGTTGTTTAAAGTATTAATTTTTTTAATGTTACTAGTGTGTGTCATTTGACCTACGATAAGTTGGTAATTATCCCACTCTTTCTTGTTGATGGAATTGGCTGCTTCCAAATGGGTATGGTATAATTTGTTGCGCACATTTGTCTTTTTCATATATAGGAATTTGATTTCCCGCTGAATGATCCTGGTGCTTATTATAGATTGCGTTCTGGTTTCATAGGAGTTTATAGGCCCCTTTTTTTCATAACATTTAAGATGTTGTCGAATTAAATTCAGTTTTTTACGCTTCTTAAGGAAATCGATGTCGTTGATAATGTTTGCCAATTTGATTTTAAGATCTCCTTTTAAGAATACAACAATATGTAAACAACGAGGTTTCTCCCGATATAAAAAAAAATCCGTCACATGTCAGCCAATCACATTAGACTATGTTCCATTAGACAACCAAACAACCACATTTACGTGATCTCTTACGCGAGAACTACAAGGAAAATTCAAATTGAAGAATCAATATAAACGGTCAAGTTTTACAAAATATCTTCTCAAGCATCTAAAGAACAGCCCAAAAACTGGAAGAAATACTCACTTCTGGAGCAATTGGGAATAATTCCAAAAAAACTACCATAAGGGAAGTTGAGGATTAGGGAAAAGCGAAAGAACTAGATCAGGAGCAAGGGATTGACCCCAGTTAAGAATTTATTTATTTTCAAAACTAAGAAGGAATAACAATTGATTTGTACTAAAAAATCTAAAGGTTTAAAAAATACTAAAAGAGTCTGGCAAATGAGTTGCAAAGGAAGGGGGAGCTCGTAGCTCATTTACAATCTTGGGGCTTAATTCTTCTTCTTCTTCTTTTGAGACCACAAAGGATCACTTTACCCAACCATTAGTTCGTCGACTTGTAGGAACTGTACGAGCCTTGCGGTCCTCCCAGTACTTCTTCATGCGTATTGATCGTCTTGCCCGTTCTTCGGCGGAAAATATTCTTGTAGGAATTTTCTTCTTTGTGAGTGGAAAATGAAACGTCATATTTTTAAGTGCTGTAGTTAAACTTTTCTTATTTGCAGCATCTTCTGTTGTTAGGCCAATTTCTTATAAGTCCTCTCTGATTTCTTTTAACCATCGGCATCCAGTTGTTGTGTTTTTTGAAGCAAGATTGTACTGCACTAGTTGTTTTAGAAGACGTGAATCTGGCATTCTCATGATGTGCCCAAAGAATCCTAGTCTTTTCTTTCGCATGGTATCAGTAATGGGTTCTAGGTTGATATAGACCATATTGTTAGGTATTATTCGCCATTGCCCATCTTTTTTATATCCTTTATTGATACAAGTTCTTCCAATTCGCCTTTCGATCTTCTGTAATCTGTCGGTTTTAGAATGTTCATTTAGATGGAATAATGTTTCTGCTGCATATGTGGCTTCCGGTTTTATGACTGTATTGTAATGTTTAATTTTTGCATTAATTGATAAGCATTTCTTTTTGTAAGTTTCCCATGTTAATTTTTGTGCCCTAGATAACTTGTTGGTTCTTATTTGAATTGACGCTTTCTGATTTAAATTGTTTGTTATTAGCTCTCCTAGATATTTGAATCGTGTTACAATTTTAATTTTTGTATCATTAATTTGTATTTCCTTTAATGGTGTTGGTTTTTGTGGCATGATTTCTGTTTTTTTCGAATGATATCTTAAGGCCAATTTTATTTGCAATTGTCTGTAGCTCTGATATCTGTGTTTTGGCTTCCTGTAAATCTTTCGCCAATAATGCCATGTCGTCTGCAAAACCAAGACAGTTTGTTTGAATTTTTCTCCCTATTTTTATATTTGGAGGGCATTTCTTAGACCATTCTCGCATTACCATTTCCAATGCACAATTAAATAGTAATGGTGATAAGCCATCACCCTGTCGTAAACCGGTTGTGACCTCAAATGGGTCAGAGAATTATTAATTATTATTATTATTAATATTATTATTAACAAAAGATCAACAGGTCAACAACTCCGGAAGCTAGAGTATATTACTCAAAGGGCATGCTATGTTTAAGAAAAAGAGGGAATGTAATAAAGCACAAGGGTAGAAAGGGTTAAACACCCAGCTCCACATGGCGCATAAACTAAGAGGAACTTGCAAAAAGAGAGGATATCTATAATTCCAATACTTACTATCATCAATTACAATAATTCGAAAGAGAATCAAAAACATGAAGAAAAAGGCAGAAGGTGTTCGTGGCCTTTAAGAAAAAGTTATAATTAAGCATAAATACAAAAAGAGAACGATTGTTGTGTTCAAAATGCGCTAAACTTTTACCCAGCAGGGCGCTGTTTAGAAGTTTAGCAGAAGAAAAAACTAAAGATAAATTGACATAAGGCAATAATTACCTCGAGTAGGAAGTTTGCTGAGCGAACTGTACTCGCATTTAACAATTTACAGGAAATAGCCTACTTGAATAAACTTTATGCAAAGTATCAAAAGAAGTTTCGCCCTGAACACAACAATTGATCGGGATTAATTGTGCAATTAGCATGGAGTATTTGCAATTGTTCCGCTAAGCGAAAAAAGCTGTACGAGAAAAAAAAAAGGGGAAGAAAATACTAAAGACAGAACGCTCTTCGAACAATAATATGCCTGCAAAAAGTAATGCGTACAGGAGGCGGCCATGGCTTAAAGCATAAAAGTAGAGACCAGCTCAAAATTGAGAGCAATCTTATTGCATCAACACTAATGGTCTTTTAAAAACAATATTTTATAAGATTTAAGGTCTAGGACCTATTAATAAACTAACAGAAAAACCCTGCAAAATATTCAAATGTTCTTTATTTAAAGAAATATGGTAACTAAGTTAACTAATACTTGACTAAAGTGCCTTCATATTCCAACGTGACAAAAGACTTTTGCAAATACAAAATAACAAATCCTGAATTCCTGGGCACAGCAGGAAAAGAAGAACAAAGGTTAAAAGGTGGGTTTATAACCACCACAATATTTAAGCAGTAATTATGTATGTGTTAAACTCAATGTGGGATGGGGTCTTAAATAGACCAAACCTCATAGAAAAAATTACAAGAAATTTGGATTAACCTAAAGTGTTAGTAGCAAAACAAATGGGAATAGGGGAAATAGAAGGATGAGTCTGGCCAATTTCATTAATTCACACGCATTGATACTGAAAGACAGTTATATGAACACTGTTTGTAGCACTAAAGGTTTTTGAAATATTGTCTGTTGATTGTCACTGTTGAAAAAGTTAATAGTTTATTAGAGAGATTTTTACGATGATAGTTAAAGCAGTTTACAGGTTTTCATGTGTTTTCTGTAATCAGAGGTTCCCAATTCGACGGTTACTAGTTACTTCAAAATTCACACAGTGGGGGGATGAAGCTAGATCCTGGTATGGAGTTTCTCAAATCTATTTTAGTTTCGTTCGTACTTCACCTTAGCTAGGCAATACAATTACGGTTGATACAAGTGAGAATCCCACGAAGCCCAATTAGAATGGGTAAATATAGCATATGGTGTGATCCAATGAAGTTCGCTGGGGTTGCAGTTAAAAAGATTATATAAAATTCCCTCAATGGTAGAAAATAGACATCATTTAGCAGTGAAATTCCCACGATGGGGGCGAATAAACCAGAGCCACAAAAAATTTATAGATCCAACAAGCAGGTTAAACACATCAATCAGTTTGAATCTTCAAGAAAGTGGTTGGAAGCACCATTAAAAGAAGATTAAAACAAGTTCGAAAAGATTACTTATCTTTCCTGTTGACTAGCCATGGCTGCGTGTAAGAAGCACCGTTTGACCAAGATGTCGGAAGAAAATCACATGCCTCTGAGGAGGAGGGCTAAAGAGAGCAAGTATGCTCTGTAAACACTGGCAGGTGACTGAGAACGAACACACGTAAAGCTCGATCAGAGGGGCTGGTAGGTCAAGCCTAGGCTTAAACACTACTGGAGGGAAGATGGTATGAAAAAGGAAAGGGCTTGGGAATAGAAACAAATTTTTGGCAAAAAGGAACCGAATCCACAAAAAATAACAACTTTTATTTTAGATAATAAAAAACTAGTATCAAATAGTTGGTAGATCCAAGCTGGTGAGTGCAAGATGGGAAAGCAAATACCAGTCTTAAAAATTGAATAGTTAGGTTGGTTGGTTCTTAAGTTTAGGGGCTGCGACAACACAGTCATGTAGCCCTGTGTACTTTGGGTGTGTGTAGAATGTCTGATAACCGGTGTTTATTGTGATGACTGTATTAGTGTGTGTTATCTGTTTTTTAAATTCAAGTAAGGACTGCAGACTTTTGAATTTTTCAAATAGTTCCTACTTTTGCCGCCAAACGCCACCGTCAACGACTACAATTTTAGAACTTAGCTACCAGACACCACCGCAGTCGGCTCTTGGCAATGAACGTAGGTGCCTAAGAGCGTTGTTTACATTCTTAACATATACAATTTAGCTTCCCACAGGTGTAATTAATGGAAGGTTCTTTAACATGCCATAAATCTATGACATGGGACTGCCGGCTTTACTTCCCCTCCGTGGGAAGGCATACTGAGGGATTTTTAACGCTCTTAAAAAATCCGACGACTTTGGCCGGATTTGAACCCGCGATCTTGGGCATAGAAGCTCAGCATGCTACCGACTACGCCACCAAAGCCGCCATTTGAATAGTTAATGGGGCATTTTTCAAAGATGGATTGATTATGGAAAAACTACTAAAAACTAGATAAATGAAACTAATAACGAGAACACAGTCTTGCTTACGCATTGAGCAACCAAGAGTGCATACAACCAAGTACTTATAAACAAGTATAATGATGCGAGCAAAGCTAGCTGAGATTGCCGGCCAGCAGTCGATAAGTGCCCTGTCCTTCCCGAGCAGGAAATCGGGTACTATTTAGGAACACATGACACTGGCGAAAAATGCAAACAAGGGGCAATTGAATTATTTCTTTTCCTTGCTTAGAGGAAATGTTTTAGGAAGCATTCTGAAATGCTGGGGAGGTTTGAATTAACTGGGATAGTTTTATTCCCCACTGAAGATGGATCCCTAAGAAAGAGACCGATCGTGTTTAATATGGAAAAAAGGAAAGCTTTTAAGCTTTTAGTAAGAAAATTATAATAGAATGAAATTACTTGAAAGTCACAATTGTTGTGTTTAAAGTAGGCTAAACTTTTATCCAGCATAGTGCCGATTAGAAGTTTAGCAGGGGTATGAAAATGAAACCTAACTTAGACGAAACTACAATTCAGAGGAGTAAATTATAGGGCATGGCAGGAATCGCCTCGAGTAGGAAGTTGGCTGAGCAAACTATACTCGCCTTTAATAATTTACAAGAAATATTTAAAGTAAACTTTATGTGCAATATTAGCAGAAGTTTTGCAATAAACACAACAAATACCGGATTAATTTTGAGATTGACATGAATTATTTGTAATCATTTCTGCAAGTACAGAAAATAGTACCAGAATAAAGGGAAGGAGAACGTCGAGGTTTGAATGCTCTTGGAGCAATAGAATGTACTCGAACAAAGAAGGGAAACGTTTAATTGAGGAAACTCGAAAGTGGTGTAGACAATTACAAATCGAAGGTTTTAGACCTATAACACAATTAATAGGAAACCCTTACAAAGGGTGTAGATAATTTGTTTTATAAATTCTTGACTAGCTTGCTTTCACAGTAAAGTGACAAAAGCTTAAGGTAAATATAAAGTTACAATCTGAAATTCCTGGCCTCAGCAGGAAAAAATAAGAGATTTAAAAGGTGGATTTATAACCACCTGGAGTATTGAAGAAGAAGTGAATTAGTGATATATACAAAATGGGAGGGAGCCTATTAATAGACAAAGCCTCACAGAAGAAATTACAAGAAAATTATTTAAATTACTGTATTCTAAATTGTTAGTAATAGGAAAATGGGGATAGAGGAAATGGGGAATTAAAGTTTGGCCAATTTTATTGTTTCACACATTATCACCAAGCAAATGCAGGTAGTTCGTTATGGTAATATCATTATGGAAGGGGCGAACAAACTATCATAACTGACACCAACCAATGCCATGCACCTGGCTTTCTCTCGTGAATATTGATGTTACATGAGGTTTTTCTACCCACAAGTATACACAGTTTTGCTGATTAATCTTATTAGGAATGTGGTATTTGGCCTCACCTACCTAGATGTGTTCTGTAAGTATAGGCTGTCAGTGTGTTTTATCTTGCTGTTGTTGTTGTTGTTGTTGTTTGAGTCTTCAGTCTTTTGTCTGGATTGATGCAGCCCTCCATGCTTCCCTGTCCTGAGCTTATCATTTCATCTCTACATACCTACCACACCCTACATCCGAGGCAATCTGTTTATCATATTTTACCCTTGATCGACCCCAACAGTTCTTATCCTCGACCTGACAGGGTCTCACATCTAGTGGAATGTGCGTTGGCGACCACAGGACACCAGCTGAGTCCGGCATTGCTTCCGTTTACTTGTACCGGGCTCCTCTCCGCCTTCTTTCCTCTTGACCTCTCTTGGTCAACTCTTGTTCTTTTCCGACCCCAACGGTATTAGGGAATCCGAGGCCTAGTGATTCTTTCACTTTCCCACCTTAATTGGCCCTTGTCTCCTCTTTCCTGATCCCTCATTTTTCGAGAGGTCAGACCTCTTGTTATGAAAGCCGGATCTAAAGATCCTATAGCCGCATGGGCTTTCATATTGCCGAAGTAGGATTTTTCCAGATCTCGGAAACTACGCGTCGCCCAGTGTTCAAACCTATACCAATCGAATCAGAGTCGAAAAAAAAAAAAATTCAAAAAAAAGTCTGTCTGTACGTACGTATGTGCGTGACGTTTTGCGTTTAGCAAAGTACAGGTCGCAATTTTCAAGATATCGAGCTGAAATTTGGTACGGTGAAAGAGTTGGGGCCTGTGACGAACCCTATTGTTGGGCGTTAAAATCGGACCTTTTTTTAGGGCCCTGAATTGCATCCATTTTTTTTGAATCGATATATCTCGGAAACGGTTGGTCGTATCGAAAAATGTTAAATGTATAGGTGTAAGATCTCCGCGGTATGCAACTTTATTACTCAAAACGATTTTTTGATATCTCTGACCGTTTTCTTTTTTGGGGGCCCTGAAAATGTCCATTGTGCGTGACATTTTTGCGTTTAGCTAAGTACTGGTCGCAATTTTCAAGATATTAGGCTGAAATTTAGTACGATGAAAGAGTTAGTGACTGTGACGAATCCTATTGTTGGGCGTTAAAATCGGTGCAGGGCCGGATCTTTTTTGGGGCCCTGAATTTCAAACTTTTTTTGGAATCGATATATCTCGTAAACGGTTGATCGCATCGAAAAATGTTAAATGTACAGGTGTAAGATCTCCGCGGTATGCAACTTTTTTACTCAAAACGATTTTTTGATATCTCTCACCGTTTTCTTTTTTTGGGGCCCTGAAAATGTCCATTGTGCGTGACATTTTTGCGTTTAGCTAAGTACTGGTCGCAATTTTAAAGATATTAAGCTGAAATTTGGTACGATGAAAGAGTTAGTGACTGTGACGAATCCTATTGTTGGGCGTTAAAATCGGTGCAGGGCCGGATCTTTTTTGGGGGCCCTGAATTTCAAACTTTTTTTTGGAATCGATATATCTCGGAAACGGTCGGTCGTATCGAAGAATGTTACAGGTATAGTTGTAAGATCTCCGCGGTATGCAACTTTTTTACTCAAAACGATTTTTTGATATCTCTCACCGTTTTCTTTTTTTGGGGCCCTGAAAAAGTCCATTGTGCGTGACATTTTTTGCGTTTAGTTAAGTACTGGTCGCTATTTTCAAGATATTAAGCTGAAATTTGTTACGGTGAAAAAGTTAGTGACTGTGACGAATCCTGTTTTTGGGCGTTAAAATCGGTGCAAGGCCGGATCTTTTTTGGGGGCCCTGAATTTCATTTTTTTTTTTGGAATCGATATATCTCGGAAACGGTTGATCGTATCGAAAAATGTTAAATGTATAGGTGTAAGATCTCCGCGGTATGCTACTTTTTTACTCAAAACGATTTTTTGATATCCCTCACCGTTTTCTTTTTTTGGGGCCCTGAAAATGTCCATTGTGCGTGACATTTTTGCGTTTAGCTAAGTACTGGTCGCCATTTTCAAGATATTAAGCTGAAATTTGGTACGGTGAAAGAGTTAGTGACTGTGACGAATCCTCTTCTTGGGCGTTAAAATCGGTGCAGGGCCGGATCTTTTTTGGGGGCCCTGAATTTCAAACTTTTTTTTGGAATCGATATATCTCGGAAACGGTTGGTCATATCGAAAAATGTTAAATGTGCAGGTGTAAGATCTCTGCGGTATGCAACTCTTTTACTCAAAACGATTTTTTTGATATCTCTCACCGTTTTCTTTTTTTTAGGGCCCTGAATATGTCTATTGTGCGTTACATTTTTGCGTTTAGCTAAGTACTGGTCGCAATTTTCAAGATATGAAGCTGAAATTTGGTACGGTGAAAGAGTTAGTGACTGTGACGAATCCTATTGTTGGGCGTTAAAATCGGTGCTGGGCAGAATCTTTTTTTGGGGCCCTGAATTTCAATTTTTTTTTTGGAATCGATATATCTCTGAAACGGTTGGTCTTATCAAAAAACTTTAAATCTACTAGTGTAAGATCTCCGCGTTATGCAACTTTTTTACTCAAAACGATTTTTTGATATCTCTCACCGTTTTTTTTTGGGGGGCCCTGAAAAAGTCAATTGTGCATGACATTTTTGGGTTGGGCGAAGTATAGGTCTTAATTTTCATGATATCGAGCTGAAATTTGGAGCGGTGAACGAGTTAGACCCTGTGAAGAAACCTGTTGTCGGGTGTTAAAATCGGTGCAGGGCCGGATCTTTTTTGGGGGCCCTGAATTTCAAACTTTTTTTTGGAATCGATATATCTCGGAAACGGTCGGTCGTATCGAAGAATGTTAAGGGTATAGTTGTAAGATCTCCGCGGTATGCAACTTTTTTACTCAAAACGATTTTTTGATATCTCTCACCGTTTTCTTTTTTTGGGGCCCAGAAAATGTCCGTTGTGCGTGACATTTTTGCGTTTAGCTAAGTACTGGTCGCTATTTTCAAGATATAAAGCTGAAATTTGTTACGGTGAAAGATTTAGTGACTGTGACGAATCCTGTTTTTGGGCGTTAAAATCGGTGCAAGGCCGGATCTTTTTTGGGGGCCCTGAATTTCAATTTTTTTTTTTTGGAATCGATATATCTCGGAAACGGTTGATCGTATCGAAAAATGTTAAATGTATAGGTGTAAGACCTCCGCGATATGCAACTTTTTTACTCAAAACGATTTTTTGATATCCCTCACCGTTTTCTTTTTTTGGGGCCCTGAAAATGTCCATTGTGCGTGACATTTTTGCGTTTAGCTAAGTACTGGTCGCCATTTTCAAGATATTAAGCTGAAATTTGGTACGATGAAAGAGTTAGTGACTGTGACGAATCCTATTGTTGGGCGTTAAAACCGTTTTCTTTTTTTGGGGCCCTGAAAATGATCATTGTGCGTGACATTTTTGCGTTTAGCTAAGTACTGTTCGCCATTTTCAAGATATTAAGCTGAAATTTGGTACGGTGAAAGAGTTAGTGACTGTGACGAAACCTGTTGTTGAGCGTTAAAATCGGTGCAGGGCCGGATCTTTTTTGGGGGCCCTGAATTTCAAACTTATTTTTGGAATCAATATATCTCGGAAACGGTTTGTCGTATCGAAAAATGTTAAATGTACAGGTGTAAGATCTCTGCGGTATGCAACTTTTTTACTCAAAACGATTTTTTGATATCCCTCACCGTTTTCTTTTTTTGGGGCCCTGAAAATGTCCATTGTGCGTGACATTTTTGCGTTTAGCTAAGTACTGGTCGCCATTTTCAAGATATTAAGCTGAAATTTGGTACGGTGAAAGAGTTAGTGACTGTGACGAATCCTATTGTTGGGCGTTAAAACCGTTTTCTTTTTTTGGGGCCCTGAAAATGATCATTGTGCGTGACATTTTTGCGTTTAGCTAAGTACTGTTCGCCATTTTCAAGATATTAAGCTGAAATTTGGTACGGTGAAAGAGTTAGTGACTGTGACGAAACCTGTTGTTGAGCGTTAAAATCGGTGCAGGGCCGGATCTTTTTTGGGGGCCCTGAATTTCAAACTTATTTTTGGAATCAATATATCTCGGAAACGGTTTGTCGTATCGAAAAATGTTAAATGTACAGGTGTAAGATCTCTGCGGTATGCAACTTTTTTACTCAAAACGATTTTTTGATATCTCTCACCGTTTTCTTTTTTTAGGGCCCTGAAAATGTCCATTGTGCGTGACATTTTTGCGTTTACCTAAGTACTGGTCGCAATTTTCAAGATATGAAGCTGAAATTTGGTACGGTGAAAGAGTTAGTGACTGTGACGAATCCTATTGTTGGGCGTTAAAATCGGTGCTTGGCCGAATCTTTTTTTGGGGCCCTGAATTTCATTTTTTTTTTTGGAATCGATATATCTCGGAAACGGTTGGTTTTATCAAAAAACCTTAAATCTACATGTGTAAGATCTCCTCGGTATGCAACTTTATTTACTCAAAACGATTTTTTGATATCTCTCACCGTTTTGTTTTTTTGGGGCCCTGAAAAAGTCAATTTTGCATGACATTTTTGGGTTGAGCGAAGTGTAGGTCTTAATTTTCATGATATCGAGCTGAAATTTGGAGCGGTGAACGAGTTAGACCCTGTGAGGAAACCTGTTGTCGGGCGTTAAAAACAGTGCACGGCTTGATTTTTTTGGGGAGGGGGGCCTGAATTTCAAATTTTTTTTTGGATTCGGTATATCTCGGAAAAGGTTGGTCGTATCGAAAAACGTCAAAGGTACAGGTGTTAGATCTCCGCGGTATGCAACTTTTTTACTCAGAATGATTTTTTGATATCTCTCATCGTTTTCCTTTTTGGGGCCCTGAAGATGTCCATTGTGCGTGACATATTTGGGTTTAGCGAAGTACAGGTCGCAATTTTCAAGATATCGAACTGATATTTGGTGCGGTGAAAGAGTTAGACCCCGTGAGGAAACCAATTGTCGGGCGTTAAAGACGGTACAGGGCCGAATCTTTTTGGGGGGCCATGAATTTCTAACATTTTTTTGGAATCGATATATCTCGGAAACGGTCGGTCGTATCGAAAAACGTTAAATGTATAGGTGTAAGATCTCCGCGGTATGCAACTTTTTTACTCAAAACGATTTTTTGATATCTCTCATCGTTTTCTTTTTTGGGGCCCTGAAGTTGTGCGTATGTGCGTGACGTTTTTGGGTTTAGCAAAGTACAGGTCGCAATTTTCAAGATATCAAGCTGTAATTTGGAGCGGTAAAAGAGCTAGAGCCTATGAGGAACCCTATTTTTCGGCGTTAAAATCGGTGCAGGGCTGGATCTTTTTTCGGGGCCCTGAATTTGAAACTCTTTTGGAATCGATATATCTCGGAGACGGTTGGTCATATCGAAAAAAGTTAAATACACAAGTGTTAAATCTCCGCGGTATGCAACGATCATACCCATAACGATTTTTTGATATCTCTCAGCGTTGTCTTTTTTGGGGGCCCTGAAAATGTACGTATGTGCGTGACGTTTTTACGTTTAGCAAACTAGAGGTCGGAATTTTCAAGATATCGAGCTGAAATTTGTCACGGGGAAAGAAATTGGGCCTGTCAGGAACTCTCTTGTCGGGCGTTAAAATTGGTGAATGGCCGGACCATTCTTTGGGGCCCTGAATTTCATCCTTTTTTTTACCCCTGATGATGTTTTGATATCTCTCACAGTTTTCCTTTTCTGGGCCCTGAATGTCTTCCTTTTTTCGAACCGTTATATCTGGGAAACGGTTGGCCGTATCTAACAAAGTTAAATCTACAGGTGTAAGATCTCAGTGGTTAGCAACTTTTTCGACCCTTAAGATTTGTTGATATCTCTGACCAATTTGATTTTCTGTGGCCCTGAATTTCTTCCTCTTTTTCGAACCGTTATATTTGATAAACGGTTGAACGTATCGAACAAAGTAAAATCTACAAATTTAGGACCTCAGTGATTAGCAACTTTTTTAACTCATATGATTTTTTGATATCTCTCACCATTTTCCTTTCTTGGGGCCGTGAATTTCATTCTTTTTTTCGAATCTTTATATCTCGGGAAGCGTCGATCCTATCGAAAAAAGTTAAATCTACAGGTGTAAGATCTCAGTGATTTGCAACTTTTCTACCCCTTATGATATTTTGATATCTCTCACCGTTTTGATGTTATTAAATGTTTTGGTTTTTGAAAAAAAAAATGGGGCCCAAATGTAGATAACAACTGGTAAAAATTCAACTTATGGTCTAATTAAATTCTACGGAAAATTATCTATAATTACTCGTTTTAACCTTTTCAATAAATTGAATCATGTATTTACAGCAGTAAGATATTTTCCACTTCCGAGGACGTCCGGCTTTCATAACCATGTGATGGTGTCAGCATTGCCTAGAATGACATTTTATAATTTTCCTACATTTCCTCGCAATCGGGTCGAAGGTCCGAAATGCAAATCCGCAGGCCTTGCCACCAACGAAGTTGTTTTTTGAGATTATAACCACTCTTGCTGGCCCCTTGCTGCTGCGCCACCGTCTCATCAAAAGCAGGTCGTGCTGCGTGGACTCCTACTTGTTATGAAAGCCGGATCAAGATCCTATAGGCTTTCATATAGCCGTGGTAGGATTTTTCGAGATCTCGGAAACTATGCGTTGCCCAGTGTTCAAACCTTTACCAATCGAATCGGAGTTGAAAAAAAAAAAAAAAGTCTGTATGTATGTACGTACGTACGTACGTATGTATGTGCGTGACGTTTTTGCGTTTAGCAAAGTACAGGTCGCAATTTTCAAGATATCGAGCTGAAATTTGGTACGGTGAAAGAGTTAGGGCCTGTGACGAACCTTATTGTTGGGCGTTAAAATCGGTGCAGGGCCGGACCTTTTTTTGGGGCCCTGAATTTGATCCTATTTTTTGAATCGATATATCTCGGAAACGGCTGGTCGTATCGAAAAACGTTAAATGTACAGGTGTAAGATCTCCGTGGTATGCAACTTTTTTACTCATAACGATTTTTTGATATCTCTCACCGTTTTCTCTTTGGGGCCCTGAAGATGTCCATTGTGCGTGACATATTTGGGTTTAGCGAAGTACAGGTCGCAATTTTCAAGACATCGAACTGAAATTTGGTGCGGTGAAAGAGTTAGACCCTGTGAGGAAACCTATTGTCGGGCGTTAATAGTGGTGCAGGGCCGGACCTTTTTGGGGCGCCCTGAATTCAAACTTTTTTTTTTTGGAATCGATATATCTCGGAAACGGTTGGTCGTATCGAAAAACGTTAAATGTACAGGTGTAAGATCTCCGCGGTATGCAACTTTTTTTACTCATAACGATTTTTTGATATCTCTCACCTTTTTATTTTTTGGGGCCCTGAAAATGTCCAGTGTGCGTGACATTTTTGCGTTTAGCAAAGTACAGGACATAATTTTCACGATATCAAGCTGAAATTTGGTACGGCGAAAGGGTTGCAGCCTGTGAGGAAACAAATTGTTGGGCGTTGAAATCGGTGCAGGGCCCGACCTTTTTTTGGGGCCCTGAAATTAATCCTTTTTTGGAATCGATATATCTCGGAAACGGTTGGTCGTTTCGAAAAACTTTAAACGTACAGGTGTGAGACCTCCGCAGTATGCAACTTTTTTACTCTTAACGATTTTTCGATATCTCTCACCGTTTTCTTTTTTTCTTGGGGGCCCTGAAAATGTCCATTGTGCATGACATTTTTGGGTTTAGCGAAGTACAGGTCGCAATATTCAAGATATCGAGCTGAAATTTGGAGCTGTGAAAGAGTTGGACCCTGTGAGGAAACCTGTTGTCGGGCGTTAAAAACGGTGCAGGGCCGGATCTTTTTGGGGGGCCCTGAATTTCATTTTTTTTGAATCGATATATCTCGGAAACGGTTGGTCGTATCGAAAAACGTTAAATGTACAAGTGTAAGATCTCCGTGGTATGCAACTTTTTTACTCATAACGATTTTTTGATATCTCTCACCGTTTTCTCTTTGGGGCCCTGAAGATGTCCATTGTGCGTGACATATTTGGGTTTAGCGAAGTACAGGTCGCAATTTTCAAGACATCGAACTGAAATTTGGTGCGGTGAAAGAGTTAGACCCTGTGAGGAAACCTATTGTCGGGCGTTAATAGTGGTGCAGGGCCGGACCTTTTTGGGGCGCCCTGAATTCAAACTTTTTTTTTGGAATCGATATATCTCGGAAACGGTTGGTCGTATCGAAAAACGTTAAATGTACAGGTGTAAGATCTCCGCGGTATGCAACTTTTTTACTCATAACGATTTTTTGATATCCCTCACCTTTTTATTTTTTTTGGGCCCTGAAAATGTCCAGTGTGCGTGACATTTTTGCGTTTAGCAAAGTACAGGACATAATTTTCACGATATCAAGCTGAAATTTGGTACGGCGAAAGGGTTGCAGCCTGTGAGGAAACAAATTGTTGGGCGTTGAAATCGGTGCAGGGCCCGACCTTTTTTTGGGGCCCTGAAATTAATCCTTTTTTGGAATCGATTTATCTCGGAAACGGTTGGTCGTATCGAAAAACTTTAAACGTACAGGTGTGAGACCTCCGCAGTATGCAACTTTTTTACTCTTAACGATTTTTCGATATCTCTCACCGTTTTCTTTTTTTCGGGCCCTGAAGATGTCCAATGTGCGTGACAATTTTGGCTTTAGCGAAGTACAGGTCACAATTTTCAAGATATCGAGCTGAAATTTGGAGCGGTGAAAGAGTTAGACCATGTGATGAAACCTGTTGTCGGGCGATAAAAACGGTGCAGGGCCGGATCGTTTTTGGGGGCCCTGAATTTCAAACTTTTATTTGGAATCGATATATATCGGAAACGGTTGGTCGTATCGAAACACATTAAATGTACAGGTGTAAGATCTCCGCGGTATGCAACTTTTTTTTTCAAAACGATTTTTTGATATCTCTTACGGTTTTCTTTTTTGGGGCCCTGTAAATGTCCATTATGCGTGACATTTTTGCGTTTAGCAAAGTACAGGTCGCAATTTTCAAGATATCAAGCTGAAATTTGGTACGGTGAAAGAGTTAGGGTCTGTGAGGAGCGCTATTGTTGGGCGTTAAAATAGGTGCAGGGCCGGTCATTTTTTTGGGGCCGTGAATGTCCTCTTTTTTTGAATCGCTATATCTCGGAAACGGTTGGTCGTATCGATAAACGTTAAATGTACAGGTTTAAGATCTCCGCGGTATACATCGTTTTTATTCATGACGATTTTTTGATGTCTCTCACCGATTTCAGTTTTTGGGGCCCTTAAGATGTCCATTGTGCGTGTCATTTTTGGGTTTAGCGAAGTACAGGTCGCAATTTTCTAGATATCGAGCTGAAATTTGGAGCGGTGAAAGAGTTAGACCCTGTGAGAAAACCTATTGTCGGGTGATAAAAACGGTGCAGGGCCGGATCTTTTTTTTTGAGGGGGGGCTGAATTTCAAACTTATTTTTGGAATCGATATATCTCGGAAACGGTTGGTCGTATCGAAAAACGTTAAATGTACAGGTGTAAGATCTCCGCCGTATGCAACGTTTTTACTCATAACGATTTTTTGATATCTCTCACCGTTTTCTTTTTTAGGGCCCTGAAGATGTTCATATGTGCGTGGCAATTTTGGGTTTAGCAAAGTACAGGTGGCAATTTTCAAGATATCAAGCTGAAATTTGGGGCGGTGGAAGTGTTCGAGCCTGTGAGGAACCCTATTTTTGGGCGTTAAAATCGTTGCAGGGCCGGTCTTTTTTATGGGGCCCTGAATTTCATCCCTTTTTTTGGAATCAATATATCTCGGAAACGTCTGGTGGTTTCGAAAAACGTTAAATGTACAGGTGGAAGATCTCCGCCGTATGCAACTTTTTTACTCATAACGATTTTTTGATATCTCTCACCGTTTTCTTTTCTAGGGCCCTGAAGATGTTCATATGTGCGTGGCAATTTTGGGTTTAGCAAAGTACAGGTCCCAATTTTCAAGATATCAAGCTGAAATTTGGGGCGGTGGAAGATTTAGAGCCTGTGAGGAATCCCGTTATTGGGCGATAAAATCGGTACCTTTTTTGGGGCCCTGAATTTCATCCTTTTTTTGGAATCGATATATCTCGGAAACAGTTGGTCATATCGAAAAACGTAAAATGTAGAGGTGTAAGATCTCTGCGGTATGCAACTTTTTTACTCATAACGATTTATGGATATCTCTCACGGTTTTCTTTTTTGGGGCCCTGAAGATGTGCGTATGTGCCTGAAGATGTGCGTATGTGCGTGACGTTTTTGGGTTTAGCAAAGTACAGGTCGCAATTCTCAAGATATCAAGCTGAAATTTGGAGCGGTAAAAGAGCTAGAGCCTATGAGGATCCCTATTTTTGGACGTTAAATCGTTTTTGGGGCTCCGTATTTGAAACTCTTTTGGAATCTATATATCTCGGAGACGGTTGGTCGTATCGAAAAATGTTAAATGTACAGGTGTAAGATCTCTGCGGTATGCAACTTTTTTACTCAAAACGATTTTTTGATATCTCTCACCGTTTTCTTTTTTTAGGGCCCTGAAAATGTCCATTGTGCGTGACATTTTTGCGTTTACCTAAGTACTGGTCGCAATTTTCAAGATATGAAGCTGAAATTTGGTACGGTGAAAGAGTTAGTGACTGTGACGAATCCTATTGTTGGGCGTTAAAATCGGTGCTTGGCCGAATCTTTTTTTGGGGCCCTGAATTTCATTTTTTTTTTTGGAATCGATATATCTCGGAAACGGTTGGTTTTATCAAAAAACCTTAAATCTACATGTGTAAGATCTCCTCGGTATGCAACTTTATTTACTCAAAACGATTTTTTGATATCTCTCACCGTTTTGTTTTTTTGGGGCCCTGAAAAAGTCAATTTTGCATGACATTTTTGGGTTGAGCGAAGTGTAGGTCTTAATTTTCATGATATCGAGCTGAAATTTGGAGCGGTGAACGAGTTAGACCCTGTGAGGAAACCTGTTGTCGGGCGTTAAAAACAGTGCACGGCTTGATTTTTTTGGGGAGGGGGGCCTGAATTTCAAATTTTTTTTTGGATTCGGTATATCTCGGAAAAGGTTGGTCGTATCGAAAAACGTCAAAGGTACAGGTGTTAGATCTCCGCGGTATGCAACTTTTTTACTCAGAATGATTTTTTGATATCTCTCATCGTTTTCCTTTTTGGGGCCCTGAAGATGTCCATTGTGCGTGACATATTTGGGTTTAGCGAAGTACAGGTCGCAATTTTCAAGATATCGAACTGATATTTGGTGCGGTGAAAGAGTTAGACCCCGTGAGGAAACCAATTGTCGGGCGTTAAAGACGGTACAGGGCCGAATCTTTTTGGGGGGCCATGAATTTCTAACATTTTTTTGGAATCGATATATCTCGGAAACGGTCGGTCGTATCGAAAAACGTTAAATGTATAGGTGTAAGATCTCCGCGGTATGCAACTTTTTTACTCAAAACGATTTTTTGATATCTCTCATCGTTTTCTTTTTTGGGGCCCTGAAGTTGTGCGTATGTGCGTGACGTTTTTGGGTTTAGCAAAGTACAGGTCGCAATTTTCAAGATATCAAGCTGTAATTTGGAGCGGTAAAAGAGCTAGAGCCTATGAGGAACCCTATTTTTCGGCGTTAAAATCGGTGCAGGGCTGGATCTTTTTTCGGGGCCCTGAATTTGAAACTCTTTTGGAATCGATATATCTCGGAGACGGTTGGTCATATCGAAAAAAGTTAAATACACAAGTGTTAAATCTCCGCGGTATGCAACGATCATACCCATAACGATTTTTTGATATCTCTCAGCGTTGTCTTTTTTGGGGGCCCTGAAAATGTACGTATGTGCGTGACGTTTTTACGTTTAGCAAACTAGAGGTCGGAATTTTCAAGATATCGAGCTGAAATTTGTCACGGGGAAAGAAATTGGGCCTGTCAGGAACTCTCTTGTCGGGCGTTAAAATTGGTGAATGGCCGGACCATTCTTTGGGGCCCTGAATTTCATCCTTTTTTTTACCCCTGATGATGTTTTGATATCTCTCACAGTTTTCCTTTTCTGGGCCCTGAATGTCTTCCTTTTTTCGAACCGTTATATCTGGGAAACGGTTGGCCGTATCTAACAAAGTTAAATCTACAGGTGTAAGATCTCAGTGGTTAGCAACTTTTTCGACCCTTAAGATTTGTTGATATCTCTGACCAATTTGATTTTCTGTGGCCCTGAATTTCTTCCTCTTTTTCGAACCGTTATATTTGATAAACGGTTGAACGTATCGAACAAAGTAAAATCTACAAATTTAGGACCTCAGTGATTAGCAACTTTTTTAACTCATATGATTTTTTGATATCTCTCACCATTTTCCTTTCTTGGGGCCGTGAATTTCATTCTTTTTTTCGAATCTTTATATCTCGGGAAGCGTCGATCCTATCGAAAAAAGTTAAATCTACAGGTGTAAGATCTCAGTGATTTGCAACTTTTCTACCCCTTATGATATTTTGATATCTCTCACCGTTTTGATGTTATTAAATGTTTTGGTTTTTGAAAAAAAAAATGGGGCCCAAATGTAGATAACAACTGGTAAAAATTCAACTTATGGTCTAATTAAATTCTACGGAAAATTATCTATAATTACTCGTTTTAACCTTTTCAATAAATTGAATCATGTATTTACAGCAGTAAGATATTTTCCACTTCCGAGGACGTCCGGCTTTCATAACCATGTGATGGTGTCAGCATTGCCTAGAATGACATTTTATAATTTTCCTACATTTCCTCGCAATCGGGTCGAAGGTCCGAAATGCAAATCCGCAGGCCTTGCCACCAACGAAGTTGTTTTTTGAGATTATAACCACTCTTGCTGGCCCCTTGCTGCTGCGCCACCGTCTCATCAAAAGCAGGTCGTGCTGCGTGGACTCCTACTTGTTATGAAAGCCGGATCAAGATCCTATAGGCTTTCATATAGCCGTGGTAGGATTTTTCGAGATCTCGGAAACTATGCGTTGCCCAGTGTTCAAACCTTTACCAATCGAATCGGAGTTGAAAAAAAAAAAAAAAGTCTGTATGTATGTACGTACGTACGTACGTATGTATGTGCGTGACGTTTTTGCGTTTAGCAAAGTACAGGTCGCAATTTTCAAGATATCGAGCTGAAATTTGGTACGGTGAAAGAGTTAGGGCCTGTGACGAACCTTATTGTTGGGCGTTAAAATCGGTGCAGGGCCGGACCTTTTTTTGGGGCCCTGAATTTGATCCTATTTTTTGAATCGATATATCTCGGAAACGGCTGGTCGTATCGAAAAACGTTAAATGTACAGGTGTAAGATCTCCGTGGTATGCAACTTTTTTACTCATAACGATTTTTTGATATCTCTCACCGTTTTCTCTTTGGGGCCCTGAAGATGTCCATTGTGCGTGACATATTTGGGTTTAGCGAAGTACAGGTCGCAATTTTCAAGACATCGAACTGAAATTTGGTGCGGTGAAAGAGTTAGACCCTGTGAGGAAACCTATTGTCGGGCGTTAATAGTGGTGCAGGGCCGGACCTTTTTGGGGCGCCCTGAATTCAAACTTTTTTTTTTTGGAATCGATATATCTCGGAAACGGTTGGTCGTATCGAAAAACGTTAAATGTACAGGTGTAAGATCTCCGCGGTATGCAACTTTTTTTACTCATAACGATTTTTTGATATCTCTCACCTTTTTATTTTTTGGGGCCCTGAAAATGTCCAGTGTGCGTGACATTTTTGCGTTTAGCAAAGTACAGGACATAATTTTCACGATATCAAGCTGAAATTTGGTACGGCGAAAGGGTTGCAGCCTGTGAGGAAACAAATTGTTGGGCGTTGAAATCGGTGCAGGGCCCGACCTTTTTTTGGGGCCCTGAAATTAATCCTTTTTTGGAATCGATATATCTCGGAAACGGTTGGTCGTTTCGAAAAACTTTAAACGTACAGGTGTGAGACCTCCGCAGTATGCAACTTTTTTACTCTTAACGATTTTTCGATATCTCTCACCGTTTTCTTTTTTTCTTGGGGGCCCTGAAAATGTCCATTGTGCATGACATTTTTGGGTTTAGCGAAGTACAGGTCGCAATATTCAAGATATCGAGCTGAAATTTGGAGCTGTGAAAGAGTTGGACCCTGTGAGGAAACCTGTTGTCGGGCGTTAAAAACGGTGCAGGGCCGGATCTTTTTGGGGGGCCCTGAATTTCATTTTTTTTGAATCGATATATCTCGGAAACGGTTGGTCGTATCGAAAAACGTTAAATGTACAAGTGTAAGATCTCCGTGGTATGCAACTTTTTTACTCATAACGATTTTTTGATATCTCTCACCGTTTTCTCTTTGGGGCCCTGAAGATGTCCATTGTGCGTGACATATTTGGGTTTAGCGAAGTACAGGTCGCAATTTTCAAGACATCGAACTGAAATTTGGTGCGGTGAAAGAGTTAGACCCTGTGAGGAAACCTATTGTCGGGCGTTAATAGTGGTGCAGGGCCGGACCTTTTTGGGGCGCCCTGAATTCAAACTTTTTTTTTGGAATCGATATATCTCGGAAACGGTTGGTCGTATCGAAAAACGTTAAATGTACAGGTGTAAGATCTCCGCGGTATGCAACTTTTTTACTCATAACGATTTTTTGATATCCCTCACCTTTTTATTTTTTTTGGGCCCTGAAAATGTCCAGTGTGCGTGACATTTTTGCGTTTAGCAAAGTACAGGACATAATTTTCACGATATCAAGCTGAAATTTGGTACGGCGAAAGGGTTGCAGCCTGTGAGGAAACAAATTGTTGGGCGTTGAAATCGGTGCAGGGCCCGACCTTTTTTTGGGGCCCTGAAATTAATCCTTTTTTGGAATCGATTTATCTCGGAAACGGTTGGTCGTATCGAAAAACTTTAAACGTACAGGTGTGAGACCTCCGCAGTATGCAACTTTTTTACTCTTAACGATTTTTCGATATCTCTCACCGTTTTCTTTTTTTCGGGCCCTGAAGATGTCCAATGTGCGTGACAATTTTGGCTTTAGCGAAGTACAGGTCACAATTTTCAAGATATCGAGCTGAAATTTGGAGCGGTGAAAGAGTTAGACCATGTGATGAAACCTGTTGTCGGGCGATAAAAACGGTGCAGGGCCGGATCGTTTTTGGGGGCCCTGAATTTCAAACTTTTATTTGGAATCGATATATATCGGAAACGGTTGGTCGTATCGAAACACATTAAATGTACAGGTGTAAGATCTCCGCGGTATGCAACTTTTTTTTTCAAAACGATTTTTTGATATCTCTTACGGTTTTCTTTTTTGGGGCCCTGTAAATGTCCATTATGCGTGACATTTTTGCGTTTAGCAAAGTACAGGTCGCAATTTTCAAGATATCAAGCTGAAATTTGGTACGGTGAAAGAGTTAGGGTCTGTGAGGAGCGCTATTGTTGGGCGTTAAAATAGGTGCAGGGCCGGTCATTTTTTTGGGGCCGTGAATGTCCTCTTTTTTTGAATCGCTATATCTCGGAAACGGTTGGTCGTATCGATAAACGTTAAATGTACAGGTTTAAGATCTCCGCGGTATACATCGTTTTTATTCATGACGATTTTTTGATGTCTCTCACCGATTTCAGTTTTTGGGGCCCTTAAGATGTCCATTGTGCGTGTCATTTTTGGGTTTAGCGAAGTACAGGTCGCAATTTTCTAGATATCGAGCTGAAATTTGGAGCGGTGAAAGAGTTAGACCCTGTGAGAAAACCTATTGTCGGGTGATAAAAACGGTGCAGGGCCGGATCTTTTTTTTTGAGGGGGGGCTGAATTTCAAACTTATTTTTGGAATCGATATATCTCGGAAACGGTTGGTCGTATCGAAAAACGTTAAATGTACAGGTGTAAGATCTCCGCCGTATGCAACGTTTTTACTCATAACGATTTTTTGATATCTCTCACCGTTTTCTTTTTTAGGGCCCTGAAGATGTTCATATGTGCGTGGCAATTTTGGGTTTAGCAAAGTACAGGTGGCAATTTTCAAGATATCAAGCTGAAATTTGGGGCGGTGGAAGTGTTCGAGCCTGTGAGGAACCCTATTTTTGGGCGTTAAAATCGTTGCAGGGCCGGTCTTTTTTATGGGGCCCTGAATTTCATCCCTTTTTTTGGAATCAATATATCTCGGAAACGTCTGGTGGTTTCGAAAAACGTTAAATGTACAGGTGGAAGATCTCCGCCGTATGCAACTTTTTTACTCATAACGATTTTTTGATATCTCTCACCGTTTTCTTTTCTAGGGCCCTGAAGATGTTCATATGTGCGTGGCAATTTTGGGTTTAGCAAAGTACAGGTCCCAATTTTCAAGATATCAAGCTGAAATTTGGGGCGGTGGAAGATTTAGAGCCTGTGAGGAATCCCGTTATTGGGCGATAAAATCGGTACCTTTTTTGGGGCCCTGAATTTCATCCTTTTTTTGGAATCGATATATCTCGGAAACAGTTGGTCATATCGAAAAACGTAAAATGTAGAGGTGTAAGATCTCTGCGGTATGCAACTTTTTTACTCATAACGATTTATGGATATCTCTCACGGTTTTCTTTTTTGGGGCCCTGAAGATGTGCGTATGTGCCTGAAGATGTGCGTATGTGCGTGACGTTTTTGGGTTTAGCAAAGTACAGGTCGCAATTCTCAAGATATCAAGCTGAAATTTGGAGCGGTAAAAGAGCTAGAGCCTATGAGGATCCCTATTTTTGGACGTTAAATCGTTTTTGGGGCTCCGTATTTGAAACTCTTTTGGAATCTATATATCTCGGAGACGGTTGGTCGTATCGAGTAAAGTTAAATACACAGGTGTAAAATCTCCGCGGTATGCAACTTTCTTACCCATAACGATTTTTTGATATCCCACACCGTTGCCTTTTGGGGGGGGGGGGGGGCTGAAAATGTACGTATGTGCGTGACGTTTATACGTTTAGCAAACTACAGGTCGGAATTTTCAAGATATCGAGCTGAAATGTGGTACGGGGAAGGAATTCGGGCCTGTGAGGAACTGTGTTGTCGGGCGTTAAAATCGGTGCAGGGCCGGACCCTTGTTTGGGGCCCTGAATTTCATCCTTTTTTTTTACCCCTTATGATGTGTTGATATCTGGGGGCGGGGTGGCGCAGCGGTTAAGCTGTATGCCTCTCACCAATGTGGACCGGGTTCGATTCCCGGTAAATGCATGTGAGATTTTCGATGTGAAATGCCATGTCCTGTGGTTCGGATTCCACGTAAAAAGGAGGTCCCGTGGCTCATGATCTCGCGATTAACGGTCACGTTAAACTACAAGCTTGCTTTTTGTTTTGATATCTCTCACCGTTTTCATTTTCTGGGGCCCTGAATGTCTTCCTTTTTTTTCGAATCGTTATATCTGGGAAACGGTTGGCCGTATCTAACAAAGTTAAATCTACAGGTGTAAGTTCTCAGTGATTAGCAACTTTTCTACCCCTTATCATATTTTTATATCTCGCACCGTTTTGATGTTATTAAATGTTTTTGGTTTTTGAAAAAAAAATGGGGCCCAAATGAATATAATAATTAGTAAAAATTCAACTGATGGTCTAATTGAATTCTACGGAAAATTATCTATAATAACCCGTTTTAACCTTTTCAATAAGTTGAATCATGTATTTACAGCAGTAAGATATTTTCCATTTCCGAGGACGACCGGCTTTCATAACCATGTGATGGTGTCAGCATTGCCTAGAATAAAATTTTATAATTTTCCTACATTTCCACGCAATCGGGTCGAAGGTCCGAAATGCAATTCCGCAGGCCTTGCCGCAAACGAAGTTGTTGTTTGAGATTATTACCCCTCTTGCTCGCCGCTATATAGCCGCACCGTCTCATCCAAAGCAGGTCGTGCGGCGTGGACTCCTACTTGTTATGAAAGCCGGATCTAGATCCTATAGGCTCTAGGTGGTAGGATTTTTCGAGATCTCGGAAACTAAGCGTCGCCCAGTGTTCAAACCTATACTAATCGAATCGGAGTCGAAAAAAAAAAAAAAAAAAAAGTCTGTATGTATGTATGTATGTATGTATGTGTATGTACATATTGTAACGTGTTTTTCGAGGGTATTTTACGCCACTCGACATAAGTCAGTAGGAAGTTATTCAATGTTTCTTTACGCGGCAAATTGTTCTGCCAAGGCAAGTTTCATGTAACTTATTATTATTATTATTATTATTATTATTATTATTAAGGTATTTTTTGGAGCGTTTTTTTTTATAAGATTATAAGTATACAGATAGTTTTCGATGTTATAGAAAACACTATCAAGCGAATTATTACGAACAACATTATCGCGGAAAATTATATGATTACGGAATTTTACGGATTTTGTCAGTTAGAGTTTATTGTGAGAGAGATGATTCATTGGGAATTCAGCTACAGGTATATTCTTGTCAAGAAGCGTGACGCAAGCCGTGGGGCACTTCCAGCTGGCTGCATCAAGAAAAGGCGAAATGGCCTGGACCGGGAATCGACATCGTCGCGCCGAGTGTATTGACCCTTAGGTGGGGAGTATCGCGTGGTGGCTCAGCCAATCAGTGGAGACCGGGCGAGTGGAAGACGGCTCCGGAGAGGGGGTTCGGCGAGTGCATATATTGTTTGCGCGCCGAGGAGGGGGGTCGATTATCATTGTAAAACTTGACCGTTGTGGTTGCTCGTTTTGTTGGTTCCGGTGTGTTCGGACCATAACTTAACATTTCTACTACAATCTCAACTGACGAAGAAGATGGTGACGTCCAGACGGCTGTGGGAAGCTCTCTTCAGCATCAAGTACGAGGGAAATGCCACGGCAATTTCCAATGGTAAGCGCGAATGACTCAGAATTACATAAACTCTCGCTTCATTGTTTCATATTCAGTATTTCAGTAACTTCTTAGCTTGGGAATAATAGTAAAATCAGTAATTCATCCGACTCCGTTTTCACGTAATTCTCTAGTGGTAAATTCAAATCGTTACGCTCCAATTTAAATTTATTATTATTATTATTCAAATGCCACTACTTGTTTTTTATATAATAAATTCATTTCTTATACTATTCAATCTTTGCTTTCAGTAGGTTGCATTAGATATAGACCAAATTCCTTCTCCTGATACAATTGTTAGTTGGGTTAATGATCAAATCATACCACGATCTGAGTGTGAAGATTCTTAAAGGTGTTCTGCCAGAGCTAGGTGTTGTTAAATATAAATTTAGATTTCAACATAGCGTTGAGGTCTTGGCGCCCATTAATACAACGTATCTTAGTCAGAGTAAATATTACATTTATCACCTCAAACGTGGGACTTGTTGTGGTTTTTCCACACTCTCCCCAGGAAAACAGTTACACTTGTCACCCAACAGTGGGGACGCTAGTAAAACCGTTACAGTATGTGCGTGACGTTTTTGCGTTTAGCAAAGTACAGGTCGCAATTTTCAAGATATCGAGCTGAAATTTGGTACGGTAAAAGAGTTGGGGCCTGTGACGAACCCTGTTGTTGGGCGTTAAAATCGGTGCAGGGCCGGGCCTTTTTTGGGGGCCCTGAATTTCAACCCTTTTTTGGGAATCGATATATCTCGGAAACGGTTGGTCGTATCAAAAAAGGTTAAATATACAGGTGTAAGATCTCCTCGGTATGCAACTTTTTTACTCATAACGATTTTTTAATCTCTCTCACCGTTTTCTGTTTTTGGGGCCCCGAAGTTGTACGTGTGTGCTTGACGTTTTAGCCTATAGCAATGTACAGGTCGCAATTTTCAAGATATCGAGCTGAAATTTGGTACGGCGACAGGGACGCGGCATGAGAGGAACCCTATTGTTGGGCGTTAGGATCGGTGCAGGGCCCGACATTTTCTTGGGGCCCTGAAATTCATCCTTTTTTTTTGAATCGATATGTCTCGGAAACGGTTGGTCGTATCAAAAAAAGTTAAATGTACAGGTGTAAGATCTCCTTGGTATGCAACTTTTTTACTCATAACGATTTTTTAATATAGCTCACCGTTTTCTGTTTTGGGGGCCGTGAAGATGTACGTGTGTTCGTGACGTTTTAGCATATAGCAATGTACAGGTCGCAATTTTCAAGATATCGAGCCGAAATTTGGTACGGCGACAGGGACACGACCTGAGAGGAACCCTATTGTTGGGCGTTAAAATCGGTGCAGGGCCGGATTTTTTTTGAGCCCTGAATTTCATCCCTTTTTTTTTGAACCAATATATCTCGGAAACGGTTGGTCGTATCGAAAAACGTTAAATGTACAGGTGTAAGATCTCCGCGGTATGCAACTTTTTTACTCATGACTATTTTTTGATATCTCTCACCGTTTTCTTTTTTTGGGGCCCTGAAGATGTAAGTATGTGCGTGACGTTTTTGCGTTTAACAAAGTACAGTTCGCAATTTTCAAGATATCAAGCTGAAATTTTCTACGTTGAAATAGTTGGTGGCTGTGACGAACCCTGTTGTTGGGCGTTGAAATCGGTGCAGGGCCGGACCTTTTTTGGGGGCCCTGAATTTCATTATTTTTTGGAATCCATATATCTCGGAAACGGTTGTTCCTATCGAAAAAAGTTAAATGTATAGGCGTAAGATCTCCGCGGTATGCAACTTTCTTATCTCAAACGATTTTTTAATATCTCTCACCGTTTTCTTTTTCGGGGCCCTGAAAATGTATGTATGTGCCTGATGTTCATGCGTTTAGCAGAGTACATGTCGCACGTTTTAAGATATCGAGCTGAAATTTGGTACGGCCAAAGGGTTGGGGTCAGTGAGAAACCCTTTTGTTGCGCGTTAAAATCGTTGCAGGGCCGGATCTTTTTTGGGGCCCTCAATTTCATCCTCTTTTTGTAATCAACATATCTCGGCAACGGTTGGTCCTATCGGAATGGGTAAATGTGCAGGTAAGATCTCCGCGGTATGCAACTTTCTTACCCTTAACGATTTTTTGATCTCTCTCACCGTTTTCTTTTGGGGGGGGGGGGGGGCTGAAGATGTACGTATGTGCGTGACGTTTATGCTTTTGGCAAAGTACAGGTCGCACGTTTCAAGATATCGAGCTGAAATATGGTACGGGGAAAGGGTTGCGGCCTGTGAGAATCCCTATTGTTGGGCGTTAAAATCGGTGCAGGGCCGGACCTTTTTAAGGGGCCCTGAATTTCATCCTTTTTTTTATCGAAAAATTTCGGAAACGATTCGTCGTATCGAAAAAACTTAAGTATACAGGAGTAAGATCTCATTGATTAGCAACTTTTTTACCCCTTATGATTTTTTGATATCTCTCACAGTGTTCATTTTCTGGGGCGCTGAATGTCATTATTTTTTTCGAATCGTTATATATGGGAAACGGTTGGTCGTATCGAACATAGCTACATCTACTGGAGTAAGATCTCAGTGATTAGCAACTGTTTTAACCCTTATGATTTTTGATATCTCTCACCATTTTCTTATTTTGGAGGCCTGAAATTCTTTTTTTTCTTTTCGATTCTTATACCTCAGAAAACATCGGTCCTATCGAAAAAGTTAAATCTACAGGTTTAAGATCTCAGTGATTTGCAACTTTTTAACCCGAATGGTTATTCGGTATCTTACACCGTTTCCTATTTTTGGGGCCGTGTTTTCATCCTTTTTTTTTCGAATCGTTATTTCTCGGGAATAGTCGGTCTTACAGAAAAAGTGAAATCTACAGATGTAAGATCTCAGTAATTAGCAAGTTTTCTACCACTAATCATATTTTGAAATCTATCACCGTTTTGATGATATTAATTAGTTTGGTTTTTGAAAAAAAAAATGGGGCCAAATGTATATAATAATTTGTAAAAATTCAACTGAAGGTCTCATTGAATTCTACGGAAAATTATCTATGATAAACCGTTTTCACCTTTTCAATAAGTTAAATAATGTATTTACAGCTGTAAGATATTTTCCATTTCCGAGGACGTCCGGCTTTCATAATCACGTGATGGTGTCAGCATTGCCTAGAATAACATTTTATAATTTTCCTACATTTCCACGCAATCGGGTCGAATGTCCCGAATACAAATCCGCAGACCTTGCCGCAACGAAGTTGTTGTTTGAGATTATTACGCATCTTGCTCGCCGCAATGTTGCGCGACCGTCTCATCCAAAGCAGGTCATGCTGCGAGGACTCCTACTTGTTATGAAAGCCAAATCTAGATCCTATAGGCTTTCATATAGCCGTGGTAGGTTTTTTCGAGATCTCGGAAACTAAGCGTCGCCCAGGGTTCAAACCTCTACCAATCGAATCAGAGTCGAAAAAAATAATTTAAAAAAAAAGTCTGTATGTACGCACGTATGTGTGTGACTTTTTGCGTTTAGCAAAGTACAGGTCGCAATTTTCAAGATATCGCGCTGAAATTTGGTACAGTGAAAGAGTTAGGGCCTGTGAGGAACCCTATTGTTGGGCGTGAGTAGCAGTGAAGGGCCGAACCTTTTTTGGGGGCCCTGAATTTCATCCTTTTTTTGGAATCGATATATCTCAGAAAAGGTTGGTCGTATCGAAAAATGTTAAATGTACAGGTGTAAGCTCTCCTCGGTATACAACTTTTTTACTCATACAATTTTTTGATATCTCTCACAGTTTTCTTTTTTTGGGGCCCTGAAGATGCACGTGTGTGACGTTTTAGCCTTTAGCAATGTACAGGTCGCAATTTTCAAGATATCGAGCTAAAATTTGTACGGCGAAAGGGACGTGGCCTGTGAGGAACCCTATTGTTGGGCGTTAGAATCGGTGAAGGGCCGAACCTCTTTTTGGGGCCCTGAATTTCATACTTTTTTTGAATCGATATGTCTCGGAAAAGGTTGGTCGTATCGAAAAATGTTAAATGTACAGGTGCAAGATCTCTTCGGTATGCAACTTTTTTACTCCTAACGATTTTTTTGATATCTCTCACCGTTTTCATTTTTTGGGGCCCTGAAGATGTACATGTGTGTGTGTGACGTTTTAGCCTTTAGCAATGTACAGGTCGCAATTTTCATGATATCGAGCTAAAATTTGGTACGGCGAAAAGGAAGCTGCCTGTAAGGAATCCTATTGTTGGGCGTTAGAATAGGTGCAGGGCCAGACCTTTTTTGGGTCACTGAATTTCATCCTTTTTTTTTTTTGGACTGGATATATCTGGGAAACGGTTGGTCGTATCGTAAAACGTTGAATCTACAGGTGTAAGATCTCCTCGGTATGCAACTTTTTTATTCTTCACGATTTTTTGATATCTCTCACCGTTTTCTTTTTTGGGGGGCCCTGAAGATGTACGTAAGTGCGTGACGTTTTTGCGTTTAGCAATGTACAGGTCGCAATTTTCAAGATATCATGCTGAAATTTGGAGCGGTGAACAAGTTACAGCCTGTGGGGAACCCTATTGTCGGGCGTTAAAATCGGTGCAGGGCCGGAAGTTTTTTGGGGGCCCTGAATTTCAAACTTTTTTTTGGAATCGATATATCTCGGAAACGGTTGGTCGTATCGAAAAACGTTAAATACGAGGCACGTCCAGAAAGTAAGTTCCGTTTGGTAATAAAATTAAATTGTGTACAGATACAGAAAAAATATTTATTGCACAACATTCTACACCTCTTAAACTACTTTTCCACATAACTGCCGAACTTTTGCAGGCATTTGTCATAGCGTGGCACAAGTTTTTGGATACCTTCTTCATAGAAGTTTGCCGCCTGTGTCTTCAACCAGTTGGAAACATCTTCTTTCAGCTCGTCGTCATTGTTGAAGTGTTGACCGCCGAGGAAAGACTTGAGATGTGTGAACAGATGAAAGTCGCTAGGAGCGAGGTCAGGGCTGTACGGTGGATGGTCAAACACGTCCCAGCCAAATCCCTGTAGGAGGTTTTTCGTCACATTTGCAGTGTGTGGTCGTGCGTTGTCGTGAAGAAAAACACCACCTTTTGACAGCAACCCTCGGCGCTTATTCTGTATTGCGTGGCACAATTTCCCAAGTGTCTCGCAGTAAGCATCTGCGTTGATTGTTTGACCACGCGGTAAGAAATCAATGAGTAAGATGCCTTTCCAGTCCCAGAACACTGTGCACATCATTTTCCGAGGTGTCAAGATTTGTTTCGGCTTAACCTTTGCTGGGGATGAAGTGTGCCTCCATTCCATTGATTGCCGCTTACTTTCAGGGATGTCGTAAGAAACCCAAGTTTCATCTCCTGTGACTATCTGTGTCAGAAATTCTACGCCGCCTTCATTGTAACGGGTCAAAAACTGAAGTGCACTACCCATCCGTTTTGTTTTGTGTTGCTCCGTAAGAATCGTTGGTACCCAACGTCGGCAAAGTTTACGAAAGTTCAGTTTTTCGGTAACAATTTCATGAATTAGTGATCGTGAGATTTGGGGAAATTCCATAGCGAGAGCACTAATTGTAAACCTGCGGTTTTCCCGGATCTGGTCATCAATCGCGTGAACCAGTTCTTCTGTAACCAAAGATGGACGCCCACTTCGTTCTTCATCGTGCACTTCACTACGTCCCTCATTGAACTGTCGGACCCATCTTCTCACCATTGAATCACTCATCGCATTTTGTCCATACACTTCGCAAATTTGCCGATAAATTTCAATTGGTTTCACTTTCCTAGCATTCAGAAAACGAATCACAGATCTGATATCACAAGCGGCGGGATTTTCAATCAACACCGACATTGTACGAGTAAACATGCACAACAGCGCATTCGTGGCTGACAGCGCTCTCCAAATGGCGCACGTTTCTTCTCCTTGATACAGAGCGTCTACCGCGCATATGCGGAACTGCGCTGCAGCGGAACGTTCAACTAGTTGAAGACACAGGCGGCACACGTTTATGAAGAAGGTATACAAAAACTCGTGCCACGCTACGACAAATGCCTGCAACATTTCGGCAGTTAACTTATGTGGAAAAGTAGTTTAAGGGTTGTAGAATTTTGTGCAATAAATAATTTTTCTGTATCTGTACACAATTTAATGTTATTACCAAACGGAACTTACTTTCTGGACGTACATCGTATACAGGTGTAAGATCTCCGCGGTAAGCAACTTTTTTACTCTTAACGATTTTTTGATATCTTTCACCATTTTCTCTTTTGGGGCTCTGAAGATGTCCGTATGTGCGTGACATTTTTGGGTTTAGCAAAGTACAGGTCGCAATTTTCAAGATAACAAGATGAAATTCGGAGCGCTGAAAGAGTTAGAGCATGTTAGGAACCCTATTGTCGGGCGTTAAAATAGGTGCAGGGCCGGATCTTTTTGGGGGGCCCTGAATTTCAATTTTTTTTGAATCGATATAGTTCGGAAACGGTTGGTCGTAAGGATAGACGTTAAATGTACAGGTGTAAGATCTCCGCGGTATGCAACTTTTTTACTCATAACGATTTTTTGATAACTCTCACTGTTTTCTTCTTTGGGGCCCTGAAGGTGTACGTATGTGCGTGACGTTTTTGGGTTTAGCAAAGTACAGGTCGCAATTTACAAGATTTCGAGCTGACTTTTGGTATAATAAAAGAGTTAGGGCCTGTGAGGAACCCTATTGTTGGGAGTTAAAATCGGTGCAGGGCCGGCCGGACCTTTCTTTGGGGCCCTGAATTTCATTCAACCTTTTTGTCGAATAGTTATATCTCGGACACGGTTGGTCCTATCGAATAAGTTTAATCTACAGGTGTTGGATCTCCGTGAGTAGCAACTTTTTTACGCTTAACGATTTTTTGATATCTCTCACCGTTTTATGTTTCTGGGGCCCTGAATTTATTTCTGTTATTTCGAATCGTTATATCTGGGAAATGGTTGGTCGTATCGCACAAAGTTCGAGCTACAAGTGAAAGATCTCAGTGATTAGCATCTTTTATAACCTTTATGAATTATTGATATCTCTCACCATTTTATTTTTTGGGGGCCTTGAATTTTATCCCTTTTTTTGGAATCGACATTTCTCGGAAACGGTTGGTCGTATCGAAACAAGTTAAATTTACAGAAGTAAGATCTCGGTGATGAGCAACTTTTTAAACTCTTATGATTTTTTGATATCTCTCACCGTTTCCATTTTCAGGGGCCCTGAATTTCTTCCTTTTTTTCGAATCGTTATATCTGGAAAACGGTTGGTTGTATCGAACAAAGTTAAATCTACAGGTGTAAAACGTCAGTGACTAGTAACTTTTTAACCCTTATGATTTTTTGATATCTCTCACCATTTTCTTTTTTTGGGGCCCTGAATTTTATCCTTTTTTTTTGAATCGATATATCTGGGAAACGGTTGGTCATATCGAAAAAGGCCATGAATTTCATCCTATTTTTTCGAATCGTTATATCTCGGAAATAGTCCGTCCTATACATAAAAGTTAAAACTACAGGTGCAAGATCTCAGTAATTAGCAACTTTTCTACGCCTTATCATATTTTGATATCTCTCACCGTTTTGATATTAAATGTTTTTGGTTTTTGAAAAAAAAATTGGGCCTAAATGTATATAATAATTGGTCAAAAATCAACTGATGGTCTAATTGAATTCTATGGAAAATTATCTATAATAACCCGTTTTAACCTTTTCAAAAAGTTTTAAGATATTTTCAATTTCCGAGGACGTCCGGCTTTCATAACCACGTGATGGTGTCATTTTATAATTTTCCTACTATTCCAAGCAATCGGGTCGAAGGTCCGAAATGCAATTCCGCAGGCGTTGCCGCCAACGATGAGGTTGTTTGAGATTCTTACCCCTCTTGCTCGCCGTTATGTTGGCCCGCCATCTCATCCAAAACAGGTCGTGCCGCGTGGACTCCTACTTGTTATACTTCCTTTTCTCTTTAAGATTCCCGCACTGTTTTTGTGAATCGGCTCCCCGTGTATCTAAATTACCTTTAGCAAATTTTTTGAATCTACACTACATTTTGTAGGTATTTTCAATCTAAGTTGCATTTTGTAAGGATTGACAATCTAAATTAATAATAATTTTTTTTTCAGCCAATGGCCATAATAATAGGAATACCATACAAGCTCATTCAGTACAACATTTTGTAAGAGACATCTGACGTTCGCTGCATGTTAATACATGATATCTCTCACATGATCTCTTACATGAAATACACACGCAGTTTAAGTTTGTCTGGTGATACTTCTTTTCTGTGCAAACTTTATATTGAAAACCATGCACTGCCATTCGTGTGATCATATGACGGAGTTCATAATTTGAGTTCATCCACTCACAAGTCGTCATGGCATCTGTACAGTAGAAGTCACTCCAAATATATTTCCTCTTGTCACGAAGTTCACTCAGTAATGCCTCATATGCTCCAGTGGCGGGCAGCATCCATTGATTTCTTAAATCTTCGATATAAAATTGCTCTTTGGCCAATACATATACAAGGCGAGAGAACGTGTATTTCGAAAGATTGAGTAACTTTTTTTAAGTATACTGCCTTCACTCTTTCCATTTTCATCAGATCATTCTTTGTCAGGTGTTCCCATATATTTTCCAATGCATATGCAACTATGGGAGTAATTTTGAGCTTAAATGCCTGTATCAAGGGACAATTTTCCAAGTTGTCTTATGTCATTCATTGCTACAATTGCTGTGTCAACTTTGTCTTGTATGTGCTTCGTAAATACAACTCCCTGTGTTTGGAATATTACTCCTAAGTACTTAAAATTGTTCACTAATTGTAATCTTTTGCCTTTATATTCCAAATGATGATTAACTGACAGTCTACCTCCTTTTCTGAAGGCCATGAACATTGTCTTGTTTTCCTTCAGTTTAAATTAATTTTTGTCCGCCCAATTTACTAGTCTGTTGAAAGTCTCCTGTAACCTTTCAAGTGATGTGGTTGTTAGCACCATTTCATCCATATACATGTAGATGGAGACATCTTGATCCTCTATAATCTGGGTCACATCAATGGTTAAATATTAAACAGGAGATGACTTAGTGGGTCCCCCTGTAGCACACCGATTGTCTGTTCAATGCAATGCGATTCCATTCTGTTGTCATCAACTCGTACTTTGTTACTCGTTAAGATATTTCTTATCAGTCTCGTTATATAGTGCTGGTGTCCTCTCAGTGAATCTAGCTTCTCCAGCATCTTCTTCCTGTTCACTGAATCAAACATTTTCGAATAGTCGATAAATACCACATTCAACTTGCCTCTTCCGTGTTGTAAGGCTTCCTCAATGTCCTCTTGAAGACATTGCGTGTATAGTTGACCTGCCTCTCCTAAATCCAAATTGTTCATCTGGAATTTGGTGTTCCGTTAGATCTGTCAGTCTCAATGTTAGTAGTTTTGTTAACAATTTAAATCCTGAGCATTCCTGAGCTACACCCCTGTATGCATCCGGACTACCTGCATCTCCCTTTCCCTTATACAAAACTTTAATTGTGGAGTGCCTCCACTTGTCTGGTATATTCGCTTGTATTAAGCACTGATTGAGAAGGGCCAACCAGTCTTCTTTCATTTCTTCAAAACTACGGTATCTTTGATGTGTTCATTAAATATCCTATCAGGACCACATGCTTCAACTGCACAGCTAATTCAACCTCACCAGTTGTAAAGGGAAGGATGTAATTTGTCGTCCTTTTCGAGCTCCATGGAGGTTCAGAGGACTCGGGGAAATAACATTTTTAAATTCTCAGTATTAGTATGGAACATAGAGGGTCTATTAAGTGTCATAAAAACGATTCCAAGAGACATCTTACGAAATTATTCAGTAGCAATTCTAACAGATACATTTTTAATTCGAGAATGGTGTGAACATAATAGGTATACCATGCACACATTTGCTTCGCAAGGTGAGAGAGGTAGACCCAGTGGTGGAATAACATGTATAGTAAACCCAGAACTTGCACCAACGAGAACGTTATATGGCAGCTCAAATGTTATAATGATTGAAACAAAATTTTTAGAAGTGATCGGTGCTTATTTTCAACCAGATTATAAACAAGAAGAAATCATAGAGAAACTTGACTTTGTGCTGCGGAAAGCACATAGGAGCGGAATGATCATTTTAGCGGGGGGACTTCAATTGTCGGATAGACCCAGTGGCGGATCCAGAGGGGGGCACCAGGGGCAAGTGCCCCCCCCCCCCCCCGAAAAACCAGTTGTCTGCTACATTGATATTGCCTATAAAAATGATTGTTCCTCCAAACTGCACTGCAAGTAAAATCTTTGCTGTATTGCCTGCATTCATGAATGTGGTCAATGTTTGTTATCATATAGTATGAAATGGCAACACTGTTAATATAATCGCTACATCGACAGTGTTGCAAGTGCAGAGAGATCTTTTAGCAGCCTGCAACTTGTTAAATCATGGTCACGAACGCGAATGACAGAGGAAAGGTTGAATGGCTTGTGACTGGTATTTGTTCACCGTGATACAAATGTTGACGTTGAAAAAGTTCTAGAAAGTTTCTCTAAAGGGGGTAAACGAATGATCGCCTGGATTTTATTTTGTAATAGGCATGTATTTTGCCTAGGATAGTCATCAAATAGAATCCCAATCGCTATTCAATACAATTGTTTTTTGTATTTATATTTATGTGACTAGTAGTGACTCAGTGACTGACAATGTTGGTACTTTGTACATATCTTGTAACATTTGTATAGTAGACTTGTATATTGTCTTCAGATAGTCACTATGATTGCAAATGTTTTTAATACATATTAGACTGTGTAATGTGCATTAAAATGTGGAAATGTTCATATTCTGTAGAATTAAAATGTGTTTTTTTTTACACAATGACAATGACTTGAAATTGAAACCAATAAACCATTTTAATAAAATGAATTTCTTGTAGAATTATAAAATCTGGTGGTTGAATGTTATGTGTAGTTTGTGTAGATTAAATACAAATTTAGTAATTTTATTACATATTTTCTGTTGCTACTCCGAAATCCTAGAGTGCCCCCTCCGAGGTGAACCTCTGGATCCGCCACTGGATAGACCAGGTTACTAACAAATCGAAAGCTGTGTTGAATTTTCTACAGGGTGAAGGCCTATCACTTGTCAATGATCCACACATGAAACCATATGTAGCAATGGTAGTAGCACTGTCGATCTCATCTTTTCAAACATGAAACACACAAAGTTCATTAATACAAAAGTGAGAGATGACGTTGTTATAAGGAAGCACATACCAGTGGAAACAGAAGTTGAAATAGAAGCTTGGGGTGAATCGCCAAACATCAAGAAGCATAATCATCTGATTAGGAAGATAAACAAAGACTTCACAATGCTGTTGTGAAAACATTAGGAGCACTCTATTGTCAGGAAGATGATGACATAAATATGGCTTTAGAGCATATAGAGCATATAATCAAAAATGCAGCAGAACCGTACCGCCCATTCAAGAGACGCGCAAAACCTTGGTTTAATGTGGAGTGTTACAAAGCACGGAAAGACGCACTGAGAGCGTTGCATGAAGTAAGGCAAAACCAGTCAAAAGAGGCTTTAGAAAAATATGGAGAAAAAAGGAGAGTATATAAAATCATACTGACGGATGCACGAATATCATTCCATCAGAAGGAAGAAGCAAAACGACACCCCTACAAGGCTCTGAGAGAACGGCAACCACGATTTCCCAGACATCTTTCAATGGAGGATTGGGAAAAGCATTTTACGAGAGTGTTGCAAGCAAATGACACAAGACCATTTTACAATGGCGAATACTAGAGTAGTATTACAATCTGAATTGCTTTTTAGTAAGTCTGTGAATGTAGGTTGAAGCACTTTCGTCAGTATTTTGAATTTCAATTGCATTTTGTAAGTATCCAACCTAAACCTCATTTTGTATGGTGGGCATTTTTTAAGCATTTTGATTCTCAATTACATTTTGTGAGTATTTTGAATCTAAATTACATTTTGTAAGTATTTTCAATCTAAATAGCATTTTGTAAGTATTGTCAATCCAAATGAGTATTTTGAATCTAAATTAAATTTTGTAAGCATTTTGAATTTGAATTTCAATTCCATTTTGTAAGTATTTTGAATTTCAATTGCACTTTGTGAGTATTTTGAATTTGAAATGGCCTTTTTCAATCTAAATTGCATTGTGTATTTTCAATTTCAATTGCATTTTGTAAGTATTTTGAACCTCAATTGCATTTTGTACATATTTTCAATCTCAATTGCATTTTGTAAGTATTTTGAAATTAATTTGCATTTTGTAAATATTTCGAATCTACATTGTATTTTGTACTTATTTTGAACCTAAACTACATTTTGTGTGTATTTTTCAATCTATTCGTTGAGTGAGTATTTTCCTTCTAAATACCTTTTGTAACTATTTCTACTCTACATTTTGTGAGTCGTTTCAATCTGAGTTCCGTTTTGTAAGTATTTTCAGTCTCGCTTATTTTCGTTATGGTTTCCATTTCATTATCATTTTCGCTATCACCCAGACCATTAAGGCCCGATAACCTGGATGTTAGGTCCCTTAAAACAACAATTATCATCATCATCATTTTATCCTCGACCCTTCCTTCCATAAGTAACTTTGCCATTCCTGGGTGTCTTAGTGTGTGTCCTACCAACCTATCTCTTCTCTTCATTAGCAGTTGCCACAAACATCTCTCCTCTCCCAATAGTCTTCCTCTTTATTTGTAACCCATCTGATCTTCATCATTCTCCTGTAATACCACATTTCAAATGAGGCGGCTTCGGTTGCGTAGTTGGTAGTATGCTAAGCTTCTATGCCCAAGGTCGCGTATTCAAACCTGGCCGAAGTCGTCGGATTTTTTAAGAGCGTTTTAAATCCCTCACTCAGTATGCCTTCCTTCGAAGGGGAAGTAAAGCTGGCAGTCACATGTCATAGATTTATGAAATGATAAAGAGCCCTCCACTAATTACATTTGTGTGAAGCTAAATTATAGGTTATATTTGACTAACGCTCTTAGTTTCCAATGTTCGTCGCCAGGAGACGACTGTGGTGGCATCTAGTAACAAAGTTCAGAACTAGTTGGTCGTTGACCGTGGCGTTGGTAGCAAAAGTTGAAAGTACTTGAAAATCGAATGTCTGCAGTCCTTTCTTGAATTAAAAAAAAAAAAAAACAGATAACACACACACTAATACAGCCATCACAATTAACACTGGTTATCAGACAGATTCTACACACACCCAAAGTACACGGGGCTACATGACCGCGTTGTCGCAGCCCCTAAACTGAGGATCCAACCAACATTTCAAATGCTTAAATTCTCTTCTTCTCTGTTGCACCAACAGCCCAAGTTTCACCTCCATAGAGTGCCACACTTCAAAGGCTTACAAAAATGACTTCTAATACCTAAATCTATATTCGATGCCAACAGATACCTTTTCTGTAGGAATCCTTTACTTGCCTGTTCTAACCTATTTTTTATATCCTCTTTGGTTCGTCCATCCATGGTTATTTTGCTTCCTAAGTAACATAAGTCTCCTATTTCCTATAGCTTTTCACCTGCCAATTCAATGTCCTTAGTGGTTTCTGATTTCTTTAGGCTACATTTCAATATTTTTGTTTTACATTTATTAATTTTCTTCATGAATTCTTTCCTCAAGACAGAGTAAAATCACATTCAAATTCTGTAGTGCGTCGGCTAAGATAACGATGTCATCAGCAAATCTCAGAGTTGAAATGTCAAACAACTTACTCCAATCAACATTATCAAAAGCCTTTTTTAAGTCTACAAATGCCAGGAACGTTCTTTTATCCTTTCACATTCTACCTTCCATAATCAGTTAAAGACTTAGTACTTCGTATAGCTTCCCTTGTTCGTACATTTCTCCTGAAGCCAAACTGGTCTTGACCCAACTCTGTTTCTATCTCTCCATCCTCTTGTAAATTATTCTAGTCAGGATCTTTGAAGTATGAGTGATCAAGCTGTTTGTACGGTAATCTTCACATCTGTCAGCTCCTGTTTTCTTCGGTATAGGGATGATAACATGAAATCAGAGGGTACCTCACCTGTCGCATAAATCTTACACACCAAGTGAAATAAACCTGATCAGGCCTTCATCACCTATGCAGCATACCAACTCAATCGGTACATCATCTATGCCTGGTGCTTTGTTTCTGCTTGAGTCTTCCAATGCTCTGTCAAATTCTGTTCTCAATATTAAATCTCCTTTCTCATTTGTATGGAACCTGTACCGGTATATGACTGCACGAGGTTTATATTAAAAACAAGGTTAGAATTAACATTTGGCGACCGTGACAGGACTGATTGCCGTGCAGTGTAACTAAAATAAGAATTTAAGGTACCGGTACACAACAACTGTTTGATTTCGACTAGCAAAATCTATCATCATGGCTGTAGTGACTGCTTTACAAAGAGAAAGAGCACAGTTACGTCGTTTGTTCACAAGAGCTTTTAACACGTTCCAGAACAAGATTAAGGAGGAAAATGTGAAGCAGGAAGATATATTTACTAGTTTTAAACTACTCGAAGATAAAGCCGATAGACTGTTTCCACTTGACGAGAGAATCCGCGAAGCTTGGCATGGACTTGAATGCAACAGTGAAGATGAAGACAAGGAATATGAAGAAGTCGAAACATATCGAGATAAATGGACAGCAGTGAAGTGTAAGTACGAAAAATACGAATGTGAAACACCGTGTGACATTCATTCCATAAGAACTGGTGTTTCTCAAACGGGTAAAGTGATTAGTAAATTACCCAAGTTGTCGCTTGTGAAGTTCTCAGGAGATATTAAACATTGGTTATCATTTTGGGCCCAGTTCAAGCGAATACATGAGTGTGTTGAGCTGGATGCTGCAGAAAAGATTCTTTATCTAAGAGAATCTATGACTCCTGGAACAAGGGCGTATGATCTTGTGAGTGGTTTTCCTCCTATTGCCAAGAATTATAGCAAGGCTGTGCAGTTGTTAGAAGCCCGCTACGGTCGAAAAGATCTATTGATAGAACTTTACGTGAGGGACATAATACATCTAGTGACAGAGAAACCTTCCCTTTCAGTATTGTATGATCGAATTGAGGTTAATGTTAGGTCCCTAGAGTCAATGGGCCTGACTACCGACAATTATGCTGCATTATTATTTCCCCTGGTAGAGTCTTGCTTGACGGATGAATTAATTTGTGTGTGGCAGAGAAGAGGAGATTGTATACAAGAAAATGGGTCACAAGATAAGCTTAAAAACCTTTTGACATTTTTGAAATCTGAAGTAGAAAATGAAGAGTACTTACAACTTACTAGAAAGATCGGTAATGTTACTGCGGAAAAGAAACAAATTTCGAAACCCTTCAAACGGTGTGATGTTCCTACTGCTCAGGGTTTGGTATCAACTGGAGGAGTGGGAGGTACATGTGCTTTTTGTGGTGAAGAGGAACATACTTCATCCGGATGTACGGAAGCAAAGAACATGTCTCTCGAAGAAAGGAAAGCCAGGTTGTCAAAGAATGGTGACTGCTTCAAATGTCTCAGGGTTGGTCATGTTGCAAGAAGATGCCACACTCGCCTCTCCTGCAAGTTATGTAAGCGGCAGCATTATCCAGTTATGTGTGATTTTTCAGAAAGGAATCTTGAAACGGAGACCCAGGCCTCATCTCAGGCCAGGTCAGTGACGAACTTCTGCATAAATTCCTCCTGTGTATATCTACGAACAGTTTTGTTTAAGATAGTTCACGGGTATAATATAGAGCTTGTACGCGTTCTTCTAGACTCTGCCTCACAGCATTCTTACATTAAAGAAGAACTGGCAGAGAGATTGGGTCTTAAGGAAGTTAGGAAGGTTACTTTAAGCCATGCGGTGTTTGGTGGCAGAACTGGATCTCCAGTGGAACATGGCGTATTTGAACTTGTTCTTCATAATCTCGATAACTCCTGTCAGCTGAGACTGACTGCTCTTAGCCAGCCTGTTTTTTGCAGCCATGTTCCTCGCCTTACAACAGAGCAAGTCGTGAAACTTGGACTGTCTCATCTAGATATAGGAAAGGATAAGGATATTGAGATCCTTATTGGTGCTGATTTTCTAGGATCAATTCTCTCTAATGATCGTAAAACGGTGGGAGCGTTAACAGCGTTGCGCACTACATTGGGGTGGACAGTATTTGGCCGAGACCAACTCTCGGGGTGTAGCATGAGTAAAACTACACCTATTATGCTGAATATAGTGAAGGTTAGCAACCTCTGGGAACTTGACGTATTGGGAATAGAAGAAATTATCACCGAAAAGAAGAGATGCGAACTTGAAGAGGAAGCTAGATTAAATGTCATTGAAACCGTAGAAATAAAAAAAGGTGGTTGATATGAAGTTCGACTGCCATGGTTGAAGGATCATCTTCCCTTGGATCCTTTGTATGAGATGGCAGTGAAGCGCCTTGATATAACGAGGAGAAAGCTAGATAATAACGGATACTTGGAAGAATATGATAAAGTCTTTCAAGAATGGCTATCTGGAGGGATAATAGAAGAGATTAATGGTGATCAGACTGAAATATGTGGCCATTATCTGCCTCATCGACCTGTGATCAAGGATTATGGAACAACGCCTTTTCGACCAGTGTTTGATGGTTCCGCTATAAGAGATAACAACCCATCACTCGATTGTTTGGAAAAGGGTCCAAATCTGATCCAACTTATTCCATCTCTCCTACACAAGTTTCGAAAGAAGTCAATTGGAGTTATTGCTGATATTCGCAAGGCTTTCCTGCAAGTTTCGGTAGCACCAGAAGATCGAGATTTTTTGAGATTCCTGTGGGGAAAAGAGAAAATGAAAACATATAGACACAAACGAGTTGTTTTTGGAGTGACATCAAGCCCCTCCCTACTGGCAGCTGTGATTGAACACCTTTTAGACCAAGCCTTGAAAAATGATCAGGAAAGGTGGAACAGTATGACTGTCAATATTATTGAGCCACTGAAAGACAGCTTTTATGTTGATAATTGTGTGACAAGTGTCTCAAATAAACAGGAGCTGGAATTGTTTATTAAAACTGCTCAAGATGTTTTTGCCCAACACAAGTTTGAGCTTAGAGGTTGGGAGAGTAGTGATCCAGTGCTTCAAGATGATGAAAAAATGTCACCCGTCCTAGGAATAATGTGGAATCGCAAGGAAGACACGCTTAGCTTGAACAGTGAACCATTGAAGAAGCTATCACCTATAAAAGCAACCAAGAGGTCGATACTATCTGCTGTCCATAGGATTTATGACCCAATTGGATTTTCTGCACCGGTTATGTTATCACCGAAGCAGAAAATGAACGAGGTTTCTTGGGACAAGGAGGTACCGCAGGAAATCCAAATCAAGTTTGAAAAATGGCTTCGTGAAATAGGAGAATTAGGCCAGCTGACGATCCCAAGAAGACTCCCTGAGGTAAATGAGGAACGTAGTCTCCATGCCTTTTGCGATGCGAGTCAAGATGCCTATGCTTCAGTGGTATTTTTTACGCACGCAGACAGTGACAGGAGTTCATGTTGAGCTTCTCCAAGCAAAATCAAGAGTGGCTCCATCACCTCGACCGACCATTCCTCGACTCGAACTTATGGGAGCTGCAATTAGTGCCCGATTGCTGGCATCTATAAGAAAAGAGTTTGACACTGAAACAGTTTATTTGTGGACTGATTCGACGACAGTGTTGACATGGATACAGCGAGAAGTTCTCTGGTCTGTTTTTGTTGAGAACAGGGTTAGAGAAATCAGGCAACTGACTTCCAAAGAATCGTGGAGGCATGTACCTGGGGCACTCAATCCTGCTGATCTGCCTACCCGAGGCTGTACAACAAGAGATCTTATAGCATCGAGATGGTGGGAGGAACTGTCATGGATGTATCTTCCCAAAGAAGAATGGCCTTCAGATAATAGCAACAGAAATGAAGATGAAATCATGCTTGAAAGAAGAAAGACTGCCACGACTCTATTGGTTGCAGAAGAGCCTTCAAGTTCCAACTGGTATTACAAGCATTTCTCTCGATTTGACAAAATAGTGAGGCTGATCGGGTGGATAAGACGATTTATGTTCAATTGTAAATATAATAGAAGGCAGAATGGAGAACTGACTTGTTCAGAATTAGAAGACAGTGAAAGAATAGTAATTAAACTTGTCCAGAATGAAAGTTTTCAAGGGCCCGAGGATCAGACACTGGCTTCAATAGTGCCATTCTTAGACAATCATGGCATTTTGCGAGTAAACACCAGAATTACAGAGAGGGGGACAACATTGAGTTTCGCCAGCCTGATATACCTTGTTGTGCAGCGACTTATTCATGACACGCACATTCGACAGTGTCATGTAGGCCCACAACAAGGTGCACAACAAGGTGATCTCCCGGCATTATATCAGGCTGGCGAAACTCATTGTTGTCCCCCCTCCCTGTTATTCTGGTGTTTACTCGAAAAATGCCATGATTGTCTAAGAATGGCACTATTGAAGCCAGTGTCTGATCCTCGGGCCCTTGAAAACTTTCATTCTGGACAAGTTTAATTACTATTCTTTCACTGTCTTCTAATTCTGAACAAGTCAGTTCTCCATTCTGCCTTCTATTATATTTACAATTGAACATAAACCGTCACATCCACCCGATCAGCCTCACTATTTTGTCAAATCGAGAGAAATACTTGTAATACCAGTTGGAACTTGAAGGCTCTTCTGCAACCAATAGAGTCGTGGCAGTCTTTCTTCTTTCAAGCATGATTTCATCTTCATTTCTGTTGCTATTATCTGAAGGCCATTCTTCTTTGGGAAGATAAATCCATGACAGTCCCTCCCATCATCTCGATGCTATAAGATCTCTTGTTGTACAGCCTCGGGTAGGCAGATCAGCAGGATTGAGTGTCCCAGGTACATGCCTCCACGGTTCTTTTGAAGTAAGTTGCCTGATTTCTCTAACCCTGTTCTCAACAAAAACAGACCAGAGAACTTCTCGCTGTATCCATGTCAACACTGTCGTCGAATCAGTCCACAAATAAACTGTTTCAGTGTCAAACTCTTTTCTTATAGATGCCAGCAATCGGGCACTAATTGCAGCTCCCATAAGTTTGAGTCGAGGAATGGTCGGTCGAGGTGATGGAGCCACTTTTGATTTTGCTTGGAGAAGCTCAACATGAACTCCTGTCACTGTCTGTGTGCGTAAAAAATACCACTGAAGCATAGGCATCTTGACTCGCATCGCAAAAGGCATGGAGACTACGTTCCTCATTTACCTCAGGGAGTCTTCTTGGGATCGTCAGCTGGCCTAATTCTCCTATTTCACGAAGCCATTTTTCAAACTTGATTTGGATTTCCTGCGGTACCTCCTTGTCCCAAGAAACCTCGTTCATTTTCTGCTTCGGTGATAACATAACCGGTGCAGAAAATCCAATTGGGTCATAAATCCTATGGACAGCAGATAGTATCGACCTCTTGGTTGCTTTTATAGGTGATAGCTTCTTCAATGGTTCACTGTTCAAGCTAAGCGTGTCTTCCTTGCGATTCCACATTATTCCTAGGACGGGTGACATTTTTTCATCATCTTGAAGCACTGGATCACTACTCTCCCAACCTCTAAGCTCAAACTTGTGTTGGGCAAAAACATCTTGAGCAGTTTTAATAAACAATTCCAGCTCCTGTTTATTTGAGACACTTGTCACACAATTATCAACATAAAAGCTGTCTTTCAGTGGCTCAATAATATTGACAGTCATACTGTTCCACCTTTCCTGATCATTTTTCAAGGCTTGGTCTAAAAGGTGTTCAATCACAGCTGCCAGTAGGGAGGGGCTTGATGTCACTCCAAAAACAACTCGTTTGTGTCTATATGTTTTCATTTTCTCTTTTCCCCACAGGAATCTCAAAAAATCTCGATCTTCTGGTGCTACCGAAACTTGCAGGAAAGCCTTGCGAATATCAGCAATAACTCCAATTGACTTCTTTCGAAACTTGTGTAGGAGAGATGGAATAAGTTGGATCAGATTTGGACCCTTTTCCAAACAATCGAGTGATGGGTTGTTATCTCTTATAGCGGAACCATCAAACACTGGTCGAAAAGGCGTTGTTCCATAATCCTTGATCACAGGTCGATGAGGCAGATAATGGCCACATATTTCAGTCTGATCACCATTAATCTCTTCTATTATCCCTCCAGATAGCCATTCTTGAAAGACTTTATCATATTCTTCCAAGTATCCGTTATTATCTAGCTTTCTCCTCGTTATATCAAGGCGCTTCACTGCCATCTCATACAAAGGATCCAAGGGAAGATGATCCTTCAACCATGGCAGTCGAACTTCATATCAACCACCATTTTTTATTTCTACGGTTTCAATGAAATTTAATCTAGCTTCCTCTTCAAGTTCGCATCTCTTCTTTTCGGTGATAGGATCTTCTATTCCCAATACGTCAAGTTCCCAGAGGTTGCTAACCTTCTCTATATTCAGCAGAATAGGTGTAGTTTTACTCATGCCACACCCCGAGCGTTGGTCTCTACCAAATACTGTCCACCCCAGTGTAGTGCGCAACACTGTTAACTCGCCCACCGTATTACGATCATTAGAGAGAATTGATCCTAGAAAATCAGCACCAATAAGGATCTCAATATCCTTATCCTTTCCTACATCTAGATGGGACAGTCCAAGTTTCACGACTTGCTCTCTTGTAAGGCGAGGAACCTGACTGCAAATAACAGGCTGACTAAGAGCAGTCAGTCTCAGCTGACAGGAGTTATCGAGATTATGAAGAACAAGTTCAAGTACGCCATGTCCCACCGGAGATCCAGTTCTGCCACCAAACACAGCATGGCTTAAAGTAACCTTCCTGACTTCCTTGAGACCCAATCTCTCTGCCAGTTCTTCTTTAATGTAAGAATGCTGTGAGGCAGAGTCTAGAAGAGCGCGTACAAGCTCTATATTATACCCGTGAACAATCTTTACCAAAACTGTTTGTAGATATAAACAGGTGGAATTTATGCAGAAGTTCGTCACTGACCTGGCCTGAGATGAGGCCTGGATCTCCGTTTTAAAATTCCTTTCTGAAAAATCACACATAACTGGATAATGCTGCCGCTTACATAACTTGCAGGAGAGGCGAGTATGGCATCTTCTTGCAACATGACCAACCCTGAGACATTTGATGCATGCGCCATTCTTTGACAACCTGGCTTTCCTTTCTTCGAGAGACATGTTCTTTGCTTCCGTACATCCGGATGAAGTATGTTTCTCTTCACCACAAAAAGCACATGTACCTCCCACTCCTCCAGTTGACACCAAACCCTGAGCAGTAGGAACATCACACAGTTTCAAGGGTTTCGAAATTTGTTTCTTTTCCGCAGTAACGTTACCTATCTTTCTAGTAAGTTGTAAGTACTCTTCATTTTCTACTTCAGATTTCAAAAATGTCAAAAGGTTTCTAAGCTTATTTTGTGACCCATTTTCTTGTATACAATCTCCTCTTCTCTGCCACACACGAATTAATTCATCCGTCAAACAAGACTCTACCAGGGGAAATAATAATGCAGCATAATTGTCGGTAGTCAGGCCCATTAACTCTAGGGACCTAACATTAACCTCAATTCGATCATACAATAATGAAAGGGAAGGTTTCTCTGTCACTAGATTTATTATGTCCCTCTCGAAAAGTTCTATCAATAGATCTTTTTGACCATAGCGGGCTTCTAACAACTGCACAGCCTTGCTATAATTCTCGGCAATAGGAGGAAAACCACTCACAAGATCATACGCCCTTGTTCCAGGAGTCATAGATTCTCTTAGATAAAGAATCTTTTCTGCAGCATCCAGCTCAACACACTCATGTATTCGCTTGAACTGGGCCCAAAATGATAACCAATGTTTAATATCTCCTGAGAACTTCACAAGCGACAACTTGGGTAATTTACTAATCACTTTACCCGTTTGAGAAACACCAGTTCTTATGGAATGAGTGTCACACGGTATTTCACATTCGTATTTTTCGTACTTACACTTCACTGTTGTCCATTTATCTCGATATGTTTCGACTTCTTCATATTCCTTGTCTTCATCTTCGCTGTTGCATTCACGTCCATGCCAAGCTATGCGGATTCTCTCGTCAAGTGGAAACAGTCGATCGGCTTTATCTTCGAGTAGTTTAAAACTAGTAAATATATCTTCCTGCTTCACATTTTCCTCCTTAATCTTGTTCTGGAACGTGTTAAAGGCTCTTGTGAACAAACAACGTAACTGTGCTCTTTCTCTTTGTAAAGCAGTCACTTCAGCCATGATGATAGATTTTGCTAGTCGAAATCAAACAGTTGTTGTGTACCTTAAGTTCTTATTTTACTTTCACTGCACGGCAATCAGTCCTGTCAATCGGTCGCAACACCGTGCAGTCATATATCGGTACAGGTTCCATACTTTATTTTTCTCTATCGTAACCAAGACAACATAAAACAATACCCTGTACATGATACCAATACCAAGAAATTAATTACTTTACCCTGACACCAACTCTATCGGTACATCATCTATGCCTGGTGCTTTGTTTCTGCTTGAGTCTTCCAATGCTCTGTCAAATTCTGTTCTCAATATTAAATCTCCTTTCTCATCCTCATCAATTTCCTCTTCCCTTTGCATTACATGAAATCTGTGAGTTCCAAGTTTGAAATTGCTCAAATGTTAGCCTCAGCTTTATTCGACTCCATAATGGAATCCATTAGGTCCGTATTGACAAGAAATGTTATCGAAATAGTGAGTAGAAAGTTTTCGCCCAATCAATACCTTTCTTCAAGAAATGTTATGCCACAATTCGAGGAGTTTTTCCTCGAATTGTGGCATATCAAATGTTAGCTACAAAAATTCAAACTAAATATGTTTTCGAATTTTTAATATGTACTTTTGGTTGAGTTACCCAATTTATTCATTATTGATTTAGGCAATCCCTGTGGCAATAATAATATCATCTTGTTCTGTTGTAGATTGCATGTTCATCACTTGATGTGGACATCATTGGTTTCGACCCAGGGAAAAAATGTCACTATAGACTGAAACGGAAGCAATACAATATGGCTGTGGAACGAGGCCTCTTTTTTGAGCTTATGTATTCACCTGCTATTTTGGATGCAACAACTAGGAAAAGTATAATTCAGACAGCTCATGTGTATCACTCATGTGGTAAATCAAAGGTAAGCATTGTGTTCTACCGCGAGCATTATTAGTATTTTAATCCTGTGATGTCTGCCATGGGAAATACATTATTTAAATCGTTCTAGTTTTTTACCCGGATACTTAGAATGAGTAATTTCTTATCTGGTGAACAATGGAGGATGTGAAAGTTAAGGCTTGTACAGTTTATGCCAGTCTTTGGCAATGATGCACATGAATAAAGAATAAATTGAATATTGGGTAACTCAACCAAGAGTTTATATTAAGGTAACTGGACCGGTTTTCGTCACTGAGCCAGTCTGTGTCACTCTCGTATATAAGTCCAAAAAATAAGCATGTCAACGGGTCTTTCTCAACGGATGAAGTCTTACGAGATTCGTCATACCTTCGTTGCCGATCATGCGTGCGATGTAATAGGTGATTCCCAGCGTGAAACATCTCGTGTGAGTTGAGCTGTCTTGACGCGGCGTATTGTTTCTCGCATGTGCTAAGCAGGCACGCGAGTTAATTATGTGCATACGTGTTATGTACCGACATTTTAAAATGTTACAAGTGTGTGATATGGTTGGTAATTGTTTCCGTAACATATGCGATTTGCTATTTCGTGCTCACGTTCCTAGTTTGGTTAGAAATGCTGGTGACGAACACTGGATTTAAAAACACGCACTTGACCGATGCTCATCATTTGTGACGAAAACTGGCACATTGTCATATTTCCTTGTAAGACCTAACTAACAGTGGCAATATACTTATAATGTAGTTCTGAAGCACCCTGCATTAATTAAACTGTCGTTTGATCATCGTGTCCAATAGTCGTCATAGCTGACGATCTTTAGAACACATGAGTGACGGACTCTAGTGCACGATAATGTTAAAGTTTGCGTTAATGTTTCAGAACCAATAAACATTTACAGTGTGCTGTTATTATGTAGATCTGTCTCTTTGACGGCCGTAGGTCTACGCTGGCTGCGTGGCTCAGCGGTAACGTTCTCGCCTGCTGTTGCAGGATCGAATACTGGCGCAGTCATCTGGAATTTGAGGGTGCGCAAATGCGAGGGACCCGTGTCGGTAGATTTACTAGCACGTTATAGATCCCCCTTCAGGGCAAAATTCTGGCACCCAGGGGTCTCTAAAAGCCGCAGTAGTTTAAAGGGACGTAAAACAAATAACATTATTATTGTTATTATTATTATCAGTAGGGTTTTTAGGTCAGCTAAAGGGGATTCTTTTTAAGTTGAGATGAAAAATATATTCTAAGACTAAATCTTTATTTTCAAGTAATATATCGAAACGCACATTTCTCAATTAGACTACGATATTCAGCAAATGGAAGCTTGTATTAAGGTCGTTTAGGAGGACGGCATGAGTATTATAACGGCCGCGGAGAAGAATAGCGTCCAGTGCCTCACAAAAGAATTGAAGAGGGACTCTCCTTTCAAAGATGGGCGGCCAGGGAGGAAATGGTGTGAATCTTTCCTAAAAAGAAATCCAAGCCTGTCTTTACAAATCCCTCAAAATTTGACAGTAAACCGTGCTGCAATATTACAGAACATCAAATTAAAACCTACTGTTATTTGGTGGAATACGACTTACAGTCTATCTCGTCAGACCCTCGGCGATTGTTCAACACAGACAGTATGTTATGCCATGGTCCGGTCTCACGTTTTATGTGACTACGCCCCATCCCCCGTATAAAAAAAGTAATCATGGCATAATAGCCCGGAAAATGACCATTTGCTCTTGAACACCGGTCGGTGAAACCTACATCAAAACACGTTCTTGTGGTTATATTGTTCGAATTTCAATTATTATTAATATTGCACTTTAAGTTAATACAAAAATAACTTATAATAAATGTGTTTAGAGCAAAATTACGATATTTTCATGCCCGATATTTCTTCTACCCACCATTCCCACTTCCTGATGCCGTCTTTTTATTTTTATTTAATTTTTTATTAAAAAACATAATTACGGTACTAGTACTGTTTTATTCGTAAATGTTAGCCTCCAAGTCGGTAAATCGGTGTCTTACGCAACAACTGACAGAAATGCATTATAAACAGCAGACAAGGAAAACTAACAACGTGACTGGAATTGGTGCAAATGGGTGACGAATATAGGAAAAATCCAAAGACATCGTGCCGAAGACTAAGGCAAAAACACACTTTTTTAAAAAGTACGTAATTTTTCCAAAAACGAATATTTTTGATATTGAGGGTATCCTAGTGTTTGAGTAGAGTTTGGGGTTAGGTACAGTGCTTTTGTTGATTAAATTTACCAAAATGTATAAGGTGTATATATTTTCTTGACTAAATCTGTCTTTAACATGACGACCATTGGTGCATTTACCTTAAAACATCAAAAACTTTTCTGTTTGAATTTTTGTAGCTATCATTTGAATTAGTTGTCAGTAATAAAGAGTAATAAAGCAACTCGTGTATCAATTGCACGTACTTGAGTCTCACTGATTGTCCTCTGTAAAACTGCGCAACTGGGGCTGACCGGCAAAAAACTGTGGCGTAGCAGGCATTCTCTACCATTATCTGTCATGTCCTCCTTCTGAAACATGAAATATCTAGTGCCCCCCCCACCCTTCCCTGTATTCTTCTTTCCTTTTTTACCACTTCTCATAGGCTACTTCGCACCAAAGAAGTGGATCTAAATATCTACAGTATTTGCTTCTGTCTAATTACTGCAACTACGAGTAACAGTAACTACCAGTAACTACTGACCTCATATTTGGAGTGAGACAGCTACAGGAGCGTCACTACGAGTATGGGTAAGATTTGGTATTGGCCTTTATGGACATTGAGAAGGCATACGACAATGTCGTAAGAAACAGAGTATGGGAAGCGATGAGAGCCAAAGCAATAACTGAAGAAATAGTGATGAGAGTGAAAGATATATATGAGGGAAGCAGAAGCTGTGTGAAAGTCGGTATGGAAAGAACTAATGGTTTGAGTTGACTAATGGTCTAAAGCAGGGAAGTGCCCTCTCGCCCTTGCTCTTTGTAATGGTGATGGATGAAGTGATGCAAAAGGTAGCACAGCATATTGGGGAGGAAAAAATTAAGGCAATGGTGTTTGCAGATGAATTGATGATGTGGGAAAACAAGGAAAGGGATGTACAGGAACAACTCAATGCATGGGAGGAAGTAGTGTCATCCTATGGAATAAAGTTTTCGACGCAAAAGTGTGAAGTGGTGATAACAACACGTGAGAAGAACAGAGTATACTCTGGGATCAAGTTAGGCGGAGAGCAGTTGAAGAGAGTGCAGAGCTTCAAGTATCTGGGAAGTGTCATTTAAGAAAATGGGGTAAATGCCTTGGAATTAGATGAAAGAGGAAGGTGTGCGGATGGATTCTTCAAGAGTGTTAGAGGTCTGATATTGAGCAAGGATGTGCCACAGAAATGTAAAGGGATCATGTACAAGACTTACTTTGTGCCGATCCTAACGTATGGATCAGAAACTTGGGTGATGAGGGAGAGAGACAAAAGCAGAATACAAGCAGTGGAAATGAAGTTTCAGAGGAGTTGTATAGGTATAACCAGAATGGACATAGAAATGATAGAGGCAGAGAAATATTAAAGGAAGAACCCCTACAGGATAGGATTGAAAAATCAAGGCTACAGTGGTATGGACACGTGAAAAGAATGGGATAAGAGAGAATACCACGGAAAATATTGGAAATGGAGTGGAAGAAAAAGAGACCTAGAGGAAGACCAAGGAATAGGAGGATAAAGGGGGTGAAGAAAAGTGTCGAGAGAAAAGGAGTTAATTGGACAACAGTGACGGAAGAGAAGTGGTGGATAGACAGAAAACGATGGAGAGGCTTGTGCTCCAAGCAGACCCAACCTGCGGTTGGAAACTGCTCTAGTTGATGATGATGACCAGTAACAAATAATAATAATAACACAGAATTTACTATTCTTAGAGCACTTCAAAGTTCTACAACTTTTTGTAAAAAAAATTCATGCATATGTATTACGGCACTCCAATGTGTTAAGTTTTACAGGCTTCAAACTGTCCTTTGCTGAAATCTCCAAAGAATGCATTGAAGTCGTTCCTGATTAATATTCAAACGAATGCTGGTCAGATAATCATCTTGATATTTACGCACTTTGCCCTTGCGTGTAGAAATAATGTTCCTGGTGGGAGCAGAAGTAGATGCGGAAGAACTATGGATTTTGTTTAAATTCGAATCTTATTCTTTACTAGCAGGTACCCGCGGCTTTGCTTGCAATCAAGACAATGGGGACGATGCATTATTGCTGATAATTGGTCTATTCTATTACAGCAATCGTGGCTACAGGTGGGTCCATTGTAATTCTGAAAATTCTGATGCATACAGTAGCCTATATTGATATGAGCAGCAAAGTGGGAATTTTATGGAGTTGTGAAAGTCTGCAGGGTACGATGTTACATTATGTGAACACATTTGAAAATTACGTTTTTGGTTTTGCCATCTTCTGCTGAGACATAATGATTTTGTTGTCTGGATACTGGCGAGCACGCCACATACAGTTGCCCATGGGAAAAAGTGGTTTTGTCTAAATGTACACCTGCTGGTAAGTGTGTCATTGCGCTTTGTTAATAGAAATTGCGAATATTGTTTGAAGAGGGAACTGCACTCTGGCACACTGGAATGGCAAATCTATCGGAATATGGGGAATTAAAAGAATTTTTCCTTAAGCTATTCTGGGTGTAATTTTACCACACTTTGTAACCGAACTTTTGTTAGGTTACAGAGACTGTTATTATTTTATCAGGTTTCCAGACTTGGCTGCCTGGTTGGTAGGCCGCCATGGAGTATCTTGTGTGGTCAGTGCCTTAAGATTCTTTGCTGGTGGGTAGCCAAGTGGGTGGCTTTGTATGTAACCAGGTGGTCATGGCTGGTGGCATGCGGTGTCCTTGGCTGATTGATAGGTGCCTTGATCTTAGGGCAGGTTGCCATGGGGATAGAGATGGGACTATAGACTACTTTTAACTATCGACTGACTAGTCATTCGTTGGAAGAAACTATCGATTCGATATTCGACTACTTTCAGTCGAATGGTTACCTGAATACGCATAGCTCTTAAAAGCGTGCCGTTTCATGTATTCGACTGAAAGTAGTCGCTTCTAGGCGGTGTACAAAGCACTGTAAGCCGTTACCCGCAGAGTTCTGTTGTACCAACAGATGAAAAACAAACTTCTCCCTAACCTACCTATTTTTGCAGACGTTAGTTTGGACTATGCGACACTCGGCAACATGCAATTGATCCAAGTTATTTATTTTTACTGTGCTTCGAATGGAGGTTGCGGCGTTGTGTATAGTGCAGCCATTATATCCAATGTTGCAATGAGTAAATGTTCCCCGATATTGGTACAGGACACATTACCTGTATGTACTCAGAATAAGTGAAGCAATAGAGCAATACTTAATTAAATTACTAGAACTGAAAGGGAGTTCGTAAGTACCGGTAACAATTCCATAGCCAAAATTGTTACGTACCTTTTATTTCTTAGTTGTTTTGCAGAAAATACTAAGAATGTAGAGTTGAAATACAATTTGAACAAGAACACGACAGCCTAGAATAAATACACACGAGACATGACAATAGATAAAGCCCTGCGCGGATGCGGATATCCGCATATAAACCCGCGGATATCCGCAACATTTTTCGCCATGCGGATATACTTTGCATGTCTTTGCGGATAAGCTGCGGATAATGTTAGGAGTAAATTTGCGGATAGTTTCTAGAATACAATCCGAACTTGTTGAATATCATGGGGAAAGTTGGGTAATAGTGCGCACTCATGTTTTTTGAGTTGGTAGTACAGCTAGCGACTTAGTTCACTGCTACCCTAAAGCTGTCATCGTACCTATCAGATAGGGACAGTCAGCATGATACCAATCGCTATGTGATAACCGGAGGCTTGGATGAAGAAACTTAACACGTTGCATGTTATTTTCTGTAGCCAGCAAATAAGGCAAGCCTACAGTTGTGATTCAATTATTTAAAATTAAATGTAGTTTTAAAAGCCAGTGTGTACAGTGGTTTTGCATGTATTTATTTTTCAATATAATAGATTAGTTTACCGGGATTCAGTGAGTTGCGTTTTAAAAGCAGAGTGGGGTAAAGGTGCGCAGAACATACATAATATGATACAAGTAAATACAACGCGACATTAATGGCAAAATATTTCGTGTTTGTTCTCCACATGCCAAGAAATTATACGCGGAAAACGGAGAAAAACTCCTACCCAGCAGAAAATGTACAGAAATCTCGACGTGCAATTAGGGATGATGGGAGGAAAATAAGGGAAGTGGGGAGAAGTTTCAACATTCCCCAGTCAATCCTACCAAAGCTGTTTTACCAACGAAATTGAGTCATAATTATCCGAATACCTTTTGACATTGGCAAAATTATTTTATGGCTTAACGCCCACAAAGCTTGTCAGACGATTCGAGTTCAAGTTTGCAGAGGAGACTAAGATTCCCCATAATTTCCATAAAGTTTAAAGTCCAGCAGGCAAATATTGGTTGTATGAGTTCTTGAAGAGATATCCTGCATTAACGTTGAGACAACCTGGAAGAACAAGCCTAAATTGGATTGCCTCCTTTAATGCTGACGAAACAAAGATATTTTATTCTAATATCCAAAACTGCAGAATTTTAGTTCATTGCATTGTAATGCTTCTGTAAAAAGCACTGAAATATTCTAATGTTAATGCACAGTGCAAGTTTCCGCCAATTCACATCGTATTAGAATGGGTTTCCAACATTCATCCCGTGCGCACAATTTCCCAACCCATGCGCATGATTACCCTGCAGGGTGGTTAATCGTGCGCAAATGCATATTTGCGAGATTTCGAATTAAAGTCCACCAAACTTATTTTTGAATCAAATTTGTTTTTGCACATCGAATATAGAGTTACTAAGGCTGCCTTATTCATAACTGTAGTTGTGTTATCTATTATTTCATCATCACAAGACCGATTCTTGCTTAAGTGCGCATAATTCCCCCACTCTCCCTTATTAGGGCCCAGATGTTTATGGCATATCATATATTTCCGTTATGGTTTTTCATGACAAATGTAAGATGATGATTTACGCTAATCCCATTCAAATTACGTCATTAAGACTAATCAACACTCCGAACTGAAAAGGGTTGCAATTCTGGCTGTGTAACATTCATTTTAGACATAGCACATGACATGCATAGCCTAAGGGTTCGACTTTCTGCTCAAATGTCTAAAAGATAAAGTATAAAGCAACACATTGAAAATATTATTGTAATGCCAGTAGATTCGGATAACAAACGTGTGTGTCAAGTCGCGTGGATGCGGGGCGGATGCGGATAAAAGTCGTGCAGATGCGGGGCGGATACGGATAACATTTTGTCTATCCGCGCAGGGCTCTAACAATAGAGCACTTTAGAACAGTAACGAGAGCGAAATTTCAGTGGAGATATTGGCAACCATGTTAATACAAACAATTTATGACCAGAACATAAAACTATGCCAGCGCTCAGAACATGTTAAAACAATTGGGATCAGTTCAATCGTTTGCAAACGACTTGTTTATGTTACGGTGAGTAGTCGTTGAATTCATTCGACTGTTTTCTAAAAGCAGTCAAACAAGTCGATGGTTTTAACTTTTGTCAGTCGACTGCTGATGCCCATCTCTACAAAACAATTGACGACCAGAATCAATTTGAGCGTACACGCCCTCCGACTTGCTAAAATGCTATTAATATTGGATCCCAATATAAAATATTTTCCGATTTAATTTTCCTGGAAAATCTATTCTATGTTTGCACCGATCATTACCATCACGCTATGGGGAGAATTTCATAATAGTTTTCTTATAATTCATTTATCACGCGGTAGAATAAATGAATGAAATTCAATCATAAAATAAATAGAACTCTGAGCCATAATTGGTAAGCCCATGTTCAAGTTGTGTAATAACTCAAGAATGCACCCAATTCTCATTAAAAGTGTATAGACTGTGTTAAGGAGTTCAAACATAACCTAAACATTGAATCTTATCATTTCCAATGAAATGACATACATATATATTTGGACAACTGGACGTAGACTATTTCATTGAAAGAATCTACGAACAAGAAACGGTATAAAACTATAGGCACCTACAGCCGTTAAGCTGTCCTCACAGTACCCGCTGGAGATTCACATCACCACTCTGTACGGTACCTCGAGATAAGCCTAAGTGCGCCAACTGTGAGGGAACACATAAACTCTTCCATCCCTGCCCTCATGTCTTTGCCACTAAACCCCCCTCCCACACAGCACGCCACTGCTCTGACACAGTTGTTAGGCCTGCTACAACAACTCTCAGCCATAACCCTGTAAACTACAGCTAAACCAAACCCAGAACCCCCTAATACACTTCATTTGAGAGCAATAAAATCCATAAAACAACTCCGCAACAAGCTTCACTAAACCTAAATTATAAACGAAAAGACTACTCCAGAAACACCAAAATCAGTAAACCTCCCTCATTTCAGCCACACTACACCTTAAACAGACATAGAAAGCTTAGTCATGACCCCTTCATGGAGTAAGCTATTGTCTAAACACGATCATGTCTCCTTCAACTTTACCGAAGACTTCATTAAATTCTATTAAAAATTCATAAACTCATTCCACAAATCTTAAAATCAGTATACATCCCTCATTACAGTTACTCTAATCATTAAACAAACATAGAAGGCATAGCCATGACCCCTTCATGGAGTAGGCTATTGTCTAAATCTGACCACGCATACTACAACCTTACTCTAATTCAAAATTACGGCCAAATGATCCATCTGACTGGGAGGCAAAGATATTTACCGGCTTGCCTGGGATGATGGGCCACAAAACCGGTATCTGGAGTTCAAACATAACCTAAATATTGAATGCTTAACGTTTCCAATAACTTGGACAACTGGATTTAGGCTATTTCACTGAAAGAATCAACGAACTGTATAAAACTATAGGCACCTGCAGGTATACTTAACTTATTAATTAAAGCTCTACAATTAACATACAGCACAATGAATTGTAGCATGAAGTTATCCTGAAGAAGTCGTTTGATTAGAACGACTACTTAAATTCGAATGATTCCATTCGCTTGGAATTAGTCGTTTGCCAACGACTTGTTTCATTCGAATGATTTCCAACGATTGCTTTGGGATCAGTCGTTTACAACGACTACTAAAATTCGAATGATTCCATTCGCTTGGAACTAGTCGTTTGCCAACGACTTGTTTCATTCGAATGATTTCCAACGATAGTTTTGGGATCAGTCGTTTGCAAACGACTGGTTTATGATACGGTGAGTAGTCGTTGAATTCATTCGACTGTTTTTTAAAAGCAGTCTAATAAGTCGATTGTTTTAACTATCGACTAATTCGACTGTTTTCAGTCGACTGCTGCCCATCTCTACATGGGGATCAGTTGTTGATAGGTAGTGGCTAAGGAACATAGATGCTGCCATGCCAGGAATGTGATGTTGATTTTGTTTGAATGCCAGGTATTGGAAACTTGCCTGTATTAATAAATAGTGTTTTTTTTTTTTTTTGAAAATAGTGTCCTGGTCTTTGTGGATTCTTTTAAAAGCAAGCATATTGCCCCACAACCTGAGGTGGCTAGCTTGGAGGTTATATTAACAGTTACAACTTATTGATGAATTGAACGTCAACATGTCGCTATTAATAGACATATAGTAAAATATCTCTCACCTTGGCCGCTGATGTACATTGTGCAGTCTCTTCCAGTGTTAACATCCCTGGGATTGAAATTCTCCAATAACCCTTTTGCCTCACATGCCTCTCTAAGTAATTAAAATTCCTGATTGTTGTTGTTTGAGTCTTCAGTTTTTTGATTGTTTTGATGCAGCCCTCCATGCTCCCTCTCCTGATCTAATCGTTTCATCTCTACATAGCTACCACACCTACATCCGAGGCAATCTGTTTAACCCTGGTCTGGCCCGACAGTTCTTGTCCCCGACCCTCCCATCCATAACTAAGCTTGCTATTCCTAGGTGTCTTAATATGTGTCCTACAAACCTATCTCTTCTCTTCATTAGCAGTCGCCAGAAACAGCTCTCCTCTCCCACTCGTCTTAATACCTCTTCACTTGTTACCCTATCTACCCATCTGATCTTCATCATTCTCCTGTAACACCACATTTCAAACGCTTCAATTCTCCTCTTTTCTGCTGCACCATTAGTCCAAGTTTCACTTCCGTATAGTGTCACGCTCCAGACAAAAGCTTTCAAAAATGACTTCCTGTACCTAAATGTATATTCGATGTCAAGAGATTCCTTTCTGTAGAAATGCTTTCCTTGCCTGAGCCAACCTGCTTTTTATATCCTCTTTGCTTCGTCCATCACTGGATATTTTGCTTGCTAAGTAACAGAAGTTTCCTACTTCCCGTAGTGTTTCACCTGTCAATTTGATGTCCATCGAGATTTCTGATTTATTTCGGCTGCATTCCAATAATTTTGTTTAACATTTATTGATTTTGATCATGAATCCTTTCCTCAAGACGGAGTCCATACCATTCTAAAACTCGTTCAAATCCTCTGGCATAACGGCCAAGATGACGATATCATCAGCAAATTTCAAAGATGAAATTATTTCTCCTTGAATTTTCGCACCCACTTTAAATTTTTCTCCAATTTCCTGATTATTGTGCTTTTAGAGATCTTTGAAATGCGTTGCCCTCGCACATGGTGAAGATGCATTGTCAAAGGAAAACATTCCATGTTACGAACATGGGCCGCATAACCTGTCCGAAACCTTCTGCATATTGAACACAAGGCCTATTCTGAACAGCAGTTCCTTGAACTCAGATATGCCAACATTTTATTGTATCTTTCCATGTGGTGTATCTCTGTACCTCAACATACAGAAGAGAGCTTTAAAAATCATGCCTTGTGTAAATTTTGGAAAAGGTAGTGAGTGTGGTTTTTGCCGGAGTGGATACCGGTACTCTCTCATAGAAATTCTTTTCAGTAAAATAGACTGGTTCACAATTATGTAAGTGCACATTGAGGTATATGACGGCGGGATGCCTCAAGTGTTACGGAAACCGCCACAGAGCTTCGTTGCTACTGAAATAACGACCAGACTGATATTTGTACTTCACTATATGGGATTTTTGAGCCCAGTGTTTATTTAGTAGCCACTACTGTAGTGTTAAAAATTAAAGGTGGTATAGTTCATCTACTGTACGTTTGCACTTTTTTGACAGCTAGGGTTGCCAACCTTCATAAGGAAAGACTCAATATTTTAACCTGTAGTCCATAACAAATATATACACGTTTAAATCACATGTTAGTTATTTCAGGTTATTTTTTCGCTTGTCCCAGTAATTGTGAATATATTGGCAACATATTCTGTCGTCCAGACTGAAAAGTTGCATGATCAAACTGAAGTACCACGTGCTCGTGGGATGGGCGTGCGGTTGCTAATGGACGTTTTACTGTGTTCATCCGCCTGAGAAAATGACGTGTTAATTATATTAAATAATAATTATTATAATTGATAATACAGTAGAAAGTCGTTTATCCGGACGTCAAACAACCGGAACGCCAATTATCCGGACGAGCAAAAAAAAAAAAAAAAAAGACGGAGCAGTGCTTCAAACCAGTCAGCAGACTCTAGACTGAAACAACATCAACACCAACAACACAGGGCTGCCAACCTTGCAGAAGGAGCGATCGTAAGGTGGAGGCATTGATGATCGTTTTCAATTGTCTCTGTTGTCTCCCTCCGTTTGTTTACTCTATAATGTTTCAATGTGTTACAGTATGTAAGTGTGTGTACTGTACTGTACAGAACTGTATTACGTTGTGAAAATGGCTTCTACGAGTGACAAAAAAGAAAATCGAAATCGCAATGTTTTATCCATTGAGAAGAAGGTGGAGATCATTAATAAAGTGGATAAAGGTGAGAGTGTGCAGTGTCTAATGAAAACTTAGTGTTGGAAAATCCACAATTTATGATTTGAAAAAAGGAAAGAGGAACTTCAGAATTATGCATCGAGGTTAGATAGTGAAGGAGGGTCTACAGAGTAGAACCATGATAAAAAGGGATAAAAATTGGAAGAAGGGGTGTACTTATGGTTTATTCAGACAAGAAATAAGGGAGATCCCATTTCTGGGCCTTCGTTATGTGAGAAAGCGTTGCAGCTAAATGAGAAGCTTGGTGGTTATTACCATAATGTACTGTGCATGTTTTTTCCTATGAAATAAACACATGTTTGATTATCCGGAGCACTTTCGGTCCCAATCAGTCCGGATAAACGATGCTCTACTGTATTGCGCAAAGTCGTCTGAAAGTATTATTTCCATTTGAACGCATGTTCATTTTTCAGATAAATATATATTGGTTATCTTAAATGTTGAGTACTGAGATGTCTCCAGGTCAGACAACTTTGTTTTTAATATCGAGTCAGAAGCAGATACGGAATTTCTTGTTCAAGATATTTATTTTATTTCTCTCTTTTTGAAGGTAAAAGAAAAGACATCAGAACTATTGATTTCCCCAAGGACATCGGCCTGGTGAATAATTTTCATATGGCATGATTTGTGCAAAAAATGTAGGCCTAAAATATGAGTTGTTGTGTAGTTCTAGGCCTAAAAGTTATCTTACATGGTGAAATGTTTCGTACGTTTTATTTTAATATCAATCCAACAGGTCAAGTAATGATCGTATCGTCTTAAGGACATCTTACACCATACCTTAGTAAGCATTTTCCTCGAGCTGTGAAATGATGGACCTAAAATAATTCCACTCTCACATTTGAGTTATCAGCTGCTGTGTCATGGCCAAGGTCTTGCTCATAGCGCGTTCAATGATGGAACAGCGCCCATCGAATATATTGGCAACATATTCTGTCGTCCAGACTGAAAAGTTGCATGATCCATACCTGCCAACTCTCCCGATTTAGGCGGGAGACTCCCGATTTCAGACCATTTCTCCCGCTTAACATATTTAATCTCCCAATTTTTCAAAAATCCCACGCGTAATTTCGGATTGAATGTACGAGATGACACTCCAGTCGTCTATCAAACGGATCAACTTTACGTGTTCTGAAGTTATATCTCGATACCGCAGTTTTGCTCTGTATCGATAATTGACAACTGCGTACAAACTCCCGCGTTGCGTCCTGCTGTCATAAAAAGTTGGCTTCGAATTCGTCCTTGTTTGAAATCGTCGATGGTTAATTCAGCGCGTGTTCCTAGATGTTTTACATAATGACATGTGGGTGAGAGTTATTGTACGCTGCAGAATATTGTATCTGTTTCACACGTGACATTATATGATTTGTGTATAACTTTGTTAGATGTTGTTGGCGTTAATATGCCTGTGGGCTATTGTGATTTTTCGATCTGAGTGATTGCGTTGGTTCCTCGGTAATATGGCGAAGAAATATGATGTGACATTTAAAAGTTTATATAAAGATAACTTTCCACATATAACTGAGTCAAGAAGAGGCACAACATTTGCATTTTGTAGTGTCTGTTGGTGTGATTTCAGCATCTCCCATGGTGGAAAGGGGGACATTTCAAAACATGTGCTCTCAAAGAAACATAAAGATAATGTACAATGTGATGGTATATTGGCTTTTAATGTACAATGTGTTGGGAAAAACAAGAAACTTGATTATTTCAAGTGTAAGGAGGAAGACACTGACAGTATAACACGTGCAGAAGTATTGTTCACATCGTTTATTATTGAACATAACCTCCCTGTCAATTGTTCCGATCACGCTGGTCCTTTATTTAGGAAGATGTTCCCAGACTCAAAAATTGCCGGGAGATATGGCTCAGCCAGAACTAAAACGTCGGCCATCCTTGCAGAAATGTGCATTCCCAATTCTGTAACTTCCAACTTGAAGATGTGACATCTATTGAGGAAGAAGAGAGAATTGATGTGAAGTGGGCACTGGTAGGCCAAATGAAATGTAGTGGTGGGGTACTCAAGTATGACAAATTGTCTAAAGTTATGCTTTCCATTCTGACCATTCCGCATAGTAATGCAGAGTGTGAGAGGATGTTCAGTCTTGTCAGAAAAACAAGAACGCAGTTCAGGTCGTCTCTCTCCGACAAAACTTTGGACAAACTTGTAACTCTGAAGTCGATTCAGAAAGGGAAAGTGTTTTGAGCAAGAATATAGCAAGACATTTTTGAAGAGGGCAAAATCAGCCACAGTCACCTGCAACAACGACCAATAATATGATCTTCAATACGTCACTAGTTTTGTATGCCTGAGTGTGGTCGAAAGAAAGGTATGTTTGTTTGATAGACTAGTTAGAATTTAAAATTACTCAGTCTTAAGTACATTTGTAAACTGGGATGTCATATCATGTTAGTCATGTACAGTTTAATAGTGTAACTTATATATTTGCTGTAATGTCTTAGTCTGTGTATGTATTATGTTGCGTTGCATCCCCCGCCAAATCGCCGCTGCTTCGATCTCCCGATTTTTCATTTTGAGAGGTTGGCAGGTATGCATGATCAAACTGAAGTACCACGTGCTCGTGGGATGGGCGTGTGGTTGCTAATGGACGCTTTACTGTGTAAAAATGAACACGCGTTCAAATGGAAATAATACTTTCAGACGACTTTGCGCAATATTATAAATTATAATAATTATTTGATAAATGTCACCAAAAATACAAGTTTCCTTTAAAAAGGGCAATGCATTGATATTGCGAGATGAATGTAGGTTTAGGCAACTCGTAACAGCTGTTGACACCTTGATGGAATACAGCGGCCATTGCTGGCTGCCTTGTGGTTGATAGCTCATTGGCTGGAATGCACGTGGTAGAAGCGGATTGATATATTCTGTAGGAGTATCGTTCCCGTGAGAACTGTCAAAAAAGTGCAAACTTACAGTAGATGAACTATATTAGAAGGCGCTTTCCCTAATTTTTTTACCCCTGACACCACAGCCTATGAATGCCTACGCCTATCATGCGACCGCCATTTGGCCTGCAGATATTGTGGTGGCACGTGGTCAGTGCATCGTGTCCCCTCGGCCGTTAATCTTGTTCTTCGTGACCGGGGCGCTGCCTCACTATCAGACAGCTACTCAATTGTCCTTACGAAGCTGAGTGCACCCTGTTGCATCCCTCACGTCAGTGTCTAAAATCTCTGATGGAGCCGGGAATCGAACCCGGGGCCTCCAGATGAGAGGCAGGCGTGCCACCCTGTTCTTATTGTGTTTATACATATCTTGAAAGAGATAATAAATGGATTGCCATTGCCTCCTACAGGGATATATAGAAAATCGGATTCTAAAATCTCTGACAGATCCGGGAATCGAACCCGGGGCCTCCGGATGAGAGGCAGGCGCGCTACCCTGTTCTTATTGTGTTTATATATATCTTGAAAAAGATAATAAATGGATTGGCATTGCCTCCTACAGGAATATATAGAAAATCGGCTGTCATACCTTGAGGCACCGTACTGTTGCCATGGAAACGGACTTGCCATTAGTTCATCAGTTTATCAGAGCTAAGATAGTTTTCTGCGAATATCTTTGAAACTGTTAGTTTTAGGGCCTTAAAATGTGGTTTTCGGTGTCCCATAGGGACATACCGAGTATTGTGTCTTGCATCGAGGGGCGTAAAATGAGCTTTGTGGGGTCTTTATGCGACAATTTCGATATTTTGTCCCGGTTGAGTATTTTTGGTGACTTTTCAATTATGTTGCCCGTTCCATGGGAACAATGATTTATTTCTGGATGAAAGGCAGCCTATATGTTATGAGTGGAAGTTCATGGGGTGCAACAGCTACAACTTTAAAATGCTCTTCCTTAGGTCTTGTCTACTCTGCTGCTGAATATTGTGGCCCAGTATGGCTTAATAGCCCTCATGTGAGGAAAATTGATGTTCAACTACATACAGCAATGACGACAATAACAGGATGCATTAGATCTACTCCTCTACAATGGCTCCCACCTTTAAGTCATATTGCTCCACCAGATTTGCGAAACCAGAATGCCCTTCTCAAGGAATATGAAAAATTGATTAAAAATCCACAGCTCCCAATTTACTCTGACGTTCCTATGCTTAAAAGGAGTAGATTAAAATCTGGGCCGCCATCCATAATATTGGCAGATTCGTTACAAGAAATGGGCCTTAACATGAACCAGAAGTGGTCGGAAATGTGGAGTAGAACTAATAACTTCGAACATCAGACTCTAATAAGAACCACCACAAAGCCACCAGGCATGGAACTCCCGCGACATGCATGGAAGACAATTAACAGGATTCTAACAGGCCATGGCATCTGCGCAGAGTCTTCACCGCTGGGGAAAGGTCCCATCTTCCCAATGTGATTGTGGCTTATATCAAGTTGCAGCCGTCGAGCGTACCCTGGAAATCTTAACGATTTCTATGAAGTGACAGAGGCAGCCCTTCAATGGATAGAGAATTTAGATCATCATCATCATCATCTTGAGCAGTTTCCAACCGCTGGTCGGGTCTGCTTGGAACATAAGCCTCTCCATCGTTTCCTGTCCATCCACCATCTCTCGTCATTTACTGTGTCCCAGCACACTCCTCTTTCCTCCACACTCTTCTTAACTCCTTTTGTCCATCTGTCCCTTGGTCTTCCCCTTGGCCTCCTTCCCGTCATTTCCATTCCAAACATCTTCTTCGGTATCCTCTCCTCTTGCATCCTCCTCACATGTCCATACCATTGTAGCCTAGATCGCTCTATTCTATTTTGCAATGGTTCCTCTCTTACCATCTCCCTGACTCTCTCATTCCTTACTCTGTCCATTCTTGTCACTCCTACCCTACTCCTCTGGAACTTCATCTCCACTGCTCGTATTTTATTCTTGTCCCTTTCCTTCATCGCCCATGTTTCTGAACCATATGTCAAAATTGGCACAAAGTAGGTCTTGTAGATGATTCCTTTACATTTTTGTGGTACATCTTTATTCCATATCATTCCCCTAACACTCTTGAAAAATCCATCTGCGCACCTTCCCCGCTCATTTATTTCCATCCTATTGCCTCCCTTTTCTTCAATTATGCTTCCCAAGTACTTGAAGCATTCTACTTTCTGCAACTGCTGTCCTCCAAGTGTTATGCCCATATCCAGTCTGTTCTTCTTCCTCGTTGTGATGACCACTTCACTCTTTTGTGCTGAGAACTTCATCCCATATGATAACACTACCTTCTCCCACTCATCTAATTGCTCTTGTACTTCTTCCTCATCCTCTCCCCATACCAGAAGGTCATCAGCAAACAACATTGCCTTCATTTTCCTTTCCCCAATGCTATTTACCACTTTTCGTATGATTTCATCCATCACCACTATAAATAACAGGGGTGAGAGGGCACTTCCCTGTTTCAGACCACTCTCCAGTTGAAACCATTCCGTTCTCTCTCTTCCCACCTTTACACAGCTTTTGCTTCCCTCGTACATTGCTTTCACTCTTGCCACTGTCTCCTTGTTCACTGCTTTTGCTCTCATTGCTTCCCATACCTTGTTTCTATTAATACTATCATATGCTTTCTCAATATCCAAGAAGGTCATCACCAGATCTTTCCCATATTCATAATGGTGTTCTTGTAGCTGTCTTACTGCAAAGATGAGGTCAACTGTTGACCTTCCTGGCCTGAATCCATACTGTTCTTCCCTCAGCCCATCTTCAACTTCTGTCCGAATTCTTCTCTCCAGTACCTTCTCAAATATTTTGGCGCAGTGGCACATGAGTGTAATTCCCCTGTAGTTCTTGCATTCCTTCCTACTTCCCTTTTTAAATATGGGTATTATTATCCCTCTTTTCCAGTCCTCTGGTATTTTCTTCTCCCTCCATATCACTTTCATTACTCGAAAGAGCCACTGTGTTCCTATCACCCCTGCTGCTCTCACCATCTCCACACTCACTTCGTCCATTCCCGGTGCCTTTCCCCCTTTCATCTTCTTTAATGCTTCCTCCACTTCTTTCCATGTCAATTCCTTCTCTGAAATGTCTTGTTCACTGTCTGTTTCTTCCTCCACAATGTCCACTATGCTGGTTTTAGTTGGATTTAGGAGTTCCTTGAAGTATTCTCTCCAGATAACCTTTACTTCTTCCATATTTTCGACCTCCTTTCCATTCCTGTCCACCATTCTGACATTTTCCCCTGTATCTCTTCTCTTTGCCTTTTATCATTCCATACAACACTTTCTTACTGCCATCACAGTCCTCCTCCATCATTTCTGTCCATTTCTCCAGCCATTTCTTTTTCTCTTCCTTCACTACTTCTCCTGCTTCTTTCTTCCGCTCTTGGTATTCTTCTCCTGTTCTGTCTGTCCTCTGTTGGAACCATTTCCTGAATGCTTCATTTTTCTTTTTCACTGCTTCCTTAGTTCTGGGGTTCCACCATGGTGTTTCCTTCCACTTTTTCTTTCCACTAGTTCTGCCACACACGACTTCCGCTGCTTCTACCAACACGTCCTTGAACCTATTCCATTCTTCTTCACCTGTTTTCGGATCATCCTTCGGTAATTTGTTCCTCACTAATATCTGGAACTTCTCCTTATTTCCATCCTCCTTCAGCTTCCATGTCCTTATTCTTCTTTCTTGGTTTTCAGTTCTCCTCTTTTCCTTCAGTCCTCTCACCTTGGCGACCAGCAGACGGTGGTCACTGTCCAGGGCTTCTGAAGGTATTACCCTTATATCCGTGATACTCTTCTTTGTCTCCTTCCCGCATAGAATATAGTCCACCACTGATTTCCTAGTCAAATCCCTGCTGTACCAAGTAATTTTATGGCTCTCTCTCTTCTTGTACCATGTGTTTCCAACCATTAGCCCATTTATCTTGCACAGTTCCAACAATCTCTCTCCTTCCTTATTCCTGTTTCCCCATCCTTCACCACCAATCACTTCCTCAAAACCTCTTCTATCAGTTCCGACATGGGCATTTAGGTCTCCCATGACTATCAGGTCTCTCCCCACTAACTGCTTCTGCAACTCCTCTTCAAACTCGTCCTTCTCGCCTTCTGAGCATCCCACCTGTGGTGCATAGACTTGCAAAATGTCCAGGTTTCTACCTTTCACAGTGATTCTGGCTCTAATTATTCTATCACTTACCCTCTTTACTTCCTCCCTCAGCCCTTCTCTCACCACCATTCCCACTCCATTTCTCTTCCCCTCCTCATTTCCTATCCAGTATAGCTGCAAGCCATTTCTCAGTTCTTTCCTTCCTTCCCCTCTCCATCTGGTCTCTGCCAGTCCGAGTACATCCAGTTTTCTCCTCTCCATCATATCCACAACCTCCTCCACTCTTCCCGTCAATGTCGTTATATTCAAAGTTCCGATTCGTAGTCCATTTCCATAGCCAGGTCTGCTTCCTTTAGATCTGTCCTTTCCGAGGCCCGTTCCCGTTTTAAAAGCAGTTTCATATCCACTACTGGCTTGCTAGGCCTAACGTAGCTTCACCATAACCCTGGCAAGGGGCCTGTTTTTGGTCCGCGAGAGGTATTTTATTTCCCTCAAACCCTCCGGACAAGTCCGGCGAGCCCCCCCTATCCGCCACCTGGGACGCGCCCGATAGAGGAACAGGCAAACCCCCACGGGAGAATTTAGATATTAAATTATTAATCTAATGGCCTAGTTAAATTAATTTTGTATATTTATTATGTTGTAATTCAGTTTTGTTATTGCCATATGCTAAATAAATAAATAATAATGTTATCCCAGGGTATAAGCTGTCTCCATTTCAAATTTCATCCAAATCCGACGAGCCGTTTTAGTGTCAAGAGGTAACAAACTAACACACACACACAGACTTTCACAATACGCTGCCGAAGTGACGCGCCTAGCAACCGCATGGGCGCAGCCACATTGGACCCAAACAACTGGTTGCTAGGTTTTTTATACATAGGAAGCTGCATTAATGCTGCGCAGCGTCTTGAATTTTGTGGATACAAATGTGTAATACACGTGAAATAAGGCAAACGCCTCCCGTGAAGATCATCTACAGTGTTGGAGCTACAAAATAGAAGTGAAATTTTATGGATAAAGTACGAGAATTTTGCGAGATAGTATGAATAAAGTTAACCTCACTCCTGAGGCAAGAATTGCATGGTGGGTACTACAAATTATGAATATTTATCATTTAGTGGATAGAGTATATCTAACATAGAGAGATATTTAGGACATAATGTCACATAAAGGGGTTTTTGGTTCATGTGGGGAGTTTAGTTGTAATTAAATATGGTTTGTACTATAAGTATTATAAACGGCAACCTACATAACCTTACAGCTGATTCACTAATACCGATAAATTTTATCCTACAACTTTTCTGAGTGGTGATTTTTCACTTAATTTATTTACGCAGTGAATTGTGTTTCCAAATAAAAACTAGGCCTATCCCAGACTGAAAATTTCTGCCTAAATATTTTATTTTTTGCACTTTCAGAAATCAATTATCATGTAGGCCTACCAGTAGCCTAGGCCTACACCCTGCAACATAGTTACAGTACCGTATAGTGACATTATTCAAGCCAATGAATACTGCTTATTTCTGACGTGATGGAGTGGCAAGTCTTGTTGTGATTATATTTAGAGCTAGGATAGGAAAAGTGCCCCATTATTTAGAATGAGGTAGGAGTAGGACGATAGGCCTTAATTGTAGACTTCTCTAACCTGTTAGTGAGCACACAGGTTAGGCTTTGTTAATTTGATTCGTTTTCAGACAAACGCGGCGTTGTGGTAAACACACAAATTGTATTGAAATGCAGTCTTTGTTTCTTCTATAGCTGTTGATGGGATTTGGCCTAAACTCTCATCCAAATATTTTAAACTGTTCCCTTATGCATTGATAGACCTTAAGTTCATTTTATTCGTCACTTACTGGTAGGGTCTACGGTACTTTATTTTCCGTAGTATTGGTTATTAATGCGGGACGTGATTCGCAATATCCAGAAATGTTATATTTTCATGTTTTTACTTAATTTAAGGTAAATATCGTAGGCCACATGTCTACGACTTATGTTCTAAGACTTAATGTGCATCTCGTACGCAATATTTTACAACTTTACTGGACAACTATGTTAAATTAGTGTGGGAAATATACTTTCCTATGCTTTCTTGCCTCTGGACATCCATGCATGTACTGTTTTATACGATACAAATAGGAAATAATGACGGCTCAAAGACTGAAGCAAGCTACAAGGCAGCCATGTTGTATTGCTCCAGTTGCTTAGCAACGGAGCGGAAGTGACGTTGACTTCGGCAGCGTATTATAATATAGGGGGGCGTGGTGGCTCAGCGGTCTAGCTGTATGCCTCTCACCAAGGTGGTCCGGGTTCGATTCCCGGTCAATGCATGTGAGATTTTCGAAGTGAAATGCCATGTCCTGTGGTTCGAATTCCATGTAAAAAGGAGGTCCCGTGGCTCATAATCACAAGATTCATGGTCATATAAAACTACAATCTTCCTTACAATTATAATATATACATAGGGATATAGGGAATATAGGGATTAGGACTGAATATTTCCCAAGGAGGGCAAGCACTATCATTTTCACGGGGTCTCTTTTTTCCACTGCTAATAAGCCACTTATCCATGGGTAATGGTGTTACTTGTATCAGTTTATTGTAAATTGGGATAATCACTTACACTGAACACGCACTAGAATTGGCCTGTTCACTCGCTGTCTTTGAACTGACTGCAAAGTCTTGGCTGAATTCGAGTCGGCAATGGCAGAAATAGATGAATCTATTCTTGTAAGGAAGTGGTGGTCACATTTGTCAAGCGGCTTATTGTCATTAGGAGTTGTTTGGGGGTGGCTAGTGAATGGGTGCTGTGTGGGAAGTGTTACTTACACCTTCTCTCAGAATTCCTGCTGGCAGGATATACTGGTCAGTTGTTGTGAAATAAGACAGCAAACGTACGAGTTTATGAGTCTTGAATGGTCGTGGGAGCTTCTTGCCTATGATAGGTTCATGCATATGAGGATAGCAATATTTATTACAGAATACATACATATTCCACGTCGTTCCATCTATTAGATAGGTCGGCGAATGAGGCCCCTCCACCAATTTATTTATTACAGAATATAAAATATAAATATTTCATCACTCTCTGTGGGGACCTCTGGTAACCATAACCATAGAAAATGGTACTCTTGGACAGTATTTTCTTTCTATGCTGGGAGTTAATAACCACTGTTCTATAATTTACTTGACCTTTGCTGATCTATACTAATATAATAAAGCTGAAGAGTTTTTGTGTGTGTTTGTGTGTTTAAACACGCTAATCTCTGGAACTACCAGTCGGATTCGAAAAATTCTTTTTGTATATGATAGCCAGTTTCAAGAGGAATAGTTTAGGCTGTGTAGCATTAGGCTACACCTCCCCTGCACTTAGGCCCTTTGGCACAAATCTACACCATTTCACCGATCTGAACCAAAATTTGTATACTTACCCTTGGAACCCTGGGAGTAACACTGTCTACATGAAATTTATGACAGACGAATCTATTCTCTGCACTTAGGCCCTTTGGAACAAATCTCCCTTTTAACCGATTTGAACCAAAATTTGTATACGTACACTTTGGAACCCTCGATTAACACTGTTTACATGAAATTTCGGACAGACCACTCCATTCTCTGCATTTAGGCCCATTTGCACAAATCTACACTGTTTCACCGATCTGAACCAAAATTCGTATACTCACCCTTTGGAACCCTGCATGAAATTTCGGACAGACCACTCCATCCCTGCATTTAGGCCCTTTGGCACAATCTACACCTTTTAACCGATCTGAACCAAAATTTCTATACTTACCCTTTGGAACCCTGCGAGTAACACTGTTTACATGAAATTTCGGACAGACCACTCACTCCATTCCCTGCATTTAGGCTCTTGGCACAAATCTACACCGTTTCACCGAACTGAACCAAAATTTGTATACTCACCCTTTGGAACGCTGCGAGTAACACTGTGTGCATGAAAAATCGGACAGACCACTCCATTCCCTGCATATAGGCTCTTTGGTACTGCGCCCGAATTTATTTAAGGCCAATACCAAAGATCCAGACGGGATATGAACTGGGACCCAGGAAAAATAAAAGAACGAATTAAAATCTTTTATTCCTCAAAATTCGTGAGATATGGAAAACCTAAGTTGAAATAGTGTAATACTATGCATCATTTATAATTAAACAATTACGGAAGGCAAGAAGGAACGATTTAAATATGGTTGTATATTTATTATCTGAATGTAGGGAGGCCTACATTGTAAGAGTGCGTCATGCCACGAGAAGTGAGAGAAACGTCATGCAGGGGGAGAAGGGATCAAGGTTGAAGACACACTGAGTGAGGAGAAGTTGATGGAGCTACGTCACACCGCAAGAGGGGAGGCAGAGCGAGGAACTTGCCGTATACAGAGGGCAAGGACGAGCAGTTCTTTCCAAATTCAGATCGCGACGAGACAAGACCGTGAGTGGAGAAACTAGTAGTTTTTCAGAATAGTGCTACGCATTACGAAAGTGGAGAGGGCGAGTATGAAGTACAGAGCAAGGAACATTCTAACGCAGACCAGCACAGCATATAGACCAGTGATTTTGAAACACAGCTTGATATTACAGTATTTCAAAAACGAAGCTATTATACATCGCATGCAGACAGATGCAAACGTTTCACTTCTACAGAAGAGCTTCATTATTTCTACAATTTAGCTCATACTTGGAAATTATACAGAATGCAGTTCGTGAATTGGCAACGGGGAAGTTGTACCAGTGTAATCATTAAAATGAGTATGACTACGTGCTAAGGTGCACATTAAAGGGAAGTAGAAGCTACAAAAATGAAGAGTTGAATCCAGAATTCCACAACATGGACGGCGCAGCGGAACATCTACGCGATGCACAGAAATGCAGGACAAATCTCTACTTCTTAACACGAGTTCATATACATCCAGTATACTCTCAAAGACTTTTATAAAACAAACGAATTTCAACCTTGAAAAGCGATGTCGGCGCAGTGAAGGGGTATCGTAAGAAGATCCGGACAACGTGCGGGAGACGAGCAAGGGAGTGCGGAAGAGACATGCTGTTTCACGGCGAGATCGCTAACCCAGTTATGTCACCGACCTTGTTCCACTGGGAGAGATGTCCAGCAGGCCCTGTCACAACCGGTCCGCATAGCTGTGGGCGGTGCGCTCACAGACACATTTGGCTTGCCAGACGAGACATGGTACATCTGAGACCGTCTTCAACTCAAGGTAGAGAAGAGATTGATTTATATTTGGTAGAATTGTAGTCATGTTCTGTGTTTATCCTAATTGACCAACCATATAATTTTGTGATTGTATTTAAAATTGTGTAGATTTTGATCTAGTATTTTTCGTATTTTCTTAGGAGTCATTATTTTTCATTGAAAATTTCCGTCACTTGGACGAAATTTTATTTGCGTATCGCAGTTGTTAACATTAAAATCATTTCAATATAAAATCGTTTAGAATTATAGATACTTGCGTTAAATTAAATAAATCTGTTTTATGCGCAGCGATGGAACGTATATTGAACAATTTAAGTACCGTATATTCAAAAAGCTACGTCACGAAGTGTCAAATATTTCGACAACTCATGATGTTGATTCGAGTGTCAGAAATTTATTTTAAACCAATTGTGAACAAAATTGAATTGTTACACGACACAAAATCTGATAAAAGATAGTCCAAATACTTGATAGATAATTAAACCAATGAATACCAAATTCACTGTAATGAAACAGATAGATATGTAGAACTATGCTGTAACGTGATAAACCATACGGTATTTCCTAGTAACAAAGGTATTTCAAGAACCTTTATATATATATGTCCAATAAAACATTTAGAGCATTAAAAAGCCTAGATAAATTTGTTAAACAAATATTCCACGAAGATAGTTAAGGCTTAAATATTTTCACGAAAGGAAGACACACTTATATCATTTGTTAAATATGAATTCTTGCTGATAATTCTTTGAAAGTTGCAATAATGTAAAACTGAATTTAAATACGTGAAAAGGAGTTAAGAAAGTTAAATCACAGGGTGATATAAAAGTAACTGTACAGAAGTAATTACAGAAGTGAAGTTATAGGCACGATGAAATTTTGTATAAGGATAGAGGAGATTGTTAAAGTTTGTTTCTTGAACAATATTCACAATGGACGTGGATATTTAATAAAGTTACTAATTTTCTTTGCATTGAGTAAGAAAATGCACTGAAATGGGAGTTTAGATTTGGAATACCGTGCAAGAAAGGAATAGTAGACGTAAATGAGTTACGTATTTTCACGAAAGGAGACTGAGGAGTCTCGTTTTTCTAGTTTTGATCACAGCGAATGTGACATTAAGTGTATTCGAGGAAAGTTCTGTACAGGGTGTTTAAGAAATAATATGATTGTTGAATAATTTTGGAAGAGAAGTGTGTAATGAAGGTCAAATGCCATGCACTTCGAATATTCAAGTTTATCAAAGAAAATGTAAACCGAGCAAAGAATTTCAGGAATTTTTCGAGATTTAATGATCAAATGGGAGAAGACAAAGTAAGAACAGTGCTGAACTTAAATGTTTGTCACCTATGTTCTATTGATTCAGACTAGTATTTATACTTTCAACCGATTGAGTTACGGTGTTTGTTACGGAAGTTGAGTGGTAAAGACTCATTTGTATTATAGGTAATTTAATCACTTCAACACAATTAAGTGTATATTTGTGCGAACCACGAATTATTGTATATATGAATATACTAGCAGTAGTACCCGGCTTCACCCGGAGGAATGATGATAATGTCTCAAAATATCCTAAGAAATAGAATGGACTTTGCCCCCAAAGACAATGAGGGCATAATATCTAGGTCATTTGCCCTTTTGATAAGTATGATAATGAAAACTACTGTTGAATTGACACGTCAAACTTACAAACTACCGTAATAGAAATACATATTTCAAAATTCACAGGCGAGGAAGACTTATTGTGTGTGGTGATCAATGGTGTAATGGGCGTAACATCTAGGTCATTTGCCCTTATGATGAGGATGATAAGGGAAACTACTACCTGTATGGAATTGACACTTCAACTTATAATGTACACAATGTACTGTACTAAAAATAAATATTTTAAAAATCACAGTCGAGAAAGACTTTATGCGGCGGTGATTAGTGGTATGATGCGCGTAACATCTAGGTCATTTGCACTTAAGATGATAATAATAAGGTAATGAAAAAATGACTACTAAAGGAACATGGTGTAATTTTAAAACTGATATAGGTAATTCAGATGTCTAGCTTCGATGTCTTCCAAAGTCTCAACCTTATTTTCTGGCTTAGGCCTGTATTCGATGCGTCTAGTGAAAGAGCTTCTGGCGTACTGCTCGGCAAAGAATATGGGTCCAAGCTGCATGAACCTGAGATGATCGCAGATGATGATGAAATATGATGACACACGTTCGGGGTTCCCCGCAGTATTTAGATTGGCCAGGGAATCACTCACTCTTTCGCTACACCACAGTGGCATGAGCAACGGCCCTGTGCTGGAATCAGCATAGACAGCAGATAACACGGCGGGCACTGGAAAGTCCTTTCATGTCACCTCGCGATGAATCAGCAAGCTATTCTCACAACTTGCCCCCCCCCCCCTGGGTCTCACAACTTGTGGGACGTGGGTTGGCGACCACGGGACCCCAGCTGAGTCTGGCATCGCTTCTACTTCCTGGTGCTGGGCTCCTTTCAGTTCTCTTTCCTGTCGGCCTCCCTTCGTCAACTCTTGTTCTCTTCCGACCCCGACTGTATTAGGGTATCCGAGGGCTAGGGAGTATTTCATTTCCCGCCTTAATTGGCCGTTGTCTCATCTTTCCTGATGCCCTCATTCTTCGAGGGGTCTGCCTTCTTTTCCTTTTCATAATATCTCCTGTCTTCTGCTCAAGGCCCTCAAAGAGGCAGGGTGTGTGTAGCCCCACCACTTCTGGTACACCCTCAAGGGCTCATGGCTGGTGAGTTAGGAAGCTGGCAACCCCGAGGGATTCCTGAGCTAAATGCAGGGAATGGAGTGGTATGTCAGAAATTTCAAGTGAACAGTGTTACTCATCGGGTTCCAAAGGGTAAGCATGTAAAATTTGGTTACGATCGGTGAAACCATGTAGATTTGTACCAAAGGGTCTAAATGCAGGGAATAGATTGGTCTGTCCGAAATTTCATGTCGACAGTGCTACTCGTCGGGTTCCAAAGGGTAATTAAAAACAATTTGGTTCGGATCAGTGAAACGGTGTAGATTTGTCCCAAAAGGCCTAAATGCAGGGAAAGGGGTGATCTGTCCGAAATTTAAGGTGGACAGTGATACTCGTTGGGTTCCAAAGAGTAAGTATACAAATTTTGGTCCAGATTGGTGAAGCGATGTAGATTTGTGCCAAAGGGTTTAAATACAGCGAATGGTTTGCTCTGTCCGAAAGTTCAAGCAGACAGTATTACTCGTCGGGTTCCAAAGGGTAAGTAACTTACATAAAGATTGGTTGAGATGGATGAAAGTATATTGATTTTTGCCAAAGAGCCTAAATGCAGTAAATGGAATGGTCTATCCGCAATTTCATTTAGACAGTGTTACACGTCGGGTTCCATTAGTGTAAGCATGTAAAATTTGGTTCAGATCAGTGAAACAGGGTAGATTTTTGCCAAAGGGCCTAAATGCAGGGAATGGAGTGGTCTGACCGAAGTTTTAAGTGGACAGTGTTACTCGTCGGGTTCCAAAAGGTAAGTATACAAATGTAGGTTGAGATCTGTGAAACGATGTAGATAATTTATGTGCCAAAGGGCCTAAATGCAGGGAATGGAGTGGTCTGTCTGAAATTTCGAGTGGACAGTGTTACTCGTCGAGTTCCAAAGGGTAATTATTTGAGATTGGTGAAACGGTGTAGTTTTGTGCCAAAGGGCCAAAAAGCAGGGAATAGTGTGGTCTGTCCAACATTTAAAGTGAACAGTGTTACTTGTCGGGTTCCAAAGTGTAAGCATGTCAAATTTGGGTCAGATCGGTGAAACGGTGTAGATTTGTGCCAAAAGCCTAAAAGCAGGGGTTGGAGTGGCCTCTCCGCAATTTCAAGCAGCCAGTGTTAGTCGCTGTGTTCCAAAGGGTAAATACACAAATTTTGGTTGAGATCGGTGAAACGGTGTTGATTTGGGCCAAAGGACCTAAATGCAGGGAATGGAGTGGTCTGTATGCAATTTCAAGCAGACAGTATTACTCGCAGGGTTCCAAAGGGTAAGTACACAAATTTTGGTCCAGATCGGTGAAACTGTGTAGATTTGTGAAAAAGGGCCTAAATGCAGGGTATGGGGTGGTCTGTCCGAAATTGTTAGTAGACAGTGTTACTCGCAGGGTTCCAAAGGGTAAGTATACAAATTTTGGTTCAGATTGGTAAAACGGTGTAGATTTGTGAAAAAGGGCCAAAATGCAGGGCAAGGGATGGTCTGTCCAAAATTTCAAGTAGACAGGGTTACCCGCAGGGTTCCAAAGGGTAAGTACACAAATTTTGGTTCAGATCGGTGATACGGTGTAGATTTGTGCCAAAGGGCCTAAATGCAGGGAGTGGGGTGGTCTATCCGAAATTTTAAGTGGACAGTGTTACTCGCAGGGTTCTAAAGGGTAAATATACAAATTTTTGTTGAGATCGGTGAAACGGTGTAGATTTGGGCCGAAGGGCCTAAATGCAGAGAATGGAGTGGTCTGTCCGCAATTTCAAGCAGACAGTGTTACTCGCAGGATTCAAAAGGGTACGTATACAAATTTTGTTTCAGATCGGTGAAACGGTGTAGATTTGTGCCAAAGGGCCTAAATGCAGGGAATGGAGTGGTCTGTTCGCAATTTCAAGCAGATAGTGTTACTCGCAGGGTACCAAAGTGTAGGAATACGAATTTTGGTTCTGATCGGTGAAACGGTGTAGATTTGGACCAAAGGGCCTAAATGCAGGAAATGGGGTGGTCTGTCCGAAATTTTAAGTGAACAGTGTTACCCGCAGGGTTCCAAAGGGTAAGTATACAAATTTTAAGTGAACAGTGTTACCCGCAGGGTTCCAAAGGGTAAGTATACAAATTTTGGTTCAGATCGGTGAAACGGTGTAGATTTGTATACATAACAGACAAACAGACAGACAAATAGATTTAATACTGAGTAAATTTTTATTTTACATATTTAGATGTGGAACTACGGTTCAAATATGAAACGGAATGTATAATATAGGGTAATGTTTGAAATCACGCCGTTTCATAATTTTTCTCATATTTAAATGGACGGAAAGATGAAAGCAATGGTGTTTGCAGATGATTTGATGATTTGGGGAAACAAGGAGGAGGAGGTACAGGAACAGTTGGACGTGTGGGAAGGAATAATACAAGAATATGGGATGAAATTTAGCATAAATAAGAGTGAGATGGTGATCACAACAAGGAAGAAGGAAAGAACCACAACGGGAATAACAATTGGTGGGGAACAGCTGAAGAAAGTGGAGAGTTTCAAGTATCTGGGAAGCCTGATACAAGATAATGGAAGAAACGATAGAGAAATAAATGAGCGGGGGAGGCAGGCAGAAGCATTTCGGAGGAGTGTGAGAAGCATGTTATGGAGCAAGGATGTCCCTCAGAACAGCAAAAAGATCATATATCGGACGTACTATGTCCCTATCCTGACGTATGCCTCGGAGACCTGGGTTATGAAAGGAAGGGAGAAGAGCAAAATACAGGCCAGTGAGATGAGGTTCTTGAGAAGCAGTATTGGAGCTACAAAGATGGACAGAATAAGAAATGAGAGGACCAGAGAATTAATGAAGGAGGAACCATTACAGGATGGTATAGAGAAATCTAGACTTAGATGGTATGGACATGTAAAACGAATGGAGGAGAAGAGGATACCCAGGAGAGTACATGAGACGAAGTGGGAAGGAAAGAGACCGAGGGGAAGACCGAGAGACAGGTGGCTGAAGGGGGTGGAAGAAAGCGTGAAGAAGAGAGGAGAAGACTGGACAAGGGTGGAGGCTGAGAGATGGTGGGAAGACAGAAGACGTTGGAGAGGCTTGTGTTCCAAACAGACCCGGCCAGTGGCTGGAAACTGTGCAAGATGATGATGATGATGACCGAATTCTCCAATCTTTAATTTCAGGACATGTTATATTAGTGCCACGTTTTAGTTTATTTTGAGTTTATTTATTGCAGTGTCAGGTAGACACTATAGATAGACAGGCAGTCAGTATATGTCTGTATTTTTTTCTTAGCACAATAAACGGCTGGCGCTCCTTAGCGAATCAGCCAATTTTTATCTTAGCTGACATCGTTTTCATTTTGTCATCGCCGAAAATGGTACTGCTAAGTAAGATACAGGCGCTCACTATAGACAGACCTTATCACCCCTCGAGATTGGAGTTTCTCGATTTGCTCAAATGTAAATGATAGTAGAAATTTGTACCTACGCTGGTAGTACTATTTTCTTTTATAGATCTACCCTGTGTGTTCCTGGAATTCCCAATTTTTACTTAGCAGACAATGGTAAGTTTGTGAGCTGGGTAGTTACGTGTCTGCAATCCTTTACAGTGCAGCGGATATAGGTACTGATTGGTGAATTCGGGCGCAGTACAAATCTACACCGTTTCACCGATCTGAACCAAATTTTACATACTTACCCTTTGCAACCTGACGAGTAACACTGTCTGCTTGAAATTTCGGACAGACCACTCCATTCCCTGCATTTAGGTCCTTCGGCACAAATCGACACCATTTTACCGATCTGAACGACACCCTTTGGAACCCTGCGGGTGGCACTGTCCACTTTAATTTTTGGACAGACCACTCCATTCCCTGTATTTAGGACCTTTATCACATATCTACATTGTTTCTCCTAATTGCACCAAATTTTACATACACTTTGAAACCCTGCTGGTAACACTGTCCACTTGATATTTTGGACAATGCTCTCCATTCCCTACATTTAGAATAACAGAAAAATGAACTTGAAAACCACTTATTAAGGCCGTAGAACCATTCATGTCCGTAGTAGTGTAACTGTAAGAGTATTTTAATCGGTCTATTGATGCCTGGCAATTCGGGCTGCATCACGTTGCCCCTACCAGTGTTCTGGTGCAGAATTGCGAAAATAGTTAAATCTTGCGCAGCTTATAAATTGCAGTCACGGGGAGTAATTAGTGAAAAAATATTTCTTAGGCCGCTTAAAACAGTTATCATCTTGAAAATATTATGCCTCTGTATAAGTGCAATGGTTTTGGTGCAGTACATTGAGGTTATCAGCTGCAATAAGCATTGAAAATGAAAATCCACAGCCTGCTTCCAGTCAACCGACTGGGTCAGGAATGGAATGAGTGAAGCCCCCATCTAGCGGCGAGGATATGTACTGTGCCGGCTGCCGAAGCCTGTCGCACTCCCCTGGGGCAATGATTAATTGAATGACAAATGAAATGATAGTGGAGAGTGTTGCTGGAATGAAATTGTGACAGGGAAAACCGGAGTACCCGGAGAAAAACCTGACTGCCTCCGATTTGTCCAGCACAGATCTCACATGGAGTGACCGGGATTTGAACCACGAACCCAGCGGTGAGAGGCTGGCGTGCTGCCGCCTAAGCCACGGAGGCTCTTGCAATATAAGCATTAGTTCTTTCAAATTTACCTTCATTTATTCCGAACCTTATAGTTGAGCGCTATGTGGTGATAAATTATACTATTGCTACCTCAGGAGCACGGGACAGCCGAAGTTTCCCAAAGTGTTCTGATTATTTTCCTACGGCGCTATGTGACAAAAGACTACACTATTGGTCTCTACATTTCTAACAGCCAATGAGATATAGTCCCTAGGCAGTGTCTTTTATTTCACTTATTCCTCTTTCTAATAATTTTTTAAATTCGTTTGTAAATTACATGTGTCAGTGCTGTAGTTAGTAAATAGCCGTTTCCCTATTCATTATTATTATTATCATTACGGGAAAATTACCTGAATCTGGTGTCCATTATACTGTACTACTTATCACCCCTACTACAACCTCCACCACCACAAAAAGTTATATTAAAAAAAAAACTGTTTAAGTTTCATGTGCCAGTTCTGTAGTAGTATTCATTATCATCCATAAAACAAATAAATCCACCGGGCAAAGCCAGGCACTACTGCTAGTAGTAAATCAAATTTAATCAAATGCTAAAATGAACTCAGAATTATTGTTTTCTTTAGCTGAGTTCAAAGCACTTTAGAAAAAGGTTGATCAAAATTTAACTATTTACTAAATGCATATTGAATTCCCTGTGATGTCCAGAATTCAGACTCCTGAATAGTCATTTCATTTGGTAAAACCAGGTCATCCATGCTACAGGGTTCTTCAAAGTTGCTACAGATGAGCAGATGTTCAGGGTTCTGCGCACTTCCCAACAAGTGTGATGTACCCGGATCGCTTACACGTCCGTGACATAGTGACGACATTATTTAAGATGAAAAGACGCTGGTCTACATTGGCTTTGGAGCGGCTGTTTTTGAATCGTGCGCGCTGGGAGACTTCGAGTATTGTGGGAGGTATTGACGCAGCCGGGCTTGAGACGTGGAACTATGATGTGCACACTGGCCTACGTAACAGAATGAAGTTTTTTAGAATTTTCTCTAGACGATGGATTTGAACTTTGAAAAGTAGCACAGTTTTCTGGCTATTTAATTTGAAGAAGATGGAGCTATTAAGCAAGGAAATCTGTTCTGTAGGAGCTGAGATACGGTTTAGAATGTTCTAGACGTTTTACCGCTGCAGGTATAAAAGGCGCAAGCAACTCCAGGAAGACAGGTACTTCTACCGAGCAACTGCTCATGTTAACATCGCCGCTGTACCGTGATAAAGTAGTTACACTGTCGTTTTGATCTTCGAAAGAACTTAGTAGTTGGACGAGCTGTCCACGGACTTAGTCTCTGTTCAGTGGAATGAACACTTGTGTTTTTTGCATGTCTTAGAAATATTAGACGACATTCTGGTCACGTCTATTCTACTGGTAAGTGATGGTGATTATTCGAAATACCATTCAGATAAGTTCAGCCTACAAGCACATTTTGTTTCTTGTTGTGAAACTAACTATTAGGCATTCTACAAATACCAGATGGACATAGCTAGAATCACAGATTTCACATTGCTAAAAGGTGTTCCTGGAATAGCAAGTCAAGTGAAACCGCAATATTCAAATGTGGAACTTGTTATCATGTCGAACTTTATGAAAGTCATCGAACTGTACCAGTACCTGCAACATTACATCATGTCGAATTTTACAAAGTACAACGGGAGTGTTTGTGAACGCGCTGTGATAATCGCAGACATGTGCTGTTAAAACCGTACAAGGATAGGTGTAATATGGAAGGGAACGAAGCATATATGGAATCGCAGATGACCATGGGAGAACGCTTTGGCACTAGCGAGCGCCGAAGGACACGCATTACCATCACATCAAAAATGAAGTAAGCTAAATTCTACATGTATTACTTACTAGCCTAATGTAGTATTTGAGAATTCCTTTTTAAACTTTCACGATAAGAAATGAACACCATCATCGTTGTGTAAACGTCATTTATATTTGTCCAGGACAACAAATGGAGCAATATTGAAGTCCGACAATTTATTATACTATTTTGCTATACTGTCAGGACCACAGTTGTATTCATGTCTTTCAACATGAAACATCCTAATTTATTTTTCAAGATATAGGAATATGTTTTCTATAGCTCTTATTAGAGGCTCGCTATAACTTGGATTATTTAAATAATTTCTTAATTATTTCATCATCATCATCATCTTGCACAGTTTCCAGCCACTGGCCGGGTCTGTTTGGAACACAAGCCTCTCCAATGTCTTCTGTCTTTCCACCATCTCTCAGCCTCCACCCTTGTCCAGTCTTCTCCTCTCTTCTTCACGCTTTCTTCCACCCCCTTCAGCCACCTATCTCTCGGTCTCTTTCCTTCCCACTTCGTCTCGTGTACTCTCCTGGGTATCCTCTTCTCCTCCATTCGTTTTACATGTCCATACCATCTAAGTCTAGATTTCTCTATACCATCCTGTAATGGTTCCTCCTTCATTAATTCTCTGGTCCTCTCATTTCTTATTCTGTCCATCTTTGTAGCTCCAATACTGCTTCTCAAGAACCTCATCTAACTGGCCTGTATTTTGCTCTTCTCCCTTCTTTTCATAACCCAGGTCTCCGAGGCATACGTCAGGATAGGGACATAGTACGTCCGATATATGATCTTTTTGCTGTTCTGAGGGACATCCTTGCTCCATAACATGCTTCTCGCACTCCTCCGAAATGCTTCTGCCTGCCTCCCCCGCTCATTTATTTCTCTATCGTTTCTTCCATTATCTTGTATCAGGCTTCCCAGATACTTGAAACTCTCCACTTTCTTCAGCTGTTCCCCACCAATTGTTATTCCCGTTGTGGTTATTTCCTTCTTCCTTATTCTGATCACAATATCACTCTTATTTATGCTAAATTTCATCCCATATCCTTGTATTATTCCTTCCCTCACTTCAAACTGTTCCTGTACCTCCTCCTCCTTGTTTCCCCAAATCATCAAATCATCTGCAAACACCATTGCTTTCATCTTTCCTTCCCCAATTACTTGTGCCACTCGGGTCATTATGTCACCCATCACCACAATGAAAAGTAACGGTGACAGTGCACTTCCTTGTTTCAGGCCGTTTCTCTGTTCCAAACAGTCTGATCTCTCTCCTCCCACTTTCACACAGCTCACGCTGTAATAAATAAATATTATAATAATCAAAGTAGGAATACACCATTAAATTATTAATTTGATATTTTGGAAGGTGATAGCACCAATTTGTGAATTTAATTTAATTTGTTAATAATGATTAAAGTGACTGAATTAATAATCAGTAAGTGAGAATGTTATAAACAATTTGTGGGGAGGATTTAAACAGTTGTTTAATTATTTATTTGAATAATGGATAAACTAGGGCAATAATAATAATTCTGATGTTGTAGAAAGCAACAATGCTTAAATTATATTTTGCCAGGGATAATAATAATTTCATGGAATGATTTAAATAAATAGAACGGTAATGAATTAATTACAATAACCTTCGTTTATTTAAATATTTTTGGAATAGAAGTTTGTATTTATAAACAGGTTTAAAAGGATAAATTAGTTTGTGAAGTGGAATAGCAACGATTTGAGTTTAGAAGATTTTCCAAAAAAACTAAATAAAATAATGAAGGAAAAATAAGGCGGCAGGTATTCAAAATGTATCAACTAGGGTGAGATTATGTAAAATGGAGGCCGGGAAAATTTGACCAGGGCTAACTACATCTTTTCATTGGAAATATTAAACTTGAGAACACACAGTAAATTGGTAAGACAGAATATTACAACGCATCTAAGAAAAAAATATAATATTAAAGTATTGTTAAAAAAAAAAAGATTTATTTAAAGTCACATACTGTATGGTGATAATGGTTGAAAATAGTGTGCGATTAGGATTGGCGACACTTGGGTTTATGTGGAGGCCAATGGGTCATTCATGAGGACATTGGTTCCTGTAATTATGTGCGCATGTAGATGTGTGTGTTAAATGAAGTGGTTAATAAGGGCATGTTTTGCTCCGAGTTGTAAAAGAAGGGTAAGGCAAGTGGACCGCCCCATATTCTAGTCAAATTCCAGAATCTGTAGATCTGAATATTTAATTTTCACCTGGATCAATCTAGATTTCCAATATTATGCCTAAACAAATGAATAAAATATGACCATAGATTTGATGAACCTGACCGAGAAAAATATTAAGAAAATAAATAATTGCTAATGCAATAATTGAATAAATAACTGAAAACATTCATGTTACGTGCTTGGAATAATAATAATAATAATAATATTTGATATTAGCATTAGATCTTCATAATCTAAGTGTGAGAGAAGACCTGTTATAAATAAATTTATAAAAAAAATTGCAATTAATAATAATAATACATTCTGTGATTAATATTTTGATTTTGAAATATTGTAAATATTATCTGAGTGTGAGAAAAATATTTGTTTGAGGTGAAAGTGATTTAATCAAGTGATAGTAGATCACAACAATTTCTATTGTTAATAACAATTCATGCTAATTCATCATCATCATCATCATCATCTTGTACAGTTTCCAGCCCCAGGCTGGGTCTGTTTGGAACATAAGCCTCGCCACTTAGTCCTTTCTTCCCACCACCTCTCCGCTGTCACTCTGGTCCAGTCCTCGCCTCTCTTCTTGACACATTCCTCCACTCCTTTCAGCCATCTATCTCTTGGTCTTCCCCTTGGTCGTTTCTTCTGCATCTGCATCTCATGTATCCTCTTGGGAATCCTCTTCTCATCCATTCTCTTTAAGTGTCCATACCACCTCAGTCTTGATGTCTCAATCCTACCTTGCAAGGGCTCCTCTTTCACCATTTCCCTGACCTTTTCATTCCTCAACCTGTCTCTTCTTGTTACTCCGATCCTACTTCGCAGGAACTTCATTTCACCTGCCTGTATTCTGCTTATGTCTCTTTTCTTCATTGTCCACGTTTCTGAAGCATAGGTCAGTATCGGGATATAGTAGCTTCTGTATAACACTTCCTTGCTTTTTTGTGGGACATCTTTATTCCACACTAAGCTCCTAATGCTTCTCAGAAATGATTCTGCCTGTCTGCCACGTTCCGTAATCTCTTTGTCATTTCTCCCATTTTCCTCCACTATACTGCCCAAGTACTTGAGACTTTCCACCTTCTTCAGCTGTCCACCTCCAAGTGTTATCCCACTCATTGGTCTGTCCTTTTTCCTGGTCGTTAACAGGATCTCACATTTACTGATGTTGAACTTCCATCCGTACTCTCCCACTGTTTCTTCCCAAGCCTTCAGTTGCTCCTGAATTTCCTCCTCCTTGTTTCCCCAGACCATGAGATCATCTGCAAACACCATTGCTTTCATCTTATCTTCTCCTATCTTTCCTTCTATCCGTGTCATTACCTCGTCCATAACCACAATAAAGAGAAGGGGTGACAGCGCACTACCCTGTTTCAGGCCACTCATTTGTCTGAACCAGTCTGTACTTTCCCCTCCAACTTTCACACAACTCACACTTCCACAATACATCTCCTTCACTCTGCCTACAGTCCCTTTTTCCACTCCCATGTTTTCCATTGCTTTCCAAACCTTCTCCCTACACACACTATCATAGGCCTTTTCGATGTCCAGGAAAGCCATCAACAGATCCTCGCCAAATTCGTAGTGGTGTTCCTGGAGCTGTCTCACTGAAAATATGAGATCCACTGTTGATCTCCCAGGTCTGAATCCATACTGCTCCTCTCTCAATTTTCTCTCCACTTTGGCTCGTATTCTACTTTCTAATATCTTTTCATATATCTTGGCACAGTGAGATATGAGTGTGACTCCCCTGTAATTTCTGCACTCCTTGCTGCTTCCTTTCTTAAATATTGGGACAATTAATCCTTTCTTCCAATCTTCTGGGGTCTTTTTCTCCTTCCATATCACCCTCATCACACGGTACAGCCACTGTTTCCCAACCTCCCCTGCTGCCTTCACCATTTCAACACTCTCTTCATCCACACCCGGTGCCCTTCCTCCTTTCATCTTGTCTATAGCCATCTCCAGTTCTCTCCAAGTCAGGTCCTTTTCCATTCCTGTGTTGTCTTCTCCATCTTCCAATGCATTGTCTTCCTCCCTAAGACCATTTGGATTCAGCAAATCCTCAAAGTACTCTTTCCACACTGTCTTGAGTGTCTCTTTGTTGTGTACCTCATTTCCGTTTTTGTCCATCATTACCACATCCTCTCGCAGACCTCTTCTCTTACTTTTGACCATCCCATAAAGTACTTTCTTATTTCCTCTGCTGTCTTCCTCCATCATCTCTGTCCACTTTACCATCCACTTCTTCCTCTCCTCTGCGACAATCTTGTTTGCTTCTTTCTTCTTTATCTTATAATCTTCCCTTGCCAGATCAGTTCTTTCCTGGAACCACACTCTGAAAGCCTTGTTCTTTCTTCCCACAGCTTGTTTTACTATCTCATTCCACCATGGTGTTTCTTTACACCGCTTTCTGTTGCTTGTTCTTCCACATACTGCCACTGCAGCTAATTCAATACAACAATTTTTGAGATGAGTAAATTTAAATTCTTGTTATGTGAGACAAATGGAAATGAGAAAATATTTATTTTTCATATCATTATAAAATGAAAGTTTATAAACATTTTGTTCTTTGAAACAAAAATTCACAAGAAGCAACAATATTAACATTCGACTTTATGTTAGCCGAATATTGATATTAGGTTGATGCAAAAACTTCAATGAATTCAGTGAAATAATTTTCCAGTGTATTTTTTTTTTTTGTGGAAAATATCATCGACTAATCAAAGTGAAAAATTTACAAAAATATTCAACATTTACTTGGACAATCTTAAACAAATCTTCGTAAAAGTGGAAACTGCAAATGTAAATAGAGGGATCACTGGAACTCTTAATCGAATCGTGGTCACCTGTGAATAGTGTAAATATGAAGTTTTTGTTTGCTTGTTGATACCAGCGAAGATTAGGGGTTTATTTATTTATAGGAGATGTTGATTTTTTATATGTGATTGTGTTTATGTTTTTGAGGGTTTTTGCCAATAATTTTCAATTTTAACTATGAATAAATTGAGATGTTTTAAGAAGTGTGCTGTTTTTGGATAATTTCTCTCCCTACCTTACTTGCGAATTACCGATATCAGGGATGCCAGTTTTTGACCTAGTATTCGCCCAGATAGACCCTGAGATAGTTTTGTCTTGTGCTGAACTGATTTCGGTAATTTGCAAAATGTGGTCTTTGGATTTCGGTCCAAACGTGCACAGTATGTTTGATCTGATTTGATCCGACGTTAAAAATCTGTTTCAAGATTAAAAGGTTCTTGAGGCACTCAGTTAGTTAGTTATTGTTGTTTAAAGGGGCGGAACTACGAGGTCATCTGCCCCTTGAGGCACTCAGTTAAACTTGTAATGGATATACACAATCTGTTAAATCTATATACAGGGTGATTCAGCTAAGATAACCACCTCAAATATCTATGAAACCGTTTAAGATATCGTCATTCTGTTTTCAAATTTGCGAGGGGAGGGAGAGGGTCACTGACCCAACTTACCTTTTATTCAGAGGTCCGCTCGTACTGCAGCTCACCTTCAGCTTATATACCCCAACAGAAGATTACCTAAAGATGAAGGAAGGTGGAGAGGAGGAATCCCACAGGCTCGTCTACAGATACCTCCCAATAACCTACAGAACCATCACCGATGAAATAATGCCACACTAGTTAGCTTAATATTTTAAAAAATTTAATCAAGAAAAAGAGGCAAGTAAACATAAAGTTAACAGATCCTTCAGCAAGCCCAACATAACTTAAAAACTCCTATACCTACACAAAAAACTCACTGGCGATGCACACTGGCTTAAGGCCAAATCAAGTTAACGATTACCTACGGGTAAACATGAGAAGGATTTACATGCAAGCTTGATGAGCAAAACGGAAACATTAAAAAAAAAAAAAAAAAAAAAAGCCCATAAGGAATTAAAAGTCAGCAGAATGGGATCACAAAAATATGAAAGGGCTTAATGAATCACAAAAGCACGCAGACCGACTTGACATACAGTCGGCTATGCCACGAGGAATCAAAGAAACAAAAAATTTATAAAACTAGACAAAATTACAAATCCAGTAATTACATGATGGCGGAATACTCAGGAAAACTTACAGAGAAGAAAAACACAAAGGAAAATCAAAATGATTTAAAAGAAACAAATTAATTATCATGAGCTACAACAACACGTTTGAGTATCCCGCTGGACGCCAAGACAAGCCACAGTCCACAATGCGCTCTGATAAAACAAAAACTTATCATGGCGACCAAACAGATGACTGCATGTCCAGTCAAAATTACCGCAAACAATGACTTTTGAAATTAAACGTTACCAGTGAGAAAAAGAAACTAAAGGGAGATATAATTACATATTAACATGATAAGACAAGGAAATGTATAATGCTACGGATCGTAAAACTAATAACAAGTAGTTCCGTAAAGAACTACACAGCCTATTTTCATATATCCTACTTATGTTAATTGCCTCTGTCTACATACAAAATTTCAGTTTGATTGCTGTAATAGATTCGTAGATATTGAGAACCGACTAAATATTTCGGATGGTCGCCATGTTGGATTTTATATATGTAGGTCCTAGAGTTATGTACTGTTACACAAAGATTATTGTGTACGTGTAGCATTCAAACTTCAATCGCATGATTAGGACACAAGAAGTAACAAGGAGATTTTAAAATTTCGCACAGCTGCCATCTTGTGGTTATGGAAACAATTGAAATAAATTAGATGCCAGTGGATTAACATTCGTATAAGGATTTACTGTACCAAGTTTCACTGCACTCGGATGGTTAAATTGCGAGAAACGTCCATGTGAATATGTATACTTCGCGTCGCCGCCATGTTGGATTTGTGATCACCCGGCTATTTAAAGTCCTATAGGTGAACTTAAGTTTATAGCCCCTATGAACATAAAAAAAAATTCAGTTTGATTGCTATAATAGATTCGTAGATATTCAGAGCCGTCTAAATATTTTGGATGGTCGCCATGTTGGATTGTCAAATGTATAGGCCATAGAGTCATGTACCATTAAAGGAAAATTATTGCGTAAGTTCATTATTCAAACTTTCACTTCGATCGCATGATTACGACACAAGAAATAAAAACTTAATTTTAAAATTCGCAAAGCCGCCGTCGTGAGGTTATGTAAGCAATTGAACTAAATTAGATACCAGTGTATTACAATGTGTATAAACATTTCATGTACCAGATTTCATTGCGGTTGGAACATTAAATCGCGAGAAAGGTCCATTTAAAATTTTCAAATTCGCTTGGCCGCCATGTTCGTTTTGTAGTTAACCGGTTTTTGAAAGTCTTATAGATGAACTTCCAGTCGTGCCCTTTATCTCCGTACAAAATTTCAGGGTGATACCGCTAATAGTTTCAGAGATATAGAATGCCGGTGAAATATTTTGCACATCCGCCATCTTGTGCCGTGGTTATATAAATAATTGAACCAAGTTAGATGTCGGTGCATTACAATGTATATAAACATTACTGTACCAAGTTTTATTGCGTTTGGTTGGTTAAATCGCAAGAAACGTCTATTTAAAAGTCGCAAATTCGCGTGGCCGCCATGTTGGTGTTGTAATTACCAGTTTTTCAAAAGTCACATAGGTGAATTTCTAGTAGTTCCCTTTATCACCGTAAAAAATTCCAGGGTGATATCGGGAATAGTTTCGGAGATATTGAATGCTGGTGAAATATTTCGCACAGCCGCCATGTTGGGGTGGTGAGACGTAACAAAATTTGAAGGACACGGTCGGGGTCGTCCGGAATAGTGCTATGAACTTACAGTGTGTCATTGAAATCGCTCCAGCCGTTTAGAAGTTATTAGGACAAGGACACACACACACGGATAAAAGGTGATCTCATAAGCCTATTTTTTCAAAATTGAAAATCGGCTAAAAAAAGGGACCAGAATATAGGCCAACCCCTAAATGACGAGAAGAAAATGAACCAGCTAATCACAAGGAGAATTCCAGTTACGTAAAATAAAAATTAATAAATAAGGAAAAATAAAAGATAAACTTGAGATGTGTCCCCAGAAATTACAAATAAAATTTTACATATCATGTAAAATAAATTTAAAAAATTGGTCTAGTGCATGGAATTAAATATTAAAATATCAAGATAAGGCCAATGGCTGAGCTCCAATAATAAAATATATATGTGGGAATGGATTTTGGCAAGCGAATAAACCGAACACGTCTTTTAGTAATTTTAAGTATAAAAACTGTATTTACACATAAGATCACAACAGATGAGATTGCACAGAACTTAGCGTGACTTTACTCGACACAAAACTGACACACTGATCGTCCTCTTTTTCTCACAGCTTCCCCTCAGTTCTTCTACGAGGCGCCACCGGGTAGTGCCGAGACTGGCGGGAAACCCACGAACGGTTCATCATCTTCCGATTCCCACAAATATAATACAAAACGTACCTTAAATCCTTTTTTCGGGAGACACAATTATAACAAAAACACAACTGCATTAATAATTTTAAATTACCACATTTTGTACAACAGGGCTACCCAACAGCCTACATGACAAGCGCCCACCAAAATGACCTCTGTTCACAATCCAGGCCGAATAATACGCACACATCTTCTTGTTAGCAAATTATCCATTCCATTAATCTTCAGTTCACATTAAATAAAATAATTTAGATCCATTCCATGCGGAGGACGGCCTCCACCTCAGTAGGTGACACAAAATTCATGTCCTTTAAGTTCCGAATAGTTATTCGAAGTACTCCAACATGGCGGGGCCCAAACAAGATATAGGCCGCATTGCATGAATGTTAATTTAAATGTCCAATCGATGATTGTCACACATTGTGACAATTGCATGTCAACATTGGGCTTCACAAAAAATAATTTGGCGGTATAATACCCATACAGTATTTCGTTTAATGACGTAGGCTTAATAACCACGATAAACACTTCCATTTTCAAGAGGATGAAATTGCGAGCGCTTAGCAAGAAGATACATATGCTGCGCTCTGTCAGTGAATTCTTCAACCCATTATAGTAGCAGTTTGCCGAGAGGAGCTGCCATCTCAAGTTCATAGGTAAACCTAAGTAACCTTAGCGCTCAATTTAAGGGTAGGTTAGGGTTCATATATTGAAGTCGATGCAGAACAATGTTTTGAAACAGCTTTACATGTCTCAACATTCTTAAATCGTACTATGGGGCCCATACAACACGGTCCATTTCGCTCCCAGCACATACGTATTTACCGAGAAACCGGTAGCAACTTCCTTTTCTTAAATGGGACTATACTAATTTCACCCACTGGAACAACTATGAATCAAGTGACAAGTTCAGTGATGTGCTTATTTTGCAAATCCGACGGATACTTTTTGTGATATGGAAGGTCTCCATATGTATCGGCATTAGACAGAAAGCGATGCGCCAGCCGCTGGAATGTGGAGTGCATGATTCTCTTGCATGACCCTCTCTTTGTTGACAAACACACAAACCACATTTATTCCATTCTATGCATACTGTAATGTGTATATTTTCAAAATGATTGATGATTAACCGGACTCGTAAGAATTAACATTAGAAGAGACGTTCGCAATGAACTAAATGGGAGAGTTTCGTTACATTTCTGATTTTTTTAAAGTTATCGTCTCAGGTCCGCCAGCATTAAAGAATTTATCCTCTTCATTGAGGTGTTTTCAGATATTTCCGCAAGGATTCAGGACTATGTGGAGAGGGAAAAAGCCACACGTACATAAGAGACTTGATTTTGATTACAGTTTATAAAAATCAATGTTACATGATAGTTTGTATGTATGTATGTATGTATGTATGCATGCATGTATGTATATATGTATGTCCCCTATGTGTTCATATACCATTAATCTGATTGCGATGAAAGTTGGGTGAGTTGTTGTGTGCTACCCAGGGAAGGTTTCTACCTACAAATTATTTATGTAACACAAAAGGGTGTGGGACTTAACAGGTACCCTTAAATCCCACAGTAACCCAATTGTTCAATCTGTATACTTTTGACACCGCAATTTTAGGTTTGAGAATGGCTTGCTGATTCATCACGAGGTGGCGTGCTGTCACAGCACAGCTCTAATGCATGTGTCTCAATAAAGCCTGTAAGATTGCCTATCAATCACTTCTTCACACCGATCATGTTTTATTTTTATTTTTACCAGCTGGCGTGGGTCAGTGGTAAAGTGCAGTTCTTAAAACTGAACTCAAGCTGGCTGCCGGTTCGAATATGGTCATGGTGCGCGAAACGTTTCAAGTCCCTTATACGTTCATCTACCATCACCGATTGCGATGAAACTTGGATGAGTTGTTGTGTGCACTCCAGGGAAGGCTTCTGGATGAGTAAATCCATTTTACATTAGGTAGCGCACGAGTAGATTCAACAAATGAGCGACGGCGTGCGAATCGTTTCAAAAAGTCCCGTATGCATTCATATACCATTCATCGAATTGCAATGAATCTTGGGCTAGTTGTTGTGTACACTCCAAGGAAAGTTTCTGGCTTAGTAGATCCATTTTACAATAGGTAGCACACGAGTAGATTCAACAAATGAGTGACGGCGTGCAAATCATTTCAACATATTCCTTTATGCGTTCTTATACCCATTTCAACATATTCCTTTATGCGTTCTTATACCATTCATCCAATTGTGATGAAACTTGGGTGAGTTGTTGTGCACACTGCCGCAAAGGTTTCTGAATTAGAAATACCGTTTGATAGTAGGTAGCTTATGAGTAGTTTCAACAAATGAGTGTTGGCCAGTGAATCATTTCAGGAGAGTCCCTTAAGCGTTCATATACAATTCCTCAAATTGTGATGAAACTTTGGTGAGTTGTTGTGCATACTCCCACCATTGCTTCTGAATAAGTAAATTAATTTTACATTAGATGGCGCCCGAGTAGTTTCAACTAATGTTCACATGGTTAGCTGATTACTATTCAAACACTTCTTTTTATTCTTTCTTTCTTTCTTTCTTGGGATGGCTGCGAGACTCGGTGGTAACGTTATCGCCTGCTGTGACCAAGGTTGCAGGATCAAATCCTGGCGCAGCCAGTTGGCATTTGAGGGTGCGCGAATGCGAGGGGGCCATGTCAGTAGATTTACTGGCACGTTAAAGATCCCCTTCAGGCCAAAATGCGGTCACCCCGGCGTCTCTAAAAGCCGCAGTTGTTAAAAGGGACGTAAAACCAATAACATTATCATTATCTTCCTTTCTTTCTATCTGTCTTTGATTGGCATTGCAACGCATGCCGGGTATAGCTAGATTTCATATTAATGAATTTGGTTTGTCTTTGTAATTTTGTCATTGTGTGTTAGAATCTTCAATCCTTAGACTGGTTTTATGCAGTGTTCTTTGTCCCCCTGTCCTGAGCTAATCACATACTCTTTATAGCTCCTGTACCCTACATATGAGGCAATCTTTCCCCTACAGTTCTTGTCCTCAACCCTTATAACTCAGCTATATCTGAGTGCTTTAGTATACGCCCTACTAACCTACGATATCTATCCTTTTTGTTAACACTTGCCAGAAACATCTCTCCTCCCCCATTCATTTTAATATCTCTGTTTGTTACCCATGTCATAACGAATAGAATAAGAAGTGATATCACTGGCCTAGTACGCCTGGTCCGCCGCAGCGCAGCGCTGGCTCCGATCTGCGATGCAAGTTTGCATTGGCGCTTACGAGACTTAAAACCTTGCAACCTGTTTTACATGTTAAAACACCGCAAGATATCCTCATAGGCGCTAATAAGTTCGACATCTCCACTTAATTTACTGTGCCCAATTATAATTTAATAAGTCTTCTCCTGTAAAAGTCCAGTTTCGACAATAAACGAAGACAGAGAGCAAGTTCAAAATGCAATTAGTTTTGCCAGCTATCGGTAAATTAAAAGAAAAGAACGGAAAAATTAACCTCGCTATCAGAAAGGATTTCTTCACATTGTTACACATTTTACATTCCCTTAACAGACTTGCAACACAGAAAGCAAAAGCCGTACGAACGCAACTTTCAACTTTACCGTAGATTACTATACAATTCAATAATAACCATAAATTTCACTCCACAAACACCAAAATCAGTAAACTACCATCATTTCAGAAGAACTTAACATTAAACAGACATAGAAGGCATAGTTATGACCCCTTCATAGAGTAGGCTATTGCCTAAACCCGATCACGGCTCCTTCAACTTTCCCGTAGAATATTACAAAAATCAATTATACCCATAAATTTCACTCCACAAACACCAAACTCAATAAACTATCATAATTTCAGAACCACTTAACATTTAACAGACATAGAAGGCACAGTCATGATCCCTTCTTAGAGCAGGCTATTGCCTAAAACTGATCACGCCTCCTTCAGCATTACGGTAGATATATGTTTTTAAACTCATTGTCTTTTTATTCTCATCCCTTTCTTCACAGAAGTAGTCTTTAATGGCATCAAGAGCATTTTTATTTACACCATATTGGACAAATACTTAGGCAAATTAGGAGATATATGTGGAACAGAATAGTCTTTCAATCGCCAGTTGGTTCTTGGGAGAAGTACTACTTCCTTCCCTTCTATCACAAATTTGTCAAATTTAACAATTAAATCTTCTGAAAAGTGAGCATCACAGATGTAGGAATTTTCAGTAAGTTCCCTATCCTTCCCTGGTATGGCCCCTTTGCACTTGATAAAACTTTCCTTATCTTTAGGAGGTGTGAAAACCATCTGACCTCTTTACAATCCCCATAGCCAGATCTGCATCCTGGTACAAAACAGCAAGGCATCTTCACTACTCACATTAAGCACTCATGAAAATGTAAGGGCTAAACTGCTGTTTACTCACATTAAATAACAATAAAATTATCACACGAAGATAACGTCAACACACGACAAGAAATTAAATTCCATTTCAGTTAATGCTTCCTACAATAGCATTTCAGGTATTAATACTATGAAGTAATAGCGTAAGCACTTGTATATCAATGAACGTTTGCACAGAACACCACCAAAACACTCCGACCGATTAAATACTTAATATATCGCACATAAACACATAAACATATGTGTAAATCAACGATCTCAAGTCGACTGTAGCGCTGCATAGCGGCGAGTGCCAACCCGATCCGTATTCATTACATGCTATTGAGGGAGAAGAGATCACACTTTTTATTCTATTCGTTATGCCCATGTGTTGGAGAAAGCAGGTGGACAATGTGTGGTCATGCAAACTGGCAACGGCGTGGCATTCCTTTGTGGACACTTGTGCCTTTTTATCTGGAACTGACAGTCTATACCAGGCTGTTCCAGCCAAGCAGCTCGCCAGTGAGCAGCCGAGTTCTCGCCGCCTTGCGTGAATAAACCTGCAACATGCAATACAGCTCTGCTGTGGGGCTGCCGTCACTGCGCGGTGAATACATCGAGACTTGCAGGAAGCGCATGGACTACTGTCGACCAAAATATTATGTGCACTCGAGTTTGAAGGTTGTTTGTGGAGTAACCAATAGACCTACATAAAACCCAATAACATCATCATTTCCGTCGTTCTATTGTACGTTAGTTCATGTAGGTATGGGGTTTTTAATTTATATTTTAATATTTCTTATCGCAGTTCGAACACAAAAAGGGCCCATTTTTAAGCGTGTTTCAACCATGCGTCACATTTAAGAATTATCTCAAAACCCCGTCATCAAATTTTGGAATGTTTTATAACTGGTTTATTAAGTTCATAATTTTGTGTGTCCAAGAAACAAAATTGCTATCATTTATGTTAGGTAACTTTTTCTCGGCTCGGGGTGGTTGGAAAATGTAGTTCTTGGTCGCGTTGTAATCCTTATACATCGAAAGGTTATGCTGTATGACTGTGAAATACGTAAATAAATTCACTTGTTTTATATCGGTTCAGCAGCTACGAAAAATGAAAATCCACAGCCTGCTTCCAGTCTCCGACCGGGTCAGGAATGGAATGAATGAAGCCCCGATCTAGCGGCGAGGATATGAACTGTGCCGGCTGCCGAGGCCTGACGCACTCCTCTGGGGCAATGATTAAATGAAAGACAGATGAAATGAAATGATAGTGGAGAGTGTTGCTGGAATGAAATGTTGACAGGGAAAACCGGAGTACCCGGAGAAAAACCTGTCTGCCTCCGTTTTGTCCAGCACAGATCTCACAAGGAGTGCCCGGGATTTGAACCACGGACCCAGCGGTGAGAGGCCAGCGTGCTGCCGCCTAAGCCACGGAGGCTTTCAGCAGCTACGAACCGATATAAAATAAGTGAATTTGATGTATAAGAATTACAACGTGACCAAGAACTAGAATTTTCCAACCACCCCGAGCTGAGAAAAAGTTACCTTACAAAAATGATAACAACTTTGTTTCTTGGACACACAAAATTATGAAATTAATAAACCAGTTATAAAACATTCCAATGTATATGGTGTCATAATTTGGATTCGATTTGATGACTGGTTTTTGAGATAATAATTCTTAAATGTGACGGATGGATTAAACACGCTTAAAAATGGGCCCTTTTTGTGTTCGAACTGCGATAAGAAATATTAAAATATAAATTTAAAACCCCATACCTACATGAACTAACGTGCAATAGAACGATGGAAATGATGTTATTGGATTTTATGTACCGGTAGGTCTATTGGTTACTTCACAAACAACCTTCAAACTTGAGTGCACATAATATTTTGGTCGACAGTTATGACCTTCACCCAGTGACGTATTGGCTATCACCCCCAGTACCTCTCCAACCGTGCTCCGAGCATCACTGCTGAGTACTCGCGAGTACGCATACTCAAACTCGTGGATTTGTAACAGCCTGGTCTATACAGCCATGTCCTGTTGGCCTCGTGCATGAGCCTTGGCTCCTCGCCTTGGAATACAGAGCCAATAATTCAGTATCTTGTTATAGTGCATATAAGCTGAATGTTTGTATCATTAGTTCATTTCCGTGTCATGCATGATTTTTATTCTGGCATTTTATGTCGTTCGGAGCTGAACCTTTCGAGGCAAGGCTTGAGGCATCATTTATTCTCCCTCATTATCCTGTAACACCTCATTTCAATTGCTTCTGTTCTCTTTTATGCTGCACCATAAATCCAAGTTTCAATACCTTAGAGCGCCACACTCAAGACAGACTCTTGATGACCTTGCTGTTCTGCCCCTTAAAACTACAATGACTCTTTCAAAAATTATTAATACTTAAATCTTTAATTGATTTCAACAGATTTCTTTTCTGAGCTTTCCTTGCGTGTGCTAACCAATCTTTTTTAATATGTGGCTGGATCAACTATAAACGGGAATTTGAATGTAATGCTGCTGTTGGTTATAAATCTTTGGTGGGGCTTTGCCAGGATATTGGTGGGGATGTCTGAAGAAGGGGTTTGCATGTGCATACACGGCGAGGACCTGGGCTGCTTTAGTACTGTACCCGATTTCAGCAGTGTCATGAATGCCAAAATCCAAGATAACAGCGGATTGATAGTAATGGCAGTACCCCGGCTAATAATACTTACCGAAATATCAGGCATCACACACTCTGCAAATCGTGGACACATATCAGGCGATATCATCAAAACACAATGGTAAATCCTCCACAGGATCAGCGACAACACACAACAGAGCGCGAGACTCTCATTCACACGGGCGTAACAGGGACAGGGAAATGGATGAAATGGTTCAAGCCGCTATAATTACCATAGCATTTTCCTAACCTCCCACTATCTATAAATCACAACGCAAGAGTATTGTGGGAATGGTATGAGCAGATGCAAACGCGTGCCCAAATTTATTCAAAAAGTAAACAACGTAAAGATGGTTATAAACAAACCGAAAATCCAAAACTAAATGTCATTATCATTAATGTCTTATGACACACTCCCTGACATAACGCCAACTAAATCACAAAAATAACGACTTAAAATCAACAACTAATAAATTGGATCGCTATGCCTTTGCTATCAGGATCAACAAAAAAACAAAAAACAAAAAATTATAAAGAAAAAGAAACAACCCCCTTAATGAATTTAAATAGTGACGGCCTCTCACTATTTACAATATCAATATTTTAATCTATACACAGCTCCTGAGTTTTATTCTTTACTTAATTACCGAAATACCTTTTAATTCAAATACTAAATTTAAGAAATACCGAATAGTATCTATATACATGTCATCTTAGAACATTATCTACCCCTATGTTCCTCCACTAATCTTTATAGACATAGGATTTATTAACACTAACTGACAGTGATCAAAATCAAGGTTATCGGGCAAAATATGGCTTAGCATTCCGATCAATAAAGATGAGAGTGCTATCCAATGAACCCCTGTTCTGATCCAATATTCGAAAACAATAACAATAATAATCATCATCATCATCTTGCACATCATCAATAAAGATGAGAGAGCTATCCAATGAACCCCTGTTCTGATCCAATATTCGAAAACAATAACAATAATAATAAACTGAATTAATATCAACGTACTAAACTTTTGGAGCACCCGGTATCGACATCCCAGCTGATCTGCATGAACACGACAGCCTATCAGATCAACATCAAACACCACCAAGGTGATCCTACAATACGAATGAAAATACTGTCATCAAACACAGTAAAATAATCCATCAGCAGTCGAAATAAACTCCACAACCCAATAACTCAACGTTCCGATGAACGGCAACAACAGCTCAAAGCCGACTAACTAGACGCAATCCTAATCACACACTAAACGCAGCAAACTAACAACAACAACAACCATTGACAGAGGAAAGGTTCCCAGGACATAACATCCCTTACAGGGATCGACCTTCGAAATACCAAAGAAACAATTGGTATTATCACACACCTCTTCAATGTAAACACAACAATCTAACAATACCAAAGGAACATCTCTCCCTCAAGTTATAAGTAATTCAATGACGTTGATACTAATATTAAATATGCTTTAAAAGCAATAGCAGTTACACATCGTATGACTCTTTCCTAGTGCGTGTTAATTAAGCACGAAACATTTCTAACTATTTTCCGTTTCAAAGTACATTGATTGTGAGTGTCAACTCAAAAACATTGGTCACTTAGGCGTGAACTATATTCATTAAACATTGAAATATTTGATTATATACAGGGTGTCCCTAAAGTCCGGTAACACTTTTCTTAATTTATTGCACAAAAACTGCAAATGATACAGCTTTCCTATATATGTCATATTAAAGGGGAACTCAAATGGTTTTGCTTTCATAGTTTGATTTCACACTGACACTTTTCTTAACACATTTATTAACCTTTTACACAAAAACCACAAATTATACAGAATTCGTATACAGTATTCGTGATATTAAAAGGGGAACTCAATTGGTTTTATTTTCATTGTTTGATTTCACATCGACTCGATATGGGCACCACGTGAAACTCGGCAAATATCTACACGGTAATCTAACTCAAAAAATCAAAATGGACCCTCAAAGCTTATATCAAGTGCTGAAATACTGGATGAACTCGCCCTCTCAAACTAAAATCTATGTAATAGTAAGATATCTACTAAGTATTATCCCATATGGAACTAGAATTACAGAAATTAAATTTTTTAGGTAATGCAAATAATAATACACTAGAATTAACCGAGTGTAACTGTAATACACTTAGCGATTATTATAAGATTAAGGACAGTAAACAGATAATAACCGATACCAGTACACTAAAATGCGTACACATAAATGCACATAGCATAAAAAATAAGTTCGATGATATCCAAATAATGTTAGACAGAATCAAAGGGGTAGATGTCCTAGCAATCTCAGAAAATTGGTTAACAGAACAAACAAAAATGTTTTTCAATATTAAGAAATATGTTGCATATCACATAGTTAGAAAGCAAACTGGAGGGGGAGTATCTTTGTATATTTCAAACAAATGTAGCAGTACCCTTGTAAAGGAAATAAATTCCACCCACAGCATACTGCACATTACTGTGAGAAAAGGCCATCAAGAATACAATATAATCACTGCTTACAACCCTCATAAAAGCAACATTCCACACTTTCTAACTGATCTCGAAGTAATTATTAGTTCTTACTCAACGAATCCTGTTATAATACTAGGTGATATGAATATCGATCTATTATTTGGGGACAGATATACTAGTAGTTATATTAACCTAGTCAAATCATACGGTCTAGTCTTATGTAATACAAAATATCCAACTCGTGTAACACAAACTAGCTCTACTCTAATTGATCATGTATTGGTGAACGACTGTGACAAAATATGTAATGTCTATAATATTGATAATGATTTGAGTGATCACCATCTGTGAAATGAGAAACAAAAAGATAAACAGGAACTCAATATGTGATGATAGGCCAATAGAAAAGGATAAAATAAACTACAAAAAACTTAATAAATATTTAATAACTCAAGAATTTGTATGCAATGAAACTAACATCAATGACTACTACAATAAATTCTGTGATTTTATTAATAAAGGAATAGAAGCCTGTACTATGAAGTATACGAATAAGGAGCCAAGAGCCCCACCAATAAAACCCTGGATCACACAAGATCTTTTAGCACTAATACACAGGAAAGATAAGATATATACAAAAACCAAAGTTAAAAATCCATCTGCAGAAATTTTAGAAGAATATAAAATTATTAGAGAGCCTCCGTGGCTTAGGCGGCAGCACGCCGGCCTCTCACCGCTGGGTCCGTGGTTCAAATCCCGGTCACTCCATGTGAGATCTGTGCTGGACAAAACGGAGGCAGACAGGTTTTTCTCCGGGTACTCCGGTTTTCCCTGTCAAAATTTCATTCCAGCAACACTCTCCACTATCATTTCATTTCATCTGTCATTCATTTAATCATTGCCCCAGGGGAGTGCGACAGGCCTCGGCAGCCGGCACATTTCATATCCTCGCCGCTAGGGGGGCTTCATTCATTCCATTCCTGACCCGGTCGGAGACTGGAAGCAGGCTGTGGATTTTCATTTTCATAAAATTATTAGCAACCAAGTTACAAAACTTAAGAGAAACCTACAAAGAAACTACTTTGACCAAAAAATTCAAAATGCAAATAATCAGAGGGAAGTGTGGAGTGTTGTTAATGAGATGTTAAATAGACCAAAGAAGGGGAAAAATGAAATTATCAAACTTATAGTCGACGGCATAAATGTCGAAAAAAAGGAAAATATATGTGATGAAATTAATAAATATTATGTCAATATTGCTAACAGTATATGGGAAAATCAAGGAAACGGTTCTACCTCGGACATTACAAGCTATAAAAATACTACTAGCACTAAGACAATCTTTATGTTACCTACTGATGCTAATGAAATACAATCAATTATTAACTCCCTAAAACACAAAAACAATATAAGTGAGGACAACACTACTAATGTCATGCTACAATTGTGTCTTGAGGGCCTTACACCATATCTTGTCAAAATAATAAATCTTTCACTGATGACTGGTATATTCCCCGATGCCTGTAAAGTCTCTAGGGTGGTCCCGATCTACAAAAAAGGAGACAAAACCCACCCATCAAATTACAGACCCATTAATATTATATCTGCCATCAGCAAGGTTCTAGAAAGCGTTGTTAAACGAAGACTTATGAATTTCTTCATGAAAAACGATTACTTTGCAAACTGCCAATATGGGTTTATTCCAAATAGAGGAGCTGATAGTGCTATATTTGAAGTAGTAACTGATGTAGAAAAGGCATTAGATGAAAACAAACTAGCTGCTGGTGTACTAATTGACCTTCAAAAAGCCTTCGATCTGGTTAACCATAAGATTCTCCTTAATAAACTAGAATTTGCAGGCATCAGAGGAGTGGCACATGATTGGTTCAAGAACTACCTCACTAACAGAATGTTGCAATTGATAATGTAAAAGGATCTCAAATGAGAATTGACACAGGAGTACCTCAAGGTTCTGTCTTAGGACCAATTCTTTTCTTGGCCTATATTAATGATATAGTATTATTAGAATTGAAAGGCAAGCTTAAACTATTTGCAGATGATATTTTTATACTCTATCTGGGAACATCTGAACAGGAAATGATGCTAAATATTAATTATGATCTCAATAAGCTGGTGGATTGGTTGAGAGCACACAAAATGGTTATCAATATCACTAAAACAAAATATTTATTCTTCCATAAACCATCATACAAGATTGAGACCACAAACATAGTCAACATAGCCAACAAAGAAATAGAAAGGGTTAAATCGGCAACATACTTAGGTATCACACTAGATAGTACACTAACCTGGGAAAATCATGTAGAAAATGTAAAACATAAAATCAGCCCTTTAATTGGTATTATTTTCAGATTAAGATATAGCTGTCTTACTAGCCAACAATTGAAAAATATATACTCTGCTCTGATACATTCACATCTAATGTACATGAATTTCATATGGAGATATTGTAAGAAGAAGCTGATAAAAGAACTTGAGATACTCCAGAAACGTGCTATAAAATCTATCTTTGGATTACCTTGGCTCACACCCTCAAATTAATTGTACTCAAGAACTAAAATTATGCCACTGCAAAAACAAATAGCTATGTCAGCAACAGTATTTGTATACAAATTAGAAAACAAATTGATACACACACACATCCATTTTACCCATGCAAATGACATTCATCATTATGCAACAAGAGGAGTAAATCAAATATTCACCAGCCATTCCCAATCCATTACATTTGGAACTAAAGGAATTATGTCCTCTATAATAAAAGAATACAACTCGCTACCATTAGGCATAAGGGAAAGTTTCTCTATAAAAACATTTAAGAGGAAAACAAAAGACTTCCTATTAAGGAATGAATAGCCAATGTACAATAGCCTTAAGCAATGCAATGTCATCATCATCATCATCATCTTGAGCAGTTTCCAACCGCTGGTCGGGTCTGCTTGGAACATAAGCCTCTCCATCGTTTCCTGTCCATCCACCATCTCTCGTCATTTACTGTGTCCCAGCACACTCCTCGTTCCTCCACACTCTTCTTAACTCCTTTTGTCCATCTGTCCCTTGGTCTTCCCCTTGGCCTCCTTCCCATCATTTCCATTCCAAACATCTTCTTCGGTATCCTCTCCTCTTGCATCCTCCTCACATGTCCATACCATTGTAGCCTAGATCGCTCTATTCTATTTTGCAATGGTTCCTCTCTTACCATCTCCCTGACTCTCTCATTCCTTACTCTGTCCATTCTTGTCACTCCTACCCTACTCCTCTGGAACTTCATCTCCACTGCTCGTATTTTATTCTTGTCCCTTTCCTTCATCACCCATGTTTCTGAACCATATGTCAAAATTGGCACAAAGTAGGTCTTGTAGATGATTCCTTTACATTTTTGTGGTACATCTTTATTCCATATCATCCCCCTAACACTCTTGAAAAATCCATCTGCGCACCTTCCCTGCTCATTTATTTCCATCCTATTGCCTCCCTTTTCTTCAATTATGCTTCCCAAGTACTTGAAGCATTCTACTTTCTGCAACTGCTGTCCTCCAAGTGTTATGCCCATATCCAGTCTGTTCTTCTTCCTCGTTGTGATGACCACTTCACTCTTTTGTGCTGAGAACTTCATCCCATATGATAACACTACCTTCTCCCACTCATCTAATTGCTCTTGTACTTCTTCCTCATCCTCTCCCCATACCAGAAGGTCATCAGCAAACAACATTGCCTTCATTTTCCTTTCCCCAATGCTATTTACCACTTTTCGTATGATTTCATCCATCACCACTATAAATAACAGGGGTGAGAGGGCACTTCCCTGTTTCAGACCACTCTCCAGTTGAAACCATTCCGTTCTCTCTCTTCCCACCTTTACACAGCTTTTGCTTCCCTCGTACATTGCTTTCACTCTTGCCACTGTCTCCTTGTTCACTGCTTTTGCTCTCATTGCTTCCCATACCTTGTTTCTATTAATACTATCATATGCTTTCTCAATATCCAAGAAGGTCATCACCAGATCTTTCCCATATTCATAATGGTGTTCTTGTAGCTGTCTTACTGCAAAGATGAGGTCAACTGTTGACCTTCCTGGCCTGAATCCATACTGTTCTTCCCTCAGCCCATCTTCAACTTCTGTCCGAATTCTTCTCTCCAGTACCTTCTCAAATATTTTGGCGCAGTGGCACATGAGTGTAATTCCCCTGTAGTTCTTGCATTCCTTCCTACTTCCCTTTTTAAATATGGGTATTATTATCCCTCTTTTCCAGTCCTCTGGTATTTTCTTCTCCCTCCATATCACTTTCATTACTCGAAAGAGCCACTGTGTTCCTATCACCCCTGCTGCTCTCACCATCTCCACACTCACTTCGTCTATTCCCGGTGCCTTTCCCCCTTTCATCTTCTTTAATGCTTCCTCCACTTCTTTCCATGTCAATTCCTTCTCTGAAATGTCTTGTTCACTGTCTGTTTCTTCCTCCACAATGTCCACTATGCTGGTTTTAGTTGGATTTAGGAGTTCCTTGAAGTATTCTCTCCAGATAACCTTTACTTCTTCCATATTTTCGACCTCCTTTCCATTCCTGTCCACCATTCTGACATTTTCCCCTGTATCTCTTCTCTTTGCCTTTATCATTCCATACAACACTTTCTTACTGCCATCACAGTCCTCCTCCATCATTTCTGTCCATTTCTCCAGCCATTTCTTTTTCTCTTCCTTCACTACTTCTCCTGCTTCTTTCTTCCGCTCTTGGTATTCTTCTCTTGTTCTGTCTGTCCTCTGTTGGAACCATTTCCTGAATGCTTCATTTTTCTTTTTCACTGCTTCCTTAGTTCTGGGGTTCCACCATGGTGTTTCCTTCCACCTTTTCTTTCCACTAGTTCTGCCACACACGACTTCCGCTGCTTCTACCAACACGTCCTTGAACCTATTCCATTCTTCTTCACCTGTTTTCGGATCATCCTTCGGTAATTTGTTCCTCACTAATATCTGGAACTTCTCCTTATTTCCATCCTCCTTCAGCTTCCATGTCCTTATTCTTCTTTCTTGGTTTTCAGTTCTCCTCTTTTCCTTCAGTCCTCTCACCTTGGCGACCAGCAGACGGTGGTCACTGTCCAGGGCTTCTGAAGGTATTACCCTTATATCCGTGATACTCTTCTTTGTCTCCTTCCCGCATAGAATATAGTCCACCACTGATTTCCTAGTCAAATCCCTGCTGTACCAAGTAATTTTATGGCTCTCTCTCTTCTTGTACCATGTGTTTCCAACCATTAGCCCATTTATCTTGCACAGTTCCAACAATCTCTCTCCTTCCTTATTCCTGTTTCCCCATCCTTCACCACCAATCACTTCCTCAAAACCTCTTCTATCAGTTCCGACATGGGCATTTAGGTCTCCCATGAATATCAGGTCTCTCCCCACTAACTGCTTCTGCAACTCCTCTTCAAACTCGTCCTTCTCGCCTTCTGTGCATCCCACCTGTGGTGCATAGACTTGCAGAATGTCCAGGTTTCTACCTTTCACAGTGATTCTGGCTCTAATTATTGTATCACTTACCCTCTTTACTTCCTCCCTCAGCCCTTCTCTCACCACCATTCCCACTCCATTTCTCTTCCCCTCCTCATTTCCTATCCAGTATAGCTGCAAGCCATTTCTCAGTTCTTTTCTTCCTTCCCCTCTCCATCTGGTCTCTGCCAGTCCGAGTACATCCAGTTTTCTCCTCTCCATCATATCCACAACCTCCTCCACTCTTCCCGTCAATGTCGTTATATTCAAAGTTCCGATTCGTAGTCCATTTCCATAGCCAGGTCTGCTTCCTTTAGATCTGTCCTTTCCGAGGCCCGTTCCCGTTTTAAAAGCAGTTTCATATCCACTACTGGCTTGCTAGGCCTAACGTAGCTTCACCATAACCCTGGCAATGTATCATACCGTATTATCTCTGTAAAGTTAGTCACTAGCAATCTAAGTTACTATTAAACTAAACAATGATAAATGAAAATCCACAGCCTGCTTCCAGTCTCCGACCGTGTCAGGAATGGAATGAATGAAGCCCCCATCTAGCGGCGAGGATATGAACTGTGCCGGCTGCCGAGGCCTGACGCACTCCTCTGGGGAAATGATTAAATGAATGACAGATGAAATGAAATGATAGTGGAGAGTGTTGCTGGAATGAAATTTTGACAGGGAAAACCGGAGTACCCGGAGAAAACCCTGTCTGCCTCCGTTTTGTCCAGCACAGATCTCACATGGAGTGACTGGGATTTGAACCACGGACCCAGTGGTGAGAGGCCGGCGTGCTGCCGCCTAAGCCACGGAGGCTTGCCTAAACTAAACAATAATGTTACAAAAATTATATATATGCCATGCTGTAACTATGTTGCTTGATTGTCCCCAACACGAGCTCAGGCTCATTGGGACCTATGTAAATAAATAAATAAATAAATAAATAAAAATAAATAAAACTCTTGCCACACTTTTTGGAGCATATCAACCAATACAGTGGTGGCAGCGTCTTGAACCCTATGCTTGAGTTCCTCGAGATTTTGTGGTAAAGGTGGGACATACACACAGTCTTTGATATACCCCCATAAGAAGAAATCACAGGGAGTGAGATCTGAAGATCTGGGAGGCCACTTGTCGAAACAGTTATCATTATTCTCTGCTCGTCCAATCCAGCACTGAGGTAACCTGTTGTTCACAAAATTATGGACATCAGAATGGTAATGGGGTGGGGCCCCGTCTAGCTGGAACAGGAAATTGTCGGAATCTTCCTGCAATTGTGGGAACATCCACTGCTGTATCATATCCAGGTATGAGTGCCCATTTACAGTGTTTACGGCGAAGAAGAATGGTCCGTAAAGTTTCCGCGATGACACTGCACAGAAAACGTTCACTTTAGGTGAATCACGCTGATATTTGAGGAATTCATGATGATTTGCGGTCCCCCACACACGACAGTTATGCCTGTTGACTTTACCATTTGTATGGAAAGTCGCTTCGTCACTAAAAATTATGGGATTTAGGAAGTCTTCATCGTCTGCCATCCATTGTTGCACTCTGATACAAAACTCATAACGCTGTTGTTTGTCATTCCCTTTCAACTGTTGCAAGAGCTGTAATTTGTACGGCTTCATGCACAGTCTCCTACGTAGTGTCTTCCAAACTGTCGTACGTGGTATTTGCAGCTCGTGGGATGCTCTACGAACATATTTTTTCGGACTTCTTATGAATGCCTCATTCACACGGTTAACGGTCTCTGCACTCACTGTTGGTCGGCCACTACGTTTCGTAACACACAAGCAACCAGAACGCACAAACCTGTCATACCAGGGGCCTGTTCCACGAATGAACTTTGCAACTTTTCACTTTGCACTTTGCACTTTTCAGTTCAGATTTTGTTCCACCATCACTTTTCAGATTTGTCTTACAAAGTGAAAAGTGAAAAGTGAAAAGTTAGGAATCTTTTCACTTTAGAAGACGGTTATGTTCCACCATTGGTGCATAAATGCAAAGTGCAAAGGAATGATTGAAAAGTTTTCATAAATCTTTGCAAAGAGACGATTCCCTTTTCAGCTGTTAATGAACAAGTCTCTACACTAGTTTCTCGGCGCAGAATTTGGTTTAGTGTTATAAATATGTTACGCAGGAGCTTTTTTTTAATCATCAAGTGAGGATAGTGATGAAGAATCCAACAAGAAGACGTACAAAGACAAGATGAATTTTCATAACCTCACTTTAGTATAGACAGGTTAAAAGTTCCACCTGATCAATACTTTTATTAATTAAGATCACTGTGTGGTCATTAGTGGGACATGTTTCACCATGAAAAATAAAGCATTAAATCATGGAATAAATACACAGTTTGTTCATGGAATAAACATGATCGGATCATTCCTATGCAAAGACTTTTCACTTTGCAAAGACATTGAAAAGTAATACATAGATCATGGTGGAACAGAAAGACTTTGCACTTTGCAAGAATTGAAAAGTGCAAAGTGAAAAGTGAAAAGTTGCAAAGTTTATTCGTAGAACAGGCCCCAGGCGTAAATAGACTTCCTGCTTGGTGCCTCTTTACGGTACTTAGTCCTAAACTTCCGTTGCACATCTGTAGCACTCTTATTCGTGTGAAATTCCAACACACGGAAAGCCTGCTCTCTACCAGAAGTTGCCATCTTTACAAATATGGTCAATAGCGCTAACTGCGGCGAATGTGGGAACTACGAACATTGGCGGTAATATCTAACAAAACCATTTGAGTTCCTCTTTAATATGCCATATATAGGAAAGCTGTATCATTTGTAGTTTGTGTGTAATAAATTAAGAAAAGTGTTACCGGACTTTAGGGACACGCTGTATATACATTGTGTCACTCTATAACAATAGTCGTGAACATCGCTCGAATTATCATTACATTTTATAATTCAAAATTGTTTTTCGAAAGAATTCTTCATCTGAACGATCAGTGTAGCAACCAACTTCCAACTAACGAGAAATTTACTAAAAGTCACAACTGAAAATTAATTTATACTTCCAAAGGAAGAATAAAATATAAATTTGGAAAATATTAAGTCAGGATTGAAGTCCCAAATTAATAATAATAATAAAAAATTAAAAAAAAACAGAATTTTCTGAAAATCCGAAAAAAAAATTACATTCCAATATCAAAATGGAATAAATTTTCAATGTGAAAATTTCAAGATCCTAAATTCAAAATTCACCGAAATGTGATTATCCAAAATCGAGAAAAATAAATCCAATGGTAAAGTCGGATAATTGTGCAAAATCACAATATGAAAAGAATCATCGAAGTTCAAAGTAGCTAAATCCAAAAATAAGAATATCTAAGAAAATTTAATTTGCGAAAGCAAATTTTCAAAAACTGAAAATTCTCTAAACTGCGATGTGGCAACTGCGCAAAAATATGGAATGCGAAGAATTAAAAGTGCGAAGGAAACTGTTCATCTGGAAACACACTCGAATCCAAAATAATTAATTTCAAAAACCCAAAAGGTTGAAATCCAAATCTGTATCAACATAAAAATGCTTAAATGCCACCAGTAATCATCGAAGCGGGGACTCCACTAAACCAGACGCGGTTAACACGAAGTTAACTCGCCTGCAATGATCCCAAACATAGCTAGAACTGAAGCTAACCCGCACACTAAATGCGGAAAGAACTTGCTTCGAAGAAGTAAATCACAGATTACCAGAGCTATAACTTTATACAGAACAAACTACTACTGAAATAAATGATCACACCAGGCATGCTTCTAGAATACCACTCTAAATACAGGGCTATATGAATGAAGAGCTTGTCTTACTTTAAACAGGGCTGGCGATGAAACACGTATGATCCCATATACACACAGGTTCGGGAAACTGCTTCCATCTTCAAGCAGCTGGTGGGTATCTAGCCTCCCTCCAAGTCTCACTTCACCTATTCTTGATCGCAGCGAGATTCCACGTTGCCGGCCCACGGCTCCATAGTTCATGATGGGATCCGAATAGCCTCGGCGTTCGGCCCGCCCCCTGACAGTCCACTCGTTCGATTCTAGGCCTTCCTCTCGATCTTGCTCTTCTTCTCGTTCCTCCAGACAATTTTGTAGCCTCTCTCCATCCTTAGACTGGTTAAAGTCCATGATGCTCTCCGTTTGATTGTGCATTCTAGGAATTAGCTGTGTGAACATTGCTTTTTCTGCATTTTATTTTAAGTAACTCCACTCGTAGGAATACTTACTCTCATGATGTAGGCCACATTTCCCTCGGCATAATTTAGCAATTTAACATGACTCCCTCTGACAAATCAAATGTTCCTTCCAACCACGTGTCCGTGATGTTCGTCACCATTTTATTTCGCACCATTTCACAGTCGAACATATCGTTCCAAAATAACGTGTCCCTTTCAAAATGTTTCCTTCCAAATATGTACTTACAGAGCCCTTCACGACGTATATTCATAATTCCACCTTCTCTACGAACACGTCACATAATGCAGACTGATTATTCATTGTCAGACCACGGCACCGGTCTCTACCATAAGTATTCCATTACACACTCAAATTCATATATGGACTTACGTGCTTCGCACCATATTAGCACAGTGATACAACAAGATTACACATATTCGTATTGCTCTTTCCTTCACTGAAGCACTTGTACACTCACTCCCGCATCACGTTTTCGGAACTCACGGCTGACATCTTTCCGGTTCAAAGACCTGTGTCGCATTACCTCACACAATGGCCGTCTCATCCTTCTGCATGCTTCCAGAACAACTGCGCCCTCTTTCTCAAGGTCCCATAATGCAAGGCTCGGACATGAATATCCTTATACTGAGTTCGGGCGTTAATTATCCAAGGAAAACATTTCCTGATAATATCTTAAATAATTTCTTCGATTTATTTCCAATCTTCAATACTTCCAAATGCATTAAATAGCATACTTGCCAAAATAAAATATTCCATTTCTATGGTCGCCCATTGGATCTTCCAATCGCGTTCTCTTTCCTCAAGTACTGCCTGTGGTCTATCTCGTAGGATGATCCAATCAGATCCGCCCTTACAAGGAGGTGATTACCTCCAGCTAACAAGCTTCTTGTTGGACAATACTCCATGACTATAAATTTTGTGTTACGATATTCATTTTCCAATTTTAATTTAATGATCCCTTTTCTATGGTTGCCTTTCATATCTGTTCCTGGCATCTCTTAATATGAATTCGGGGACAGTACGTTACTTATGAGTGAGCAACAGGTGCACACATCTGTTGCTTAACGCATCATTTTCAGATTTCTCGCAAAAGATGGCACCAATCCTTCGGAAATTTTGAAACAACTCCGCGTACAGTTTGGGGAAGAAACACTGTTGCAGACTTGAGTGTATGAGTGGGCTAATGGCAGGAAGTGAAGCTGTGGAAAATGAACCTTATGAAAGGAGGCCACGGACAAGCATCACTGCAGACAAACATTGTTGCCATTCGTGACAAATACTATTATGTTAATTTATGTTCAGTCTTGACTGCAGTTCTTTCTTTGACACTATACTGTATCTGTCAGCAGAAAATACCTTAAAAAGAGGATATGACTTTTTTTTTTGGTGTTCAGTATATTTGTCAAATTCTTCACAAAACATGCCCTAGTTGTATTTATTTCATTGACTCAAGCGACAAATGGGGCTTTCAATGAGCACTTCAGTTCTGGAATGGTGAAAATTTTCTGGAATTTATTATTATATATATATATATATATTTAGAATTTGGCCAATTATAGACCGCTTTGAACCTAAGACTACGGTACATTGTTTCGTTTTTTCTTTTCTTCCCAAAACTTCTTCATACGTTGGCTGATGGCCTGCCTCTGTTCCGTTGATAACACTCTCCGTGGTTGATGTGGAACTTGCAGAATCGAAAAATCTGCAGTAGTGATCAGTCGCCGGAATTCCACCCTATTAGAAATGATGTTATTTGTGATCTTCAGTTTTTGCAGATCACACCGTATCTCTTCCAGCCATCTAGTGGTGTTTTTTAATTTGTAGATGTAGTCAAAAATTTTCTTAGTTAGCCTGCTGCTATCCATTCTATGGAGGTGACCATAAAATTGTAGTCTCCGTCTTTTAATTGAGTCTGTAATTTTTTCCACATTTCGGTAAAGGTCTTCATTTTTTCTCTTCATCCAAATATCTTTATTCTTTTGGGGACCCAAAATTTTCCTAAGTATTTTCCTTTCTTTCTTTTCCAGTTCCTCTTGTTCACCTCTTTTGTTCAACGTTAAACATTCTGATCCGTATAATTTATTATTATTATTATTATTAATCTTAATTGGTCACATTGGACCACTTGAGTCGTTCCACAATCACCTTTTCTTTGAAGTACTGCTTGGTTCTTGCGCTCTTTCCAGTACTTTTTTATTCTTTCAGATCGGGATTTTCTCAATTCATCTGAAACCTCCATAGGCTTTCTATGTATCATTTCTGCAGAAAATTTATGAGTTTTAAGAATGGTGTTATTTTTATTTTTCTCCTCGGCATCTGTTATCTTGAGTCCAACTGCTTTGAGATCTTGTTGGATTTCTTGGATCCATTTTCCTCCAGTTTTCTTTCCTAGATTTCTCATCACTAGTTGGCGTTCAATTCTGTTTTCTGGAAGCTGTAAGATGTGAAAAAAATATGAAAAAAACTATTTTTAAATTATTGTTGTGTCTTTATTCAAAATTAACATGATTCTCGGTGTTGCAGAACTAGTCTGTACATTGGAATTGGTTTATTTGGTCACATGGAGTTGGTTTACAATAAGATAAAATGATGCTTTTGGTCCACAACCTAAATGCAAGGGTTGGGACAATTAACAATTTCGTGAAGAAAACTCCAGAGAATTATAAAAAATTAGAAATGCCTGCTGTACATGACTGAAATTATTAAAATACTGGACTGTTCGTAACTCGAGGCTAGTATTGAGATGTGGGGAGGTATTATGTTAACCACTTAAACATATCGCATGAAGTTGTACAGGTAAGTCAGCAAGGTTAACTGCTGTCAGGTACCATAACGAGAACTTGGCACCCCATGTTTGGTTGTTTCGAGGTGCTGTGGGTCCAGACTTCATACTGATGGGTGATAATATTTTTCTTCATAGAGCACAGCTGGTTAATGTCTTTCTGGAAACTGAAGATATTGCCCACATGGCATGGCCTACTTGCTTTCCTGATTTACATCTAATGGAGCATGTGTGGGATGGACTTGGAAGACAAGTTTCTTCCCATCTGAATCCATCGGCCTCAAGCAGTGTTTCCTTTGGATTCCCATGGGAGTGACAGAAAGGGTCCACGAAGAATGTCGATTTAAATGTTCATTTTCTCTGTTTTTATAAACTTTTCATAAATTTTATATCAAACTCGACTAGGAAGTGAAATGTTGCAAATATTGTTAAATGGCCACAGGCACGGAACAATGACCCTCTGAACGCCTTTTAAGGGTCAACATGAATTCCTTTCAAGTATCTCTCAAATCAAATCAATCAAAATCACTTTATTTGCAATGAGGTGTCAACCTCGGTGGCAAATGAGGTACATAATTTACAAATACTACACAATATTAAAAGAATACAGTAACTTAATGTACAAACACTACACAATATTAAAAGAATACAGTAACTTAATGTACTATTCACACATTGGTTGAACTCCCCTCTCACAACTGCTGTAGGAATTACATAGCACATATAATGTTTCTAGGAATACAGCACTAAGTTATACCACTTCTTGCTTTTCCCTGGTTTTGTCTACTCTGCTCTTGAATAACTGGACTGATTTTGGAAAGGGATCAAACACCGCCCTTGGTAAACTGTTCCATTCCTTCACACCCTTCCCAATGAATGAAAATTTATCCCAATCGCTTCTACTAAAGTGCAGTCCAATTTTGAATTTGTGGTCTGCCCTGCCAATATAATTACTTTCCAATTGAAGCCTCTCACGGATTTCCCCCCATGCTTCCTCTCCTGTATATGCTCTATATAACCCTACAAGTCTGTTTTTCTCCCTTCTCTTACTTAATGTTTCCCACCCAAGCTTCTCTAACATATCTGATACACTGCTTCTTCTCCTAAAATCCCCTATCACAAATCTTGCTGCTTTCCTTTGAACACTCTCAATTTCTTTTATTAGGTATTCCTGGTGCGGATCCCATACACTGCTTGCATATTCCAGTATTGGACGAACCAAACTTAGGTAACTTTTCTCTCTTATTTCTTTGTTGCATCGTTTAAGTAGTCGCATAATGACATGCAATGATCTGTATACTTTCCCAACAATGTCTCCAACATGACCCTTCCAGTGAAATTTACTATCAAATCTCACACCTAAGTATTTGCACTTGTCATCTTTTGGTACGGTTACCCCATCCAATGTATATTGAAATTCAGTTTTTAATCTCTTGTTTGTGAATATTGTGACAGTTGATTTACCTCCGTTAACCTTCATGTGGTTCTCTTCAACCCAATGTTGGATACTGTCGAGGTCCCTTTGTAATATTTTACAATCCTCTATATTATTTATTTCCCTATAGACGATAATGTCATCTGCATACAATCTTATTCCTCCACATTATCCCTTAGTCCAAAAGGAAATACTATGGAATATTATCCTAATGTCTTGTGTTGTGGTAAGTTGATTTGTCCTGTGGTTGAATTCTTGTCTTAGGAGTTCTGTTTCTCCAAGTTAGTGCAGAAATATCAAAAATCATCATGGATCCATATTGACTGCAATATATGTGAACATTATATTACGTATTACTATATTATATTACATATATCTCCCAAGTTAGTGTAAAATATGAATCAATACTTAAAATGATTTGCTCAAGAGACAAGAGTAGTGAACAGCTCGCAACATCAACTTGCAGTGGGGTGGGGACCTCAAAAGTTAGACATCACATGAAAGTTATTTAGACTTTAGTTGACTATTTCAAGGAAATCAAACTTATTTTCATCAAATTTATTGTTATGTGAAGGGTTAAATGCCTTTTAAGACATATTGTTTTCAGGGGCACCTCATAAGCCATTAATGTAATATTTCAATAATATTCTGCCAGACAAAATGAATTAGCCAAAATTATGTAAATGTTTTAGGGGAGGTCCGTCATATATTTCCATAGGGCTGTGACACTTAAAAGGTTGGAAACCGCTGCTCTAGACCGTATGAGCTGTAATAAAGAAACAATGGGCATTAATGCCTCAAACTTTGATTGATGACCTCATTCAGAGAATGCCACATCATGTTGGCTTATCAGTAAATGATGATACAGTGTTTACTTTGTTTATGCATGTATTTTACTCACCTGATCCTAATTTGTGGTCAAATGTACATGGGAGTGATGAATTTCTGTTTTTTTTTTTTTTTTTTTTTAATTGGACACCATTGTATATAATGGGTTGTATTCTCTTGTGTTGTTGTGTGTTGCTGCATGTCTGTCATCCTTTCTTGTGTTGGGTTTTCTCTCCATTCACTTCCAAAGAGATCATGTCCTTGAAGCATGTCCCTTACTACGCACTGTTTTGAACAGCAGAAGAACTAGGTGCTGCCCATCATACTGATTAGACTGGTAGACTGAAACTCACTCTCTGAAGGCCAGGACATTGATGAGCTAAACCTCTAGTCACCTCAAGACCTAAGCGGTCCCTTTGATGTTCTGGTCTGTGAAGAGGCTAAAGTGCCAGGAAATAGTTCTCACTTTTTCTGCTTGTTTTTAGTGCACAAGATTTCCCTGCACATGTTGCTATGTTTCCATAAGCTGGCTACTTTTCGGAATTTCATTTGTAAAATTCTATGAATAGTCTAGTATTTTAATTTTCACGTTAATTGTGAGCCCAACTTTGGTTTTCATGTGATAAATTGTGTGTGTGAATATGGTTCTTAGTGGTATTTTGTGGTATTTAGTGTTAAGCAGAGTAATTCAGTACGAATTTGACATTATATTACATTTAGTTGGTACAAACCTTGTTTGAGCGGCAAAAGAGCACCCGAGTAATAAGATTTCATGGCGAATCAGGCTCAAAAGTTGGCAATACTGTTACGAATGCACAAAGTTCCACAAGTATAATTATTTATATGTTTCCAATTTGCCACCGGGGGACACACCCCCAATTGCAAATGAATGAATGAATTAAAAAAGAGTAGAAAAAGTATTCCAACTTCAGCGGTAAAGCTTGAATCACCAAGAAAATACTTCAAAGGTAATAAAAGTGGAAGTGGAGAGAAGTTGAGTCAAAGGTGCAAACAGATAATTTTGAATGTATTATAATAGTAGGTTGAGAGATGACAATCTCGAGTTTCCATGTCAGAAAAAAAGAAGGAACAGAGAGGAGATACGAGCAGGGATATATTCCTCAGGACTTGACCTGACGTTTGGTATAGTGAGTGGTTTGACGGTGGTGTTTCCAGCTTCTTTCTTTCACCCTCATCAGCCTAACATGTTTGTTTTTTATCTTCCTATACTTCTTTTCCTGTCTTACAAATGTTTACCAATGGTATTTTCCTTAACAGATTTTACATTATGCATAACCTTACGTATTCCATTTGTTCAACTTCATTTCTTTGCAGAAAGCATACCGTTGTATTATCCAACCAATAAATGTTCAAAAAATGCAGTACCGTAAATTAAACATATTTTTAAAATTGATTTTTATTGTTGTGCATTTCCAATATTTCCAATAATATAAGTTAAATGAAAGAAATAACAGAACAATCAACCTAAATATTTCTTTATACTTGTTTCTTTATCCCACAGAATATCATTATTTCCAGCTGGGGAAGCCATCCTTTTCATGTCAGAGGACCATATGACATTATAAATTTGTATCCTTTGAAAGAGATCTTTGATATTAATTAGTTAATGATTGAACATTGCCTAACATGAGTGTACTGTCTTGTTGACTGTTTTGGAACTAAGCTTGTGTTGTAAAAACTTCCTTTTTCCACATGCTCTTACACCATAGTTGTCATTTTCTTCATTATTGCTAAGATCTTGTGCATTATCAAATAAATTTTGATGTTCAGTACTTCCACACGTAAATTAGCCTAAGATAGTTCAATTTTGCTAAAGACTCGACAATTCTTTACAAATGCTTTAAAATAAACCATTTCTGTTTTCTTTGATGGTTTCCATATTGACTTACAAATGATTATTTAATTAACCAACAAAGTTTCACCTAGTCAATACTCATTAATTTCATTAAAGAAATCAGTAAGTGTACATGTTTCAAGTCTTAACTATGATGTTTCTTCAGCACAATATTTTGTCAATTTAAAACCCTCAAAACTTATATTGTACTATATTGTCAATACCATGTTAAAAGCTAACGAACTATTAGTCCGGTTAAACAACATGTTGTTGTTTGAGTCTTCAGTCTTTGACTGGTTTGATGCAGCTCTCCATGCCTCTATGTCCTGAGCTAATCGTTTCATCTCTACATTGCTCCCACACCCTACATCCGAGGCAATCTGTTTTACATATTCTAACCTTGGTCTATCCCTACAGTTCTTGTCCTCGACCCTTTCTTCCTTAACTAAGCTTGCTATTCCTGGGTGTCTTAGTACGTGTCCTACCAACCTATCTCTTCTCTTCATTAGCAGTCGCCAGAAACATCTCTCTTCTCCCACTCGTATTAATACCTCTTCGTTTGTAACCCTATCTACCCATCTGATCTTCATTCTCCTGTAACACCGCATTTCAATCGCTTCAATTTTCCTCTTTTCTGCTGCACCAATAGTCCAAGATTCACTTCCATAGAGTGACACACTCCAGACAAAGGCTTTCAAAAATTACTTCGTAATACTTAAATCTACAGTATATTCGATGGTTATAGATTCCTTTTTTTGTAGAAATGCTTTCCTTGCCAGAGCCAACCTACTTTTTATATCCTCTTGGCTTCGTCCATCACGGGTTATTTTGCTTCCTATGTAGCAGAAGTCTCCTACTTCCTTGAGCTTTTCACCTGCCAATTTGATGTCCATAGAAGTTTCTGATTTATTTCGGCTGCATTCCATTTTTTAAAAATATTTATTAATATTCATCATGAATTCTTTCCTCAAGACAGAGTCCATACCATTCAAAAACTCATTCAAATCCTCTGGCATGCATGCCAAGATGACGATGTCATCAGCAAATCTCAGAGTTAAAATTATTTCCCCTTGAATCTTCACTCCCACTTAAAATTTTCTCCAATTTCCTTCATTGCTTGTTCAATGTAAAGATGAAAAGTCTGAAAGCTATATTAATTGATTGTTAATAAGGCAACACTGAAAAATTACTTCAAAGCTATCTTTAAACAACATAGAACCCAAAATTCAATTTACCGTAGAATCCGAGACTAATAAATCCTTAACCACTTAGATACAAGAAAATACAATCGGATTGCAGTCTATACAGAAAGCCGACCCAGACTGTTAGCATTATTAAAAAAGATTCAATACATCCTGAAGCTCAAAAGGAGGGTATATTTTACAGTATGATATACAGAGCCATACAGACTCCGTTAACTCTCACATCTTACAAAAGAGAAATTGACATTATGCAAAATAGCCGAACTAACTGTGTATAATAAACATTATGTAAACAAAATAATGTATCAGTTGAAAAATCAACCGTAAACGACCTTGAAAAGAGATAACAAAGAATTTGGAAGTATGTAAGCTTTACTTACTGTACATTATTAGGAATATATATAGTTTAACTAACAAACTATGAAAATAGGAATCGTAACATTTTTTTAAAATTTCACATAAGGTACCATAGTAAACAAAAACGAAAATGTTTATAAAGCTGGAATTTATAAATTGGAGTGCAACACCTGTAAAAATTCATACAATATACAAGTGATGTACGGTTAAGATACCGTGAACACATTAATGCGATAAAACATCGGAGGCACTCAGTGATGGGAGAGCATATAGACAATAACAATTACCATTTAACTATTATAGACCAGGACCTTAGAATATTACACGAAAAGATCAGAGGTAACTTTATGAATATACTGGAATTGATTAAAGATTTGCATAAATCAGAAATTACACCTGGAAGGTATTATAAATGGACCCACGATTGAAAATAATTCACTTTTCAGCATCATCTTTAATTTCACCTTCAAAAGTTTGAAAGATCCGCCATGAATCAGACTGCTTGCCAAACCACCTCTGCTTCCCTCCCTAGTCCCTAGTCCTACCCGCCTCCTTTCCCCTTCTTGCCCACCCATTGCTGGTCCCACACAGCAATAGAGAGTGTTAGTAGCAAGTCAGCCAGCCACAGCTCATAACTGGGGACCCTGATTTATGGTAATGAAAAAAGGCTTCAAAGCGGTGAAATAAAATGTTCAACGTGGTGAAATAAATAAGAGGGAGGTGTGAGTGTATGGTTCATGGATGTGGTTAAGTAATAAAACTATCGAAACGTTTGGATAAATAAAAAACAATTTATTCTAGGGGGTGTTTTTTTTTTTTTTTTTTTTTTTTTTTAAAGGACAAACTCAAATGAATTATATTTTCTGTGTTTAATACTTAATACCTAACATTTACCTCCACAAATATTCTCCATGACTACCATAGTCCTTATCTCGTTAACTCGTGAAACGTATGTTGTCCCCAACCATAAATAGAGCATTGTTTGCATGATTTGAGGTCTTTATCCAAATTCTTTATCCCGTATCTTATGAGAAATTTATATTTAAGATTTCTTATTTTCTATCCAACGACAGATAGTGGAACAATTTCATTTAACTTTGAAGTAAGGTGGAAGTAAGGAGAAGAAATGTGGAAGGAGAGTTGCAAGAGGAACAGTATGGCTTCAGGAGTGGAAGATCCACAGTGGACCCAATCTTTAGCTTGAGGCAGGTGATGGAAAAGAACTGGGAATATGGAGAGGATTTGATCATGACTTTCATAGATCTAGAAAAGGCATATGATAGTGTCCCCAGAGAGAAGGTATGGGAAACCATGGTTAAGAAGAGACTGGGAAGAGAAATGTTGGAAATGGTGCAAGCAATGTTCAACAACTGTGTTAGCAGGGTAGTGACCCCAGTTGGAAAGACAGATTGGTTTAGGAACAAGACTGGACTAAGACAGGGGAGTGTGCTGTCACCTCTCTTGTTCATGATGGTGATGGATGAAATTGTACAGGAAACAAAGGAAGCATATGGACATAAAGATATGAGTTACTGTTATTTGCAGATGATATTGTGGTCTGGGGAAGGAACACCGAAGAAGTGCAAAAACAACTAGATGCACTGAACGAAAATATTCAGAAGTACGGCCTGAAAATCAGTATAGAGAAAAGCAAGACCATGGTGATGACAAGAGGGGAAAGACAAGGAAAGGGCACTGTGAAAATTGGAAGTCAGAGTTTGGAAATTGTGGACACATTCAAATACCTAGGAAGTGAATTGATGCAAACTGGTAGGTTGGACATGGAGATTGGCAGGAGAGTACAGCAGAGCAATGCATTCTATCAAAGTGTAAGAAAACTTGTTTGGGATAAGGAAGTACCAAGGAAAAGCAAGGAGGCAATGTATAAAGTGTACTATTTTCCCATATTAACTTATGCAGCTGAGACTTGGATCCTGACAAGCAGGCAAGAAAGTAGAATCCAAGCCAGTGAAATGAAATTCCTAAGACGTATGATAGGATAGACAAGGAAAGACAGAGTGAGGAATGAAGATGTTAGGAAGGAAGTTGGGATGGGAAAACTAAATGAGAGAAATTAGAAGAATAAACTAAGGTGGTTTGGACATGTAAAGAGGATGGAGGAAAATAGAATACCAAGACAGATGCTGGAGGCAAAGTGCAAGGGTAAGAGAGCAAGAGGAAGACCTAGAACAAGGTGGATTGATTCAGTGAAGAACGGCATAAGAAAAAGAAATCTGGACTGGGACAAGATCGTGGAAGAAGAATGGTGGAAGGAAAGAGGAAAGTGGAGAAGTGCCATAAATACCCCGACCCGGCAGGAGCTGGATAAGGGGAAATGATGATGATGATGAGTTAATAATAATAATAATAACAATAATAATATTATTATTATTTATAGTAAATAGTTAAAAAATAACTTATTATCAGCATTTCGTTGGTATTTAGCATTTTACGGTGAAAATAACACATTTCGCAAAATAACTTTATTTCGCGGGTTCAATATCGGAAAAAATGGCATATTTGGGTTAAATGTATTGTTGTGATAACATATAATATGTTTGCTGAAACATTTCACGGATATCGTTATAACCAAAAAAACGGGACACTACCGGTACTCATAACACATAATCACATTCCAAGGGGTAAGTTCTCATGATATTCCAAACTTAGAAATTTTCTTACATAAAGCTTCTTTAACACACAGTTTTAATTCTTTATCTTTATAGTGTCAGACTGTCTGCCTCGTTGCGTAGTTGCTAGCCTTCTTGGCTGTTACTGCAGAGGCCTGGGTTCTATTCCCGGCTCTGCAAGAAATTTAATTCTGGTCTGAGGGCTGAAAAACATGAATCATTAAAAATAAGATAAGAAAAGAATTCAAAAAGGCATGCAAAATGTTAAATCTAATGAGCAACACAGTTATGACAATGAATTCAACTTTCACAGTAGAGTAAATAACGAACATTACTTTTTCTGCACAAGAAATTAACTTGTTAGACAAAGGCTTGAAATTCAATTGTATGGACACACACACAACATCAAACAACTCATTGCAGACATAGAGATAGCCAGCAATAAACTACCAGAACAAGACAGCAAAATAACCAAGGCCAAAACTATCTTCAAACAAGAATGCAATAGCAATAACACCCATTGCAACACACAATTTCGAGATTAAGTCACTAAAACAAAAAATAAAAGAACAGGACTTAATTATAACAAAAGTGGGTTAAGGCAATACCAGAGTAATCCTGAATAAAGCTGAATACAAAGGAAAAGCAATAGAATTTATGAATAACTACTTCATCAACAAATTGGGAAAAAGAAAACCAATAAATTCCAAAGCCACATTAAGAGAGCATTAAACGAAATATAATACATTCTCACCAAAGCCGAAAAAACTATTAACTAATAACCATGAACCCAAAATTACAGTCTTGAAGAGCACTACCAAAAATACATAAAGAAGAATGCCCAAATGAGACCAATTGTTAACTGCAGGAACGCTTCAAACTACAATATCAGTAAGGTACTACTCAAAATATAAAACACTGCATGATCAACAATAATAACAACTCAGTAATAGATACAACATAGCTAGTAACCACACTAAACACAATACATAAGAAACCTAGTTTGAAGGTAATATCGCTCGACATAACGAACAGGTACGCTTATATACCAATAAATGAAGCCCTTAGTATAATAGGAAATAAACTGAAAACAGCTATATCATTAAAAGATACAGAAGAGATCACAAAATTACTGAGAGTTGTTCTCAGTCAAAATGTCTTTCGATTCAATAATAAAATTCATTAAGCGGCCTAATAGCTGACATCTTCATAAACACATTGGAAAATTAGTTCTTAGAAAAGAACTTTACAAAGGGAATAGTACAATAGAAAAGATTTGCAGATGATGTACTGTCTATTCAAAATTGGAGTCTGCCCCTTGATAGCAGCACATATCAGTGAGATCTCTGTGGTCTCTCTTCTGCACTAGTACATGCCCTATTTGCTTCTTGGTGAATCCATCAAGTGATACCCTCGTTTGTGGGGCTCTTTATGGCAAAACATTTTTCTCTTGACTTTAAGATTGCATAAGACAGCAAAACTAGGTACTGTAGTATTATACCATTCTCATTAGTGTGTAAATGGAGCCTCTCCACTTTTAACCTGTGGGCTCTAAATTCTTCCTAGTTTTGAATTGAAGTCCCCACTCTGGTAAACCTGTTCCAATAGGTCGTAAAAATACTTTTTGCTGTCATCCAAACTGTTGTTGGCTGGAAAGTACACATTTACTTGATTTCAACATTGTGTTTACAGATTCAAAATGTAGTGCACAACATATTTTGTTGCTGACTATAAAATCTATATCAAGCATTGTGATTTTGATCATTACTATTTAGCAGTGTGTGATTCTGATTTAACCATACAGAACCATTGCCCGTCGAATGTGTTTCTTGAATTGCACAAAAGTCCACACTGCATCGTAACTTATTATATATATATAATATTCAAGATGGTGTTTAAGTGTTGTGTCCCGAGATGCAGAGGAAATTATGATAGAGGGTCCAAAGTTACAGTTTTTTCGTTTCCAAGAGACGAAATGGACCCAAGCGACACAACGGGAAGATTTTCAAGTAACACAAAATTCAAAGGTAAGCTTATAATTTGGTTATACGCTTAATCTAATGAAAGGTCATTATGCAATTAGAAATCTTATTTAACCCTAATTCGAATGGCAACTGCTATATGGAAGGATGGTTAAATGATGAGCAGAATATCAAAGTTAACGGTACTTGTAGGCTAGGCCTATCATAGCCTACCACTTCCTTTTGGAGATACAGTATACTACGCTGTATTTCATGACAATTTCATTTTTGGGAATAGGAGCTGTCAGATTTATCGCTTTCCAGTTTCTTAAACAAGAATCAATGTGAGAGAATTATAAATAGCTATAGGCCTACACAAAATTAAAATTTCTTTCAACCCCATGTGCAGTGGAGACCTGGTGATTTGTTTGCCTTGGAAGGCAATAAAATAATAACAACCAAACAATTAAGTTAAAACTTAATATGTTATAAACGAGCTGTGGAGATGGGCTATTTAAGGTAACATGCTGACTTGGTAATATTTTTCAGCTTTTAGACAGCTAACAGGTCAGGGTATTGTGGAAATGTAGCTTTTACTTAACTCAACTCCTTAAATCGAGGTTTTTCCAATGCCATGAAAATAAGTCTTTCAGTCTGAGCTGGATGTCACATAAGAGTGATTGTAGAGGGTAAAATAAGCTATCATTTAAATTCTCCTCATCCCTAGTACTTTTCTGCGGTGGTTTGGTGTTAACTTTGTGGGGTAAATATATTATTGCTAAAACACCCTAAAAATCCCAACTGCAACCTGTAAAATGGAGAAGCCGTGCATCCTCTTACCTTGCCTAGGAGAGATGAGTAGTAAATGAAGGCTAATTTCCTGATCTTGTGTTAATTTTGTTAACTTCCACCCTCAATTATTTCTCATTTGCAGCATATGCTCATAAGCTTTTAAGGCTACCAATTGCCCTCAAAAGCATACATTTTAAAATATTGTTCTAGGATAAAGAGTAACAAATTTAGAAGGAAACTTTCAAAACATGATAACGTATGTTAGTTAGAAATGTAACTACAAACTTCTGACCACCTCATTGTGTAGTGGCTACCATACTTGACTATCACCCTGTAGGTCTGGCTTCAATTCCCAGCTCCGCCAAGAAATTTAAGTGGGTTTAATTCGCACCTGAGCCACCCTAAAAGTGGTTTACCCATTTCAACTCCAGGCACATGCTGGGATGGTTCTTAACTTAAGGCATGGCTGCCTCTTTCCCAATCATAGCCTCTATTACAAATAAACATACCAAAATAACACATGTCATAAGGCATAAACGTATGATTAATAACCATGGTGCCCAAGTCTCTAAGTGAAATGGCAATAAATACACTCCCGTCATGCTGTTTTATCTATTTTTTTGTTCAAAATCTTAAATATCATTTATTTATTTTAACAGTCAGAAAGTCCTAGTTAGCAGACACTGTCATTACGTAACTCTTCATCAATGTATGAGCAATGTCAGGGTCTGTATTCTCATTGACTTAAAGCTTGGTGAAGGCAAAATCCCTAATTGTACATCATATGGGAATAGGCCATTTGCTTCATTTTTTAAAACATACTTCAGTGTATGGGCAAACACCTTGACACTTTATTGGAAAGCTTTTTTCATTCTTTTCCTCTAATTTCGGAAAGTATTTTACCAGCACAACATTTTTATTTTTTTACCACCGATTCCTCGGTGGCCAAACTTCTGCAATTTTATGAACCTTATGCCCTCTTTTAACTTTCTCTCGATCACTCTGGTTACTTACAAGCTGAATAGATAAAGCTCTATATTTCTGTCCCCTTCAGAACTGCAGGATGCACTTGAAACATTTCACTAACCTATTCACACCTATTTTGTGTTCAAATCTTAGATGGGAAATTTGTCAGTCAGGAAATGCTGAGTAAAACAGCTGGTATATTTAATTAATTAATTTACATTTTTTTTATTGCTACAGAGATCCCACATTGATTGAAAAGTGTACACACAGATTAAGTCTTAACAAGTATAACCTACTTGTTAAGGTTATTTCTTATAGCCCAGTCATTTTAGGGATCAACCTCGGAATGAGAGATAACAAGCTGTAAACTCGTATACACCTTCATTTTGGTGTTCTAAACGTTGTCTCAAAAGTCTCATAAAATCTTATTCAAGGTCAAAGGTCACAAAAATAAGGTTTTCGCGATTATCTCGGTTTCTATAGCTCCAATAATGTTAACACTTATTATAAATATTGTAGAGCATACAATTTGCGACAAGTTTGTTTAAATGTTTTTTTTTTTTCATACGCTCAACCGTTTTTGAGATAGAGGGCAGAGCGCCCGCAGCGTTCAGCCATACGCACTGCAATGCAAGGTCAACAGGGAATCTCAGTGAATAATACCTTGTATAAAGTTATTAAATCATTGAAATATCATTCACAATAAATAATTTGTTCTATTTATTAGTCAATAGCCGGCCCCGTGGTGTTGGGGTAGCGCGCCTGCCTCTACCCGGAGGCCCCGGGTTTGATTCCCGGCTCCGTCAGGGATTTTAGAAACTGGCGTTATGGCTGGAACGGGATGCACTCAGCCTCGTAAGGACAATTGAGTAGCTGTCTGACAGTGAGGCAGCGCCCCGATCACGAAAAGCCAATATTAACGCCCGAGGGGACACGATGCGCTGTTCACGCGTCACCCCAATATCTGCAGGCCAAATGGCCGGGCAGCGGTCGCTTGATAGGCCCGAATTGAAATGAAGTGAAAATATATAAATCTTTAATTATTTGAAGAACAAAAGTATTACTCTTCTTCTTCTTCTACTTCTTCATCGTCGTCATCTTCCGGGCATGTGGAAATGTCACTTTCATTGTCATCATCTTCGTTGTCCTGAATTGTTGTTTCCAACCCTTCCAGAATTTCTGGGTCAAATGCACTCTCTTTCTCAGTCTCTCTTTGTGATGAAACAGCATTGAGGCAAGGTTGCCCATGACACTGGCCACAAGCTAAAGTGCATTGCAGCCCCGATTTTCTGCACCCACAGTGTACACCACATCCATTCTTACAATTACAAAATAGTGTATTAAGTAATTCCTCAGGAGCTGGTGGTAATATTGTTGTTTTTGGCTCCAGGAGTTCATTTTGCAGCACCCAACCCCATTCCTGGGGTTCTAAATCATGCCCTAACCATTTTTGAACCTGGTAATAAACACGATTTATACGCTGATGGGCTGCTGCACTTGTCGGTGGAAGATTGGAAAATTGGACAGGTTTATAAAGCTTTGTAGACTTTATGAACTGAGTATATCGAAGATGATCGATATTGCCCTCAGATTGAGGAGCATTATATATTGCTAGTAAGATGCGTAATCCATTTTCGTATAATTGCTGTACAGGGCAGTTTTCTTGTAGAGAAACTTTAGCCAATTGGTCGAAATGGGCAAGTTTTTGGAGAGATTTCATGAAAGGTTTTTTCTCTTTTTTAAACAGCGCAGAAGTTGTGTCACAGCCACTGAATGCATGTAAAAATAATATATGTTTTTTCGAAAGGGGATATTTGTCAAAACTTTTTGACGAATAGATTTGTGCTTTGACATTGCCTTTTCCAACCTTTTTAAAGAAAATTCCTTCTTGAAGTAGTTGAGTGCGTCCAATTAAAATAACGAGCAAATCTATGTCTTCTCCAATGATGACGGGGTCCTCTCATGTTTAGATTCTTCGATAGCTGTTTCTATGATAAGTACATCAGCATCATCTCTTGCTTGTTTTGTTGTAATATTTACACTCTCTAACTTTTCAATGAGCATATCAATAAGTTTCTTTTTATTACAATGATTTGACAAAAACTTGTCTTGACTAATTGGCACAGTCATTGTTTCGTCGAAACAAACTTCATAAGATTTTGAAAGAGCAGCAGTTCTTCTTAGTTGTTCCATTGCTTTTATATTTTTAGTGTAGTCAGAGTATCCGTCAAATACAACAACAGTTTTTGAACCATAATGTCTTTGTAAATACTGAACGTATTTATCTAAAACAACGGAAAAAGTATCGTCTTGACTCCATACAGAAGAAATCCACCATCGATGACATACGTCACATGATTTTCACCAAGTTCGATATCAACAGGTGTCATATTATCATATAATGTGGCTTTCGAGGTTTTTCTCATGCCATTATTATCAAATAATAATGTCGGATATGGACTTCGAGATTACTTTCAAACTGTTTGGTTACAGTTATCCTTTGGAAGAGTAACAATGGATCGACAGAGATTTTACAATCGTTAATTTGAACTGATTTGTTAACAACTGAAATGGGTAAAACCGTATCGGCGCGTTTGAACTTTATCTCATTAAAGTTCAAGCCAGTTATTTTCACCACAGATTGTAATCCGATTTCATGGGCTTTGTAACAATTAATTTGGTCATTTCCAATGATTCCAGAAGCTAAGGATACCAATTGATTTGTTTTTGGAAAGGGATCATGAAGTGTAAGCCATTCAACTAGTTTACTTACATCATTGTTATCTCTTTTTACTCTTGAAATTCTTGCATCAAAGTGTTGTTCAACAGAACCCCGTTCCAACCATCACGTCAGTTTCTAAAATCCCTGACGGAGCCGGAAATCGAACCCGGGGTCTCCAGGTGAGAGGCAGGCGTGCAACCCCAACACCACGGGGCCGGCTATTGAGTAATAAATAATACAAATAATTTATTGTGAATGATATTTCAATGGTTTAATAACTTTATACAAGGTATTATTCACTGAGATTCACAGTTGACCTTTCATTACAGTGAGTATGGCTGAGCGCTGTGGGCTCTCTGCCCTCTATCTCAGAAACGGTTGGGCGTATGAAAAAAAAAAAAACACTAAAACAAACTTGTCGCAAATTGTATGCTCTACAATTTTTATAATAAGTGTTAACATAATTGGAGCTATAGAAACCGAGATAATCGCAAAAAACTTCTTTTTGTAACCTTTGACCTTGAATAACTTACGGCGCAGACACGAGATTTTAAGATATTTTGAGACAACGTTTAGAACACCAAAATGAAGGTGTATACGAGTTTACAGCTTGTTATCTCTCATTCCGAGGTTGACCCCCTTTTTTTTTTTTTTGCTTAAGTGACTGGGCTATTAGGCCTGGGCCGTGTAAAGATAGCCCACAGTGTTTCTGTTCAAAAATATTAAAATAACACCATAACTTCATAAGAGTTTTTGTATTATGATAGCCATGGGTTGTAGAATTCAAGTTTTTCTAATGGGTCTTTATTATTTAAGAAAGGTGCTATTGCTTAGCTTCCCAAGAAGCTTAGTAGGCCTATGGACCTCAAAAAGGTGGGAAAAGTATGCATATTTCTCCTTCTCACCTGCATTCCAAAATGTTCTAATTTATTTTCCTTATTGGTGCCCCTGCATAGGCAGTTGAAATTCTGTGAACATCCTTTATTCTGTACTTCCAATCAGTTGAAAAAATCCCAAAACTGTATATGATAGGTTGATAGCATTGGGATGAGGACGTGTTTATTTGGCTTGGGATGACCCTAATACTTGGGTATGAGTATAACCACCAAGACAGTTTATTATTATGATTTTAAGGTATGTCAACTCCACTTCAATGAAGAAGATATTCTTCGACACAGTGAATGGTGCGACAGCAAAACTGGGAAAAAGTATTCTACAGTATGTCTCTTGAGAAACCTCCTCTAAGGCAAGAGGTTGTACCATCAATTCTTCCTAACTGTCCTGCTTACCTTTCCTCAGCTTCTACAGGGTCATTATATATGTGCGCGCGAGTAAACACGGCAAGCTAAGCCGGCTGTGACTGGCGCAGATCGCGGCCGGGTGTACCAGGTTCAGCCGGTGGTAGGCACGCTCCGCTGACTCATATCGTTAGTTCACACATGTTTTGTCATTCATATGGACATATATCTGCAAAGCCTAGACGTTAGTGTTGTATGTTTAGTGAGTATTGTGATTACTGTGATTGTTGCCTCATGCCTAGACACCAATTCACATTGCGGGAACGTGTGTATATCCAGAATTCGTATATGAAAAGCAGAAAATCTTGTTCTGAAAGAGACGAAAATTTTCAACCAAGTTTCCAGGAAGACCTGTGCCTAATGCCAGTACAATTAGGAGGCTCGCTAAATGATTCAAGGAAACAGGCTCCGTAAATTAATAAATGAGTTGACGACATTCTTTCATCAGAAGATGTCAGGTGTTACAAGAGAGGGAGGACATTTTCAGCATCGCCTATGAGTACTGTAAGTACACATTATTGAACATGTTTGGTAAAAGTGTTTAAGTGCTCGCCTACCACCGGCTGAACAGGGTACGCGTGGCCACAATCTGCGCCAGTCACAGCCGGCTTAGCTTGCCGTGTTGACTCGCGTGCACATATATAATGACCCTGTACTTCAAGGGCGAGTGGTGATGAAAAATGAGAACGCCTTGAAAACGGAGATTAACAAGCTGCAATACCTGAAAGTTTAGAAACACAGGCTCATTATGAACAGAAGCGAAGGTTTGTGAATTTTGGTGAATTCCTTCAGTGTTTAGATGGGGGAGAATTGGCAAGCGACTGGAGTGTTTTCAAGTCCGAGTCTGCAGCTACATTTCTTCTCATAGAACCTAAAGATGTTCCAACCCTTTTGTGCTCTGCAGTGGTTCATAGGGATCTCAGTATGTCTTTATTTATAGCTAAAAATCCAATCACAAGACTGGGGAACAAAATATTTCCCATTACAATCAGTGATGTTAATAGTTTCACTGATACCATTGAGAGTTTGGAAAACTTCAGCAGAATGAACAATGGGGACCCACTACAGGATCATTTGCTGTTTATTTCTGAATACTTATTAAATGACGGGTGGGTGTGTAAAATGCGTTATGTCACAATTCATTAGGTTTGAGAAAATAAAGTTTTAAAGTTCAATTCGAAACCCAAAATCGAGTTGTGGAATATAAGTAATTTGAATTATGTATTCAGGCGCCTAATACTGTTCACAACATTGGGGTAACTTGTCATAATAAATTCCATGTAAATTGACTTAGCTACGGAGCCAAACAACACGAGGTGCCTCATAAATTATGACTTAACACACTTTGCACACCCACCTCTAGCCTATATAGGCTAATATAAAGCTCAATGTTGGTTTGTCTGTCTGTTATTTATTGAAATCTACACCGTTTCGCCGATATGGACCAAATTTTATGTACTTTCTCTTTGGAACCCGACTCGTAACAATGTCCACTTCAAATTTTGGACAGATCTCTCCATTCCCTGCATTTAGGCCCTTGGCACAAATCTACACAGTTTCACTGATCGGAACCAAATGTTATGTACTTACCCTTGTAACCCGACGAGTAACAATGTCCACTTGAAATTTTGGGCAGCCCTCTCCATTCACTGCATTTAGGTCCTTTGGCACTAATCTATACCGTTTCACCGAACTGAACCAAATTTTACGTACCTACCATTCGAAACCTAGCAGATAACACTGTGTACCTGAAATTTGGACATCCCGATCCATTTCCTAGATTTAGGCCGTTTGGCACATAGACGAAGGATAAAATTTGTAGTAGAAGGACCAATCTAGGCTCATTTTAAGCCTAGCAAAGCAAGAAACAAAACTCGGAACGTAAACTTTATTTTAGTTTGGTGAAATGGTGCAGATTTGTATAAATAACAGACTTGAAAACCACGTTTTGAAGCCATAAAACCAATCGTGTCGGAATTAGTTTAACTGCAAGGTTATTTAAATAAGTCTCTTGTTGGCTGTTGCCATCACAAGGGTGTTTATAGACAATAGATAGCAGAAGTGGGGAACCATAAACTGCAATAACTTTTCACTTGTTCCATAAACTTTCAGTGCTGCAATAGTGAAATCCTCCAATCTATCAACAAACTTCAGTGCAAGGAAGTGGATTTATGTGGTTTCCCTTCAAAAGGGTTAGATTTTACTAAGCATTCTGAATTGCTGGAAGGATTTGAATTTGCCATAATATTTTTATTACTAACCACGGTTGGATCTCCGGCAGAACAGCCGAATGCCCCCAGAGTGGGAAGAGATAAAGCAACTTTAGTGCCTTTAGCAATATTTTTTACTGTTATTAGTGAGAATCTTTTAAGAATACCAATTGTTGCACTTAAAGCAGGCTAAGCTTTTACCCAGCAGGGTACCGACTAAAAGCTTAGAACGGAGGAAACCCTCAGACCTAACTTAAACAAAATTAAAATTTTGAAGAGTAAAACACAAGTTAGAGAAGAAGTCTCTACAAATAGGAAGCTGGCAGAGCGAGCTGTACTTGCCTTAATGATTTACTAGAATTAGCTGTGACAGCTAAGAGAAACTTTGCAAATGTTGTTATTTGAAGTTTCGTTGTAAACTCAACAAGTGGTAAAGTTTTTATTGATTCAGTGATTGCCTTTTTTATTTTGAAAGATGAAATAATTTTGGGAGAAGAATCAGGGAAGAGAATGTCCTGCCTAACCTTTTGTTCTAGTAATAGAGATAGCAACAAAACAACAAATTATTTATTTAACAGGATAGAATTTGAAACAGTTAACAATTTGTTAGATTTAGTATCTTATTTTGGATTAAGAGTAACAATTTAGCTATTTTAAGCTAAAGAGAAAAATTTTGGTGACCGCTATTATTTAAACAGAAGTTAACAAATGTTACATTCCAAAAAGGTCAGGTCGTATTAACGAAGCCTGGATCAAAAGAAATTAGGTGCAAAAGTTTAACAAAGAAAATTAACGATTCCTGAGCCAGCAGGATAAGAAAAGAAAGATTAATAAGTAGTTTCTATAACTACTAATATTTATACAGAATGAATAAGTGGTACATGGAGAAAAAATGGGAGGGCGCCAAAATTTGGGCAAGGCCTCGTAGAATAGTAACTATATATTTAAATTAACCTAAATTTGTTAGTAAAAGGTATTTGAGGAAAAGGAGATAAGGATTCAAAGTTCTGGCCAATTTTTATTGCTCTCAATCGAACGCGGCGCGGTAGATAGTTGAACGGACACTGTTACTGTTTTCAAGTGCATTATTTTGATCTCTGTGTGTGCTCATTATGTTTCTGTTACTACTATTAATCTTTTCATGTGTAATGTATTAAGTGCTGCCCATTTGCTCGAGGCTGATGAAGACGCCAATAATCGGCAAGGCGCCAAAACATGTACCTCTATATAATGACGAGTGATTAGCTCATTCATTTAAATAAATAGTATTGACAGGGCAGAATTGATTGCTATTTGCTTTATAATCATAATTAGTCAATACGAGAAAAAATGTACGACTCTGAGTCTAAAAGAATTATTTAGTAGTTTAAATATTCCGTCCGTAGAGTATGATCATTGATTCCATCTTCTCCCCAGTGATGTCTTGAGCCGCGTGCTATGCGGCACAGTTCACGCATGCGCAGTCCAATTTACGATCTTTTCCGTAGCCTCTCCTCCCACTGGCTATGAGGAAATAAGCTGGGCTCTGTGCCGGATACAGTTTGGCTCAAGTTAGTACAGAAACTGAAGTGCAATGCCATCTATCGGTCATTATAAGGTACTGGGCCAGCGCTATACCTTCGCCAAGCATCGCCAGCCTACCAGAGAGGTCAAACACTGTCGCAAGGGAGGAATAGGGTGTGGACCAATGGCCTGATTGGCTGGAAGTAATTCGACTCATTGGTTATTGGTGGGGTGGGGGGTTCGTTGACACAAACTGACAGCCAATCGTTCTCACACAAAGAATATTAATACTAGATTTCTCTAAAAGGGGGCTCTGCGTCCAACATTGAAATCTAAACTTGCCCTAATAAGTAGTGAAAATATTATGTATTTATTAATTTCTTATCTGGTAAAGTGAATAACTAAGTGAATTAATTAAAAGAGTATGATCATGACTACCGTACATGTTAGGGCTTCACAGATTAATCTCGCTAGCTAAAAATTTATGGTTGATAAATCATCTGCACCTGTCAGGCCTGGATGAAATCGCACGAATTTCTGTCTGTAGGCTATCTTCAGTTCTTGTTAACGATTCATGGTTATTTTTAGTGAGTGACAAGGTGTTAAAGAGTCAAACATTGAGTTTGTGTTGTAGGCTATTCGTGAGTGAATGGTTGCATGCTGAAAGAGTTTCTATTATATATTTTCTTGTCGTATATATTATCGGTAAGTCCCGATGTGAAATGTTGACTAACAAGATTAGTGTAGGCCCTATATACACATTGCAAATTTAACCTTTGTTGAGAAATGAGCAAGTAGACTGCTCTGCTTCAGGTTTTGTAAATACCAATATTTTCATATTTTTCTACTTGGCACGACCCCTTGTGTGGGGCTGGAGCCGCCTCTGCTTTAAACACCCCAATTGAGGGTAAGCAATCTAGTTTTTTTTGCTAAATTTATTTCTTATAAAGGAAGTACATTTAAGACAAATAACAACTAAAGTTAAATTATGAAAAAGTGGGCGGATATGGGACTTCCTTTCTGTTTCCACTAAAAATAAAAACCTCTGTATCTCGGTGACATTACGCTTTATTTGAAATTAATTTCAACTGATCTGTAGTGACGAGGGCTGGCCACCAAAATGCGCCATAAACTCATTACCGAAAAAAAAAAAAAAAAAAAAATGGACTTACCCAGTTCTTTCTGTGGGGTCTTCACATGGAAATATAAGAGAAAAGTCAGGAATGTAGTGGTAGACACCCTGGTCATGTGCCAACAATAATAAGGTAGTTTCTACTTCTATCTACTTGATATTCTAGCCCACTGAGTTTCATGAGAAGTACTGTTCATGAACATCAATATTGTTGATACACAATTGTTATAAGGCTTGGAATAACATCCAGATTCTGTCATAATCTCTTATTGTTAATTTCACGACATGTTGTAGGTAGTTCCATGACTTTGTGATTAGGCTATGTATTACCCAATTATAAATTTTAGGATCTTAAAATTGCTAATGTTTTGGAGGAAAATATGTCGTTAACCTCAAGTAGACCTATTGGGATGTTTTTGGATGATGAATAGTAGTGTTCATTTGCAATAGTGACCAGAGATAAAAGTTACCTTATCTCGGGTTAATTCTGTTGAAGTGACTGGATTTCGCGGAAAAATTTCATGCAAATTTGCAATCTTTGTAGCGAGACAAATATCCCATGTATGTTACACAGAGTCTACCACATTACCACTCACTTAATGATTGTACAGAACTAATTCAATACTGTAAATTACCATGTGTACTATGTGTACCTTTGAATAGGTAAAATGAATGATCTACCTCATGGTCAATAATGTATTGGAAACAGTTATATTACAATACCAGTTTCAGTTATCTTGTAACCTTCTTCAGTTTTACTGAGAGCATTAAACTAACGTTAATATTCTATTTAACAAATTGAGCATTAGAAATAAAATGATCACTATTTTTTCTTTCTGTAAAACTTAGATTAAACTTCCAAGATGAGAAAAAAAATCGTTTAAAATACTGTTTAGTTAATTATAAAAGAAATACTGTCTAATCACATTGTAAAAATATGGAAAATATAATCTAAAATTGCTTTAAAAAATCAGATCTGTTACAAATTGAGTATTAAAGAAAATTTAAAAAACAATATGACAAAAGAAAATAATGCTCCTGAAAAAATTTATGCTTGTGAAAAAAATATTTTGAGGTTCCAAGAATATAGAAATCCGCTGCATGGAGCAGGAAGAAACTACTGAAAAGATGTTCAAATTTTATAAATTAAAACATGACTATTTTGAGTGACATGAAAAAATTCACTTTTGATATTGAACCCTTAATGTTAAGGCCACATTAACGCCTCTAATATTATTCTACTGCAAGTTGGAAATACGTTGAAACACAGGGAATTGTTTCACAAGGACAGGTAGTTTGCTGGCGACGGTGAGTCGTGGAGCTTAGGACAAGAGCAGATTTGGAAACAACAGACGACGGGATGTTATGATTTTATGAGGGGGGCCTAAGTAGAAGCGAGTGACCGTTAGCTTCAGGTTCAACAAACTAGGGTCAGCGATGTGAAGCGTCAGGACATGCTTCTGGAATGTCTTTCTTTAGTAGCATCAGAGAAGGACAGAGTATGTAACTCTTGAGACAGAATGACTGTGCAGATATGCCCACTGGGAGGTGACAGAAAGAAAATGCGGCGATCTTCGCAAATAACCAGCCAATAGGAAATAAGGATGCGGTCCAGCGCGCCAAAGATGCATCATCCAGAGAAGACTACCAGATTGGTGGGAAGTGATTATGTAATCAATCTACGATCGATCTAAGTGCGGAGTGTCATATTATTAAGCTGCGAGTTTCGAGGAGTATTTTGAGAGGTGTTGCTTGTGAGTGAGAGAAGTTAGCTTTTTGAGGACTCCCCACTCTCGCAAATGTGAGAGAATGATATAAATATTGCAGTGTGATCTGTAAAGATTATTCCTTTTTGAATGTCTGAGTGCCACACTACTCCTTTTTGTACGCCCGAGGTGGACGCGCGTAACTAACTTTTTAGTGTCCGAGGGATATAGACATTACTCCTTTTTGAGTGTCAGAGGGACACATAGTACTTGCTAATTTTGTATGTTCGAGGTGAACAGCATCTCTTATTTCATGTCCGAGTTGGACATATATCTCAATTTGTGTGTGGAATTAGACAGTTACTTTTTACAGTAATATTTGACAATATCATGTTGAGTGATTATTGAAGTGCTATTTCGGCTATAGATGCAGATAGCTACCAAGCTATATTTAATTAGGGCAGTTATGCGAGGCTACACCCCGTGGGGGTTTGCCTGTTCCTCTATCGGGCGCGTCCCAGGTGGCGGATAGGGGGGCTCGCCGGACTTGTCCGGAGGGTTTGAGGGAAATAAAATACCTCTCGCGGACCAAAAACAGGCCCCCCGCCAGGGTTATGGTGAAGCTACGTTAGGCCTAGCAAGCCAGTAGTGGATATGAAACTGCTTTTAAAACGGGAACGGGCCTCGGAAAGGACAGATCTAAAGGAAGCAGACCTGGCTATGGAAATGGACTATGAATCGGAACTTTGAATATAACTTCATTGACGGGAAGAGTGGAGGAGGTTGTGGATATGATGGAGAGGAGAAAACTGGATGTACTCGGACTGGCAGAGACCAGATGGAGAGGGGAAGGAAGAAAAGAACTGAGAAATGGCTTGCAGCTATACTGGATAGGAAATGAGGAGGGGAAGAGAAATGGAGTGGGAATGGTGGTGAGAGAAGGGCTGAGGGAGGAAGTAAAGAGGGTAAGTGATAGAATAATTAGAGCCAGAATCACTGTGAAAGGTAGAAACCTGGACATTCTGCAAGTCTATGCACCACAGGTGGGATGCACAGAGGGCGAGAAGGACGAGTTTGAAGAGGAGTTGCAGAAGCAGTTAGTGGGGAGAGACCTGATAGTCATGGGAGACCTAAATGCCCATGTCGGAACTGATAGAAGAGGTTTTGAGGAAGTGATTGGTGGTGAAGGATGGGGAAACAGGAATAAGGAAGGAGAGAGATTGTTGGAACTGTGCAAGATAAATGGGCTAATGGTTGGAAACACATGGTACAAGAAGAGAGAGAGCCATAAAATTACTTGGTACAGCAGGGATTTGACTAGGAAATCAGTGGTGGACTATATTCTATGCTGGAAGGAGACAAAGAAGAGTATCACGGATATAAGGGTAATACCTTCAGAAGCCCTGGACAGTGACCACCGTCTGCTGGTCGCCAAGGTGAGAGGACTGAAGGAAAAGAGGAGAACTGAGAACCAAGAAAGAAGAATAAGGACATGGAAGCTAAAGGAGGATGGAAATAAGGAGAAGTTCCAGATATTAGTGAGGAACAAATTACCGAAGGATGATCCGAAAACAGGTGAAGAAGAATGGAATAGGTTCAAGGACGTGTTGGTAGAAGCAGCGGAAGTCGTGTGTGGCAGAACTAGCGGAAAGAAAAGGTGGAAGGAAACACCATGGTGGAACCCCAGAACTAAAGAAGCAGTGAAAAAGAAAATTGAAGCATTCAGGAAATGGTTCCAACAGAGGACAGACAGAACAAGAGAAGAATACCAAGAGCGGAAGAAAGAAGCAAGAGAAGTAGTGAAGGAAGAGAAAAAGAAATGGCTGGAGAAATGGACAGAAATGATGGAGGAGGACTGTGATGGCAGTAAGAAAGTGTTGTATGGAATGATAAAGGCAAAGAGAAGAGATACAGGGGAAAATGTCAGAATGGTGGACAGGAATGGAAAGGAGGTTGAAAATATGGAAGAAGTGAAGGTTATCTGGAGAGAATACTTCAAGGAACTCCTAAATCCAACTAAAACCAGCGTAGTGGACATTGTGGAGGAAGAAACAGACAGTGACCAAGACATTTCAGAGAAGGAATTGACATGGAAAGAAGTGGAGGAAGCATTAAAGAAGATGAAAGGGGGAAAGGCACCGGGAATAGACGAAGTGAGTGTGGAGATGGTGAGAGCAGCAGGGGTGATAGGAACACAGTGGCTCTTTCGAGTAATGAAAGTGATATGGAGGGAGAAGAAAATACCAGAGGACTGGAAAAGAGGGATAATAATACCCATATTTAAAAAGGGAAGTAGGAAGGAATGCAAGAACTACAGGGGAATTACACTCATGTGCCACTGCGCCAAAATATTTGAGAAGGTACTGGAGAGAAGAATTCGGACAGAAGTTGAAGATGGGCTGAGGGAAGAACAGTATGGATTCAGGCCAGGAAGGTCAACAGTTGACCTCATCTTTGCAGTAAGACAGCTACAAGAACACCATTATGAATATGGGAAAGATCTGGTGATGACCTTCTTGGATATTGAGAAAGCATATGATAGTATTAATAGAAACAAGGTATGGGAAGCAATGAGAGCAAAAGCAGTGAACAAGGAGACAGTGGCAAGAGTGAAAGCAATGTACGAGGGAAGCAAAAGCTGTGTAAAGGTGGGAAGAGAGAGAACGGAATGGTTTCAACTGGAGAGTGGTCTGAAACAGGGAAGTGCCCTCTCACCCCTGTTATTTATAGTGGTGATGGATGAAATCATACGAAAAGTGGTAAATAGCATTGGGGAAAGGAAAATGAAGGCAATGTTGTTTGCTGATGACCTTCTGGTATGGGGAGAGGATGAGGAAGAAGTACAAGAGCAATTAGATGAGTGGGAGAAGGTAGTGTTATCATATGGGATGAAGTTCTCAGCACAAAAGAGTGAAGTGGTCATCACAACGAGGAAGAAGAACAGACTGGATATGGGCATAGCACTTGGAGGACAGCAGTTGCAGAAAGTAGAATGCTTCAAGTACTTGGGAAGCATAATTGAAGAAAAGGGAGGCAATAGGATGGAAATAAATGAGAGGGGAAGGTGCGCAGATGGATTTTTCAAGAGTGTTAGGGGGATGATATGGAATAAAGATGTACCACAAAAATGTAAAGGAATCATCTACAAGACCTACTTTGTGCCAATTTTGACATATGGTTCAGAAACATGGGTGATGAAGGAAAGGGACAAGAATAAAATACGAGCAGTGGAGATGAAGTTCCAGAGGAGTAGGGTAGGAGTGACAAGAATGGACAGAGTAAGGAATGAGAGAGTCAGGGAGATGGTAAGAGAGGAACCATTGCAAAATAGAATAGAGCGATCTAGGCTACAATGGTATGGACATGTGAGGAGGATGGAAGAGGAGAGGTTACCGAAGAAGATGTTTGGAATGGAAATGAAGGGAAGGAGGCCAAGGGGAAGACCAAGGGACAGATGGACAAAAGGAGTTAAGAAGAGTGTGGAGGAAAGAGGAGTGTGCTGGGACACAGTAAATGACGAGAGATGGTGGATGGACAGGAAACGATGGAGAGGCTTATGTTCCAAGCAGACCCGACCAGCGGTTGGAAACTGCTCAAGATGATGATGATGATGCGAGGCTACACGGACCTGTCGGGCGAATCGAGTAACTTAACTAGTAGCAAATAGATAGATGAGTCGATTCGACCGAGTAATAGCTAATGAACGTGTGCATAATTTATTAACATTCATGATAATTTATTAAAGCAGCATTGCTACGGAATGTGGTGACATCAGAGAAGATAGAAGGATGAAGCAGATGTCTATCAACATGAAGCTGGTCTACACGATGGTGTTAACAATCAACTGAGGGTATGTCGGAAGACATTTGTTTACGGGCAGATCAGAAAAGATGAGTACAGGTACTTATATTGAATTTATTTCTGTTTGGACGAGTCAAAAATGGCATTAAGGGAATTTTGTAAATACAGTACTTTGATTTTGTGTGATTTTAACATTAGATTTGTTTGTGTAACGCAATACTGACGTGCCAGGTAATTGATGGATGCGGCGTGGCTATTTTTGTAAATAATTGTAATGTTATTCAACTTAATGGGGAGACGAGCAAGTCAGCATGACTGGAACATGGGGTCTACGGCAGAAGTGGATCATTTTATTCAGAATAACGTAAGAACAGGACTGGGGGAAATGAACATTTGATTTGCAGAATTTGTAATTACCCAGCCTGTAATTAATTAAAATGCTGATTGTTGCATTATACTGAAACGGGAAGCCATCCGCTTCGTCCGTAATTTTATTCATCTAGTTATTCACAGTATTATTTGTGTTGTTGGAACGCAATATTAGGGAGACTTGGATCGCGCGTGGTCCAGGATGTGTTGTGCCACAGTTACGTGTTGTTATTGAGATGCAAACTGGAGGTGACCGAGGTCAGACTCTGTATGCTGCATATTACTACAGTAGGTGACCTACAGAGCCGCTGTTAGTAATCTTCGCATCTTTGGAATTCCTGAGAGGATTCCTGAGATATTTGATATTTTGTGACACATGTTTTTATAGGAGCCTATTGGTGGTTGAATCGATGGATCTTTGGAGGCCGAGAGCTTTCTATATTTTTTGGCACATTTTGAGTACCCTGACAATCTATTGAGTGAGGCGACATTCCACGTATTGAGCACACGCAGATCAAAGGTCAGATACAGTAAATTGCCATCAGGATGACAAGTGATGAGGTTAAACAGTGAACTTAAATTAATATTGAAATATAAGCCTGAGTGATTAGAAGTTACTTGATGATTAAGAGGGGTTAGTTATCCATGCCGAGACTGTATTTTTCGTCTGTTATGTTGTCATGTGTTCATTGCAATTTTATTTCTTGTGTTTTGAAAGCCACTGTTGGCAGGTTGTATTTTCTGAGTAGTTTGCATACCACTGTGTGTTCGCATAATTTAGTTACGGTGACATCCAGTCAGCCAGGTGTATTGTGCCAGGTAGTAAATGGTCACGTGAGCGTACCGTAGTCTTGTGTGTATGACCCGGTTTGGGCAACTTTATTTCAGTGAGTGCGGGTGCACTTTGTTGAACTGCTGTTGATGTATTCATTTATGTAATTTTGTAAGGGTAGGGTACGTCAGTGTATTATGATTTGTGTATTGCCATTTAGAGATAGTTTTGCATTTCTCTTGAGCCAATGTGATTCGCATGCGGTGATTCGCGACTTGATGTCTGATCATATGGAAGCGAATCTTCGATAAAGAAGTACTCTTGTTTTTCATAGTCTTTAACAATCGCACACAGAATAAAGAGAAGTTGATGGAGTCTATCCATGAATTGAGTTCAGTGAAGTTTTATGCTGATTATTTGAGGACTGGTTGTTTATTTTAACCTTGGTTCACATCATTCCTAGGATTAGACCCGTACGAGTCCTTGTTATGTATATGAAGCAAAACGATTTCTCTAAGCCACTAAGAACTGAACACAACCCCGGAGACAATCTTGTTAAGAGCTTCATTACAAGGGTGCAATATCAAGCTTTTGAATATAAAAATAAGATTGAAAATGAAGATAAATCAAATTATTGATTACCTTTAAATAAATTGGTTGTCATGACTCTAATGTAAAAATCAGATGGATGTGGTTTGGTTAACAATCCCACTGAAATGTCAACTTCAAGGAATTGGTCTCCCTGCCAATGATGAATTACACATTCCTTTCACCAAAGATCATATTGGAGTGGTTATATGGAAATGTTTTTGAAAACCTCTTCTATAACAAAGAGAATGTGCTACTGTTACATATTTTGGACTCTTTCAGTCCCACATTTCTTATGGGCTGCTACTATGGGGTCACTCACCATATGTCCATAATGTGTTCATCATCATCATCATCATCTTGCACAGTTTCCAGCCACTGGCCGGGTCTGTTTGGAACACAAGCCTCTCCAACTTCTTCTGTCTTCCCACCATCTCTCAGCCTCCACCCTTGTCCAGTCTTCTCCTCTCTTCTTCATGCTTTCTTCCACCCCCTTCAGCCACCTATCTCTCGGTCTCCCTCTTGGTCTCTTTCCTTCCCACTTTGTCTCGTGTATCCTCCTGGGTATCCTCTTCTCCTCCATTCGTTTTACATGTCCATACCATCTAAGTCTAGATTTCTCTATACCATCCTGTAATGGTTCCTCCTTCATTAATTCTCTGGTCCTCTCATTTCTTATTCTGTCCATCTTTGTAGCTCCAATACTGCTTCTCAAGAACCTCATCTCACTGGCCTGTATTTTGCTCTTCTCCCTTCCTTTCATAACCCAGGTCTCCGAGGCATACGTCAGGATAGGGACTTAGTACGTCCGATATATGATCTTTTTGCTGTTCTGAGGGACATCCTTGCTCCATAACATGCTTCTCACACTCCTCCGGAATGCTTCTGCCTGCCTCCCCCGCTCATTTATTTCTCTATCGTTTCTTCCATTATCTTGTATCAGGCTTCCCAGATACTTGAAACTCTCCACTTTCTTCAGCTGTTCCCGACCAATTGTTATTCCTGTTGTGGTTCTTTCCTTCTTCCTTGTTGTGATCACCATCTCACTCTTATTTATGCTAAATTTCATCCCATACCCTTGTATTATTCCTTCCCACACGTCCAACTGTTCCTGTACCTCCTCCTCCTTGTTTCCCCAAATAATCTGCGAACACCATTGCTTTCATCTTTCCTTTTCCAATTACTTGTACCACTCTGGTCATTATGTCATCCATCATAATGTGTTGCTGATACAAAAGAAGGTTGTTCGTGTAATGTGTAAAGCTGATCCTAAGGAGCACTGTTGTCTCCTTTTTATTAGACTTAAAATATTAACAATTACAAATCTATATATTTTCATCTTGTTATTATATGTCAAAAACAATTTAATTGAATTTATCACTAGGGAAGACATACACCATCAAAACACTCGAAATAAAGGATACATTGATATCCCAAGCCATAGACTGGCAAAAACTGGAAGCTCACATAAAGTAAACGGCATACATTGTTTTAATAAATTGCCACATTCTGCACAGTCTATGTCCTTCAGTGTGTTCAAAAGAAAACTGTACAAATGGATGTTAGAAAATCCATTTTACATCGTAAAAGAATTCTTGGAGATAAAAATTGTTAATATTGATTTTTAATAACTGTATATAGAGGATACTAATAATTATACTGTACCATAAATGACGAAACCTATTTCATGTAAATGATCAATGGTGAATAAAATATTCTTATTCTTGTTTTTATTCTTACATATGTATGAAACACAGAATGATTATGTTGTTGTATATTAAAGCTTAATATGTCAACTAACCTGTGTTTTCAATATTTTTCTTCTTGTATTATGCATAATATTCATTTAAATGTTCATGGAATGATATATTAATTTGTTTTAATTGTGTTGCTACGATACCTGTGAGGAATTGGAAGAATGGGCATTGAAAATGTTTAGGAAATGTTTCGTATGTGAGTTCATCAACTCAACGTTGTTGATAAAAGCAAAGGTGAATAACAAACAAGTTAATGTAATTTAAAATGTTTATAAAGTTTGTGTTTATTATATTAGCAAATAATCGTGGATATGTTTGAATTTCATGGTCATACTAGAAATAAATAGATGTTATGCATCATGTTATGTTGCTAAGTTGAAATCAAAAATAGAAATCAAATGAAGCTATGAGGTAAATGATAATTGGGGCTAAGGAATGGTGTGTGGATTAGCCGTTATAAAAGCATGAGCTGTAAAAGAAGTTAACATTTAAATGCTATTAACATATGTATTATTTTGGCATTGATCGAAGGAAATAATTTATATTACTATCGTCGATGTGTTTAAAATTGTTGATCATATTAGCTGTAATTGGTGTGTAATGTTTTACAATATGTTGCTTATTATCTAAGAAATATGAAGTTGATGAAGCCATTTGGCGATTGAGAAAGACAAAGAAATACATACTCTGATTTATTTGTATAATATTTATATTTGTAAATAGTTTCATGCAGAAAATACATTGTTCCTCTTATACATATCAATTCCTTCCCCCTTAAGATAAGTTAAGTTAAGTTGTCTTAAGTATCGTGAGGATAATTCTAATTATTCAATAGTAATAATAATGTAATGTTATTTGTTTTACATCCTGTTTTAACTACTGTGAGAGGCAGAGACCTCGTAGTTCTGCCCCTTAAAACTACAATAACTAACTAACTAACTACTGCGGCTTTTAGAGATGCCGGGGTGCCGGAATTTTGCACCAAAGGGGATCTTTAATGTGCAAGTAAATCTACTGACACAGCTCCCTCGCAATTGCGCACCCTCAAATGCCAGCTGACTGTGCCAGGATTCGATCCCGCAACCTTGGGTCCAGCAAGCAAGTACGTTACCCGCTGAGCCACACAGCCAGCTATATAATAATTCAACTTCTCGTCATGTCTGGAGGACTACTTATTACGCGAAGTTAAGGGATGATTTTCCCATCTGCAATAACATGGAGCTTGTGTGTGTATTTTCGTAACAAATTCGAAGAATGCAAATGGTTTTCAGTGTAATAGATACGAAACCATCTCATGAAATCATGTTAGGTCATACATAAAGCCTTGTCGGATGTTAACATTTGTCGCTACAGAGAGATGTCTGCACATATTTGTACAAAATCTTCCCGTAGTAATGTAGCCCTGTCTCAGGTCAGGTGCCGCTTTCACCGTCAGCCCACTGCCTTGGCGTCATAAGTCTTGTGTTGCGGCCTGAAGTATTAGAAGGTGTTGGGACAGTCGGGCAAGACCATCAAGCACGTGAAGAGGTCTTACGATCGGTTAAGACTGGACAAGTTGGATGAAGAATTCTGAATGTTCAACACCAGAAGCTTTTATCTGGCCTTCAAAGAGGAATCTCTGGATGTAAGTCACAATACCTTCATTTCAAGAACACAGCAGGGGAGTCGGTCACCTGTATTGGTGGGAACATGGAACTTTTTTAAACTACTTCGAGCAGTTGCTCAATTGCGAAGAGCCCATGGAAGGATTACCTGTCTCCCATTGGAACGACCAATTCTTCAGCAAGATGCTAATACCACCAAATGCCTCAAGAACTTCAAGATACCCGGGGAAGATGGCATCATTGTGAAAGTTCTGAAAGCAGGTGGAAATACAATCAAATTCATGAGATCCTGGTTGACTGCTGGGAAACTGCCAGGATCCCTGATGACTGAAGTCAGCTCTCATATACCCTTCACACAAGAAAGGTGACCATAGTGATGTCAATAACTGCCGGAGTGATACGTCTGATGCCAGTAACTTACAGAGTGCTCTAAAGGATTTTACCAGACAATGTGGAGAGAGTGATAAAACGATTGGTGAGTGTCGAGGAGATTTCGGTGAGGACGCTCTTGTACCGAGCAGATCTTCAACCTGAAAACCATTCTCCAACTAAAACAAGCGAGGAGTGCGGATATCGCGGGGATTTCGTCGACTTTAAGAAACCTTGTGACTTGATCGACCGCCAGACAGTCTTTTCCGTACTGCAAGAACGATATGTAGATTAAAACATAACTAGCATCAAACAGTCTCTCACGGAGACCACCCCAAGGCCAAGTTCAGGAGAGAACTGTCTTGGAGTTTCAAGATCAAAACCGGAGTGTGACAGGGAGGAGGTCTCTTACCCATTCTGTTTAATTTGGTGCTTGATAAAGTCATCAAGACCTGGGAATGTACATTGAGGAGTTAAACAGGTCACCATCGAAGCTGGGACCCAAAAGATTGAGATCAGGAGCCTAACTTAAAACAACGATGGGCAAACTAAACGTGCCCATTATGTCAAACAAAATTAATCATAGAGCAGATGATATCGCAATCTTAACCAACAACTCCAAGCAAGCTGTCATTGCTGTCCAAGCCCTGCATGAGATAGTGGTGAAGTCAGGATTACAGATATCGTATGACAAAACCAAGTACTTGAAGAATCAGGACCCTGGAAAAGCCTTGGCGACCATACATCGAATGATTGGGAGAGACTATTGCTTCCATTATCTCGGTGAATTGGTCCACCCCAATGGCAGAGACAGCACCTCCATCTTAGAAAGATGCAACAGCCTCGTCGAAGCCTACCAACTCTCTCTCAACTGCTACAGCAAGAAGTGCATTTCGAAAAATACCAACATCTATCATTACAAAACTGTTATCAGGCCACAGTTTTTGTATGCCTCAGAGATCCTCCTGATCAACAGGAAAGGCGCCATGGATGTTCTGGAGAAAGTCTAAAGACTTATCCTCAGGAGGATTCATGGGCCGAGATGATTGCTCCCAGATGGAACCTACCGATTGAAACCAAACTCCGAACTCTATCAAAGGTTGGAAACGGTCAATACCAGCATGCGATGTAGGTGGCTGAAGTTCTAGGGGCACCTTCTACGAATGAACAACAACAGATTTACCAAGAGGATCTTCTCCTCGGTTAAAAGCCTTTGGCTCAATGAAGTACAAAAAGACATGGATTCCACTGGGATTTCTGCCCTCGTTGTACAAGATTGTTCCAAATTTTGTGATATGGTTAACTCTTGGTCCCCACCACCAAAAATGACTCGGAAACCACTCTCACAGGAGGGAAAGGAAAAATCGTTATCCGGTTTCGAGAGATATTGAGAAGGAAAGAAATCTTCAAAGAAGAATTAGTCATAAGTGCCAGTTAGTTGGCTTAAATCAATACTAATAATAATGAGTATACAGTAGATTACATCAAATCAAAATCATTTTATTTGCAATGAGGTGTCAAATGAGGTACATAATTTACAAACACTACACAATATTAAAAGAATACAGTAACTTAATGTACTATTCACACATTGATTGAACTCCCATCACACAACTGCTGTAGGAATCACATAGCACGTGTAATGTTTCTAGGAATACAGCACTAAGTTATAGCACTTCTTTCTTTTCCCTGATTTTGTCTACTCTGCTCTTGAATATCTGGACTGATTTTCCTCACAGTAACGATTACAAGTAAATATGCCTAAAAAAGTAATCAATACTGTAATTTTATTACTTTTACTCAATTACTTCCCATCACTGAATACAATACAGCTGCACGTGTATGCCAACGTGTTGCAGGGTGATATTTGAAAAAAGGGTGCAACACAGAATATTGCATAACATGCCATTTGGTGGACGGTTTTGGTTCTACAATAACTTTGCTGTATTACAGGTGTTAGTAACAGATCTCCAGAAAAAGGGCTTAATATGACATATGCTCTTATTCCTTCCATTCCCTCAACTATTTTTATGCTTATTTGTAACTTTCCAAAAGTTTCCATTACTTTTTTTTTTTTCCAAATATAATGCTATTGCTGTCGCCGCCTTAGCTACTGTGGTGTGGATCTATAGAAGTTAGAGCAATTAAGGCAATCTACTTTCCAATTTCAATGTTCTGATTAACACTCCCATCTGGCAGTGAAAATCACCAACTGTACTGGGTGACGTGTGGTTGAGATTTAAGTAATTTAGTTTTTTAATTATCAAACCAAACAAAAAAAGAGAGATCGTTCACGATCCAATATCATACTACTCAAGTGACAGAGATTTTTGCTGCCTTAAAAAATCTGATTTCCTTGGTTATCTTGGGATCATGAAGTTGTCACTCTACCACTGATCCACCAAGAAAGCTTTCTAAATGTACTGCCATCTACAGACATAGATTACTGCCACCTGTTAATGTACTGTAAGTTAGCTGGAATGTTAGTTTTAATCAGTGATAGAACAGAGATTTGTTCATGATTGGGTGATTGAACGTTTTTGTTTGTTGATAGTTAAGGAATTTGTTACAGGCATAAGGATTAGTGATTCTTAACTCTTCAAAGAGGCTTAATCTTTGGGTTAAGTGAAGAGCAAGCAAAGGCTGCCATAACTGGTGCTTGTAGGACCTTGCTTTTACGTGGAGGTAGGTACTGTATATGCTATATGTATTATAGGATGACCAGGTAGAAAAGAATGTTGGGGGCGGGACTCACCGTAAGTTGCTGCTGTAGAGCTTCTCCCACTTGGCACTACGACTCCCTTGCACAAGCACAAGGTCCAACGACAAAGAAACCAGTAGGAGCGAGAAAGAGAGAGAGACACTTCCCCTACCTGACGCACATACGCAGAAGAAAGACTAGCAGTGGAGAGACAAGGGAGCTGGAAACACTCTCCCCTACTTTGGTGTGCTTGCGCATTGAAACATTCTTTTCTACCTGGTCATCCTATAATAAGGCTACTGTCATTTATTCACAGTATTTGTCTTCAGATTTAAGCCGCTTCATAAGTGACACATCAAACTGGTGCTCAAAATTTTGAAAAATTGTTTGAATGAGTTTTCTTATGTATCTCTGGTGATTGAAGAGAACAAGAGTTACATTCAACTTGGAGATGAGTGATTATAGCAGTGCTTTACAAGCTGCCATTTTCATGTCCCCTTCTACCATTTCTTTTTGGATCACTCTTAAAGTCTAATGTTGTCAGTTTTCACGTCCATTAAACTGTATGTCACAAATTTAGCCCTAAAATCAGGAGAATCCTTATATTTTACAGTTGGATGAAGAAATTCTTTATTTATGAATTAAATGTTTGTTTTTCTTCTTTTCTTTTTAACACAGGTTTAGCATTCCGTATGAATTTTGAAAGGCCTTGAAACCGGTCCCACGTAAATAAAGTGCTGATGTAACTGCTATGACTCTGATATTGCATTTCTTATTCCAGTGTTCTGATGCCCGAACATATTTGTGACCATGCTGGCTGACATTTGGTAGTTGCTATTGGCAATGAACCTAAAGGCTATTTTGTAATAGTTAGTGGAGGATAACATGTGCTACAGGAATTAAATAGCAATTGCAAGCATTGCCAAAGTACAAAAAACGAAAATTCAAAAGAGGAAGAAGTACCTTCTTCGGAAAATTTAGAAGACTTGTCTAAATCAGGGGGATCACCTTCATCGCAGAAGTCAACTTCATGGAATATTTCCGGTCCAAGTTCACTATGTATATTCTTCTTCTTCTTCTGCTTTCGAATAACCCATTTTGAGGGTGTGATGAATCAACGTTGGCTATTGTCCATTGTATTCAATTTCCTTTGTTTCCAGATTTCCTTCATCCTTCTAGAGTGTCGATCTCTCTCCCCTTGAGTCCACTTTCTGCGAGTTGTTAGCTTGTTTGTTTCTTTCTTTCTTTCTTTCTCTCTCGAAATTCTGCCTTTTGAATAGCTTCTCTGAAGAGTGATCTGTTTGCTATTGTGTCTGTCTGAATTCTGGCTTTTCTCAAATCTTTGCCAATTTCTATGAACCATGTGGGTTTGGATTTGTAACTATTCAGTAATTTGAAGATCTGTTTAGTTAGTCTACTATTTCCCATTCTATAAATGTGCCCGAAAAACTGTAATCTTCTCTTTTTCATTACATCAGTTAATTTTTCACATTTCAAATATGACTCTCTATTTGGTCGTAACCTATATTCTGCGTTATTATTTAGTTTAGCTCCCAGTATTTTTCTCAAAATTCGTCTTTCAGTCTTCTCTAATTTGTCTAAATCACAAAATCTTGTTAATTTAAGTGTTTCTGCCACATACAGAGTTTCAGGTCTGACCACTGTTTGATAGTGCCTTAATTTAGTGTTCCAGGATAAGTTTTTTAAATTATATATATCTTTTGTCATATGGAAACACCTTCGTAATTTATGCATACGTATCTATTGCTGTCTTTTCCTGCGAGTCGTTCATTATCCGCTCTCCTAGGTATTTAAAGGAATTTGTTTTACCTACTTTCGGGGCATCGGTAATGTTTGTCATGAACTCAGTTTTTTTAAATGATATTTGTAGCCCGACTTTGGCTGCCTGTTTTTGCAACTCTCGAATTTGTTCTTGAGCAGTATCCAGTGAGTCAGTAAGTAATGCAATGTCATCCACAAGAGCTAAACAATCTACAGTGATTTTATTTGGATGTCTTTCTAGTTGAACGCCTTTAGTATTGATGGCTTTCCTCCATTCTCTAATTACCTTTTCCAATGTACAATTAAAAAGCAGAGGTGACAGACCTCCTTGTCTCATACCTGACTTTGTTTTGAAAGATTTTGAAAGTTCCCCTCTAAATTTAACTTTGGAAGTTGTGTTCATTAATGTTGCTTGAATTATTTCAGTTGTCTTGTTATCAAGTCCAAATTCCTTCAGAATGTTAATAAGTGCCTTTCTGTCAATGGAGTTGTAAGCTTTTTTAAAAACCACAAAAGTAACTACATATTTCAAGTTTCTGATTTTCCTCATGTCTAATATGTTCTTTAAATTTAGTATTTGCTCCGTACACGATTGTCCCTTCCTAAATCCTGCCTGATACTCTCCCAATTGTGGGTCGGGTATCTTTTCTGCTCTTTTTAAAAGTGCTTTGGATCTGATCTTATAAATCACTACTGGGAGGGAGATTCCCCTGTAATAGTTAGGATCTGTTTTCTTCCCTTTCTTATGTAGTGGATGTATCAAGTCAGATGTCCATTCTGATGGTAAACTGTGTGTTTTCCATATGTCATTTATGATTTCTGTTAAACATAGGATCATGTTGTCACTCGAGTATTTCCATAATTCAGCAACTATACTATTTTCTCCAGATGCTTTGTTATTTTTAAGCTCATTTATAATTTTTTAATTTCATTTGTTGGTGGTGGTTTCGAGTCTGGAGGAATGGGGAGTATATTATCAAAATTAAATGTTTCCTTTGGTGAATCGCAGTCGAGTTCTTCAAAATGTGGAAGTATTCTGCAATTTTCAGCATTAATATATGCAGTTTTCTGTGTCTTTGGGTGTGTGAAAAGTAAGCTTGGTGGAGTGTACTTCCTTAAACTACTTCTGAAAGTTTTGTAGAAGTCCTTTGTATTGTGCTGTCTGAAGTCCGATTCTATTAATGTTAATTGGTCTTTTATATGTTGCACTTTTATCCTTCTTAGTCCCTTAGATGTATGTTTTTGGGCTTCTATAAGGTTGTTCCTAGTATGCTCATTTTTATTTGCATTTCAGATATTCCAAGCTTGTCTTTTAAAGATTTGTTAATCACACTCAGCAGTCCACCAGGCATGTTTTCGTTTCATTTTAAGTAGAATGGTTTCTTTTACTGTCTGTACTAAGTCTCTTTGAAGTTGTTCCCATGTTTTAGGTGCTCTGCTTTCCAAACATGTTTTGAAATTATTTTCTGTCGCTAATTTTTGTGTATCAAACTTTTTGGATTGATAATGATTTTATTTTTATATACTGGTCTAATTGTGAATTTATTGAGAGACAGACAGTGGTCTGAATCTAAACCTGCACTCTTGGCAACTTTCACATTGAGTATCTCCGTTGTAGACTGTCTGCTAATAGCAACATGGTCAAGTTGTATCTCCCCACAAACTGGATTTGGGAAAACCCTAGTAGTTTGTTTCCTGGGAAGTTTTTTGAAGAAAGTAGATTTCAGGACTATGTTATGCTCTCTGCATAAACTAATGAGTCTTTTTCCATTTGTGTTGGTTCTTTTATGTGAGGGGAAATTGCCTACTATGGACCGATGTTGATGTTCTTTGCCGATTTGAGCGTTAAAGTCTTCAAGTAGTAGTATTATATTTTTTGATGGAATTTGATCTTTAATTTCATTTGTTGGTGGTGGTTTAGAGTCTGGAGGAATGGGGAGTATATTATCAAAATTAAATGTTTCCTTTGGTGAATCGCAGTAGAGTTCTTCAAAATGTGGAAGTATTCTGCAATTTTCAGCATTAATATATGCAGTTTTCTGTGTCTTTGGGTGTGTGAAAAGTAAGCTTGGTGGAGTGTACTTCCTTAAACTACTTCTGAAAGTTTTGTAGAAGTCCTTTGTATTGTGCTGTCTGAAGTCCGATTCTATTAATGTTAATTGGTCTTTTATATGTTGCACTTTTATCCTTCTTAGTCCCTTAGATGTATGTTTTTGGGCTTCTGTAAGGTTGTTCCTAGTATGCTCATTTTTATTTGCATTCCAGATATTCCAAGCTTGTCTTTTAAAGATTTGTTAATCACACTCAGCAGTCCACCAGGCATGTTTTCGTTTCATTTTAAGTAGAATGGTTTCTTTTACTGTCTGTACTAAGTCTCTTTGAAGTTGTTCCCATGTTTTAGGTGCTCTGCTTTCCAAACATGTTTTGAAATTATTTTCTGTCGCTAATTTTTGTGTATCAAACTTTTTGGATTGATAATGATTTTATTTTTATATACTGGTCTAATTGTGAATTTATTGAGAGACAGACAGTGGTCTGAATCTAAACCTGCACTCTTGGCAACTTTCACATTGAGTATCTCCGTTGTAGACTGTCTGCTAATAGCAACATGGTCAAGTTGTATCTCCCCACAAACTGGATTTGGGAAAACCCAAGTAGTTTGTTTCCTGGGAAGTTTTTTGAAGAAAGTAGATTTCAGGACTATGTTATGCTCTCTGCATAAACTAATGAGTCTTTTTCCATTTGTGTTGGTTCTTTTATGTGAGGGGAAATTGCCTACTATGGACCGATGTTGATGTTCTTTGCCGATTTGAGCGTTAAAGTCTTCAAGTAGTAGTATTATATTTTTTGATGGAATTTGATCTAGGGTGTTTGATAGTTCTTGCCAAAAAAAATCTGTTTGTTCTTTCTGAGTCCTATTTTTCTTATTAGTTTGTGTATGTGTATTAACAATAGTATAAACTTTGTTTACTGATTTAAAGGATAGCAGGGATAATCTTTCATTAATGGATTTAAACTCTAGTATTGAATTTAATATGTACTGATTTACAATGAACCCAGTTCCAAATTGAGGTACATTTTTCATAACTCTCTTTCCAGGTTTTCCCTTGAAAAGAGTTGGGAATATAGGAAGGATATGGTAATGACTTTTATTGATCTAGAAAAGGCCTATGATAACATCCCTAGAACAAAAGTTTGGGAAAGCTTAACAAATAGGGGGATAGGAAAGGAACTAAGAGACATGATAAAAGGAATGTGCATGGAGTGCTACAGTAGTGTGAAGACTAGAGTCGGGACATCGGAATGGTTTAAAATTGACACTGGACTAAAGCAAGGAAGTGTGTTGTCACCATTATTGTTCGTAATGATGATGGATGACATCATGAAGGCAGCAATGAAAGAATATAGTTGGGCAAAGATGAAGGTAATGTTGTTTGCAGGCGACGTTGTGATCTGGGGCGAGGATGAGATGGAGGTACAAGAACAGTTAGACGTAATAAATGAAAAGATTGAGAAATGGGGATTGAAGATAAATGTGGAGAAGAGTAAAACACTGGTGATGAGTAGAGATAAGAAAGAAGGAAAAGGAGTAATCAAAGTAGGAGATAAGGAATTGGAAGTAGTGAAACACTTCAAATATTTGGGACGTGAACTGACTGAAGATGGAAGACTAGATTTGGAAATTAGCAGAAGAATACAACTCGGGAGTGCTTTCTACCAACAGGTACGGGGGGACTAGTATGGAACAAGGATATACCAATTAAGGCTAAAGAAGTTATGTACAAAGCATATTATGTTCCTATAATGACATATGCAGCGGAAACTTGGACAATGACTAAGAGGGATGAGAGCAGAGTACAAGCAGCTGAGATGAGATTCCTGAGAAGTATGGTCCAGAAAACGAGGAGGGACTGAGTGAGAAATGAAGATATACGGAAAGAACTGGGAATACAGAAACTAAATGACAAACTGGAGCAAAACAGATTGATATGGTTTGGACATGTCAAACGGATGAATGAAGTAAGGCTACCAAGAGGAGCACTGGAACGACGGATGACAGGGAAGAGAGGACGAGGAAGACCAAGAATGCGTTGGATGGACTAGGTGGAGAATAGTAGTAGAAACCGGAACCTGGATGGGAACACTCTGTCGGAGGAGGAATGGTGGAACGACAGAGCCAAGTGGAGAGGAACCATATTTGCCCCCACCCAGTGCCAACTGGAAAAGGCGAAATGAAGATGATGATGATTCTATATCCTTCTGAATCAAATGGATGTTCATCAGTATATCTAGTTTCTTGAAGAGCTGTTATCATAATCCTTTTCTCTTTGATGAAATTTATTAGAGTTTTAAATTTTCCTGTTTTTAGAGTGATTTGACATTAAAGGTAGTCAAAAGGTTTATGTTCTTGTGCTTAATTTTACTGGTGATTTGCTTAATGCTGTTTTCAAGAAGCTCCGACTCATCCTTTTCATCTTTTGCACAATGATGTAGGCCCCCAGAATCCGAGTGCCTACTTTTCATTTCCTTGGAAAATGGAGATTGGTTACTCCCTGGGGTAAAATCTCTTACAATGTGCATATCCATTGTTGATTGTCTGGAACTGTCACTATGTGGTTCTATGTCAATTTCTTCACAATCCGTTTGCTGAAAATCCTGGCTTGTGATGGCTATTGCTTCCTCTACCATTTTCTTTCTGTGAGGAGAAGAGACTAATGGATTTTATAGGTTATTTCTTTAAGTGTCTCCCTTTAAATACAGCTTTGGTTAGGTAGCTTCTTCCAACAATCAATGAAATTTCTAAGTTGGTATGATCTTCTGTTTCACCTTGTTTGTTAACCTTTGTTTTCCATAACTTCAACCTGGTTGATGTTTTACGATCAGAAAACTGGTTGAAAGACAGCATAGCGGTTACTTTTCGACTCATTGAATTTTATTTATGAACATAGCACCACTGAGACATTTGGTTGGATATTAAAATCCACTACTGAACTATATAATTCACTTTAAGATAATATAAAAACTAAATAAGTTACATGTGTTATGTATGTTGTTTCAGTTTTGTTACCGTGCTACAGCTGCAGCATGCTGATTATTTATAGGTTACTAAAGCACATACACATCATCACACATACCTATGCTCCAACTTCAAATACTGGCCACTCATTACTGAAAAAGAAAAAAATAATGTACCATGAAAGGAAAGGGTTGTAACGTGTTTTTCGTGGGGTTTTATGCAACTGGCATAAGTCAGTAGGAAGCCATTCTATATTTATTTACGCGGCAAATTGTTCAGCCAAGAGAATTTTTCATGTTAATTTATTATTATTATTATTATTAATTTATTATAATTTTCATTTAGGAATTTTCGGAGCATTTTATAAAAATTATTAGCATTCAGATAGGTTTTCTATGTCTTAGAAAACGCTATCCAGCAAATTATTACGAACGACGATATCATAGAAAATTATCTGATTACGGAATTTTACGGAGTTTTCGTCAGTTAGGGTATTTGAGAGAGACGTGACTCACTGGGATTTCAAGTACACGCTTAATCTTGTCGAGAAGCATGACGCAATCTTGGGTCGCAAGGTCTAGAAAAGGCGAATTGTTGGGACGGAAATCGACTTCTCCCTCTCGCGCGCCGAGTGTAAAGAAACCAGAGGAGGGGAACTAGCGGCGTGCTCAACCAATCAGCGAGGACGACGTAAGCTAGATGTCGGTACCATGGTGGGGGAGCCAACGTGTGGATATACGTTCGACGCGCCGTGAAACGAGGACTATCTGTGTAGTTCTTGCCGAGTGTGGATATACGCGGGAATCGCTCCGATGTTCCGTGAAACGAGGGACTATCTGTGAAATACTTGAGGAGTATGGATGCGCGTGCGAGTCGCTCCGATGTTCGGTGGAGTTAAGGACAATCTGTGTAGAACTTGCAGAGTACGGTCGCAAGTGCGTGTCGCTCCGATGTTCAGTGGAGTTAGCGACGAACTTTTGTAAAACTTGGTTGTACGAGTGTTTGGGTCCGAGGTACGGACCATAGAATTATCTAATCTACCAGAATATCATCAAATTCCGACGGAGATGACGACGTCCAGGAGACTGTGGGAAGCTCACAACATCATCAAGAACGAGGGAAATGCTTTGGCAATTTCCAGTGGTAAGCGCAAATGACGCGGAAATACGCAATCTCTCATTTTTCTTTGTTTTATATTTCATAATTCAGTAACTTCATAGCTTGGAAATAAGAGTAAAATCAATTTATCAGACTCCGTTTTCACGTAATTTTCTATCGGTAATATTCAAATCACAACGCTCCAATTTAAATTTTATAGTTATTATTATTATTATTAATTTTGCTATACTTGTTTTATATAATAAATTCATTTCTTTTACAATGCAATCTTTGCTTTCAGTAGGTAGCATTAGATATAGACCAATTCCTTCTCCTGATACAATTGTTTGTTGGGTTAATGATCAAATCATACCACGATCTGAGTGAATAGAGTCTTGAAGGTGTTCTGCCAGAGCTAGACGTTGTTAAATACAAATTTAGATTTCAACATTGCATTGAGGTCTTGGCGCCCATTAAAACAACATAGCTTAGGCAAAGGTAAACAGTTACATTTATCACCCAACAGTGTGGGCTAGCAAAACTGCTACATTTGTCGCTACCAACATGGGGCATTAATAACTACTACATTTGTACGCTCAACGTGGAGCAAAGTAAATACCGTTTCACTTGTCATCCCAGCCTAAGCCAAACTGCTACATTTGTCGCCGACAACTTGGGGCTGAAAACCTAATAACATTTGTGGAAGGAGAAGGGTATATATTTCTGTGCCTGTATTTTGGGGGTTATTTGTCTGTATCAGTGTATATCATTATGGGGGATGAGAAAGAAAGACAGATGAGGTTACGTAGTGGTCATCAACGGGAGTGTGATGATACGAGCAGTATGTCGAGTGATGGTAGTACCGGGGTAGCGGAGGTAAATCCCGATACTGAAACAGGGAGTGTAGGCGGCCAACCAGAATTAAAAACTTTACTTCTCGAGTTCATGTATCAGAACAAAGTTAGTAGTGATGCCTTAAATGCAAAATTAGAACAAAACAGTAGGGAAAATAAAGAAAGTACAGATGCCTTAAACGCCAGATTAGAACAAAACAGTAGGGAAAATAAAGAAAGTACAGACGCTTTAAATGCTAAACTGGAACAAAACAGTAGGGAAAATAGAGAGAGTAATGAAACATTAAACGCCAGATTAGAACAAAACAGTAGGGAAAATAAAGAAAGTACAGATGCCTTAAACGCCAGATTAGAACAAAACAGTAAGGAAAATAGAGAGAGTACTGAAACTTTAAATGCTAAATTAGAACAAAACAGTAGGGAAATGAGTGACAAATTCGAACTGATTAGAGGTGAGATCAGGGGGGTGATGGAAGAAAAGGCTAAAGAGATTATTGCAGATGTAGACAGAAAATTAGGAAAAGTACAGGAGGAGTTGGAAATTAGAATCAGTACACAGGCTGAAAATTTAAAAGAACTAGTGCAACTGGAAACACAGCAGGTCAAAAAGCAATTGGGGGGAGAAATTGACAAAATTCAGGTAGCAACTAAAGAGGTTAAGGAACAGCTGGGGGGTAGAATTGAGAAAGTCCACTCGCAAATATTTGCAGAAGTAAATGATTTAAGAGAGAGTAATAGAGAGAGCATTAGCAAGATTGAGGAGAAACAAGCAAAGCTATATGATAAAGTAGAAGAATCAGAAGGAAACATTAAATTAACAGTAAACAGTATTGAGAGGAAGGCTGAGGAGAAAATCGCAGAATTAGAGTTAAAATTAAAAGCTAGGATCAGGCAAGAAAATAGTCAGAATAGGCCAGTTTTTGTGAATAGCACACACAGGGAGGTAGAACTGGGTAAGTTCAGCAATCGACAGGGGTGCCCAATGGAGTTCATGAACACTATAGAAAATAAATTCGGGGAGAGGTTGGAAAATGGTAGTATTGAGTGGTGCCAGGTAGTTGAAATTTTAGAACAAGTGTTTGTGGGGGAAACGAGGAATTGGTTTGCTGTCTACAGAGACAAGTTTACTGATATTAATGATTTTAAAATGAAATTCTGTGAAAAGTTCTGGAATGAGGTTATTCAGTCGCAGCATCGTGAGGGAGTAGTGTGTGGTAAATATAACCCTAAAGGAAGCTCCACCATGACCGAATACTTTTTAGGGCAGGTATTAGTGTGTAAATATCTGGATGGCTTGAAGGAGGAAAGTGATGTGGTAAGGTTGCTACTTAGGCACTTTCCCTATAGGATCAAGGAGGCTGCTTGTATCCAGAATGTAAAGACTATATCACAAGTAGAAAATTTGTTAAGCACATTTGATGCACTAGGGAGAGGGGGTTATGAGGACAATTTCAATCGGAACCAGGGTAATAATAATAATAGACCTAATGAAGCCAGGCATCAGGAAGTTCAAGGGAACGGTGGCGAAGGGGCCAACGCTCAAAATAGAAATAATAATAATCAGCTAAATCAGAACAGAGGAAATGGCTATGGTAATCAGTATCAAGGGAGGAACAATGATTTCAGGGGAAATCAAGGGAGGAACAATGATTACAGAGGAAATCAAGGGAGAAACAATGATTTCAGGGGAAATCAAGGGAGAAATGATAATGACAATAATTACAACCAGAATAGGGGTCAAGGAAGAGGACAGCCTAGTGGTAGTAATATACAGCCAAACAATGACAACACAGCCCAGAACAACCAGACCAATTCAGTAGTTAGTAGTACGACGGCCAGCTGTAGCGGTTCTTTAAACGCGAACCAGGCTGCGAAGTAAGGTCAGAATCTCAGTCTGTAGCATGCCCTGTCCATACAATTATACAGGAACCCTATGACCTAAATGTAAGAAATGAATTATTACATGAACTAAATGATGAAGGTACTATTCAGGAAGTGGTTAGTAAGAGCCCCATAGTTAAATTTAACGTGTCCGAGGCGTACACAGATGTTTTAATTGATAGTGGTTGTATGAAGAGTTGCATAAGTAGTGCATTTTATGATAAAATGAAAGGAACTGGAGTAAATTTTGAGGAGATGCCAATTAAAAGCACTTTTGTTATCACAGCTGTTGGGAAGAGGTCTAAAGTAATTTCTAAGCAAGTTTTAGTAGACATTAAAATTAATAATCATGTAGAGAAGCAGATTTGCCTTGTAATTCCAAATTTAGTATTCAGTGTTATCTTGGGTTCAGAGTGGCTAAGTAGAGTTTCTGGTAACTTATGTTATGATGTAGGGAGTTTGAAATTTAAATGGGGAGATTCTGAAGTAGAAGTAGCGTTCAATGACCATATTCAGAGGAGTAGTATTGTAGGTGTGATTTGTACTTTAAATGAGATATCGCCAGCCGTAGAGCGGGGTTCTCCATGTTTTGTGGGCAGTGTGATTACGAACGGAAGTCTAGAGGACTCGTTACGTGAGGCTGCATTTCAGGGAAATATAGAGGATGAACAGTGTGTTCGGCTCTATGATGTGTTATGGTGTAATAGGAGAGTTTTTGAGGATCGCATTGGTATGGCCAATTGCTATACACATTCATTGAACGTTATTGATAGGTCAGTATTCACAGGACATAGATATCCTGTACCTTTCGCTTATCAGAGTGCAGTTGAGGCACAAATTAATCAGATGCTTGAAGATGGGATTATTGAGCACTCGAACAGTCCATATGTTAATTCTTTGATCACGGTACCCAAGACCGACGGCACTGTTCGTATTTGTTTAGACGCTCGTTTGGTTAACAGTAGAATTAGTTCAGATCAGCTGAAATCTATGTCAATAGAAGAATTAATGCAAACATTTGAGGGGAAGAAGTATTTCACTTGTGTAGATTTGAGTTCCAGTTTTTGGCAAGTGCCACTTATGTACGAAGATAGACCATTTACAGCTTTTAGTCATAAATATAACCTTTATCAATTTTGTAGAACACCTTATGGGTTAAAGAGTAGTTCAGCAGCTTTAATTAGGGCTTTAAACATCGCATTAGGGGATGACACAGGAAAGTTTGTAACCATTTACATAGATGATATGGTAATTAGTTCACGCAGTTTTGAGGAGCATCTACGTCATTTAAATATAGTTTTTCAGAAGTTAGATCAGGCAGGGTTCACTTTGAAGCTGTCTAAGTCGTCATTCTGTCAGTCAGAAGTGACATTTTTAGGTCATAGAGTGTCGAGTAGAGGTGTGACACCATAGGAAGGTAGGGTTAGCATGTGTGGACAGTAGCAACAGGGCATCGTTACAGACACTGAGAAATATGCTGGTAGAGCAACGTGATGACGTTCATTTAAGGGAGCCACTTGCAAGGTTGGAAGCAGGTGACGTGGAAACATTTATAGTTTCCAAACGTATTGGAAAAACAGCATATGTACTGGAGAATAGTGAGGGAAACAGATTATACGGGACGTATAATATACATAGTCTACAAAAATATGTGTCATAAAGTGAGTATGTTTAGCTGGCGAGCCAGCCTATCAAATGAGTAAGTGTGGTATTTGGTGCGTGGAAGATCTGGTCTTCAAGGCAGGCGTATCAGAAGTCACACAGGGGGGTAGTATGTAAGTAAATGAGAGTTTTTAAGGTACAGGGAAATATGACGGGATTGTCGGATGCTGTTGAGCACTAAATTGTCTCGATGCACCAAGGCCATTTTGGCAGCGCTGATGGGTTCCCATTTATCTCCAAGAGATGGGGGAGCGCTTGAATAGGGCTTGTTAGTTTAAGGCGTCCACGAGATAAAAGATGGGCCATCAGAATGCGAGACAGTCCTTCATGAAACTCATACATATCAGCACACGTGATTTCTGTTTACGGCCTCGCCATGTAAGATTTGTAAGTGTGTAATTTAAGATAATCTGTACAATGGTATTATTTGTGTGAGGAGAAATGGTCTGTGTTGAGAACTAGTATTAAGTAGAATATGGTTAACGGGAACTTAACAAGACAGGGCGATTACGGCACAGAAATATTTGGTGTTATATGTAATGCGCATTTACTGTTTTTTTTTTTTCAGAAGTCAATATTAGTTTAATCTACTTCAAAGAGAGATTAAGTATTATGGTCACGAGGCGCTGCTACAATAGTGTGATCGTGTGCTCAGTGATAAGTGGAATTAAATGTCACCATAAGGAGGGGACCTCCAGTGAAATTAGGGAGTTCTATGGTGATATAAATATATCAGAACACCTTCAATGCGTGTGATATGACATCATAAATACATAGTGCTCACACATTAATTATGTCTATTTCTCCAACATAGAGAAATTTGAGAGGCGGGAATATCCGTGGAACACTATTCCATATGTAAAACATTGGACTGGTTGCAAAGTGCAATCCATAGTGACAACAAACTTTGACGCAAAGTGCGTGAAGAAAAAAATATGAGTGTATATATCTGTAATTTAGGGTGATTTCGTTTATGTAATATGTATTTTGGATGGGGTTTATTAACGTGTCTGGGATAATCGGATAATGGACCGTCGTCACGGTAAATCATCCGATGATCCGAGGCGAATATGTAACGTGTTTTTCGTGGGGTTTTATGCAACTGGCATAAGTCAGTAGGAAGCCATTCTATATTTATTTACGCGGCAAATTGTTCAGCCAAGAGAATTTTTCATGTTAATTTATTATTATTATTATTATTAATTTATTATAATTATTATTTAGGTATTTTCGGAGCATTTTATAAAAATTATTAGCATTCGGATAGGTTTTCTATGTCTTAGAAAACGCTATCCAGCAAATTATTACGAACGACGATATCATAGAAAATTATCTGATTACGGAATTTTACGGAGTTTTCGTCAGTTAGGGTATTTGAGAGAGACGTGACTCACTGGGATTTCAAGTACACGCTTAATCTTGTCGAGAAGCATGACGCAATCTTGGGTCGCAAGGTCTAGAAAAGGCGAATTGTTGGGACGGAAATCGACTTCTCCCTCTCGCGCGCCGAGTGTAAAGAAACCAGAGGAGGGGAACTAGCGGCGTGCTCAACCAATCAGCGAGGACGACGTAAGCTAGATGTCGGTACCATGGTGGGGGAGCCAACGTGTGGATATATCGTTCGACGCGCCGTGAAACGAGGACTATCTGTGTAGTTCTTGCCGAGTGTGGATATACGCGGGAATCGCTCCGATGTTCCGTGAAACGAGGGACTATCTGTGAAATACTTGAGGAGTATGGATGCGCGTGCGAGTCGCTCCGATGTTCGGTGGAGTTAAGGACAATCTGTGTAGAACTTGCAGAGTACGGTCGCAAGTGCGTGTCGCTCCGATGTTCAGTGGAGTTAGCGACGAACTTTTGTAAAACTTGGTTGTACGAGTGTTTGGGTCCGAGGTACGGACCATAGAATTATCTAATCTACCAGAATATCATCAAATTCCGACGGAGATGACGACGTCCAGGAGACTGTGGGAAGCTCACAACATCATCAAGAACGAGGGAAATGCTTTGGCAATTTCCAGTGGTAAGCGCAAATGACGCGGAAATACGCAATCTCTCATTTTTCTTTGTTTTATATTTCATAATTCAGTAACTTCATAGCTTGGAAATAAGAGTAAAATCAATTTATCAGACTCCGTTTTCACGTAATTTTCTATCGGTAATATTCAAATCACAACGCTCCAATTTAAATTTTATAGTTATTATTATTATTAATTTTGCTATACTTGTTTTATATAATAAATTCATTTCTTTTACAATGCAATCTTTGCTTTCAGTAGGTAGCATTAGATATAGACCAATTCCTTCTCCTGATACAATTGTTTGTTGGGTTAATGATCAAATCATACCACGATCTGAGTGAATAGAGTCTTGAAGGTGTTCTGCCAGAGCTAGACGTTGTTAAATACAAATTTAGATTTCAACATTGCATTGAGGTCTTGGCGCCCATTAAAACAACATAGCTTAGGCAAAGGTAAACAGTTACATTTATCACCCAACAGTGTGGGCTAGCAAAACTGCTACATTTGTCGCTACCAGCATGGGGCATTAATAACTGCTACATTTGTACGCTCAACGTGGAGCAAAGTAAATGCCGTTTCACTTGTCATCCCAGCCTAAGCCAAACTGCTACAGGGTGATTTATTTTCTACTTGCGCTGCTCATTAAGTAGATATATATTTTTCTCCAGACTCTGTGTTAACGAGTTCCCATTTTGATTTTAAAATATGAATGATTCTAGTCTCCTTTTGTATCATTTTTACCTTCCTATCAACATTTCTATATTTGCCCAATATTCACTCCATCTACTTCAAGACAGAGTATCTCCTTGAATGCCACCCTCCTTGAAGTACACTGTTTTGAGTGGCAAGAAAAATGATTTGTGGCTATGGAGATTGTCCTTGTCCTGTGTTTCTATCCCTCTTTTCCTGTCTAATGATTATTTTCTTTTTTCACAATATTGGATTGCAATTATTGTAAAAAGACTGAACATTTTCAAAATGATTTAAAAACATGTTAATTATTTCCACTCTCTTCCTCTGAAATTTAGAAGGTAGGCGCTTTGGAAAAGCAGTGGCTTTCATGAAGAAGGACGATACCATGGAAAATGGAGATATGAAGATTGATGAAAGTGATCATGATGATGAATTCCAGTCTGCTCAAAAGAAGCTTAGACAGTGAAAATTATACCACAACAGAAGTTAGTCTGGAAGAAACTTTAGTTTGTCTACAAGAAGATAGATAATGGTTTTGGTGAAGATGTGAGTGTAAGATGTAAGTTTATACATTTTGAGGCAATATGAAAGAGAATGATGTTACGGTATGTAAGTAAAGGTATGTAATAGCAATTCAGAATAAAAATGACCTGTTGCTAATAAAATTACCCCTATGTTTATTATTTCCCTCAGACAGTGGCTGCAAGTAACTGACAAATAAAAGCAACAATTACCGTACGGTACTAATGTTTAATTTTTATTTGTAGTCACTTTTCTGTATGTGTTCTAAACTTCTTCTAATGAGAAAGTAATTGCAACAAGTTACTAATCATTGCAAAGATATGATAATCTTTGAAGTACATTGTAGTGGCAACATTGGAAATCCCTCTCTTGATTGTAATGTGCAGTATCTGTGGTCGTCTGTGATTTATGTTGTCTTGTTTTCATGAACAACATTCTGTAAATCAAATCTACAGACAAGTGCTGGTCCCCTTGGTTATCAAAAGCTTATCCTCTTTAAACTGTGACGATATCATGGCTTGTCACTTACTGCAGGAAGGAAGAGAGCCATTCAGTACTATTTAGAAAGTCAAGGATTTAGGAGCAATAACATAATAAATAAAGGATAGTAGGGAAGTGCAATTGTTCTTCATGATGTGTTCATAAATTTGTATCCCTTGACACAATATTATATCTTTAAGATGGGGTTGCTGATTAAGGGATGCACTGTTCAACAAAAGTTTGAACTACCGTCATCAATTGTATGCTGACGCTGCCATAGAGGAGTGGGACCTCTTACCTCAAGATAAACTTGATGGTCTCATTGAGAGCATGCCTCCTCCGTGTGCGGGGAGGACTACTAAAGACTGATACTGATTATCATGAGATATACATTTTCATTGTTTTTGTTTTCAAAAGGGACACTTAGAAGTGAGTTTGCTTTGCTTTTGTACCGTTTCATTGTTATCTAACCACGATTGATATTGTTTCCAGAAGGACTGATATTTATTTTGTAATAAGTAAAACTCGGATGTTTAAGACCTAAAAATAGCCTGAATATGCAAGCAAATATGACCTTAAAAATGACAAAATATGACCTGAAAATGACTGATTTAATTATGGCCGTTTTTAAAGAAATTGTTAATCCAAGCGACAATCCCTTCGAGATTAAATTGTTAACTAAATTCTTTGTTCCAATTTTCATATTAATTTTCTGAATGGACATGTTTAAGTGGTTATTTACAGTCTATTTTCCTTGACTCGTCAACAATTGAGAATACATACCTATAAAACATGTTCACTAAATTGTTGTGTCGACTGTCATTGCTGCTGCGCTTTGCCTTGTTACAATGCTGCTGCACATTAAACTTCTTTTTTTTTTTTTCCAGCCACAACTTTCACTTTACACAACTTGCAAAACAGAACTGAACCATCTGCACAAAAGTATTCTGCTCCAAATTCCTTAAAAAAGCTTCGTAACTTAACACTAGTAGAAGTCTTCTTAACACTAGTAGAAGTCTTTTCCTTAGGCATAATGGGATGCGTACTGGAGTGCGATTCACTGTAAACTGCCGCTTGTTCAAGTAAAAGAAGGAGTTGTAATTACTATTAGCCAACTGCTGGGATGGGTTTTTCTAGATTATTTCTGTCTCTACCTGTGCGACCATCCTGCCGAGTACAATGTGGTGGCACAAGAGGTGCAGTGCGGTGTATGACCTTCATTCCATACAAAAGGTATTCCACTTACATTAACTGCCTTTGTTATATCCAGATTCAATTTCGGTATACACTAGTTCCTGATCGGTGAGTTGAGGATGATAGACAGCACCAGTAGGTGTGCAAACTACACCGAAATATGACGTTCTTACCAAAATATGACCTAACGGTAAAAAATGTTCGAAATATGCATTTATGTTCGACCCTCACTATTATGTGTCAAAAAACTGTATCATAATGATGGTCATTATAACACAGTTTTTCATTATGATACAGTTTCTTCAGCCAATCAGAGCTCGTTCATTGACCAATTAGGTAACGATACCTTCGCGCATGTGCTCAAAATCCAACATGTCGGACATAAACACAACATCGAACTATAATAAATTACCGACATGGAATACGCACCATCCATGTGTTCGCGTAACTAAACTGGCGAATATGAGACAAGAAATAGCACTGCACCTTAATATCACCAAAGCTAATTTCTACACAGCCTTCAAACGACTCCGGTGACAATATTACTGAGGGACGGCAGATGTAAACATATGGCCTGCATATGGCATTGCAAGCACACAGAGCGCATGCGTCGGTCGTTCAAAGTTCTTGAAAGACAGAGATATCAAACCAAGCGTTCGCTCTCCAATCACAAAATTCAAGTGGATGACTCTCAACAGGTATTTATGAATATTTATGTTAAAACATATAATAAAGTTATAATTATCGTCGAACATAAACAGTCGTATGCAACTCGCCTATAATGATAATTAAGACACTCGTATGGAAATTATAAAACTCGTGTCTTAATTATAGCCATTATAGGCTCGTTGCATAATGTATTATTATATGACAAAAACCACTGTATTGTGGCAATCACTTGTTTTGCATCAGAAACCAATCGGGCATGCAGATAGAGGCAAAGAAAGAAAAAAAAAAAGACTTTTCCTAGAGCCTCCGTGGCTTAGGCTGCAGCACGTCGGCCTCTCACCACTGGGTCCGTGGTTCAAATCCCAGTCACACCATGTGAGATTTGTGTTGGACAAAGCAGAGGCAGACAGGATTTTCTCCGGGTACTCCGGTTTTCCCTGTCATAATTTCATTCCAGCAACACTCTCCACTATCATTTCATTTCATGTCATTCATTTAACCCCTCAAGCCGGTTGGCCGTACACTGTACGTCCGCTGGACTCTACTCGTTCAGCCGGTTCGACGTTCCACAAACGTCCGGTGCAGGCGGAAGGTAGAATGCCTATTACGCATGAAACCCTGCTGCTTCGCCGGATCTTCTTTCACGTTATAAACCGAGAAGTTATGTACTTTCCTGCCATCTCTGTTTCATAATTAGAACTAATACGAAGTTGATCGATATCCGTTGCTTTTGACGACTCATATCGATCAGCGAAGGAACATGAAACGTGCTCTATTGAGTTTCAGGTTAGTTGCTTTAGAAGGTACCACATCCTTTCCTGCCATCTCGAGATTGTTTTGTGAACTATATCTAACTTGACAGTTTTAGTCACTTATGAAGGGGAAGCACCGATAGCAATTACTTAGTAGATAACTTTTGCTTCGTAGGCTAGAGGCTACTCAGTCGCAGATGAATAATTGCCGGACTGTCTCATTCTCTTACGGGTGCAGATATTATTGGTTTGATAGATGACAGTAGTGGAAGTGATGTATAGGGAGCGATATTTTCGGTAGTGATACGGACTATGTTATTGGAGAAGTGGGAGACAGCCCAGACGAAGAATAAATAGCTTCAGCTGTAATAACAACGACCGCTGTTCAGTGTTTGTGGCGAGAGGTAGACTTCGTCACAAGCACACAAAAGATCCCCTTCACGGGTATGCCGGGTACAAGAAGGCATTTCACGTTTGTTTTTTGCTGCTTTCGACAATGTGATTGAACTAGTTTGAGAAACAAATATGTAGGCCTACGCGGCAGAATGTATGGTGGCGCGCCCTTGAAACCAAGGTCGGCCAGGAAGTGAGAGTCATTGACAGGGGACAACATTTATGTGTTCTTGTGGTTTGTATTGTTGATGGGGATAATGCAGAAACCTACCCCAAAGAGCTATTTCATCCCTATATTCCCTCAAACAATGCCAAGGAACAGGTTTGAAATAATATTGCGATATTTACATTTTGTTGACAATTCGACACGGGATGCATACACGGAGCCTAAAAAGCTTTTCAAAATTCAGCTTTTCCTGGAAATTATACCCCAAAAATATGTATATATGTAGATTGAACATTATCATGTAAATATCTTGCTTTCATTGTAAATATACCTGAAACAAATACCAAAAGTGGAACTTATCAAATTATTATACTTTTGTAAATATTGCGTGTAATTATGGACAACCCTGAAGAGCAGTCGTCACATATATTACTGAGAAACATTGGACATGATTTCGGTAAGGAATCCTAAAAATTTCATTACGTTATATTTCGTGCATTTAACATTATTAATTTTTTACCTTGTTGGTGTCCAAACCTCTGCTGAGCTTCAATTTAAATACCGCCGGAGAAGTGAAAACCTCCGGATTAAATAGCCGGCCTGAGGGGTTAATCATTGCCCCAGGGAAGTGTGACAGGCTTTGGCAGCCGGCACAATTCATATCCTCGCCGCTAGATGGGGGGCTTCATTCATTCCATTCCCTGACCCGGTCGGTGGATTGGAAGCAGGCTGTGGATTTTCATTTTCCCAAACGTCCGAGCCCTATTAATAAGTTATTGTATAAACCTCAATGGGATTACTATAAGAAGTCATTGTAGTAAAATCTATGCTATTCCGAACTTTTGTTGAGCAGTGTATAAAGAAATTTTAACAAGACCAGAAAAGATGTATGGAGATTTCTTTTCCACAAAATGACTGGGCGTCAGAAGTTCCTAATAAAACTTCAAATAAAATAAAATTATGTATGGGTCCTCGATACTCGCGATACTTGCATGGTATCAACATCGAGCGATACTTCAGGAAACTTGCTCGATACATTTTCAATACCTAGGTAATTTTGCAATTTTTATTTTAAAATAATATTGACACAAGAAGCATAATTAAAGTGGTATATTGGCTTTCACGGCCAGTGAATTAAAACTCGGCAATTCTTCTAGGTTTGTGCCATGTCTTGTGTGGGGTTTCGCCTAGAACACCAAACTGGCTCATCAGCGGTCCGGGCTGGGATACACCAACATTGTCTGTCCAGTGTTCCACAGAACGGCAACTTCAGGGTTCAATTCTCGGCCCCCTTATATTCATTCTATATCTGAACGACATCTCATCGAAACTGGAAAACAGCAACTACCATCTATATACAGACTACCTTCAGATATATTGCCACACAAAAATAAATGACATAGATGCGGCAATTGAAAATATGAATCTAAATCTAAAGAGGATCAGCCGCTATGCAACTGAAAATTGTCTTGCCATCAACCCAATTAATATCGTAATAGGGCAGACTAAATTGCTTTTCCATTTACACAGTAGACCGCTTTCCTTAATTCAACTTAATGGTGTTGCTATCCCGTTCTCTAAATCGGTAAAAAGTCTTGGAGTCACACTAAATGAAACTTTGAATTGGTATGGGCACGTTACTAATATATGCAGGAAAGTTTACTTGTCACTTCATCCACTTAAGATTCACCAGTCCGTTCTACCCCGTAACTTGAAAATAAAACTCGTCCAAACCTTGATACTCCTTATATTTAACTACTGCGATGTTGTATTAGTAGATGCTACTGGAGAACAAAACAAGAAACTTCAGAGAGCTTTAAATTCCTGCATTAGATTTATTTTCTCCTTGAAATTTTCTGCACATGTGTCTCCTTTTTATGATCTACTTTCCTGGCTAAAAGTAGAACAACAAAGAAACCTGCACATCTCTCGACTTCTCAACGAAAGTACACCTCACTGTCTCTCTTGTAATTTTCGTTTTCTTTCTTCCTTTCATGATCGTCACACGTGATCTGGATCTATAATTGCAATTCTTCTACATCATTCATCTGCCTTCAGTAACTCTTTCCTTGTGTCGGGAACTAGAATTTGGAATAATTGTCCTCATGATGTTAGAAATTGTACATCCCTAACAACTTTCAAACGTGCATGTAAAGATTTCCTCTTGAATTCGTAGGCCAACTATAACAATTTTTTAATTTAATTCTAGTATTTAAGTTTTCCTAGTATTTAAGTTTGGTAGGTTAAGTATATCATATCTGAGTATTCATGTAAGTTGCACTGTGTGTGGTTAAGTGTAAGAGAGGGCCTAGAGCCCTAACTTCGCCACAATAAAGGCACCAATAAATAAATATAAATAATTGCGGATAATTTGCGGTTTTCGGTAATTCGTGGAAGTTCGTGCATTAATTGCCCGAATTATCCGGAGTGCATTGAGAAAACAAAAATAGAGCCATGCGGAATTCGCGAAATCATTCTTGTTGCCAATTTTAGGGTTGTTAAAACAGATTACCACTCGTGTATTACTTCATTTAATAATTCGCTATTGCAAATTTTTCCTATCCCTACCAATATGTGATCGAAACATAACTGTAGAAATGAAGACGGAGATATGGTCAGGAAGAACCTCGTTCAATTTCTGCTTATACATTGCACACACGAGCATATAATTACCTCACTGCAAGACATAAATGGTCCTGTCTTCAGAAATATTTCCAACCTACCATAAAAGTTAAAGACAGAATGCCTGAGCCTAGGTTTCCTCTTAAAGTCGCATACTAGTCCAATTGAACGTGACTAATTGCATGTTGAGTTGAAATTTCTAGGATGTGCTTTTGTTTGATCTTCTAAGAGTAGTAATTACTGTTGTCATGTGGGAAAAATAAAATTCTTGCCTACAATAAATTTATAACAAATCAAAGTAGATCTCTTTCTGGCAAAATGCTCGTCACATGATTATATTAGGCAATCTATTTCTGTATGTTTTAAAATGAGTAAATAACATTGCATGCTAGTAATCAGTTGCTACCTCCACGTGACATAAGATTGTTTTTTGTGGTACCATATATATTGAATCCCGAGATATTCGCACGCTTACTTCGCACTCGGAGGTCAAGAGTTCGATTCCTGGCTCCACCAGGGATTTTGGAAACTGACGTGAGGGCTGGAACGGGATGCACTCAGCCTTGTGAGGGCAATTGAGTAGCTGTCTGACAACGAGGCAGCGCCCCGGTCACGGAGACCCAGATCAACGGCCAAGGGGACCCAACGCGCTGACCACGCGTCACCCCACAATCTGCAGGCCAAATGTTTTTTTTTTCTTCATTCAATATGAGTGTAGTGTGGATCTATTTTCAAATAGACGTTCATTGTGATAATCGAGCCATTTGCTACATTTGCAAAAAGAGTTTTTCTGCATGGTGGAAAATCTCATAACACTACAGTAGTAAACTAAAAAAGAAACAAGTCATATCAGTGCATAAAATTGCTTTCTCAGAACCTCTTAATAAAAAATTCTGTGGAAGTGGATATTTAACTCCTGAAGAAGTAACAGTAGTCTGCGGCTCTTCTTTCACAGTCATCCTCATTATCGACAGCATCGACATAGTCATTATTCTCTCAACCTGCACTTTATGGACAATAAATCTGCATTCAAACCAGGTGGTAGTTGGCCGTAGACAATTACGAGAAGCATTGCAAAAATGGTATGCAAAAATAACCAATCTTTCAGCATTGTTGAGGATGAAGGACTTAATGAGCTGTTTAAGCACCTTGAACCTAGATATACTATGCCTACTTGTAAGCACATATCTAACCATCTTCCAGAACTGGACGAAGGAATAGAGTAAATAATGAGCTACTAAATGCTAATTGTGTAACTGTTATGATGGATGTGTGGACATCAACGGCCTACGATGATTATTTAAGTGTCATCGTTCATTTTGTGGACCTGGACTATAATCTTAAAAATGTTTGCATTGAAGTGATACCATTTGAAGAAGTGAGCCACACTGGTGAAAATATTGCAAAATTTTAAAAGAAAACAATTGATAAATTAATAGCTGTGGTTCATGTTAACTGTTTGAATGTTGTAAATACTATGATGTTTGGAAACATTCCCTACCTGTCGTGTCTAGGTCATACATTCCAACTTGTTTAGAAGCATGCACTTTTCACGTCAAAATATATTGTGAACCGTCTAAATATTTCGGACGGTCGCCATATTGGATTGTTATATGTACAGGCCGTAGAGTTATGTACCTGTCTGTTAGGTAGTCAGCCCGAAGGCTGGTTGGATCCTGTACCATTAAAGGAAAATTATTGCGTAGGTTAATTATTCAAACTTTCATTTTGATCGCATGATTACGACACAGGAAATAAAAACTTAATTTCAAAATGTGCACAGCCGCCATTTTGAGGTTATGTAAACAATTGAACAAAATTAGATGCCAGTGCATTACAATTTGTATAAACATATGCTTTACCAAGTTTCATTGCGTTTGGATGGTTAAATAGCAAGTCTATTTAAACGTTTCAACTTCGCTTGGCCGCCATGTTCGTTTTTTAGTTAATAGGTGCTTGAAAGTCCCATAGGTACACTTTTACTAGTGCCCTTTATCACCGTACAAAATTTCAGGGTGATAGCAGTAATAGTTTCGGAGATATGAAATGCCGGTGAAATATTTTGCACATCCACCATGTTGGATTGGTGAGACTTAATAATATTTGAATGGCTCGGTCGGGGTTGTCCGAAATAGTTCTATGACCTTACCGAGTTTCATTGAAATCGCTCTAGCCATTTAGAAGTTATTAGGGGGGGGGCAACACACACATACACGAACAAAAGGTGATCTCATAAGCCTATATTTTTTCATAAAATGAAAATAGGCTAAAAATATACTGTTTATATTAAATTTTGGTTTATTGAATCATCTACAGCTCCAGTCAACCCAGTGCTGTTCACGAGTCCTCCCCACTTCTTTCTGTCCATGAACAATTTGTCTTCATGAGTACTCCCCCAATCCAGCCCCGAAATCTTCCATATTACTCTTGTTTTGGTCTATCCTTTCCCCTTCAGGTCTTCCAACAAATCTATTTCCTTCTTTCTTTCAAATTAAAGTATGCCTTATCTTTTCTTTCTTCTTTCTTCTGTCATCCTTTGGATAGGTCTATTCCACCTCAGGCGAGACATCTGTATGGACTCTCACAGTGGTGTTATACAGGCTCCTACGCGATGTATTTCATTTCTTATTTCATCTTTCTTTGTCCTCTGAAGCATGGTATGCACAAACACATTTGGTTGCTTGAATTCTACTATTGTCTCTTTTGGAAAGGGTACATGTTTCAAGTGCATAAGTCAGCATGGGGAGGTAGTGATTTTTAAATAATACATGTTTACACTTTCTGGGTAGAGTTCTGACTTGGTTGTAGAAGACTGCTGCGTTGCTAACTATAACTAAAATGGTCCACTTGTTCCAATTTAGTTCTTCCTATCTGGCATTCTATTTTCTTGTGTTTCCTCCCAACCAAGATCACCTTCGTTTTTGAAATGCTGTTTTTCACACCATATTCCCTACATATCTGTTCTGTTGAAGTTCTAACATGTTGACTTGTAAACTTTCGACAGTCTGTCGTTATAAACAGGTCATCATCATAAGGCACATTGCTTATCTGGCTTCCACCTAATTCAATCCCACCTAGTCAGTTCATGCCTTTATGCAAATGGTCCATATATAACATACGTAGCCTTGCCTGACTCCTGTAACAACTTTAAACCTGGAGTTCATCCTACCATAAATTCTCACTGCAGCCTGATTTGTAACATAAATACTTTTGATTGTCTGTAGCAGCCTTCCCTCGATACCATAATCCCTCAAGATGCTCAGCATACTCTCCCATGTTACTTTATTGTACATTTTCTCTACATCTACAAAACACAATTGTCTATTCCTCTCATGGCTTTTCTCAATAACTTAGCACGTACTAAAAATTGATCTTGGCATCCTCGTTGTGGTTTAAAGCCACACTGGTTTTCATCCATTTTCTCTCGGCCAATGATGGAGCCTTTCATTCTACAATGTCTGATTACACTATGCCCCGGATATTTATCAAAGAAATGACTCTATATTGTTGCAATATTTCCTGTTACCTTGCTTATATATTGGGACAATCACTGCTTTTGTCCAGTCAGAGGGTACATTTCGTAAATCCCAAGCCAATTCAATTATCCTATGCAATCATTTCATCCCTGCTTTCCACGATGGGTGAGTGGTTATCGTGTTGGAATACCAAACCCAAGCTTGCAGGTTCGCTCCTGGCTGTGGAAAGTGATTTTTGAAAGGTAAAAAAAAATGCGACAGGCATGTCATACGTTGGCATGTTAAAGAACCCATTTGAATTCAGTAGGCCGTGTTCAAAATGGCAACATTAATCTCTGGATTTCCCGCCAACATGAAAGTTCCTTCTTTCTCTACTAGAAAGCGCTATAGTGTCAAGGAACTTTGATATCTAACCTCCTTGACTTTCATAGCGCTCCAAGGAACAACAAAATTCGACATGCAAGCTGCCCTTTGGGCAGGGCTGGATTTATCAATAGGCCCATTAGCCCCGACCTAGGGGCGTACCATGCTGAGGGGTGCAAAATTTATCCGCAAATTTTGTCAGAAAATTTCCATAAAATGTTATGACTACAATACATGTCTACGTCCAACAAATGTTTTGCAACAGCAGATTTTTCGACTTCAGCTTTAGAACAGGAATGTTTTATGATTTATTAGGAGAAAATTTATGTCTTGAATATAAATATCAGTTTAATTTGAATAATTCATTATGCATAGTTGTAAGGTGTATGATGTAGTTTATATGTACAGTATATATATCTGAATATCTGTAAGTGTATAATGAGTCTTAATCGGTTTAAACTTATTTTAATATCTCGTTGGACTATTGACTCTATTTATAGTTTTCTTTTTTTAATTATTGAATTTGGCCAACTATGGACCGCAAGGAACTAGAGACTTATTGGCTTTCTTTCTCTTCTCTTCCCAGAACTTCTTCATCCTGTCACTTCTTTGTTTTCTCTCCTCCTCGGAAATGATCCGTTTGGGCCTCCTGCTTGGTGGTTTCTCCTGAAATGATTTTACTCCGTCAACTCGACTGCAGAACTCTCTTCTATCGTAGGCCATCGGTGGAGTAATTCCAACTTCCGCTGCATCCCTCTTTACCTCATCTACCCATTTAGATGTAACCTTTAACCCCTTGATGTAGCTGAAGATCCTTTTGGTCAGCCTGCCTTCATCCATGCGTAATAAATGTCCGTAGAGCTTTAGCCTCCGCTTCTTCATTACGTCTCTGATCTTTTCAGTACACTTGTAAAGTTCTTCATTTTTCCTCTTCTTCCATGTCCCATCAGTAGTCTTCTGTGGTCCAAGTATTTTTTTTTAATAGTTTATATATATAAATTTAGAAATAGTTGATTCTCTCATTATTTTAATTTATTTAATTGATTTTACTTCCCGATACATTATAATAAAATAAAGATTACCTTCTCAAAGATCTTTCTGAGGTCTAAATTCTCCCTCCTTCACGATGGTACGAAAAGGGGGCGGCCAAAACCCATGGGCCTACTGTCCCCGCGCCAGCTCTGAGGACCTGGCAGGAATGTGGAGTGGAGTGAGTAAGCCAGTGATGATGTAGCACTGTACTATACTATGCAAAAACATGTACTCACCTTAGAGTAGCGGTGTTGCTAATGGAGAATCCTGGTCTTCTTCTTCTGCCTCACTTTCGGAACTCGACTCTTCACATCCACTGGAGGAATCACTATCATCACCGTCATCATCCAGGTGTATCACTATGCTATCATTGACATCGGCGACAATGCCGTCCTTCTCCCAGTATTCATCCTCTACTTTCTGAACACTCCTACAGTACCCTTCCCAGTCAGTATTGGTTACAGATGTTATCGCTTTAAGAGTAATATCTCTTAGTTTATGAAGGGATAAATCCCCGGTAACATTTCCTTCGCGCACCACACGTTTCACCTTATTCCAAGCTAGTTCGATGACATTCAGATCACACATGTAAGGGGGTAGGCGGACCACAGTATGTCCCAAGGATTGCAAATGAGAGTCAATTTTAAACAATTTCTCTTTTGGTTTAACCACTTCTACTAATTTATATAGTGCCTCTTTCCTCATAGACTCGTCGCAAGTAACTCCTTTGTTGCGTAACCACGATATCATATCTGATTTCACAGAATACTTTGTGGGTGGTTTTTCTATCTGTGTGCAGTGATAGGGTGTGTTATCTACAACATTTTACAATAATGTTACTTATGATACCACGACCCTCAGAATGCACAACTTAATTTTTCTTTCGCACCAACATAGCACTATGAGAACCACACAGTCAAAGTCTCCACTGAGGTAGTATAAGCACAAGCATGGCCCGGAATTCCCTCGCTCACTCATCGTTCCCTCTCCCCTTACCTCATACCCTGCGTCCTCAGAGATGGCGCGGGGACAGTGGGAGCGCATAAAATTTAAATCCGGCCATGCTTCCTTGGCATCTACAATGAGTTTCCCTGAATTATCCAGAACACAGCTCTGTTCTCTTGTCCCTCCATTTATAAGATTCTTCTTCTTCTTCTGCTTCACCTTTTGAGACCACAAAGGATCACTTTAACCAACCATTTGTTCGTCAACTTGTGGGAACTGTACGAGCCTTGTGATCCTCCCAGTACTTCTTCATTTGTATTGATCGTCTTGCCCTTTGTTGGGCGGAAAATATTCTTGTTGGAATTTTCTTTTTTATGAGTGGAAAATAAAAAGTCATATTTTTAAGTGCTGTAGTTAAACTTTTCTTATTTATAGCATCTTCTGTTGTATGTGGCGTCCGGTTTTATGACTGTATTGTAATGTTTAATTATTGCATTAATTGACAAGCATTTCTTTTGGAAGTTTCCCATGTTAATTTTTGTGCCCTAGATAACTTGTTTTTTTTAGTCCTCTTTTAAACATTGGCATCCAGTTGTTGTGTTTTTAGAAGCAAGATTGTACTGTACTAGTTGTTTTAGAAGACGTGAATCTGCCATTCTCATGATGATCCCAAAGAATCCTAGTCTTTTCTTTCGCATGGTATTGTAATGGTTTGACTGCCCCTAACTGTTGGGTGATAAATGTAACTGTAGACCTTTGCCTAAGCTATGTTGTTTTAATGGGCGCCAAGACCTCAACGCAATGTTGAAATCTAAATTTGTATTTAACAACGTCTAGCTCTGGCAGAACACCTTCAAGACTCTATTCACTCAGATCGTGGTATGATTTGATCATTAACCCAACAACAATTGTATCAGGAGAAGGAATTGGTCTATATCTAATGCTACCTACTGAAAGCAAAGATTGCATGGTTAAAAGAAATGAATTTATTATATATAACAAGTATTGCAAAATTAAAAATAATAATAAGTTTAAAATATATATATATATATTGGAGCGTTGCGATTTTAATATTACCGATAGAGAATTACGTGAGAACGGAGTCGGATAAATTACTGATTTTACTCTTATTCCCAAGCTATGAAGTTACTGAAATACTGAATTTAAAACAAAGAGAAACGAGAGATTGCGCATTTCTGTGTCATTCGTGCTTACCACTGGAAATTGCCGAAGCATTTCCCTCGTACTGGATGTTGAAGTGAGCTTCCCACAGCCTCCTGGATGTCGTCATCTTCTTCGTTAGTTGATGTATATTTGTAGTTATGATGATTCTATGGTCCGAACATCGGAGCAAAACACTCGTACAACCACACTGGTTAAGTTTTACAAATATAGTCCTCGCCTCCACTGAACATCCGAGCGACTCACACGTGCAACTATACTGGTCAAGTCTTACACAGATTGTCCTTTATTCCACGGCGCGCCAAACGATATATGCCCTCGTCGGCTTCCCACTCCAGTAGGGTATGAACATTCCCGAATGGGAATATGATGTTATTTCCGTTTGATCAGATAAATTATCAATTAATATGATAAAATTGGTCCGGCTAGATCAAACATAAAATGCCAGCGTTTCGCCCCAGTGTGCCGTTGGGCTCGTCAGTTGGTACAGTGCCGACTTCCAGCTTACGTACTCCACTGATTGGCTGTGCCACCCCGCTACTCCCCTCCTTAGCCTCAATACACACGGCGGGAGGGTGAAGTCGATTGCCGTTCCATACTATCCGCCTTTTCTTGACGCTGCAACCCCGGCTTGCGTAATGCTTCTTGACAAGAATCAGCCTGTATCTGAATTCCCAGTGAGTCATGTCTCTCATAATACCCTAACTGACGAAACTCCGTAAAATTCCGTAATCACATAATTTTCTATGATAATGTCGTTCGTAATAATTTGCTTGATAGTGTTTTCTAAGACATAGAAAACCTATCTGTATGCTTATAATTTTATAAAATGCTCCAAAAATACCTTAATAATAATAAGTTAATAATAATAATAAATTAACATGAAAAATTCTCTTGGCGTAAATAAATATAGAATGGCTTCCTACTGACTTATGCCAGTGGCATAAAAAGCCCTCAAAAAACACGTTACAGCATCATTAATGTGTTCTAGGTTGTTATAGACCATATTGTTAGGTATTATTCGTCATTGCCCATCTTTTTTATATCCTTTATTTATACAAGTTATTTCAATTCGCCTTTCGATCTTCTGTAATCTGTGGTATTAGAATATTCATTTAGATGGAATAATGTTTCTGCTGCGTATGTGGCGTCCGGTTTTATGACTGTATTGTGATGTTTAATTTTTGCATTAATTGATAAGCATTTCTTTTTGTAAGTTTCCCATGTTAATTTTTGTGCCCTAGATAACTTGTTGGTTCTTATTTGAATCGATGCTTTCTCATTTAAGTTGTTTGTTATTAACTCTTCTAAATATTTGAATCGTGTTAAAATTTTAATTTTTGTATCATAAATTTGTATTTCTTTTAAGGGTGTTGGTTTTCGTGTCATGATTTATGTTTTTTCAAATGAAATCTTAAGGCCAATTTTATTTGCAATGCTCTGAAGCTCTGATATCTGTGATTTGGCGTCCTCTAAATCTTTCGCCAATAATGCCATGTCGTCTGCAAAACCAAGACAGTTTGTTTGAGTTTTTCTACCTATTTTTATATTTGGAGGGCATTTCTTAGACCATTCTCACATTACCATTTCTAATGCACAATTATTTATTTATACGTGTCCCACAAGTCCAACCCCTCCTCCACGTGGTGGGAGACGGGCAACGGCATGAAGTAGGGGATTGCCTGTAGGGGTGAAGTACAGTGGGGACTTTGTGTGCCCCGGGACCGCTGCGGTAGCTGTGAAGGCTCTATGGGAACCCTGAAAAGTGACGGCTGACGGGGCTCTGGTAAAGCTACGATAGGCCTAGCAAGCCAGTAGTGGATATCATATTTGCTTTTTAAACAGGAACAGGCCTCGGAAAGGATGGATGCAAACGACGACGACCCGGATATGCTAATGGACTACGAGTTTGGACATTAAACATACAGACACTGACAGGAAAAGTGGAGGAGATTGTAGATGTGATGGAGAGAAGAAAACTGGATATACTGGGCTTGGCAGAAACAAGATGGAAAGGAGAAGGTCGCAGAGAACTGAGGAAAGGGTACCGGTTGTACTGGAGTGGGAACAGTGAAGGAAGGAGCAGCGGAGTAGGAGTAGTTGTGAGAGATGGAATGAAGGAAGAGGTAAAGGGAATAAGTGACAGGATCATGAAGATCAGAGTAACTGTAAAGGGAAGAAGCCTGGAGATAGCCCAGGTATATGCCCCTCAAGTTGGATGTACAGCTCAAGTGAAGGAAGACTTTGAGGAGGAGCTACAACAGCAGTTGAATGGTCAGAGCATCATTGTCATGGGAGATTTGAATGCACATGTAGGAAGTGAAAGGCAAGGATATGAAAATGTATTGGGAGCAGAAGGATGGGGTAGCAGGAATGAAGAAGGGAGAAAGTTGCTGGATTTTTGCAAGAGAAACGGTTTGTAACGTGTTTTTCGAGGGGCTTTATGCAACTGGCATAAGTCAGTAGGAAGCCATTCTATATTTATTTACGCGGCAAATTGTTCAGCCAAGAGAATTTTTCATGTTAATTTATTATTATTATTAATTTATTATAATTATTATTTAGGTATTTTCGGAGCATTTTATAAAAATTATTAGCATTCAGATAGGTTTTCTATGTCTTAGAAAACGCTATCCAGCAAATTATTACGAACGACGATATCATAGAAAATTATCTGATTACGGAATTTTACGGATTTTTCGTCAGTTAGGGTATATCGAGAGACGTGACTCACTGGGATTTCAAGTACACGCTTAATCTTGTCGAGAAGCATGACGCAATCTTGGGTCGCAAGGTCTAGAAAAGACGAATTGTTGGAACGGAACCCTCCCGCCGAGTGTAATGACCCGGAGGAGGAGAAGATCGCGTGGTGGGTCAGCCAATCAGGGGAGACGACGTAAGCTAGTTGGGACTGAAGAGTGGGGAGCCAACGTGTGGATATATCGTTCGACGCGCCGTGAAATAAGGACTATCTGTGAAATACTTGACGAGTATGGATGCGAGTGCGTGTCGCTCCGATGTTCGGTGAAACAAGGACTATTTGTGAAATACTTGAGGAGTATGGATGCGCGTGCGTGTCGCTCCGATGTTCAGTGGAGTTAGCGACGAACTTTTGTAAAACTTGGTTGTACGAGTGTTTGGGTCCGAGGTACGGACCATAGAATTATCTAAGCTACCAGAATATCATCAAATTCCGACGGAGATGACGACGTCCAGGAGACTGTGGGAAGCTCACAGCATCAGCAAGTACGAGGGAAATGCCTTGGCAATTTCCAATGGTAAGCGCAAATGACGCAGAAATACGCAATCTCTCATTTTTCTTTGTTTTACATTTCATATTTCAGTAACTTCATAGCTTGGAAATAAGAGTAAAATCAATTTATCAGACTCCGTTTTCACGTAATTTTCTATCGGTAATATTCAAATCACAACGCTCCAATTTAAATTTTGTACTTATTATTATTATTAATTTTGCTATACTTGTTTTATATAATAAATTCATTCCTTTTACAATGCAATCTTTGCTTTCAGTAGGTAGCATTAGATATAGACCAATTCCTTCTCCTGATACAATTGTTTGTTGGGTTAATGATCAAATCATACCACGATCTGAGTGAATAGAGTCTTGAATGTGTTCTGCCAGAGCTAGACGTTGTTAAATACAAATTTAGATTTCAACATTGCGTTGAGGTCTTGGCGCCCATTAAAACAACATAGCTTAGGCAAAGGTAAACAGTTACATTTCTCACCCAACAGTTTGGAGCTAGCAAAACGTTTCATTTGTCACTACCAACATGGGGCACTAATTACCGTTTCATTTGTACGCTCAACGTGGAGCAAAGTAAATACCGTTTCACTTGTCATCACAGCCTAAGCAACACGTTTCAGGTTTAGTGGTAGGCAACTCCTGGTTCCGGAAGAAAGAAACCCACAAGGTAACGTGGTACAGCAGTGATTTAACAAATAAATCTTTGGTAGATTACATGTTGTACGACTGGGAAATGAAGAGAAGTGTCAGAGATATAAAGGTAATACCATCAGAGGCCTTAGATGGTGACCACAGAATACTTGTAATGAACCTGGGAGTTGTTAAGGATAGCAAGAGGACAGAGTACCAGGAAAGGAGAATCAAAGTATGGAAACTCAAGGAAAAGGAAGTCAAGGAAGAATTCCAGAAGATAATAAAAAAAGTCCTCTCGGCACGCCGGGAGGCGGAGGTAGATTTCACCGGACAAACTTGGGGATAGGCGAAAATAGGCAGAATATGCAGGTTTTCGTAGAAGGATCAGACCTCATTTATTGCGAGAAGGTATTTTATAATTGGAGCTTAATTAACTTTGTTTTTCGTCATTTTATGCTTATTTTAAACATTTTATTGTCTTATGGGAACGGTAACCTTCTTGTCATTTGGGGTCCATTTTTATACTTGTGGTCACACTGTCCTTATGCAAGGTTTCGACACTGATGTGTAACTATGTAACGGTCTGTTACTTCTTCACACAAAATTATATCTCCCGCAGAAATTTTGATTGGTTCCTCAGTTTAGGGGCTGCGACAACGCGGTCATGTAACCCCGTGTACTTAGGGATGGCTGTATTAGTCTGTAATTCAGGTAAGGACTGCAGACGGTCAATTTCAAGCAGTAGTTCCTAATGTTGCTACCAGGTACTACCGTCAACGACACCTACCTGTGAACTTGGCTACTAGATGCCACCGCAACCAGCAACTCGCAACGAATGTTGGAACTTCCCCTCGAAAGGAAAGCATACTGAGGGATTTTTAGCGCTCTTAGAAAATCCGACGACTTCGGCCGGCTTTGAACTCGCGACCTTGGGCATAGACATTCAGCATGCTTGCTACCAGTTACGTCACCGAAGCCGCTTCACACTTAGTCAGATGGAAATCTGAATCTGATCTCGTGCAAGTGCGTTATCTTGGCAACGTCTGATGGTTCATCCCTCATCAATTTAGTAGTGTTGCCATGGCAAACACTGATAGCTCTTGGCATTTTCTTATAATTCCGAAATCATTTTTCTCATCCCTTGGCATAATGGTGGGTCATATCAAAAATTCTTTCAGACAAAATTTTAGGTAATTATTAGGGGAATATTGTCCATTTTGTACGGTTTTGATATTGTGCCTATTAAGAGAGATATGATTAATGTTTCGCGAAAAACCCACTTTTTCCCACCCCTTTGGTCAATGGTTGGTGCTATAAAAAAACTCTTCAAACATAAATTTTTGGGCTTTATCCGACACATAGTATGAACGTTGAACGGATTCGATATTTCACATATTAAGAGAGTTATAGCAATATTTCACTTTTTCGAAAAAAGCCCCCCATTTTCACCCCCTTCGCCCGATTTAGCCCAGTAACGAACTCAACCGAGATTTTATAGGTATACATATTTGGTAAAAAATTCAAAGTGATTGGTGCAAAATTACGGCAGTTATCGTGTCCACAAGAAACTGATATACGAGGGCAATTCAGAAACTAACCTCCGGTTGATTGAAAAAAATACACCAAGTTAAGTAAAAATATTTTAATATATACATCTTACAACTACATCTTTGCACTATTTTTCGACATAGTCTCCATAACGATTGAGGCACTTATCGTATCTCTTCACAAGCTTTGAAATTCCTTCTGCATAAAAATCACCCGCTTGTGCCTTGAGCCAGCCTGTGACCGCATCTTTGAGCTCTTCGTCGTCATCAAACCGCTGGGACCCGAGCCATTTCTTCATATGCATGAAGAGGTGATAATCGCTTGGTGCCAGATCTGGGGTGTAAGGTGGATGGTTGAAAACGTCCCACTTGAAGGACTCAAGAAGGGCTGTTGTTCTGCGAGCAGAGTGCGGACGGGCGCTATCGTGCAAAAAAACGATACCGGAAGTCAGCATACCACGGCGTTTGTTCTGTATAGCCCGTCGTAATGTTTTTAGTGTTTCACAGTACACGTCTTGATTAATGGTCGTCCCACGTTCCATGAATTCAACCAACAACACCCCTTTGGCATCCCAAAACACCGTTGCCATCAGTTTTCTGGCAGAAAAATCTTGCCGGGCTTTTTTTGGTTTGGTAGGCGAATCTGAATGTGCCCACATCTTTGATTGTTCTTTTGTCTCAGGGTTCACGTCCTTAATCCAGGTTTCGTCACCGGTCACGATTCTGTTTAACAATGGTTCTCCTTCGTCCGCATAACGTGACAGAAAGTCTAATGCAGAGGCCATTCTTTGAGTTTTGTGGTGGTCGGTAAGAATTTTGGGCACCCATCGTGCACAGAACTTACGGTAACCCAATCTTGCTGTCACTATCTCGTACAAAAGAGTCTTAGAAATCTGTGGAAAATTAGTAGACAACTCCGCCATTGTGAAACGTCGATATTCACGAACTTTTGCATCAACTGTCTGAACGAGTTCGTCAGTCACCAAGGATGGCCTACCACTCCTCTCTTCATCATGAACGTTTTCTCGTCCACTTTTAAATGAACGTACCCATTCACGGACAACTCCTTCACTCATAACTTTTGGTCCGTACACGGCACAAAGCTCACGATGAATAGCTGCTGCAGAGTATCCTTTGGCTGTAAAAAACCGTATAACAGCACGCACTTCACATTTGGCGGGATTTTCTATTGCAGCACACATTTCAAACTGCCACAAAAAATAAACTAGCGCAGGTACGATGTTCACTCGACTACGGCTTGCTGCCGACTGACCTGCTGAGCGCGTGAATGCACAGATGGCGCGCTACTCCCCCCACTACCCGCCCTGTGACCAATCGGAGGTTAGTTTCTGAATTGCCCTCGTATATACACATATACATACATAAATTATTATATAAACTTTTGAACTGACGGTGGTTTTGGGGTCTGGGGGATGTGAAACGCGAAGATAAGTCGAAATTTTCTGGAAGTCGAAACATGGTACCCATTGTAATAGTTAGCTTTCTAATAAAATCTACCTCTGGTTGGTTCCTCAGTTTAGGGGCTGCGACAACGCCGTCATCTAAGCCCGTGTACTTTGGGTGAGTGTAGAATCTGTCTGATAAACGGTGTGAATTGTAATGGCTGTATTAGTCTGTAATTCAGGTAAGGACTGCAGACTGTCAATTTCAAGCATTAGTTCCTAATGTTGCTACCAGGTACTACCGTCAATGACACCTAGCTGTGAACTTTGCTACTAGATGCCACCCCTACCAGCAACTCGTCACGAACGTTGGATCTTCCCCTCCAAAGGAAAGCATACCGAGGGATTTTAGCGCTCTTAGAAAATCCGACGACTTCGGCCGGCTTTGAAACCGCGACCTTGGGCATAGACATTCTGCATGCTACCAGTTACGTCACCGAAGCCGCTTCCCACTTAGACAGATGTCAAAGTCAACCCCTGGCACCATCCAGCCCATGACGGGCTAAGGCCGACCAAGCGACCGCTCAGAGTTGGGCAGTATCGAAAATACATGTATTTAAAATACGTATTTTCGATACTTTTGTATCTTGTATTTTGTATCTAAAATACATTTTGGAACATGTATTTTGTATCTGTATCGAAAATACTTTTCATGAGTATTTTGTATTTTCAAAATACATAAAATACAATCAAAATACAATCACTGCATTAGGTAATTGTCAGTTTTATCTTCCATTATCTTCCCTTTTCATAACTTAAATTTATTGGTAGACATGACACAGGTAAGTTTGAGATCAATACAACTTTGCCAGCAATAAAGCAACCTTGTAAGACCATGTGCAATGCTATTTATTTAGGATGGATTTAGAACAAAATCTCCGGAGGAATGTCTCCCGGATGTTTTGTTATCAGCTTGGTTAATCTTGAAAACGTTTCCACAAGCAGTAGCCTCAAGCTACCTAGTATGCAATTCCCAAATTACAAGAGGTTGTCTGAACCTGTTAACTAGTATTGTTCGAAAATTCCTGGAAGTGCTCACACAAGAGCTGTACAAAATGCGGCGATGGTCTCCCATAAGAGCATTGTAACAGTCGTATAAAACTTTGAATTGAAAAATAAGTTGCTGTTCTTTCATTTGACGGGTTTGGACATCGTGATCATTTAGTCCCGTGTACTTGGTGTATTTGACTGATAAGCGTGCCTTTGTGTGTCTATTTTTAATTCGGGGAAGGAGACAGCCATGGCCTTAAGTTAGGAACCATCCCGGCAAAAGATGAAAACCACTTCCGCACTTCGCAGGTTTGCTAGCCACTGCGCCACGAGGCAGACGAAAATAAATATAATGGTGGTTGTTAGTACATCTTGAACATCAGCCCGATGTATTTGGGTGTGTGTTAAATGTGTCTAATCACCTGTGATTGTGTGGTTTCTGTAGCAGTATGCGTGGCTGTATTTATTATGGTCTAGAGATGACCAGATGCCCTGGGACTTGAAATATTGTGGTATTCCGACAGGTGGGAAAAAAACAGCAAACTTCACACCGAGGATGATCACTGTCAGTGCCAGAAAAAGAAACTAGGATCTCTGTACTTATCTTAGATAGTTGCATACTTAAAGGATTGATGACGATGATGATGTATTGTATGTCTACCCCTTATTTTTCCCGTTTTAACGGGATCGGGAATGAGATGCAATGAAAGGCTATGTGGTGCAAGTGTTTATGACCGGATGCCCTTCCTGAAACCATCACGAGAGGAGTTAAAGAGAGATGAAGATGAATGAAGCTGGGTAAGGATGTGGAAGGAAGCGGCCATGGCCTGTCAGAAGGTACTGTCCCAGCATTTTCCTAGAGTTGAACTTGAGAAAACCACGGAAAACCATTTCAATGACGGCTGATGGTGGGGCTTGAACCCACGTCTACCAAGTCCGCATAGAGCTTGGCCCCATGGCCTAGCGCTTCGCGTTAGCAAGCGTAGCTACCGCTGTCGGTGATGATAATAATAATAATAATACGGTAATAATAACTAAAATGCGTATTATTCCCGTTTCAACTGGGACGAAAATGAGATGCGATGATTTTTCGCATCCTTGTGGTGGATAGTTTATACAGTAGGGTGCCCTTCCTCTCGCCAACCTCCTGAGAGGAGTTAATGAGATGATATGAATGAAGGTGAATGAAACTATGCATGGACTTGGAAGGAAGCGGCCGTGGCACATTCGTAGGTGCCGTCCCAGCATTTGTCTGTAGTTGAAAATGGGAAACCACGGAAAACATTTCAAGGACGGCCGACGGTGAGGTTCGAACCTACGTCTACCGAGACCGCAGATAACTGGGCCCCAGCTACTGCTGTTTGTTGTTGGTAATTAATTATAAGTGACCCAACTTATCCAGGTCTGGATATCAAGAAACCTGATGGGAGGGGATATTTATTTATTCATTGATTTGTTTTCTTTGGGTCGTATTACTTACAAAGCAGAATGTATAATTGATTTTTTTTTAATGAAAATAACTTAAGTTTACAATATTTACATAGTGTTGCTGAATAAAAATAATTGATATTAACTTGCAAAAGGGACGGAAATGTGCTAGATATTAAAATAATTTCAGTATTATTCTGTGATACAATAGTCTCATAAAATTTCTTCTTCTGAATTGATGTGTTTTTTTTTATTTTTACGACATTTCGCTTATGTTTGGAGGTTTCCAAATGGTGAGTCACTGAAAACTTTCTCAAACTTCCTACATTTGTTTAACAATAATATTACAATAAAGGACACTATCGTCGGTAGAAAAAAATTCATTTCCAAATGTTCTCACAAAATTTCGCAATTTTACAACGTCGTTAGCTTGTATTGGAGTCATAACTCCTTGCGTGCTGTGGTTGATGGTAAGCAGCTTGGCATTTCACTGAAGGTCAAAGTTAAGGAATTTGAGATAATAGGTAGTCGAGGTAATATTTCTGGCAATTCCTGGTCATTCATAAGCTGAACCCCTATTGTGACCTGGTAGTAAAGTGAAAGGAATGAAGGTATTTCAGTTGTTGGAGAATCCGGTTCTTCCTTATTATAGGCAGTGCAAACTACTAATTAGCAGATGATACAAATACTATGGGTGATTTAAGGGAGGTGAAAGCAACTTTATCAATAACAAAGAAATGTTCAGGTTTTGACCAACCAGCCACGAGACTCTCTGAGTCCGAATAAAAATATACGACTGATCATGAAGTAACAAAAAGCGCTTCAAGACAATTAAATTGGAAATTAGAATATACGCCCTTCTCAAGCAGAGATATGCACTTCAACAAGCAAAGGAGAAAAATATGATGCATTGTGCCAAAATAACCAAAATATGCATAAATAAGCAAAAATATGATTTTGCATGGTATTCCGGGCTTTAGTTATTAAGCTGTACATCTATTATCTTGACATGAGAACTATTTATCCGACCACCTCGTGGTGCAAAGGCCAGTATTCTTGGCTGTACTGTCTCCTGAAGTCCAGTTTCGTTTTCCAAATCTGTCAAGAAATGTATTTCTGGTCTGAGGCAAAACTTAGAAGAGGTGGATTCATTTCTCAACTAAATTATTCTGGGAGTTGTTTTCCGTGGTTTCCCCAGTTCTACTTCAGGCAAATGTCGGGATGGTACCTAAATTAATGGCATGGCCGCCTCCTTCCCAATCCTCATCTGAATTACAAATACACACACTAATACAGCCATCACAATAATACAATTCATCAGACGAATTCCACACACACCCAAGTACACGGGGATACATGAACACAATGTCGCAACGACAACTAGCTCTTTATCCGAACTGGTGCACAGTATTCAGTGACAGATTATACGAAGTCAACAGCTGAACAACAGAGAGTATTGGTGTTGAACCCTAAATGGAACCACAAAGCTTCCACAAAATGTCATTTCAGATTGCGTGCCTTGAGATTGTCAGCAGTCTTTGAAAGATAGCTTTCTCTCAAGAGTTTCAGCCAGTTAAACAGTACACATATATGCACTATAGAATTTTTAATTATATAAGTCCAACTCGTTGGGTAGTGGCTAGCACTCTTGGCTGTCACCACGGAGGTCCGGGTTCGATTCCCGGCTCTGCCAAGACATTTAATGGTTTGAGGGCAGGAACGGGGTGCTCTCAACCTCGTGAGGCAAAACTGAGAAGAGGCGGGTTCGATTCCCGTTCTAAGCAATCCTGGAAGTGGTTATCCGTGGTTTCCCACTAATACTCCAGGCGAATGCCGGGATTGCATCTGAATTACAAATACAGACACTAATACAGCCATTGCTGTAACACAGGTTATCAGACAAATTCCACACACACGGGGCTACATGGCCACGATGTCGGAAAGCCTCTTAATTAAATTAATCAACATACCGTCTTTAAAAAGAAAGTCACAAATGTATACAAAATAGTATTGTACCACTCTGGTGGATTAATGGTAGTTTGATTCACGGCCGATGAAGGTAATACCTCAAAAGATCTCCACGAGGTAGCGTGGGTCATACGATAATAATAATAACAATTTCTATACCATACATTTCCCATTTTATGGGTTCGGGATCGAGGTGAGGTAAGTTTCTATGTGGCAATGGTTTTCACGGCTGGATGACCCTCCTGACGCCATCCTCAACACAGAGCTGGATGGGAAACGAAATGACAATAAGGCAAGGGGTTGGGAGAAAGCGACCAAGGCCTATCAGGAAGTACCGTCCTGAAAAACTATTTCATGAAGGCTGGCGGTGGGATTTGAACACTTTGGCCTACACGTTAATGCACGCACCCGACCATATCACCGATAATAATATATATAATAATAATAATACACTAATAATGTTATTTTGAAAAGTTTGAATGAAAGAGAAGGATATTTAATTAAAAGTATTTTGAATTGTATTTTAAAATACTATTTTGTATTTTCAGGAATTTTATGAGTGCATTTTGTATCTAAAATACTTTTTTGTGAGTATTTTGTGTCGAAAATACTTTTTGGGAGTATTTTGCCCAACTCTGCGACCGCTGCCCAGCCATTTGGCCTGCAGATATTGGGGTGACGCGTGATCAGCGCGTCGGGTCTCCTTGGCCGTTAATCTTGGTATTCGTGATCGGGGTGCTGTCTCACTGTCAGACAGCTACTCAATTGTCCTCACGAGGCTGAGTGCACCCCATTCCAACCCTCACGTCAGTTTTAAAAATCCCTGACGGAGCCGGGGATCGAACCCGGGGCCTCTGGGTGAGAGGCAGGCGCGCTACCCCAACACCACGGGGCCGGCTTAGTCAGATGGAAATACTGAATCTGATCTCGTGCAAGTGCGTTGTCATGGCAACGTCTGATGGCTCATCCCTCATCAATTTAGTAGTGTTGCCATGGCAACCTCTGATAGCTCTTGGCATTTTCTTATAATTCCGAAATCATTTTTCTCATCCCTTGGCGTAATGGTGGGTCATATCAAAAATTCTTTCAGACAAAAGTTTTAGGTAATTATTAGGGGAATATTGTCCAATTTGTACGGTTTTGATATTGTGCCTATTAAGAGAGATATGATTTAATGTTTCCCGAAAAACCCACTTTTTCCCACCCCTTTGGTCAATGGTTGGTGCTATAAAAAAACTCTTCAAACATAAATTTTTGGGCTTTATCCGACACATAGTATGAACGTTGGAACGGATTCGATATTTCACATATTAAGAGAGTTATAGCAATATTTCACTTTTTCGAAAAAAGCCCCCCATTTTCACCCCCTTAACCCGATTTAGCCCAGTAACGAACTCGACCGAGATTTTATAGGTATACATATTCGGTAAAAAATTCAAAGTGATTGGTGCAAAATTACGGCAGTTATCGTGTCCACAAGAAACTGATATACATATATATATACATACATACATACATAAATTATATATAAACTTTTGAACTGACGGTGGTTTTGGGGTCTGGGGGATGTGAAACGCGAAGATATGTCGAAATTTTCCGGAAGTCGAAACATGGGACCCATTGCAATAGTTAGCTTTCTAATGAAATCTACCTAATAAGGGAAAGGATGCCAACAGACAATCATAAAACAGGGGAAGATGAATGGAAGCAATTCAAGAACACAATGGTGGAAGCTGCAGTGGCAGTATGTGGAAGAACAAGCAACAGAAAGTGGTGTAAAGCAACAGAAAGTGGTGTAAAGAGACACCATGGTGGAATGAGAGAGTAAAAGAAGCTGTGGGAAGGAAGAACAAGGCTTTCAGAGTGTGGTTCCAGGAAAGAACTGATCTGGCAAGGGAAGATTATAGGATAAAGAAGAAAGAAGCAAACAAGATTGTCGCAGAGGAGAGGAAGAAGTGGATGGTAAAGTGGACAGAGATGATGGAGGAAGACAGCAGAGGAAATAAGAAAGTACTTTATGGGATGGTCAAAAGTAAGAGAAGAGGTCTGCGAGAGGATGTGGTAATGATGGACAAAAACGGAAATGAGGTACACAACAAAGAAACACTCAAGACAGTGTGGAAAGAGTATTTTGAGGATTTGCTGAATCCAAATGGTCATAGGGAGGAAGACAATGTATTGGAAGATGGAGAAGACAACACAGGAATGGAAAAGGACCTGAATTGGAGAGAACTGGAGATGGCTATAGACAAGATGAAAGGAGGAAGGGCACCGGGTGTGGATGAAGTGAGTGTTGAAATGATGAAGGCAGCAGGGGAGGTTGGGAAACAGTGGCTGTACCGTGTGATGAGGGTGATATGGAAAGAGAAAAAGACCCCAGAAGATTGGAAGAAAGGATTAATTGTCCCAATATATAAGAAAGGAGTGCAGAAATTACAGGGGAGTCACACTCATACCTCACTGTGCCAAGATATATGAAAAGATATTAGAAAGTAGAATACGAGCCAAAGTGGAGAGAAAATTGAGAGAGGAGCAGTATGGATTCAGACCTGGGAGATCAACAGTGGATCTCATATTTTCAGTGAGACAGCTCCAGGAACACCACTACGAATTTGGAGAGGATCTGTTGATGGCCTTCCTGGACATCGAAAAGGCCTATGATAGTGTGTGTAGGGAGAAGTTTTGGGAAGCAATGGAAAACATGGGAGTGGAAAAAGGGACTGTAGGCAGTGTGAAGGAGATATATTGTGGAAGTGTGAGTTGTGTGAAAGTTGGAGGGGAAAGAACAGAGTGGTTCAGACAAATGAGTGGCCTGAAACAGGGTAGTGCGCTGTCACCCCTTCTCTTTATTGTGGTTATGGACGAGGTAATGACACGGATAGCAGGAAAGATAGGAGAAGATAAGATGAAAGCAATGGTGTTTGCAGATGATCTCATGGTCTGGGGAAACAAGGAGGAGGAAATTCAGGAGCAACTGAAGGCTTGGGAAGAAACAGTGGGAGAGTACGGATGGAAGTTCAACATTAGTAAATGTGAGATCCTGTTAACAACCAGGAAAAAGGACAGACCAATGAGTGGGATAACACTTGGAGGTGGACAGCTGAAGAAGGTGGAAAGTCTCAAGTACTTGGGAAGTATAGTGGAGGAAAATGGGAGAAATGACAAAGAGATTACGGAACGTGGCAGACAGGCAGAAGCATTTCTGAGAAGCATTAGGAGCTTAGTGTGGAATAAAGATGTCCCACAAAAAAGCAAGGAAGTGTTATACAGAAGCTACTATATCCCGATACTGACCTATGCTTCAGAAACGTTGACAATGAAGAAAAGAGACATAAGCAGAATACAGGCAGGGGAAATGAAGTTCCTGCGAAGTAGGATCGGAGTAACAAGAAGAGACAGAGTGAGGAATGAAAAGGTCAGGGAAATGGTGAAAGAGGAGCCCTTGCAAGGTAGGATTGAGACATCAAGACTGAGGTGGTATGGACACTTAAAGAGAATGGATGAGAAGAAGATTCCCAAGAGGATACATGAGATGCAGATGCAGAAGAAACGACCAAGGGGAAGACCAAGAGATAGATGGCTGAAAGGAGTGGAGGAATGTGTCAAGAAGAGAGGCGAGGACTGGACCAGAGTGACAGCGGAGAGGTGGTGGGAAGAAAGAAGTAAGTGGCGAGGCTTATGTTCCAAACAGACCCAGCCTGGGGCTGGAAACTGTACAAGATGATGATGATGATGTGTCCAGAACATAACATATTATAAATATATATATACAAAGATTACAAAGTATATGTGCATCTTTATATTCCACTTGATGCCCAGAATTCCGCTGCACGAACCGCCTTATCACTGGCGGCTACCAGATCGTCCATGGAGACAGGTTCTGATAGTTTCCTGCAGTTGAGTAAGTGCTGGTGGTCTTGTTGTTCACCACACTCACATAGTTCGTCCTCTGCAATGAATCCCCATTTCTTCATGTTCACCTTACACCGAGATACTCCAGTCCTCAGTCTATTAAGGACCTTCCATGTCTCGTATGGGAGGTGATAACCTGCAGCAAGTTCTTCTTTGGGGTTGTCCCAATATTTCTCTGATGATGAGCTACACCAGAGTTGAATCCGACAGTTTGCAGCTGGTGTCTGAATTGGTTGTGTCGTCTGGAGGAAACTTTTTTCTCGATTTCAGTCTTGGTAGTTGATGTTCACTTCCAAATAGGGGGTGTCTTGGGTCCGTCTCCTGCTTCTTTCTATTTCAGCTGTTGTTCTTCTTCGGATATCTGGAGGTGCTACGCCCATTAGGTGGTATATTTTGTTAACAGGGGTTGCCCGCAGGCAGCCTGTTACAATCCGTCCTGTTTCATTTAGGGCAATATTTACCTGTTTGGCATGGCTGGAGTTGTGCCATACAGGTGCTGCATATTCAGCAGCGGAGAAGCACAGAGAAAGGGCGGATGTGCGGAGGACATCTGGATGTGCTCCCCAGTTGTTGCCGGTCAGTTTCCTAATAATGTTATTCCTAGCACAAACTTTCATTTTTGTATCTGTGCAATGGTCTTTGAAGGTGAGGGAACGGTCCAACGTTATTCCCAGGTATTTTGGGGTGTCACAGTGGGTTAGTTGTTGACCTCTCCAGGTTATTCTCAGTTTCCTCCAAGCCTCTCTGTTCCGTAAGTGGAATGCACACACTTGTGTTTTGGAAGGGTTTGGCTTCAAGTAGTTGCTATCATAATAGGCAGATAGTGCTTTAAGACCTGTTGTGAGTTTTCCTTCCACCTCCTCAAAAGTTGTCCCTTGGGCAGCAATTGCTGTGTCATCTGCATAAATGAAAGATTTTGTGACAGGATTAATTGGCTGGTCATTAGTGTACATATTAAACAACAATGGGGCTAGCACACTTCCTTGTGGGATACCATTTTTCTGTGTCCTCCATCGGCTCCTTTTGTTTTGTAGGATAACAAAGAAATGTCTGTTTTGTAGCAGACATCTTATAAACTGTGTTAGGTGGAAGTCTTTCGTGATGGCATAGATCTTTGTTAATAGAGTCCTGTGATTGATGGTGTCATATGCGGCAGTAAGGTCAACAAAGGCGACACCGGTGATCTGCCCACGTTCATATCCATCTTCTATGTGTTGTGTCAGGTTCAAAATCTGTCCACAACACGACCTCCCGGGATGAAAGCACGATTGTTCTCTAATCAGAGTTTTGTCAACTTGGTCCGAGATTCGATTGAGGATCATTCTCTCTAGAACTTTATAGAGATGGCATAGGAGTGATACCGGTCGGAAGTTTTTGGCATCTGTTGGCTGTTTCCCAGGTTTCAGTAGGGCCACAACTTTGTTTTTTCTCCAGATCTTTGGTATTTGCAATCTTGAGACACAGGTGTTCATCATATCTAGGATCCACTTCCTGGTTGCTGGTCCAAACATTTTTATTTGTTCCATCCTCAAGTCATTTAATCCAGCGGCTTTATTGTTCTTCATTGAGCATATTGTGGTTTCTAATTCTTTCTTGGTCAAAATAAGAATGGTTATAGTTGTCATGGTGGAAATGGCTATGGTAGACGAAAAAATGACGGATGCCGAGTCCTTGACTTTGCAGAAGCAAACAGCCTTCTCATAAGCAACACTTTCTTTAAGAAGCGCACCAGTCATCTTGTAACATACGCCAGTGGTGACAGCAGAAGCCAGATCGACTTTGTACTGTTACGGCGATGTAACTTCCGAACAGTCTTGATGTGAAGGTTATACCTTCCGATTGTGTTGCCACCCAACACAAACTACTCATTGCAGACCTGAGGATCAGTAAGCGCAGGATAGGTGGATGTACAAGAGTCTCAACAAAAGTAAAGTGGTGGAAACTACGCGACCAGAAATCAGCATTGGTTAACAGTATAACATTTCCTCTTGTCATTCCAAATTCCATCGACACCACATGGACTGATCTCTGTGAGTCAGTGACTACTGCTGCAGCAGAAACATTGGGTACCACAAAGCCAGGGCGTCGCCTTATTGACAAGCAGACATGGCTATGGACAGATCAGGTACAAGATAAGGTCCGTGATAAGAAGAAAGCATATAAAAGCTGGCTTTCTCTAAAGACAGACGTGAGCAGAGAAAGGTAAGTCACTGCTAAACGAGAGGCAAAGAAAGCCATGGCTGAAGCAAGAGCCAACCACTACAACAACCTTTATCTTAACTTGGACACCAAAGATGGTGAAAAGGATATTTACCGTCTGGCCAAAGCCCGAGCAAGAACAGCAAGGGATATTGAACACTATGTGTGCATAAAGAGCAAGGAAGGCCAAAGACTACACAACAAACATGCTATTCTCAAGCGATGGAAAGAGCATTTCGAGGAGATCTCAAACATAGAGTTTCCCCATCCAACAATCCCAGAAGGTGTCCCAACTAGTGGGCCTATCCCCCAAATCACTCCACAGGAAGTTACCACTGCCCTAAAAAGCATGAGAAACCATAAATCTCCTGGGCCAGACAACCTCCCTGCTGACTTCTGGAAACTTCAAGAACTGCAATCTACTGCGATAGATTGGCTTGTTACCTTTTTCAATGCCATATTGGACTCTGACCACATCCCTATTAACTGGGCTACAAGCATTACAGTACCGATTTTCAAGAACAAAGGAGACCCAGCGGAATGTTCAAACTATCGCCCAGTACGTCTTCTCTCACATACAATGAAGATCTTTGAGAGGATTCTTGATCGACGCCTACGTGCCATCACCGAAATCAGCTCCAACCAGTGCGGGTTTGTCAAGGGGGCTGGAACCGCTGACGCCATCTTCGCAGCACGGTTACTGATGGAGAAGCACCGTGAGAAAAGAAAGCCTCTGCATATTGCCTTTCTTGACCTTGAAAAGGCCTTCGATCGTGTTCCTCATGAGTTGATTTGGTATGCGCTCCGCAACCATGGTGTGCCAGAGTCATTTGTAAATGTGGTCAAGATGTTATACACGAACACCAGCAGTAGAGTACGTTGTGCTGTTGGCACCTCGGAAAACTTTCCTGTAAATGTCGGCGTCCACCAAGGCTCAGCACTATCACCGTCCCTTTTTGTTCTTGTGATGGACACCATCACTCGTGACCTGCAACGGAATGTTCCTTGGACCCTTCTGTACGCAGATGATATAATGGTTGCAGATGACACCCGAGAAAAACTCCAATGTCAAGTTGAAGATTGGAATAACCGCCTCTCCCAGTACGGCCTATGTCTGAATGTGAAAAAGACGGAGTATCTGGAGTTAAACCCAAGCGACGGTACCATTCAAGTCGCTGGACAAAATCTAGTCAAGACAGAATGCTTCAGGTACCTTGGATCTCGTCTTCAGAGTGATGGCAACTTCAATTATGAAGTAAGAGCCAGGGTAAACGCAACCTGGTTGCGGTGGAAGGAGGTCACGGGTGTGCTTTGCGACAAGAAAATGCCACTTCGTCTCAAATCGAAAATATATCGGACAGTGGTATGGCCAGTTGCGCTGTATGGAGTTGAATGTCGACCATCCGACAAAATTTCAGGTTGTCGCCTGCACGCCATGGAAATGAGAATGCTCCGTTGGACAATGGGCATCTCCCTTATTGACCATGTCAGAAACGACACAATTCGGGAGCAAATGGGTGTCGCCCCAATTGTGGACAAAATGAGAGAGAAACGGCTCCGATGGTATGGCCATGCCCTGCGTGCAGCGCCTGATACTGTTAATAACTCTGTCCTTCATTTTGAGGTTGAAGGCATACGCCCCAGAGGACGACCGAAGCAGCGTTGGCAAGACACAATAAATGGTGATTTAAAAATTACCGGCCTAAATCCAGCTGACGCACAAAACCGGACAAAATGGAGGTCAATGACCAAAAAAGCAGACCCTGCACCAGCGGGACAATGCTAGGAAGAAGAAGAATTCTTCCAGTGAGAAAGCTGTGCCAATAGTAATGGTGATAAGCCATCACCTTGTCGTAATCCAGTTGTGACCTCAAATGGGTCTGAGAATTCAAAATCATTGCCAGATAAGTCTCCACTTACATTTAGAAAGTTTTCAAAATATTCTTGCCATCTTCCCAGGGCTTTCTTGGCATCTACAATGAGTTTCCCTGAATTATCCAAAAAATTATTCCTGCCGCTTGACCTAACGTTTCTAATTTATCTCCAAATTCCTCCCATGGTTTCCTTTTGTACTCGACTATTATAAATGTTTTGTTCTGTTCCTTTCCACTACATTTGGAGTCATTTTATGTAAGCTTTCTTTTTACTTTTATAAGTCAACTTTACTATGTCATTCCTCTAGGACAGTGGTTCTTAACCGGTGGTCTGCGAGTGCTTCGGGAGTGGTCCGTGGGAGAAAAGGGTCCACCTGCACGTATATAAAAGTAGCCAGTAAATGGGGATTTCGAAAACGATATGCGTTGAACGAGAATCGTCCAAATGTATTCGTGGCGATGACTATCAGGTTTAGAATTGAAATATCTTTAAAATAAGTGTTATTGAGGAAGGGTTATAACTGAAAAGGTGTATTGGGGGAGGCATAGATGATTCAGTTTCAGGCTGAGTGGTCCGCAGACTTCTACGGGTTCAGAACCACTGCTCTAGGACATGCGCTTTTTCCGTTTTTTATACACTGTTGTCTCAACACATGCATCCCTGTATCCTGACCACTTCATTTCAATGTGCAGCAATTCTTTACCATCTTCTCTCCGGAATTTGTCATCCATTAATTCCAAGTATTACTGTCAAAGTTCCTTATTCTGGAGATTTTCAACTCAAATCCATCTGCAAACAGAACTCACTTTTTACAACTCAGGTCTATGCCTAATTCACAGCAAAGTTGTGGTCTCCTTCATCAAAAAGCCCCTGAATACCCTGCCCTGCAATTTCTTACCAATTTCCTAAATTGAAAGTAATAATAAAGTCCGCCAGTGCCGGTTGCAAGCCCGGGGCCTCATCTCGCAAGTGGAGAGGAAGGAGGAGCAGGAGGAGTATCAACCTCGTAAAAAAAACAGGGTCCATCTGGCTCCGGATGGTAGCACCCTGTCATAGGGCCCCTACCTAGGGTTACTAGGCGAAACTGGTCAACGTTCTCAAAGGCGGAAGAGGAAACAAAGTATTTCCCAACGGCAGAGAGAGCGGAAGAACCTAGTGGAGTAAACCACGAAAAAACAATCATTTCGGACTCACAATCCGATCTTACTTTGGAAGATAATTCCTCCCCTAACAAATCACAACTTTATTTGCAGAATGGAAAGTCCGCTGAAAGAAAGCACTACCCCAGGTGGTAGCTCGAAAGAGAAATCCACCATTGCGTTATGCAATGCATCGGGACCTAGGGTTCTGGGGAGTCCCAACAACTGCAACAAAGACGAGTCGGAGCGTCTTGAAATACCTTCCAAGCTGAGATTTAAACATAAGTACTTCATTGGGACCATAAATGTTAACTCGCTCCTCAAAGTAGGAAAGCAAAAAGAACTTGAAAAGCTTTTAGACAAGAATCAAATCCAGATCCTAGCTGTGCAAGAGACCAGATTCTTAGACAAGAATGTTGTGGACACTGAACACTACAGAGTATTTAAAGGAAAGCCAGCAATAAAAATAATGGGAAACATGCCTCTACTAGGGACTGCCTTTTACGTAAACAAAAAGATAGTGACTAGTGTCACAGAATTCACATCGAAATCAGAAAGGCTATCGCTACTTACATTCAAGTGTAAAAACAAGAAGTACACGCTTATCAACTGCCATGCTCCCATTAATGAAGACAACAAAAAGAATCCACAGAAGGTGGACGATTTCTGGGATCTCTTAGACACTAAAATCTTGCAGATACCCGAGAAAAACATAAAAATTCTCCTGGGAGATTTTAATGCACAAATAGGAAAAGAGAGAAAATACAGGGACATCGTGGGAGATTACCCAGCGCATAGGAGGACAAACAGAAATGGGGAAAGGCTCATAAGACTCTGCAGAGCATTCCAGTTTAGAATAATGTCAACAAATTTCAGGAAACTCCCAAGAAAAGCAAAAACCTGGGTATCCCCAAATCCAAATTTAGGGGAATTCCAACTGGACCATGTAGCGATATCAAGGAAAAACGCAAAAGAGGTAATGAATGTCAAGGTGATTAGAAACGGTGACTTCGATTCAGACCACTACCTTTCCAAAGCCAAAATCCGCTTCCTTCCGCTACGACAAAAGAGAGACCCACCTAGAATAACCAAATATAACATGAGCAAATTGAATATTTCCCACGACATTGTTAAGAACTTTAGGGAAGAAATCCGCAGCACCAAAAAGGAAAGTTGGCAACAACTCTGTACAGGAATCAATGACGCCGCAAAGAAGACACTGGGGTTGGCAAAGAGGAAAAGAGAAATCTGGTGGAACGAACACTGCGATGTAGCTCTCAGTAAGAGGTCTGAGGAATGGAGAAGATGGAAATCTTCTGGAAAAAGGGAACACTTGGAACAATTCAGACAACTAGGCGAGTACCAAGGAGGGTTTAGGAAAGGACGCTCCTGTGTTGAGCAGATCTTCAACTTGAAATCAATAATCCGTCACAGACTGCTGAGTAATAAGAAAATTGTGGTATCCTTCATAGACTTTAAAAAGGCATTTGATTCAGTGGACAGAGAGACCTTAGACAGGATCCTAAGGGAATTTGGAATCAAAACCAAACTAGCAAATATAGTCAAAGAGACCCTAACAAACACAAGTTCATGGGAGAGCTTTCTCAGCCGTTCGAAATTAAGACAGGAGTCAGGCAAGGGGATGGCCTATCACCAATCCTTTTCAACTGTGTCCTAGAGAAGGTTGTGAGAATTTGGAACTCGGAATTGGAGAGTCGAGGAATAAACCCAATCTGCCTCGGGAGGAAGTCGGTAGGAATTAAAGTCAACTGCCTGGCGTTTGCAGATGATTTTGCAGTACTATCGGAAACCACGGAAGAAGCAGTCATACAAATCAACCTCTTGGAAAAGATCGCTAGCCAAACAGGACTAAGGATATCAGTTGAAAAGACAAAATTTATGACAAATGACAAACATGGACCAAAGTTCCTTGACACGGAGATAGGACGGATTGAAAGGGTAAAAAAGTTCAAGTACCTAGGAGAGACTATACAGGAGAATGGGTTAGAAAAAGCAGCTGTTGGAGATCGAATTATAAAAATGGAAAGAGCGTATGGATTAACAAAAAATATCTACTACAAAAAGTGCATCTCCTGGAATGCCAAAATAAGGCATTATAACACTGTCGTAAAAACAGAGTGCCTCTTTGCCAGTGAATGTCTCTCGATGAACTATAGCCTCGAAAAGCTAGAAGTCATGGAAAGGAGAATTCTTAGAAAAATCATGGGTGCAGTTCAGACTGAAGATGGATGGAGACTGAGAAGCAACGGAGAAGTCTACCAGAACGTGGAAAGAATCTCCGCGTCTATGCGGAAGAGAAGGCTGACATTCCTCGGACATCTCTATAGAATGAACGACCATAGATTAACTAAACAAATATTCGACTATCTCTGGAAGAAAAAGACCAACACAACATGGATTAAGGAAGTTAGGAAAGATTTAGAAAAGTTAAACATCACAGAATCTCAAATGCTAGAAAGAAATGTATTTAAGAGCAAAGTGAACAATCTGGAAGGGTTTCAAGATGAAGGAAGACCTAAGAGAAGTGGACGAACTTGGGACAGAAGACCAAAGAAAAAATGCCAGTGAACGCATGAAGGAATATTGGAGACAGAGGAAACTCCAGGCAAAGAATAAGAAAAAGAAATAAAGTTGTTGCGTGATCCTAAGTGGTCAATTCGCTTGAAAAAAAAAAAAAAAGTCTATTATTGACCTGGTTGAGCCTCCGTGGCTTAGGCGGCAGCACGCCGGCCTCTCACCGCTGGGTCCGTGGTTCAAATCCCGGTCACTCCATGTGCGATCTGTGCTGGACAAAACAGAGGCAGCCAGGTTTTTCTCCGGGTACTCCGGTTTTCCCTGTCAAAACTTTCATTCCAGCAACACTCTCCACAATCATTTCATTTCATCTGTCATTCATTTAATCATTGCCCCAGAGGAGTGCGTCAGGCCTCGGCACCCGGCACAGTTCATATCCTCGTCGCTAGATGGGGGCTTCATTCATTCCATTCCTGACCCGGTCGGAGACTGGAAGCGGGCTGTGGATTTTCATTTTTCATTGACCTGGTTCCTCTATCTTCCCATGTGTACATTCACAAATGTTCTGTCAAGCCAAATTATTTGGGCAGGTTATTAACAAATTTGTGGATTGGGCCACTATTACACTCATAGCCTCAGTTTATTATCAAATATCTTATAAGTTCCAAAGTCATTGACACTAAGGCTGATCCATCATTGGTGGAATGATAGACTTGTCAACTCGACCTAACTTGAAACCGAAACTCGTGATACAGCAGATAGTGTATTAGTTGATAAGGATGGGCCAGTAAACATTATGTTGTTACTTAGATAACCTCAGTTTTGTTCCCCAGACTTTCTAGGTTTGTAACAGCAAGTGTTATACTGTATGCATATTACGGTATTAAAAAGTTAATGGACTTAGAACCAAAATAAATGAATTTATATTATTCGCTAGTACTACTACTTGCAGTAGAGTTAATGAGGCAGGAGCAGATGGATGAAACATATTATTAGGGACCGGATTTTTTTTGAAAATGCATATGCCCATATGCAAATGCATATTTTGAGGGTTTATTGTTGTGTTTTTTTTTTGCATATCCTGAACATAACAGCATATTATAGCATAATACAGTTAAAATTAATTATAATTTAAAACATCTTGAACAAAATAGGTTTTGCCTGGGTGTTGGACATCCCTTGTAAGCAACATCTGAGCAACAGATTAATAACTGATATTTTACGCAAGCATGCTGCTTGGTTTAACCTTCGGCGGGCGCGCACGCGGCAAATTGGCCGGGTTTTAAAGAAAAGACTCGCTACTTTGCTATACTCCCATGAGGGTCAACCACGCCCCTAAGTATTCTCTAACTACTATCTAAGACGTCAGATGGCAGGCCAACACCAGGGATTGCGCAATTCATTACGCAAGTTACCTATGCCACGGTAGGAGGTTCGACCGTCCACATTGCCACCGCGCGCCTAACAGTGCTAAACGTTTACCGTCCACCACACACAATGTAAGTATTTATTTCTTTACTTTTTACTTGATTTATAATATTATATGATGAATTGCTCAAATATCATATATTTCAGTGTGATATATTTTTCAAATATTTATGCTTTACATCTCTATTTCACTGTCCTTCCTCTCACTCGTTCCCTCGGTTTTACTCTCTAGGATTTTATGAATACCTACGGTTTACTCAATCTTTACTTTTGGGTTTCAGGGAACCTTACCTCAGACCTGAGCATATTTCTACAATTCTTCAAGAGTTGGAGGAAGACGAACGAATGGACAAGCTAGAAGATCTGACGGAAGACGATGAGAACGATCCAGATTTAGAGACTGAAGAAATACATGTGGATGACCACGACAGTGAGTCTGAAGTGGAAATTGAAAATTAAGGTGAAGAAGTCGCTGAAATTAGCGAGAGCCTTCGTTTTTTTAAATCGGTAAAGATGGAGAAACATTGTGGGCGAATCAACCTGTCGCAAATATTGTAAAAACAAGGGGAAGAAACATTATCAAAACTATTCCAGGCCCTAAGGTAGCTGCCCGTTATTGTATGACTGACATTGAATGTTTCTCACTAGAGCTTGCGTCAGCCCGGAAGGCGGCTGGCTCTCTGGGATTTGCGCAGAGAGAGTAAGAGATACATGTCCACTGTTGCAACAGGTCCACCATGTCCGAGCCCCACACAGCAGACTGCTGCCATGAGTTCCTGCGGTATGGCAACACCGTCGCTTAGCTCATCGAGCCTGTCGCTTTCACGCTGTTTTACACTTGGCTTTCCTGACAACACACTAGCTCAGATTCTCAAGACAGACTGACTGTGATTGGTGAGATGGAAGTGAGGCATGACGTAATGGTAGCGTTGTGTTCTGCGCACCGCCTTCCCGGCTGGCTCGAGCTCTAATAATGTCCCATAATATTATTGATAGTATTGTTGAGAACACCAATATATACACTCAGAAAAAGAAAACTGGAAATCGAGAGAGGGATTTTAGGTTGACTGATATAAAAGAAATTCGTGCTTTTTTGGGGGCAAGGGAGAATCGTATGAATCTAGCTAAACCATTTGTGACAAACGGGTTTGGGCACACAATTTTGCGCGCTAATTTCAGCGAAAGGTGATTCCGATTTTTATTGAGATGTATACGATTCGATGATGTGAATACACGAACGGAGCGCATGAACAGTGACAGACTAGCTCCCATTTGAGATATTCTGAATAAATTCATCCACAATTCACAACAGTCATAATCTCCTGGTGAATTCCTGACCGTCGATGAAATGCTGGTTGCTCTCCGGGGCCGTTGCCGATTTGTGCAGTACATGGCTAAAAAACCAGCCAAATACGGCATCAAAATGTATGCCTTATGTGATTCTCGTACATTCTATATGTACAATATTGAAATTTATTGTGGAAAGCAAGAAATTGGCCCTTATGCTACCACCAACAAGCCTCATGATATTGTTGTCAGACTGACAGATCCCATGAAGAAAACAAATCGTAATGTCACTACAGATGATTACTTTAGCAGCTATCCTCTAGCCGAGGATTTGCTGATGAACGGGTTGACCTTTTTGGGCACGCTGAAAAGTAACAAAAAAGAGATTCCCCCAGAGTTTGTGGAGCGTAATTTTACATCAGTCCCCGGAAATTACAAGTTTGGTGCACAACCTGATATGACTTTGATCTATATGGTGACAAAGAGAAAGAAAGCAGTGCTCGTCTTATCTACGATGCACGACGGCAATAAAACTGATGAAGAGACAGGCAAACCACACCATATTATGGACTATAATGGCACCAAAGGAGGGGTGGACACAGTGGACCTCATGTGTTCAAGGTGCTTCACTTCCAGAACAACACGAACATGGCCAATGGTGGTATTTTACCGTCTTCTTGATGTGGCGTGGATTAATTCCTACAAGATCTTCAAGGCCAGTACTCGGAACAGTGATTTGAGGAGAAGAACTTATGTATCCAACTTACGTTTTGCCCTCTTGGAAGAGAATCTAAAATACCGGGCCACAATAACTACTCTTCCTTGAGAACTACGTTGTTTTCTATAAATGTGTAAGGAAGAACCTGATCAGGTTGAAGGAACACCTTCCGCAAAAAGACAAATTTGTTTTTATTGTGGTAGATCTAAGGACAATCGGACTCGGAGGTTCTGCAAGAAATGTGCAAAATATGTATGTAAAAAAACATTCAGTCCAAGAAATCACATGCAACTCATGTGCACAGCCTGATGTTGAGGATGAAGACTTCTAATTCCAAATGGAAGTGTGATAACACTGTAACCTTGATGTGATAAAATCTTTACACAAGTGATATATTTGGAATATTACTCATTTACAGTACTATTTTCATTGAGATGTTTGTTGAGTTGTTCCTTTTCATTTTGCAGATGTGATAAAAGTCGTTGTAAAATAAAAGTTATTTGCTCACGTAATGTGTCTTTAGTGTAACAATTGAAATCCCAATTAATTTCATGTAAACAAACACTTCTGGCTTGGAGAAGTGAACGAGAATGAGAGCGTCCAAAATGCCGGAGCGCGCCAACTGGTGTGAGTACAAAAGGCGCGCCCGCCCGAAGGTTAAGGGAATGGGGTGGGAGATTCCTTTCACCATCTGGGCAGTATCCCTTGTAAGCAACTTTCCGAGAAACAGATAACAAGATTAGTCAGATGACAGTACTCGTACTTTACGCAATGCTGCCTAGCTATTTGAAGGAGGGAATGGAGTGGAACATTCCTTTCACCATCACGACAGCCAGTAGCCTGGGGTTTGTTTTGTGAGGAGTTTCTTCAGTTAATGTGTTACTTTATTCTTAGTCTGCATATCGTTAACTCAAAATGCCTAAAGGGAAGAGCAGCAGAAAGTATGTATTTATTAAAACAGTGGATATCAGGTAACAGTGATTATTCAACTGATGGCTAGGGACCGGACATTTATGCACTGAAAACAATTAAAGTAGACTTAATTTGTCTCCTGAAAACATTGAGAAACTTGCAATTATCTATTGTGATGCTTCTTTCTGCAGTGAATGATACATGTATAAAGTGAGTGTATAAGATTACCTTATTGTTTAGTGCTTATTTTTCAATTTTTTAATGCATATTTTCTACATTTTTGTGCATAATTGCATGCATATTTTAATTGTTTTCAGTGCATAAATGTCTGGTTCCTACATATTATAAATCCTCTTGCCTAATTATTTTCATGTGTATTTTAATAAAGACAATACAACACTTTTATAATTTTATGGTTGATTTAAAAAATGTAGATTTTCTCCAAGTAAATACATTTTATCAGCCTGATGAAATTTTTCCACACATTATTAAATAATGTATTCCTTTAATGGAAACTCTTCATTTTATTTACCGTAATTAGTCCCCAACTCAAGAGTATATTTCCTGGAAGGTGGAAGAGTAGTTTTCTTCTTCCCGTTAAAAAAAGGAGTTGATTTAAAAAATGTAGATTTTCTCCAAGTAAATACATTTTATCAGCCTGATGAAATTTTTCCACACATTATTAAATAATGTATTCCTTTAATGGAAACTCTTCATTTTATTTACCGTAATTAGTCCCCAACTCAAGAGTATATTTCCTGGAAGGTGGAAGAGTAGTTTTCTTCTTCCCGTTAAAAAAAGGAGATGCGACTAATGTAAAACAATATACCTAGGTAGGCCACAGATCATTATTTCCCAAATCTAATTAATGTCAAAATTACATCTTTTAAAACTACCAGAATTGATGAGCAGCATGAATTATTTCTGGTCGCTCAACCTATACCAATTTACTGGTATATTACCAGTTTATTGTTTATGCTGTCGAAAATCATGGTCAGGTTGACTGCATCACTCACTGACTCATTCTTCCATATATTCACACATCTGTCAATGGTGATGCAAGTTCAGACGAAGAAGGTGATGAGGGTATGGAAATATTGGACGGAGAAAACAAGGAAGGCTCAGTAACTCGGTTGTAACTTAAGACAACAGTAAAAACCATGAACAAGGGTAAATCAAGTAGTGGCAACGAATTCAATGTGGATATGATTTAGGCAGCGGGAATCATTGCGCTTCAGTGGCTGTATATCCTGAATATTCTATGGAAAGAAGAAACGATACCTGAAGAATGGCAGCAAGGATGTATTATACCATTGTTTATTAAAAAGGGAAATAGGAAGAAATGTGAGAATTATAGAGGCATAACTCTGTTATCGTTGTTGTTTGAGTCTTCAGTCATTTGACTGGTTTTATGCAGATCTCCATGCCTCCCTGTCCTGAGCTAATCGTTTCATCTCTACGTAGCTACCACACCCTACATCCGAGGCAATCTGTTTAACATATTCTAACCTTGGTCTACCCCTACAGTTCTTGTCTTTGACCCTTCCTTCCATAACTAAGCTTGCTATTCCTGCGAGTCTCAGTATGTGTCCTACCAACCTATCTCTTCTCTTCATTAGCAGTCGCCAGAAACTTCTATCTTCTCCCACTCGTCTTAATACCTCTTCGTTTGTAACCCTATCTACCCATCTGATCTTCATCATTCTCCTGTAACACCAGGTTTCAAACGCTTCAATTCTCCTCTTTTCTGCTGCACCAATAGTCCAAGTTTCACTTCCATAGAGTGCCATGCTCCAGACAAAGTCCTAAAAATAATGGAAAAGGTAATAGAAACATGGTGGAATCACAGCTCGAAGAAGAGCAGTATGGCTTCAGACCCAACAGACTAACATTGAACCTGATATTTACTGTACGCATGTTGCTGGAAAAACACCTAGAAATGAACAAAGATATAATATTTATATTTTTGGATATAGAAAAGGCCTATGATAGAGTAGGGAGGAGACACATATGTCTAAGGAAAAATAATGTACCAAAATCGTTAATCAACAAAATTGAAATGTTGTATTTTGGAAGTAAGATCAGTGTTTAGGTAGGCACTGGTGATTCTGATGTCTTTTATACAAGAAGAGGATTCAAACAAGGAAGTGCACTGTCACCATCATTATTTCTTCCTTCTTTTCTTCTTCTTCTTCTTCTTCTTCTCCACCTTTAAGAAACCACAAAGGATCACTTTAACCAACCATTAGTTCGTCGACTTGTAGGATTTGTACGAGCCTTGCGGTCTTCCCAGTACTTCTTTATTCGTATTGATCTTCTTGCCCTTTCTTGGGTGGAAAAATATTCTTGTTGGAATTTTCTTTTTTAAAAACCCCGTGGCACTCCAGCCCATGAAGGGCCTAGGCCTACCAAGCGACTGCTGCCAAGCCATTTGGCTGCAGATATTGGGGTGATGCGTGGTCAGCGCATCGAGTCCCCTCGGCTGTTAATCTTGGTTTCCGTGACCGGGGCGCTGCCTCACTGTCAGACAGCTACTCAATTATCCTCACGAGGCTGAGTGCACCCCGTTCCAGCCCTCACGCCAGTTTCTAAAATCCCTGACGGAGCCGGGAATCGAACCCGGGGCCTCCGGGTGAGAGGCAGGTGAGCTACCCCAACACCACGGGGCCGGCTAATTTTCTTTTTTATGAGTGGGAAATGAAAAGTCATATTTTTAAGTGCTGTAGTTAAACTTTTCTTATTTGTAGCATCTTCTGTTGTTAGGCCAATTTCTTTTAAGTCCTCTCCGATTTCTTTTAACCATCGGCATCCAGTTGTTGTGCTTTTTGAAGCAAGATAATACTGTGCTAGTTGTTTTAGAAGACGTGAATTTGGCATTCTCATGATGTACCCAAAGAATCCTAGTCTTTTCTTTCGCATGGTATCAGTAATGGGTTCTAGGTTGTTATAGATAATATTGTTGGGTATTATTCGCCATTGCCCACCTTTTTTATAGCTTTTATTGACACAAGTTCTTCGAATTCGCCTTTCGATCTTCTGTAATCTGTCGGTTTTAGAATGTTCATTTAGATGGGTAATAATGTTTCTGCTACGTATGTAGCTTCCGGTTTTATGACTGTATTGTAATGTTTAATTTTTGCATTAATTGATAAGCATTTCTTTTTGTAAGTTTCCCATGTTAATTTTTGTGCCCTAGATAACTCGTTTGTTCTTATTGAATCGATGCTTTCTCATCTAGTTGTCTGTTATTAACTCTCCTAGATATTTGAATCGTGTTACAATTTTAATTTGGGTACCATAAATTTGTATTTCTTTTAAGGGTGTTGGTTTTTGTGTCATGATTTCTGTTTTTTCAAATGAAATCTTAAGACCAATTTTATTGAAGCTCTGATATCTGTGTTTTAGCTTCCTCAAAATCTAAATATTGGACAAACTGATGGGATAAATGCTTTAGTTTTTGCAGATGATGTAGTGATTTGGAGACAAGGAGAAAATTAAATACAAAGAAGAATGGATATTTGGAATGATAATTTTAAGGTGTTCGGAATGAAAATTAGTAAACAGAAAACTGTGGTAATGCACTGTAGAAAGGAAAATAAGAAAGTTCAAATTAACTTAGACGGGGAACAGTTAGAGAATGTGAAAAACATTACATATTTAGGCAGTGTTATTAACAGGAATAATGAAATTAATATAAAATTAACAACAGATGAAGTAAAGATACCTCATTTTATCATCACGTTCGACAGCTGTCATGGGATGTTAAGGTACCACAAAGAACAAAATTAACATTTTATAGTCAATATTTTACCCCAATTGTAACGTACGGCCTAGAAACAATGGTTACTAACAAGTGGCAAGGGGTAAGATTGAAGCAACTGAAATTAAGTTTTTGAGAACATCTCTCCAAGACTAGAAGAGAGAGAATCTGAAACTCGACAATTAGGCAAGAACTAAATATAACGGAACCATTAGTACAGCGAATACATAGATCAAGATGGTGTGGCCATGTGCAAAGGATGGAAATGGATAGAGCTGCAAAGAGGGAGATGGTGAGAAACCTTGACGGTATTAGATTGGTTGGAAGTCCAAAGAAGAGATGAATGGACCAAATCCGACAAGATATATGTAACATTGGACTGCATGCGGCAAAAATAAAATAGAGCAGGAGAAGTGGAAGAATAGACAGGAGTGGAAGAGGCTAGTTTACAACACCCGGTTGACTGGAGTTGGACACTGATGATCATGATGATTCACACATCTACTCGTGACATGTGTTTCTTAACATTATATTACAGTAAGACCCAATTAATCAGGACCCCATTAGTCCGGGCTTCGCTTAATCTGGACAAGTATAATAAAATTTGGGAGATCCGCCTGATCAATACACAATATTTACATATATAGGGCTATATTAAACCCATTTGGTACATGTTGCGGGGCCTATTATGATGGCCTCATCATCAGCCAGAAACATACAGATCATCAGTATAATCACAGGATACATCACAAAAGGTAGATCTAACATGAAAAAGAATGGATGAAAATGAAACATAATAATCATGAAAGATGATAAAACACTTGAATGTGTCAAATTAGAGAGACACTTAAAAATGTTACAGGCGACAGATGAAAAAACACATTAAAATAACATTTTAAAAGGGGGGCACTTCAAGTGCTTTTCAAAACGAATCTTTTGTGAGTCCTTATGAACAATAATACCAGCAGGGTATCGTGTCTAAATAAAAAGTTCATTCCATAATAAATCGTTGAAAATATAGTTAAAAACTCAGTCCTATTGGACCTGGCTGTTTGTTACTCCTGTGTAAAGGAGAAAATTGCTGTTTGTTAAGAGACCAATACTTCGCCTATGTTGAGGATTGAAACAGGCCAAGTTAGACAGAGCCACTTGAGGATAGAAGCGAGGCGAAATCCTTAAAAACTTGGTGACACATATTGATTAGTCCAAAAAAGTTCCATCTTCTAAGCGGCAAATGAGCCTTAGAGAGATTCTGAGGAGGAAACAAAAAAATGAATTTTAGAAAAGAAAATTTTAGTATAGAAAAATAAATAAAAGTATAGGGAACAAAAAAATGTTTGTCTTATTGGGACCAAAAAAAGTGAAAATAAGGAGCTCTTTAGGCCGATACGAAAGAAAAAAAACTTACGGTATAACGGAACAAACACCGGGTGTCCAAAGCAGGAAGCGCAGCGTCCAACAGACTTGGAAGTGCAATAACAAACAGCTGAGCACGCAAGCAGAGCAAGATGCGGGAAGGAAAGAGGGGAGGCGGAGGAGCGCTGTTGTGGCAATGGAGAGGCGGGGTTTGGGAGGGGTTAAGGGGAAGGTGATAGGGGAGCACGGAACAGCTGAGCAGGGAGCTCAAGGCGGTTTATTATAATCTTTGTTTGTTGTTATGATGAAATCAGCTAGGGTGTCGAACAAAACATATGTCATTGAGGTTAGGGGGGTTGAAAATTCTTTGGGCGGTGTTGATTTCGATGGACTCCAGAATGTTCATTAAAGAACCTTTGTTAACGTGATGTAGAATTTCAAGGTCCTTGCCAATGTTTGTGAAATTATGGTTCATATCATTCATGTGGGACGCCATGGCTGAAAATTTTCTATATTTAGTAGCGTTGACATGCTCAGAAAATCTAGTAATGAAGCTTCTCCCGGTTTGTCCAATATAATTGGTTTTGCAGTCATTACAATTTAATTTGTAGATACCAGCGGTACTGTGCTTATCTTTAGGATTCATAGTGTGTGAATTAAAAAATAGGTTTCTTTTGGTATGACTGGTTTTATATGCCAATTTCATATTGCATTTCTTGAAAGTATTGGTGATACTGTAAGTGGCATTATTGTGACAGGTAAAAACAGCATATGTTGGATTATTGATTTTTTCTGGTATGAGATGGGTGGCTGGTTTATTTTTGATTTTCCTGAGAATAAAACCATTAACATTGGCTATTTGATGGATAATTTTAATTTCGGTATTGAAATCCTGTTTAGATAAAGGTAAACTGAGGGCCCTGTTAACGAGGCTAAAAATGGTGACTTTTTTATGGGAACCTGGGTGGGTGGAATTATGTCTGATAATGGTATGTGATTGCGTAGGTTTTCTAAAAATTTTATAATGCAGCCTGTTGTTTGTTTTAGTAACAGTAGTATCCAGGAAATTAATAGTGTTATCAATTGCCGATTCCAAGGTGAACTTGATGTTGGGGTCTATGCTATTTAAATTGTTGAAAATTCTATCAATGCTTTGGATGTTGTCATTGACAGTAATGAACACATCATCAACATATCTGCCCCAAAACTCTATTTGCTTAATTTTGCTAATTATTTCAGTGTATTCCAGGTGGTCTAGGTAGATGTTGGCAATGATGCCCGATAACGGGGATCCCATAGCTAATCCACCTTTCTGTTTATAGATCATCATCATCTTGCACAGTTTCCAGCCACTGGCCGGGTCTGTTTGGAACACAAGCCTCTCCAACGTCTTCTGTCTTCCCACCATCTCTCAGCCTCCACCCTTGTCCAGTCTTCTCCTCTCTTCTTCACACTTTCTTTCACCCCTTCAGCCACCTGTCTCTCGGTCTCTTTCCTTCCCACTTCGTCTCGTGTATCCTCCTGGGTATCCACTTCTCCCCCATTCGTTTTACATGTCCATACCATCTAAGTCTAGATTTCTCTATACCATCCTGTAATGGTTCCTCCTTCATTAATTCTCTGGTCCTCTCATTTCTTATTCTGTCCATCTTTGTAGCTCCAATACTGCTTCTCAAGAACCTCATCTAACTGGCATTATTTTGCTCTTCTTCCTTCCTTTCATAACCCAGGTCTCCGAGGCATACGTCAGGATAGGAACATAGTACGTCCGATATATGATTTTTTTGCTGTTCTGACGGACATCCTTGCTCCATAACATGCTCTTCCATTATCTTGTATCAGGATTCCCAGATACTTGAAACTCTCCACATTCTTCAGCTGTTCCCCACCAATTGTTATTCCCGTTGTGGTTCTTTCCTTCTTCCTTGTTGTGATCACCATCTCACTCTTATTTATGCTAAATTTCATCCCATATCCTTGTATTATTCCTTCCCACACGTCCAACTGTTCCTGTACCTCCTCCTCCTTGTTTCATCGTCGTCGTCGGCTGTAACTCGATTCCGAGTAAACATACTTCTTCCTGCATAGAGCTTTTCAGACCAGCCTGTGGATGTGCTTCTGATGACTAAACAGGCCAATCCTGGCATAAAACATGCGCCCACATATATTGCACTCAATGGTCGGGGGAGGGCGGGGTTGCAATTGACGAAGCTTTCTTGCTTGTCGCTTGGCCTCTTCATATCTGCGACGTTCTTCTTCAAAGAAGTTGACAGCAGTCGATGTAGTGTTCCGCCACAGTAAACGGTCCTCAGCAGATGTTTCCCATGAGTAGATGTCTATACCAGTCGTCGTCATGATGTGTTTTAACTGGTCTTTAAAATGCTTCAAAGGGGCCCCATGAGGTCTAGTGCCGGAGCAAAGCTCACCATAAAGGAATTGACGTGGAAGCCTGGTATCACTCATACGGTGAACATGGTCTAACCATCTCAGTTGATGAGCGATGATAGTTGTCTCAATGCTATCGAGATGCGCTCTCTCGAGAACTGCAGTGTTGGTCACTTAGTCCTCCCACTTGATGTTCAAGATGTATCTCATCTTTTGTTGGTGGAAACGCTCAAGTTTCTTGATATCACGGCGATAGAGTGTCCAAGTTTCACAGCCATACAGTAGCGTTGAGATGACGACAGCTTTGTACACCATGAGTTTGGTATGCATCGTTAGGTCTTTATTCATGAAGACTCTGTGCATTAAACGGCCAAATGCTGCATGGGCAGCCCCAATTCTTTTGTCAACATCCTGTTCGCAAGTGCACCGTTTAGACAAGATGCTGCCAAGATATGAAAAATGATCAACCTGCTCCAGAGTTGAGTCTAAGATGGAGATATTGAACTCAGGAAGAGGTAATCCTGGGGCAGGTTGTGCAAGCACCTTTGTTTTCTGTGCATTGATGGTGAGACCAAAGAGATCACACGCAGTGCTAAAGCGATTGACCGATTGTTGAAGCTCTGCAGCTGTCGGAGCAGGAGATGCGGTGTCATCGGCATACTGCAGTTCTGTCACCCGGGTAACTTGGGTATGTCTCTGTGAACGAAGTCTTGCCAGATTGAAAAGACCTCCATCGAAGCGAAACTTAATCTCTATGCCTGGGTTGTTGGAAGATGATTCATACATCATGGCAGCCATGTACAATGCAAAGAGTGTTGGAGCAAGCACACAGCCTTGTTTCAAACCGTGAGTGATTGGAAATGGATCGGATACAGAGTCACCGTGAAGAATCTTCCCAGATATTCCATCATGAAGAGCTTGAACTAATTCCACATAGCGATCGGGACATCCAAAGTGCGTTAATTTGTTTCATCAAATCATCTGCAAACACCATTGATTTCATCTTTCCTTCCCCAATTACTTGTGCCACTCGGGTCATTATGTCATCAATCACTACAATGAAAAGTAACGGTGACAGTGCACTTCCTTGTTTCAGGCCGTTTCTCTGTTCCAACCAGTCCGATCTCTCTCCTCCCACTTTCACACAGCTCACGCTTCCCTTGTACATCTCCTTTATCCTTCTTGTAGTCCATTTTTCTACTCCTCTATCCTCCAGGGACTTCCATACTTTATTTCTGCATACACTGTCATATGCTTTCTCAATGTCCAGGAAGGCCATCAGTAGATCTGTTCCATACTCATAGTGCTGTTCTTGTAACTGCCTTACAGCAAAAATCAAATCCAATGTGGACCTTCCTGCTCTGAAGCCATGTTGTTCTTCCCTCATCCCTCCTTCTATCCTTGTCCTAATTCTCCTTTCCAAAACTTTCTCAAACATCTTTGTACAATGACTCATCAGTGTTATTCCCCGATAGTTTCTGCATTCTGTTCTACTACCTTTCTTGAAGATCGGGACACTTATTCCCTTTTTACAGTCCTCTGGGGTCTTCCTTTCCTTCCATGCTGTCCTCATCACTCGGTACAACCATTGTATGCCCACCTCTCCTGCTGCTCTCACCATCTCCACACTCAACTCATCGACACCCGGTGCCTTCCCTCCTTTCATCTTCCTCACTGCATCTTCCACTTCTTTCCATGTTAAGTCATTTTCTGTTTGCAGTTCATCTTCCTCTTCCCCGATTTCTTCCTCCTCGCCATGGTTTCCATTCGGGTTCAGGAGTTCTTCAAAATATTCTTTCCACATTTTCTTAAGTTCTTCCCTATTTTCTATCTCTTGTCCCCTTTTGTTCACCATTCTAACATAATCCGTAAGACCCCCCCCCAGGGGTTCACATTTAGTGGGACGTGGGTTGGCGACCACGGGACCCCAGCTGAGTCCGGCATTGCTTCCACTTACTTGTGCCAGGCTCCTCTCCGTCTTCTTTCCTGTCGACCTCACTTGGTCAACTCTTGTTCTCTTCCGACCCCGACGGTATTAGGGTATCCGAGGCCTAGGGAGGCTCTTCCTTTCCCGCCTTAATTGGCCCTTGTTTCATCTTTTCTGATACCCTCCTTCTGGGAGGGGTCAGCCTTCATATTCTTTTCCTTTTTCCTCCTGCCTTGTGCTCATGGCCCTTAAGGAGGCAGGGTGTATGTAGCCCCACCACTTCTGGTGCACCCTAGATAATGCTACACCCTCATGGGCTCACGGCTGGTGAGTTCGGGAGTTGGCGACCCGGAGGGATTCCTGAGCTGGGTCAGTTTTCCCCTTTTGTCCCTTACCTTTGGGGCGGACCCTCTCCTCTCTCCCCTCTCCTCTCCGCCTTTCATTATATTTCCTTTTCTCTTTAAGTTTCCCGCACCTTTTTGTAGGTATTCTTGATCTACGTTGCATTTTGTAAGTTTTTTTCGATCTAAATTGCATTTTGTGAGTGTTTTCCAACCTCACTTGCATTTTGTAAGGATTGCCAATCAAAGTTGTTTTTTAGTAAGTCTTTCGATGTAGGGGGGTCTTCTTGTGAGTATTTTGAATTTCAATTGCATCTTGTATTTTCAACCTACCCAGCTTTGTTCAAGTAGTTAAGTCTCAATTGCAATTTTGTGGGTATTTTGAATCTAAATTACATTTTGTAATTATTTTCAATCTAAATTGCATTTTGTAAGTATTGTCCATCCAAATGAGAAGTTTGAATCTACCATACCTTTTGTAAGCAATTTCAATTGCATTTTGTATTTTCAACCTACTCCACTTTGTTCAAGTAGTTAATTCTCAATTGCATTTTGTGGGTATTTTAATTCTACATTATATTTTGTGCGTATTTTCAATCTCATTTGCATTTTGTAAGTATTTTGATTTCACTTGCATTTTGTAAGAATTTCGACTGTACGTTGCATTTTGTATGCATTTTGGACTTAACCTACATTTTGTGCGTATTTTTCAATCTATTCCTTTTGTGAGTATTTTCGTTCGTAATTCCCTTATGTACGTAATACCGCTCTTCATTTTGTGAGTAGTTTCAATCATAGTTCCTTTTTGTAAGTATTTTCCTGCTCACTTACTTTTCGTTCTGGTTTCCACTTCATTGACATTTTCGCTATCACACAGACCATTAGGGGCCGATAACCTGGATGTTAGGCCCCTTAAAACAACAATGATCATCATCATCATAATCCATAAGATCCTTCCGCCTCTTATTTTTTACCATCCCATACAGGTTCTTTTTTGTACCTTCACTATCCTCCTTCATCATCTTTGTCCACTCTTCCATCCACTTTCTTCTCTCCTCAGCCACTACTCCCTTTGCCTCCTTCTGTCTTTCCTTGTACTCTTCCCTTGTCTCTACCGTCCTATTTTCATACCACCTCCTTTTCCCTTACTATATCTTTTGTCTTCTCATTCCACCATGGTGTTTCCTTCCACCTCTTCCTACTACTTGTCCTCCCACATACTGCTTCTGCTGCACCTACTAGTGTGTTCTTAAATCTAGCCCATTCCTCTTCCACCCCTCTTTCTTCATCTGTTGGAATTCCTTCCTTCACCATTTTGAGGTACTCGACCCTTCTATCTCCTTCTTTCAGTTTTCATATCCTTATACGTCTTTCCTGGTTCTCGGTCCCTTTCTTCTTCTTAGTCCCTCTCAGGTTCATTACCAGCAATCGATGGTCACTATCCAGGTTCTCCGATGGTATAACCTTGATGTCCGTGATGTTCTTATTTAATTCTTTCTCATACAGTATATAGTTGACCACCGACTTCCTGGTCAAGTCATCACTGTACCATGTGATTGTGTGGCTTTCTCTTTTCTTGAACCAGGAGTTCCCAACTAGCAGGCTGTTCCTTTGGCAGAAGTCCAACAGTCTCTTTCCTTCCTCATTTCTTCCGCCCCAACCCTCTGGTCCAAGCACACTCTCATACCCTTGTCTTTCTCTTCCTACATGGGCATTCAGATTCCCCATAACAATCATATTTCTTCCTACCAGCTGCTTCTGCAATTCCTCTTCAAACTCCTCCTTCTCTTCAGAGACGCAGCCTACTTGTGGAGCATACACTTGCACTATTTCTTCGGTCCCTCCCCTCAGTGCTACTTTCACTTTCATCATCCTATCACTTATTCTCTTCACTTCTTCTTTTAAACCATCTCGTATTACTACTCCCACTCCATTCCTCTTTACCTCTTCATTCCCACTCCAGTACAGTCTATGGCCTTTTCTCCGTTCTCTCCTTTCTTCCCCTTTCCACTTTGTTTCTGCCAATCCCAATAAATCCAACTTCCTTCTTTCCATCATATCCACTATCTCCTCCACCTTCCCCGTCAGCGTTCTTATGTTTAATGTTCCAAATCTTAGTCCGTGTTTACAGCCGTGTCGTCGTCTATTATATCCATCATGTCCGAGGCTCGTTCCATTCTGTTTATAGATAACATTATTAAAGGTGAAATAATTATTGCTTAAGGCGTAATTAAGAATTGTCATAAATTCCTTGATTTCAACTTTAGATAAATTGTATTAAATTATTTTTAATGATATTTTAAACGGAATGTACTGGGATGTTGGTGTACATATCCTTTATGTCAACACTGTGAAGAGAGTGTTCGTTATTTAAGTTCAAGTTCGAGGTTTTGGTGCAGAAATCTAAAGTGTTGGTAAAAAATTTCTTGGTCTTGAAAGCGTAATGGTTACATAGGAATTTTTGAATGAATTTAGTAGTTTTGTATAGGGGCCTGTTTCTGAAGTTAACTATGGGTCTAATGGGAATATTATCTATGTTATTTATAAACAGAAAGAAGGATTAGCTATGGGATCCCCGTTATCGGGCATCATTGCCAACATCTACCTAGACCACCTGGAACACACTGAAATAATTAGCAAAATTAAGCGAATAGAGTTTTGGGGCAGATATGTTGATGATGTGTTCATTATTGTCAATGACAAAATCCAAAGCATTGATAGAATTTTCAACAATTTAAATAGCATAGAGCCCAACATCCAAGTTCACCTTGGAATCGGCAATTGATAACACTATTAATTTCCTGGATACTACTGTTACTAAAACAAACAACAGGCTGCATTATAAAATATTTAGAAAACCTACGCAAACACATACCATTATCAGACATGATTCCACCCACCCAGGTTCCCATAAAAAAGCCACATTTTTTTAGCCTCGTTAACAGGGCCCTCAGTTTACCTTTATCTAAACAGGATTTCAATACCGAAATTAAAATTATCCATCAAATAGCCAAAGTTAATGGTTTTAGTCGGAATTATGTGAATAATATTCTCAGGAAAATCAAAAATAAACCAGCCACCCACCTCATACCAGAAAAAATCGATAAACCAACATATGCGGTTTTTACCTATCACAATAATGCCACATACAGTATCACCAATACAGTACTCCCTCTGTAATCCGGCATCTCAGCTCTCCGGCACTCCCAGTAATCCGGGGTTTTGTATTCGAGTACGAGCTCAACACTTGATTTGATAATGCGTCCCAATACTGTAAATATGTTTCCCACGCAGCGACAAGACTAGTGTCTGAGTAAACAATGCATTGGCGCCAAGAGCAATGACTCACGCACGCCCCCCTCAGATGCTTAGTGTACGACAGTTGTACTGTAGTAGTGTTGTGTTGAAGATGGCATCCATGCAGAAAAAACGTAAACATAAAACTCTATCTTTGTTAGATAAACATGAAATCCTAAAGTGGCTTGAAAAGGGCGAAACGTTAACTAGTGTTGCTAAAGAATACGGTGTTGGTCGAGCTACAGTTCATGACATAAGAAAAAACAGTGATAAAATAAAGTCGTTTTTTAAGACGAATGAAACATTGAAAACCGGTGAAAATCCTAAAGTTAAAGATAGCCTCTATGCTTGGTTTTTACAAGAACGCTGTAGGCATATACCAATTTCTGGTGAAATCCTTAAAGGAATGGCTAAGGAATTTTACTGGAAAATTACAAAAATGGATGATTTCCAAGCCAGCGAGGGATGGTTGCAGAAATTCCAACAACGTTATGGAATTAGACTGCTAAGTAGAATGGGTAAGAAACTTTCATGTGACGAAAGTGCTGTTGAGCCATATAAAGAAAGGTTCAAACAGGTTATCCAAGAAATGGATTTAACTCCTGACCAAGTTTACAATGCGGACGAGAGCGTTTTTTTTGGCGGTTGTTACAAAAAACAAAACAAAAAAATACATTAGTGTATTGTGGAGAAGCTAGTGCTCCTGGGCGAAAATTGACTAAGGATAGGGTCACTTTCATGCCTTGTTCAAATGCAAGCGGTGCACATAAGGTGACAATAGGTAAGGCGAAGAGTCCTAGGGCTTTTACAAACGTCAAACTTCCTGTTGATTACATGAGCCAGAGCAAAGGGTGGATGAATAAATCCGTATTCACTGAATGGTTTAATGAACATTTTAAACCCTCAGTGAAAAGATTTTTGAAGGAGCAGAAACTACCAGAAACAAAAGCTTTGCTTATCTTAGACAACTGCCCTGGCCACCCCGGTGAAGATGAGTTGAATTCAGCCGACAGTATTATACGTGTGATGTTCTTACCGCCGAATGTGAACCCCCACTTACAACCAATGGACCAGAACGTTATCCAGGCGATTAAAATGCAATACAAAAAGAGCTTATAGCACAATGTGTTGTCTAAGGACAAAAGTGTGATTAAATCCTTGAAAGAAATAAACCCGAAAGACGAGGTTTACTCGCTCGCTAATGCTTGGGAAAATCTTAACGCGAAAGTCATCAATTGCTCTTGGAAACCCCTATGGCCGGACATGACACAACTGGATCAGTACAAAAAAGATGATCCAAATAAGAAAGCCAGTGAAGAGAGGGAGATTTATCTACTGCGAGACATGGTTAACGAACAACTCGTGGATTCACCGGATAGCGCATTGACAACTGATGTCGTAGGCATGTGGCTTACCGGTGAAGATGACGAAAACAACCAGTTTATGACAGAAGATGACATCATAGGGGAAGTGGCAAGAGAGGAAGAGGACGAGGAACAGGTCGAAGAAGAAGTGACAGCGGCTGTACAATCGATCTCTCACGATGCGGTCATCGCCTCGTTTGCCACGTCAATTGCCTGGGCGGAGGAAAATGGCGTCTCTGCTAACGATGTCTTAGTTTTAAGAAGGTTACAGGAACAAGTTCTCAAAGTGTGTCTCAACCGTAAAAAGCAAAAGATAATTGATGCATATTTCCAGCCATCTACTTCCAAGGAATAACGTGAGTTATATGATGTATTTTCGTAGTTTTTACTTTGTATAGTACAATGTAATTAAACTGATTTTCAAATGATATCTGAGTTTTTCTAGATATTTTCCAGTAATCCGGCGTTTTCTGTAATCCGGCTCTGGTCCGATATCTGCCGGATTACCGATAGAGCAATGTACTTTCAAGAAATGAATATGAAACTAGCATAAAAAACCAGTCATACCAATAGAAACCTATTTCTTAATTCACACACTTTGAATCCTAAAGATAAGCATAGTACCTCTGGTATCTACAAATTAAATTGTAATGCCTGCCAAACCAATTACATTGGACAGACCGGGAGAAGCTTCATTACTAGATTTTCTGAGCATGTCAATGCTACTAAATATAGAAAATTTCCAGCCATGGCTTCCCACATGAATGATATGAACCATAATTTCACAAACATTGGCAAGGACCTTGAAATTCTACATCACATTAACAAAGGTACTTTAATGAACATTCTGGAGTCCATCGAAATCAACACCGCCCAAAGAATTTTCAACCCCCCTAACCTCGATGACATATGTTTTGTTCGACACCCTAGCTGATTTCATCATAACAACAAACAAAGATTATAATAAACCGCCTTATAATAAACTGGCTTGAGCAGGGGTCTCGTTTCTTTAGCACATATAACTTCTCTCATGTGATCGTCCCTTCCTGGACATCGAAAAGGCCTATGATAGTGTGTATAGGGAGAAGGTTTGGGAAGCAATGGAAAACATGGGAGTGGAAAAAGGGACTGTAGGCAGAGTGAAGGAGATGTATTGTGGAAGTGTAAGTTGTGTGAAAGTTGGAGGGGAAAGAACAGACTGGTTCAGACAAATGAGTGGCCTCAAACAGGGTAGTGCGCTGTCACCCCTTCTCTTTATTGTGGTTATGGACGAGGTAATGACACGGATAGCAGGAAAGATAGGAGAAGATAAGATGAAAGCAATGGTGTTTGCAGATGATCTCATGGTCTGGGGAAACAAGGAGGAGGAAATTCAGGAGCAACTGAAGGCTTGGGAAGAATCAGTGGGAGAGTACGGATGGAAGTTCAACATCAGTAAATGTGAGATCCTGTTAACGACCCGGAAAAAGGACAGACCAATGAGTGGGATAACACTTGGAGGTGGACAGCTGAAGAAGGTGGAAAGTCTCAAGTACTTGGGAAGTATAGTGGAGGAAAATGGGAGAAATGACAAAGAGATTACGGAACGTGGCAGACAGGCAGAATCATTTCTGAGAAGCATTAGGGGCTTAGTGTGGAATAAAGATGTCCCACAAAAAAGCAAGGAAGTGTTATACAGAAGCTACTATATCCCAATACTGACCTATGCTTCAGAAACGTGGACAGTGAAGAAAAGAGACATAAGCAGAATACAGGCAAGTGAAATGAAGTTCCTGTGAAGTAGGATCGGAGTAACAAGAAGAGACAGGGTGAGGAATGAAAAGGTGAGGGAAATAGTGAAAGAGGAGCCCTTGCAAGGTAGGATTGAGACATCAAGACTGAGGTGGTATGGACACTTAAAGAGAATGGATGAGAAGAAGATTCCCAAGAGGATACATGAGATGCAGATGCAGAAGAAATGACCAAGGGGAAGACCAAGAGATAGATGGCTGAAAGGAGTGGAGGAATGTGTCAAGAAGAGAGGCGAGGACTGGACCAGAGTGACAGCGGAGAGGTGGTGGGAAGAAAGGACTAAGTGGCGAGGCTTATGTTCCAAACAGACCCAGCAAGGGGCTGGAAACTGTACAAGATGATGATGATGATGTGATCGTCCCATGTCTCCATGGGGATGCAAGTTTGGTATTTTTGCTCTCTTGGGCGGAGGGCACGATATGGGTCTTCCTCTGCCTCCTCTATCATTCTTCTCTGCTCTTCCTCAACGTGCTCCCTTTTCTTCTTCTTGGTGAGGTCTTTGTAGAGTTTTCTTTCTCGTCGGTAGCTGTCGAGGGTTTCGTCGGTTTTCTTCTCTCTAACTTTGTGCAGTCTTTCTAGCGTTGCTTTCCTCTTTCTGTAACATTCTTCGTCGAACCAGGGCCTTGCTTTCCTGTTTACGTTTAGCGGGGTGGCTCCACCTTCTATGCATGACCTCAGCCATGTAGCAGCTCCTTCAATATCTCCTGGTTGTATTTTCCTCTCTATCTGATTTCTATCTACCATTTTTGATCTTATTACATCCATGTTGAGTTTCTTACTGAGTGTTTGATGTTTCCTGTCTCTTACGGCTTTATGTTCAGTGGTTTCTATAAACATATTTACTGGGATATGTTTGCGGATGAGAGCTGCCTCTTTTTTGATTGGGGTAGCGTCTGCGCACGATTCGAAACCTCGTGTCAGAAGTAGATCTATTGTGCTAGCCCCATTGTGACCTATGTATGTCCAATCCTGTCGTTTGTTACGTACTGTAAACCCTTCTGTTCGTAGATAAGCCATCACTTCTTCGCATTTTCTGAGTTTTTAACAATACTTTTAACGATTTATTATGGAATGAACTTTTTATCTAGACACGATACCCTGCTGGTATTATTGTTCATAAGGACTCACAAAAGACTTGTTTTGACAAGCACTTAAAGTGCCCCCCTTTTAAAATGTTATTTTAATGTTTTTTTTCATCTGTCGCCTGTAACATTTTTAAGTGTCTCTCTAATTTGACACATTCAAGTGTTTTATCATCTTTCATGATTATTATGTTTCATTTTCATCCATTCTTTTTCATGTTAGATCTACCTTTTGTGATGTATCCTGTGATTATACTGATGATCTGTATGTTTTTGGCTGATGAAGGGGCCATCATAATAGGCCCCAAAACATGTACCAAATGGGTTTAATATAGCCCTATATATGTAAATATTGTGTATTGATCAGGCGGATCTCCCAAATTTTATTATACTTGATTGTCAATCAATACGGAACCATGACTGAGTCTACTAATCTGGACAGCCGTTAAATACAGTAATATGCTTATAAAGCTTTTAACTGAAATTTTGGAAGTTGAGCAACCAGCTGCAGGAGAAGAAGATAGAAGAGGGCAAAAGACGTTACAGAATCTCAAAGATTACAATATTAGATCCATGATTTTCAATTTCGCATCTGCTGTCAATGATATAAAACTTTGATTAACTTGTGGAAGACACTTTTAATAAATGAAGAGGTTGAACCAGATACGGTTGGTTTGTAAACGGAGGATTTTCACAATACTCTCCACCAAGGCAGTGAAAATTCAGCAACACTGGAAGACATTGAGTTGTGGCTAGAAGCAGATGAAGGTTGCATTGCAGCGGCCTTCTCAGTATGTACTAGCTACGTGTCTTGGAGAGGTGTACTATATCCAACTGAAGAGCCCAATGGTACACTGGGGCAAAACGCTGGCAACTGTTTTGAGTTAACCGGACCATTTTATCAAATTTCATTGTGAATTTGTTGATGAAGATGATCCAGTTTATCACATTTTAACAAAGGAGGAGATTGTTGAAAGTGTGATTTCTGCAGAAAGTTCTGAAATGATTGTATATGACCAGGTTGGAGTAGTTATTATATTAACCCTGAGCCAAAACTTGGTGGAATTAAAGACCATCTAAATGCTGTCATTAAATATGTTCAAGATAACAGCAATGAAGACATATCTGCATATTACAATCATTTGAGGTATCTGCGCGCGTTAGTTATCAAAGAAAGAAGACAACGAAAGATCAGATTTTTCTTCTTTTCCTAGAGTATTTTATGAGTTGGCGCAGGGTTCGCTTGGTTGTCGTTTGCCTTTTCTTCCTGTCAAAGGCATCTTCAGGTTTAAGGCTGCATACCAGGAGGTCTTCGCTGATTCTATCCATCCATTGTTTCTTAGGGCGCCCATGGGGTCGATGCCTCCCTGGAGCATATCAGAGGGCGTTTTTATTACAGATTTCTCATCACTTCTAGTGACATGCCCATACCAATGAAGACGCACTTCCCTCATTTGTACAGTATTTTGTCTTCAAACCAGATTGCCATCTTCTATTCTGTGCTGCAGTAGTTATTCTGTATTTTGTAGGGCCTCATACTGTATTATATATTAAATATCTTTTGTATTTCTTAAGTTTAAAAATACTGTTCTGTACACATTCTTTTGACTGAACAGAGTGTTTAAATACAGTATGTACCGTGGCTCATTTCAAAGGCTATTTTGTTTAAACCAGACGTTCATTAAATCGTACAATCTAGAGCCCCAATTAGTCCGGATTAATTAGGTTCTACTGTATTTGGTGGGAAGGTTGTTTCAAAGTCATGCTGAATGAGCAGAATTCCCTAGTCTGCAGGACTTACTTTTCATTCATCATCGTGAAACCTTTCCAGCGTGCTGGGTAGGGTGGTGTAGAACAAGTCTTCTCCATCGTTGTCTATCCAGGAATGTCCCTTCCCTTACAATGCACTCCCAGTTTCCTCCTTTTCTCTCCTCGTCTTCTCTCAGCTCGTGCAACCATTTCTTCTTAGGTCGTCCCATGGGTCTTCTCCCAACAACCCATCTTTCTAGGTATGCGTGTGGTGTTCTTGTGTTATGCATTCTCTTTACGTGTCCATACCATGCCAGTCTTGAAGTCCTTAATCTTTCATCCACCGAATCTACTTCCAATTCCTTTCGATGTCTTAATTTCGTACCAGGGTCCGCCGTCTCATTAAGGGGTAAAAAACACATCGTCTACCCCTGGGGACTGAACAATCAGGTAAGAGGAGTTGGGGAAATGGTGAAAGGTGATTGGCGCTTGTGAGGGACTTGTTTAAGAAAGTTTGTTTGATTACATAAGGAGATGATTGATGGGTAGGATTGCTGACAGCTGTTGTTTTCAGTCGTTCAGCAAGATGTTGATTACCTTCTATTTTATGGAAGTTAGCTGCAGTAGCGAGGTGCCAGGCAGGTTGTAGTTTCATGGATGCTTCTTAAAGATGCCAGCTCCTCAATTATTTCACACGCTTTCTCAAACCACAAATACAAAATAAAAGTTGTGTTGTATTGGATGCCATTACTTTCATCCAAAGCCTACGAAAAGTACTTATGATTTATTGCGCTGTTGTGAGCACAAATTAGCCCCGAGTTCTTCTGTTCTTCTCATCATTGTGCTCTGCAAGAGCTGACTGAACATACAAGTTCTTTATTTTCAGGACACATTTCTTCTATTACAGAAAGTATACAGTTCTTCATAAATTGCCCATCAGAAAATGGTTTTCCTATTGTGGCCAATAAATGTGCAACTCTCTAACTAGCATGGATTGCAGCTATATTTTCCTTGCATTTGTTTTGTGAACTTTTGTTTTTGAGTGGTGAGACCTTTGATTAAATTTGAAATATTTTGCTTCCGTAATACTCCATCGTATTTATTATTATTATTATTATTAATCTTGATTGGTCACATTGGACCACTTGAGTCGTTCCACAATCACTTCTTCTTTGAAGGTAGTACTGCTTGGTTCTTGCGCTCTTTCCAGTACTTTTTCATTCTTTCAGATCGGGATTTTCTCAACTCATCTGAAATCTCCATAGGCTTTCTGTGTGTCATTTCTGCAGAAAATTTGTGAGTTTTAAGTATGGTGTTAATTTTATTTTTCTCCTCGGCATCTGTTATCTTGAGTCCAACTGCTTTGAGATCTTGTTGGATTTCTTGGATCCATTTACCTCCAGTTTTCTTTCCTAGATTTCTCATCACCAGTTGGCGTACAATTCTGTTTTCTGGAAGCCGTAAGATGTGAAAAAAATATGAAATTCTTTTCTTCTTCATTGTGCTGGTGATTGGATCAATCTCACGATAGACAGTTTCATTTGGGAGAATCCTCCAGACTCCCTCAACCTGATACTTTTTATTTATGCACGTTCTAATGATTCTTCTTTCCGTTTTGAGGAGCTGATCAGTTCTTTGTTCATTTTTAATTTGGAACAGTGTTTCACAAGCATAAGTGGCTTCAGGGAGAGTTACAGTTTTATAATGTTGGATCTTAGTAGCTATTGATAGGCATTTTTTATTATATGTTGACCAGGTTAGAGATTGTGCCTTTTTCATTTTATTTGTTCTATTTATCCAAGTTACTTTTTCGTTTAAGTTATGTGTTATAATTTCTCCAAGATACTTAAATTGAGGAACTAGGTTAATTTTATGATCATTTATATAGACTTCATTTATATCTAAGGGTTTCATAGGCATGATCTCAGTTTTTTCAAAGGATATCTGTAATCCTATCCCTTGAGCAATTTCTTGGAGACTAGTGATCTGAGTACAAACCTCTTCCTTGTCTAGTGCTAAAAGAGCCAAGTCATCTGCAAATCCTAAGCAGTTTATTTTTATTGATGGTTTTGTTCCAATTTTGATCTTAGGAGGGTTTTCCTTTTGCCAAACCTTCATGATATAATCAAGAGCCACATTGAAAAGCAGAGGGGATAATCCATCACCTTGTCTGAGACCAGTTTTTACTGTGAAAGCTGTTGATATTTCTCCCCTAAATTTAACTTTCGAATTTGTGTTTGATAATGTTAATTGAATGATTTTTATCAATTTAGGATGGAGACCGTATGATCTGAGGATTTTTAGCAGTGTCAGTCTATGAATACTATCATAGGCTTTCTTGAAATCTATAAAAGTGATAAAGAGTTGCTTATTTCTGTTTTTGTAATATTCCATTATTAATTTCAGGCTAAGGATTTGGTCTGGACAACTTCTGTAAGGGCGAAATCCTCCTTGATATTCTCCAAGTTGTGGTTCCAGAATGTTTTTGATCCTGTTGTAAATTATACGAGAGAAAATTTTATATGTGCAGTCCAGAAGGGTAATTCCTCTGTAGTTATCTGGGTTCGTTTTGTCTCCTTTCTTAAATAATGGATGGATTATTCCTGTGGTCCAGTGTGCAGGAATTTCTTCAGTAATCCACATTTTAATTAGATGTTGATGAAGATTTATAATCGCAGGTTTACCAGCATTTTTCCAGATTTCAGCAAAGACTAAGTCTTCGCCACAAGTTTTGTAATTTTTTTGTTCTTTAATTGCGAGTTCTACTTCATTAATGTTTGGAGGATTTATTAAATCAGGTGAAGTTAAAATAGGTGTATCAGTGTTTACTTGCAGGGTTTCCAGTGGATCATCACAATTTAACAGTTTCTCGAATGCTTCTGCAAGGATCTCTGTATTTTCTTGGTTAGAATGTGCTAACTTTCCTGTTTGATTTTTCAACATTAATGTTGGAGCTTCAAATTTTTTTAGATATTTACCAAATGTTTTGTAATAATCTCGAGATTGCTTTTTCTTGAAATCGTCTTCTATCTTTTCCAGTGTATTTTTAAGATGATTACGTTTCGTTTGTCTGATGATTTTATGGGTTAATTTTCTTTGTATAGTTAGTTCTAAATTTGATTCTTCTGACTTTAGAGCTTGATGTTTTATCCATGCTTGGTGTCTTTTCTCTATTGCTTGATCACAATCTACATTCCACCATTCATGTTTTTTCCTTGGATTTATTGGTGCTAACTCCTCTGCTATTGATTTTAATTTAGTGATTAATTCGTCCAATGTTTTAGTGTTGAGAGACTCTTCTCCTGTTCTTTCACAGTACTCTATATTTTTTATTAAGGTAGATGGATCAAATTTCCTCCTATTGTTATTATTAGTTTTTTTCTTGGCCATTGGAGTTAATTTTATTTTTATCTTTACCACATAGTGGTCTGATCCTGAGTCAACTCCCCTTAGAACCTTGACATTGTGAATTTCGCGATGGTGAAATTTATCCATGCAGACATGATCCAACTGCCATTCACCCCTTCTGAAGTCAGGATGTTTCCAAGTTTTCAATTTATGGGGCTGTCTTTTAAAACATGTTGATTTAGAGATTAATTTGTGGTTTCTACAAATTTCGACTAATCTTTGACCATTTTTATTGGTTCGTTTATGTGCTGTCCATTTTCCAATTATATCTCTATATCTTCTTTCTTGTCCAAGTTGCGCATTGAAATCACCAAGGAGAATTTTGATGTTTGATGAAGGGATGTTTATTAAAGTTTGATCCAAAAGATCCCAGAATTTTTGTACTTCTTCTCTGTCCTTAATGGTGTTGTTTTTTTGATTAGTAGGAGCATGTGCATTAATAATTGTATATGTTTTATTTGCCGATTTCAAAGTTAGGGTCGTAAGTCTGGAGGATTGAGATTTAAATTCTGTTATCGAGTCAATGATTCTGAGATCTATTAAGAATCCGTTACCAAATTGTGGACAATTTTTCATAACTCGTTTTCCTGGAATTCCTTTATATAGTCTATATCCTTGTGATTCCAGATGGCCTTGATCACTATTTCTAATTTCCTGAAGGGCCATAATTAGAATTTTATGACTTCTCATGATATCCGTGATGATCTTCAATTTTCCAGTTTGAACCAGAGAGTTAACATTATGTGTAGAAAAGAATGAGACTTGTTTAGGTTTGATTTTCCGTAGTATTTGTTTGTTTGCTTTTATTTGTTTGTTTGTATTTATTATAATACAGATTTGTGCTTAAAATCAAGTCATCATCATCATGAACCGGCTCCATTTTCCCGGGTGCGGTGAATGAGCGCTCTCCACATCCGAGGCTCGTTTTATTGTTGAAAGCAATTTGACAATTTTACTCCTCAAGCTGGCTTGCTGGGCTTAACGCACGAGGAAGATTTTCTGTTGGGGTTAACTCCCTTAGCCTTTGATAGTCCCCTGTCTAAACTGCAAGGCAGCAGCGTTGTGATAAATTTTTGACATTTCCTACACACAGGTTTCTTCAAACCTGCTATAGGAAAATACCTCCACCCGTAGCCGTTGGTTCTCCCTTAGTTTGCCTGGTTTGGTACTGGCCGCCAGATCATCGGCCAGATAGTCGCCGGTAGTACCGTCTCCTGACCTGACTAGAATCATGTATTCTTTAAAAAGTTAAATATTTTCCTTGCATATCGGACAAATTACTTTTCCACTGTTCTCAATACCAAAATAGTTCATTTTGCTTTGAAAACACGGCACTCACTGCCCTCTTTTCTATGTTGGAAAAGGGGCATTTTCGTTCACAAATAAATTATTAAAACTACTTTAAATATCCGTAGTTATATTAGTTCACAGGAAAGTACCGTAGCAAACTACAATGAACCTTCCAGAGCACTTTCTGAGTGTAAACTGGCCATTACCTGAGGATATCCCAATATAATCTCCCGTGTAATGCAGCAAGTCCTTCACTCTCCGGGGAATAGGGGCAGATAACCTCGTAGTTCCGCACCTTAAAACAACAATAACTAATTATAACAAACTCTCCGAGGAAGACTGTGTCTGTAATTCCAAGAAACAAATGGAAGTCTAATCCTATCTTCTTTTAAGGTGGGAATAATTATGCACCTGAGAACTTTCCTACAGCCTAAAAAAAGCAACATCACGTCAAGAAGAAAACTACAAATAATTCAGAGAATTATCTTTTGGTTTTCTCTTCTTTCTCTATAAATTATAACAAACTTCTTATTAACTAGGTTGCTCGGTTTCTACGAAAAACATACATTTAAACTTGAGCACATTATAAATACTTGGGCAGGGGCCTACAAACTGTCTTTGCAGGCGGGTCCAAACCTCATGTTGAGCAGCCCTTAACTAGGCTATGGAATGGACAGTTAGTCCTACTGCCGCTTGGTTGTAAGGTCTCATGAGATTTGGTTCTTTTAGCTGGAATTTAGAAATTTGGAAGTTAAAATGAAATATCCATGTCGTAATTGAAGAGACCGTAAGCTCAATATTTCCATTGTATTGTGATTAATTTGATCAAATAAAATTCCTGATATGTCCTTGCTCAAATGTTCAGAAGTTCGGTAGTGATAGTTATTCAAACTAGCGAACCCGTGCGAGAACTCGCGCGTAATGGATTGTGTGCGCCCCATGTGTATAGACAACCCTTCCCGGCTCTAGTGCTGGATGCGACACAGTTCTGCCATGGGCTATCATCTTGTTTATTTGTTTAAAAGCTCCTTATAAACAAATAAATATATTTCCATTGACTCTTCAAGAAATGCAAGATTTTTCCTGTACTATTGAGACTATTTGGAAGATTTTGGCACAAACTAGACCTTCTAACTTCCTCTGGTTTAGGAGCTTGAGTTTCATGAAACGTACACCTTAGCGTATTATATAAGATCTTTGGATAAGTAGGCTACTATCAACCAAACAGGGCTGTCGAGAAGGGGGGGGGGGGGGCAAATGCATAGGGGCCCGTAAGCGATGAGGGCCTGTTAGTGTTTCTTTACATTTTCTTGTGGAAACTCTTAAACAATCTTAGAGAATTAAAATTGGACAGTTTATTTCAAAATATGTGTATAGCGATTCGACTGTTTGGCACAATTCTTGTGACAGTTGCTGATGTTGAATGATCCTTCAGCAAAATGAAAGATATACCGGTACATAAAGTATTCAGATTAACAATGTGCCAGGAAAGACTGAGTAACCTTGGCCTGCCTTCCCTGGAGAGCGATCTTCCTAGGTCTTAAATTATGATGTATGAGTAATCAATCAATCATTTCGCATCAATGAAGTCGAGGAAATGTATTTGTTGACATTGATCTGTAAGTTATACACGCTATACACTCTTTAGGAATAATGTGCTATAATTTAGTTTGAATCTGCTATCAAATTAATTCAGACTTTTAAAATGCTTCTCATTTTTCATTATGTAGCCTGGTGGTAATTATTAAAGTGAAGATTTACGGAATTGCTAAATATTTCCCTATGCATGTTAACTGTATTAAAATAACTCAAAACTCCAATATTGTTTTGTGCACTTTGCAAAATCATCATCATCATCATGAACCGGCTCCAGTTTCCCGGGTGTGGTGATTGCGTGCTCTCCATTTATTTCTCTCCAAGAATGTTTCCTCCTCCATGGTTTGCTGTAAATCCAGACCTCTCCCTGCAAGATCATTTCTAACCTGGTCGATCCATCTCTTCCTCGGTCGACCTCTTGGTTTCTTGCCTTTCAGTTCTTTCACAAACACACTCTAGCTGTTCTTTGTGTGTCCATTCTTTCGAAATGACTGAACCATTTCCGCCTGGCTTCAACACAGATCTTATTAAAAGATCGTTCTACTTGAACAAGATGGCATAATATATTTCATAAAATAGGTTAAATGCTAAGATGTTTTCTATGAAAAAAGATTTGTATGTTTATAAAATTATGACTGAGCATCAGATGCTTTTCTCAGAATGACATTAGAATAGTTATTAACAAGAATGACATTGTCTTTCCAGAATAGCTAGTAGTGGATAGTAATAATTAAAAGTATTTCAAGGGGGGGGGGGGCAAGCAAAACATTGCACAGGGGCCCTTAAAACCTCTGGGCGGCCCTGCAATCATAGCCTCGGCTGTTCTCATTTCGCCTGAATTCGCCCACTGTAACACTTTTATAATGTCGTGTGGTGTGTGCTAACAGCAATCTCTAGAACAGGACTTCCAAAATGTCCACCTTTTTCCCTATACCGGTACTGTCACGCTTTGGTATCAGTTCAGTCAACTGCAATAAAATATTGTGTAGCCTATCCATACTGTACTACTTGAGGGGGGGGCAAAAGGTGGATTATTAAAGTTATATGGACTGGCTGCGTGGCTCAGCGGTAACGTTCTCGCCTGCTGTCCCCATGGTCGCAGTGTGAGGGTTGTGCAAATGCCCCCTTAGGGGCAAAAGTCCGGCACTCCGGCGTCTCTAAACTAAAAACCAATGACATTAGGCCTTTTATAAAAGTTATACCGTTATGTCATCTTCAGATACCGTCAACTGGGGATACTTTGTGCTCTCAAGGGATACTTTGTGCCACGGTGACAACGTAAAATGTTATCGGATTCATTCATCTAGGAAGTATTCCCCGGGAATTTCAAACTGAATCGAATTTCTCGATATACTCCTAAGTTTATATTACGATAGCAAGGAACTTGCATAAATGCATTTTTTAGACTCCCTGGAGTGAGAAGATCTGTGGTTCACAAAAGGCGCCAACAAGTGTTAAGCGTTGATCATCTATTAAGGCCTAGGAAGACAGCCGTAAGCATCTGTAAACTTTAGGTAAGTGTTAACTTAATCATAAATTTACTCTGTAATCGCATGGTGACGCTAGTTTGGTTGAATTTATGTCCCGTGATTTGTTTTTTATTGTAAATGAATGAGGGGTAGGTTGGGCTAACTTTGTGCCATCTTGGTTTTTTCATAGATATTGTTTTAAAATGGTAAGGATCCATAAGAGAAAGATAGGAAGTCGAAAGTACAAAGACTATTCACCAGAAGTCTTACAAGAATGCATCAGTTTAGTCCGTGAGGGCGCTATGACACAGCGGCAAGCTGCCAATGCCTTCGGAATTCACCGGAATACCATCATGAATAAGCTTAAGATGAATCATAGCATGGAAACAGGTAAATATTGCCATATTTTGTGTTATAAAAGGTATATTTATGTATTATTGACATTAACATTTGTAAGTACCAGTACTTAGGTGATTAATAATACCCGTATGTTGCTTTTTAGGCCGTCCTCCAATTTTCACCAAAGCTGAGGAGCAAGCATTTGCTGATTACTGCATCGCCATGGCAGAGTGGGGTATCCTTTAGATTGCTTTGATTTGAGGTGTATTATCAAATGTTACCTTGATCGAGAGGGAAGAACTGTCAACAGGTTCAAGAATAATCTTCCGGGGGAAGACTGGGCGAAATCATACATTTCAAGGCAGTCAGAAATCCTCAAAGAACGACTTGCCTCTAACATTAAAAGAAACCGTGCTGGAGTGTCAAAAGCCATCATAAGTGAGTATTTCGACAACTTGGCAAAAGAAGTAGAAGAAGTACCTCCGACGAATATATGGAACCTAGACGAAACCAATTTGTCAGATGATCCAGGAAGAAAGAGTGTGATTGTCAGGCGCACTTGTAAATATTCTGAGAGAATCATGAACTCGACGAAGGGTAGTGTGTCAATCATGTTCTGTGGTAGTGCTGCAGGTCAATTTCTACCACCATATGTGGTGTATAAGGCTGAAAGGCTGTTTGACACATGGACAGAGGGTGGCCCAGCTGGAGTGCACTACAATGCTACAAAATCTGGCTGGTTTGATGTCAGAATGTTCGAGGACTGGTTCGAAAGCACTTTCCTTCCAGCAGTGAGGAAGTTGGAAGGGAAGAAAATTTTGATAGCAGACAATTTAACCAGCCACAAGTCCAACCCCTCCTCCACGTTGGTGGGAGACGGGCAACGGCATGAAGTAGGGGATTGCCTGTAGGGGTGAAGTACAGTGGGGACTTTGTGTGCCCCGGGACCGCTACGGTAGCTGTGAAGGCTCTATGGGAACCCTGAAAAGTGACGGCTGACGGGGCTCTGGTGAAGCTACGATAGGCCTAGCAAGCCAGAAGTGGATATCATATTTGCTTTCAAACCAGGAACAGGCCTCGGACAGGACGGATGCAAACGACGACGACCCGGATATGCTAATGGACTACGAGTTGGGACATTAAACATACAGACACTGACAGGAAAAGTGGAGGAGATTGTAGATGTGATGAAGAGAAGAAAACTGGATGTACTGGGCTTGGCAGAAACAAGATGGAAAGGAGAAGGTCGCAGAGAACTGAGGAAAGGGTACCGGTTGTACTGGAGTGGGAACAGTGAAGGAAGGAGCAGCTGAGTAGGAGTAGTTGTGAGAGATGGAATGAAGGAAGAGGTAAAGGGAATAAGTGACAGGATCATGAAGATCAGAGTAACTGTAAAGGGAAGAAGCCTGGAGATAGCCCAGGTATATGCCCCTCAAGTTGGATGTACAGCTCAAGAGAAGGAAGACTTTGAGGAGGAGCTACAACAGCAGTTGAATGGTCAGAGCATCATTGTCATGGGAGATTTGAATGCACATGTAGGAAGTGAAAGGCAAGGATATGAAAATGTATTGGGAGCAGAAGGATGGGGTAGCAGGAATGAAGAAGGGAGAAAGTTGCTGGATTTTTGCAAGAGAAACGGTTTAGTGGTAGGCAACTCCTGGTTCCGTAAGAAAGAAAGCCACAAGGTAACATGGTACAGCAGTGATTTAACAAAGAAATCTTTGGTAGATTACATGCTGTACGACTGGGAAATGAAGAGAAGTGTCAGAGATATAAAGGTAATACCATCAGAGGCCTTAGATAGCGACCACAGAATACTTGTAATGAACCTGGGAGTTGTTAAGGATAGCAAGAGGACAGAGTATCAGGAAAGGAGAATCAAAGTATGGAAACTCAAGGAAAAGGAAGTCAAGGAAGAATTCCAGAAGATAATAAGGGAAAGGATGCCAACGGACAATCCTAAAACAGGGGAAGAGGAATGGAAGCAATTCAAAAACACAATGGTGGAAGCTGCAGTGGCAGTATGTGGAAGAACAAGCAACAGAAAGCGGTGTAAAGAGACACCATGGTGGAATGAGAGAGTAAAAGAAGCTGTGGGAAGGAAGAACAAGGCTTTCAGAGTGTGGTTCCAGGAAAGAACTGATCTGGCAAGGGAAAATTATAAGATAAAGAAGAAAGAAGCAAACAAGATTGTCGCAGAGGAGAGGAAGAATTGGATGGTAAAGTGGACAGAGATGATGGAGGAAGACAGCAGAGGAAATAAGAAAGTTCTTTATGGGATGGTCAAAAGTAAGAGAAGAGGTCTGCGAGAGGATGTGGTAATGATGGACAAAAACCGAAATGAGGTACACAACAAAGAGACACTCAAGACAGTGTGGAAAGAGTACTTTGAGGATTTGCTGAATCCAAATGGTCATAGGGAGGAAGACATTGTATTGGAAGATGGAGAAGACAACACAGGAATGGGAAAGGACCTGACTTGGAGAGAACTGGAAATGGCTATAGACAAGATGAAAGGAGGAAGGGCACCAGGTGTGGATGAAGTGAGTGTTGAAATGGTGAAGGCAGCAGGGGAGGTTGGGAAACAGTGGCTGTACCGTGTGATGAGGGTGATATGGAAGGAGAAAAAGACCCCAGAAGATTGGAAGAAAGGATTAATTGTCCCAATATTTAAGAAAGGAAGCAGAAAGGAGTGCAGAAATTACAGGGGAGTCACACTCATACCTCACTGTGCCAAGATATATGAAAAGATATTAGAAAGTAGAATACGAGCCAAAGTGGAGAGAAAATTGAGAGAGGAGCAGTATGGATTCAGACCTGGGAGATCAACAGTGGATCTCATATTTTCAGTGAGACAGCTCCAGGAACACCACTACGAATTTGGAGAGGATCTGTTGATGGCCTTCCTGGACATCGAAAAGGCCTATGATAGTGTGTGTAGGGAGAAGCTTTGGAAAGCAATGGAAAACATGGGAGTGGAAAAAGAGACTGTAGGCAGAGTGAAGGAGATGTATTGTGGAAGTGTGAGTTGTGTGAAAGTTGGAGGGGAAAGAACAGAGTGGTTCAGACAAATGAGTGGCCTGAAACAGGGTAGTGCGCTGTCACCCCTTCTCTTTATTGTGGTTATGGACGAGGTAATGACACGGATAGCAGGAAAGATAGGAGAAGATAAGATGAAAGCAATGGTGTTTGCAGATGATCTCATGGTCTGGGGAAACAAGGAGGAGGAAATTCAGGAGCAACTGAAGGCTTGGGAAGAATCAGTGGGAGAGTACGGATGGAAGTTCAACATCAGTAAATGTGAGATCCTGTTAACGACCAGGAAAAAGGACAGACCAATGAGTGGGATAACACTTGGAGGTGGACAGCTGAAGAGGGTGGAAAGTCTCAAGTACTTGGGAAGTATAGTGGAGGAAAATGGGAGAAATGACAAAGAGATTACGGAACGTGGCAGACAGGCAGAAGCATTTCTGAGAAGCATTAGGAGCTTAGTGTGGAATAAAGATGTCCCACAAAAAAGCAAGGAACTGTTATACAGAAGCTACTATATCCCGATACTGACCTATGCTTCAGAAACGTGGACAATGAAGAAAAGAGACATAAGCAGAATACAGGCAGGTGAAATGAAGTTCCTGCGAAGTAGGATCGGAGTAACAAGAAGAGACAGGGTGAGGAATGAAAAGGTCAGGGAAATGGTGAAAGAGGAGCCCTTGCAAGGTAGGATTGAGACATCAAGACTGAGGTGGTATGGACACTTAAAGAGAATGGATGAGAAGAAGATTCCCAAGAGGATACATGAGATGCAGATGCAGAAGAATCGACCAAGGGGAAGACCAAGAGATAGATGGCTGAAAGGAGTGGAGGAATGTGTCAAGAAGAGAGGCGAGGACTGGACCAGAGTGACAGCGGAGAGGTGGTGGGAAGAAAGAACTAAGTGGCGAGGCTTATGTTCCAAACAGACCCAGCCTGGGGCTGGAAACTGTACAAGATGATGATGATATTTCGTTGAATGTGTTGGTACTGAGCCGGAAGAATAACGTCAACTTCGTGTTTTTGCCACCCAATTCAACCCACATCTTGCAACCTCTGGATGTCGCAGTTTTTGGTCCTCTCAAAAAAGCGTGGAGAAAGGTTCTGTCCGAATGGAAAATGACAAGCGAGGGTAGGCATTCACCATCCATTCCAAAATCCAAATTCCCAACTCTTTCGAAGAAGCTGATAACACATGTTTCTTGTAAGTTCTCCGAAAACTTAAAGTCAGGGTTCCGGGCAACGGGAATTTTTCCAATGGACAAGAAACATGTTTTAGATAAACTGCCATGTGATGATGTACAAGCTATGAATAATTCAGTTTCTCAGGTGTTTATAGACCACGTTCAGAAGATGAGATATCCAGAAGAGCATGGAAAAACACAAAGGAAAAAGAGGCTTAATGTTCCCCCAGGCAAAAGTGTGGCACCAGAAGATTTGCAAACTGAAGGTGACAATCAAGAGGATGCCCATTTCTCTGGCAGCATGAGGAAAGTGGATAAGGTGCAAGAATGTAGTGGGCTTTCTCAATTAGAATGTGACGAAGGGAATTGAAAAACGATCTACGGCTGTTCTCAAAACCCACCTCCGAGCAGAGGATTTGTCAGTAGGGTGCCATGTTGTAATAAACTATGAAGGCACATTGTTTCCTGGAATGGTTTTAAATGTAAACACAGCACAACAAGAAATAGAAGTGACGTGCATGCAAAAGAGTAAGAAAAACTGGAAGTGGTCAGGAGTGGATGATTTAATTAAGGAATATCCTGTAGAGGACATTATTATGAAAATTAGTGATCCGATTATGGTGAACAAAAGGGGCATTTTCAGAGTGAAGGAATTGGAATTCATGTGGGGGAATAACCATTGTTAAATGTTCAATTGTGTTATTGCCATTGTAAGAACTGCAAATGTGTAGCAAGTGGATGTTTATGATTTTATTATTATTATTACTCCTCCTTGCTTCCCTTAGGTGTTGTAATAAAGATTTTTGAAGACTGGAGTCGCTTGTATTATATTTACATAAATAAAAATGGCACAAATTGCAACCATTTGTTGTATACTTTGTTAAACCAGTGAAATCATATAGGTGGCCTAAAGTTACCCTCATCCGGGCAGGGCCGGATTTACCGTAAGGCAAAATAGGCACGTGCCTAGGGGCGCCGCAGTCCAAGGGGCGTCCCTTCGGTTAGGCAGCCGGCAATGATCTGTACTGGTGGCGCCCCGAAGGGCACCGCCGTCAGGTGCCCTCTTTGCTAGGGCTTTAAATGTGCTAAGTTAGGATTATAGTAGTATACATGCTAAAATAAATATTGAGAAATGAGCAGACATTTAGAAATAATATCGTGTGTTTGTCGCATGTACGCCCATGCCCTTCCACTTCGCTCTTCGTTTTGCCCGTTTAAGTACCCAGCGACTGGAGAACATGATGATGATGATAATTGTTGTTTTGAGGGGCCTAACATCTAGGTTATCGGCCCCAACTGGAGAACACCACGGGCTTCTAGCTAAGAAGAGTGAGAACGATCGGGAATTGGTCACTGTCACAGACAGGGCCGGATTTACCGTAAGGCAAAATAAGCACGTGCCTAGGGGCGCCGCAGTCCAAGTGGCGTCCCTTCGGTTAGGCAGCCGGCAATGATCTGTACTGGTGGTGCCCCGAAGGGCACTGCCGTCAGGTGCCCTCTTTGCTAGGGCTTTAAATGTGCTAAGTTAGGATTATAGTAGTATACATGCTAAAATAAATATTGAGAAATGAGCAGAGACATTTAGAAATAATATCGTGTGTTTGTCGCATGCACGCCCATGCCCTTCCACTTCGCTCTTCGTTTTGCCGCTCGACGCTTTTTCGTCCTGACAAGTGTGAGGGGGGAGGGGAGGCGGGCGAGCGGAGCTGTGCTGCGCGCGCTGTTGTTGCGGTAGCTGGGCTTGCTTGCATTGTAGTAGCATCGAAGTGTCCCGCGCCCCACCCCCCTTGCCTGACTTGTGTGCGAGTTCGAGCTTGCGTTTTGTTGTGATGTGATCTGCAAGTAAATGTTTTAAAATATGGGCAGCAAAAAGTTGTCTGGTTACCAAAATCGTGTCCGCAAAGCTGAACAGGATAAGAAAGCCGAGGTTACACTATCAACATGTCGGAAAATAAATGAGATGTTTAGTGCGCGTGTGAATCCTACACCTCCAACGACAAATTCGGTTCACGACATTGACTGCGATGGTGTTCAGCAACTTGAGGTAAGCTACCGTACACGAATTACTTTACGCAAAGTAGGCCTTTCCCAATAGGCGATTCCTTGATACACTGTTGCACAAAGTGAAATACGTAAAAACTCAGACTGGCCTCGAAACCGTACCGTGCCTGCAGAGTATATTAGAAGTTGTTCTTTTTAAATTATGTTCGAAGTGCTCTAATTAATACGGGATTTTCCCTTTCAGCTCCAACAAGCCAAAATTGATGAAAAAGAGAATGAGAATTCTACATTTAATTCAAATGACACCTTAGGGGGAGAAAGCAACGAAAATTTAAATTTGCCTCAGCGGACAAACAACACTCAGCAAGCACCCTCACATAGTGATGATATGGTTGAAGGAACCGGTGACGGTGACAACAATGAAGTAGAGGTGAGTTCGATATTTTCAACACTCAACAATGGTAGGGAGGGCAACAGCGCAACGCCTAAGCCTGTGCACCATTTCTTTTTCACTGCTGTGGCGTGTGTATGTTGCCAACTTTTGAACAATATATACAATACAATACAGTAACTGTGATGCAGTAGCGCTTCTTTGTGATGTGGGCGCGGAGGTTCCGGACCAAAATGTTTCTCGCATAAGTTGGTTTAAATATTGGTGAACACTTCTTGTTTCTTTGATTATTAGAGAAACTAAATTTGATAATCATTATTTTTCTTCCAATCCTTTCTAACGCAGACAAAAGCTCTAGCAAACCTATCGTAATGGCATACATAGATAACAAAATAATGGTACCATAAATATAGTTACAAATAACCAAACATGCAGGCCACTGCAATAATTGCCTCATGGCCTCGTAACCTTCTCAATAACACCCGAACTACTAAAAAAACATTCATTGATTATGATTTTTAAAAATATGTAAATGTGGTACGGTAGACTCCTGGGATAAAGAAAATATTGATGTATTCGAAACATTATTTTCTTGCAGTGTCCAATATCTGAGGTACGACCAGTGTCGCCCAACAAAACGTCAGCTGATGGTCTCGTTGTGCACTGCGACATGGACGATCAGTGAAGAGATGCGTGATCATGTAGCAACTCACGGAGTTCAGCAGAACATCAACAATGGTTTTGGTGCTTCTAAGAGAGTTTTTGGCGACAAAACTAGGTATCTGACAAAAAACTTGTTTGTTCGTACAATGAAAAATGGAGAGACTCAAGATCGGTGGTGGCTTGTTTACTCACAAAGTACAGGCTGTGTGTTTTGCGTGGGTTGCTTACTGTATTCCTCGTCGAAGGAGGCATCATTAACTCGAGGATTTAATGATCGGAAGAATGCTAACTGTCGCTTAGAGGCTCATGAAAACTCAGTCTCACATAAGGACTGCGTTGCAAGTTTTAAGAACAGGAAAAGCGTGTCGAGTCGTGTAGATATGGCATTAGTTAGACAGCTCGAGTCTGAAACTTTCTATTGGAGAGAGGTCTTACGTCGTATCAGTGAGGTTATCAAATCATTGGCAATAAGAGGGCTTGCATTTCGAGGAGACGACGAACATCTTGGCAGCGATTCCAATGGCAATATTTTAGCTACACTTGAACTGTTGGCAAAGTTTGACCCGTGTTTAGCCGCACACATGGAAAAGTATAGTGAGAAGGGAAGTGGAAGTACATCTTACTTGTCGAAAACAACGTTTGAAGAAATTATCACAGTCATGGGGGACGGAATTCAAAAGGCTATTGTTGGAGAAATAAAGCAGGCTAAGTATTTTGGAATGAGTGTTGACTCTACGCCCGATTTCTCCCACACCGATCAGTTGACTTTTATCATTAGATATGTTACGGCCAATGGTGAACCAAAAGAAAGGTTTCTAGGTTTTATGGCGAGCATTGGGCACAAGTCAGAACAGCTTTTTGATGCAGTAAAGGCTAAGTTGGAAGATCTGGATTTGAAAGTGGAGGATATTCGAGGCCAATCTTACGATAACGCAAGTAATATGTCCGGCGAATATTCCGAGTTGCAAGCTCGAATAGCGGCCTTGAATCACTTAGCCCTCTATGCACCATGCTCACCCCATTCACTAAATTTGGTTGGAACTCATGACGCTGAATCTTGTTCAGAATCTCTAAGGTATTTTTTAACAGTTCAAGACGATGATGATGATGATAATTGTTGTTTTAAGGGGCCTAACATCCAGGTTATCGGCCCCTAATGATCTGGGGGAGAGCAAAAATGTTAATGAAATGGAAACCAGAACGAAAATTAAGTGAGACGGAAAATACTGACAAAAAGGAACTCAGATTGAAACAACTCACAAAATGTTCTTACAAAAGGGAATTTAGAACGAAAAGATTCACAAAAAGAATAGATTGAAAAATACCCACAAAATGTAGGCTAGGTTCAAAATACGTACAAAATGCAATGTAGAGTCAAAATACTTACAAAATGCAATTGAATTTCAAAATACTTACAAAATGCAAATGAGATCGAAAATACGTACAAAATGCAATTGAGGTTCAAAATACTTACAAAATGCAATTGAAATTGAAAATACACAATGCAATTCAGATTGAAATATCCCAGTTCAAATCCAAATTATTCACAAAGTGCAATTGAATTCAAAATACTCACAAAATGCAATTGAAATTGAAAATGCTTACAAAATGTACGGTAGATTCAAACGACTCATGTGGATTGACAATACTTACAAAATGCAATTTAGATTGAAAATACTTGACAAAAAATAATTTAGATTCAAAATACCCACAAAATGCAATTGAGAAACAAAATATTTGCAAAATGCCCACCAAACAAAATGCAATTTAGATTTAAAATTCTTGCGAAATACGGTTTTGGTTGAAAATACTTACAAAATGCAATTGAAATTCAAAATACTCCCTAAAATGCCCTGTAACCTATATTGAAAGACTTACTAAACAGCAATTTAAATTTTCAATCTTTACAAAATGCAATTGAGGTTGAAAACAATCACGAGAGGTAATTTAGATCGAAAAAAAAAACGAACAAAATGCAACGTAGATTAAAAATACCTACAAAAAAATCGCTAAAGGGAATTTAGATACAAGGGGAACCAAGTAACAAAAACAGTGCGGGAATCTTAAAGAGAAAAGGAAATGTAATGAAAAGAAAACAGGAGGTCTGAACCCTCGAAGAAGGAGGGATCAGGAAAGATGAGACAAGGGCCAATTAAGGCGGGAAAGTGAAAGACTCCCTAGGCCTCGGATACCCTAATACCGTCGGGGTCGGAAAAGAACAAGAGTTGACCAAGGGAGGTCGACAGGAAAGAAGACAGAGAGGAGCTCGGCACAAGTAAGTGGAAGCAATGCCGGACTCAGCTGGGGTCCCGTGGTCACCAACCCACGTCCCACAAGATGTGAGCCCCTGGGGGAAACAGCTCAAGAACTGTACAACTTTCTTACTGCTTCGACCTACCGATGGGAAATTTTAAACAACTTTATTGTGCGCGTACTAAAAAGCCTGTCAGTGACTCGGTGGTTGGCACAATATGACGCTTGTCAAGCTCTGAGGGAAGGCTGGTGTGGCAGCGTGGCAGCTCTTGAGAGTATACACGAAGACAGAAATCAAAAGGCAAACACTCGAAGTGAAGCCTAAGGCATCTTAAGCAATATCCTTCAATTAGAAAATGCTTTCCTAGTTGTTTTTGGAGTACCATTCTAAAAAGATGTAATACTGTCAGCCAGAAGCTCCAAAAAGTTAGCACTAATTTGAGCACTTCGTTAGCGGAATTTGTGCAAAGTTTAAGAGATAATTTCGATGTCTATGAGAAAGAAGCCAAAGAATTAAGCGGTATTGCTCAATATTCCTAGGACCTAAAGAGAAGACCGGAACGAAAGACTAGTAATGATGAGACAAAGCAAGGAGAATATGTACTGTCAGAGGGCTCAGGAAATGTTCGCGTCAATGTATTTTATGTAATTCTGGATGTACTAAGTGCTGAGCTTAAGAGGCGAAGTGAGGCTTACAAAGTCCTCCATAAGAGATTTTATTTTCTAGAAAATCTGTTAGACCCAGAAGGACCAATGATTTAAAAAAATCCCTGACAATCTCTCAGAAATGTATGTGGATGACTTAGAAAGTGCACTGGCTGACGAGTGCTTTGCATTTAAAGGAACATTTAAAAATTGCAGATTTTAAATGTAAGTCAGCCTCAGAGCTCAGCACTTTCCTTCATGAAAAAGATTTACACGATATGTACCCGAACGTAAACATTGCTTTACGGATACTTCTCACCATTCCAGTGACCAATTGTTCTGGAGAAAGCTCATTTTCGGTACTGAATCGCGTCAAGAACTATTTGCGGTCAGTCACTAAAGAAGAAAGGTTAAACTCTATAGCACTCCTAGCGATTGAAAAAGATATGACGAAAAACTTTATCTGCGATGCCATAATTGATGAATTTGCCGAAAAGAAGGCAAGAAGGAAACTTTTGAAGAAGTTCTCGTTGTGCTTGAGGCAGGCCCCATTATGTCTTCATTCATGTTTTAATCTGCACTTTAATTTCTCTAAAATATATTGCAGGACGATATGCAGTTGGCCTTATTTGTATTTTAGAGGCGCTTTGTTCAATTTAAAATGTCGTTCGTACCACTGCTCTTCATGCGTTATAAAATTAGTGTGTGTTCTACTATTTTTTACTATACTTCGTGCTACCGCAGTTCATTCAGTTTACGCAGTAAATAATGTTTGTATTTTTGAAGCTACTCTTCTTTTTTGTTGTATGCATTAAGGTTAGACATTGTTTTTGGAAAGGAATTCATAAAGTATTTTGGGTGCATAAAAGTGGATGGCGGATATGTAAAAGGTTTATATTCTAAACGTAAGCAAAATTAAGAAATTACGCAGGTTTACCGAGGATTACGCGAGTGACTAAAGTGTTAAATATTGTGTGAACAGTGTAGATAAAATACGTAAGAGAAATACAATACATAACTTGTTAAAAGAGAAGTCATATAACATTTAATATAATGACGGTCAACTGTGCTCCATGCGGCAAAAAGATCAAGAACAATCAGCAGGCTGTAGGATGTGATGGTGAGTGTGGACGCTGGTTTCATGTAACATGCATGAAAATGAGTAAAGACACGTACCAACAATTCCGGAAAGATGATACTTTCAAACGGTCATGCAATCGTGAAGACTGCCTCCCGCAACCCAACCTCAAAGAGGTTATGGCATCTTTCTCCCAGAAACTTGAGGAATCCCTTTCGGCGATGAGAGAAGAAAACCACGAGGTAAGAAAACTAGCAACTTTCTTATCAGAAAAGTATGATGAACTCCACAGGGAAATTGAAACTCTGAAGAAAGAGAGAAAAACCGTCAAGGATGCAGAAATGGCAGCATCTAGAGCTATCAACGAATTGGAGGAACTAAAACAGTACCAGCGCAAGAACAACTTGATAGTGTATGGAATACCCACTGAAAGAGAGGAGGATGTATTTCACAAAATCTCGGACATTGGCAAGACGTTAGGAGTTGAAATCACCAGGGCAAACATAGACGCAGCTCACCGCCTCCCGTCAACAAAGCCTGGGCCTCAACCGATAATTGTGAAATTAAATAATAGATGGAAGAAGGAAGAGATTCTCAGTAGCAGAAGACAAAAGAAGACTCTGAAGAAGAGTGAAATTGGTTACAGTGATGGTGGTAATATTTATATCAATGAACACCTGACCCCAAGAAATGAAACCATCGCCAAAAAGTGCCGTGAATTGAGACAACAGGGAAAAATCTTTGCAACTTGGGTCAGAGACTGCAAAATATACATTCGGAAAAATCAAAATGGACCCTCAAAGCTTATATCAAGTGCTGAAATACTGGATGAACTCGCCCTCTCAAACTAAAATCTATGTAATAGTAAGATATCTACTAAGTATTATCCCATATGGAACTAGAATTACAGAAATTAAATTTTTTAGATAATGCAAATAATAATACACTAGAATTAACCGAGTGTAACTGTAATACACTTAGCGATTATTATAAAATTAAGGACAGTAAACAGATAATAACCGATACCAGTACACTAAAATGCGTACACATAAATGCACATAGCATAAAAAACAAATTCGATGATATCCAAATAATGCTAGACAGAATCAAAGGTGTAGATGTCCTAGCAATCTCAGAAAATTGGTTAACAGAACAAACAAAAATGTTTTTCAATATTAAGAAATATGTTGCATATCGCATAGTTAGAAAGCAAACGGGAGGGGGAGTATCTTTATATATTTCAAACAAATGTAGCAGTACCCTTGTAAAGGAAATAAATTCCACCCACAGCATACTGCACATTACTGTGAGAAAAGGCCATCAAGAATACAATATAATCACTGCTTATAACCCTCATAAAAGCAACATTCCACACTTTCTAACTGATCTCGAAGTAATTATTAGTTCTTACTCAACGAATCCTGTTATAATACTAGGTGATATGAATATCGATCTATTATTTGGGGACAGATATACTAGTAGTTATATTAACCTAGTCAAATCATACGGTCTAGTCTTATGTAATACAAAATATCCAACTCGTGTAACACAAACTAGCTCTACTCTAATTGATCATGTATTGGTGAACGACTGTGACAAAATATGTAATGTCTATAATATTGATAATGATTTGAGTGATCACCATTTACTCATCTGTGAAATGAGAATCAAAAAGATAAACAGGAACTCAATATGTGATGATAGGCCAAAAGAAAAGGATAAAATAAACTACAAAAAACTTAATAAATATTTAATAACTCAAGAATTTGTATGCAATGAAACTAACATCAATGACTACTACAATAAATTCTGTGATTTTATTAATAAAGGAATAGAAGCCTGTACTATGAAATATACGAATAAGGAGCCAAGTGCCCCACCAATAAAACCCTGGAACACACAAGAGCTTTTAGCACTAATACACAGGAAAGATAAGATATATACAAAAACCAAAGTTAAAATCCATCTGCAGAAATTTTAGAAGAATGTAAAATTATTAGCAACCAAGTTACAAAACTTAAGAGAAACCTACAAAGAGATGTTAAATAGGCCAAAGAAGGGGAAAAATGAAATTGTCAAACTTATAGTCTACGGCACAAATGTCGAACAAAAGGAAAATATATGTGATGAAATTAATAAATATTATGTCAATATTGCTAACAGTATATGGGAAAATCAAGGAAACGGTTCTACCTCGGACATTACAAGCTATAAAAATACTACTAGCACTAAGACAATCTTTATGTTACCTACTGATGCTAATGAAATACAATCAATTATTAACTCCCTAAAACACAAAAACAATATAAGTGAGGACAACACTACTAATGTCATGCTACAATTGTGTCTTGAGGGCCTTACACCATATCTTGTCAAAATAATAAATCTTTCACTGATGACTGGTATATTCCCCGATGCCTGTAAAGTCTCTAGGGTGGTCCCGATCTACAAAAAAGGAGACAAAACCCACCCATCAAATTACAGACCCATTAATATTATATCTGCCATCAGCAAGGTTCTAGAAAGCGTTGTTAAACGAAGACTTATGAATTTCTTCGTGAAAAATGATTACTTTGCAAACTGCCAATATGGGTTTATTCCAAATAGAGGAGCTGATAGTGCTATATTTGAAGTAGTAACTGATGTAGAAAAGGCATTAGATGAAAACAAACTAGCTGCTGGTGTACTAATTGACCTTCAAAAAGCCTTCGATCTGGTTAACCATAAGATTCTCCTTAATAAACTAGAATTTGCAGGCATCAGAGGAGTGGCACATGATTGGTTCAAGAACTACCTCACTAACAGAAAACAATATGTTGCAATCGATAATGTAAAAGGATCTCAAATGAGAATAGACACAGGAGTACCTCAAGGTTCTGTCTTAGGACCAATTCTTTTCTTGGCCTATATTAATGATATAGTATTATTAGAATTGAAAGGCAAGCTTAAACTATTTGCAGATGATATTTTTATACTCTATCTGGGAACATCTGAACAGGAAATTATGCTAAATATTAATTATGATCTCAATAAGCTGGTGGATTGGTTGAGAGCACACAAAATGGTTATCAATATCACTAAAACAAAATATTTATTCTTCCATAAACCATCATACAAGATTGAGACCACAAACATAGTCAACATAGCCAACAAAGAAATAGAAAGGGTTAAATCGGCAACATACTTAGGTATCACACTAGATAGTACACTAACCTGGGAAAATCATGTAGAAAATGTAAAACATAAAATCAGCCCTTTAATTGGTATTATTTTCAGATTAAGATATAGCTGTCTTACTAGCCAACAATTGAAAAATATATACTTTGCTCTGATACATTCACATCTAATGTACATGAATTTCATATGGGGATATTGTAAGAAGGAGCTGATAAAAGAACTTGAGATACTCCAGAAACGTGCTATAAAATCTATCTTTGGATTTCCTTGGCTCACACCCTCAAATGAATTATACTCAAGAACTAAAATTATGCCACTGCAAAAACAAATAACTATGTCAGCAACAGTATTTGTATACAAATTAGAAAACAAATTGATACACACACACACATCCATTTTACCCATGCAAATGACATTCATCATTATGTAACAAGAGGAGTAAATCAAATATTCACCAGCCATTCCCAATCCATTAAATTTGGAACTAAAGGAATTATGTCCTCTATAATAAAAGAATACAACTCGCTACCATTAGGCATAAGGGAAAGTTTCTCTATAAAAACATTTAAGAGGAAAACAAAAGACTTCCTATTAAGGAATGAATAGCCCATGTACAATAGCCTTAAGCAATGCAATGTATCATACCGAATTATCTCTGTAAAGTTAGTCACTAGCAATCTAATATAAGTTAGGCTACTATTAAACTAAACAATAATGTTACCAAAATTATATATATGCTATGCTGTAACTATGTTACTTGATTGTCCCTAACACGAGCTCAGGCTCATTGGGACCTATGTAAATAAATAAATAAATAAATAAATGAAAGTTAAACTGCTTCATGTAGTTTTACTCCAAGCTGTTTTATTTTTATTTTTATTGAATTGACTGTGTTTACCCTGCGTAAAAATTCAAGCATAAACTTATGCTGTCAGCCATATATCTGTTTATTCCTTTTTCCGAACCTTACCTCATGCGAGTGACTATGCCTTATCATAAAAATCGGGGGGCTGAAGTGAGGAGGGGCGCTCAATGGAGAGGTGCCTATAGCATAACTTTGGGTAAATCCAGCCCTGCATCCGGGGTAACTTTATGCCACTACCATAATCCACCATAATGGGATATTTCGAACAATTGGATGACAGATATTGCTTGATATGGGAAGCACAATATCTAAGCTATATTTTAACATAAAATTAAGTTAAAATTTAATTTATCTTAGTGTACTAAAATTATGGCAAAAAAAGAGAAGTGAAATACATGGCACAAAGTATCCCCAGTTGACGGTACCATTAGTTTCCAAAAGTAAAAAAAAAAAAAAAAAAAAAGATGAGCTCCAATCTTCAAAAAAATTAAGCTCTTAGAAAAATAAATGGCTAAGGCATGAAAAATGAGAGTCCCCCAGGGAATTTCTCTTTTATACGCTGTACTGCCAAGATCGGGGGTCGAGAAGAATGAAGAACGAGGGGAGCCCGGCACAACTGGAAGCATTGACGTACGGCATTCTTCAGTAGTCTCGTGGCAAACTGAAGATGCTGATAATTGAAGGCAGTAGAGCAAGCCCAACTTAGAGGGTAGAAAGTGCATAATGGTAAGTTTTGGGATATTGTTGGCGTCTTGGACGTAACTTAAATGCGGAGTAGGGTAATCCTGAAGTATCGTACATCATTTTAGTAGCCTACCCATACCGACGCATAAGGCAATGGAAGGGAAAAATTTTAAAATTCGGAGAAATTATTGGTGTTAAAAATCGGAGAGAAGTTTACAGGTAGGTAGGCTAATCCTAGAATGATAAATGCACCGTTTCAGATGGCACTACTTCCGCATTATAGCTCCAAAATAAAATTTCGTGGTCATTGTGTACCGGTACGTGCATTTGGGAGCCATTGGCAATCGGCACTATGAAAAGTGGTGTCGCCGGTCGTGATAACTCATACTAAAAGTAAAATTTAAGCTCTGCTGTATATTAAATAGGTAGTAAAAAAAGGGAGAGAGAGGAAAAAATAAAATCAAAGTGGCGCCTGACAAACACTGGATAATCTCTGGGTGACAAACGTGAACCATCGTTCTTTTCGTTTCAATATAGCCCACCAGAGATCGTGCACGTCATGAAATGTGGAAGTGCATTGTTTTACCGCTCGAGGGTGCTGTAATCTGCAAAGTGATGGGAGAGAGAATTGATTACTTACGCTTTCGAAGAAGTTCGTCTTCGGATATATTCGCTGTCTAATAAAATGGTAAATGCTATTTAATGCTGCAATTGCAGTTTAATTTGTGTGTTAACTAGTGCACTCTAAAATGACCAATTGTTTGCGACCATTGAGGCTGGCTGTGAGCTGTGTGAGTATGATTGTTACTGCATGTATTAAGTCCGCAACTTAGTTTGATTGCTGCAATGCACGTTATATTTACGAACACTTCAGTTTTGGCGAACTAAAATACGGTGTACATTCATATAAAGTCCAATGACTTCCTTTTATGAAAGAAATGCTATACGGGTACTTAACTGAATGCTGATACGCCATTGGCTACTTGGGAATCCACATTTCTAATGATGCTCTATAAGATATCACCTGATTGGTTGTATTTTCACGACAAGTAAGGATAGAGGGTATTATTCTAACCAATTAGATCACAGGTCTTAAAAGTAATTTCAACAATTTTACACGATACTGTACGATATGTGGTAGGAAGGAGGATTTTAGTAAATTTGGAATTCTGAAGCGTTGCGATTTGCCTAGAGAAGGGGTGAGTATCATTTCCCATTCCGTATGTGGAAGTTTGAACGTGCAGCTATTCACGGAATACCGCTCGTCCCACCTTTGATGTCTGATAGATTCGCAGTGGAGGAAGTATTGAACGTATCAAGGCACCCAAGCCGAAAGAGGACACTTCGAATGGCGTTCACAAAGTTCATTGTTCTCTTCGCTAGAGTGATATTATTTTGTGGTTACTACAAACAAAGTGCTCTGCTATGTCTTAAATGGTTCACGATAGTTGAGGTAGGAATAAGCCCTGGTTTGTGTCGACCCAACCCTTGACATAGGGGGTCATAAATTGGACTGGAGTTTGGCTGTCATGCGATCGTTGATTGCCAATCGGTTCCGATATTCGGGCGCTACACAAGTCACTTGTGATGGATTTACTTATACCAGTTTATGAAAGTCTCTCTTATGCTCAGCAGAGTTTTGTTTTCTTTTTTCCTCCCCTTATACTTCCTGATACTGTGGTTTTTGTAATGCACAATTTTTATCGTATAAACTGCTTAATTAAATTGTAGTTCGTCTTGTGCATTGCAGGAATATTCAGAATCCCAAGTATTTAGTTGCATACTAACAAAGATTAGGGGCTTGGGGGTAATGCAGACTTGTTGACAAGTTTTTAAGTTTGCAGGTTAACTTTTTAAAGTTACTCATACATCCGAAATTAGGTAATTTAAAGAGATTATTATTTATATTTTGAATGAAACTTCACTATTAAGCCACCCCTCTTGAAAGTCTGCCAGTTTTGCTTCGTATTTATCAGATATTCTAGCTAAGTTTGGATAATTCAGATTATCTTCAAATTCATTTGCTTGGAAAAATTTATCGAACTGAAGTGTATGGTTAATGTTTGTCTCTTTTATTTATCTATAGTCGGGTAACAGTGCCCTGGTGACAAATTTTAATTTGATGTTCCTTTGATAGGCTTGCACAATGTTTATTTTTGATGTAGGCTACACTTGAGTTCTTGTTGTAGGTTATGAATGTTCTGCAAGTAGACTTTGTTTGATATGGTCATTTTTTGGACTTAATAAATTATAATGGTTGATAAACATTGTATAACCTTGTCTCCAGATTGATATTGTAATTGTGTTGACCGACTGAAAAGTTGCAATGTTGTCACTGATTATTGGCTTCAAAGCGCTCTTGTCGCTAGATGTAGGGGAAGGTGGGCCACAGTGGGGTGTCAGTTGGAATGAAAGATCTCCCCTTTTCTCTCTTAGAAGTTGACTCTGCCCTCTCCTCAGCTTTGGGGTAGCTCCGTATATCTTTCTCACTGTAGCCCACCATACTGTGTCTCACTGTGGCCCACTTGCGACATGTAAAAACAATTATGTTTACTATCTAACCTACAATACTGAACAAGCTGTCAATTCCAATAATTATTTAGTAATATGTATGTATTTCGACCATATCATATTCATTAAAGTACAATGATACACATAACTAAAAGAAAAACAACAACAAAGGAAGAAAATTTTACTTTTCTTACCTCAAAAACGATGTTGTTTATCCCCTACATAACATGCATCTAGTTCAAAAAGTAAACAGGATCAAAATGTCTGTACCAGGAGAGCCAACCTCTAAGAAATATGAAAAAAAAATCCCTCTTTCAAAAAATAGCCTTAATGAGCTTTTCACACTGTGGCCCGCCTTCCCCATAATATTTTTCCCCCCTGATTTGCTGTGTAGCCTGTTTCAAATTTGCTGATTGCCTAACTTGTTGAAAATATGTGTATTTATGTAGGTCTGAAGTATTGTGGGAAGGAGCACCCTCTTATAACGGAATCGGGGCCACGTTTTGCACACCCAAGAAAAAGCATTATTTCTGTAGGCCGAAGACATATCACTCTTTTCCTTTTCGCTTTTATTGAAGTGGTAGGAGCCATTTTTCAGTGTTGCCTAATTCTGTTAAAGCTTTCCAGTCAGTCAACACAAGTTGTGCCCAATTACATTGGGCTGGATAGGCTACAAGTAATTATATACCTACCCTTGTGCGCACACATTGGTGTCAGTAGTTGCCAGCATGTCAGATACAAAATACACCGGACGACGCACGTAACATTGTAATTATTTGAAAATAGAAAATAATTGAGATTATTGTATTATTTGTCTTTGTAAATAATGCTTGTATGAGGCAATGGTGCCAACTTCACTTTACGCAATCCCCTGTAACGAGGTTTGGCGAATGTCGGGACGAAAAATACTGACTAACTAAAAAGGGTGTCTGACTAAACTGTTGGTCGCTACTTGGTTAGAAGACTGTCAGGACGAAAATTCCTGAATGCACTACAGGCAAGGGGGCCTGGGGTTTAAGCCCCAGGTTAGGTTTGTTTAGTATATAGAACAGTATTGGTTTGAATGAACATTATTATTGAAAGAACACAAATTACAGTGGGGAAAAAACCACACACATTTAATGTGGAGAAAACAAAACAAAAACCATTCTTTTTAGTCAACGTAGATTGAAATTATTTATAGTAATGAGACAGTTTGCACAATCCATTGCGAACTGGTTCAAAGTCAAGTGAACTCGGCGCTATTTTGTTTCACGGTACCGCGCAAATACAAAGTACTGTAGTACCGTAAGTGCGGGGTTGCCAATACTGTACTAGTGCATAATTAATGGCGAAAATGGCGGACACAGCTGGAATTTCATCTATATAAGTCTTGATCCTATTTGGGATGTGGGTGGGTTATAGACGGCGGAGGAGTAAACACCTATTACTACATCATTTCCAGATTTTTCCCTGACCTTTCATAGTCATCTTCATTTCCCCTTTTCCAGTTGACACTGGGTGGGGGCAAATATGGTTCCCTCCACTTTGTTCTGTCGTTCCACCATTCCTCTTCCGACACTGTTCCAATCCAGGTTCCGTTTTCTAATACTATTCTCCACCAAGTCCATCCAACGCATTCTTGGTCTTCCTCGTCCTCTCTTCCCTGTCATCCGTCGTTCCAGTGTTCGTCTTGGTAGCCTTACTTCATTCATCCGTTTGACATGTCCAAACCATTTCAATCTGTTTTGCTCCAGTTTGTCATATAGTTTCTGTACTCCCATTTCTTTCCTTATATCTTCATTTCTCACTCTGTCCCTCGTTTTCTGGACCATACTTCTCAGGAATTTCATCTCAGTTGCATGTAATCTGCTCTCATCCCTCTTAGTCATTGTCCAAGTTTCTGCTGCATATGTCATTATAGGAGCATAATATGCTTCGTACATAACTTCTTAGCCTTAATTGGTACATCCTTGTTCCATACTAGTCCCCGTACCTGTTGGTAGAAAGCACTCCCGAGTTGTATTCTTCTGCTAATTCCCAAATCTAGTCTTCCATCTTCAGTCAGTTCACTTCCCAAGTATTTGAAGTGTTTCACCACTTCCAATTCCTTATCTCCTACTTTGATTACTCCTTTTCCTTCTTCACCACTGTTTTACTCTTCTCCACATTTATCTTCGATCCCCATTGCTGACCATTACTACAGGTATTTTGATTAATTTCTGTACTTAAGAAAAGTTATGAGGGTGTGATACGTCATGCACTGCTACCACAAAGACTACTTGCATAGAATGATACAGCTTTGTTATCTGAGGCTCGATGTAGCAAAATGCATGCGGTTGTACAAAAAATGGTTAAGTTGGAGCATAAAATATGTCGGTGCTTGAACGCTGCCCTGATAGCTAGACAAGCTACCGTTGTACTCAGGATTCTGATTTATTCTGACTTATTTAACTAACTGATATTGAAAGTCTCTTGTTGACAAATATGTCTTGCTGGTGGTTTGTTTTTTGTGCATGGGTCCAGGTGTGTGCTTATTTTTCAGTCCTATGGAGTGGCGGTTATTTCTATACACTAGTTCGCTATCCTTCAAGTAGCCCAGAAATAGAAGTTGAAGGCAATAAATCGGAAGAGTGAGCTGGCCATAAATGTGCCGAAAATCATCACAGACTGCATTCATTGCATTATGAGTGGTATGTGCTGTAGCCCAGTCTTCTTGGAAATGTGAGAGCAACCTTTCCTGTTCATGATTAAACCACTTTTTAGACTTTCTGCCTAGTCAATACTTTCTTGAAATATCTAAAGTTTAATCGTTGGATATGCATCGAGTCAATCATTAGACATCTAAAGAGTCGATACATAACTCTTCCTCATTATTAGAATTGTGTCTCATTGTGGTTCCATATTGACGATCAATTGCACAAGAATTTTTCAAAAAGAAACTTGGTTTGTATTTATTTATTTATTTATTTTTCTTTTTGCTAAATTCTTGTGTAACTCTTCCTCAGCAAAAACGATTTGACAGTTTAAAACTTAAAATCCATTGCTTAGTTCATGGTTTTCACCACAAGCTCTGCGAGAAGGTATACTTCCATCAAGTGACTGAAGAATGTGTGTGTAAACTCAGTAAGAAAACGTGCGACACATACCACTTTAACAAATGTGAGAAACTAACGAAATCTCTCGGATAATTGAGCAGAGAATAGAGAAGTCATAGGCACATTCGTGCTTTATTATTGTTACATGTCGTCACTAGCTGGACGGGCAGGTCTCGAAAGGAGGCGGTGTCACAGATCTATCAGCTGGCAAGACAGTTCCCAGACCCGCACCCCTCCCACTCCCCGCGTCGACAGTCACAATAACAATAGCCATAGGAGTCAGGTAGGCCATTGGCATGCGGGCTACCAGACTGTTCTGTTTCCCGAGGCCGTCAAGTGCAACATGAACTATCGAGAGCATTCGACAAGGAGGGACACTATGCTACATGAAGTGGCAACATCGACAATTTTCTAGGTCAGGGGCTGATTGCATATATAATAAATTTATTAAAGCACAAAATATGCAGTATGAAATTACAACTAGTTTGAACAGAACTGAGACAGAGATAACCTCCTCTGCCCACACCACATCGCGTGGTATCGATCACATCTTCTACCACATAGGGCACATACACAATTTAAGTCTGGCTGATGAAATCTTCTGTTATTACACACTTTGAAGTGGAAACCATGTACCGAGAATCTCGTTACCAGGTGCCTCAGCTCGTAGGAGCTCTCTGTCCAGTCCCGTGATGTCATCGCATCAGTCGCGTAAAATTCTTGCCAGATGCTATCTTTCTTAGACTTTATACGAGCGAGCTGAGGTGAGCAGCCAGTCTACGTGAGAGTCTTATGCCCGTTGCTCACGGTAAAATGTTTCTTAAAATTTATTTTACAACTAATTTTATAAGAATTTGACGAAAGCAAGCTGTGTTGTTCACGGTAAAATTATTTTATAAAATCCGTGGATGTATCAGGATCGCCATCTACCGATAAACTTCTGAACCAAGAATCAGCTGTTCAACACACATTGGTTTGAGAGTATGGCTCCAACAAACAAAGCAAAAATTGCGAAAATTGCAGCTTTAGCTACAATTATATGTCGTACAGTGGTAAAAGGGAAGAAAAGAAATGCTAGGAAGTCCTGGACTCGGGAATGGATAAAAAGAAGAGAAGAGTAGAGGAATGCTGTCCTTGGTCAAAAATTAGTTGAGGTTAGATCAGAATTCATATAGGAATTTACTATGAATGGAGGAAAGCAGTTTTAAAAAACTCCTAGATCTTGTTGGTCCCAAAATTATTCGACTGGACACTAACATGAGGAAAGCCATTTTTCCTAAAATGGAGACTGCACGCGAGTTCGAAGCCCGTTTATTTTCTCCTTCACATCAGCCTGGCTTGTGTTCGGTCGAATTTGCGAAACATATTCGGCGATTGAGATTTCTGTGTCCCTTCTTGCATTTCTATTGTGGTATATGGGCGTTTTAACCTCATACAAACACTGATATTTCTCATACTCGTCCAGTAAAACACTAACAGCTTCCTTAGTCCAGCCAGAGCCTGCCATTTTCGAAGTGTTTGTTTACAAGCGAGCTTCACAATCTTCTCACCACGTGGTGCCAGCTTCATCTTCATGTCAGCTTCCCTGATTGGTTCATTTCGTAAAATTAATTTTACGGAATAGAACATGTCCTATTTTATGGAAAGTTTTATCAAAGGTTTTATAAAACTTGAATTTGACCATGAGCAACAGAAATTTTGTAAAATTAAATTATTGTACAATAAATTTGAAGGAAAATTTTACTGTGAGCAACGGGCATTAGTCTGAGTGAGAGAGTGTCTGAGTTGAGTCTAGTCCGTCAGTGAGTGCGGAGCAGTGCAGCGATTATTATCGGGCGTCTACTGAAACAGGGGAAGCCTACCTGCCAGGGCGCAACATTGAGTCGGGACTGTGAATGCTTGGTGGTGTTGCGATGCTTTGTGGAAGACGTGGTCGCGGATCCGGGTTGCCACGGGACGAGCAGGAGCGCACAAGAAGCAACAAGAGGACTCTGAAAATAAGTGAAGCGGCAGGTGCCAGGCTGAAGAGGATCTGTGTAGATTGAATGTGTGAGTGTAAGCTGGGACACTGTGATGACTCACGGACAGGGTGAAGCCTGTTGAAATAAATGTGAAGATAAATAACTTTGACAGTAAGAGTGGAAATAAATGTTGACTGTAAGAGACACTTTCTTGCAGAGAGCAGTGTAAATAAATAGTGTCTATAAGTTTGTATGAAGTGAGTCTCGGTGTGTGTGTGTGTGAGTGAGTAGGCCTAATTTTTATGAATAATGTTAATTAGTGTAAATGATGAATTAGTGCACTATAAGCCTGACCAGTTGTTGTTTTACGAACCTTAAAAACATAACATTATTCTTTAACTGTCTAAGGTGACATGACATGTATTGTAGGTTTGTTGCTCATTCAAGCGCATCTTAATAAATATTATTAAAACACATTGCTTAATCTAAATACCTTTTCAGGTGCATTATTCAGGGTGTCGAGCGATACGGGAATTTTTGTGACCCGGGAAAAATACGGGAATTAAGCGGGAAATTCGCACTTGATACGGGAAATCTTGAAAAGTCTCATAATGCCTGACTTCTTAGCCCCCGAACGCTCGGTAGAGTGCTCCCGCTCAGTCTTCTATTTCGCCTGCAGACCGCGCTGCCACCCGCAATATGCGCCACCGATAGAGCACTAAGCGGGATGAGAACCCAGCCAACGTCGAATGCATGCTTTGCCTGGCCGACCACCGGCCGTACCCTCTCCGCGCGCCGGGCTCGTTGCTGACAATGGCATGCATGAATCAGTCCGCATTGTTATTCAGAGGAGACCTGGGTTTCTCGACAAGAGCAGCCCTTAAAGAAGTTAACAGCTTAAGATCTCAGAAAATTCCTGACGTGGATGTGCTGCAATTTCGCACCAACTGCCGAAAATTGTACATTCGTATCCTATGGCTGAAAAAATCAAAGAGAGGTCAACTCTTGCTCACAAGAGACCCGTGCTATTTCCTGCCTAGACCCTATAGGGGTCGCTGAGACTCCTAAGGTGGAAGAAGTTACGATCGTCATTGCCCTGGAAATTCTTTGTAATCAGAAGAATTTGCATTCTGGCGCAATGGCTGACCGCATCAAGAGCAGCTACTCCGCACTTCTGAGACTGCCCTTCGTCACTGCGCGTTTGAAGCTGTTCGACGGAAAAGAGCCACGGCTCGACGTGCTGTGGTCTGAATTAGTGGCTTAAGCACCTTCTTCAGTTCCTGCCGAAAACGATCTCACAAGCTTCGTTAAAATGATACTGACTTTGTATCACAACAATGCAGCTCTAGAGAGAAGTTTCTCCCTGAACAAGGAGTGCATGATCGTCAAAATCACAAAGAAGCAAGTCTGATTGGCATGCATACTGTTCAGGACGCTGTGATGGCAGCTGGTGAAGTACCGGTAGAAACGATAACCGTGAGCAAGAGTCCATACTGCACGAAACTCCTACACTGTGTTCAAGGAAGCAAAACAGGTGCAAAGCGACGGCTAAGGTGGCAGTCGAAAGGAAAGCCACGAAAGATCTCCAGGAATAAGAAAAAAATAGTACTGTTAAAAGAACTTAATTTTGTGCTGTGTTTAACTGAAGTTCCTAGTAACAAACTGGTATTTGTCAAAGTGACTTATTTAATTTCGTTTTGCATTATTTTATTTTCTATTATCTACTTAGATAAAATAAATCTAAATTTAAAAAGTATTCGCGGCGTGTCGCGTGTGAAAGTTACTGTTTTTAGCCTTTCCATGGTCTTCTTTCGCAGGGGACATGCACATACCAAATTGATTTGAAGTCCGTGCAAACACTCAATGCAAATGCGTCACACATGCATACATTTCAAAAACTACAAACAATATCTCACAGTTCTCGACAGTTTACTATCAAACACCCGTCACCAACATGTGGCTACAAAATACACCAAGCAAGTTACATAATTTTTCTCGTATGGGCAGGCATTGTTTCAGTCGCTTATTAACCACTGCCTGTGTCAGATTTCCTTTCATTGTCATTGTTTCTTTACTTTTACTTCGCCGAAGTTCGCCCCGAGGACGGGATACATCCCGTACAGCATGTGCAGAAAGAAATACTGAAGGCGATCTGGATATCGTGATGGATGAAATGATTATTAACCTTGGCAATTCATCAAGCTCTGACGAAGACAATGATGGTGGTGGTGATGATAGGGACAGTGAAGGGATGGTGTCAAAGAAATCCTTGCCAAGTTACTGAGGATAAGTTATTTATTGGTATCAGTTCGCTTGCGTCAATCGATAATAGAGCACAGGCTATTGCTTCCCGTCATAGTGTTAAAATACCGTCTGTCATTCAATAGCCTACAACTCGACAATATAAAACCATGGCAATAATATCGCCACAGAGCGGCTTGTTTGAGTGCTCGGTGCTAAATATGTCTTTACCTTAACATTACTTTTGTATTATCAAGAAAGCTAATATTAACCGTAGAGAGTCGCGATTCAGTGAGTGTGCATGGTTTTATCTGTCATCTACTGTAGTAAGCTGTGAGCGACCTCCGCTCAGACTCTTGTTTCATGTTAAAGGATAATCATTGCATGGTGAGTGTTTTTATATTCATTAGCTGTAGAGTGTTTGCCCTTTTTGTCGTATTTATTGAATTGAATACCAATGAAAAAGGTATCATAGCTTCGGTGTGTAATTTATTTATTCATCTAAAAGTATCGTATTTCTCTGTTTGAATGTCCTCGGCGTTGACTCAGGATATATTACGTATACCGGCAAGTGTACATAAATAATGTCTGAAGTGTTGCGCTGTGTATTATTCGAATCAGTTGATTTACAACAACACCAAAAAGTTAGCAACACAGCTCAGCTGTTCCAAGCTCCCGACATATCCTTCTCGTTGTTTCCTTCGAAATACAGGGTGTAGGTGAGAAGCATGCTCAGAATTCTTGCCGTGCGGCTGTTGGACGTAGGGTCTTGTTATGTAGCGACTGTGGGTTGCGGAGATGAAAAGCGGGGCATAGTGACAGGAAGGCTGTCAGTACCGAATTCATTGGGTTAGCAATACTGTATTTGTCCCATAATTTTCGCGTGTACTAGCGGACACAACTCCAATTTTACTATAAAAGTCGTGATCTAAAAAGGGATAGTCGGTGGGTAAAATCTTATTACTACATGACCCCCAGGATTATCATTTCATTTCATTACAACGGGTATTTTGACTATCTTCAGTAGTGTAGAAAATTGTATTGCCTTGTTCCGGGCTCCTATAGAGCTTACCTTTTCTTTCGATCTTTCATTTGCCATAGGACGTGCCACCGGCGTAGGTTATGCTTTACCAGCTTCTGGTTTAGTAGTCAGGTAATGGAAGCAATGGGAACTGTGTACTACAATTTTCCTTGCATGTAACTAAGCAAATTATTGTTGTTAAGAGAACGTAAAATGCACCAGGAATATGATCCTCAGCTGTGTGCAGTGAGAAAGCTCTGCATGTGTTCATTCCTAATGTATTAATGATGTGAAATGTCAGCTAACGTTGTGCCACATACAACACTCGTAGTCTCTAAATGTTGCACATTTTTTCCGTAAATTACAGCAGTTTATGTTTGAATTGCTTTTAAGATCATGACAAAGAAAGTGTTTCTCCAATTGGATGATTGTATTGAACTGTATGCACGTCGTATAATCTTGACGAGGTGTATTTTTTTTCACGGAGCAACTTTACACCGTAGTAGGCACGCAGCTTTTTGTATTTAGTTTTCTGGCATCTTGTTTTGAATTATTGACTAAACATATTTCTAAGTGCAGACAATCCATACCTCCATTAGGATTCGGGTTCCATAATTCATGCAAAATGAGGTTCGTTCGTTTGTGAAATTGAGGTCATAACCCCCCTACCCTTTCATAGATTACCGTATGGTACTTTACGTAGACTAGGGTGAAGATGTAAATGAGCATTTTTTAAAAAATAATGTCGCCAGTTGTTTGGTTTATTAACTTACGGAATATTTTCCATAGATACCGGTACAGAAAACTAGGCACGGTTGGATTTTAAGGTGGAACCGCATGTGCTATCAAATATCGCTTCCTTGCAATGCCTGGAATATGTATAGAATTATAAAATGATTATTGGTTAAATCAGTGTTGAAGATAGGCTATTATAATTATAATGATTAAATAAATATTAAAGAAGAAACAATGCGTTGTTGGTAAATATTAGGCCTACCGGTACGGCGAATAGCCTATAACTCGTAGCTTTCGTCACAATTTAGAATTTAAACGGGTCACGTTAATGCATAATATACTAATATAACAACCGGATAGCAAATTATAATAATTTTCTCACAAATAACATATTTAATTTGCACCAACTTAATTATTGTAGTCTAAGATATGTTCGACCACTGCCGTTTGAAATGTGCAAATCGCACACTTTGCAGGCAAGCTGTTGGTTATGGTCGTCTCTGATGCAAAGTTTTACTAATTACTCTTTTAGGAGACACTTGTCTTTGGAATATTAATGAAAGGCCAACCCTCCATTTCATATTTCATAAGTTGAACGCCTAAAAACAAAACCACAATCCGAAATAATAAAGAAGATAATCGCGAACGAACGATCCACTGCCAATGATTATCAAATGGAGATTCGCGGATCGGAAGTCCGCTATGCATAAGCTTCGGTATCATTTTAACTCGTGGAAGCTCTATACGTTTAAGGTAACATACAATTCAGTCACTTCCCGTAAACCTTTATTATGTGACACTTCTATTCTCTACTCTCTCAAGCTTCCTCAGTAAAACAGTCATTTATATCAGCTCTCCTCAGATAAACTGTATCTGCTCACGCTACGGATTAGACCTAAATCTCACCATCACCCGTGGGCTGCGGAAGTATCTCCAAAAATGCAGTTACACTTACGCCAGAAAATCTCTATTCGCGCTAATATTCATTTTTCAGCCATTCGGTATGCGAACTCTAAGTCTTAGAGAGTTTTAAACTATACGGGAATTTGGTGGATTTTCGTACGGGAAATACGGGAATTTGAAAAAAGGTCATCGCTCGACACCCTGATTATTCAATCAAATATCTTTTTTTGGATAATATTATTTGCCATAAACACTTTGTTAAAAATCGCTACAAATTGAGTCTCTTCTTTGTCATTTCTTAGTCTTTAAAACATTGTTGCAGCTTCTTTTAACTTAAAATTTTGCATAAAAAAGTGGTGATAAAAGAAAAATGGTTTGCATAAAAACCATACACTATAACAGGGGTTGTCAACCTGTGGTATGCATAACCCCCCGAAGGGTACACAAAACATTTCAGGGGGTATGCGGCAGGCCATCCTTCTACTCGATCCACATGCGCAGTGAGCTTCATGCCGTGACTGCTGTGTGAGTTATTTACGGTGCGTGTATTTCAACTCCACAAATAATTGCATCTTTTCTTTACCGAGCACAATTTTAATTTATCATCAGTACTCGATGACTTTGGTTCGCTTTTAAAATTGGCCTATTTAAGTGATATTTTTGAAAAACTGAACATTTGGAATAAGTGTATGCAAGGTAGTGTTTCTGATAAGTTCTATGTTGAAATGAAAACTAATGCAATGATTGCAAAAAAAGGAACTGAAAAACAACTATATTTTGTTTTATTAAAATATCTTTCCTTATAAAATTACAAAGGTTAAACCATACTAACTAAATAACTTTTACATTTTTAATAACCATTATTACTACCTAAGAAAGGTTAGTAGGGGGTACGCAGGATGTTTAATTTTTTAAAGGGGTACGATGGTTATAAAAGGTTGAGAACCCCTGCATTAATATATTGGTTCAGTACAGTAGATTGGACCAAATTCAGAAGATCTTGATACAATTCAGTATTTTTTTTCTACTTCAGTAATACTTGGTTAAAATCTTATTAGGTTCCTTTGCTTTATGTGAGCTTTCTTAAAAGTTTTTGGTAGCACTTTAAAGACTATTTGTGTCATTTGAAGTAGTGGGGTATTGTCGTAACAGCCTTTGGGATTGGCAAAGTTACCTTGTAGACTTTTGGGTGTTATACAGGGTCTTCATATTTGCTTCAAGGACATTCTCGCTCACGCACTCTGCCAGTGACGGCTCAGTTGCCGGCGACCGCACACGCATATGTACGGTGATTAAAATTAGTATCATGCATTTTTACTCACCGTGTTTACAGTACATGCTGAAAATGTTCCTCGTCCGCTGCCAAACATAATCGACATCTCCTTATGACGTTTCCGGTTACTCCGGTTAATTTAGCTTCAGTAAGGAAATAAGGACCTTTACCTCTATTTTTATTGTTTACTGAACCTGTTCGTTTGAATCTCTTAGCCAGTTGTTTTATTGTCTGATTTATAGGAATGGCAAGGTGTCCACAGGCAGGAAAAGTCAGGAATTTTGTTTTTGGTCAGGAAAAGTCAGGAAGAAGTGTGAAAAAATGGTGTGAAAAGAAAAAATGGCGAAAAGTATTAGAAAGTCAGGAATTTTACGTTTCCATTTTTACTGTACATCATAGTAAAATTCTCTTTTACCTATTTTTTGTACGCTTTTTTGGAGTTGGCGTAGGGATGTGGCGACCCCATCAGTATAGTTTAGGTTATTAAGTACTTGAGTTATATGTTAGTTATTGTTGTTTTAGGGGGCGGAACTACGAGGTCTTCTGCCCCTCATTAAGTACTTTGATTTATGTATTATTGCATTATAATTTACTTTATTTTCTATTTTAAATGAATAAAGAGGCGAGCGTTGGGCAAATTCTGCAAATGAAAAAAGATATTTACAGATTTGCTCAATAAACCTTCTTTCCGATGTTACGATGACTTTGCGAGTCAGGAATTTTGTTGAAAAATGGTCAGCAAAGTCAGGAAAATTGACATTGAAAATTCTGTGGACACCATGAATGGGTCTCCATGGAAATTTCACTCGAAACTTTTGTCTTGTTCTAGCGCACGTTTTCCTGCACTTTATGTACGTATTGTGCAGATATGCAGGTTCGTATTCTGGCTCAGTCAGCTGGCATTTGAGGGTGCGCAAATGCGAGGTAGCCATGTTAGTAGACATGCTGGTACGTTTAAGATCCCCTTCGGGGCAAAATTCCGGCGTCTCTTAAAGCCAGAGTAGTTAAAAGGGACGTAAAACCAATAACATTAACATTATTAACCAATGGTCTTGCCTATTATTGCTTTTTCATTTTACATAATTACAACATAATGTGTGTTGAGTGGTGTATTTTGTATCAGACATGTTGGCAACAGTGATAGGATTTGATATGACGTCAACGTGTGTCCCTCAAACATGGCTGCCATCGTTGAAAGAGGAAGAAAGAAAAATATTTTGTTATTTACGTAATACAGTAGAACTTGGATAACTCAAAGTTTTTCTCCGGTCCCTTGAATTTCCCATACTGACAATGCAAAAAATCGTGGATAATTTGGATAACTCGGAAGTTTTGGTTCCGGAAGTCATAATGATTTGTTTGACTGAAACAGGTTTTATCAGTTTCAAGCCCAGTTCCAGTTTGATTTTCGGTTCCGCTCAAGGTCAGTAAGCGCATTTCTCTTTCTCTCTCGCTTTATCGCTTTACCCCCTCTTGCTTCGACAACGCCTCGGAAGGGAAGCAGACTTTGTAGGTCAATTTCAGTGTTCGTGGACGATCGGCAAAGTTCGGATAGCATTTCTTCTCCCCTCCCCTGCTTCGTCAGTGTGCAGCGAGTCTTCGAGCCGGTAGCATCGTGTCTTAACAGGCAAGACGTAAGTACTGTATTTATCAGCTGAAACCAAAAACCTTTCTTTTGTTTTTTGATTAGAGTATGTAAGACTGGTTTCGTTAATTTTTAGTTTACTTCAAGTACAGTATTTTCTTAAAAAGGTACTGTAATATCATTTAAAATGTCATTAAAAAGCATCAAATAAAAGAATTTGATGTTTTAAAGGGTAGTTTTCCATAATTATACACTCTACTCCCTCCCAAACTGTTTTGGATAACTCGAAGTTTTTTCGGTCCCTTGAGCTTTGAGTTATCCAAGTTCGACTGTATAACAAGTATTTCCGGTGTAGCAGTGATTATTGACAGTAATTTCAATTTTAAATACTCTGAGAAGGGTAGAGTATAAACCCACTTAATCGAGGCGCTAATTTTGCCAACATAATTAAATTTGCGTTAACGAACTAACCCAACAAACCTCAAGTTGAGTGTGCGGGAGAGTCCTTATAGACGAACTACGGCATGGATTGTAGCCGTTCGTTGATCTTCATTTTTAGTCCAGCGTCACCGCGTGTTGCTTCGCTTGCTCAACTAGTTGTGTTGTATTACGACGTTCATACACATGTTGCATAGTTTTGTACGCTGTTGTTTTGTGATTCGTTACCAAGATGAGTAGCAAACTTAAGCAAGTAGTAGTTTCATTTCGAACAAAATTAAGTGCTACACGACGTAACAACAGTGGCGAGAATATGAAAAATATATAGGGGCTGTATATTTTGGTAATAGCGATATGCGCGAATTTTGTTCAGATCTTCTTTCTTGCCTGTATATGACCTAGGTACTTAAAATGGAGTATTTTAGCAAAATGAACTCTTGAAATATCACGAAATCTGATTTATCGTGCGAATTGCACAAATAATTACTAAATATACTCCACTTGGTACGAAAAATGCTAAATACTATCGAAAAAGCTCTCCAATACCCGTTTAAATGCTTCTGAGGAATTGACCGTCGTGGTTTCCTTCTCATTTGATTGATAGTGCTGCATATTCTCTATACAAATGCTCACAAAGCCGGAAGTATGTGAATTTAGTTCCGTGATGTCTAAGGCTATCGGTGAATATCAATATCTGCTCTCGATCACATCAAATGGAGTTGTGGTCTTGGATACAGCAGTGCTAGTTCGCGACTGATAAAACCTCCAGCATTTATAAAAATGCTTAAAACTAGTCACAACAGTTTTCACGGGGGCTGAGGAATACAACGGTGAGAGGTTCTGTTTATTTGACGCTGCAAGAAAGATTCTAATGTGTAAATACTGCAATGTTCGTATTCAGTGGGAACGAAAAGACACGTGCGATCAACACTGCAGGGAATCAGAAACGCATACAAAGAGGAAGAAAGAAGGGCATGAACATAATTCTAAGTGGCAAATAATAATCGGTGTTACTCTACACATCACAAAGAAGTTTCCCTTATTCACATAATTTCTTTGATTTCAGAAGAAGGAGAAGGAAAAGAGCAGACATTGAGAAGTGGGCATCGCAGAGTGTCAACTACGATGAAGGTTCTAGTTGAAAAACACTCGAAAGATGCGAATACGAAAAAACATCTGAGGCCTTGTATATATACTTTTCTGAAATGAGGTCTAAAGAGAGCCCAATCAGCATGCCAATACTTCGAGTAAGATATTTCAAGATGGTGAAGAGTTCTTAGCTAGTGTGGGATGGTTAATTCGTTGGAATAAACGGTATGCCATAAGACGTCTAAACATTGCTGAAGAAAAGCTGTCTCCCAACAAGAACAAATTTTAATTGAAGACCTGAGAACAATAAGTGGGTTATCGACCAAATGGATACTTTTCAGGAGATGAAAGACAAGTATCTTATTCGTTTTATTTTAAATAATATGCAAGTTATGATAGATTAGAGTATATTAATTTTTGAACAGATTGATTAATTTGGAGCATAATTCAGAAATAACTACAAACAGACACTATCTTCTCATAAATGTGTAAAAGAAAATAAGGCTACATTTTGCTTTACGTTAAGAACTAGAAGTGGGTTATGGAAAACTGTTCTCAGCACTATTGGTAACAGTCATGAATTTCAGCATCATTGTTATTGGTAAAATAACACAAACTAACACACATAATCCTATTATATTACATCTAATAGAACTGATGTTTGTACGAGGTGCATTCAAAAAGATAGTTACACATGTGTATGGCAGACCAAATACTGTACCATCTATTGAATGACACACTATATGCAAAGGAACACAGATATATCACACTATTTTTCGACATAGTAACCAAGTCTCTATAAACAACGGTCGGCACGGTCTCCTAAGCGTTCAATACCTTGACGATTCGTGAACTGAGCAACGGTGCTGCCGTTATGTGGAACTAGCGTAAGGGTGATGGAAACATAGACAAACAGATGCTATAACATGTGATTTGAGTTGATGGGTGTGCTCTTCGCTTGTTTTTTCAGTTATTTTCATAATAATTGAGGCTAAAAGATGACATATAATTGCTCAGTTCCGCTGTGGTCTTCAAATTCAACAATTGCGATATCAATGCATTCCTTTCAGAAAGAGAGAGCTTTTCAGACGGAAGGAAGTCGATTACTTCGCGTAGCAAAGCCGATTTCGAATTATTTGATCGTTTGCGGCTGGCATTTTACAAAGGAGAATTATTTATTAATAAATACTAATTAATTTCTTGCAATGGCCAGTACCCTACATTCTTCCCTGCACTACACACTAGGCGACTTAGCAAGGTCGATTTGACAGCTGTTCTTCCCCTGTGCCAAACATTACTTTTAGGGGTCACTTTATCGTAGGCCTACATGTAGTTGTCTTTCTTTAATTTGCCCCATTGCTCCCTCAAATCTGTGAAGCTCAGGTCTTCTAAATTTTAAATCATGTGCGTATTAATAATTTATAAATCTTTATAGCCAACTTGAACAGCCTTTGATTTATCGACTTCATCAGTATTTCATTTACAAATTGAAATGTATCTATCTACTGGAGTATGTAAAGTAATGTACCGACTATATGCATATTACATATTCCTGAACAAATTATTTTTTTCTCGTCAACTGGTGATAGGATTTCATTTTGAATGTGATTTCAAATTACTCGTTTGTAACCATAGAGCTTCAAGTCTCATAGAATCTTCAGTTTCTTGGACTCTCCCACACATAATTTATGTGTTTGGCATCTAAAATTGCCTGTCCTTCAACGAGAGCCCACCTAGAATTGCCAACAACATTAAATACGGTAGCCTACATCAAGAAGTCTTATCACCCTTGCGTCCACCATTTTGTCGCGACCGACATTTGATTGAGTTCGCAAATAGAAGTCCGCTCCATTGTCAAATTGCTGTCCACCCAGATGGTCCTTCAGCTTGGCGAACAGATGGAAATGACATGGTGTCAGATCCGGGCTTTATGGCGGATACTTCCATACCTCCTATCGAAAATGTTGCAGCAAAGCCTGTGTTGCATTCTTGTGCAACGTCTATGTTTGATAATAAGCATCTACACAGGCCCTCTCTGCGGACAATGTGCCGCTCCTGTTGCGCAACGCGTCTGGCTCCGGACAACCTGTGTAACTTACTTATTGGGTGCTCTACGTACTAATAGTTTCCCTTTATTAGATTATGTTTTCACTGCTGTGAATGTTCTTCCCAATCCCTAACCTGCGTTTGTATTTCATCTTCACTGTCATCAGCACTACCCTGGGCCTACTGGATTCCTGATCACTGAAAGACATATCCCAAAACAGTTTTTATCACTTCAAATGAACTTGTCGACTTCGTCGTTATGCTTTGGGTCTAACGTTAAGCGGGACGGAGACGGTTGCGTTACGGAGACGGACTCTGTGACGTCGTGCAGCTGCGCAGGAAGCCTAAGTTAATGGGTAAAGGACGGCGAGTGCGTGACGTCATGCAGCCACGCGGGAAGCCTAAGTTATTGGTTAATGGAGTCTGTTGAAAGAGTCCTTGGGCGTCGAGCGACCTGGGGCTTCGAGCGAAGCGAAAAGAAGAACAGGGTGAAGAACAGATGCCAGATAAGAATACAGGGTGACTCCTAAAGAGATACACAAGATGCCAGATAAGAATACAAGGTGACTCTTAAAGAAGTGTATAAGATGGCAGAGAACAATACAGGGTGTCTCCTAAAGAGGTGCACAAGATGTCAGACAAGAATACAGGGTGACTCCTAAAGAGGTGTACAAGATGTGACACAAGAATACAGGGTGACTTATAAAGAGATATACAAGATGCCAGATCAGAATACAGGGTGCCTCCTAAAGAGGTGTGCAGGATGTCAGAGCAAAATACAGGGTGACACTTAACGAGGTGTACAGTATGTTAGATTCAATCAAATACAGGGTGACAGAGGTTTGGAAGATATCAGATTCAAATAATGGGTGACCCTTAAAGAGTTGTAAAAGATTTCAGACTCAAATACAGGGTGACCCTTAAAGAGGTGCCCGCGCGGGAAACCTAAGTTAATGGGTAATGGAGTCTGTTGAAAGAGTTCTGGGGCTTCGAGCGAAGCGAGGAGCCCTCCTGAGCCTTTCTAACATGAGTAACATTTGTAGCATGCGTCATTTGAAATGATATAACGTCTAGTCTTTCAGATTGACTGTAATTTTTTGTTGTTGGGAGGAGTGTAGTCCATTTGACTTTTTTTAAGTCCTTAAGTTTGGCAGGATTAATTGGAATGCCTCTTGCATATTTCCTCTTCATGGAAGGGAGTGTCTTATTAGTTTTTCCTGGCTTACCTTCGATACCCTCCATCTTAACTGTTTACACCAAGTGACATGGGAACTTGATTCCTATTGGCTGATTGGCCCTGTAACCCACTTCTAATAATATGCTTTTACCCCATTTATAGTACTGTAAAATGAAGGCCTTCTTGAAATCCTGTGTATTATTTCTATAACTATAAGTGGGTTTACAGAGAAACCAATGGCAGATTCAATGCGGCAAACGTAGCAATAAAACATAAGAAAGTGAAAATATGATTTTTGGTCAATAACCCACTTATTCTTCTCAGGTCTTCAATTGTGACTACACGGGTCTCAATTACAGAATGCTACATGTGGTATTCTTGGACTATGCAAAGGCCTTTGATACCATCAATACCCAAATGCTAGTAAGAAAATTAGACAACATGATTGGTGAAGGCAACTACTTGGCGAGATTTGTCTGGACCCTGTTGAGCGAAAACTACATCGTTATTTCGGACAACATTACAACTTCCAAGGAAATGCAGCAGACAATTGGAGTACTGCAGGGGGATCCCTTAAGCCCCATTCTTTTCACTCTTGCTACGGCAGGTGTGGTGTAAATGTTACCCCAGCTAGCGCGATGAAGTTTTCTTGGCTTTCTTGTTTTGCAGTGGTGAGGGAGCAGCTGCGCGTGCTATCGCCAGCCTGCACACCTACAGGTTGTGGCAATTTAAAAGTCGGTGTTACTAGGCCTAAAATTTTCAGGAAATGAAATTTTACTAAAATGATGGCAAAATGAGTAAGAACTTCTTTAAGGCCTTAAAACGGGGGTCATTTTAACCCTGGAGAGGGCGCGAAAGAATAATCACGCGAGGAGGCGCGCACGGTGTTTTCGACCGGGTCGCGAAAAAATAACACAAATGACGCAAAAACTATTTTTATTGTTACAAAACAAGTAAATAATAATGAACCAACTTATAAATAATGCTCAAAGTCACTTAAACAATAAAAGATTAACTGAAAAATAAAAGTAAAACTTAACTCATAATCACGCATACGTCATGGGGCGCGCCAGCAGATTTAGACCGGGTCCGTTAAACAATGCACTCTGGCTGAAACTGAGGAACGGGAGGGGTGAACTGTTTACGCACACCGACAGTGGACGAGTCCAATGTAAGGTACTGAGGGGATGGAAACTTTCCCACTAGATTAACTGAAAAATAAAAGTAAAACTTAACTCATAAACACGCATACGTCATGGGGCGCGCCGGAAGGTTTAGACCGGGTCTGTTAAACAATGCACTCTGGTTGAAACTGAGGAGCGGGAGGGGTGAACTGTTTACGCACATTGACAGTGGACGAGTCCAATGTAAGGTACTGAGGAGATGGAAACTAACGGCCTACTACGTTAAGAACTATAAACATTTATCTCTGCACCCGGTCGAAAAGACCGTGACGCGCCCCCTCCGGGGTTAAAGCTGTTGTCATCTCCTAGGACTCACATAACAATCAACGTGCATTGTTGGATAGCTTTCTAGTTATATTTCAAACTTACTTTTTGGTGGCCATAAAAGACAAGAAAACTCATGAACTATTTGAGCTACAGTCCTCAAATTTTCAACCAAACACGATATTAGAGTACTTTTCATTAGTTGTACTTAAAATACACCATAAGTTTAAAACTATAGGGACAGTCTGTTCAAGTCTGAAATCTATATGGATGTCCCTAAACTTTTTGGCAACACTGTATGTTTGTAAAGGCATCTGAAAATCTTATTGGTTTGCTCACTGTCATTCAAATCAATTAAAGAAAACATTCTTGAAATTCAGCTTAGATATAAACTATTATTGAGAGGAAAATAATTTTCTTAGTTTCATTGGTGGGGCCAAGGTATGCTGGCACTACCTTACGAGTCTTCGGGGAGTAGAGATTAGCCTCAATGGCTCCAACCGACAAGATCTACGCCACAATAGCCGAGACCATTGTTGTTCATACTACTACCACCACCATTTCTACTACAATAAAACCTCTCTTAAAGACCTCCCCTCTTAGTGACCTAAGTTTTGTTTGTAAGGAACCAACATCGAAACTGTACTTTTGCAGTAGGCTTAATATTAGCAGCTGAAGTGATTGTAGAGTAGTGTGTATCTACATTGCAAGTGCATTGCAGATGGATGGAGCAGCATGCATACTTAAGACAATGGGTTATTTTCTGAAACATTCCTGGCACTTATCTGATCAAGGCGAAGTGACACGACCTCTCCACACCTCTTTCCCTTCCACAACCTTCCTCCCACAGGACCCTCTGCCCAGCAAGAGCAGTTAAGGTTGAATACCTGTGGTATACACAGTCTAAACTTGCTCACTTAACAATTTAAAAAAGTGCAGTTAGAAGAGAATTGTCTTGAGCTTGGAAGACCGAGTTCGGGTTATTTGTGAAAGTGGAATTTCAGAAAGAAAACTAGCAGAAAAATTGTTTTGAGACTCAGATTAACATGATTTTAAAATCCTAAGATAATATCCGTAGTGAAGGGAATGCAACGTGAATCGTGGTGTGAAGAGGAAGAGACAAGAAAAGTTCGTTAGCTGGAATGGTTTAATAGTACATTATGCAACGAGCCTATAATGGCAATAATTAAGACACGAGTATGTTTATGAAGCGAGCATATGCGAGATAATTTCCATAAGAGAGTCTTAATTACCATTATAGCCGAGTTGCATACGACTGTTTATGTTCGACGATAATTATTGTAACAATTTTATGTTCGAACATAAATATTCATATATATCTGTTAAGATTTCGCCAGTTTTATGTACTGAACAGAGTGCATGAGGCGCAGAGAATGTCTTGTATTTGACCATGACCTCCTCGATTACCCTACTATAACACTAGGCCAGGCAGTGAAATTTAAATTAGAAGGCTGTGGAACTCAGTGCATCTAATTGGTCAAACAACTGTTTCTTGAGCTCTGATTGGTGGGAGAAACTGTTTCATAATGAAACATAGTGTTATAATGAGCCTCATTATAGTACAGTTTTCTGACATATAATAGTCAGGGTCGAACATAAAATAATGTATATCAATACTTTAATCATGATCATTTTTTTCCTGTATTGAATTCAAGATCTTTAATTCTACCCTTCTTACTTTTCAATACAATATTTTACTTTTACTACTTTACATTAAAGATACATGTAGTAGATGTGGAATATTGTATTGGAAAGTTGGAAGAGTAGATTTAAAGATGGTTTAAATGTGTGAGATCTAAGAAAATTCATGTTAGTGGATCATTATTGAAAGAAAAGGCCTCAGCTGATTTCACTGCAAGTAACAGTTGGCCCGAGTGCTTTTTGATTGCATCACAATATAGATTTTTGCTCGATCCGTGGTGAAGCAGGTGACGTGAATGATGCAACATGTGAGAAGTGGAAGGTCATTTGCCTTAAAAAGATAAAAAAACAAAAAGTAAACCCATAACCATGTACTGTATGTTCTCAGAGACACTTAAAACAAGGATGAGATAGGTCTATTTTTTTGCATATTGCCAAAAAATTCATGTTAATGTCAGAGTAATGTACTGCCAGGAAAGTTTCAAAGGAACGTTTGACAGTTTTTTTTTGTGTCGGTGGAGAAGGTGGAAAGGATTAGAAAGTCTTTTCGATCAAAGTGCTTTAAAAACATAGTTTGGACGAAGCTTTGGGGGGGTTTGGGCATGCTAACATAAAAGCTTGGATGACAGGAGACATTTTTGAGAGATGGGTGTCTATTTTGACAAGAAATTGGGAAAAACAAAAGAGGCGAGTTCTCCTGGATAATGCCTTGTCACATTCATCGCTTACAGCTGAAATGTGTCACATTGTGTTGATTGCTGCCCAGCTGGACTGCAAAACTACAACCTCTAGATAAAGAAATTATACAAGCATTTAAAATGGGCTACAGGAAAAGAGTTCTCCGCTCTGTCATCACACGAATGGATGAAGTTTTTTTCTAATGCTTCAGTGAGAAAAAAAAATACAGTTAGTGATGCCATTTTGTGGATTATGAGGAGAAGTTTGTTCTACTACGATTACAAAGTGTTTTTAAGTTGTGCGAATTTCCTGGATCATTTGAAGAAGAATCGATGCTAAAAGAAGATGCTAGAATTTGCTGAACAGCTGGGATCAATTAGGATGCAGAAGCTGTGCATGGAGATTAATATCTGAAGTGCTACAGCGATTGCTTTCAGGATGGAAACTGGGAACAACAGGATGTGAAGGAATCCTTGGATGTTAAGGGTTTTCTTTCTTTTTTTTTTTTTCTCGTGAAAAAATAAAACATTATTTTGGCATTTTTCTCATACCGGTACTCGACTGTATTTAATTCTTGTTTTCTTGTAGAGATTTCAAGTGATCTCTCGGTAGATGATAATGAGGGATAAAACTGTACAATGTCTCTTAAAGAGGTTTCAGTTAACAGAGAGAATTCACCATTCAGCCAATTTAAGATATTGCATGCCTAGAGATCGCATCAATAACATTTTTGATATTTTAAAGGACAGTTTGGAAAGTGAAATTGTAAAGAAGAAACAACCATTGACAATTACCTTACTTCATATGAAATAACTTGAAGCCTCCGTGCCCTAGGCGGCAGCACGCCGGCCTCTCACCGCTGGGTCCGTGGTTCAAATCCCGGTCACTCCAATGTGAGATCTGTGCTGGACAAAACGGAGGCAGACAGGTTTTTCTCCGGGTACTCCGGTTTTCACTGTCAACATTTCATTCCAGCAACACTCTCCACTATCATTTCATTTCATGTCATTCATTTAATCATTGCCCCAGAGGAGTGCGTCAGGCCTCGGCAGCCGGCACAGTTCATATCCTCGCCGCTAGATGGGGGCTTCATTCATTCCATTCCTGACCTGGTCGGAGACTGGAAGCAGGCTGTGGATTTTCATATGAAATAACTGTTAAGGATTGACAGAATGGTGCCTGTAACACAAATGGCAATCTATATATATAAAGCACAAAGTTTGTCTGTCTGTCTGTCTCTTTGTCTGTTATGTATACAAATCTACACCGTTTCACCGATCTGAACCAAAATTTGTATACTTACCCTTTGGAACCCTGCGGGTAACCCTGTCAACTTTAAATTTCGGACAGACCACCCCCTTTCCCTGCATTTAGGCCCTTTTGCTAAAATCTACACCGTTTCACCGATCTAAACAAAAATGTGTATACTTTCCCTTTGGAACCCTGCGGGTAACACTGTCCACTTAACATTTTGGACAGACCACCCCAATCCATGCATTTAGGCCCTTTGGTCCAAATCTACACTGTTTCACCGATCAGAACCAAAATTCGTATTCTTACCCTTTGGTACCCTGCGAGTAACACTATCTGCTTGAAATTGCGAACAGACCACTCCAATCCCTGCATTTAGGCCCTTTGGCACAAATCTACACCGTTTCACCGATCTGAACCAAAATTTGTATACCTACCCTTTGGAACACTGTAACACTGTCTGCTTGAAATTGCGGACAGACCACTCCATTCCCTGCATTTAGGCCCTTTTGCCCAAATCTGCACCGCTTCACCGATCTCAACCAAAATTTGCATATTTACCCTTTGGAACACTGCGACTAACACTGTCTGCTTGAAATTGCGGAGAGGCTACTCCATCCCCTGGATTTATGCTCTTAGGCACAAATCTACACCGTTTCACCGATCTGAACCAAAATTTGTATACTTAGGCCTACCCTTTGGAACCCTGCGAGTAACACTCCATTTAAAATTTCGGACAGACCACCCCACTCCCTGCATTTAGGCCCTTTTGCACAAATCTACACCGTTTCACCGATCAGAATCAAAATTCGTATTCTTACCCTTTGGTACCCTGCGAGTAACACTGTCTACTTGAAATTGCGGACAGACCACCCCATTCCCTGCATTTAGGCCCTTTGGTCCAAATCTACACCGTTTCACCGATCAGAATCAAAATTCGTATTCTTACCCTTTGGTACCCTGCGAGTAACACTGTCTACTTGTAATTGCGGACAGACCACCCCATTCCCTGCATTTAGGCCCTTTGGTCCAAATCTACACCGTTTCACCGATTTGAACCAAAATGTGTATACTTCCCCTTTGGAACCCTGCGAGTAACACTGTCCACATACAATTTTCGACAGACCACCCCATTCCCTGCATATAGGTCCTTGGCACAAATCTACACCGTTTCACCGATTAGAACTAACATTCGGATACTTACCCTTTGGTACCCTACGAGAAATACTGTCTACTTGAAATTGCCGACAGACCACTCCATTCCCTGCATTTAGGTCCTTTGGCCCAAATCTACGTTTCACTGATCTCAACCAAAATTTGTATATTTAAGTTACCCTTTGGAACACTGCGACTAACACTGTTGGCTTGAAATTGCGGAGAGCCACTCCAACCCCTGCATTTAGGCCGTTTGGCACAAATCTGCACCGTTTCGCAGATCTGACTCAAATTTTATAAACTTACCCTTTGGAACCCGACAAGTAACACTGTTCACTTTATTTCAGACAGACCACACTATTCCCTGCTTTTTGGCCCTTTGGCACAAAACTACACCGTTTCACCGATCTCAAATAATTACCCTTTGGAACTCGACGAGTAACACTGTCCACTCGAAATTTCGGACAGACCACTCCATTCCCCGCATTTAGGCCCTTTGGCACAAATCTACATGGTTCACCGATCGAAAACAAAACGTGTATACTTACCCTTTGGAACCCGATGAGTAACACTGTCCACTTGAAATTTTGGACAGACCACTCCATTCCCTGCATTTAGGCCCTTTGGCACATATCTACATCGTTTCACCGATCTCAACCTAAATTTGTATACTTACCCTTTGCAACCCGACGTGTAACACTGTCCACTTGAAACTTTGGACAGACCACTCCATTCCCTGCATTTAGGCCCTTTGGCAAAAATCTATCCTGTTTCACCGATCTGAACCAAATTTTACCTACTTACCCTTTGGAACCCGACGTGTAACACTATCTAAATGAAATTTCGGATAGACCATTCCATTTACTGCATTTAGGTTCTTTGGCAAAAATCAACATACATTCACCCATCTAAACCAATCTTTTTATGTAAGTTACTTACCCTTTGCAACCCGACGAGTAACACTGTCTGCTTGAACTTTCGGACAGAGCACTCCATTCCCTGTATTTAGACCCTTTGCCACAAATCTACATCGTTTCACCAATCTGGACCAAAATTTGTATACTCACTCTTGGGAACCCAACGAGTAATCAAACGAACCCAAATTTCGGACAGACCACCCATTTCCCTGCATTTAGGCTCTTTGGGACAAATCTACACCGTTTCACTGATCTGAACCAAATTGTTTATAATTACCCTTTGGTACCCGACGAGTAGCACTGTCAACATGACATTTCGGACAGAACAATCTATTCCCTGCATTTAGGCCCTTTGGCACAAATCTACACGGTTTCACCGATCTGAACCAAATTTGGAACCCGATGAGTAACACTGTCCACTTGAAATTTCTGACATACCACTCCATTTCCCTGCATTTAGCTCAGGAATCCCTCGGGGTTGCCAGCTTCCTAACTCACCAGCCATGAGCCCTTGAGGGTGTACCAGAAGTGGTGGGGCTACTCACACCCTGCCTCTTTGAGGGCCTTGAGCAGAAGACAGGAGATATTATGAAAAGGAAAAGAAGGCAGACCCCTCGAAGAATGAGGGCATCAGGAAAGATGAGACAACGGCCAATTAAGACGGGAAATTGAAAGACTCCCTATCCCTCGGATACCCTAATACAGCCGGAGTCGGAAGAGACAAGAGTTGACGAAGGAAGGCCGACAGGAAAGAGAAGTGAAAGGAGCCCAGCATCAGGAAGTAGAAGCGATGCCAGACTCAGCTGGGATCCCGTGGTCGCCAACCCACGTCCCACAAGTCGTGAGCGGGGGGGGGGGGAGTTGTGAGAATGAGAATAGCTTACTGATTCATTGCGAGGTGACGAGAGGACTTTCCAGAGCCCACCGTGTTATCTGCTGTCTATGCTGATGCCAGCACAGGGCCATTGCTCAAGCCACTGTGGTGTTGCGAAAGAGTGAGTGATTCCCCGGCCAATCTAAATACGGCGGGGAACCCCGAATGTGTGTCATCATATTTCGTCATCATCTGCGATCATCTCAGGTTCGTGCACCTTGGACCCATATTCTTTGCCGAGCAGAACACCATAAGCTCTTTCACTAGACGCTTCGAGTACAGGCCTAAGCCAGAAAATAAGGTTGAGACTTTGGAAGACATCGAAGCTAGACATCTGAATTACCTATATCAGTTTTAAAATTACACCATGTTCGTTTAGTAGCAATTTTTTCATTACCTTATTATTGTCATCTTAAGTGCAAATGACCTAGAAATTACGCGCATCATACCTCTAATCACCGCCGCATCAAGTCTTTCTCGACTGTGATTTTTAAAATATTTATTTTTATTACAGTACATTGTGTACATTATTAGTTGAAGTGTCAATTCAATATAGGTAGTAGTTTCCCATCATCCTCATCATAAGGGCAAATGACCTAGATGCTACGCCCATTACACCATTGATCACCGCACACGATAAGTCTTCCTCGCCTGTGAATTTTGAAATATGTATTTCCATTACGGTAGTTTGTAAGTTTGACGTGTCAATTCAACAGTAGTTTTCATTATCATCCTGATCAAAAGGGCAAATGACCTAGATATTACGCTCTCATTGTCTTTGGGGGCAAATGACCGAGATTTTAAATCCATTATATTTCTAAGGATACTTTGAGACATTATCATCATTCCACCGGGCGAAGCCGGATACTACTGGTAGTAAATAATAATTTCATGCATTTTTCTATATAAGTTATTATTGTAAAGTTGCGTGGTCACAATAGAGATTCTCGGATATTCCTTCTACTAAGTGACCACCCGTCTTAAAGACCAATTTGCTGCGGAACCATCGTTGGCCTTTTAATAGAGGTTTTACTGACATGTCCCTCTGCTTTTCATATTATTTTTCATTAGTTTTAAAAATATATGTAAAAATAATTGTTAAAAATTGAATTTATCTGATTGTCTACATGTGCATGTTATGAAATTCTGAAAAGGATGTCGGACAAGGTACCGGTAATTACTTCTTCCATTTAATCCCCCAAATAATTAAAAAAATCCCTCCCCTCGTTTATTTTACTGAAAGATATTTGCTGTGGTTTACACAATAAAATAGTTCTGTTCTCGTAGTTAACCTTTTGCATAATGTGCTAATGAAGCCGGGTGCTGTCGCTCAGGACTTGATTATCCTAGATGGTTGGTAAACCAGTGGAATTGAAGAGTAAGCCGGGATGTACACAAGCTTTGTACTTGTGTTACCGATATTCTAGAGTTTAGCAGATGAGTTTTGAAAGAATTTGTATATGTCAGGGTGTTTACGACCCGGGAAAACCGGGAATTCTCAGAGAATTATGAATTTCTGGAATAATCAGGGATTTTTCTCCATTTGGCTATATCCCGTAAACGTGGAAGCAATACTTTCGAATTTCGCAGGAAGTTATCGCTCGCTACTGATGACAGTGCTCAGCCAAATAAGCAGTGCCTTCTCAAGCTCAACTGAACGCATGATGTGGCAACTTTTCCGTTCGCTTTCTACGCAGGAGCCAACTACGCCATTTTATTGGGCCTTGAGCATTTTGTTCGTTACGATCAGTATTGCCAACTTAAGCGATTATGATGGTAGACAAAATATTTTAAATTTAGTATTGTTTATACTAGCAACCCACCCGGAAACAGTTATGAATGCATTTCGTGACGAGCACTTTTCCCCCCCCCCCCCCGATGTTATGAACTACGACCTAGGCCTATATCCGTTTTAAGTCTCGGCATGATGGGTTAAAATCACTGACTGGAATATTCATCATGGAGATAGCATGTGCAACAAAATCTTATCAGACGTAATTTAAGAATGGCGAGGTGCATGCAACACAAATCCCCCTCCCGTTCAATCTAAAAACACGTAGGCCTATAGTGGGCGATGTGTTGAAGATAGAGTTGTGCTCTCGCGGACTTTTTTGTAGAACTTTTCATGCTGAACAATTCTTACACTCATAGTATATTGATATTATAACGGTTTGCCCAGCGTAAGCTTAAAAAGCGCGCAGACGCCAGTTTTTTTTTTTTTACTTTTTCACTGAAATCGTTACCGCTTGGCTTCCTGTGATCATAAATAAATTACTTTATTTTTATACTTAGAGATTTAGGGACTATTTAAACTCTCGTTAGCGATCGAATTTTGACTACTACTGGGTGATGACGTGCTATGTTAATTTACGTAGTTTTGTGTTGGTGCGTGGACGACCGGCGCCGTAAATTAATGTTTTCTTACAGTGTAATTCTTGTGTAATTTTCTCCTCTCCGCCGTTCATTAATGAAAATACTACCGTACGTGATATTTACAAACTAAGGTATTTGTCGAACGAAATGCAGATAGGTATATTGTTGTCTTGGTAATGCTTTCGGTACAGGAAGTGAGGAACTGACGGTGAAATAATTAGTTCAGACGAGTCTATTGACGATAATAATACGAGTGAAATTGACAGTGATGGCACTGAAAGAAGTGACGAAGAGGTTGATGGATGGACTTGTAAAGGTACAAGTACAGTGCTCTCTCAGTAATCCGGCATATATCGGACCAGAGCACTGCCGGATTACCAAAAACGCCGGATTACTGGAAAATATCGAGAAAAACACAGATATCGTTTGAAAATCCGTTTTAATTACATTGTACTATATTAAGTAAAAAAGTACGAAAATACATCATATTACTCGCGTTATTCCTTGGAAGTAGACGGCTGGAAATATGCATCAATTGTCTTTTGCTTTTTACGGTTGAGAGACACTTTGAGAACTTGTTCCTGTAACCTTCTTAAAACTAAGACATCGTTAGCAGAGATGCCATTTTCCTCCGCCCGTGCAATTGACGTGACAAACGAGGCGATGACCGCATCGTGTGAGATTGAATGTATAGTCGCTGTCACTTTTTCTTCCACCTGTTCCTCGTCCTCTTCCTCTCTTGCCACTTCCTCTATGATGTCATCTTCTGTCATTAACTGGTTGTTTTCGTCATCTTCACAACACTACTACAGTACAGTACAACTGTCCTACACTAAGCACCTGAGGGGGGCGTGCGTGAGTCATCGCTCTTGGCACCAATGCATTGTTTACTCAGACACTAGTCTTGTCGCTGCGTGGGAAACATTGTACAGTATTGGGGACGCATTATCAAATCAAGTGTTGAGCTCGTACTATATTTATGTTTCATCTTACTTCTCATGCTCGGTGTACTTCAGTTAAAGATTATCTGGAGGGATTTCAGTTACCCGGTCCACAGTAAGGAATCGAGTAGCGCGCGCCCGGGCAACAATGTGTTAGACCTTGGTTGACAATACTGTTTGCGTGGCTTTTCCATCCCGGTATACTTTGATTATTGTCTGCTGAAGTTCTACTGTTAATGGTTTAGTGTGCCGTTTGGAGTTTACGACAAATACAAGATTTGTGCCATTGTTTGCTAAATCTAAAGTGAATACTTATTGTGTGCAATTGGTCTAGGCGAAAACCATTGGTCTGGAAACAATAATGTTGGCACTCTGAAAAATTTCAGTAACACCCTCTAGCGATAAAATATTCAACTCCTGTATATTAGTAACATTGGCCATTTCTATAGAAAATTTTGCAGATTTCAATGGCGGCGGGCAACGATTGGCTCCGGAATGAGAATGAGAAGCTTGCTGGGGCTCTGGTTAACCACTGGAACGGGAACTAGGAAAAAGTGTGACGTTTATGTAATATGATGGCTATGCCTAGTGCCCTTAAATGCATATTTATTGCTCCTATGTTCCTTGGCTAGGCTAGAACTTGTGTACAATTTTGTTTTTAATTGTGCCCAGGAAATGTTTGAAATACCTTTCAAAATCTGCCTTGTGTTATTAAGCAGACTTGGTTAAATTATTTTAGACTGATAATAGTGTGTTCTGGCCTGTTGAAATCTCATTCATAATGATTTCCTTCATTTAAATGTATTTATAAATTACTAAATTGATACTGATGTCATGACGAGGTGGACCTAATTGAGAGTGAGAACATGGAATTTGCCTCCCTTCCTCCCTTGGATATGAGTAAATTCCTGTGTAGGCCTATATGTAGGGGCCGTGTTTTTTGGTAATAGCGATACGCGCGAACGTTTCTCAGATCTTCTTTCTTGCATATATATGGCCTTCTAGGTAATTAAATTGGCGTATTTTAGCAAAATGAATTCGCGAAATATCACAAAGTCTGATTTATTGCGTGAATTGCACAAATAATCACGAAATATACTTCACTTGGTACGAAAATGCTAAATATTATCGAAAAAGCTCTCCAAAACACGTTTAAATGCTTCTGAGGAATTAACCATCGTGGTTTCCTTCTCATTTGATTGATAGTGCTGCGCCGGAAGTATGTGTATTCAGTTCTGCGATCTCTAAGGCTATCGATAAAAATAGATATCTGCTATCAATTACATCAAATGGCGTTGTGGTCGTAGATACAGCAGTTCTAGTTCCCAACTGATGAAACTTTATTGGCAAACATCCAGCATTTAAGTATAAAAATGCCGAAAACTAAAGTCGCAACAGTTTTCTTGAGGGCAGAGGATTACAACAGTGAGGGGTTATATGTGTTTGACGCTGCAAGAAAGATTCTAATGTGTAAATACTCCAATTTTCTTATTCCGTCGGAACGAAAAGACACGTGCGATAAACACTACAGGGATTCAGAAACGCATAAAAAGCGGAAGAAAGATGGAAATGAGCATAGTTCTAAGCGGCAAATAACATTCGGCGATACTCTACACATCGCAAAGAAGTTGAAGAACCCCCTTATCACATAATTTGTTAGAATTACCCCATACTATAGGGAGGATTTCAGAAGAAACATTGATCATTTTGACAATTTATTTCGCAAAATACCCACCGAAATAGTGTCAGTTTTAACACCGAAATCAACAGTTTTATTTCACCATAAAATAAGGCCCTGACCTATATGCTACCGAATGTCATCATTCCTATGACGTAGGATTAGTGATTTCAATGGTAATGAAAGGTTTTACAAATTAAATATTGGTCTAAGATGATCCCACTCATGTGGTGACACCTTGATGTGTGTATTCAACCTCCCTTTGTCCCTTTTATTGGAGACATTTACTGTAGTGAAGGCAGCAGGATTTAAAACCAACCCAAAAATAGCAGGCATTTCATCACACTTCCTGTTCCCGGGCGAATGTGTAGCAGTCATTACTCAGGGAATTATCTCATTAATCCTGGAAAAATCAGGGAATATTCAGGGAATTATTTTAAGATGAGTTGGTAGATACCATGATATGTGCTTTTGAAATTAAATAACTTAAATAAAATACTTATACAGTATATCACACAAAAATGTCATGGAATATGTAGTCCTTGGTAGTTCTCAGTTCCTGACTATCTGTACTTGGAGCACTGGCTGATTATTTTATTATAGCATGGCTGTAGTGTAACCTCCCCCTATTGCTAATTTCTTAGCAGTTTCAATAGTGCAAGTGCGCTTCCACGTATTCCCCAGGGGCTCACATCTAGTGGGACGTGGGTTGGCGACCACGGGACCCCAGCTGAGTCCAGCATTGCCTCAACTTACTTGTGTCGGGCTCTTCTCCGTCTTCTTTCCTGACGACCTCCCTTGGTCAACTCTTGTTCTTTTCCTATCCCGACGGTATTAGGGTATTTAAACACAAATTGTGCTAAATGTTCCGGCATAACTCAACAAAATGACAGCGTTTCGCCCCGGTGTGCTATTGGGCTCTTCAGTTGGTTAAAGCACACCTCACCAAGACACTGTCAAGTACACACTGGGAAGGCCATTACAAGACGTATTTGATACATGTGTATCCGCGTCACGAGCAAAGCCAGTGCACTATGGGAGTCGAAACTCCACTCCAAAGCAATTATAACCTTACCTTGGCATTGAATATACAATTTTCAAAAGAAAATTATGTATTGCCCGTAAAGCCATTATATATTTAAACACAAATTGTGCTAAATGTTCCGGCATAACTCGACAAAATAATGCTATTGGTTTTACGTCCCTTTTAACTACACTGGCTTTTAGAGACGCCGGGGTGCCGGAATTTTGCCCCGAAGGGGATCTTTAACGTGCCAGTAAATCTACGGACCCGGCTCCCTCGCATTTGCGCACCCTCAAATGCCAGCTGACTGCGCCAGGATACGAACCTGCAACTTTGGGCCCAGCAAGCGAGAAAGTTACCCCTAAGCCACGCAGCCAGCCAACTCAACAAAATGACAGCGTTTCGCCCCGGTGTGCTATTGGGCTCTTCAGTTGGTTAAAGCACACCTCACCAAGACACTGTATTAGGGTATCCGAGGCCTAGGGAGTCTGTCACTTTCCCGCCTTAATTGGCCCTTGTCTCATCTTTCCTGATACCTCCTTCTTCGAGGGGTCAGATCTCTTGTTTTCTTTTCCTTATATATCTTCTCTTTAAGTTTCTCGCACTGTTTTTGTTAATTGGCTCCCAGTGTATCTAAATTCACTTTAGCGTTTTTTTTACACTCCATTTTGTTGGTAGTTTCCATCTACGTTACATTTTGTAGTTTTTTTCCGATCTAAATTGCATTTTGCGAGTGTTTTCAACCTCAATTGCATTGTGTAAGGATTGACAATCTAAATTGCTTTTTAGTAAGTCTTTCAATATAGGGGGCGGAACTTTTATGAGTATTTTGAATTTCAATTGCATTTTGTATTTTCAACCTGAACTGCTTTTTGCAAGTATTTTCAATCTAAATTGCATTTTGTATCATCAGCATTTTGCAAGTATTTTGATTCTCAATTGCATTTTGTGGGTATTTTGAATCTAAATTACATTTTGTAAGTATTTTCAATCTAAATTGCATTTTGTAAGTATTGTCCATCCAATTGAGTAGTTTGAATCTACCATACATTTTGTGAGCCTTTTCAATTTCAATTGTATTTTGCAAGTATTTTGAATTTCAATTGCACTTTGTGAGTATTTTGAATCTGAACCGGCCTTTTTCATTCTAAATTGCATTGTGTATTTTCAATTTCAATTGCATTTTGTAAGTATTTTGAAACTCAATTGCATTTTGTACTTATTTTCAATCTAATTCACATTTTGTAAGTATTTCGACTGTACATTGCAGTTTGTACGTATTTTGAACTTAACCTACATTTTGTGCATATTTTTAAATCTGTTCCTTTTGTGAGAATTTTCGTTCTAAATTCCCTTTTTTAAGTACAGTGAAACCCCTCAAATCCAAACCCCGGAAATCCAAAATCCCGGGTAATCCGAACGAGTTTTCTTCGAAAATTTTTAAGTTTGAAAAACACACGCAAAACAGAGAAACGTATTTATTTTGTAATAAAACAATTACATATTCTACATTATAACCTTATTTTTCAATAATTTGTTGAAAAATTAACAAAGAAGTAGAGTTAGCATACGTAACACAGTGTAAATGTGCCTGCATTCTTATCTCATCCTGGATTGAAAAATGGAAAAGTTGGTCATTGTAATATCTTAGGTTAATCACTTTGCAAGAACAATGAAATAACAATAGAAACACACAAAATATCACTTAATCTTTCACTTGAAATCAGTTATCTTCAATTGTCGAAGTGATGAAAACCTTCCCGCAGAGGCAATTGCGCAGAACATGACATCGTTTGAGGTGGCTACTTCGTGTTGTTCTACGAAGCGCAATGCGATGTCCAGAGCAGATGCAGCTTCAGTGTAAGTCACATTGTCTGTCCAAGTTTCTTCTTCCTCACTGTCACTAGCTACATTGCTGTCATGTTGACTCACTATTTCATGTTCAGTGCATTCTTCATTGACATCAACTATCGTCCACTACTCTAGACAACCTTCTCCAGCATCCTCACAACCTGCTATATGGATATTTTTTGGCTAATCCGAACAAATTGAAATCCGAACTGACTACAGCCCCAATTAGTTCGGATTTGAGGGGTTTTACTGTATTACTGCTCTCCATTTTGTGAGTAGTTTCAATCTGAGTTCCTTTTTGTAAGTATTTTCCTTCTCACTTAATTTACGTTCTGGTTTCCACTTCATTGACATTTTTGCTATCACCCAGACCATTAGGGGCCGATAACCTAGATGTTAGGCCCCTTAAAACAACAATTATCATCATCGCTTCCACGTATTACGAAAAGCAGGGCCTCTCGGGGTGCATGGACTAGTGTATAGCGTGGCGCAAGGTATTAGGTTGATCACAGTGCAAATCCTCACTTGTATGCCTGTCTCGTTCGCTCCGTCTGTCTCCCCCTTCCCCGCTGGTTCTTTCTCACTGCAAAATGTTTACTTACGGCGTACTGGACAGTGGTGTTGCACTGTATGCAGGAGCTAATGTAGGAATCAGTCTACTACATCCAAAACAATACTCTTTTTTGCTATTGACCCTTCCATAAACTGCTTTTTCTAAATGTAGAGCAACTTTATAACTAGCTCTAAGAGTAGAATCACCACATCCTTTATCTTTATCACCTTAACTTTAGAAAAGAGTGTACTAGGATGATGAAAGTGAAAGATTTGAACTAATACACATTTGAGACGAATGTAAAACAAATAGATTTCTTTTTACAGGACCCATAATCAAAATAAAAATGCTCAAGTGCTGGAACAAACCTCATTTGTAGATACAGAATGTTTTTCTATGAGATAGGCTACAGTACTTCACCACAAGTCTTAATTCTTGTCAACTAAGGTATGTTCACTTTCATTATCCTAGTATACTCCTTTTTTCTATAGTTAAGGTGAAAAAGATGAAGGATGTGGTGATTCTACTCTTAGATTTTCAACGCCCTTAATTTCTCCTCCTCGGCGTCCCCTATACTTTTACCATATTTTTCTGAATGTAGGATACTCCATTGCAGTGTCTTTCAATTATTTTCATAAGCACAATTATTGTACCACAGATTAGCCATTTGGCTTTATCGTGATGACTTTTTGTTTGAGATTCCCTTACAAGTATAAATAGCACGGTACTGAAACTTATGAACACATTTACTGTTAAGGCTTCTTCTTGTGAAGGTAAGTTTACACTAGGAAAATCGTTGTTTTGTTCAATATCTAACCTATGTAGCCAAGTTCACGGAATATGTGATAGGCTACAGTAGTTCACTGCAAGTCTTAATTCTTGTCAACTAAGATATCTTGCCCGCTGAATATATAATCAACGTTATGACAGCATCCAGGGCTTCCCACCCCGCTATTTTGTAATTGGTATGCTACTTATCTGGCCGTGACCAATCGCAATCAGCTTGCAGTGGGACTCCGGCGAGGTTCTGCCATTTAGAGAAGGACCTCGCTGTATATGATCAAATATATCCACAGTTTAATTTTTGTCTGTTATTGTTTGGTTTTAAAGATGGGAGTGTACTTACAGACGATGGAGGGATAAGTGAGGAAATTGGAAAGATGGTCCAACAATCAAATGGGTTTTACTAGAGTGTGAGGGGTCTGGAGTGGACCCAGGAAGTTCCCAAGAAATGTAAAAATATCTTGTATTCAACATACCACTCACCTATATTGAAGTATGCAGCAGGCACGTGGATAACAACTATACGGGATGAAAGTAGAATCCAGGCAGTAGAGAAGAAGTTTCTTGGAGGTATAATTGGAAAGACACGCAGAGACAAAGTCAGAAACAGGGAAATTAGGGGAAAAGCAGGATTCCTGATGTTACAAAACAAGATCGAGATCAGTAAACTAAAATGGTATGGGCTTCTGATGCGAATGGGAGAAGACAGTCCCAAACCGATTATTTACTGCGAAAGTAAGGGGAAGGCCGAGGATGAGGTGGACGAATACAGTGAGGGAGAGCATTGAGAAAAGAGGAGTGAAAGCGGAATATATACTGGAAGAAGGACGAGAGTGGTGGAGAGACGGAAAAGTATGAAGGTCCTTGATTCACACTCCGACCCAGATCACTGGAACCGGGAAATGAATATTGCAACTGGAGGAGTGAATGACGAAAATTTGTATTTAGGTAGAAGGCATCCTGAAAATGAAACTTGGCTTCAAATTCTTTATAGTCCTACTGTGACTAGATTTATACAGTGTGGCCAAGTAGGCTCGGTCATCATATTTCTCATAAAGAGACTGTCAGCGGCTTCTATCATTGCAAGTTCGGGAACCAAAGTCAATGAAATCGTAGAAATGTTTCAACATGAAACACAGTGTGAAAGTGTAATAGCAACAATAATGTATTTAATACGAGAGGTGATGGGAAAATTTTACAGTGAGAGTCGTGTAATAATTACGTCAAAATATATATATACAGGGTCTTAATTTTTGCTTGGCAAGGCGATTCCACTTTACCCTGGCCGGTGGTCCCCTGCCAATTGTCGGCTGTTACTGGTTAGCGGGGGGGTCTCCGGCCGTATTTCCACACTCTTGCTGTGGTAGATGTGCGAGCTCTGAGCTAATTGGGTGTTTTATAGAGCTACTGTGTACTGTATATCGTATTGTGTAGTGTTTTATTGCGATTGTGTATAATGCTGTAATGCCTTATGTGAAATAATCGTCACATGAACGTGTATAGGTCTGACGTTTGTTTTTGGCCTGTGGCCGTGAAATCCGTGCATCCACTGTACTCGCCGTTCAACCTCCTTCCTTCTTTCCTTCATTCATTCTGATCGTGCGTGCCTGCATGCAGTTATTACTGCACATGCTCCCAATAAGGAGGCTTCCTGGCTAGTCAGAGACCTCTACGCAACAAGCAAGCACCATCCAAAAACAAATTTCAAGACCTGTATATCTGCACAATACGTACATAAAGTGCAGGAAATCATGCACAAGAACGAGACAAAAGTTTCCAGTGAAATTTCCAGGGAGACCCATTCCTATAAATTGGACAATAAAATAACTGACTAAGAGATTCAAATGTACAGGTTCAGTTAACAATAAAAATAGATGTAAAGGGCGTTATTTTCTTACTGAAGCTAAATTAACCAGAGCAACCGGAAACTTCATAAATAGATGCCGATTATGTTTGGCAGCGGATGGTGAGCATTTTCAGCATCTACTGTGAATGCATGATACTGATTTTAAGCACCATATTCTGCCGTACATGTGCGCGTGCGGTTGCCGGCAACTGAGCCGTCACTGGCGGAGCGCATGAGCGAGAATGTCCCTGCCAAGCAAATAAAAAGACCCTGTAGTTGCTTGACAGCTGAAGCCTCGGACTTGTTTTCACAAATTACATTGCTTTTTTAAGTAATTATCTGTTGAGGAATAATTGGGTTCAAGATTGAATTTGAGTCTATTTTAATGGATACAATATATAGGATATATTCAGCTGTGGTTTAAACCTTCCGATAGGTGCATGATCCTAAGTTCACGAATGCTCACGTGCATGTGAGGGATACTCGCCTAGAAGACCTAGATTTATACCACTGCTGGCCTTAGAAATGGGACGTCTTAAGATGTCGGACTACATGTTTATACATAACAATGCATTTACTGTTTTAAAAGTGCGGGAAACGAGGAACAATAAGTCGCACTAACGCTGTCTCTCATACTTACTCATACATGCATATGGCACCCATTTTCAAAGTTGTTTTATAAAAATCATGGTAAACCAAACATACAACAATACTTTTGATGTATAAGAAATATACTTGATGCTACATTGTAATCTAAATTAACATTTTTAATAACTTGCTAGAACGATTGCGAGTATGTGCCACTTACGGTCGAGGTTCTAGCACCAACAATGTGTTCACTACAGGTTAGTAAGTTGACACGTCTATGGGCATTGGGTGTAGAGCCAAACTTCCACTGCCTTAGGTTCTCGGGGGGCATGTTTTGAAAAATATTAACCATATATGCTGCATATGCATGCCTATCAGAAGGTTAAATTTAAAGAAAATGATTCATTTATCATGACAACAGTCAGATAGCAGAGGGAATTGAAACATTAGAAGACATTTTTCAGTGTTCCCTAGTTCTATAAGAGCAGAGAGAAATAATAAACATTATGTCGCTGGGTGCTGTTAGCCATAACTATTTTTAAGTAGCTAGTGGATCTTCTCTATTCTGCGATCTGTGCTTGAATGCTTTCTTAACTGCCACAAATTTGTCAGGAGATGGTATGACTTGCCCTAGAATAATGGAACAGAAGGAAAAAAAAAAATATTGCATTATTAGTGAGAAAGCTAAGTGCACAATTCTAGAGTTAGGCAAAATTTTGCCTCTCCTGCCAACAATCTCCATCTGCTTCTCTCCTTAAATTTCTAACCTAAGTCCACTCTGCTCGACTATCAAGTATAATGTTTCAAAGCTTAATCTTTACATATGTCCTGCCATTGTCTTCTATACCTTTACTGCTTCACCCTTAATTCTCTTGGGACCTATGCCCGAAGATTTCCCTAGCTCTAGAATGAAGCAACTACTGTACAATAGAGTATTAGTCTCTTGTACACTCTCTAACTGTGAAATCTCATAATATCTGAACTCCTGCAGTGCTGAAGCCTAAATTGGTCTCTATTCTTAATTACAAGTGCATTCCTAGGGGCATTCTGCCCCTTAAAACAGCAATAACTGAGCACATTCCTGTTATTTCTACTGTTAATATATCATTTTCACTATCATGATGTCTGTTTAAGAATCACGTAAGTACTGACCAATGGATCTACCTCAACAAGGTTTTTCAAATTTCTTACAAATGGAATATCATGGAGACTGTTGTTTTTCTCTGTAAAATCCTGGTTCAAATTTTGAATGTATTTGTACTTTTCATGGTATGGTGATTTGGTGTTTTTAATTTTTAATACTTGAGGGGCAATTTTGTAGAAGTGGGCAATTAAAAAATGGTTGTGATTATCATCAGAATTACAGTAGACTGTGTGATGTTTTGTAGTTCTTTGTTTTTGGTTATATAGTCTTCATTTGACTTTGACTAGGTATATTAATATCTTTCGGTTTGGCAAAGAATATTTTGGAATGAGCTTAAGTGAATCGGTAAGTTTTTGGAACGTAAAATTAGTCATTGCATTATTCAGTAAAATAATTCCCTTGTGTCTTTGTGATATACATAGAAAGTAATAATTTCTTCCATTGTTTTCCAAGGACTGTATGTTATCATTTATCACAAATGTCATAATATTCCGTCTAAAATATAGGGATGTGTGTGTATATATGTATTTGCTAGATACAATGTGTTCTCGACTTTGGTGTAATTTCGATTTTCATCATTGAATTGTCGCCTTGAATTTTTCCTGTAGTGTTAGATTATTTACATTGGTGTTGTATCCTGTGTGGTAGTTGTTTCATAGGTTGGTGTTCCAAGAGAGAAGCTGAACCAGTTGGCTAGCTCAACCGGGAAAAGCTATGGCGACTATGTTGCATTCAACACATAAGCGTATAGCTTTTCCCCTTTGATCTAATTCTACAGTCGACCTTCCAAGAAGAGGATCTAAGGAAATTATTAATTGTTCTTTTCTTTTTCCTTTGATGTTCAAATTTTCTTTCTTGATTTTCTTCAATTCTTTTATATGTTTTTTCCTTTTCTTTTCAGATCATATTCAGCCCTTTCTCACCTGTGGATTGAAAATAATAAAAGTAACAATGGCAACTTGTATAGACGATACTCCACTTGGGAGGAGTTCCACATCATCGAGACGAGTTGTAGGATAGGTGCACGGTTAATATGGATTCCTATGATTTATTTGGAGAGGATGTTGGGAGCAGTATGCTGGATGGCTTAGCTGAGCTAGGTGCTGATAATTTTGATCCAGCACCTCCACCAGTTACTGGAACATCTAGAGATGCTACTGCTACTGGAGCTGGATATGTTCAGCCGACATATGGGCATCAGATGTCCAGTTTGCAACAAGAATCTCCTCTTCAAAAACTGGCTTCTTTTGGTGGAGAATTTACTCCTGGTAACCACTTGGACCCCTCTTCCCAGAATTTATTTCATCAGAACCAAGGTGGGTATGAAAACGCTACAAGACCAATGTGTCCTCCCAATGCTGTTGGCGGGTATCAAGGTCACGTCAGAACGATGGCTCCCCAACATGATATCAGACGCCCCCCCCATCCCCAAGCCACTTCAAGCCAGTATGCTCCTTACATCCCTCCAGAAAACATGTACCCCATTGATCAGCAACAAAACATGAATATGGATGGGAATGGGTTGCAAGGTTGGAGTAATACTCCGAATTATCCTGGTAGTATAAGACATTACAACCAAATGAACCAAGGAGGCTATCGCCAGCATGTTAATTACCCTCATCAGCAGGATAACATTGGAACCCAACAGAAATTAGCACAACAGCAACAACAGTATTCTACTAATCAGCAAGGTATGATGAGTTCAATGATGCAGTCTCACCAAAACTACCCATTGGCTCAGCAACAGCGAATGCAGTCCACTGTAAACATGTCCCAGCAGCAACAACAACAGTGTTATCCCCAGGGTTCACAAGGCATTGTGTACCCTGGTTCAAATACTGCTGGCCCCATGAGCCAGTCGTATAGTGGATATAGCAGAATGCCTCATCATGTTCAGTATTCACAGCAGCAACTGGAGACCCAGCAACAGAATTCATATAGTCACTTGCAGCAACAGCCGCAAATGGGTCTTCCTGGATATGGTCAATCTGCTGGTGCTATGAGTCACCAGCAAATGCCAAGGCCCATTGGAATTGAGGTATCAACCGGTAGTGGTTCTGCCCAGTATGGTGTGGGAGCCCAAAAGCAGCATAATCAATCGATGGGAGGTGCCAGTCCTCAATATCGAGCCCCGTTTCCCCAACTTTCTCCCCAAATGTCCCCTCGCCCACAGATGTCTCCTAGACCGAGTCAATCCCAGCAGATGTCTCCTCGCCCAGTGATGTCTCCTGCTAAACCTACTACACTTTCCCCTCATCCACATTCTCAACAGCCCACGCTATCACCACGGCCGGCTACTTCTCTGACTCCCAAGTCTGCTACGTCATCTCCAGTTTCCATGTCTGTGCCGGCATTCTCGCAACAAAGCACCTTGCAGCAGTTGGAACAGTTGGTCATGCCACCTGCATCCGGAAGCACAACAGACTATCCTGCTTATCAGCCTCGTGTTTCAATTGCACCACCACAGCAGAATACATCAATGTCCCCTGCAATAGGACCAAGAATGCCAATGTCTCCCCAACAGTGGCCTCATCAGGCTCCAAGGCCCCCTGTTACCATAAATGGTGGAATAGGCTTGTTAGAACCTCAAGCAAATCAAGGAATACCCCCTTATGTTCCTCATACAACAGAGTCAAGAGTGTTAGAATCCGCTAAATCTCTTCCATCATCGACATTAGATGGAGTGGGACAACATGATTTAGGTTTGAGTTCAGTGACTGCACCAAGCACAGTTAATGATAGTAATAACATCACATCGGTAGTGTCACAGCAAGACTTTAGCAGTTCATCATCACAGTTATTAAGTGAAAAGTTTGCAAGTAATGACAGGACTCAAAGTGTAAATAGTGGAGGAGACAGCAGTACTATGAATCCTCACATTCCTCCTTCTCTCTCTGGAACACCAACTACTAAAACTTCTGATCTCGATAACATCACACACACTCAGTCCTTGGAACCAGATGCATCACAGCCTTTACCACCTTCGAGTATGGATTTGAAGGCCTCCAGTGTAAGTGGTAACATGTTACCATTGCCAACACCAAATGTTGGTGTCCCATCAACAGGACCTGGTTTCCCTGATTTCACCGCAGCTAATGGTGGCAGTATTCCATACCAAGATCCAAGTAATATGGATGACATGATGAATCCAGGTGTTGTTCCTGTTCCTTATAGCAGATTAGATGGAGAACCCAGTGGACCAATGATAGGTCCTCCTCCAGGGTTGTATGATCCACCTCATGGACTGAGCTTGTCTGCTGTCTATCAGTCTCCCATCAGCCACCAGCAGGAGATGGCAGCACTACAACAACAGCTTCAGGAGTTATACTGCATGCCTCCTGCACCTCAGATCCAAGAAAAGGTATGTATGGTTATTTTAGGAAGCTTTTATGCAGAAGTGGATGGGATAAAATACATGGATAAAATTTACTGGTACATACCATAACCTCCTGTTACTGGCCGGACGTTATTGTTTTAGACGATTGCCCTTGACCGTGAAGCCTGCGGATGAGCCTGTACACCGTCACTCTCTCACCCTATCGCTTCACATTTGTCACCACCGATCTGATGTAATGGAATTCCAGACTTGAGCACGTGGCGACACCGACTTGCTGACTACAGTCAACGTCGAAGTATTGTGTGACGCGGAAGTACAAGTTACGTATTTACGAACAGAACGTCATTATATTTGCCAATGACTGTACTTCAGTAGGAGTGTGAGACAGCTTTGTCAATCATCGGACCGCTTGGGGCAACTGATAACACAGGTACTGCAGTAACTCGCCTCCAGGCTTCCATTAAGATTTTCACTCGTCTAAAACAAACGTCCGGCCTGTACCTCTTGGAGTGAGCGCAGACTTTTTGAATAATACTAAAGGTGATGCATCAAAATATGTAGATATCCGTAAATTAATATTAACTACGCAAATCAAACGGGCTTGTCTCTTAAAATCTTTGCTGCTAACTGTGGGTTGTGATTGACCTCTGTCCGATACATAGTCACGTGAACACAAAGACTATCTTGCGGCGTACATCTCTTTCAAAGGGGATATAAAGACAAATCAACTTCTGGTGTTGAATGCGGCAATTTTTGACCGTTCTCTAATATGCGGCGATAATGTTTACACTCCTTGCTGTGCCGTCTTCTATCGAAGGTTGGTGGTCATCAAGGCTATTCTATTCCTCAAGTCTGCCACACGAAATATTCACTAGAGAAATTTTCAGTATTCGTTGAATAACCTTCCAAAGTTCAAAAATAATGAAAAATCTGCTTCTGTTAATTATTCTTCATGTGTTAATATCAAATTCATATGGTCAGTTTGATTTTGGTGATTTAAACTCATAAGCCTCCTTTTGAATATAGAACAAATTGAGAAATACCTCTACTGGAGGTGGTTGGCTCTTCAGTTTAGGGGCTGCGACAATGTAGTCATCTACAGTCATGTGTCTGTAGAATTTGTCTGATAGCCGGAGTTAATTGTGATTGCTGTATTAGTGTGTGTTACCTGTAATTCGGGTAAGGACTGCAGACAATCAATTTCAAGTAGTTCCTACTTTTGCTACCAAATGTTACCGTCAACGACACCTAGCTGTGAACTTGGCTACTAGATGCCACCACAACCGGCACCTGGTGACGAACGTTGGAACGAATAGAGCGTTATTCAAATCTAACCTACAAATTTAGCTTCTCATAATTGTAGTTAGTGGACGGTTCTTTTACATGCCATAAATCTATGACATGGGCCCGCCGGCTTTACTTCAGTGTAGAGGTTGGTTGGTTGGCTCCTTAGTTTAGGGGCTGCGACAACGCGGTCATGTAGCCCCGAGTGTAGAGGAAAGTATGGTAATGGCAGGAGGAAAGAAAGAAAGGGGATTGTTAAAATTGCAGATGTAAATCTGAAAGTAGTAGAGCACTTCAAATACTAAGGAAGTGAATTGGTGGAAAATGCAAGATAGGATATGGATATCAACAAGAGAATACAATGTGGCAGTGTTTACTATCATCAGGTTCGGAGTTTAATTTGGGATGAATTCATACCACTGAAGCCTAAAGAAGTGATGTACAAGACCTATTAGTCTATTACTTACCGATAATGACGTATGGAGCAGAAACTTGGCCTATGATGAGGAGAGATGAAGGTAGAATACAGGCAGCCGAAATGAAATTGGAATATGGTATAGAAGACTAGGAGAGAGAGAGTGGGGAATGAAGACATTCGAAAGAAAGTCAATTTGCAAAAGCAGAATGGTAAGCTGGAGCAGAACAGATTGAGATGGTATAGACATGTCAAGGGGATGAATGATGAAGGAATCCCGAAACAAGTAATGGAGAGGTGGATGACTGGAAAGAGAGAGCGAGGAAGACCTAGAGTACGATGGATGGATTTGGTGAAATACAGTGTGAGAGAACGAAACCTGGAATGAAGTTCAGTGGTTGAGGAAGGATGGTGGACAGTGTAAAGTCGAGTGAAGTTATATTTGCTCCCACCCGGCTTAGGTTGGAAAACTGAAATTGACGATAGTTAGCATTCATGGCTCACCACTCCCTTAGTCATAGATGCGTATGAACAATTCCCGTCATTAATCAATATTTACCCGTTTGAGAGTTGATTGGTGTAAGAATTGGCAAATCAAATGTTAAAAGAAGTAATGTCTTCCACCTAGACATATTACCAGATTGAATAAAAATGAAACTGAAATACATCAGACTTATAGGCCTACCGTAAAAGGCTTAGTTTTGTAACAAACCTAGTTCATTCAGTCACCACACAAGAATATCAGGTCTTCTGTGGTCAACAGCAAAATACTACTGTGTATGTGATAGAATGTGAAAATTTTAAAGTGAAGTATGCTAAATCACTGTAATGAAGTGTTTGAAACTCAGGCAGGTTGAGATTAAGGGAAGGGAATAATGGACAAACTAGGTTAGTGCTGTGTTGAATAGTGCCCCAATTTCTCTACTGGTGTAAGAATAGAAATTTCTGGGGGTTCAGTACCTAATCACACACTTGTCTTGGTAGCCTACTGTAGTGAAGCTTGGCTAGTGAGTTTGCCTTATTATAGTCTGTACAGTAGGAAGTATTCATGACTCCTCACTCCCTTCAAGTTATCAGTGCTTACTATCAATTTCCTTTACAGGCTACTAAGCTTGTAACTTAAAACCCTCATTCCCAATCCTAGCCTCGGTTCAAAATTCATGCAGTACTATAGACACTACAGTATTTCTATAGGTACAGTATATTGCTCAAATAGTGATAAATATGTAGCATATACACAAGTGAATATGAGTAAAATAAATGAGCTGTATGTCACTAATTCTAAATCTATTCCCAGCACACATATCACTATATTTTAAACAAGATATTAGTCTGATCCTATTTTTGTACAGTGACCTAACCTGTCTTCTGAGAGAATCATCGCTCGTTGGACAAATGGAAGTCGTAGGTGGAAATTTTGGTTTTGGATTTATTGAAGCATGGACCAAATATGTGCAGACAATAGTTCTGACAAAATCCAAAGTAGATTGATTACTTGAAATGCTAACCAAGGGAATATGGTTTCTTCCAAACATAGAAACGTATCTTATAGGTAGGGATAGGAAAAATTCGCAATTTCGCGATTTTTTAAATGAAGTATTACACAGGTGGTAATTTGTTTTAATAACCCTTAAAATAGCGAAAAAATGGTTTTTGAACTCACAAAAGTTCGCGAATTTCGCACGTAAACACGAATTTAGCATGAAAACGCGAATTTTAGCTTTTTTTTTGTCTTTTTCTTTACAGTGCACTTCCGATAATTCACGGCAATGAATGCACGAATTTCCGCGAATTATTGAAAATCGCGAATATTCCGCAGTAATGTTTTTAAGCCTAGCAAAAAGAAAACTATTGGTTAAAATACTGAAATGTATTTTATGAACACGCCAAAAAAAACTACTTCATAATATACTGTAGTATTGTAAGACACACTACCGTATTTCCTCGCATAACCGTCGCAGATGTTTGGCCTAATATTTGTTGAAAAAAGTGGGTGCGAAGATTGTGCGAAAAACAAGAAAAAAAACAAGTAATCTTAAAAAAATATTATTTGAATAACTATTTACTACACGTATAAAATTAAATTAAACTAATAAAAATAGGTCGTCTATAGGTTATCTTCATCCATGGCGGCCATCTTGCCGATCTGAAAAGAAAAATAAAGAAGTGATTAAGTTACCGATTTTTGTTGAAAATTTTATATTGCAATTGTTATGGTGGATTGTTCAAATTTAGAGAACTTACCAGATCTAATCATCTGCATCGGAAGATTTTTCACTCTCCTTGTTGCTCCCCGAGAGCGTTTGGTCGTCGTCTTGCTCCTCGTCACTCTGCCATAATTTGTCATCCTCGGTGCCATCTAAAGTGTTCGAAATTCCGGTCTTCTTGAAGCTCTTCACAACTGTTTCAAGTGGAATAAGATCCCAGCTCCTAACAACCCACGTGCAAATGCATTCCAAGGATGGCCGCTTAAATTTTCCTGTGGGCGTCACCTCGTGGTTGTCACTGATCATCCATTCATTGTAAAACCGGCGCAGATTGTCCTTAAAAGGTTTATTTAAACAAACGTCCAATGGCTGAAGGATGGAAGTCAATCCGCCGGGAATAACCACCTACTGAGTATTGGTGTCCTTTAGGATCTCTTTCACCTCATTCACAAGGTGAGCCCTAAAACTGTCCATTACTAGCATCACTCGTTGTTTTAGCAGCACACCTGGTCGTTTGTTCCACACAGTCTTCACCCAGTCCACCATGAGTTCCTGGTCCATCCAACCTTTATGTTGCACACGCATGTGAATGCCACGTGGAAATTTCACGCCCTTCAGCATCTTCTTTCTTCTAAAAATTACGTAAAAATGTTAAAGTCTTTGGTTTAAATCTGTCTGAGAGTGAAATGATTTCACTTATTTTATCTGGGATTACCCCTGAGTGGCGTTCATGTCTGAGTGTGGGGCTTCGCCCGAATACTATCAAGAAGCAGCGTGAAGCACCTGTGCAAGCCGATTCGGTTCGTTTAACTGATTTTCATGGACAAGTTCCTGGTAATCCTATTCCCGTGTCACTACGGTGATTTGTAATTCTGTTTAAGTTCTTGGGTTGATGTTTGTGGGAATGGTTTAACGTGGTGTTGTTAATTGAGGGATGTAAGGATGATAGGTTGTAATTCGGTTCTCGTGTGTGTAGTTGGTACGGTAGTTGCATACTATGTTATGAGGTGTACTTGTTGAGTATTTCCTTGTATAGTATTATTTCACATCACGGAGTTAATTGCTTTGAATCGATGATGTGAATGTCCCCTACCTGGTATGTGATGAAGCTTGTTACCAGGAGGATAAACCTACATAAAGGTTATTTTTTCACCGGAATGGTAAAGAGTTGAATTGGGAATTTTGAGTGCTATTCTCGTGATTCATACTTCATGCAACACTTGCGTGTTGTTCTTTCGTCCGTAATCTGTATTTAGAGTCCAGTACCTCGGCGTAAAGGTAAGATTTATGCTTTCTTTTATAGGGTAAGTCTTGAATTGGACTATACTGCGTGAATCTGGTTATGGGAATAAGTCTCCTGTTGAATGTCTGATATGTGTATCTGACTAAAGGTGTTTATGTGGAATGACACACGTGTAACGTGAATATAAATTGAGTAATTTCTTGCATGTTGTAATCAGTTGTCGTTCCTGGCCACTGTAGGCAGATAAGAGCAATAGTTAGTTGTAATGTGCAGAGTTACCCCGAGGTTTTTTCCCACTTTTTGTGTTATAAAAAATTGGGGTCGTCTTATATTCAGGGTATACAAAATTTTTGATCATGGTTTTTAAAAATTGTTATTATTCGCATAGTAGTAGTATGTGGCGGCAGCATCTTCTAACTCGCAACGAATTAATGCGTTAATGAAGATTAAAATATGGTTGGTTATGTTTAATTACCATGCATTTACGAATAGTGTACATTTTGAGGTTAGGGTTTACGCATACACGTCATTTTAATCGGATAAATTATACGTTCGAAAGCATACAAAATTATGTTTCAAAACAATCTTTACAAGAACAAAACCCGTCTAAGTTTTACGAACAATAATTTGAGTGATCAACGTATCTTAATTTAATAACGTCAGCGCTCTTTCTAAGTTGATCCCGGACATCTGAAGGGCGTGTCGTAATTTAAATACTAACACACCCGTCTCTGCCGAAGCCGGTACTAAAAAAAAATACGTGCGTTTCATACGTCTTGTGAGAAATGTTACGGGACACCAGAAACGTAACTAATTCTTGTGTTCTGAGTCGTAAAATTGTAGATGTAAGATACAGGTTATGGCAAGTTCATTAATAGAAAATTACGATCGTTCGTCATCTCCAATAGAGTTTTTAATTCTTCCTTCCGCAGTTGGTACACAGAAATTCACTGTACTTGTTATAGTGGGTTGGCATTCTTGACAGCTTGCCGCGTTGCCACTATTCACTTGTTTTCGTGTTGCTTCAGTGCATTCTGGTTTTCAGGTTGAATTTGCGTCTACTGGTAGATTACTGGCATTGGCTTGCATATGACTCGCACTTTTCTGACCGAAAATAAGTGTGAAAATCTTCAGTGCGAGATATATGCGGGGATACCTTATTCCCGAAAAACGTAAAATTTGCATGATTGAAACAAGACGACTGGAATTGTCAACTGCCGTCGCTGCTGCTATTCTCCGAGCTATCTCGGGTGCATCATCATACTAACTTCCGTCCAATGCATTTGCGATTCTAGTTTTCAAGAAGCTACCCCATACCCCTATATCCAATCATGCAAGAGTTCAACTGACTGCCTTCTTTATTTTGTCTTCTGTCGTCAGCTTATCGTGACTAACAATACCAGATACGTGTTCTAACCTAACAATTTCTTATTTAGCATGTGGAGCGCCAACTATACAGTTGACGATCACACTCCGTATTGCTGTTTTACTGCGTCGCCACATTTGAAAACACCTTGCGTGTTTGGTTATTGGTTTCTAGCGCGTCTTTCTGTTGATGCCAGTAGCGAATATCAAATTCATTCACAATGAATTCTCGACCGGCAGAATCAGAATAGTACCATTGTTGTCTGCGTATTTGATCACTTTGAGTTTAAATCCAGCCGTATAACTTCCGCGTATTTACTAAACAAAAAGATAGGTTTCCACAAGAAAACAGTCACACTTCACTGATAAACGAAAATGGATCGTGAAGACAATACTGGTAGGCCTACTTATGGACAATGCAACAGACGGACAACAAACACCGTGGAAGAAATTAAAGCACCTCCGCGAAAACGAGCAATAACATCGCGGGCAAGACGTGTTTTAAAATTACTACGATTGTCTTTATGACTACGTCAAAAATTAATGCGAGATATACTCTTTCCTGCAATTTCCAATTTAAAAATGGAGTGCGAGTTACACGTGGTGAAGAGATATATGCGAGCAAATACGATATTCATTGTGATGACAGAAATTAGTAGAACGAAGAAATTTCAAGTTCCGACGGGTGAAAGGAAGAGTTACGATGCATACTTCAAGTTGATAGTGATTTGTTATGCTGAAACAACATCAAATGTTAAAGCAGGACGGAAGTACGGAGTGAGCGAGTGCAATGTGCGTAGATGGCAGCAAACTAAGGACAAACTTAAAAGTACGCATACAACAAGAAAATCTTTTCATGGACCTTGGAAAGGACGCTTTCCTGACTTGGACTGAGAAATTATGGAGTACCGTATTTACTCGAATACGACCCGCCCTTGAATAAGACCCGCACCCTGATTTTGAAGAACAAAATAAAAAAAAAATACTCAAAACTATTTACAATCTTTACTAAATAAACAAAATAGCATTTCTACAAAATAGTTTCCAACAGTTCTGAAGTCGTCCTAAAATAACACAGAAACAATTAAAAATACAAATAAAAGACACAAACACTTCACTCATCGTCATCAGAAGTACCAACTTCGGAACTTTTTTCACCATCACTTTCCCACAAAATGTCGTCATCACTGCCATCCATAGCATTGGAAATACTACATTTCTTGAAGCTCTTCCGTATGAGATCTCCCGAGATACGATTCCATGCCGTCAAAATCCACGAACAGAGCAGCTGAACTTCCGGGCGCTGAATACGACCAGTTGGGGTCAGTGTGTGCTTATCGGCCGCCATCCACTCCGTATACAGCTGTTTCAAGGCTGCTTTGAACGGTCGGTTCACGCTGACATCCAGTGGCTGTAGCATAGACGTCATCCCACCCGGGATGATTGCTAGGTCGGTTTTCCCATCCTTGACGAATTTCTTCACAGCGTCTGTTGTATGGCCGCGGTAACTGTCCAGAACAGGCAAGCTCTTTCGTCGTAATAAAGCACCAGGGCGACGTTGCCAAACACACTTTAACCAGTCTTCCACCAGTGAACTGTCCATCCAACCGAGTCCTGAGTTCTAACGATAACACCAGCGGGTATATTTTTTGGAAGAGTCTTTCGCTTGAAAACAACGTACGGCGGAAGTTTGGTTCCGTCAGCGAGTATACACATTACCGTGCACCGTTGTTTCTCATTACCACCTGTTCTGATAGTCACACTTTTAGATCCCTTAACATTCACAGTACTGTCCAGTGGCATTTCAAAGTAGACTGGCGTCTGATCTGCATTACCAATTTGGGAAAGCAAATATGAATTTTCCTTCCGCAACTTAATTATGTGACGCTGAAAGGAAAGTAACTTTTCTTCATAGGCACCAGGAAGACGCTGCGAAATTGAGGTACGCCTTCGTATGCTCAACCCATTTCTTTTATAAAAATTTTGAATCCATCCTCGGCTTGCTTTAAACCCTACCGTAGAAAGTTCCTTCGCGATCTGTAATGCCTTTAATTGACACATTTCGGTCGACACCCCATTTCCCAATTCCCGCCTTTCTGTTACGTATTTATAAAGTTGTTTTTCAATTTCCGGAAACTGTACACTCAGTCGCCGGAAAGCTCTACGAGCACCACTACTTGTTAGCAACACGTTTTTCTTCTTTCTCCAATCTCGAATACATGACTCGTCAATATATTTCCTACCGGCGGCACGATTTCCAATAATTTCAGCTTCCCTCATAACTTTCAGCTTCTCACTCACAGTAAACGACCGCAAACGCTTCGTAGAACTCATGTTTACACTCGGAAAACGTGCGCTAGACAGTATGACGCCGCCTGCTTACGGAAAAACAAAGTGATAGCCGGAAGAAGGCTAGCACCATCTAGCGGATACTCGCAACACCCGATATCGCGTATGGCGGGCAATTTCAATCTTTAAAATCAGGATGACTCAAATAAGACCCGCACCCCAATTTTTCACGTCCGATTTTGTTTAAAAATGTGCGGGTGGTATTCGAGTATATACGGTATGTCCCGGAAAAGCAGGCAGAGGGATTTCCGATAACACGAATCGCTATAAAAATGAAAGCACAACCTAAAAGGCATATATTGTGCAAGTTATGAGTTCGCAAGTATTTTCTTTTGAAAAAATCTGTAAGAGGCAGTTGATAACTAGGCCTCGTCTTATATTCGGAGTCGTCTTACATTCGGGTATATACGGTACCATTTATCCTAATGATAGAACTAAATGACAAGTACATAAATAAGTAAACCTACGGTGAGTCTTTTAAAAGGTTATGGGAGTATTTTGGGTAAATAATAGATTGGTTTTTGAATAATCTGACTCTCCTGTGTTGTTCGATACGGTTGGTGCGGTCATCAGATGGATTTGGATCTCTATGGTTGATAAATGTTATATGGGGAATGGGAGACGAGAGACTATTCCGTTTCTTTTGGGAATCTTCCATGGGAAGGAGTTACTAACGTGTGTGTTTTCTCTTTTTTTCTGGAATTTCTCTCTCTCTCTCTATGTATATTTCTGTTTTGCAACGTCCCTTTTTATGGGTAATATTTGGTTCCTTTTTTTTTTACGGGTGCTATCTGCCTAATTGGACAACCTTCTATGAGACATAGAATATAAAACAAAAGGTCTTCTATGAACTTTTAACTGAGAATAAAAGTGTTAGCAAACTTAAGTAGAAACTTCATCAGACTAAATCTGGCATCAAACTCTGTCCACTCATCTTGATGCATGGAAGTAACAACTTTTAATATTTGGACCTGGTCTGGTGTTACCAGATGTGGAGAAATCAACTAAAATCTAGCTCGCTCGAATAAAGTATTTCAATACCTTAAAGCACAGAAGTGCCAAGTCCAGTAAGGGAATACTAACATCCTGTCACCAAGGGTGGTGTGAAACCCTGATTCGTGCTGAGGGGCACGCTAGTTCATCCTGCAAATGTAAGAAAGATGTTGCAGCTGACCTGATTGGAACAACTACATATTCCTGGAAGGTACTACCAATCTAGGCCCGGATTGGAAGTACCATTTCTCGTCATTGATGGCATCTGTGATCCCGTGGAGACGTCTTCGAGTTCTTCTGGAGGACCTGGAGGTTCTCTTCCCGATTGCCGTGGTGGATAGAGGTCTATCTTTTCCTTATCGTCGACCCTTCGTCGTGCTTTGAGGGAAGACTGTGACAGTTCGTCTGTCATATACCCTCTCTTGTCATAAATCAGCTGTTATCCGACGATTGCAAATGAACCCTGGACATAGAAACGATCGAAATATTTCTAGAAATTGGACAATCATGATGTGTCGGGCTCAAGGAGATTGGGGAAGCGACTGTTTCTCGTGTGGAAGGCATTGTGTGGACGCGACCTTCATTTTGTTTAGCCTGATCATTGGCGACTTTTTGTGACCTAAATATGTTTTATTAGTTTCTTAACATAAATTGGAATTGGAATGGGAATCCAAATTTTCAAGCCTGTATGAACTAGCGTGGGATGGAACGACAAAAATGATGATGTTATTGGATGGGTATTTTGTAAGTATTTTTATTCTCAATTGCATTTTGTGACTATTTTGAATCTAAATTATATTTTGTAAGTATTTTCTAACTAAATTGCATTTTGTAAATATTGTCAATTCAAATAACAGTACAGTAAGTATGTAGTTAGTTTTAGTTGTAAGTAGGTAGTTAGTTTATCTATTAGATATGTCATTGTTCTATTAGACTGTGGTGTGTGAGTGTGTCTGGTAGCAGTTGCATTGTTTATTAGTTATAGTTCATTGTTTCAGTAGACTGTGATGTGTGAGGGTGCATGTGAGTGTGCCTGGTGACAGACTGTTTTAGTGGTAGTATTTGTTGTTGGTGGAACTTTAGTATTTTTTTCGTTAGTAGAATTTTGGTATTTAATTGTTAGTACGATAGAAGGTTAGAATTTTTGTTAGTAGAATTGCTCTTTACTTATTCTGAAAGAGAGTAGCAGCCTTTCAGAATAAATCAATTCTTTACTAGTCTTATAGACGTTTAAGATATTGATAATATAAGCCAAATAATGGCTACACTGCGTCCTGCTGCACGGCTGAAAGCAACGGGAAACTACAGCGGTATGCTATTCCCGAGGATATGCACCTCTCTATGCATAATTACATGTGATGATGGCCTCCTCCCTTGTAAAATTTCAATCCGGAGGTAAACTAGTCCCCCGTTTGGATCTCCGGGTGGGGACTACGAGAGGGGGTTAACATCACAGAAGTGACAAAGAGGAAATCTGACATTCTACGGATCGGAGCGTGGAATGTTAGAAGTCTGCTAGGAAGTGGAAGGTTAGAAAACTTAGAAAGGGAAATGGATAGGTTGAGGTTGGATTTGGTTGGGATTAGTGAAATGCGCTGGCAGGAAGAACAGGATTTTTGGTCAGGAGACTATAGGGTCATTAGCACTAAATCAAACAATGGCCAAGCAGGGGTTGGCCTCATATTGAGTAGGATACTTGGACAGCGGGTGGAATATTATGAGCAATATAGTGAACGGATTATTGTAGCAAAAATCAATACTAAACCTACCTGCACCACAGTGGTACAAGTCTATATGCCTACCAGTCAAGCTGATGATGAGGATGTTGAAAAGGTCTACGAAGAAATAGACGAAATTCTCAGGTATATCAAGGGTGATGAAAATGTTATAGTAATGGGAGATTGGAATGCTGTGGTAGGAGAAGGGAAGATAGTAGGAGATTTCGGATTAGGTGAAAGGAATGATCGAGGAAGCAGGCTGGTAGAATTCTGCACCGAGCATGAGTTGGTCATAGCTAACACCTTATTCAATAACCACAATAGAAGAATATACACATGGATGAGACCAGGAGATACAGGGCGTTACCAAATCGACTTCATTATGGTCAAGCAGAGGTTTCGAAACCAGATTTTGGATTGTAAAACATATCCTGGTGCTGACATAAACTCTGACCACAATCTGGTTGTAATGAAATGCAGATTAAAGTTGAAGAAACTGAAGAAAAGTCACAAGCCAAAAAGGCGGGCAATAGACAGACTGAAAGAGGAGGATGTAAACGAAAGATTCAAGAAGAGTATAAAGGAAGGACTAATGAAAAACCCTAAACAAACTTCAATTGCAGACGAATGGGCACTTTTGAAGAATGAAATAACAAAATCCGCAGAAGAAAACATTGGTAAGAAAGAAAGAATATGTAGAAAACCGTGGATCACTCGGGATATACTAGAATTGATGGATGAAAGGCGGAAACATAACAATGTAAGAGATTAAAAGGGGAAAGCAGAATACAGACGTCTGAGAAATGAGGTTAACAAGAAGTGCAAGGAAGCGAAAGAAGAATGGTTGAAAGAGAAATGTGCAGGTATAGAAAATTGTCTGAAATTAGGAAAAGTAGACAGAGCTTATCGAAGGATTAAGACTACTTTTGGGGAAAAGAAGACTAAGTGCTGTAATATTAAGGACACAAATGGAAAGCGTCGAACAGATAGGGAAGAAAAGGTTGAGAGATGGAAAGCTTACATAGAGAGTTTGTATAAGGGAAAGGAGATTGAGAATCATGTAATGGAAAGGGAGGAGGAAATTGATGAGGATGCGAAAGGAGATTTAATATTGAGATCAGAATTTGATAGAGCTTTGGAAGACTTAAGCAGGAACAAAGCACCAGGCATAGATGATATACCGATTGAGTTGCTACGCTGCATAGGAGATGAAGGTCTGATCAGGTTATTTCACTTGGTGTGTAGGATTTATGAGACAGGTGAGGTACCCCCTGATTTCAAGAAGAATGTAATCATCCCTATACCAAAGAAAGTGGGAGCTGACAGATGTGAAGATTACCGTACAATCAGCTTGATTACTCATGCTTCAAAGATCCTGTCTAGAATAATTTACAAGAGGATTGAAAGCCAGATAGAAACGGAGTTGGGTGAAGACCAGTTTGGTTTCAGGAGAAATGTAGGAACAAGGGAAGCTGTACTAAGTCTTAGGCTGATTTTGGAAGGTAGAATAAGGAAAGATAAGAGAACGTTCATGGCTTTTGTAGACTTAGAAAAGGCTTTTGATAACGTTGATTGGACTAAATTGTTTGACATTTTGAAATCTATTGGAATAAAGTACAGGGATAGGAGGGTGATATACAATCTATACAGAAACCAGACAGCAGTCATTCGAGTTGCAGGACATGAGAGAGAAGCTGGTATTCAGAAAGGTGTAAGGCAAGGCTGCAACTTATCACCCATAATTTTCAATCTTTACATTGAACAAACAATGAAGGATATTACAGAAAAATTTAAATTAGGAGCGAAGATTCAAGGAGAAATAATTTCAACTCTGAAATTTGCCGATGACATAGGTCATCTTGGCCAACACGCCTGAGGTTTTAAAATGAGATTTTGAATGGTATGGACTGTCTTGAGGAAAGAATTCATGAAGAAAATTAATGAATATAAAACAAAAATATTGGAATGCAGCCGAAATAGATCAGAATCCTCTATGGACATCCAATAGGCAGGTGAAAAACTAAAGGAAGTAGGAGACTTCTGTTACTTAGGTAGCAAAATAACCAGTGATGGACGAAGCGAAGAGGATATAAAAAGTAGGTTAGCTCAGGCAAGGGAAGCATTTCTACAGAAAAAGAATCTGTTGACATCGAATATAGATTTAGGTGTTAGTAAGTCATTTTTGAAGGCCTCTGTCTGGAGCGTGGCACTGTAGGGGAGTGAAACTTGGACTAATGGTGCAGCAGAAAAGAGGTAAATTGAAGCGTTTGAAATGTGGTGTTACAGGAGAATGATGAAGATCAGATGGGTAGATAGGGTTACAAACGAAGAGGTATTAAGGCGAGTGGGAGAGGAGAGATGTTTCTGGCGACTGCTAATGAAGAGAAGAGATAGGTTGGTAGGACACATACTAAGACACCCAGGAATAGCAAGCTTAGTTATGGAAGGAAGGGTCGAGGACAAGAACTGTAGGGGTAGACCAAGGTTAGAATATGTTAAACAGATTGCCTCGGATGTAGGGTGTGGTAGCTATGTAGAGATGAAACGATTAGCTCAGGACAGGGAGGCATTGAGAGCTGCATCAAACCAGTCAAAAGACTGAAGACTCAAACAACAACAACATAAATTACTTTACGTTCCTTGATTTTGTTTTTCTTTTGTTATTGACAATGTGATTGAATATCAGTGTAACGCCATGACACTTCGTCATATTCTGATTTACGTCGGCACGTCATAAAGTTCGACTCTTTCGTACGATTGCTGTCCTCATATGATTTTCTAACTAGGGTGATAGAATTACTTTAATCTCCTAACGAGGAAGGTATATTTTTTAAAAATTTCATTAATTGGTAACGACCTGAAAATTTAGCATCTATTCTCCTTTTAAATTAGCATTTATTTTCCCCTATTTAGCATTTATTTTTGGAAAATTAGCATCTAATTTTTTCCGGATTCTTATGGACTATATGACTTTATTGGCGACACTTGAGATAGAATTTAATGTTCGCTTCGCAACATGTTTTACCAATGTAATATGTTTTTGAATATTGTCCTTCTTCTCCCACCCAACACGGCAGTTACAATATTTGCAAAATACTTTTTCCGAGTCGGAACAATAAAAGCCATGATTAGCGAACTGCTGTGCTCTTTCATGGGCAGTTACAGCAGTACATCCCATTTCTAGAAAAATGCTTTCAACCTTGAAGTGCTTGAAGGTTACAAAAAGAATAAGGTTACTGTTCAAGCGGAAAAATTTTCAGTTTAGCGAAGTCCACCTGTTCGACAAACCACCAGTCGCCACGATGCGCCAAGTACACAAACGAGTTTCGTTCGTCAGCTGTCTGAATAAGTTATAGATAGTCGAAAGTTCGTAACGATACACAAATCGATTGTTATATCGACCAATATGCGTAGCATACTGCGAGTCCGAGATGAGGTATCGCTAGCGAGCGATTAGGACACCTACTAAACATTTTCTTTTGTTTAATAAACAAATTCGCAAATAAATTAGCAGATTTAAAGTAATTTCGCTATAAAATCACACTTGATTTGGTATTTTCACATTTTGGGTCACAATTCGCTTTTTGTAGCACTTTGATTTACACGTAAAAATTGTTTTTTACATTAAAATTAACGTAGGCTTGGATTCTGTACAAAATTTAAAAATTCGCATTTATCGCAAATGTGATTTTTTTTCAGGTCCCTATTAATTGGTTATTCAATAACTGCTTTTAGTACAACCCCCTAGGGTATAGGTTAAGTGTGAAGACGTGTGTATTGTGTTGTGTGTAACCTTGTTTCCTTTTCCAAATATATATATAATATTTGTTCCCATTTCCCTACCTTTTACTCTTTCAGTACAGCATGAAATCAATCCACCCTCTTCTTCGAGGGCCCTTATCTACTCCCAGAGCTAGGACTTGTAGTCTCTTGTATTCTTGTTTCTTGACATAAAAAGCATTGTCTGGAAATTAAGAAATAAGAGCACTGCCTCCCCCTTTTTAGGGCCATTTGGAAACTCCGACATTTGAAGTGATTTTCTCAAATTATCAGAGAAACTACAGTAAGTTAGAGCATTGATATTTTACCTTTCCTTCTGACTATCTTGGGCTCATAAGGTTAGGGGACAGAAGTTTTGGTAGCAGAGCGTCAGTATATGGCTCAACTTCGGGACTCAGTTGATGGAACATATTTTGTAATTCTTTAAAAGCATACTGACATTCATAGTTTTCCTCCAAATAATCTCACAGCTTTTAAAAGCGTCTTCTCTTTTGTCATCACCGCTTGATCCACCTTTTGTTGTTGCTGCTGTTCCTTTTTCGGCCGTGATGATCCTGGCTTTTGAAATGTCTGGTTACAATACCACTGGTATCTCCCATTAGAACTGAGGAGGTCTGTAACCTGAGAAAGCCTCACACTTACCTCATCTCTCCAATTGTCGTGCCTGTTATTTGCTTCCGTTCGGATGCTTTCAATCAGTTCAAGTTTCGACACTAAACTCCACTTTTCTTGAGCTGGGTTCCTGCATTTAGATACATCTACACTGTAACTGCAAATAATTAATTTCTCGGAAACGGCTAAGAAGCGCACCTTACTACTTGCACCTGGTATATGCCCGGTCATGCCCCACACGTGTACTAAAGATGGTTTGAATCGGTGACCCATGCATCGTGTCCTCCCCTTGTCAGCTGTATCAAGCTCCCGCCATTTCCTTCAGGTTCTTTCTTTCGAAATACAGACCATAGTGTGTGTTATCTGTGATTAAGGTAAGGACTGCAGACAACTAATTTTCAAGTAGTTCCTACTATTAAATGCTACCGTCCAGGACACCTAGCTGCGGACTGGCTACTATATGCCATCACAACCAACACCTGGCGGCGAACGTTGGAACTAATGTAGTGTTATCAAATTAACCTACAAATTTTACCATCACAGAATAATGTAGTTAGTGGAAGGTTCTTTTACATGCCATAAATCTACGACATGGGCCCGCAAGCTTTAACTTCCCCTCCGAAGGAAGGCATACTGAGGGATTTTTAACGCTCTTAAAAAATCCGACGACTTCGGCCGGGTTTGACCGCACGACCTTGGGCATAGAAGCACAGCATGCTACCAATTAAGCCAACAAAGCCGCCTTAAGGGATGGAACAGCGAGGCCTTCCTGTTGTTGTTTTAGTCTTCAGTCTTTTGACTGGTTGGATGCAGTGCTCCATGCTTCCCTGTCCTGAGCTAATCGTTTTATCCCTACATAGCTGCCACACCCTATGTCCGAGGCAATATGTTTAACATATTCTAACCTTGGTCTACCCCTACAGTTCTTGTCCTCGACCCTTCCTTCCATAACTAAGCTTGCTATTCCTGGGTGTCTTAGTATGTGACCTATCAACCTATTTCTTCTCTTCATTAGCAGTCGCCAGAAACTTCTCTCCTCTCCCACTAGTCTTAATACTTCTTCGTTTGTAACCCTATCTACCCATCTGATCTTCATCATTCTCCTGTAACACCACATTTCAAACGCTTCAATTTACCTCTTTTCTGCTGCACCATTAGTCCAAGTTTCACTCCCCTACAGTGCCACGCTCCAGACAGAGGCCTTCAAAAATGACTTACTAACACCTAAATCTATATTCGATGTCAACAGATTCTTTTTCTGTAGAAATGCTTCCCTTGCCTGAGCTAACCTACTTTTTATATCCTCTTTGCCTCGTCCATCACTGGTTATTTTGCTACCTAAGTAACAGAAGTCTCCTACTTCCTTTAGTTTTTCACCTGCCTATTGGATGTCCATAGAGGATTCTGATCTATTTCGGCTGCATTCCAATATTTTTGTTTTATATTCATTAATTTTCTTCATGAATTCTTTCCTCAAGACAGTCCATACCATTCAAAATCTCATTTTAAAACCTCAGGCGTGTTGGCCAAGATGACCTATGTCATCGGCAAATTTCAGAGTTGAAATTATTTCTCCTTGAATCTTCGCTCCTAATTTAAATTTTTCTGTAATATCCTTCATTGTTTGTTCAATGTAAAGATTGAAAATTATGGGTGATAAGTTGCAGCCTTGCCTTACACCTTTCTGAATACCAGCTTCTCTCTCATGTCCTGCAACTCGAATGACTGCTGTCTGGTTTCTGTATGGATTGTAGATCACCCTTCTATCCCTGTACTTTATTCCAATAGTTTTCAAAATGTCAAACAATTTAGTCCAATCAACATTATCAAAAGCCTTTTCTAAGTCTACAAATGCCTTGAACGTTCTCTTGTCTTTCCTTATTCTATCTTCCAAAATCAGCCTAAGACTTAGTACAGCTTCCCTTGTTCCTACATTTCTCCTGAAACCAAACTGGTCTTCACCCAACTCTGTTTCTATCTGGCTTTCCATCCTCTTGTGAATTATTCTTGACAGGATCTTTGGAGCATGAGTAATCAAGCTGATTGTACGGTAATCTTCACTTCTGTCAGCTCCCACTTTCTTCAGTATAGGGATGATAACATTCTTCTTGAAATCAGAGGATACCTCATCTGTCTCATAAATCCTACACACCAAGTGAAATAACCTGATCAGACCTTCATATCCTATGCAGCATAGCAACTCAATCGGTATATCATCTATGCCTGGTGCTTTGTTCCTGCTTTAGGGCCGGTTTCACCAGCTCCGCTTAACGAACTAAGGGTGGTTTAAACTATCCTCAAGGATGTGGCCCGTTGCACCAGAGCACAAGCAATGGCTTAAACTAGGCTTAGATTGAGCGGCCGTGCTCGGTGGTTTAAGACTTAAGGATGGTTTAATCCGTTCACTCACACACCAAAATGGCGGCCGTCCCCATTTTGTCTGATCCATATCTCAGTAGGTTGGAGGTGTTGTTATATAATGTAGTGAACGAAATAATAAAAAAAATATTATTAAATGGTTTATAATGACGGCACAATACATTGAAGAGATATTTTCTTCCATGTGCTCATTTGCTAAGCATTCGTATCTATACCTGTTGATATACGTGTAATGTATATCGTCATCTGTGGGTGAGTGGATATCATTACTGACTCCCGCCCGGAGTGCCGGGGTTCGATTACCAGGAATATTTTTGCTTGACTTTTATTGTTTTTATTGTTTTATAATTACTCAGTCATTATAATATAAAGCATACATAGTGTGGATTTTGCGATGCACATTAAATATATACGTATAACATTCTTTCAACGCGTTGCCACAGGGATTTCCTTCACGTTCCTAACAAAATCGCGGTAGCTTGTACTACAGATATCATAGCTTTTGACAACGTAAAATGAAATACTCTTCTTTATATTGGCAGTAACGCAATGCACATTTTTGGTTGTTAAACTAAATATTAGCCCAGGGACGGATGTAGAAATCCTTAGCCAATGACGAACTAGCCTATTGTGGATGCTTGCAATACAACATGCTGTGTCATTCGTATACATACTCATATATATATATCATTAGAAAATACGCACTATATGTGCTTAATGATATAATATATGCGTATTTATAAACAAGGGATATAATGAAAACCAAGTAAGAAAACATAACCTTCGCAAGATGCGACCACCTCAATGTGGGGTGTAGTCAATAACATGTTCAGGAAGTAGGCTACCGTAATGTTAAGGAAAATACACTGCATTATATTTCAACAACGGTTTTCCCAGCGTCTACTACAGCTGATGCTCACGTCTCGCAAACACAGTAGGCAATTCTTTCTACAACTAGTAATGTATTTTTGGTCGCCAACCCCAAAAGTAGAACAGCTGTAGTCGTGGAAAATTATTGCGACGGCTAGAAACATATGATAACCGTGACCAACATAACAAACAAAATCAATCTCGGAGGATCAATACTGCCGAAATTACTTCATATTATATGTATGATGCGAATACAATAATAGTGTTCAAATGGCTCCCTAGATACTTAAGTTGTCATTCTTTCCTTATATTGCACATGATTGTTACGCAAGTAATTCAGCACGGCTGGGATTATGTTGGCATAACTGTAAGACTACGTATTCTTTGCTGCAGGGAGCATTACTCACGCAACGAAGATCTTTGACTCCCACCGTAAACTCAGTTTACCTAAGCGAAGTACGAGACGAGTTGGTGCAACACCCAGCCTTAAGCCGTCGTATTTAAGATCGCTTAACCGTAAACCACCCTTAGAAAGCAGGGTTTAAGCGGCCTCTTGGTGCAACCGGCCCTAAGTCTTCCAATGCTCTGTCAAATTCTGATCTCAATATTAAATCTCCTTTTGCATCCTCATCAATTTCCTCCTCCCTTTACATTACATGATTCTCAATCTCCTTTCCCTTATACAAACACTCTATGTAAGCTTTCCATCTCTCAACCTTTTCTTCCCTATTTGTTAGAGGCTTTCCATTTGTGTCCTTAATATTACAGCACTTAGTCTTCTTTCCCCCAAAAGTATTCTTAATCCTTCGATAAGCTCTGTCTACTTTTCCTAATTTCAGACAATTTCTTATACCTGCACATTTCTCTTTCAACCATTCTTTTGCTTCCTTGCACTTCTTGTTAACCTCGTTTCTCAGACGTCTGTATTCTGCTTTCCCCTTTTAATCTCTTACATTGTTATGTTTCCGCCTTTCATCCATTAATTCTAGTATATCCTGAGTATTTTCTACCTATTCTTTCTTTCCTACCAATGTTTTCTTCTGCGGGTTTTGTTATTTAGTTCTTCAAAAGTGCCCATTCGTCTGCAATTGAAGTTTGTTTAGGGTATTTCATTAGTCCTTCCTTTATATTCTTCTTGAATCTTTCATTTACATCCTTCTCTTTCAGTCTGTCTATTGCCCACCTTTTTGGCTTTTGACTTTTCTTCAGTTTCTTAAACTTTAATCTGCATTTCATAACAACCAGATTGTGGTCAGAGTTTATGTCAGCACCGGGATATGTTTTACAATCCAAAATCTGGTTTCAAAACCTCTGCTTGACCATAATGAAGTCGATTTGGTAACGCCCTTGATCTCCTTGTCTCATCCATGTGTATATTCTTCTATTGTGGTTATTGAATAAGGTGTTAGCTATGGCCAACTCATGCTCGGTGCAGAATTCCATCAGCCTGCTTCCTCGATCATTCCCTTCACCTAATCCGAAATCTCCTACTATCTTCCCTTCTCTTCCTTTTCCTACCACAGCATTCCAATCTCCCATTACTATAACATTTTCAACACCCTTGATATACCTCAGAATTTCATCTATTTCTTCATAGACATTTTCAACATCTTCATCATCAGCTTGACTGGTAGGCATATAGACTTGTACCATTGTGGTGCACGTAGATTTGTATTGATTTTTGCTACAATAATCTGGTCACTATATTGGTTATAATATTCCACCCGTTGTCCAAGTTTCCTATTCAATATGAGACCAACCCCTGCTTGCCCATTGTTTGATTTAGTGCTAATGACCTTATAGTCCCCTGACCAAAACTTCTGTTCTTCCTGCCAGCGCATTTCACTAATCCCAACCAAATCCAACCCCAACCTATCCATTTCCCTTTCTAAGTTTTCTAACCTTCCACTTCCCAGCAGACTTCTATCATTCCACGCTCCGATCCGTAGAATGTCAGATTTCCTCTTTGTCACTTCTGTGATGCTAACCCCCCTCGAGTAGTCCCCACCTGGAGATCCGAGCGGGGCACTAGTTTACCTCTGGATTGGAATTTTACAAGGGGGGAGGCCATCATCACATGTAATTATGCATAGAAAGGTGCATATCCTCGGGAATGGCATTACGGCTGTAGTTTCCCGTTGCTTTCAGCCGTGCAGCAGAACGCAGTGTAGCTATTAGTTGGCTTATATTATCAATATCTTTACCGTCTATAAGACAATAAATTAATTTATTCTGAAAGGCTGCTACTCCCTTTCGGAATAAGTAATAGAGCATTTCTACTAGCAAAAATACTAACCTACTAATGATTAAGTACCAAAATTCTACTAACAAAAAATACTAAAGTTCCACCAACAAAAAAATACTACCTCTAAAGCTTTCTGTCACCAGGCACACTCATATGCACCCTCACACGTCAGTCTAATGAAACAATGAGCTATATGCAACTATCACCAGACACACACACCACAGTCTAAAGGAACTATGAACTATATCTAATAAACAAACTACATACCTGCAACTAAAACCAACCACAAACCCACATTCTAGAAGAGGAAATAGAAAACAGAAATAAGAGTACCGGTAAGGGAAACAAAAGACAGAGGGAAAGCTAATGCCCTCAACCCTCAAAGAACCAGGAAAGGCAGAAAGGAAAGAGGAGAGGGACTGCCCCAAAGGCAATGGAAGAAGGAGAAAGACCGGACCCTGCTCAGTAAACCCTCGGGGTCGCCAACTCCGTGCTCACTATATTATAGGAATAGCACCCTCTCCCAAATAATCAACTGTAATCTCTCGTATGATTTCCAGTTATCCTCTTATCGATGTTTTGATCATTAAGAGAATGTCTGTTTTAATAAGTCTCGTTAAATATTACGAACCTCGCAAACGCTTTGTCATGTGTGTTGGTGTGTATAGAGTATGGGTCGTTATTGTTTGTTAACTATAGTAGTATGTATCTTTACACCATAGTGGGTCAAAAAGTCCCGGATGCGGTCATGGTATTAACATCTTAGCTCAAAGTTAGCCTAATACTGTCGGTTTCGTGACAAAATACCTGTTAATCCAGCAACTAAAAATTAATTAGCATAAAGAGTTTTTTTAAAAATAAAGTACAGTTTCCATGTATTTCTGCTGCATCAATGCAAGCGGTTTTGGTGGCTTAGTTGGTAGCATGCTGAGCTTCTATGCCCAAGATCGTGGGTTCAAACCCGGCCGAAGTCGTCAGATTTTTTAAGAACGTTAAAAATCCCTCAGTATGCCTTCCTTCGAAGGGGAAATAAAGCCGGCGGTCCCATGTCATAGATTTATGGCATGTTAAATAACCTTCTACTAATTACAGCTGTGTGAAGCTAAATTGTATATAGGTTAAACATTTGATTAACGTTCGTCAGGAGGCGACTGCAGTGGCATGTGGTAACGAAGTTCTGAACTAGTTGGTCGTTGACGATGGTGTTTGGCGGCAAAAGTAGGAACTACTTGGAAAAATTGAATGTCGGCAGTCCTTCCTTGAATTAAAACAGATACACACACTAATACAGTCATCACAATTAACATCGGTTATCAGACAGATTTTACACACACCAAAAGTACACAGGGCTACATGACCGCGTTGTCGCAGCCTCTAAACTAAGGAACCAACCAACTGCATCAATGCACTTTACATTTGAATGATCAACAAAAACTTCCTTTGTATGTTGATTTGCCACAAGCAACTGTCTTGAGACCGTCATGCGAGGTTTATTTTTTATAAATTATTTGTAGGTGCAAACAAGCGATTTAAGGCCGGTTCTACTATATCCGGGTACACCTGCTGGTAGCTGTATGGGAGATAAACTATCTGCCAGCATAAAATCCCTGGCAAATTTGATTGCGTTCTACCATGTCCGTATGAGCGGCGGGCAGCTACCCGACAATGAAATACTAAAGATGGCAGGCCTGCTTTTGTTCAGCGGAGTCGCAGAGCCAATGGCGTGTCCCCTATTTTGGATTGCATTAAGACCGCCAAATATACCGTATTTCAAATGTATAGGATATGAAATCTCATCAACAGTAAGACCATTTCTCTCTTTAGTCCGAGTTGAGATGTGTCCTATTACTCCCATAACAAAGATCTTTGTAGTAACCTATAATGGGGTGGATTCGTCACATCACAGTATTATCATATTAACGAACTACTGTAACATAAAAAATAGTTCATCTTGTTCATAGAGCTTAATATGATACGGACGTAATGATAAGAGTCGCTACGCAGTTAGAGTCGATTGCTTCGGAGCGTGAAGTTTGTAGTTCGACTCCTCTAATAGAAAAGTGTTTTTATCAAGCCTCCGTTCTTATTTGTTACCAGTACATTATTATTCAAATATTGTCAGTTAAAATCATTCATAGTGAATGTTTCAGTATGACTGAGATATATACCTATATACTTATATACAATGTTATAATTCAGCAAGTTAACATTTCCAAACCATTGTTTTATGCATATGGAACGGAATCCTTCCGTTTCACATCTGGTTAAAGTCATTGGCACAATAATGTAATGTTAATAGGATTATTATATTTTGCCAAGTAAAAAAGGATGTAGGAGGTGTAAGCAAAGATATGTGAGATCGTGTAGCCAGATATTTCACCACCTCTTTGTTGACTTGGGTCACGCCAGAGATACAGTGATACTGACAATCAAATATTCATCTTCGTCTACAGGGAGAAGATCTAAAATGCCCCCATGACCATCCATAATAAGGCAAACTTTCATTTTTTTAAATGTTGAATTAAAACATAAATATGCTTGTAAACAAAGTACGCACTATATCTATTCTAAAAAGTGGTGTTATTTGGTTCATGCTGTATCAATATTAATAATAGGCGAGCGGCAGGAAGAAATAAATGCCGGAGGTGGGAATCGAACCTGTTACGTTAAGATCCACAGAGACCAACGCTGACCATTAGACCACGCTGACATGCCTTCACGGCAGTGTTTACAAGTATACAACCAAATGATAACAAGATGAATGCTTCAAACATTAATAAGTTATTTGAAGATGCAAGATACTACTTCTATCATGGAACGTTCATTGATTTTGTGGCTGTATTAAGCAGAAGACCGCAAATAATCTAAATTACGTATAAGGCAAACGTTCGTCGGCCATTTTGGAGCATTACCCGGCTGGCAAGTTTTATCGGCCTCTCGGAGCGACCGACACCCGCTGGCAGCACTACCTGCTGAGGGTCGAATGGAAATCTCGGTTTATTCCGCGGGCATGTTACTTGGTCCTTTGCCCGGAGATGTAATTATCAAGGAAATAAATTGAATATTCTCGCAAGGAAAATTACAATGAACAGACCTGTAATACTAATGTGATTGTCTTAACTAAATGTGTCTTTTCTATAACACGGATGAAAATGTTTGTGGTTCCAAATGTGCAAACTAATCTTGAACCAAGTGTGAAACTGTTCTTAGGGATATTTTTCCAGAACTGAATCAAATTAGGAGCAGTGGGTGATTTACAGTGTTCTTTAAACGTATTTTGAAGCCAGGAGTGGTTTTGGATGTACAGTACTGTGCCCAACATAGTACTCCAGTTTTAGCACAGATTGGCAACCCTGCGTAAATCACGGCCCAAAACACCACATTTTATCTTCCCAGACCCAACCACAAGGTTGAGTGACGTCACGCGTCTGATGTCACGCACAGCTGTCTACTATCTCCGGCAGAAAACGCTGTCTTGGACCATGTGCTCAGCTCTGGTTTCCGGCAACTGGTCACATTGAGTGGCGCAGAGACATGCGTTTTGAGCGCGGACTGGACAGTACTCCGTTGTGCGGCAAGAGTGACTTTTACATTCGATTTTGATCGCGGAGGGCCGTGTGCGCTATGCCACCACAGGTCTGAGTGTCGCTGTATATCGGGTGTGATTTTATCGGAGTCCTGAGAGACAATATAATTACGAATCACCTCTGTTATGCCGGGCGCGATTGCTATATTAGACGGCCGAGTCCAGAGTGTATAATCCCGGTCGTGCAGGCCCATGCTTGGCTCTTGATAACGAGAGAACTAGCCCTTTGCGACTAGCTTTGGACATGAGTTACAATACGGAATAGTTTGTGCAGTGAACATTCGAGAATAGACGAGGCTCTTATCATCGATGGAGGACTTGTAGATGCAACTGAACAGCTGTGAATGCTATTGAATTACTGTTTACGTAAAGCCGGTGGCAATTTGCTGAGAGAAAGAATTGTCTACATTGTTCGAGGCGCAGGAACTTATAATTTCCAGAATGGAACGAGGACATTTTATAACCTGTGCTGTTGAAGTGTCAATGAAGAATTTTGAAATGGAACTAGTCAGTGAAAATATGTGCCACTAAGCTTATACGTGAGGGGACTGGACAGAGTGACATTTACATCAAGATGAGGCCATGATGTTGCCATGACATAACCACACCGTGGGAGTCGGAGGACGCAGCCACCATGAAACGTGAGGGTCTCGGTTTCGATTCCTGGAGGAGCCGAGGAAGAAGATGGTGGAAGATGCAATCCTGCCGGTTCTGGAATGGGAAGGAGATGGTCCTGAATGAAGATTGGTTCCAGAGGTTCTGCATTCTATGAGCATGCTAGGCTTGTACCATATTTTCTTATTTCGGCCAGTTGTTGAGCTAAAACATTACTTCAATTTGTAGTTGTGAGTAGTTTGTACTACTCAGTAGTACTAGATGCCATGGAGTTGAACTAATTATTATTTATTTGTTGATCAATCATTTTATTATTATTATTAATGGCCACATTTTTTTTCCTTCGTCTACTAAGTAATTATATGAGGAAGTGATTCTCATTGTAGGGTTGTCACACGTGGCAAGGAACTATCCACCACGCTTGGCACCATGATCCAGTTAATATTTTCTTTTGGGAATTTTTGTAAATCCGTCACTACTTTGAATGATAAGATTTTTTTCCCTACCATGATAAGGTTGGAAATACGACGCGGATACTGAACTGAATCCATGATGGAATAAATGAAGGTGGTAGACTAGCTGTCGAGAGCTAGGGTGGAGTTCATGTTTTGATTTTTTTTTTCTTTCGATTTTGACTTCAGCGTTTGGTGAATCTAATTATGTGAACTCTGAAGGATTATAACTTTATATATTCCCATTTTTTCCGTCCACATTCATTGATATAGAGAGTTTAATTATTAAAAGCATGCTCGTCATTATGCTTCGACACCTACCCATTTGACATTGCTACAGGTCATGCCTGCATTAGATAATTTATGCACACTAGTCATGTGATGAAATGAAAGGTCATGATTATTAATAGATAATGAGTTTATCTACAAAAAAAAAAAAGATTGATTGGTGTAGTTGTTTATAAAAAAAAGAGAGGGGAGAATTGAATGGAATGTAATAAAATAAATTTAGGATGATAGTTCACATATTCTGTGAACGTCTTATGGCAAATTTTCTGAGAATTAATCATGAAGAATCCCTTTGTGAATAAAAAAAATAATAATGTAATAATATTTAGTAGTGTAATATCTTTCTAAATAAGCATGACTATGCAAAATGCAGTCATATGGTGGTGAATTAAGTATTCACAGGAGTAGGCAGGCGATAATCTAATCACTATGTAATTGATGGAGTGAAATACATTGCAAGCATACCATCGAATTGGGAAAGATGGGAACTTTTAGTTGTGATATAATGATCAGCCATGACTTTGAACTTTGCATAAATGTAGGATTATGGGTGCATGTTTGCCTGAAATATTTTGAGTAATTAGACTCTGAAATAACGTTGTACGATAAATATAAATACTGATTGCAACTTTAATTGAGTGGTCAAGTAGGACCTATATCGTTGCAGCAATTATTTTTAATTAATAATTAATTAATAATTAGTTAGAACGGAGATCAATACTATTATTTTTTAGGCCAGCTATTTATTTAACTTTCATTATAAACTCGAGTGACAATATTACTAATCTAGGACACTACCTGATGGACATTTAGTGTGATTAGTTGATGTTGATAGTCAAATGTGACTGAATCTACTTTTTTTATATTTTATTTAATTTTCTTCGAATATCTCCTAATTTTATTTGTGTCTTAAGGATAGGACCAAGGAGATTCGTTGACCCTTTAAAACTTAATTATGTGTATTTGGACTCTAAATATTTTTCTTTTTCTTCGGTCCACATCAAGCTTTCATTTAGATCGAATCTCCGAGGCAAGATAGGCTTTTTGGGGGTTTCCTATATTTGTATTGGTCAATAAGTTGCCAATAAATGGATGCCTATTTTTATCTTTTCAATTGTGCTTATCTTCTGACTTCTGTTGTGCTATTGCTTTGATTTAGGTTTGGGGGTGGATTGATTTAACCTGTTACACCTACATCCTGTTAACCACCCCTGAGACTACTTGAGTTCTCGTACCCACCGGCGTATTTTTTTTGATATTCGAACCCAGACCTCAATAATTTTTTAAAATTCTTTATCTGATATATGTCTTGTGTTATCGGCATAAATTGCGATGTTTTCGCCGGGTCATCCGATTCGATGCCGGTTAACGGGGACAGTACCCCTATTTAACGTTTTTCTAGGGACCGGTATTTTTTAACCTTAAATGGGGGTTTACCTTAAATAGAGGTTTCGATAGGATTCATCACTAACTGCAGCAATCTCTCCATATACAGTGCACTCTCGTTAATTCGCCGTAATTAATGCACGAACTTCCGCGAATTATCCGTAGTTATTTTTTGTTAAGCCTAGAAAAAACAACACTATTGGTTAAAATATTGAAATAGGCTTGAACATGCAAAATAATAATTATAACACTTGATTTTAGTGTCCTATAAGATATGCTAGGCTAGAGGTTGGCCTATGTGGATTATGCCTACATTAATATTTAACCAAAAAAACCAGTCATCACGTTTTGTTTCTTAAATCGTTTATCCTAATTCTCGATTGCACATTTCAGAACATTATAGGAGAACGAAAATTCATCTCGTTTTTCTATATAAGAGATAAGTGTGACTAGAGACACTAGCTTGACTGTGGGAAACTTTCAGGATTTCCGTTGCATCACTCCCGCACTCGATATCAACTGGATCTCCGTTTTCCTAATAACCAACAGTCAAATTCTGTGTTATTTCTTTTTTGCTTTTATGTCTTAAATCATAATCGTCTTTATCGACGTTTAACTTGCCCGTTCGAAATATCGTCGTTACAGAAGTCGGCACGCGCTTGCTTTTGTACGAGCGTAGTAGCGGTATTTTTCTCCCGAGTGAAAGTGCATTCCTCTTGTATTGTTTGGGCTTCGAAGATAAAGGAAATATGTGCTATACCACTCGCGCCAACATGCTCATATGTTTCGAAGATTGCGCAAGTAGGCCTACTGTTACATCGCAGAGAAATGCAGTTCAGTCTTCTCGAATCTCAATGATTTCGTCTTTATGCGTTGCGTCGCATCAGAGCTCAGCCACGTGCAAGCATGCAAAGCGGCGTGTTAGCACGCTGTACATCGTTAGCCTTTGGCTAAGTTCGAGCGCGCTCGTGCATGTAGCAAGGAATCGATATGGAAGATGATCGATCGTATCGATCGCTAAGCGTCTGCGCTCTACATTTCATTTCTGCCTAAATCATTCTTAACGAGCTTATGACGCAGTTCAGTCTTCTCGAATCCCAATGATTTCGTCTTTACGCATTGCGTCGCATCAGAGCTCGGCCGCGTGCAAGCATGCAAGGCGACGTGAGTGTTAGCACGCTATACATCGTTAGTCTTCAACCGCGGTCGGCTAAGTTTTAGCTCGCTCGTGCAGGTAGCAAGAAATCGATATGGAGATGATCGATCGCTAAGCGTCTGCGCTCTAAATTCCTTTTCTGCCTGGAATCATCCTTAACGACCTTATGACATCTTTTTCATAGGTTCTTAATGTCGCGTTACGATAACAAATAGAAATAAATACTTGAGAATTTTAAAATTTCCTAACGCTAAATGCTGGTTTTGCCGTAATGCGAATTACGTTAAATCGAATATAAAATTGCATTGCACTTATGGAATAATTTTCGGGACTTGAAACTTCTTCCGTTAAATGCGGGTTTACGCTAAATCGAGGTCACGCAAAATCGGGGTTATACTGTAATATTTCAGTTTGCATGAATGGGTAGTACATAAATATGTAGTAAAACCTAGTTTTACTGGTAGACGTTGGCATTATACATTAAATATTCCTTATTATCCCAGCTCTATAATTCACAATTTCACGATATTTGTAATTTTAGTTAGAGTTTTAGTCTCATTGGATATATAAGACTTATAAAATATTCTGATTATTTAGGAAACTTGGTAATTTGAAACAAATGTGCCCTATTGTAATAATATCCATTTAGTTTTCCCTCTGTAATTCGGAATATTTAATGTATAATGCCAACATCTACCGGTAGAAATTCCATTCAAAGAGCATGACATACCTGCAAATGGTGCCGATCATGCAACATCACAATATTTCTCTGCGTCCAATTGTGACCATACGCAAGCAAGTAGGAGTAAGGATTCAAGGAGGAAAAATTTCAACTATGAGATTTGCTGATGACATTGTCATCTTAGACGATTCACCAGAGGATTTGAATGCGTTTTTAAGTGGTATGGACTCAGTCTTGAGGAAAGAATACAGGATGAAAATTAATGTAAAACAAAAATAATGGAATGCAGCTGAAGAAATCAGAAAATTCTATTGACATCAATTTGGCAGGTGAAAAGCTAAAGGAAGTAGGAGATTTAGCTACTTAGGAAGCAAAATAACCTGTGATGGATGAAGAAAAGAGGATATAAATAGCCGGTTGGCTGAGGCAAGGAATGCATTTCTACAGAAAATAAGTCTTTTGACATCATTTTGGTGTTTCCAATTAGTCACATCAAACCCACTGCTCCTTTACCTCGCTTGTCTAGAGTTAAGAGCCTTAAGCTCATAAAAATATAATTCTGGTCCCTATTAGTAAGAGGAAGGAACATGGGATTTAAAAATGAACTGCAAAACATGATGGTAGTTATAAAAGCTATAACACTGTTAAAAAAAAGGTCTTTATATGCATTGAAAGCTATAACACTGTTAAAAAAAAGGTCTTTATATGCATTGACTAGGTGGAATTTTATGTACCAATTTTAAACTAATTGTAAGCCAATACAGAAAAATAACCAAAACCAATAATTATGGTCTTCTTTAATTTCATCAAAAGCAATTAAGGTACAGGTACCGTTACATTTGTCAAAGTAATGAATAGTTACTTTTTATTTACTTTTGTATAAAATATATACTGTAGTTGCTTAATAATATTTTCCCCGCTACTATAATTTATTTGATTGGAATGGAATAGTGGATTCCAGCAATTCAGATAAAAGGAACTATCACTGCAATGCTACAACAATCTGGCACCCAAGTGGTAGCACATTTCGTGCCTTAAAAAGTATTTAATTTAATAGAAAGTGAATAGTGTGCAGTTTTGTAACCAGAGCAGTATTAATAATTGAATTGCCTTCACATGCTTCTTTTAAGTTAGCTGTGGAACTGGGATAGGTCTATATATTTTTTCCACCTGTGCATACTTTAACATTTAAAGTACCGACAGTAGTGGCTACGCTGGCTAAAGCGCGGCGTTAGATCATGGGGCCAAGCTCTCTGCTGACTCGGTAGACGCGTGGGTTCGAGCCCCACCGTCGGCTGTCCTTGAAATGGTTTTCGTGGTTTCCCATTTTCAACACCAGGCAAATGCTGGGACAGTACCTTCTGACAGGCCACGGCCGCCTCCTTTCACATCCTTGCCCAGTTTCATTCATCTTCATCCATTCCATCTCTCATCCCGACGCGAAGGTCGCCCACGGGCGTCGAATAGAAAGACCTGCACTCGGCCTCTCAGGAGGCTACACGACAAAAAAAAAAAAAAATTAAAGTTGTCATATTTCCCATATCATTTTAAGAAATTAAATATAGACCTGGCTGAGGCCTACTGAAGTACATGCGGCGTGACACTCAACGACTATGAGCTACAAAATACCTTTGTTACGATTGTAAACTGGTGCTTAAATTCCTTAATTGGTGGCATGATGACAATGTGGCCCAGGACAGGGCTAAAACTTGCTGAATATGGTATAATTAATTAATAATAATATCGTATGGCCTCTGCTGCCAGGTGCAAGCTTTATAATTTGACACCCAAAGGGTAGCTTGCATGTCGAATTTCGTTGTTCCTTGAAGCACTATGAATGTGAAGGAGGTAGATATCTAAGCTCCTTGAACACTATAGCACTTTCTAGTAAAGAAATGAAGAATTTTGTGTTGGCGGAAACTCCCGAGATTAATATTGCCATTATGAACACGGCCTACTGAATTCAAATGGGTTCTTTGACATGCCAACATCGTATGACATAAGTGTCGTAATTTTTGCCGCTTTTCACAAATCCCTTACCACGGCCAGGAGCAAACCTGCAAGCTTGGGTTAGTAGACCGACACGATAACCGTTCACCCCCCATTGCAAGCTGTATAATTAATTAAATATATTGTTATTCTCATAATGTTTACACAAGGTTTCAAATAAGTGCAGATAAGTTCAAACTTCCAACAAGAATATCTCTGGTTTCCACCTGTTTTGCCAGTGATTGTAGTGCCTTAACAACTGTATGCATTATTTCTTTTCAGTTTAAATTCTCGTTAATGTATATTTCATATATACCTGATGCAAAGGGAATCAATGTAATTCTCTTTGCTGCTGGTTTTTGGAAAGCTTTAATATTTCCTTTATTGTGTGAAGGTTTATATATTACTTAATTTTATCAATAGATTGCCCGCCTTCAGGAGAGATTGGACCTTGTCCGTCGTCATGAGGCAAGTGGCCAGTGTATAGGTGGAGCACATTGCATCTTGCAAGATTCTCTGTTTGGAGCCAGTCTCCTGGACAGCGTATCTCAGGTTAGTTGTCTGAATCATTTTTGTAGGCATCTGATGTTGTAAATTGTGTTGGGTGTGATTCATTTATGTACATTTACAGGTGACGAGCACAACTGGAAAGATCAGAGGTAAAGCCGGATCAAGAAAGAAGAGTAGAAAAAAAATAGATGAAGGTATGCTACCTCTGCCACCACCAATGGAGCCTGCGGAAATGGGCGAGTTTGGGGGACTTGGTGAGCAAATTGATCCTCTTGGAATGCCAGGGATGGAGGATAAACCAAAGAAACAAAAATCTCCTCGGTGAGTAAATACTATATTCATGCAAAGTTTATATTGTATGATTGGTCATATTAAGTATTTCTGGAAAATTCCCTGAATACTTACCTCCTATGATTTTACAGTATATATGTGTATTCTACCCGCCAGAATAATGCCCACATTCCTATTTTAGGAAAGAAAAGTGTTTGTGTACTTTAATGTCCGTGGGAGTTGTCGCAATACATGTGGCGTGCTGTGAGGCAAGTTAAAATTCCCCCCTCAAAATTAAACATCCATAGTAATACTTTTGTTTCTCCGGGCATCTTCCAACAGTTTCAACAGCCATGAGAATTGGAATCACAATATCACAGTTCGAGCACTGCCCTGAATATACAGTGAGGGCCCTCCTTACAGAACCGAGACCCGCAGATGCCGCCGGGTGGCTGGGGCACTGTGGCTAGCCGCGTGTCGAACATGGCAATGACGCTAGTAGCAGCATAGTGTGCAACCTAGCTTAACGCCTTTACACTTTTTAACATACACTGACCGGCCAAAAAAGTGGAACAGTTAAAAAGAGTAATATAAATAGTATAAATCTAGCCTTGAAAAAGATTTAATCACATTTTAAAAGCTTTTCATGCATTAGAACAAACATCTGAAACATCCGTGAATAGAAATTGATAATATGACATTTCTTAGGGTGGTTTATTACCACCAATTACCCCCAATCCTCGATGAGCCTATCTTAATGGTTTTATGGCGGGAAGCGGACTGGAAGCGTTTAAGGTTTATGAGTGTTGCCGCTCGCTTATTGTTGTTCTAGGGATAACAACTGGCACGTGTTGAACACGTGTGAACCATTGTCACACATTTTAGCAAGTTATCCATTTGCAGTTAACACTAAAACATGCCTCTTAGCCGTGAAGAAGCTGCACAGGCAGTTGCATTGATGGAGGATGGCCGCAGCTTCCGTTATGTTGCTGAGATCATTGGATCATCTCTCGGTAGCATACATCGTGCAGTGCAACGTTACAGAGAGCTCCGAACATACGACGGGAGACGAGGGTCAGGCCGTAGAAGAAGCACAAGTGTCAGGGATGACAGATTTCTCACCCTCCAAGTTCTGCGTGATCGGCATACCACAGCAGTTCAGGCACGAAATCAACTGGAAAATGTCAGAAATGTGAGAGTGAGTGAGCGAACCGTAAGAAGAAGGTTTGAAGAAGCTCATCTTTCGTCCAGGAGACCTGCACGTGGTCCTGCACTCGAACGGCATCACAGAGGCGCGTCTTCGCTTCGCAAGGCAGCATCTGGGATGGACCCACGAGCAGTGGGCCTCTGTTCTCTTCACTGACGAGAGTCGCTTTAACCTTAGATCTCCTGATGGAAGAGAGAGAGTGTGGAGAAGGCGCGGGGAGAGGTACAGCCCTGTTGCTTTCTCCTCCAGGAATCCATTTGGAGGTGGCTCGGTTATGGTGTGGGGTGGCATCAACGTTATGGCCCGCACAAAGTTGGTGTGCATCGGTCACGGGACGCTCAATTCCCAAAGGTACATCAAAGAGATCCTGATGAACCATGTGAAGCCCTTTGCACCTTTCATTGGTCAGAATTTCATGCTGATGCAGGATAATGCCCGCCCTCGTACTGCTCGCTGTGTTGTACAATATCTGCAGGAAGTGGAGATTCAAACCCTGGACTGGCCAGCTCGTAGTCCTGACTTGAACCCCATCGAACATGTATGGGATACGCTTGGAAGGAAAGTCAGACAGCATGACCACACCACCTTGGCACAACTGAGAACATGGCTGCTGGAGGAATGGGATCGCATCCCGGCAGATGCCATTCGACGAGTTGTGAACAGTATGCCTGAGCGTTTACAAGCTGTCATAGACTCTAAAGGTGGAAACACCCGTTTTTAGTGAGCAGTGTTCTCTTGAAGTGCAGTGCAAACATTAATACTGATTTGTTTGGCAATACGTTTGATAAACACCAGCCCAAAAGAGCATTACTAAAAAATAGAAAATTGTAAGATTTGCTAAATGTAACGAAATTAGTGAGTTAAAGCGTGTTGTAAAACATGATTCGGTATTTTCTGTTGCCAACCATCTAAATTTACATGAATAATGCAAATATTGGAAAACCGATACATTTTAGTGGAATAAATTAAGAAATTACATAAAAAATTAAAGTGTTCCACTTTTTTTGCCGGTCAGTGTGTTTTATAATCATAATTACTTACATGAATTTCAGACTAGTTGCTAGAAATGCTGTCCTTCAATTTCTAAACACACGTTGCACCGACGTAGGAAGTTTTGGTACACTCCCTGTAATTCATGCTGGCTGATATTTAGTATCATTGTTCTTGTGAACATCCAGAGTATGCGGATTTTTTCTGTGTACATTTTGTATGAGGTTCCCCCACAAGTAAATATTGCCCGGCACTGAAACGTATGAACTTTTTTCTGGAAGACATCTTCTTGAGAAGATAAGTTTTTACACGGAAAATTTGATGTATTGTTCTAACCATGTTAACGTGGTACAAGGTAGGCTACAGTACTTCACAGCAAGTGTTCATTATCACAACTAAGGTAGCTTGCCAGCTGCATATGTATTAAATGCTATGACAGCATCCAGGGCTTAACGGCGCGCTGTTGTAATCGGCACATGGTGAAGTATTGTGATCCCACTTATGCCATTTCAAGCTATTGACTTGGGCTTGGAGTGGATATGTGAATGAACTGTCCACTGGTTCTCTTCATATATCTTCGCTTATTTTTGATGGCTAAATATCATCACCGTCTCAAACTTTTTAATTTTGCTCTATACTTTAAAATATTTTTCTATGACCTACTTATATGGTGCACCATATTAACCCTTACCCCTCGTCAGTCGAGCGAGCCCCGACGTAACGAATTCCCCGTTCCGGTCGAGTGTCGGGCGAGCCCCGACATAACGAATTTCACGTTCCGATCTGGTGTTGGGCGAGCCCCGACATCATAATTGTGTCCTCGACAGATCGTCTGTCGTCTCTGCCCCGACAAATTATCCATTCCTATTTGGTGCTGTGATCTGTTGGTTGTGTGAAGAACGTCGTGAAATCTCGATATTGCGAAGCAGGCAACCGTAAAACACTTATTTGGAAGGCCGTGCAACCTGTCAGCCGTTGCTTAGCGACCGCCAAACTGATAGTAAGCAAACATGGCCAATCGGACATTGACGGAGGATGAAATACGGCAAGTTTTTGATGATAGTGATGACATATCAGAGTCTGCATTTGATGAATGCGACATAATAAGCAGTGAAGGTGATAACACACACAGTGATACCAGTGACAGTGATCAGAATGTCTCTGATATTGATGAAAATAATGGACCGGAACGTGACGTTGATGCTGAAGGTTGTCGTAAATATGAATCGACAGATCAAGACTTCATGAAACACCCATTTACAGAGCTTTCAGGATATAAACCACCACAAGGTATGAAACCAGAATCAGAAATATTTTTTTTTCAACTGTTTTTTAGTGATCATCTTTTTAGTGAGATAACTAATGAAACCAACCGGTATGCGAAGTTCCGAATAGAGAAAGCAGGTGATCTGAGTCCCAGGTCTATCTGGAAAAAATGGAAAAATGTATCTGTCAAAGAAATTAAGGCATTTATTGGAGTTATTTTGAATATGGCCATGTATCCTCGAACTGAATTACAAGAATACTTTTCTGAAGATTGGCTAGACAAATGATCATTCTATAAGAACGTATTCTGTCATGAGCATTTCATGCAAATTTTTTGGATATTACATGTTTGCCCACCACCTGTTAGCATTCCTACTGGGGTGAGAGTTAGAGGGTCCAAAATTCAGAATGTTCTTGAATATCTGGATTCCAAGTTCAGGGAATATTTTGTGCGTGGACCGAAGGTGTCTGGATGAGAGCACAGTTGGTTTCAAAGGGAGAATAAATAAATTATTAAGTTTTATGTTGTGTACATAGTGTAAAAATGTGTCCAATTTTCAATATATTCTACTTTATAGGTTATGTTATGTGTTGTAATTTGACTAACGATGTAAACATTGGCAACCATGAACTGGACCAGTGTTGCACAACCGCTGTGCCATCACAAGGTCCATGGTGTGCCTCGAACGTTTACCTATTATTTTAATAAATTACCGGTAATTGTCGATTTTATGTAAGAAGGTGCTAGTTTATTATTCAATACATGTCGATAACTCATGGTGTCCACAGGCAGGAAAAGTCAGGAATTTTGTTTCTGCTCAGGAAAAGTTAGGAAAAAGTGTGAAAAAATAGCATGAGTCGGGAAAAGTCAGGAGTTTTACCACATCAACTCCTTCAAGTTCTACTTCGGGAACTATGACATCTGTAAAATCTTTGTTATAAAGATGAAGTCACAAATGCCAAAATAAAGGCCCTTAATGTCGTCCAAAATAAATTCTCTTAATTCTTGTGAAAATATTTCAGAAACCTTCAGGGAAATGTTTCCTGATTGTGCAATTGCAACAAAATTTCAATTGAGGGAGACGAAATGTTCATATGTCATCAATTATGGATTAGCTCCATAATTTCATAATTTACTGCAAGATGAAATTCTTTCATGTGATAATGTTATCTGTTTTGATGAGGCATTGAACAAAGTTGTTCAGTGAGCTCCGATGGACCTATTTGTGCGTTAACTTGACATCAACAGCAATAAAGTTAACACCAGATATTTCAAGAGCATCTTTATGGGACATGCAACAGCTCAAGACATTTTAGAGGCTTTCAACCAGGCAATGTCTCCTATTGCTAGAAAGAGTATTTTACAGGTGTCTATGGATGGACCGAATGTAAATTTGAGTTTCATAAAAATGTTCAGTGACCAAATAATAGAAGATACTGCAGATGGCAAACAACTTGTTAACCTTGGTGTTTGCGGCCTTTATGTTGTCAATGGAGCCCTACAAACAGGAATGCATTCTGTAAAATGGGACCTTCAATTATTTTTGAGAGACATGTATTATGTATTGAACAACTGTCCTGCACGCCAAGCAGAGTACTTTGGTTTATGTATAATTGCATTATAATTTACTTTATTTTGTACCGTATATACTCGAATACCACCCGCACATTTTTAAACAAATTCGGACGTGAAAAATTGGGGTGCGGGTCTTATTTGAGTCATCCAAATTTGAAAGATTTAAATTGCCCGCCGCGCGCGATGTCGGGTGTTGCGAGTATCCGCTAGATGGTGCTAGCCTTCTTCCGGCTATAACTTTGTTTTACCGTAAGCACGCGGCGTAACACAGACACACGCACATTCTCCGAGTGTAAACATGAATGCTACGAAACGTTTGCGGTCATTTACTGTGAGTGAGAAATTGAAAGTTGCGAGGGAAGCTGAAGTTATTGGAAATCGTGCCCGGTAGGAAATATGATATTGACGAGTCATGTATTCGTGATTGAGCGGGATGACGTCTATGCTGCGTGAACCGCCCGTTCAAAGCAGCCTTGAAACAGCTGTATACGGAGCGGATGGCGGCCGATATGCACACACCGACTCCAACTGGTCGTATGCAGTGCCCGAAAGTTCAGCTGCTGTGTTCGTGGATTTTGACGGCATGGAATCGTATCTCTGGAGATCTCATACGGAAGAGCTTCAAGAAATGTAGTATTTCGAATGCTATGGATGGCAGTGATGACGACATTTAGTGGGAAAGTGATGGTGATAAAAGTTCCGAAGTTGGTACTTCTGATGACGATGAATGAAGTGTTTGTGTACTTTTATTTGTATTTTTAATCGTTTGATGTGTGTTATTTTAGGACGACTTCAAAACTGTTGGAAACTATTTTGGATAAATGCTATTCTGTTTATTTAGTTAAGATAGTAAATAATTTTGAGTAAATTTTTTTTTTTTAAATGTTGTTCTTAAAATCCGGGTGTGGGTCTTATTCGGGGGCGGGTCGTATTCGAGTAAATACGGTATTTTAAATGAATAAAGAGGCGAGCGTTGGGCAGCTATGGGGATGGTGGAGGCTGCAATAAAAAAATAAAATAAAAAATTGTTTGCTCAATAAACCTTTATTCCGAAAATACGATGGCTTCACGAGTCAGGAATTTTGTTGAAATATGGTCAGGAAAAGTCAGGAAAATTGACATTGAAAATTTTGTGGACACCATGTAAACTGTTATGTTTTTGCAAGAAATTAAGTGTAATTTACTTACTCAATATTTTTATATGGTAGTTTTCTTAAGTTAGTATTCTCACATGTAATATTGGGCCGGTTTGATGGGTTGCAGGCAGCATTTTGTGTGGTCGCCGCAGAGAGACTTTCAGTATGTCTTTAGCGGCCCTCACCAATCATGCAAGAATAGACTTAACGTTCAATACTCGATAACAAGAGAGTTCTTCGTAACGCCGCATCTTTTTTGTACGGTTGCCTGTACGTGCTTTTAACTAAACTTGCGGGGAGTACCAAATATGTCCCTCTCTTTTATTATATTGCCTTGTTCTAATATTACTGTATTTCAGTGCAGTTCTATCAAAGCTATGCTCTGCAGTGGTGCAAATATTGTGATTTCTATGCTATACCAATCTTACTATCTACTCCTACAGTGTTATTAAACTATTTTTTCTTTCCATTTTCGATATGGATAAGTTCCTTGTGCGTTGTTGTCCGTCCTAGAGTCCAAGTCGTGAAACCATCGAGCTTGAAAACAAGAAACAGAAAGTAGTTCACCGGCAATATAGTGATGATTATTTATGTTATGTTTTTTTTGTGTGATGTCAAAACTTACCCTGGTTCCCAGTAAATTGAAACGACACTTCTCAACAAAACGTGAATTATTTTCGTCGGTCGTTGGAACAAAAGAAAAAAAAACGAGTGATACTCATGACTAAGTCGGTTTGTGTTTCGCAAAAGGTGTGTGAAGCTAGCTAGCTATAAGGTAGCCGAACTTATCTTAGGCCAAGAAACCACACACAATAGCAGAAACGTTGTTACTGCCCACGTGTAAGGAAATGGTAAAAATAGTGCTGGGTTTAGAAGCTGCTACTGAAATTTCAAAAATTCCTCTCTCTGCTGACACAATCAGCCGCCGAGTTAGTGACATGTCCAGTGACATTGAAGACATTATGAAGGAGGAAGTAAAGAGCAGTCGAAAGTTCTCACTTCAGATTGACGAGTCCACCGATATTGGCGGTCACGCACAAAGTCTTTCCTACATAAGATATGTTGATGGGAATGTAATTGCAACTAATTTATTTCTTTGCAAAGAGCTATCCGAGTGAGCAACTGGTGAAGAAATATTTCGCATGACTAATGAATACAGTATGTGGTCCGTAATGAATTAAAATGGGAGGATTGCATTAGGGTGTACTGATGGAGAAGCTTCTATGACTGGCCGAGTGAAAGGATTCGTGGGTAAAGTATGCGAAGTAAATCCTAACTTGCGAACTGACCATTGTCTCGTTCACCACGAAGCCACTGTTGCTAAATCTTTGCCGTCTTCTCTGAAAATTGTGATGGACGAAGTAGAAAAGTTGTGAACTTCATCAAATCGCGCCCCCTGAATATGCTGCCTTTTAACGTTTTGTGTCAAGAAATTGGATCAGAGCATACTACACTTCTGCTCCATACAGAAGTACCGTAGGATGGTTATCTCGAGGTAAAGTGTTACCGCGAGTGTTTGAACTTAAAGAGGAGGTTCTTGCATTTTTTACTACTGAGGGACATGAGTATGCACATTTATTTGCAAATGATAAATGGGTATCTAAGTTGGCATATCTTTCCGATATTTTCGGACACTTGAATGAACTAAACAGAAAAATGCAAGGTAGAAACTAAAATATTCTCTCTACTACAGATAAGATTCGAGGATTTATTGTATGTCTACCCCTTATTATTCCCGTTTTCAACATGGTCGGGGATGAAATGCGATGAAATTCTAATGTGGCGGATGTTTTTACAGCTGGATGCCCTTCCTGATGCCAACCTCATGTAAGGAGTTAATGAGATGAAATTAATGAAGATGAATTAAACTGGGCAAGGATGTGGGAAGAGGCAGCCGTAGCCTATCAGAAGGTACCGTCCCAGCATTTTCCTGGAGTTGAAAATGGGGAAACCATGGAAAACCATTTCAAGGACAGCCGACGGTGGGGCTCGAACCCACGTCTACAGAGTCAGCAGAGAGCTTGGCTCCATGGCCAAACGCTGCGCATTAGCGAGCGTATCTACTGTTGTCGGTTGAAGGATTTATTAATAAGTTACATTTGTGGATACAGGCATTGAAAATGGATCGTGTGAGATGTTCCCAACTATATGGTCCCTTGCTGACGATAATAATGTGTTGATGGACTTAATTAAAGAACATTTAGTACTCCTGCAGCAGAATTTCAAAAATATGGGGAGAGTGTTGAAGATTTTGACTGGGTTCGTGATCCATTCATTATGGATTCGATACATCTCCCAAATATAGGCTTACGAGAGGTGCTGGCAGATTTCTCAGTACATTGAAATTAAACATTTTTAGAAATGCCTTTGGACACATTTTGGTTGTCAATAAGCAGTGAATACCCGGGTATCTCCGAGATGGCAGTTGATGTGTTGTTACCATTTTCAACTACATATTTGTGTGAACTGGGCTTCTCGACATTGACTCAAATTAACACCAAAGAAAGAGAGACTTGTTGACGAAGAAATGAGGCTTGCTTTGTCAACGATTCCGCCACGAATCAGCCGTCTGTGTGCAGCTAAGCAGGCTCGTGTATCACATTGAAGGTACGATTAGAGTTATTTACTTTAAATTTCGTGTTAGAAATTTGTTTTTTCTGCAGTAAATTGAAGTTAATAAGTTGTTAATAAATACGTTCTCGCTTGCTGAACCCAAGATAGCGGGATCGAATCCCGGCCAGTCAGTTGGTTTTTGAGAGTGCGTAAATGCGAGGGAGCCGTGTCAGTAGATTTACTGCCACGTTAAAGATCTCCTTCGGGGCAAAATTCCGGCACCCCGGCGGCTCTAAAAAGCCCCAGCAGTTGAAAGGGACGTAAAACCAATAACATTATTTATTTTTAATAAATACAGGAAACCATAATAATTATATAACGACGTAATATTTTGTAATTATATTCAGATTCGTATGATTTTGGGGGACCAGACATTTTGGTGTGTCATGTTGAGTCTTGACCTGTCTGGGGAGTGCCGTGAGTAAAAAAGGTTGCGGAACAGTGAACTAGACAACTCGTGCTGCCAACTTTCAAATCACACTTTAGATTCCTGTTTCAGTGTTTGCACACATTGAGACTTGATAACAAGAGGTAGTAGGGAATACAATCCTGATTCAAACAAGCAGCAAGAAATTATACTACTGTATAAAATAATGTTTGTAGTGATGGAGAAAATGGAATGGACTATATTCTGTGTCCTTTGTTTTTTAGCAAACCTAGAGAACCCAAGAAACCAAGGGAACCAAAGCCTCCCAAGGAACCAAAGCCTCCCAAGGAACCTAAGCCTCCTAAGGAACCTAAGGCACCAAGAGAACCTAAAACTCCTAGGGAGCCGAAGAGGAAACGTGAACCAAAGGCAGAGGGAGATCCCAAAGCTGTCAAACCAAAAAGGTATGCTCTTAAAAAGTGAAATGTTCAGTGCCTTCTGTATTGTAGCATTCAAGAAAAGAAAAACTGCTCAAAAGAAGTTAATCATAAAAGATCTGGGATTTATGCCAAATGTACATTATTCTAAAACCTTTAATAGCAATTCAAACATTTACCAAGATCTGCTTTGTTGTGCACCTTCATCATTTCAAAATATTCAGTTTTAAACCCGATCTGTAAAAATAATAAAAATACATAAGTACTAACAAATATTCATGGCAGAGTCAGAGTTTAATAATTACATTCTGTTTTCCGATGGCTACGCAATTATGGCCAGTACCATTTTTATTAACAGGAGTGAAATAACTCGAAGCAAAGGACTTGGCATTCAACATTACACTCTTTCCACTGTTTCCTGACTATTTTACCACTCTGCGCACATCGTACTTGCTTTTCCCGGTTTTCAAGGTAGTGACACATCCCGCTGAAACACACTTCAGCCAATATGCGTGATGATATTTTCTTACTCGGTCGGCCTGCAGAAGGACGTGAGGCCGCACAAGAATGATTATATGCCCTAACTATGTACCGTGTGAAGGCGAGCAGGTCTACTATCGGATTTTTTATTATGGATACTAGAGTTCAGGCCTTAATTACAACCAAACCAACAGACCTATTGAAAACGAGTTACACCAATATTTTCCGTGTTTAATTCTGCGTTAGGCTATGTAAGCCAATTATTTTCAAGTATTTATTTATTTGTGGTTGTATGAAAAATTGTCCGTGTTTTTGACGTACTTTCTAGGAACCGCTCACTTAAAACTATATACAGTGGAATCTCGTTAGCTCGTTCTCGGTTACGACGTTTTCCCGCTTAGCGCGATGATTTTTTCAAGTCCCAGTCCCAATTCTACAAAATACATGTTGATATATCCCCTTAATACGTTCTCTATTCCCGCTTACGACGATCAAATTTCCGTTGTACTATTTGTTAGTGAACCGTATTTTATTCTTATTTCATTTTAAAATTCGGCTTCTGGAAAACACGACGCGATATTGCCTCATATTCTCTGATAGTTATTGACAGTGTAGATGATTTCATTGTGTTTGACGGCGTAGAAGTGGCTATAGCAATGACGCAACACAGGTGACGTGTGTCTCTCCCACTGCCCTTTCCCTCCTTTCTCAAGTCCCTATCCTACTAAATTCATGTTGATATATCCCCTTAATAAGTTCTCTATTCCCGCTTACAACGATCAAATCTCCGTTGAACTATTTGTTAGTGAACCGTATTTTATTCTTATTTCATTTTAAAATTCGGCTTCTGGAAAACACGACGCGATATTGCCTCATATTCTCTGATAGTTATTGACAGTGTAGATGATTTTATTGTGTTTGACGGCGTAGAAGTGGCTATAGCTATGACGCAACACAGGTGACGTGTCTCTCTCCCGCTGCCCTTCAGCCCCTTCCCTTTGTTTATTTCTCACGTAGGCACATCATTGTCTTCCTGTTCCGCACTATTGTCTTCTAGTTCTTAAGTGTTCACGTCCAGTTATGACCTATTTTATTGCGTGTTTCATAATGGATAAGAAGAAAGTACGGCAGATAACTAATGACGAGAAGATTAAATACATTCGAGACGTAGACTGCAATCCTCACATGAAGCGTGTGGATATAGCGCGTAAGTGGAACATTCCTCCGTCTACACTGAACACGATTCTCGGCAAAAGGAAGGAAATTGAACGTGCATTTGAAGAAGGGGCGAGTGGCAAAAGGAAACGTGTGCGAGAGGGACAGTTTCCTGAACTAGAAAGCTCTTTATTGAAGTGGTTCAAGCAAGCCCGTGCTTCAAACATATGCGTGCGCGGTCGCCGGCGATAGAGCCGTCACTGGCGGAGCGCGAGTGCGAGAATGTCCTTGCTGATCAAGTATAAAGAAAGACCCTGTATTATATGTGTTTGGAAGCGGATGGGGAACATTTTCAGCATCTACTGTAAATCATGGCCAGTAAAACTGCATGGTAGGCTACTGATTTTAAGCACCGTATTCTGCCGTAGGCCTACATATGCGTGCGCGATCGCCGCCAACAGAGCCGTCACTGGCGGAGCGCGAGAATGTCCTTGCTGATCAAATATAAAGCAAGACCCTGTATTATATGTGTTTGGAAGCGGATGGGGAACATTTTCAGCATCTACTGTAAATTATGGCCAGTAAAACTGCATGGTAGGCTACTGATTTTAAGCACCGTATTCTGCCGTAGGCCTCCATATGCGTGCGCGGTCGCCGGCAACTGAGCCGCCACTGGCGGAGCGCGAGAGCGGGAATGTCCTTGCTTTGTAAGCAAAAATAAAGACCCTGTATTATACTGTAGTGTAGAGGTACAGTAATTATTTTTTATGTTATTTATTGCGTGTAAGTTACTGATAACCTATATTTATGTCGTGACTGTAGTAGTGCATACAATCACTTACTAAGGTCGGCAATTTGACGTCCATATATACGCCGCGTTCTTTCTTGTACGTTGTAAATGCAGTATGGCGTTTTTCGGTAGTACGTTTTCCCGCATATGACGTCCAAATTTTTCAGTCCTTTGAAAAACGTACTAACGAGGTTCCACTGTATATGGAAAACCACTTGGCTGAAGGTAATGAAATTTTTATATGTGATAGGCACAAGTATTGGTAGTGCAAATCGCAAGTTTCAATTTTTTTCAACTACCCAATAAAAAGTTCTTGTACTTTTTCTGACGTAACGTTTTCTCAGCCCAGGATAAACGTACAGCAGGAAACTTGGTCTCATTTTGGTGCTCTCATTCGTGATTATCGGAAACTATGACCACTGTAAACGTACAGTGTGATGACGATTAAAAGCGGGCGAGCCGGTGAATTCGAGTGCAGCATTGCCCTGCAGTTGTGTAATGGAATGTGAGTGACCTGACTATGTCCACATGCTATTTTCTGTTTTCCTGTTTACTACTTATAGGCCACATCACATCACATCCAAATGCCTGAGAGACCACCATTGTCTGAGGGCGAACTTGCGCTAACATATTATAAAATGGTAGAAGTATGGAAGCAATGAATGTTTTATACCGAGAAGCCTTGCGTACCGTTGCTCCTAAACTCTGGAAACAATGTATTAACCATGCTAAAAGAATTGAAGACCACTACTGGGAGATAGATGGCCTGTCTGAAAATGTCCCTCATTTCGAGCCGGTCATAATTAACATGAATGACAGCAGTTCTGATTCATCGGAACAGTCATTCTTCAGACGAAGAATACTGTGAATTATATATTGTAAAGATATTATGTAAATAATGTAAATAGCCCAAGTAAAAATTGTGTAGTCTGACATTTCCAAATTAGGAAGACAAACCATTTTTAGCCTATTTTCAATTTTGAAAAAATAGGCTTATGAGATCACCTTTTGTCCGTGTGTGTGTGCGTGTGTGTGTGATTCGTGTGTGTGTCCCCCCTAATAAAATCTAAACGGCAGGAGCGATTCCAATGAAACTCGGAAAGTTCATAGCACTATTCCCGGCGACCTCGACCGTGCCCTTCAAATTTTGTTACGACTCACCAATCCAACATGGCGGCTGTGCGAAATATTTCACCAGCATTCAATATCTCCGAAACTATTGCCGATATTACCCTGACATTTTATATGGTAGTAGAGGGAACTACTATAAGTTCACTTATGTGACTTTTGAAAACCTGGTAACTACAAAACCAACATGGAGGCCAAGCGAATTTGCGACTTTTAAATAGACGTTTCTCGCGATTTGACCAACCAAACGCAATGAAACTTGGTACAGTATATGCTTATATACATTGTCATGCACCGACATCTAACTTCGTTCAATTGTTTACATAATCACAAGATGGCGGATGTGCGAAATATTTTACTGGCTTTCTATATCTCTGAAACTATTAGCGGTATCTCCCTAAAATTTTGTACGGAGATAAAGGGCACTACTGGAAGTCCATCTATAAGACTTTCAAAAACCGGTTAACTACAAAACGAACATGGCGTCCAAGCGAATTAGAAAATTATAAATAGACCTTTCTCGCGATTTAATGTTCCAAGCTCACTGAAACCTGGTACAGGAAATATTTATACACATTGTAATCCACTGGTATCTAATTTAGTTCAATTGTTTACATAACCTCAATATGGCGGCAGTGCGAATTTTAAAATTAAGTTTTTATTTCTTGTGATGTAGTCATGCGATCGAAGTGAAAGTTTGAATAATGAACCTACGCAATAATTTTCCTTTAATGGTACATGACTCTATGGCCTATACATTTAACAATCCAACATGGCGACCATCCGAAATATTTAGACGATACTGAATATCTACGAATCTATTTTAGCAATCAAAATGCATTTTTAATGTTCATAGGGGCTATGAACTTAAGTTCACCTATAGGACTTTAAATAATCTGGTGATCACAAATCCAACATGGCGGTGACGCGAATTATAAATATTCACATGGACGTTTCTCGCAATTTAACCATCCGAGTGCAGTGAAACTTGGTACAGTAAATCCTTATACGAATGTTAATCCACTGGCATCTAATTTATTTCAATTGTTTCCATAACCTCAAGATGGCAGATGTGAAAAATTTTAAAATCTCCTTGTTTTTTCTTGTGTCCTAATTATGCGATTGAAGTTTGAATACTACACGTTCACAATAATCTGCATGTAACAGCACATAACTCTAGGACCTACATATATAAAATCCAACATGGCGACCATCCGAAATATTTAGTCGGTTCTTAATATCTACGAATCTATTACAGCAATCAAACAGAAATTGTGTATGTTGATAGAGGCAATTAACATAAGTAGGATATATGAAAATAGGCTGTATAGTTCTTCACGGAACTACTTGTTAAACCTGTAATTGAAGGTCCAAAACCCTTATTTGAAAAAGGTGATGGAAAATGAAATATGTACCAGGAAAGAAAATAAAAGGTTGAAAGGAAATTAACACCTTAGTTACCAGTCCCTACTACTTCATTCATAAATTGCACAATATCTTTCAAGTACTCTGACAGGTACACCACAGAATGAAACCAAGAAGACCACCTGGTTAAGACTGGTTCAGGAAACAGTGGCACATTAGGATATGGATACTTGCCATCTAGATATTCATGTCTGAAAGGCACACTATATGACGCCACGCGTCGAGTTGTCACTAGGATGAAGGGGCAGGTGACCTTGCTGTTCTGGCCCTTAAAACCTCAATAACTTAGTAACTTATCAGGATGACCGCCCAGATTGATAAAGATCGCTGTATGCAGAAAGCGAGGTCCGCTAACTACTGTTAAGTTTCCGATCATTCCATGTTTGCTGGATGCTCTCCATGCAGTCAAGTCCTGAGAGAAAATTACCACTACCACACTCGCACAAAAACAAGCCTTTGTCGGCTTCTGTGACAAGGATATTTCAAATGGGCAAGGTGGTCTCGCTACGATGTCATTAGGGCAAAACCTGGATGAATGCCAAGATGCAGAAGAAAGTGACATTCAGTAGTTAGACTTCGATAAAGACGATCATGGTTTCAGACATGAAAGTGATGAGGATATTGTATGGAATTTGACTGTTGGTGAGGTAAACTGAGATCCAGTGCATGTCAAGTGAAGGAGTGATGCAACGGAAATCCCAAAAGTTCCCACAGTCAAAGAATTTTCGTTCTCATATATTGTTTTCTTCAGAATTATACAATCTAAAATTAGAAAAAATAAACTATCTAAGAAACAAAAAGTGATGAGTCATTTCTCTTAGTTTTTAATATTGGTATAGGCCTAATCCACGTAGTGTCTCTTACAATACTATGTTATAAAGTTGTTTCTTTCTGCGTGTTCTTAAAATACATTTCAATATTTTAACCAATAGTTTTCATTTTGCTAGGCTTAAAAACATTACTACAGATAATTCGCGGCTTTTAAAAATTCGCGAAATTCGTGCATTAATTGCCGCGAATTATCATCGGAAGTGCTCTAGAAAGAAAAAGAAACTGAAAAAGCTAAAAATCGTGTTTTCATGCGAAATTCGCGAGCTCAAAAACATTTATTTTCGCCATTTTTAGGGTTATTATAACACATTATCACCTGTGTATTACTTCTTTTAAAAATTCGCCTAATTCGCAATTGCGAATTTTTCCTATCCCTACTGATAACCTATCTTTATGTTGTGACTGTAGTAGTGCATACAATCACTTACTAAGGTCGGCGATTTAACGTCCGTATATACGCCGCGTTCTTTCTTATACGTTGTATATGCAGAATGGCGTTTTTCGGTAGCACGTTTTCCCGCATATGACGTCCAAATTTTTCAGTCCCTTGAAAAACGTACTAACGAGATTTCACTGTATTTCATCTTCTCATCATTAGTTATCTGCCGTACTTTCTTCTTATCCATTATGAAACACTCAATAAAATAGGTCATAACTGGACGTGAACACTAAGAACTAGAAGACAATAATGCGCCTACGTGAGAAATAAACAAAGGGAAGGGGTTGAAGGGCTGCGGGAGAGAGACACGTCACCTGTGTTGCGTCATAGCTATAGCCACTTCTACGCCGTCAAACACAATAAAATCATCTACACTGTCAATAACTATCAGAGAATATGAGGCAATATCGCGTTGTTTTTTCCAGAAGCCAAATTTTATAATGAAATAAGAATAAAATACGGTTCAGTCAGTAGCGTAGCCAGGATTTTAGTTTGAGGGTGGCCCATCCGGTCCTCATCTATTACTGCAGTAGTTCACATATTTTTCTGATTACAAGTTAAATCAGTGCAAGAGTGAACTGTTAGTGTAATCTTGGAACTACAGTATTGTAGTATAAACTAAGTGATTTTGATTCAAAATTACTAAAAAAAAAATGCGAGGAAGCAAACTTGGTGTTTAAAGTGATTGCAGATCTTGTGACCATAAGTCATAAAACCTACAGTTAAAGAAAATAAAAATAACCCGTGGCACTACAGCCCTTAAGGGCCTAAGCCTACCAAGCGACCGCTGCTCAGACATTTGGCTTGCAGATTATGGGGCAGCGGGATCTGCGCGTCTGATCCCTCGGCCGTTAATCTCGGTTTTCGTCACCAGGCCGCTGCCTCTTTGATCAGGCAGCTACTCAATTGCCCTCACGAGGCTGAGTGAACCCCTTCCATTCCTCACGTCAGTTTCTAAAATCCCAGATGGAGCCAGGAATAGAACTCAGAGCCACTGGGTGAGAGACAGCCGCGCTACCCCAACACCACCTACAGTTTTAAGCAGGGCCGCAACTAGAGTGAGGGGGGAAAAGGGGTCAAGTGCCAGGGCGTGCCTAAAGAAGTTGAGGAATGTTGGTAAGACGGGGAGGGGGGCAGAAACGCTAATACCGAGATGTTTAACCTGAAGCGGATACAAAGAAGAAGTAAAAGCTGCTGTCGATGCAAAAGCAATTGAAGCAAGGCGGCATCATTGTTGTCGGCACCGGCAACATTCTAATCTGGCCATGTCTCTCGGCGGCGTGGTATGACAAAGTTGAAGGAACACGTGTCTCAATTGGGATTGTTACGAAGTTCTTTAGGGTTTATTTTTAGCTTAGGCAAAACTCTTCAGTCTCTTCATGACTGTCTGAATTCCGCCCTTTGTTGCTTTCTGTTTTGAAGTAGCTCACAGCTGTACCAGTATTTACATTTGTCTCTGTCGCTCAGATTTTCAATTATCAGTTACAGTACAACCTGTCACATCCGGACCTGTGATATCCCAGGGTGTCTACCGGTAACGAAAGTAACGAAAAACTAACGAATTTTACAAATGGGTAACGAAAGTAACGAAAAAGTAACGAATTTTACAAACGGGTAACGAAAATTTTCTGAAGGCGGGTTGAATCATTTAAACTCGCGCCGCTAGGCTCAGCGATTGCGAGTTTCACGCAAGCGGCGCCGTGCCTATTGCATAGTACTAAGCTATATGTCTCCGTGCCCGACCTCAAGGAAATACATACCGAGGATACCTTGAGCGGTATACATCGGTTTAACGTATATTTTAGGCATCAAGAAGTCTGAAGTTTCGTGTAAAATATTTTTCTGTGTTACTGTATTAGGAAACCTGACTTTTCGCGAGACGTTTATTCGCGAATACTTCTGAAACTAAAAAGCAATCTCTCATTTCTGTTATTTGGAAACTATGTCAAATTGAAGTCCAGAAATAATGCGAAACAATTTAATGTCGCAATATTGCGAAATGTTACAGTTTCGAAAAAACTGCGAAAAATTTTCGAAATACATATAACTTATTTAAAAAATATGTCAAGTAAATTTGCGACATTCAGTATGGCTAATTCGAAATTCCGTTATAAGTCGATTTTTTCTTCGAACTTTCGTTCCATCGGATATATAATCTAACCGATTATTTCGATAACTTGTTGATAATTCGTGGTTCTCAATCGAAATAAAACTTGCCCTCTTGTCGTATTATCCGTGCAATCCTCTCAGAACAATTCGTAATATTCGATACCGTACCTACTTCGAACGTTCATCCTCCAAAATCGCATCCTCAAGACGGCTGGCTGACCGCACGACTTGCCTGCGGGAATCTCGTCAAACGGACCGAGATCGATGTCAGTTGCGTAAAATCATAAAACCCGTACCCTATCGTGAACTTGTGACCACGAGGACTGCGGGAATCCTGTCAAAGGTGATTGGGCACCCATCATGGGGCACCCATCACGAAACCTACTTGCCACTTTTCCCATGACTGTATACTTAAAAGCGCGCGGGGAGCGAGAAGTGCATCAACCCACTTAAAAATGGCAACCTATGTAGCATCGAAATACTAAATCCTCCTCGTGATCCACCCTGTACTCATGAACTCCCAACTACAGCATAGGGACAAAGGGAATCACGGCGCCGGCCGAACAACATGTTCATAACTACACGTGAATTTTAACCATGCCCTATCTTGAGCTTGGTTCCGCCATTCTATCAGGACAGATAGACAGGCAGACAATCATTGAACGGCCGGGTGCGGCGACGATTGCATAATATCTCGAGGACAACGTAAAACGGCCGAGAGCGGCAGCGATTGCAATACACCGCGATATTTCTCCGCATTCAATGACGAGGACAACTGTATTCTTGTCAAACGGACAGCAAGTGTAATAATTGCGTAATAATGCTATATTTTCTTGTGCCCGAACTCAAGGACAATGGAAATCTCGTCGAATGACTAAAAGTGACGCTGATGATCTAAATCGTGATTTTTCTCCGTGTTCTATCGTGACAACTACGGGAAGCTCACCAAACAACTGAGACCAGCGCCGATCGTGTAACATCGCGATATTTCTCCGCATTTGACTGCGAAGACAGAATTCGGTTACGATCGCGTAACATCGCATACATTTCTTCGCGACCTACAGCGGGGACGAAGGAAATCTCGCCAAATGGTCAAGAGCTGAGCAACCTCTTGGTACCGTAATAATAACAACATATTATGGACAAGACGACATATTAGCTGAAACAATTCATTGGATATTAAATATCTAGTATATATTTATTATTTTTTAAATTTTTTATAACATCATGTGAATTTCATTTAAAGTGGTTTCGGTGGTGTAGTTGATAGCATGCTGAACTGCTGTGCCCAATATAGCGGGTTCAAACCCGGCCGAAGTCGTCGGCTTTTTTGAAAGCGTTAAAAATCCTTCAGTATGCCTTCCTTCGGAGGGGAAGTAAAGCCGGCGGTCCCATGTCATGGATTTATGGCATGTAAAGGATTCTTCCACAGCTAAAACTTGTGTGAAGCTAAATTGTTAGATTATATTTCGTCTGAACGCTCTATCAAAGTTCCAACGTTCACCACTAGGTATCATTGATATCTGGTAGCAACTTGAAATTGAACGGAACTTGTAGCTCACCCTAAGGGTGTCTGTTGGAAGCAGCTACAGACTCAGACGAGCTGAACATGTCCTCGGACACTCCCGGTACTGAAAGCCATACGATATATAAGACTTCTGTAAAAACAGTTCATTGTTGTTTTTCTTCACCGCGTGATGAGCGCCTATGCTTGTAGACCGCAGACGTAACTTGAATTTAAAGGTAACTAAAATTAACTAAAAGGTAACTAAAAGGTACCTAAAAAGTAACTAATTTTTACTTCATCCTTGCAGCAGACACCCTGTATCCGAACCCTCCCATATCCGGACACATCTCCGAATGAATTTTTAAGTCGTAGTTGAGAGTGAGGATACATTAGTGTGCTAGCTTGGGAGGACGAGTGAAAGTTGCAGCGCTGGAAGGCTGTGTGCGTGCTTGACCGCGAGGGGTTGTGGCCTGACTCGGTCAACGACATCTTCCCGGAAACTCATCCCTTTGTGTGAATAAGCGATATTCCATTCACGGCTTCTGCCTGCCTGCCACCAACGTCAACACGAGGCTGCCTCTCTTTCTACCCTTCAGTCTGTGCGTGAGTCTTGAAGCGACAGTTTGTTTTGCGAGTGTGTTTCTGTTGTTACTGTTATTGTTTACCGTTGTTATCGTTATTGTTATCTTTTAACATTGTTTTTTTTTTTGCTAAAATGTCAAAAAAAAAAAAAGGGAAAAAAACTGTTGTTACGATGGAAGAAAGATTCCGTGCTCCAAAAAGGTTAGATGCTGGTGAAACAGCCAAGAAGATTGCCGCGGATATGGGAGTAGGAACAAGCACTGTGAGTGACTGTAAAAAGGCTCGGAGTGATATTGAAAAGTGGTGCTCGTCACAAGCATCAACAAGTGGTGTTAAAAATCTTAAAATTATGAATAAGGCAGCTAACAACCAAGTTAATGAGGCATTGTTTCTTTGGTTTACCCAAAGAAGAGAGCAAGGGTTACCTATCTCAGGTCCTTTACTAAAAGAAAAGGCACTACACTTTAATAAGGAAATTGGAGGGGATGAACAGTTTAAAGCAAGTGAGGGGTGGTTGGAAAGCTGGAAAAATCGTCATGGTGTGCGGAAACTACAGATCAGTGGTGAAAAGCTATCGGCTAACCAAGAAGACGTTGAAAAATTTAAAATATTTTTACACAGTGTAATTGATCAACATGGGTTACTGGCGAGCAGCTCTATAATTGCGACGAGACTGGGCTCAACTATAAAATGCTTCCCTCCTACACTTTGGCTTCCAAGAAAGAAGACAGGGCACCGGGGTATAAGAAGGAAAAGAAGGGGGTCACCATTTTAGCCTGCAGCAACGCTACAGGAGATCACAAGCTTCCATTAGGATTCATTGGAAAATCCAATAAGCCAAGGGCTTTCAAGAACTTTAAAAGGTCTGGCCTACCAGTTTGGTACAGAAACCAGCGCAGCGCATGGATGAACTGCGAAATATTTAGTGATTGGTTTCACAAGCAGTTTGTGCCACAAGTGGAAAAACATTTGTTGAAAAATAACTTGCCATGAAAAGCAGTGCTCCTACTTGACAATGCACCCTCACATCCAAGTGAAGACTAACTTAAATATGGAGATATAAAGGGTGTGACATCACTTTGTCAACCTCTGGATCAGGGCGTGCTTGAGTCACTAAAGCGAACCTATCGCCGTAGGTTACTTTCTGTGTTGATTGCTGGAATGGACGAAAAAGAAAGTGTTACAGAGACTTTAAAGAAGGTGGACATGTTAGACGTGATAATGTGGGTATCCCAGGCATGGGATGAAATAAAACCGTTGACACTGGTAAGGTCATGGAGGAAGCTCTTAGATCACAAAGCTACTGATAAATGGACAGGGGAGAAAACGGAAGACGTCCATGAAACTTATGCCTGCAATGAAGAAAATCGTCAGATTGCTGAGCTTGCTGCCTGGTTGTGAAAAAATCCAACAACGAGGAAGCCATAAATTGGTTAGTAAATGAAGACTAAGTCAATGAAATTACAGACAGTGACATTATAGAAATGGTGTGCAATGATGAGGAAAAAATCTTTGAACCCGAAGAAGACGACAACGCCCCTATAATGAGTCGCTCTGAGGCATTCAAGACCATAGAATCTTTAATCACCTATGTAGAAAATCAAGATGAAACGAGTGTGACTGAAGTGATGCTTTTAAGAAGATTGAGGGACATGGCATCCAAAGAGCGTGTACAGTGTGTGAAGCAACAGAAAATCACAAACATTTTAAAAAACTAATGTAGAAACAGTATGCCTAAGTGAAGTGCGTGAAGCAACAGAAAATGACAAACATTTTCAAAAAATTATGTAGAAGCAGAATGTACAGTGTATTTATGTATGTACATGTACTGTAAAGCATATTATTATAATTTAATTATTTTAATTTAGTTTAAAGCAAAGCTATTTGTAAAAATAGCCTTGTGATATCCGGATTTTTCCATATCCGGATCGGCCGGTCGCCACATTAGTCCGGATATGACAGGTTATACTGTATCAGAGTACTGCTATTATGGCAAATTCACATGTTTCAGTTCAAAATGTTCTTTACATTAATACCGTAGCCTACTATGTCTTGGTGTTTTTTAATTAGTTTATTTACCAGAAATGATTTTAGTCAATTGAATAAATCTGCCCCCCCCCCCATAAAAAAAGCCATCAGGAGTAAACAACAGGTAGAATGCACGATAAAGAATTATGTCATCAATAGTTGCAGAACAGAGAATATACCCATAAAGAAGGTATGTTGCAACACTTTTAGGTCTATTATTGTTAGTCTAAGTTAAACAGCGCTGTTTTAAGGTAAGCCTAACGATCGCTGTGGACCTCATTCTTGTTTATTATTATTATTCAGAGGAAACTGTAATACACTTTAAATGAAATGAAAATCCACAGCCTGCTTCCAGTCGACCCGCAGTCGACCGCCCGGGTTAGGGAATGGAATGAATGAAGCCCCCCATCTAGCAGCGAGGATATGATCTGTGCCGGCTGCCGAAGCCTGTCGCACTCCCCTGGAGCAATGATTAAATGAAATGATAGTGGAGAGTGTTGCTGGAATGAAATTGTGACGGGGATAACCAGAGCACCCAGAGAAAAACCTGTCTGCCTCTGCTTTGTCCAGTACAAATCTCACATGGAGTGACCGGGATTTGAACCACGGACCCTGGGGTGGGAGGCCGGCGTGCTGCCGCCTAAGCCACGGAGGCTCTAATACACTTTAAATAATAATAATAATAATTTAATACGAATCTTTTAAAACAAATCGAATAACTTGACATTCTATCAGTGAGTGATGCGTCTTTCTCGTGCAGAGAAAATTATTTGTAAAAGCTGTACCTATATAATGAAATGCGGGCCTCAGTTTGCTACACATAACAATAAAAACTTGCATTAACTTACCAAAGATTTATCCAGTTTTGGCTTCTTTATGACAAAGCGGTCCATTTTTAAACACTCGCTAATGTGACAAAAAGAAAAGAGCAACTATCAAAGAACTTGCGACTCTTCCTCGACACTACCACTAACAGCCTCTCGCATAGACACAAAACCGTTGTAAATCCAGACAATGTCGACAATCAACCACGCAGCGTCAGTATTGTAGCCTTTATTGAACACTGCTATTTCTAGGAAATGGTACTTAAGAGCTGACAAAAGAGTGTAAGCAGACCAGCTATAACTGGCCCCCTGCAGAGAGGTCTTCTGCTAATTGGCAATCCTAATCTCTTGGCAATCACCTGGTTGTATCCCCAGTACTGAGGCCCGTACTGTAGGCCTACTTGGAAAATCCCCTCACGTCACAATCCTAATTGCTACTCTGTTATTTCAGCTCTTTCAAGCAGTGCAGGCACGGAAAATGTCTGGCTGTGCTGAGAGTGTTAGTACCGGTACATTCTTTGTCATTGCATTTACTGTACGGTATTCAACATTTTGTTGAAGGTTCTAAATTTGTTCGAGCCGTTGGAAAATATAAAGGCTCATGCCCTCCCCGATTTCTGGATTTATTTGTGGGGCGGGGACTCCCCCCGGCTACGCCACTGGGTTCATTAACAAATAGTTCCACGGAAATTTGATCGTTGTAAGCGGGAATAGAGAAGGTATTAAGGGGATCAACATGAATTTAGTAGGATAGGGACTTGATAAAGGAGAGAAAGGCCAGCGTGAGAGAGACACGTCATCTGTGTTGCGTCATAGCTATTGCCACTTCTACGTCGTCAAACACAATGAAATCATGTACACTGTCAATAACTATCAGAGAATATGAGGCAATATCGCGTCGTGGTTTCCAGAAGCCGAATTTTATAATGAAATAAGAATAAAATCCGGTCGCTTACAAATAGTACAACGGAAATTTGATAGTCGTAAGCGGGAATAGAGAACGTATTAAGGGGATATATCAACATGTATTTTGTAGATTTGGGACTGTGACTTGAGAAAATCATCGCGCTAAACGGGGAAACGTCGTAACCGAGAACGTGCTAACGAGATTCCACTGTACTCGGACAGATACACAACAGAATGAAACGAAGAAGACCACCTGGTTAAGACTGGTTCAGGAAACAATGGCACATTTTGATATGGATACTTGCCATCTAGATATTCATGTCTGAAAGACGCACTATATGACTCCACGCGTCGAGTTGTTACTAGGATGAAGGAGCAGATGACCTCGCTGTTCTGGCCCTTAAAACCTTAATAACTAAGTAACTTACCAGGATGACCGCCCAAATTGATAAAGATTGCTGTATGCAAAAAGTGAGGTCTGCTATCTGCCGTTAAACTTCCGATCTTTCCTTTTTTGTTGGGTGCTCTCCATGCAGTCAAGTCATGGGAGAAGATTACCGCTACTACACTCTCATAAATCAAGCGTTTGTCGGCTTCTGTGAAGACGATATTTCAAACTACAATGACATTAGGGCAAAACCTGGATAAATATCAAGGTTCAGAAGAAGCAACATTCGGTAGTTAGACTTCGATAAAGACAATCATGGTTTCAGACAGGACTGTGATCAGGATATTGTACCGAATTTGACTTTCGGTGAGGTAAACTGAGATCCAGTACATATTGAGTGAAGGAGTGATGCAAAGGAAATCCCGAAAGTTCCCACAGTCAAGCTAGTGTGTCTATAGTCACACTTGTCCGTTATATAGAAAATCGAGATGAATTTTCGTTCTCATGTACTGTTTTCTTCAGAATAGTACAATCTAAAATTAGAAAAAATAATCTATGAAACATAAAGTGAAGAGTCATTTTTCTAAGTTTTTAATATTGGAATAATCCACATAGTGGTCTTACAATACTATGTTATAAAGTATTATATATATATTTTTTGTGTGTGTTCATAAAATACATTTCAATATTTTAACCAATAGTTTTCTTTTTGCTAGGCTTAAAAGCATTACTGCGGCTAATTCACGGTTTTCATAATTCGTGGCTATTCATGCCTTAAATGCCGCGAATTATTGAAAGTGCACTGTAAAGAAAAAACAAAAGATGCTAAAATTGGCGTTTTCATCATCAACTTCCATACTTTGTTTCTGCATACACTGTCATATGCTTTCTCTATGTCCAGGAAGGCCATCAGTAGATCTGTTCCATACTCATAGTGCTGTTCTTGTAACTGCCTTACAGCAAAAATCAAATCCACTGTGGACCTTCCTGCTCTGAAGGCATGGTGCTCTTCCCTCATCCCGCCTTCTATCCTTGTCCTAATCCTCCTTTCCAAAACTTTCTCAAACATCTTTGCACAATGACTCATCAGTGTTATTCCCCGATAGTTTCTGCATTCTGTTCTACTACCTTTCTTGAAGATCGGGACAATTATTCCCTTTTTCCAGTCCTCTGGGGTCTTCCTTTCCTTCCATGCTGTCTTCATCACTCGGTACAACCACTGTATCCCCAACTCTCCTGCTGCTCTCACTATCTCCACACTCAACCCATCCACACCCGGTGCCTTCCCTCCTTTCATCTTCCTCACTGCATTTTCCACTTCTTTCCATGTTAAGTCCTTTTCTGTTTGCTGTTCATCTTCCTCTTCCCAGATTTCTTCCTCCTCGCCATGGTTTCCATTTGGGTTCAGAAGTTCTTCAAAATATTCTTTCCACATTTTCTTCAGTTCTTCCCCCCCAAAATTCTACCAACATAGACCAATCTGGGATAAGGCCACATCAATATAAGAAAGTGCCAGTGGTAAAAGAACAAATAAAAACTAGCTCAAAGTGAACTCGAAAACTCTTAAATTAATCGCGGGCATATGGCTGAATGTTGGAAATATTTCCCCACTGGTTCTCCTAACACATCCTGTTTCTAATATAAATCACTATATCATTCTGTAATTAAAATGAATTATTCAGTTTATTTCCTGAAAACTTGAAATTGTAGATCGGAGTGTACAAAGTATGTTGTAGATCACAGGGTGTCGAGCGATACGGGAAATACGGGAATTATACGGGAATTTTAGTGACCCGGGAAAAATACGGGAATTATACGGGAAATTCGCACTTGATACGGGAAATCTTGAAAAGTCTCATAATGCCTGACTTCTTAGCCCCCGAACGCTCGGTAGAGTCCTCCCGCTCAGTCTTCTATTTCGCCTGAAGACCGCGCTGCCACTCGCAATTTGCGCCACCGATAGAGCGCTAAGCGGGATGAGAACCCAGCCAACGTCGAATGCATGCTTTGCCCGGCCAACCCCCGGCCGTACCCTCTCCGCGCGGGGCTACGCGCGCCGCGCTCGTTGCTGACAATGACATACAGGAATCAGTCCACGTTGTTATTCACAGAGGAGACCAGGCTTTCTCGACAAGAGCAGCCCTTAAAGAAGCTAACAACTCAAGATCTCAGAAAATTCCAGACGCGGATGTGCTGCAATTTCGCAATTTCCTATGGCTGAAAAAAATCAAAGAGAGGTCATCTCTTGCTCACAAGATGACCCGTGCTATTTCCTGCCTATACCTTGTAGGGGTCGCTGAGACTCCTAAGTTGAAAGAAGTTAGGATCGTCATTGCCCTGGAAATTCTTTGTAATCAGAAGAATTTGATTTCTGGCGCAATGGCTGACCGCATCAAGAGCAGTTACTCCGCACTTCTGAGACTGCCCTTCGTCACTTTGCGTTTTAAGCAGTTCGACGGAAAAGAGCCACGGCTCGACGTGCTGTGGCCTGAATTAGTGGCTTCAGCACCTTCCTCAGTTCCTGCCAAAAACGATCTCACAACCTTCGTTAAAATGATACTGATTTTTTATCACAACAATGCAGCTCTAGACAGAGGTTTCTCCCTGAACAAGGAGTGCATGATCGTCAATCACAAAGAAGCAAGTCCGATTGGAATGCTTACTGATCAGGACGCTGTGATGGCAGCTGGTGGAGTAGAAAAGATAACCGTGAGCAAGAGTCCATACTGCACGAAACTCCTACGCCGTGCTCAAGGAAGCAAAACAGGTGCGAAGCGACGGCTAAGGTGGCAGTCGAAAGAAAAGGCACGAAAGATATCCAGTAATTGGGGAAAAAAAGAAGATATTGAACGACGCCCGTTCTGAAGCATAGAAAATTGAAGAGCAGATGAATTCCCTAGTGAAGCTTTAAGTTAATAAATCCTTGAATATTGCTTGTTTTATCTTATTTTGTGTGACTAAAGTTTCTAACCACAATCTAGTATTAACAAAGTGACTTATTTTATTTTTTGTATGACTAGCCTACAGTTCCTATTCTGAAATTAGTACTGTCAAAAGAACTTAATTTTGTGCTGTGTATAACTGAAGTTCCTAGTAACAATCTTGTATTTGTCAAAGTGACTTATTTAATTTCGTTTTGCATTATTTTATTTTCTATTATCTACTTGGATAAAATAAATCTAAATTAAAAAGTATTCGCGGCGTGTCGCGTGTGGAATTTTACTGTTTTTAGCATTTCCATGGTCTACTTTCGCATACCAAATGGTTTTGAAGTCTGTGCAAACACTCGATGCACATGCGTAAATTTCAAAAACTACACACAATGTCTCACAGCTCTCGACATTTTACTATCAAACACCCGTCACCAACATGTGGCTACAAAATTCACCACATAAGTGACAGAATTCTTCTCGTATGGACAGGCATTGTTTCAGTCGCTTGTTAACCACTGTCTGTGTGGGATTTCCTTTCATTGTTATTGTTTCGTTATTTTTACTTCTCCGAAGTTCGACCCGAGGACTGGACACATCCCGTACAGCATGAACAGAAAGAAATACTGAAGGCGGTATGGATATCGCGGTGGATGGAATGATTATTAACCTTGGCAATTCATCAAGCTCTGACGAAGACAATGATGGTGGTGATGATGATAGGGACAATGAAGGGATGGAGGGTGTCAAAGAAACCCTTGCCAAGTGACTGAGGATAATTTATTTATTGGTGTCAGTTCGCTTGCGTCAATCGATAATAGAGCACAGGCTATTGTTTCCCGTCTTAGTGTTCAAAACACCGTCTGTCATTCAATAGCCTACAACTCGACAATATAAAACCACGGCAGTAATATCGCCACAGAGCGGCTTGTTTGAGTGCTCAGTGCTAAATATGTACTGTATTTACCTTAACTTTACTTTTGTGTTACCACGAAAGCTAATATTAACCGTAGAGAGTCGCGATTCAGTGAGTGTGTATGGTGTTATCTTCCGACTACTGTAGTAAGCTGTGAACAACCTCCAATCAGACTCTTGTTTCATGTTAAAGGGTAATCATTGCATGGTGAGTGTTTTTATATTCATTAGCTGTCGAGTGTTTGCCCTCTTTGTCGTATTTATTGAATTGAATACCGATGATAAAGGTAGTATAGCTTCGGTGTGTAATTTATTTATTCATCTAAAAGTATCGTATTTCTCTGTTTGAATGCCCTCTGTGTTGACTCAGGATCGTTTTTTAAAATATATTACGTATAATTTTACAGAAATAATGTCTGAAGTGTAGCGCTGTGTATTATTCGAATCAGTTGATTTACAACAACACTAAAAACTTAGCAAAACAGCTCAGCTGTTCCAAGCTCCCGACATATCCTTCGCGTTGTTTCCTTCGAAATACAGGATGTAGGTGAGAAGCATGCTCAGAATTCTTACCGTGTGGCGTGGGTTGCGGAGAGGAAAGGCGGGGCAAAGTGACATGAAGGCTGTCAGTACTGAATGCGCGGGGTTAACAATACTCATAATTTACGCGTGTGACACCTCCACCTCCAATTTTACTAAAAAAGTCGTGATCTAAAGAGGGATAGTGGGTGGGTAACAACTATTACTACATGACCCCCAACATTATTATTCATTATTACAAAGGGTATTTTGACTATTTTCAGTATTGTAGAAAATTGTATCCCCTTGTTCCGGGCTTCTATAGAGCTAACATTTTCTTTCGACCTTTCATTTGCCATAGGACGCGCCACCGGCGTATGGTTATGCATTACCAGCTTCTGGTTTAATAGTCAGATAATGGAAGCAATGGGAACTGTGTACTACAATTTTCCTTGCATGTAACTAAGCAAATTATTGTTGTTAAGAGAAAGTAAAATGCACCAAGAATGATATGTATGATCTTCAGCTGTGTGCAGTGAGAAAGCTCTGCATGTGTTCATTCCTTATGTATTAATGATGCGAAATGTCAGCTAACGTTGTGCCACATACAACACTCGTAGTCTCTAAATGTTGCACATTTCCCCGTAAATTACAGCAGTTTATGTTTATATTGCTTATAAGATCATGACAAAGAAAGTGTTTCTCCAATTGGATGATTGTATTTAACTGTATGCACGTCGTATAATCTTGGCGAAGTGTTTTTTTTTTTTTTCACGGAGCAACTTAACACCGCAGTAGGCACGCAGCTTTTTGTATTTAGTTTTCTGGCATCTTGTTTTAAATTATTGACTAACATATTTCTAAATGCAGACAATCCATACCTCCATTAGGATTTGGGTTCCATAATTCATGCTAAATGAGGTTCGTTCGTTTGTGAAATTGAGGTCATAACACCCCTACCCTTTCAGTGATTACCGTATGGTACTGTACGTAGACTAGGGTGAAGATGTAAATGAGCATTTAAAAAAAAATGTCGCCAGTTGTTTGGTTTATTAACTTACGGTAATATTTTCCATAAGTACTGAAAACTAGGCATGGTTGGATTTTAAGTTGGAAAGCATGTGCTGTCAAATATCGCTTTCTTGCAATACCTGGAATATGTATAGAATTATAAAATGATTATTGGTTAAATAAGTGTTAATAGATAGGCTATTATAATTATAATGATTATATAAATATTAAAGAAGAAACGATGCGTTGTTAGTAAATATTATGCCTACCTGTACGGCGAATAGCCTATAACTCGTAGCTTCCGTAACAATTTAGCATTTAAATGGGTCACGTTAATGCATAATACCTATATACTAATATAACAATCTGATAGCAAATTATAATAATATTCTCACATATAACGTATTTAATTTGCACCAATTTAATTATTGTAGTCTAAGATATGTTAAACCACTGCCTTTGAAATGTGCAAATCGCACACTTTGTAGGCAAACTGTTTGTTGTGGTCGTCTGTGATGCGAAGTGTTACCAATTATTCTTTTAGGAGACACTTGTCTTTGGAATATTCATGAAAGGCCAACCCTCTAGTTCTTATTTCATAAGTTGAACGTATAAAAACAAAACCACAATCCGAAATAATAAAGAAGATAATCACGAACGAACGATTCACTGCCAATGAAAATCAAATGGAGATTCGAGGACCGGAAGTTCGCTATGCACCAAGCTTTGGTGCCATTTTGTTATCGTTAGTGTTATGGTGCCATTTTAACTCGTGGAAGCTCCATACGGTTACGGTACCATACGATTCAGTCACTTCCCATAAACATTTTTTTATGTGACACTCCTATTCGCTACTCTCTCAGTCCTCCTCAGTAAAATAGTCATTTATATCAGCTCTCCTCAGGTAAAAGGTATTTTATTTGTGTTCGTAGCATCTCATCCCATCTGCGAGAGAATTAACTCGCGCGCGCGCTTTGCTCACGCTACGGATTGGGCCTAAATCTTGCCATCACCCGTGGGCTGCGGAATTATCTCCAAAAATTCAGTTACTTGTGCCAGTAAATCTTGATTAGCGTTTTAAGATTCATTTTTCAGCCATTCGGTATGCGAACTCGAGTCTTAGAGAGTTCTAAAATATACGGGAATTTGGTGGATTTTCATACGGGAATTATACGGGAATTTGAAAAAAGGTCATCGCTCGACACCCTGAGATCAGTATCTACTGGAGCATGACAAAAATATATGAATGGTTTGCCTTAATCTTGACGAAAATATACCATGGAATTGGATTTACAAGCAATGTTTCAAATCCATTAAAGCTTTGATATACGATAAACTATATCGTTGATTATTATACACAAATACACTAGAAATTGTAGATTCCTGAGAAGTATGGTCCAGAAAACAAGGAGGGACAAAGTGAGAAATGCAGATAAACGGAAAGAACTGGGAGTACAGAAACTAAATGACAAACTGGAGCAAAACAGATTGAGATGGTTTGGAAATGTCAAACGGATGAATGAAGTAAGGCTACCAAGACGAGCACTGGAACGACGGATGATAGGGAAGAGAGGACGAGGAAGACCAAGAATGCGTTGGATGGACTCGGTGGAGAGTAGTATTAGAAAACGGAACTTGGATTGGAACACTGTGTCTGAAGAGGAATGGTGGAACGACAGAACAAAGTGGAGAGGAACCATATTTGCCCCCACCCAGTGTCAACTGGGAAAGGGGAAATGAAGATGATGATGGCACTAGAAATTGTTCATTATAGATTATATACATGAATTTACATTTTAATTCGTTCACCGAATTTTGCTATGATATACTATCATCATCCACTTACATTATTATTTTTAACGTTCATTTTAATCACGTTCTGGCTTATTCGACAATCATTCAAGTTAATCGAATCTATAGTTCCTCAAGTTACAGTAAAACCCCGTTTTAACGTGCCCGCTTTTAACGAAGATTTTCGTAAGTCCCAGCCAATCGCCATAAGCACAGTGTTATTTAAACCCCCTTCTAACGAACCCCGATATAAGGAAAAGTCCGCTTCTAAGGAATATATTTCACATAAATTACGATCGCGCATCCCGTTGTAACGAATATGTCGATAAGATACTTTTTTCTAAACTTGTTTTGAATGTAAATTAACTTCAGTTTTGACGTAATCTCAGTCCGAAGTTGACGCGCTAAACGAAATTGCTCCTTTAGCGATGTATAGAACTGTGATAAATTGGCGTGGCCGCTGGAAATCACTGTTACCGGCAAGCAGCAGTCACTATCACGCTAGACGCTGTTGGTTAGTTATGTCCATTAAACTGTAGGTAGTACTGGAATGACGGCTGTATGGGAACGAAGTGCCTAGAGGCATGACTGACGTAGGGCCCACGCGTAAATGCCGCGAGACTCGGGTAACTTAACGAAATATAAATATTTAGGCCAAAGGTCTCTTGCAAACTTCACTTGATTTAGGTGAAAGATAAAAAGCAATAAGCAATAAGAAACTGAAAATGTTTATGGATATTCTACAAAATGAAAATGTATTCTAGAAAAAATTACGGAATAAGTAGAAAGTCGTGCCTTCCATGGCTTACGCTGCCTGAACCGTCATTGATAGACCCCAAGTATATGCGTACGAAATGTAGAGCTGTTCAAGCTCTACAAAAAAGTCCGCGAACGCATATACTTATCTCCAACCGTTAGGGAGTTAGGACAGTTTTAGTCGGGTAATGTCTACAGTGACGTCAGCTGCCTTAACCTATAGCCGCAGCGCTCTTACACCGGCTAGGCACTTCTGTCCCGCTGCTCCAATCGCTGCTTAGGAATCGCGCGGACGCGAGGGGTGCGGACTGAAGGCTTATTCTCTGTTTTTGTTCCTGTGTTGTTGGAAGTTGTGCTACGAGTTTTTTGTGTCTGTGATAAGAGTTGTACTGCGAGTTACGGCGGACCACATTCATTATGGCTGCAAAACGTAAGAAGCTGACTCTTCAGAAAAAGATAGACATCATCAGGGATGTTGAAAGGGATAGCCAAGTACCTTTGTCACAGATGGCAAAAAAATATGACTTGGCACCCTCTACGCTGTTTGGCATCATGAAACAGAAGGAAGCTATTCTGACTGCGGAAGTTGAGTGTGGTTCTGGGGCAAAAATACGGAAGAATATTCGTTCTTCACCGTACAAGGAACTTGAAAACATTTTAATGAAATGGTTCGAGGGAAAAAGGAGTGAGAACGCTCCAATTGACAGGAACATACTTCAACAACAAGCTCAAGAAATCGCACTTAAGCTGGGTTTGGTCGATTTCCATGCTTCTAATGGCTGGTTTGATCGCTCAAAAAACGGCACAATCTTTCCTTCCAAAACATGTGCGGCGAGAGTGCGGAAGTTAATGACGATACAGTTGTATACTGGAAAGAGAAAACGTTGCCTCGACTTATTGAAGGATATGATGCTAAGGATATTTTTAACGCCGATGTAACGGGAGTGTTTTACAATTTGCTCCCCTCCAAAACATATGCTGTTCGCGGAGAAAAATGCCACGGAGGCAAAAAAAGTAAAGAAAGACTGACAGCGTTATGTGTTAACAGCAACGGAAGTGAAAAATTACCCCCACTAATAATTGGAAAATTTAAGAATCCAAGATGTTTCAAGAACACCCGTACACTCCCATGTAAATATGATTTTAACAAAAGTGCATGGATGACATCGGAGATATTTCGAAAATTTTTACAAAGCTTGGATGCCAAGATGGGATCGGCAGGAAGGAAAATAGTGCTGGTGATAGACAGATGTCCAGCTCATCCTTCAGATAAGTCTTTCCTGCGGAATATCAAAGTGGTTTTCTTTCCTCCTAACTGCACCAGTCACCTGCAGCCTTTGGACCTTGGCATTATTCATTCTGTGAAAGTGAAGTACAGGAAGGCCCTGGTTCAAAGAGCTGTTTCTTTCCTCGAAAGAAATGAGGTAATGAAATTGAACATACTCCAATCCATGCATATGTTTGTAGCAGCATGGCAACTAGTCACAACGACCACTATTCAAAACTGCTTTGGCCATGCAGGTTTTGGTGCTATTTCAGAAGTTCTTAATGAAGAAGACGCTACTGATGACATTGGGGAAGATTGGGGGGTTATATAAAAGGATTCTACTGTCACAACATTTGAAAAATTTGTTACTTGTGATGATGATATCCTCACCACCACAGATGGATGTTGGAGACCTTTGTGATGATGCAAAAAGGCAAAGTACTGAAGAGGAAGATGAAGAAGAAGGGGATCCAGCAGAACCAACTTTTGGGGCAGCAGTGGAAGGACTGGATATTGTCCGCCGGTACTTCTCCTCCTTCAGTGTGGATGAAGAGCTCATCAGCACTCTCAACCAAATTGAGAGAAAACTTCTTTCCGTGAGACATCTGGGCAAGAGGAAGCACACTACTGGACTACTACAGAAAGTGAAGGGTAATACCTTATGCTTATTCTCATAGTTCTCATGGTCTGCCTTCACAAATATCCTTAATATATGTTAGGCCTCTGTTCCTTCAAGTTACAATTACAAGTCAGTAATACCTATTTCTCCTTTCCTTGCTGCAGCTTTTGCTCCCAATGGACCACTAAGGAATCCGTTACCTGTGCTGTTTCGTAAATATTTTCTGTTATTCTTGTGTTAATTTGACTTTTTAGTATTTCTTAACATGTTCATTTATTATTTCTTGACATTACATTAGTTGAAGACATAAATGTACCGGTATCATTATTTGGATACCTATCAGTAGAAAGGTGCTAAGTGCCATTTTTTGAAAAAAGCCGTTTTTTGCTAGAATGGTGCTATGTGCGATGTAGCATTACATATCAAAAGGGCTAACTCCTCAGTGGTTTCGAAGGACCTTCCAAGAGCATCACAAGATGGCACTAGTGGTAAGTCCTGCAGCTCATTCAGAAGAAAGGTGCAATGTGCCAATCATTTGTTCTCATTTCCCTCCAATACGTGCATCGTTGACAGAATTGTTCAAGGAACTTAGAATACTCAATTATTAGCAGTTCATACTGGTGGAAACCTGTGTACGGATAGCACAGTTTGTTTCCCGTTGGACACGCGACTTTGCCGTGCATTAGTCTCGCAAAATCTCGAAAACTACTGCTCCGATTTCAATGAAAATTTTACGATTTGTTCTCATTATGGTAGACAGTGTTTAGAAAGGTGTTTGAACAAAATCGAATTGGCAGTATTTTTAAATTAATTTACATTAAAAAGCCTTGCCAATATTGAATCTAATAACTTGACTGACAGATGGTGACACAGTGCATCCACTTCAAAATTTTCTATGAGCAAAGATAACACCCGTACCATACCCTTTGATCAATAAGTGCAACAAAATAATACTTAACGTAACAGAATCATACTCTATAATCAAAGTACAGCATATTAAAGTATGTTATAATAATATTACTTTTCACGTTAATGTGTTTCGACCAACATATCTAATGTGAGAATGTACTACTAACGGAAAGGATGTCAATATTGTCAAGTTCTCAAGGTAGGTTCGATAGATTTGAGTTACTATGAAAACAATTCCGTGTCGTTTTACAGTGTCCATTACATTACCGGTACTAAAACTCCATGTCATTTTAGTGTCCATTACAATGCCAAGGAGAGGAAGAGCTGACAGAGGTTGTCGAAGCCAGTTAAATGCTCGGCGAGCTACTTCACGTGCAAACCGCACTGATGACCAAAGAGCGACGGATAATGAAAATAGTCGTATGGGCATGTCTGACTTACGTTCGAGAGCGACTGAAAATGAACGAACAGCGAATAGATTCAGAATGGAATGAGTTCGTGAATATTAAACACAACGCCACCGAGCACGACACAGTGGACATGACTGATTGCGCCAACGCGATGCTCCTATGAACCTGGAACATCAGTTGACCGAATCAAAGGAGGATCTCATTCGGCTTGTTTTTCCGAACGTAGCGCAGAACTTCAAAAACCATAATTGGCTGAGCGAACGAGCCATATTGGCAGCGAAAAATAAAGATCCCAACGAGTCAATTCAATATTTCATTCCGGGACAGTTGTTTTCTTTCAAATCGGTTGACACAGTTATCAACCAGGATGAGGTAGTCAGCCATCTCACAGAATTTTTGAATTCGCTGGAATTGCCTGGATTACCACCTCACAATTTGCAATTGAAAGTAGGCTCATTCATCATCATGTTGCGTAACATCAATCAACTTCGACTATGCAATGGAACACGACTTGCTGTGGAAAAGCAAATGAACAACGTCATCGATGGAGAAGTTGTTTTGATTCCGCGCATCCCAATGATTCCACCGGACGTGCTATTCGATTTTAAGCGGTTGCAATTTCCCATGCTTATGGCCTTCGCAATGACCATCAACAAATCACAAGGTCAGTCGTTGGAAGTTTGTGGAATTAACTTGGAGTTTCAGTGTTTCGTGCATGGACAACCGTATGTCACGTGTTTGCGTGCCGGAAAGCCGTCATCAGTGTTTAATTAGCACGTAGCACATTCGTAAAGACTAGTGGACTTTGCACCTTTCACAACTTCTAACTTTCTACTCAAACTGAATTCCACAATTTTCATATTATGAACCTATATCTGCCACTGGATAGCAAGGAAAACTATATCTGTATGTTATTCAAATTAGAAGAATAAATACTCACAAATAAACTGACTAAACACTTTTTACTATAATACTCAATGTTCATAAAAATGGCACTTAGCACCTTTCTACTGATAGGTATCCATTTCTTGTGATATATAGCCTATTTTCTTCGAACCCCCTTCTAAGGAAGAAATATCAAATCCCCCTGAGATTCGTTAAAAAGGGGTTCTACTGTAATACTTAAATTATATCTCCAAAATATTACAATATTATGTGTTTTCTGATTATAGCTTCACACTAGATATTTGTTATTATTAACAATCTAAATCATGATGAATTATTATCTGCTTAATCAACATTTAAATGGTGGGTTTTATTTAAATACTAGCATTGTAGCTTCAATGTTCATGTTTATCTCACGAATAATTATTCATCATTATATACTTTAGCGATTGCTCATTAGCTCGCACAATTCACAAAATTCATTACATAAACGGCAATCGCTCCACATTCGAGATACCTAATATAAACTTCATAGTATTTCTGACCATCCACTGATGTCGAAATGTATTTCAAAAATTTCATTAACACCTGTATTGCTTCATTCAATACGAAAAGTAACAGTTAATGGCTGTAAATAATTTTTCCACTCCTATATAAAATTTATGTAAGTTTCAAATAATCACCTAGATATGTCATGTTCCACAATTAACACGACTATGTTCAGTAAAGAACGTATAGCCTACTTTCTCCTAAATGCATGGGTATTGTTATAACTCTCTGTCCTTTTCAAGGAGTATAATTGAATGTTGGTTGTAGTAGCTTGTTGAAATACAACGTGCTATAGGGATATTAAACATGAATATGAGGTGCCCTTTGCTAGTGCTACCTCTGTAAAAAAAATTCATTCAATTCGGTTTCACCGTGTTTGAATTGATATGGGGAATGGATTTGCACACATACATGGCCGCTATTTGCAAACTATTGGGCTGATGACCTTGTAGTCAGTCATAAGATGCTTTCCACAAAAAAGCATGTTGTTGCAAAATCTGGTAGAGATCAAATTATTAGGATGGTCGAATTTGATTTAAGCTTTTAACATTTGGGTGGCCGTCATTCCGTTTCCATCAAGATGGCGGCGATATAAAACATGACACTGAGGTGCCCTTTCCTAGTGCTACCTCTGTACCAAATTTCGTTCAATTCGGTTTCACCGTGTTTGAATTGATAGGGGGAATCGATTTGCACACATACTTGGCCACCATCTGCAAACTATTGGGCTGATGATCTTGCAGTTTGGTCAGAATATGCTTCCCACATAAAGATATGTTGTTGCAAAATTTGGTAGAGACTAGATTATTAGGTTGGTCGTAATTACATTTTAGCTTTTAACATTTGGGTGGCCGCGATTACGTTTCCGTCAAGATGGCAGTGATATAAAACATGACACTGAGGTGCCCTTTGCCAGTGCTACCTCTGTACCAAATTTCGTTCCATTCGGTTTCACAGTGTTCGAATTGATAGGGGGAATCGATTTTCACACAAAGATGGCCGCCATCCGCAAAATATTAGGCTAATGACCTATTAGTTTGGTCAAACGATGCTCCCTCCATAAAGGTATGTTGTTGCAAAATTTGGTAGAGATCGGATGATTAGGTTAATCGTAATTTGATTTAAGCTTTGAACATTTGTGTGGCCGCCATTACGTTTCCGTCAAGATGGCGGCGATACAAAACATGACACTGAAGTGCCCTTTGCTAGTGCTGCCTCTGTACCAAATTTCGTTCCATTCGGTTTCACCGTGTTCGAATTAATAGGGGGAATCGATTTTGACACAAAGATGGCCACCATCCGCAAACTATTAGGCTAATGACCTATTAGTTTGGTAAAACGATGCTCCCTCCATAAAGGTATGTTGTTGCAAAATTTGGTAGAGTTCGGATGATTATGTTAGTCGTAATTTGATTTAAGCTTTGAACATTTGTGTGGCCGCCATTACGTTTTTGTCAAGATGGCGGCGATATAAAACATGACACTGAGGTGCTCTTTGCTAGTGCTACCTTTGTACCAAATTTCGTTCAATTCGCGTTCACCGTGTTCGAATTGATAGGGGGGGGACAGACATTCAGAGTACACACACTCACACACACACACACACACACAGACCGGCACACATTTTTTCGACCTGTGTTGATCTCATAAGTCTACTTTCGATTTTTGCAAAAAATGAAATTAAAGTAGGCTAAAAATGGGACTTCCTCTCAAGACAAACGTATAACTCTACACCATGGAAAAATGCCTAGTATGAGTAGAATACAGTGTAGACCATTAGAATCATACGAAATAAGAACAGGAGTAAAACCAAAAGTGAACTATAAAATCAAATATATTGGGTAAAAAGTTTCCGCCCAATCAATACTTTTTCTGAAAAATTTTTTACTTCTTTCTCACATTAGGGACATGTTTCGAACAAATAATTTGTTCTTCTTCAGCCTATACATATATCAACTTCGTAATTATCTTAGACATTTGCATAATAAAATACATGCACATTAGACAATTCATTAAGAGTATACAATTACATTCATTAAGAAACATACAATTATAAAAACGCAATGTTAAAATACTTGATAACACATTAAAATATTTGGAAAATTTCTTGTTCCCATTTATACTGGATGGCCTTGTTGTGAAGGCTTATTAAACGGTTATAGGCAGCAGTTCAATAAAGGCTCAGAGTCATCCCTCTGGTTTATTCTTGCCGGTGATGTATTGATGGGTTTACATGGCTTTTGGTTGATTTTCTTTAATATCTGCGTCATACGGATTGTTGGTTTTTTTGTTTTTTGGTTGATTTTCTTTAATATCTGCGTCATACGGATTGTTGGTTTTTTGTTGGTAAGGCGATCCTGCCGTGAGTTGTTTATTGTGGAGTAAATGGGTACGTCTTGAATGTGACTGACGGGTTTAACTGAGTGAAATCTTCTTGCCTGGTGCTGTCTTGCCTGTGAGATGTGTAGCGTGGAGCCGTGTTACACAGACTGAACTGCTATGCGCTGGCTGAGGCAAGTGTTTACGTAGTGTGTGGCGGGGAGGGGAGGGTAAGGAGAGGTGAACTTGTCTTGGCTGCGTGGAAACGGGTGTGTGGGTGTGACGCGTGACGTCATCTGTTTTGATTATTAGCTTCATGGGGGGTGCAGGGTTAGCGTTGATGTGGGAGGGAGAATGGTTTGATTGTTATTCGAAAACGTTTGTTTATACTGTTTGGAGTCTGGAAAAAATTTATTGATATTCTCATATAGAATGTTTACTTCGAAGTTGATTTAGTTGAGATTGTGTGTTGGGTTGTTGCGCTGCGCATTATCAATTTCTATTTGTTCAAGCACGTTCATTATTGCTCCCTTCTTGGCATAGTGGATGATCTCCATATCATTCTGGATATTTGTAAATTTATGTTTGGTGTCCTGCATGTGTTGTCCCATGGCCGAAAATTTTCTGTGTTTTATGGCGTTAACATGTTCGTAATATCTTGTTGTGAAGCTACGTCCGGTCTGTCCTAGATAATCTGCTTTACATTGTTGGCATTTCAGTTTATAAATGCCTGACGAATGATATTTGTTTGAATCGTTTACTTTCTTGGAGTTAAATATTAATTTGTGGTTGTTATTATTGGTTCTAAAGGCGATTTTTGTGTTGAATTTCTTGAGAATACTTGTTACGTCGTAGGTGTGTTGGTTGATATAAGTGAAGACGGCGAAATGTGTTTTCTCTTTCCTTAAGGGGGTGAGCTGAGATTGAGGTTTGTTTTTGATTTTGTTAATGATTTTTACTATGTCTGGTTGAGTGTAACCATTGGCTTCAGCGACTTGAAAGATTGTGGCTATTTCTTGCTGGTAATCTTGTTCTGACATGGGAATGCTGATTGCTCTGTTGATGTAGCTGACAAACGCCGCCCTTTTGTGACCTTGGGGGTGGTTGGAATTCTTTCTGATTACAGTGCTAGTTTGTGTTGGCTTTCTATATATGCTGTATTGTATTTTTTCATTCTTAGTGGTTATCTTGAGATCTAGGTAATTGATTGAGTTGTTGACTGTGGGGTCACCTGTAAACTTAATGTTAACATCAATGCTATTCAGTTTGTTGAGTAATTGTTCGAAATTGATGGTATTTGCATCCAGAATTACAAAGATGTCATCCACATATCTCCCCCAAAAAAGAATGCCCTCTATTTTATTAATGATGTCATTGGCTTCAAGATGGTCGATGTAAATGTTGGCAAGGATGCCTGAGGCTGGGGAGCCCATCGCCAATCCTTGGTTTTGTTGATATATTTTATCGTTAAACTTGAAATAGTTATTGTTAAGAGTGAAGCTAAGGATCTCCATGAATTCATCTATTTCTACTTTCGATAGTTTCTCATTGTCTAGAAGGTTCTTTTTGATTATTTTAATTGTTGTTTTAACCGGTATGTTAGTATACATGTCCTTAATGTCTATGGTGTGAATGGAGTGTGTGGGCTTGATGTTTAGATTCTTGGTTCTCTCGCAGAATTGGAGGGAGTTCTTGAAAGATTTATTAGCTTTAAAGGCATAGTTAGTACGAAGGAATTTCTGTATAAATTGAGACGTTCTGTAGATTGGACTGTTCCTGTAGTTGACTATTGGTCTGATTGGAATGTTGTCCTTGTGGATTTTGGGGAGTGATCTTAGGGTGGGAATGCTGGGGTTCATGTTAATCAAACTGTTACCTTGTTTTTCGTTCATTATGAAAGATGTGTCTTTGATTATTTGTTTCAGCTTTCTTTGGGTGGTTGCTGTTGGATCTTTGTTTAGTTTAGTAAAGTTTTTGTTGTTGAAAAATTCTTCAGTTTTCTTAATATAGTCCTCTTTGTTAATAATGACGGTGGTGTTGCCTTTGTCTGCTTTTGTAATGATTAGATTATTTTCTTTTACCTTTTTATTGAGCTGTGAAATTTCTGACCTAATTGTTGTGTTGTTAATGGTTTTATTGCGTTCTAAAACTTTATTTATTCTTTTGTTTACTTCGTGACGTGCTCCGTTTTGTTCGTCAAAGGGTAACTTCTTAATCGCGACCTCCGCTTCTGCGATGAGTAATGTGCTGTTTTTTCTGTTGTGTCTAGCTTCCCAGTTGAACTGGGGACCTTTCTCAAGGATTTGTAGCTCTGTTTTTGTGAACTCGGTTTGGGACAGGTTTATTGTGGGTTCTTGAAACTTGTGGATTTGTGGTGTCGGAACCTGCTCTGTTGTGCTGTTATCTAAATTCGTGAGGCGGGTGAGTTTATTGTTCAAAGATTCTCTTTTTTTGTTTATTACGTTCTCAATAATGTTATGAGTGTAGGTGAGGAACTCGTTCCACTCTTTTGTTCCGGAGTTATTGGCAGCTTCCAGGTGGGTGATGTATAACTTATTGTTAATGTGATTTTTCTTCATGTAAAGGAATTTAAGTTCTCTTTGTAGCAACTTTCTATTGATTATTTCTTGGGTCCTCTTCTCATACGCTGTTTGGATCTTTTTCTTTTGCATGAATTGAATGTGTTTAGGAACGAGTTTAAGGCTCCTGCATTTCTTAATGAATTCTATGTCTTTGATAATTGTTGATAATTTAACTTTGAGATTTTTGTATTTATATCGCAACCTTTTGGCCTGGCTCGCCTTATCATGAAGATTAACTGGAGGGTTATCCATTTTTTAGGTCCGTATTGACGCTTACAATCAAATATATTGGGTAAAAAGTTTCCGCCCAATCAATACTTTTTCTGAAAAATTTTTTACTTCTTACTCACATTAGGGACATGTTTCGAACAAATAATTTGTTCTTCTTCAGCCTATACATATATCAACTTCGTAATTATCTTAGACATTTGCATAATAAAATACATGCACATTAGACAATTCATTAAGAGTATACAATTACATTCATTAAGAAACATACAATTATAAAAACGCAATGTTAAAATACTTGATAACACATTAAAATATTTGGAAAATTTCTTGTTCCCATTTATACTGGATGGCCTTGTTGTGAAGGCTTATTAAACGGTTATAGGCAGCAGTTCAATAAAGGCTCAGAGTCATCCCTCTGGTTTATTCTTGCCGGTGATGTATTGATGGGTTTACATGGCTTTTGGTTGATTTTCTTTAATATCTGCGTCATACGGATTGTTGGTTTTTTTGTTTTTTGGTTGATTTTCTTTAATATCTGCGTCATACGGATTGTTGGTTTTTTGTTGGTAAGGCGATCCTGCCGTGAGTTGTTTATTGTGGAGTAAATGGGTACGTCTTGAATGTGACTGACGGGTTTAACTGAGTGAAATCTTCTTGCCTGGTGCTGTCGAAAACTGAATCTACTGTATTTCAACAAAATATCTATTAGGTACAGCACTCATTTCAGGTTCCGTATTGACCGTGTTTACAGTAAGTAAAACCTGAATTTTCTGCCGAATCAATACTTTACTTATAGACAATTCTATGGGTACATGTTTCGGAAATCCTACTGTCTCCTTCCTCAGCCCTCTTTTGGTACTACAAGCATCGTATGACACATTCGAAATCCCCTAATAAAACAACACAAAATACACATCACAAATTACAAAGCCACAACATATTAAAAACTACGAGCTTAAAACACATGAATTAAAATTCAACAACAACCATGAATACAGCATGTAATGCTCCTCACATTTTCAGTCATTCAATTCTTGTTAAGTTTATGTCTTTGGACACGTTAAAATACTGTTTATGCACAACCATTCATTTTGTTCACAGTGTCTTCAGTCTCTAAAATAAATGTAATCAATCTATGGAGATTCTTGCGTACGTAGGGCTATGTTAAATTGAAAGCATCTAGAATTAGCCTATTGTCGAAGGACACTTATGATTTGAGGTAGAGCATCAAATATTATGGTGCTCCCTCTCTATAATACTTAACAATATGCCGTAGTGAAGCGACTGTTGTTTATGATTAACAGTCCAATTAGATGGCTAGTATAGAATTGAGGACGGTCAATTCAGGGCTTCTTAGATGATGGTAGATGACGGTCGGCGGCATCGATTAAAAATTTTCTTTACTATTGTTTTGGTCGAGGAACATTATCAAGTTGACAACTCTTCTTATTCGTCATGGAAAGCTGAATAGTTCCAAATATTCGGACATATGTGACCTTGTCAATATCACAACCCTTAAAGAGGTCAACTTTCAACTGAACACCGCCTGAGACATGACATGAATCTCCATAGATTGATTACATTTATTTTAGAGACTGAAGACACTGTGAACAAAATGAATGGTTGTGCATAAACAGTATTTTAACGTGTCCAAAGACATAAACTTAACAAGAATTGAATAACTGAAAATGTGAGGAGCATTACATGCTGTATTCATGGTTGTTGTGAATTTTAATTAATGTGTTTTAAGCTCGTAGTTTTTAATATGTTGTGGCTTTGTAATTTGTGATGTGTATTTTGTGTTGTTTTATTAGGGGATTTCGAATGTGTCATACGATGTTTGTAGTACCAAAAGAGGGCTGAGGAAGGAGACAGTAGGGTCTCCGAAACATGTACCCATAGAATTGTCTATAAGTAAAGTATTGATTCGGCGGAAAATTCAGGTTTTACTTACTGTTATCAATTAATATGATAAAATTGGTCCGGCCAGATCAAACATAAAATGCCAGCGTTTCGCCCCAGTGTGCCGTTGGGCTCGTCAGTTGGTACAGACACACCTCACCAATACGCATGGCTAGCACATATTGAGAAGGCCATCACAAGACACAAAATACAAGTAGTATTGACGTTGGATTGGATTGCCAAGGTAAGGTTTTTGTTTTGTGGAAGGGAGCCTGACTTCCGTAGCACATTGGCATCACTCGTGACGTCAATACTACTTGTATTTTGTGTCTTGTGGCCTTCTCAGTATGTGCTAGCCATGCGTATTGGTGAGGTGTGTCTGTACCAACTGACGAGCCCAACGGCACACTGGGGCGAAACGCTGGCATTTTATGTTTGATCTGGCCGGACCAATTTTATCATATTAATTGATAATTTATCTGATCAAACGGAAATTAACATCATATTCCCATTTGGGAATGTTCATAACCTATTTACTTACTGTAACAAAATATCTCTACTCAAAACTTGATTCAAAAACTGACAATAATTGCCTCATCGAAAAATACTGCAATTGTTCACGTTAATAATGTTGCTAGAGTTCAATGCCTATATCTAGCTTCACGAAAAATTATACAGTGATTTAAAATGCAATGCTGTATGAACTGTCGAAGAAATTCTGTTTCGATGCTTACTAGTAAACAGAATTAATGTTGTAAAATGTTCATATTATCGTAGTAGGTCATCTTCCTAATTCCTATTCTTATTTAAAGGTATCATAGTCTTCTTCCTAAAAACTCTTCTTCTCCATATATGTTTCTTCTCAACTAATTATAATGCTCGTAATTTATTACCAAAATTTTAAATAGTAATGTTGCAAAAATAACACTACAAAAAAGATTATCTACTTAAAAATGACGAAGTGCATCCATAGTTGGATCAAAACTTAAAATAGACCATCAAACAGAAATGACAGAAACATCAAGTCTAATTCTCAAGTCCATTTCTAAACTACTAAACAAAAATGGTGAAAAAGGGCATTCTGTAGCTATGACATAATTCATACCGTCTACAAATAAAAAAGATCTCCAGCTACCTTAGATGTCTTGATGTGAGTAAGTGTATGTAAGGACATACATCACTGTTGCGACCAAACCATCATCCTCGGCGTTGATAAGTTGAAGCATTGGTCTGTAATTCAGTTGTTCGAACCCGTCTCCTCTCTGTCCGAAACAGCTGTCCGTAACACAATATCCATCTCGCGTTGACCGCCTGGATCGTGTTAGTAGCGAAGAGATTGATGTCACCTCCACACTTGTTTGAAGATCCATTATTGTAGTAGTAATTATCTCAGTATCATTTTATGTAGTGCTTTTAATCTCCTCTTATATAGCCTTCTGCTTATAAATTCCATTCAAGCATTGGTCATTCTTAGAAGTTCAATTCTGCTTAAGTGCTGCATTCCTTGTCAGTGCCTTAGTAAGTCCTTGCTACTCTTATATAGTACTGGTTCACCATTCCCCTCACTTGAGTACTGTATTCCATTGTAGTATTGTATAATGATCACTGGATAATGTTATAAGTTCCTCCGAAATAGCGAATGAGCTAACGAACATTCTATATGAAGCACTAAGTTCAATCGCGACACTTTCCTATACTGAACTGTGTTCACACAAGGATATGCGGTCGTCCCCTGTTTATCGTCCGTGCCTGCCTGAAAGCAGAGTAGCACTTTTCCCGTACCGTACTTTCACAAAGCGCACAAGTATTTCAATGTATTTTGAGACTGTGTTCTGACAACCATAGATTCTACCCATGATCCATCTCTGTCCGGTCGATATATCGAAGTTGGTGTACTAACTGTGATAAACATCTGTTAGCGTTATAAAAGCATTAGTAACTTCTTAAATGTCTTCATATTATTCTTTCTTATATGTCATTATATATCCATGTCGCACTTGTGGGGTAGCCATCTTGTGATCTAACTGTACCTTCCAAAACTTATGTTCTTTGCTGCACCAAGGACTGGCTGATCCGTCCTCTTTGCTGCGTAGCAGGGTTGCCTATTCAGTTTCCCTAACCGCGCCTAGCTTGCTGTAACTCTCCACTGCAAGTTGGAATCTTCTCATAAAAGTGCAGTATTTGTTTCTTATTGCAAGTGTTATATTGCTAGCCAAAATACTGGTACAGTATCAAGAAAGGATCATGAGCAAGATACCCAAAACAGAAAAACTTGGAGTGGAGGAAGAATGGAAGCTCTTCAAAGACACTTTTGTTACACAGGAACACCGTGGTGGAATGACAGGGTCAAGACAGCAATAAAAGAAAGACATTTCACAAAGAAGAAATGAGACTTGGAAAAACAACAAACTAGACATGTACGTAATGACACTGCAATTGAACATCTGTCTCAAGAATATCGGAATAAGAAGCTGACTGATCCAGGAAGAGAAGGATAAATGCTGTGTTGACTTTACCACCAGGCTAAAGGAGGATGGCCAAGGCAATAAAAAACTACTGTATAGGGCGGTCAAGAATATAAGGTGTGAGCATACTAATATTGTTGCTCTGGAAACTGATGATGGAAAGTTGTTAACAACAAACCTTGAAGTTAGAAAGGAAATGAGGAAGCATTTCAGAATGCTGCTGAATGGTGATGGCACAGATGAAAAAATTCATGTGGACCAAGGACCTTTAGCATGGCTGGAAGTAGAGATGGCACTGAAGAACATACGAAATGGAAAGTCTCCAGGGTTTGACGAATTAACCTCAGATATGATAAAGGCCGCTGGACCACCTGGCCTACAATGGATTTTCAGAGTACTGTCGGTCACCTGGGAGAAGAATAGTATTCCAGATGACTGTTCAAAAAGGGAAACCGCAAGATGTGTGGAAACAACAGGGGCATTACTCTGCTATCGCATACTCAGACGTTGTTGGAAAAGATCTTAGAAAACAGATTGAGGAAGATAGTTGAACCCTTATTAGAAGAACAACAGCATGGTTTCAGGAAAGGTCGAAGCACTGTTGATCTCATTTTTGCTGTAAGGATTTTGGCTGAGAAATATTGGGAATGTGGAAAGGATCTTGTGATGGTGTTTTTGGACATTGAAAAGGCCTAAGATAGTGTTCCCCGTAATAAGATCTGGAAATGTCTTGAAGACTTAAAAGTGCCCTACTACCCGATTGACAAAATAAGGATGTTATATCGGAGTTGTTATAGTTGTGTCCAAATAGGAAATGGTCGTTCTGAATGGTTTCAGACAAAAAGGGGGGTCCAGCAAGGAAGTGCCGCGTCGCCACTGTTGATTGTCACTGCTATGGACAGAATTTTAAAATCTATTAAGGAAACTGCAAATGAATCATGAGCTTTGGTATTTGCAGATGATGTGGTCTTATGGGGAGAAACAGAAGTGGAAGTACAGGAGAGACTGACTGCTTGGAACAAGAAATTTAAATAATTTAGCCTGAAGATCAGCAAGGCCAAGACTTTTGAAAGACCATTAGCAGAGAGAGGAAAATTTCAAACATATACAGAAAGTTTAGTATGTAACGGAGACCCTCGCTTGCCCGTGGCGCGAGCCTGTCTCCCGCCACGCACTTTGCCGTTAGCGGGGCCCGCGCGGCACTGAGTCGTTGCATATAGGAATTTGTACTTACCTAGTTCACATCTGGTGCTGAAAATGTTCGCCATTCACTGCTACACATCTCTGGCACCTTTTTATGAAACTGGCATTAACTCTCTGAAGTTCCTCAGCACCGATTGACTGTATTTCAGCTGTAATATAGTCTTTAAGCACATTTATAGTGTGAGGGTTTCTTGCATACACTCTATTTTTAAGCGTCCCCCACAAATAAAAGTCACGTAGTGATAAGTCTGAGCTTCGCGGGGGCCACACGTTCCGACTTATAATCCTCGTACCGAAAATGCGACGCAATTCTGTCATGGATGCTTCGGCAGTGTGAGCAGTGGCAGAATCTTGTTGAAAGTAAATTGACAATCGCTCTCCCTAAGTCAGTTCGTCAAAAAATTGGTCAAGGATCACATTGAAGTACAAATTTAAGTACAAATTCCTATACTCAATGACTCTGTGCCGTGCGAGCGCCGCATAATAGCAAAGTGCCTGGCGGGAGACAAGCGCGCAACGCGGGCGAGCGGGCAAGTGAGGGTCTTCGTTACATACAAACCAAACTCTCTGTATTTGGAGGGAGCGAAACTAGAATCCGTTTCTCACTTCCAGTATCTTGGAAGTATGGTCTCCAAGGATAACACCCTCAAACAATAAATTCTAAATAGGACACTGAAAGCATCACATTTCTATAACCAAGATCGGCACTTACTTTGGGACAAAAATATACCCTTGGCAGCGAAGGCAACGTTGTATCACACCTAGTTTGTTCCAATCCTTACTTATGGTATGGAATCATGTTCATTGCTAAGTAAGGATTACAGTAGAATTCAAGCCACAGAAATGAGATTTATTAGACTATGAACCAAAGTACCAGGAGAGACGAGATCAGAAATGAGGTACATAGAGCAACAGCTGGCATCAGGGTCCCTGTTACCAACTTTTTGGGGAAACGCATTCTTCAGTGGTATGGCCATGTAATGAGGAAGCATAGCTCTAGAACAGTTAAGAAGTACTTCAACCTGGATGTCAGATGGAAGAGACCAAGAGGAAGACCAAGTAGACGATGGATAGAGACAGTTCGATCAGAGGTGGAGAAGAATGGTTTTAACTGGTACGATGTCCAAGAACAAATGGTGTACCAAGATCATGCAAGATGGAGAGCGCTTGTTTGCCACACCCGGGAAACTGGAGATGAAAAGTGATGATGATGATGATGATGATGAATTAAAAAGAGAAGACTAAAATTTTTTGGACATCTTTACAGGATGAACAGTAATCGGCTCTCGAAGAAAATTTTTGATTACATCTCTAAATTAAAAAACCCTACACGATGGCTGGAGGAGATACGATGGGAACTGCAACAACTGACGATCGCGGATGCTATAATCTCGGACCGGGAGGAATTTTGGCGACGGGTCCATTCAGCAGATGTTACGTGTTTCAAAGTCCAAGGATGGCCTACGAGCGCGATGTCAGTGTAAAAAAGGCAAACGATTAGCCGCTGAAAGAAAAAGTTCTGGGAAGAAAAGAAAAGGAAAAATAATGTACCATTGTCTTAGATTTTAAGAGGTCTATAATTGGCCAAATTCTGTATATATACAATATATATCTACTATATATTTCTCAAATACCACTCACTCATTCATTCATCACGAAATCTCAGAAACCACCGAACGGATTGGAATGAAATTTGGTGTTCAGCTTCCTCAAGGGCCGCAAACACCCACTAAGAAAGGATTTTTGGATATTCAGGTTCTAAAGGGGTGTTAAGGAGGTAGACCTGCATTTCATTGAATAGCAATATCTCCCGATTGGTTTCATTGGGGGAAGTGATACTCGGCATATAAACTCGCCATTAAAAATAAGAACACACTTGTCTGAGGGTTTTTCGATGTGGTGTATATTATGAGGTGAAAGGTGGGGGATGAAGGATTCCTAACGGAGTGTGTATCTCTTTAACGACATAGGCGAGGAGTTTGAAACTCGGCGGAAAAAATCAGCTTAAAAAATAAGTAAATAGGTGTTCGACAGTTTTTTTTTCCATAAATCCAATTTAAGGGGCCCATGGGGAGGGGTGACATTCTGGTAAAAAAAAACAAAAAACACAAAAAAAAAAAACAGGAAAGAATGTGTCCTAACAGATTGACTTACTCACTCTTCAAACTCAGGGGGAAAAACTGCTTAAAAATAAGTAAATATGTGTTCGCCGTTTTTTTTCTTCCCCATCATGAATCAAATTTAAGGGGTTCATCGGGAAGGGTGAAATTTGAAAGAAAGAAAACACACTCATCATCACCCAGCCTAAATAATTGAAGTTGGAGACATGGTAATTTGGGGATATGTTCGTTGTGTGTCAAAACCGTACACTAAGGGAGGATTTTTGGATGTTCAGGTTCTAAAGGGGTCTTAAGGGGGTTAAACCTGCATTTCATTGAATAACAATATCTCGCGTGTGGTTTCATTTGTGGATGTGATACTTGCATATAAACTAATCATTAAAAATAAGCATACATGTGTCTAAGGGTTTTTCGATGTGGTGTATTATTATGAGGTGGAAAGGGTGAAAAGTGGGGGTTGAAGGATTCCTAACGGAGCGTGTAGGCCTATCTCTTACCCGACATAGGCGAGAAATTTGAAACTCAGCTTAAAAGATAAGTAAATCGGTGCTCGACCGTTTTTTCATAAATTTAATTTAAGGGGCCAATGGGGTGGGTAGTGATGTAAAATACCTAGGTATTTATAAACCGGGGTAAATACCCATGGTAAATACCCAATTTGGGTAAATACCCGGGTATTTTAGATTTTTCATTAAATATCCTGTGTCGTAGTAAGTTGAACCTTAAACCATGCAAACTCTTCTACATTAACTTTTTAGAAATGTAACAACATTAGATAGTTAATAAAATTAAATTTAATTAGAATTGGGAATTAGATCACGACATAAAATTCAATAGTTATAACCTTAAAAACTCAGGGTTAGAATTGAACTAGGCTTTTTTTTTTTTGCAAACATTGAGATAAAAGTTAGGGGAAATTTATTCAGAGCATTGGCCAAGTTCTACAAAAGGTGTAATGTACAGTTTTTCAGAACAGTTTGTAAAATCATCTCTACTTAGTATAAAACAAAGTTCCCGATTCTTGGATGTCGTGGGTAATCTCGAGAACCTCTGGATATATTTTGATGCGGGTTTCACAATTCTGTAAAGGATATCTCGAGGATGATTTCTGTATAAAATAATTTATTTATGATCAAAGGAAGCAGAGCAGTCAAGATTTCAGTGAAAAAATAAACAAAAAACCTGGCGTCCGAGCGCTTTTTAAGTTTATTTTGGGCAAACCGTTAAGCATATCTAAATACTATGAGTGTAAGAATTGTTCAGCATGAAAAGTTCTACATAAAATCCAGGAGAGCATATCTCTATCTTCAATACATCGCCCACGATAAGTATTTTTACGTTTTCATTTGTTCCAACCATGTCCATTCTAATATTGAGGCGACAGTTTACGAGCTAGCTAAGGGCGAGTCTTATCACCCCTGTTACAGCCTAACTAGCAGGCGAACCTATTTCCCCAGATACAGCCAGCAGCAAACCGTCGAGTCGTGCTGAGTTAAGACTTCAGAGAAGGCTGGTTGTGTTGGGAGTTCCCATGGAAGTTCAACTCGGTTTTTCTTCATTTCACCTGTGAACTTTCCGTTCCGCAAAATACACAGTCAATTTAAGATTGGACGGAAGGGGGATTTGTGTTTCATGCACCTCGCCATTCTTAAATTACGTCTGACAAGAATTCGTTATAATTAATAGTCCAGTCAGTGATGTTAAGCCATCATGCAGAGATGTAAAACGGATATAGGTCATAGTTCATTGACATCGCAAAATAAAAAAGTGCTTATCACGTAACAATGAAACAGGGCAACAAATAATTTCTAGATTGCCACAAGAGAAAGAAAGACTTCGTTCTCGTTACCTTCAAACCGTTGCTCAAGAAGAACACAGTCTGAACCACGATCATAAACAAGCTTATAACACTAAGAAGGAAGGTAAGATATTTATTCTCGATGCCCCTGTAGGCACAGGGAAAGCGTTCTTGATTTGTGTGTTGCTCGCCAAAGTGAGGTCTGTTGGTAATATTGCTCTTGCCGTCGCATCATCTGGAATTGCAGCCACTCTTTTGGACGGAGGAAGAACAGCACATGCAACATTTAAACTTCCTTTGAATGTCAGCAGTAATGATGGAAATGTATGTAATATTTCAAAACAAAGTAACACTGCCAGTTTAATCCAAAATTGTTCTTTAGTTGTATGGGAATAGGCTACAATGTCGCACAAAACTTGCGTTGAAGCTGTAGACAGGACCTTGCGTGATCTAAGGAATCGGAACACACCTATGGGTGGCTGCACAGTTTTGTTCGCCGGAGATTTTTGTCAAATCTTACCAGTTGTTACCAGAGGAACGAGAGCCGACGAAGTGAAAGCTTCATTAAAAATATCTTACATCTGGCCAGATATAACAAATTGGCACTCAAAACTAACATGAGAGTAGGCTACTTTTATCTTCAGAAGATAATAGTTTGTTAATTTGTTACTTAAGACTCGGAAATGGAGCTTTACCGGTCATTGATGGGAAAATTACCCTCACAATCAGTGACGATTTCTGTGCTTTAGTAAGCAGTATTCAAGAATTGATTGATAGCGTTTGTCCTCAAATGCATTGCCTATCTAACAAGTCTCATTCATGGCTTAAAGAAAGAGCAATATTATCGCCGACAAACGAACAAGTTGTGAAAACTTAATGACTTGGTGTTCTCCAAATTCACTGCCCAGGCTCTAGTATATTAACTCAGTAGACTAGACGCAGTAGTCGATAGTGAAGAAGTTGTTCATTACCCTACAGAATTCCTAAATTCTTTATTTCCTTCTGGCTTGCCACCACACAAGCTTATTTTAAAAGTAGGAGTGGCTATTATATTGCTACGTAATTTACAACCACGAAAGTTATGCAATGGGACACGATTGGTAGTGAAAACTTTGAAAAACTGTTTCATTGAATCAACTGTTTTAACTAGCTGTGGTAAAGGAGAAACGGTCTTAATACACAGAATCCCTACGATTCCTTCAGATTTGCCTTATCGTTTCAAACGAGTACAATTTCCATTAAGAGTCTGCTTTGGCATGACTATAAACAAAGCACAGGATCAGACACTTAGCGTGACTGGAGTTGATCTTAATGGAGAATGTTTTTCTCATGGACAGCTTCACGTGGCTCTATCGCTTGTTACATCAAACCTAAATCTTTTCGTGTTCACTGCTGGAGGGAAAACGACTAATGTTGTATACAAGGATATCTTATAACACCTCCGTTAGAAGTAGCCACCTTGCATTCATAACTGTTCCCGGACGAAGCCGGGGTGAGTTGCTAGTTCATATATAAAATAAATAATCAAATAACCAAAAAGGCTAGTAAATAGTAAATAGAAAATCAAACAAAGAATAGAAAATGAGAGGGAAGTACAGTGTCAGTTTGAATTCTGGGTAGGATGAGCTAAGCAGTGTTGCCAACCCATATGCTTGCTGGCATACAGTACATCTTCACCCATTATAGAGCCCACATACTCCAAAAACTTCCTGACATTTATTTGTGTTATTTAGAGTATGATTTAAAAAATTAATATTTCTTTAATATTTAAAATTGAATGAAAAATAACTTAAAAGCACTTTTACTTAGTTTTTTTTTCTTTTTTCAAATGTCCATTCTATTGAATATATTTTATTACTCTCAAATCATATGCAAATAGCTTACTCTTATTACTACAAAAGTAGCTTTTCCCTTCCACATCTTTGTTGCTCATCTCCAGTATCGTAATAAAACTCGACCTTCTCAGTATCTTGGTATTTATTAAAAATTTAAAACACAAAACAACCAAAAGGTTTTATTCAATATTTTACTTTAGTTTAAGGGAAAACAAAACTAATTAAATACAAGGTTACAGTGTCAAAACATAACATATAAATACCCAAAATACCTGGACATCCAATTTTTTAAGTTTTGAAGGATCAATATTGTTCCTGATTTCAATTTAAGGCATCAAATACCTGTGTTTCAGTCCTTGTTTGTCCAACAATTCACCAACACATCAAAAAGTGTTGTACAAAGCTCAAAAACTGAAAATACCCTCATTTTGGGTTTTTAAAAGACCACTGGGTAAATACCCAATTTATATTTACCTTCCCACTGGGTATTTACCCGTCCCACATCACTAGGGGTGGGGTGAAATTCTGGGGGGAAAAAGGAGAGAATGTGTCCTGACTGACTGACTATCTCACTCACTCATCAAACTCAGGGGGGAAGAACAGCTCAAAAATAAGTAAATAGGTGTTCGACCGTTTTTTTTCTTTCATAAATCCATTTTAAGGGGTTCATGAGAGGGGTGAAATTCTGAAAAATAAATGAAAGAAAATGTCCTGACTGACTCACTCATTATTTTAATGGTATTTGAGGAGTGCTGAAGAGGGGTCGACATGATTCAAAACATGTACACCGTGTTTTAATCGACTATATATTTGTCAAATACCACTCACTCGACTCATTAATCACGAAATCTCAGAAACCACCGAACGGATTGGAATGAAATTTGGTGTGCAGCTTCCTCAAGGACCGTAGGTGCTCGCTAAGAAAGGTTTTCAAAATTTTCACTCGGGGTCATGGTCAAACCGCAAAAACCGAGATTATATGAACAGTTTCAATAATGCCTAAGTCCACTGTATTGTTGCCACGAAATGCGGGCTTTATCACGTCGCCCCTACCAGAGTTCTGGTGATTTGCTGGCAGTAAGCTGTGTGACAATGCTCAGTGCGTTCTTTACTGTCATAACGTGCACGTCATTGTTGTCTGTGCTCCCGACCTTTACCCACTCTCTCTGTTCAAACAGTACTTCTCTGTAATTTGTACTTTCACCATCACTTCACAATCATTTTAGCCTATGGTAGAAGTAACTGTCGAGTTAATTTCTGTTTGTACTTCGTACTTTAACCATCACTTCATAATCATCATATTGCATTTCATTTCTGTTTGTAATTCATACTTTCACCATCACTTCATAATCATAATGTTGCATTACATATTAGCCTTTAGTTGAAGTAACTGTAGAGTTCCTTTGTTTGGATTAGGTTCGGCATTTTTCATCATATCTTGGTAGTACATAGTTATAATGAAAAGTAGATTTTGGTAAAAGAAAATTACCTCTACCAACGTTGATTTTGTTAAATTAGGCTAGGTCTATTCCATTTATAAGGTTTTTTAAGTAGAGATTTGTTTTTACGTTTTAACTTAGGCTAGGTCTATTCCATTTATTAGGTTTAAGCAGAGATTTATTTTTATGTTAGGTGTATTCCATTTTTTTATTACTCAAGGGAGGTTCTTCTTCTTTTTTTTGTACTTGCTGTTCATTGATTGTTTTCACGATGGCTGCAGTAGAAATGTTAAGAGGTAGATGGCACCCAAGTTCCCCACCAAGTCTATGAAATTCCTGGAGATGGTGCCTGTCTCTTCTCTGCTGTATCTTATGCAATGTATGGCAACATATTACGTGCACGTACAGAGCGTGCTGATATCGTCAGACACGCCTCTAACAACTGGGAAAGACTACACGAGATTGCCAGCCTTACATAAACAAGGCTGAATATGTATCTGTTATGTCTATGCCTTACACATACGGTACATCATTCGAATTGTAAGTAGCGGCAGAGATTTATCCTTTCCAATTCCGGGTCTACTGTAATCGTGTACTCCAAACTGGAAATACGTATGGTTCTGCAGCTTCTGTTAAAAGGTTAAGGTTTACGGGAGTGTTCACGCAGGGACATTTTGATGTTTACGAGCCATTCACGCCTACAATTTTACAATGTGAATACCCGCTTCTCATTCAGCCTTCTTCATTAACATCTTCTCATTCTACCGCAAAAATCCTCCTCGAGTCAGTGCCTCAAACTAAATCAAATAGAGGTTCAAAACGTAGAAAACGATTTACTAACAATATCCGTAAAAAACAATTAAATAAAGCTGTAAACAAATACGCGAAAGAACATCCTGAAGTAAACCTTAGGGCAGTTAAGAAGTATGTTGAAAGCAATAAGAAAGTCAATATACAAAGAGCCACCCAGAAGTAAATAGGGATGCAGTGGCTATATATACAAAGAGCTAGCCAGAAGTAAATAGGGATGCAGTGGCCAAATATACAAAGAGCCACCCAGAAGTAAATAGGGATGCAGTGGCTATATATACAAAGAGCCACCCAGAAGTAAATAGGGATGCAGTGGCCAAATATACAAAGAGCCACCCAGAAGTAAATAGGGATGCAGTGGCCAAATATACAAAGAGCCACCCAGAAGTAAATAGAGATGCAGTGGCCAAATATACAAAGAGCCACCCAGAAGTAAATAGGGATGCAGTGGCCAAATATACAAAGAGCCACCCAGAAGTAAATAGGGATGCAGTGGCCAAATATACAGAGAGTCACCCAGAAGTAAATAGGGATGCAGTGGCCAAATATACAAAGAGACACCCAGAAGTAAATAGAGATGCAGTGGCCAAATATACAAAGAGCCACCCAGAAGTAAATAGGGATGCTGTGGCCAGATATACAAAGAGCCAGCCAGAAGTAAACTGAAAGGCTGTTGTTACACATAATTTTAAAAGAGCTCAAGTCAAGATTCTTCCATGGACAGTACTAAAAATGTCCGGCTTTCAATATAATCCACAAACTGATTATTCTGCGAACAAAACACTGATTATTGGCTCTCGGGTGGTTTGTACATTTTGCAAAGCCAAGAAATGGATGGATGAATCTCCTGGAATGTGTTGCAGTAATGGAAAAATACAGCTTCCCCCGATCCAACAATATCCTGAACCCTTGCACAGCCTCCTTAACCATCAGCACCCAGAATCGGAACACTTCCTGTCTAATATGCGTAAATATAATAGTTGTTTTCAAATTACATCTTTTGGTGCAAAGGAAGTAAAAGAAGGGAATTTCATGCCAACGTTTAAAGTGCAAGGGCAGGTATACCATCGAATCGGGAGCTTATTACCATCATCTGAACAACAGCCTCAATTTTTACAAATTTACTTTGTTGGAGATGAAGACATAGAAAAAAAACATCCGATGTGGCATCTTCCCTGACCCTTAAACCTCAGATAGTTCTCCAATTGCAGGATCTGTTACACAAGCATAATAGATACATTCAGGATTTTATAACAGCAATGGAATCAGTTCCTGATGGCAATCAAGACTTCCAGATGGTTAGCAAAGCTGACTAAAGACCTCTTGACGAGCACAAAGGCCGCTATAACGCCCCTAGCACTAAGGAAGTGGCGGTTTTAATTCTTGGTCAGGAGTTTGAGAAAAGGGATATTGTACTCCACGGCAGAGATAGCAGGTTGCTTCGTATTAGTGAAACACATCGCGCGTATGATGCTCTGCAATATCCGCTTATGTTCTGCCGTGGAGAAGATGGCTACTGCATTAACCCTCTTAGTGCCAGGTGAAAAGGTAAAGGTGAAGTCTAAAAGTGCCAGGCTGTTTTAATGAAAAATGTAGGCTTTCAGAAAAAAAAAATGTATATCCCCTGTTTTGAAAGATATGAAAGCGAAATTTAGTCAGGGAGTGCAAAACATAGCTATCTAATTTCAGGGAAATTTTCAGATCATTATGAAACTTCTTTCTTTATTAATTAATTAATTAATTAATTAATTAATTAAAATATTTTTTCTGTAAAATAAAAATTAAAAAGTTTGATTATTCCTATTACCACACGCTTATAAATGGAGTAAAAATGAACACTGGAGAGCACACATACATAACAAAAGAACCAGGAAATGCAGCTTTTAGTTAAAAAAATATCAGCAGGGGTGTCAAAAATCCGAAATTCTAAAATCTAGCATATTCATAAAATACCGTACACCAACAATGGCTTTGTTGATATAAATAAAATAAAAATAATTACAGTGAAAATAAATAAACAGAAGGGCGTCCTGTAGTTTTATCTTTCTCATTTGTGGTTGTGTAGCCTGTGGATGATAGTCCTGGTAAACATTCCTTTCTTCCCAGTCACTATTACTATCAACATCATTACCATCACTATCACTTGTTTGGTTATGTACAATCTCATTCAGCGCAGGTAATTCATTGTCCAAAGCGGAATCAGCACTGGATTCGTCACACACAAGATCGTAATCACGATCCACGAAGTCCAAGAGTTCACTACTTGACTCATCAATCATTAATTCTTCGATTTCTTCCTCTCTCAAACAATGCTTCCTTTTCTTGGACGCCATGCTTTTACGATTCGTCATTTCGCTTTTACGAGTCGCACGTAAACAAGTCAAGGAACTTCAAATATCGCTCGAGTATATCAATAGACAGAAAACAAAAGATGTTTGCCAGAAAATGGTAGCTAGAACTCTCTTTAATGGTCACGTCAAGTTTAGACGGCATTTTCGGTCTATAAGCCCCTCAAAGAATACAAAAACGAAGCGTCTCTCAGAGCGACGCTGGCAAGTTTCGTTCATTTTATGAGGATCGCTCACAGCGACTCTGGCACTAAGAAGGTTAATATCCCTCAACGTCACAACAGCACTCAAGCACCTTTGATGAAGACCGTGTCTGCCGCTAACTTTTACAGCTTGAGAATATTTGAGCGTGAGGGTGATAATTCTTATCTTTTGTTATTTCGCAATCTTCTCAATCAGTTTCTGGTTGATATGTATGCAAAGATTGAGACAGAGAGACTACTTTGGATTCACATCAATCAGAAAAAGTTGAGAAGTAAGGAATATGTGCATCTGAAGGATGCAATGAGTAAAGCTGACAGCCGTTTGTCAGATATTGGTAAAATGGTTGTGTTGCAATCGACATTCATTTGAGGCCCGCGCTATATGCATGAACGCACTCAGGATGCTATGACTTACGTGCGCCATTTTGGACATCCTGATCTTTTTATAACATTCACCTGCAATCCAAAATGGTCCGAAGTAGAGCACCTGAAACAAGGTCAACAACCTCAAGATAGGCATGATTTGGTAGCGCGGCTATTCCATTTGAAAGTTAAGCACATGATAAGACTTCTTACTAAGGGTTGTATCCAAGGTGTTACATGTATTGCATTGAATGGCAAAAGCGAGGATTACCTCACGTTCACATACTTCTGTGGCTGGAAGAAAAGCTAAGGCCTGAAGACATCGACAAGGTGATCAGTGCTGAGATTCCTGACCCAAATCTTGACCCTGCTCTCCATGAAATTGTCCAGGCAACCATGATCCACGGTCCATGTGGAGTTCTCAACAGGAGTTCATCTTGCATGGTGGAAGGAGTATGCACCAAGAAGTACCGGGGAAGATGGGTATCCCAAATATCTCAGGCTGCCTACTTCGGAGGGTGGGGTTTCTATTAAAAGGGGAGTGGAAATTGACAATAGCTGGGTGGTACCCTATAACCCCGTCCTATCTCTCACCACCTCAGCTCATATCAATGTTGAGTATTGCAACTCTGTAAAGTCAATAAAATACATTTGCAAGTATGTTAACTAAGGTTCCGACCAAGCTACTTTTACCATTGGAGAGTTTGACGAAGTTGCGAGATATGAATCAGGATGCTACGTCAGCAGTTCAGAGGAGGCTTGGCGCATATTCTGCTTCCTCATACATGAACGCTATCCTTCAGTCATGCAACTTGCCGTCCACCTCGAGAACGGCCAGCGGGTTTACTTTAATGAAGACGACGTTCGTGATCAGTTTAACAGCCCTCCAAACACAACTCTTCTTGCTTTCTTCGAACTATGCCGATCCGATAAATTTGCTTCAACCCTTTTATATTGTGAAGTTCCAACCTATTTAGTTTGGAAAGGTAATAAGTTTTGTAGAAGGAAACAAGGAAAGCCAGTCCCAGGTTATCCTGGTTTGAGAAAAAAAATCAGACCCTTGGCAGAGTTTACACCGTTCACCCCGGTAATGCCGAGTGCTATTACCTCCGCCTCCTTTTACATAAAATCCCTGACCCTCATTCTTTTAATGACCTCACAACCGTGGCAGGGTTGGTTCAACCAACATTTCAAGCGGCATGTAAAGCACTTGGCTTGCTACAGGATGATGCGCACTGGGACTGCACACTAGAGGAAACGTCCTCCACCGACTCTCCCCACAGCTGTTTGCAATCTTACTGGTGTTTTGTCAAGTGAGTGATCCCATCATGCTCTGGAAAAAACACAAAGACAGCCTTTCGGAAGATATGGTGAGAGAGGTTCAGAGGCAGTGTGCTGATGTCAACCCGATCATGGGCGTTATCTACAACAGGTGTCTGGTGCTTCTTGAGGATTTAGTACTAAATGTCTGGTCAACAACTAGAACGCTTTGGACTTCCGTCGCCTTCTAGAGAACAAGACTCTGTCGTTGTTCACCGAGAATATGTCAGTGAACTATCTTACGATACAATTAAGTTGTCCAGAGTGGTTGCTGATCATCATCATCATCTTGAGCAGTTTCCAACCGCTGGTCGGGTCTGCTTGGAACATAAGCCTCTCCATCGTTTCCTGTCCATCCACCTTCTCTCGTCATTTACTGTGTCCCAGCACACTCCTCTTTCCTCCACACTCTTCTTAACTCCTTTTGTCCATCTGTCCCTTGGTCTTCCCCTTGGCCTCCTTCCCGTCATTTCCATTCCAAACATCATCTTCGGTATCCTCTCCTCTTCCATCCTCCTCACATGTCCATACCATTGTAGCCTAGATCGCTCTATTCTATTTTGCAATGGTTCCTCTCTTACCATCTCCCTGACTCTCTCATTCCTTACTCTGTCCATTCTTGTCACTCCTACCCTACTCCTCTGGAACTTCATCTCCACTGCTCGTATTTTATTCTTGTCCCTTTCCTTCATCACCCATGTTTCTGAACCATATGTCAAAATTGGCACAAAGTAGGTCTTGTAGATGATTCCTTTACATTTTTGTGGTACATCTTTATTCCATATCATCCCCCTAACACTCTTGAAAAATCCATCTGCACACCTTCCCCTCTCATTTATTTCCATCCTATTGCCTCCCTTTTCTTCAATTATGCTTCCCAAGTACTTGAAGCATTCTACTTTCTGCAACTGCTGTCCTCCAAGTGTTATGCCCATATCCAGTCTGTTCTTCTTCCTCGTTGTGATGACCACTTCACTCTGAAGTGGTTGCTGATAATGTTCCAAAATTGAACAACGGGCAGAGATTGGCCTATGACGAAATAGTTCGAAGTGTTGTTTCAGAATGTGGTCAGCTATTTTTCTAAATGCACCAGGCGGAACTGGCAAAACCTTCCTGATTAATCTCCTGCTCAGTACATTTAGAAGTCGACAGAACATTATCATCGCAGTCTCCTCCTCTGGTATTGCAGCAACCCTACTGGATGATGGAAGAACAGCTCATTCTGCTTTCACGCTCCCTCTTAACCTCAGTCATGCTGCATCTGCCCTTTGTAACATCTCGAAGCAAAGTGGCACAGCTCGCGTGCTGAGAGAGACAAAACTCATTGTTTGGGATGAATGCACGATGGCACACAAAGGAGGAGTCGAGACAGAACACTTAGGGACATTAGGGGTAACAACCAACTTATGGGTGGAGTCACAGTACTTCTTGTTGGTGACTTTAGACTGACCCTCCCTATTATACCCTGTGGAACACGGGCTGACGAAGTAAATGCCTGTCTAAAATCGTCTTACATATGGCCCAAAGTCAGATAGTCCATAGTGATTTTATGACTGAGAAGTTTTCCCATCTCCTTCTAAGCATTGGCGATGGAAAGTTGGAGGAAAATGACGGAAAAATAACTATTCCAGCTCAACTGTGCGAAGTTGTTGACAGTTTAGAGAATTTTATCGAAAAGATCTATCCCCAAGTGTTCGTAAATTCCAACCTTGATAATTCATGGATGGAAGAAAGAGCTATTCTTACCCCTATAAATGACTCTGCTGATAGTATAAATATCGCCATCCTTAAGAAGTTATCTACAACAAAAAATGGTATACGAATCAGTAGACCCCGTTGTAGAGGTTGAAGATGCAGTTCATTATCCTGTGGAGTTTTTAAACACTCTTAACCCGCCCGGTCTCCCTTAAGTCTAACCCCTAATCCACGTCGCGAGAGACGGGCAACGGCACAAAGTAGGGGATTGCCTGTAGGGGCGAAGTACAGTGGGGACTTCGTGTGCCCCGGGACCGTAACGGTAGCTGTGAAGGTCCTACAGAAACCCTGAAAAGTGACGGCTAACGGGGCTCTGGTGAAGCTACAATAGGCCCGGCAAGCCAGTAGTGGATAAGACTTTTGCTTTCAAGAAGGGAACAGGCCTCGGACAGCACGGGTACAATGGACCACAACCTAGCTGTGTTCATGGACTTACATTTGGAACTTTAAACATAAGAACGCTGACGGGGGAAGGTGGAGGAGATAGTGGATATGATGGGAAGAAGGAGTTGGATTTATTGGGATTGGCAGAAACAAAGTGGAAAGGGGAAGGAAAGAGAGAACTGAGAAAAGGCTATAGACTGTACTGGAGTGGGAATGAAGAGGGAAAGAGAAATGGAGTGGGAGTAGTCGTACGAGATGGTTTAAAAGAAGAAGTAAAGAGAATAAGTGATAGGATGATGAAAGTGAAAGTAGCACTGAGGGGAGAGACCGTAGAAATAGTGCAAGTGTATGCTCCACAAGTAGGCTGTGCCTCTGAAGAGGAGGAGGAGTTTGAAGAGGAATTGCAGAAGCAGCTGGTAGGAAGGAATGTGATTGTTATGGGGGATCTGAATGCCCATGTAGGAAGAGAAAGACAAGGGTATGAGAGTGTGCTTGGACCAGAGGGTTGGGGCAGAAGAAATAAGGAAGGAAAGAGACTGTTGGACTTGTGCCAAAGGAACAGCCTGCTAGTTGGGAACTCCTGGTTCAAGAAAAGGGAGAGCCACACAATCACATGGTACAGCGATGACTTGACCAGGAAGTCGGTGGTCGACTATATACTGTATGAGAAAGAACATCACGGATATCAAGGTTATACCATCGGAGAACCTGGATAGTGACCATCGATTGCCGGTAATGAACCTGATAGGGACTAAGGAGAAGTGAGGGACTGAGAACCAGGAAAGACGTATAAGGATATGGAAACTGAAAGGAGGAGATAGAAGGATCGAGTACCTCAAAATGGTAAAGGAAGGAATTCCAATAGATGAAGAAAGAGGGGTGGAAGAGGTTATGGGCTAGATTTAAGAAGACACTAGTAGGTGCAGCAGAAGCAGTATGTGGGAGGACAAGTAGTACGAAGGGGTGGAAGTAAACACCATGGTGGAATGAGAGGACAAAAGATATAGCAAGGGAAACGAGAGTCTTTAGGAGGTGGTACCAAAATAGGACGGTACAGCCATGGGAAGAGTACCAGGAAAGAAAGAAGGAGGCAAAGAGAGTAGTGGCTGAGGAGAGAAGAAAGTGGATGGAAGAGTGGACAAAGATGATGGAGGAGGATAGTGAAGGTACAAAAAAGGTCCTGTATGGGATGGTAAAAAATAAGAGGCGGAAGGATCCTACGGATTATGTTAGAATGGTGATCAAAAGGGAACAAGAGATAGAAAATAGGGAAGAACTGAAGAAAATGTGGAAAGAATATTTTGAAGAACTTCTGAACCCAAATGGAAACCACGGCGAGGAGGAAGAAATCGGGGGAAGAGGAAGATGGACTGCAAACAGGAAAGGACTTATCATGGAAAGAAGTGGAAGATGCAGTGAGGAATATGAAAGGAGGGAAGCCACCGGGTGCGGATGAGTTGAGCGTGGAGATGGAGAGAGCAGCAGTAGAGGTGGGGTACAATGGTAGTACCGAGTGATGACCCCAGAGGACTGTAAAAAGGGAATAATTGTCCCGATCTTCAAGAAAGGTAGTAGAACAGAATGCAGAAACTATCGGGGAATAACACGAGTCATTGTGCAAAGATTTTTGAGAAAGTTTTGGAAAGGAGAATTAGGACAAGGATAGAAGGAGGGATGAGTTAAGAACAACATGGCTTCAGAGCAAGAAGGTCCACAGTGGATTTGATTTTTGCTGTAAGGCAGTTACAAGAACAGCACTATGAGTATGGAACAGATCTACTGATGGTCTTCCTGGACACTGAGAAAGCATATGACAGTGTATGCAGAAACAAAGTATGGAAGTCCCTGGAGGATAGAGGAGTAGAAAAATGGACTATAAGGAGGATAAAGGAGATGTACAAGGGAAGCGTGAGCTGTGTGAAAGTGGGAGGAGAGAGATCGGACTGGTTGGAACAGAGAAACGGCCTGAAACAAGGAAGTGCACTGTCATCGTTACTTTTCATTGTGTTGATGGATGACATAATGACCCGAGTGGCACTAGTAATTGGGGAAGGAAAGATGAAGCAATGGTGTTTGCAGATGATTTGATGATTTTGGGAAACAAGGAGGAGGAGGTACAGGAACAGTTGGACGTGAGGGAAGGAATAATACAAGGATATGGGATGAAATTTAGAATAAATAAGAGTGAGATGGTGATCACAACAAGGAAGAAGGAAAGAACCACAACGGGAATAACAATTGGTGGGGAACAGCTGAAGAAAGTGGAGAGTTTCAAGTATCTGGGAAGCGTGATACAAGATAATGGACGAAACGATAGAGAAATAAATGAGCGGGGAGACAGGCAGAAGTATTCCGGAGGAGTGTGAGAAGCATGTTATGGAGCAAGGATGTCTCTCAGAACAGCAAAAAGATCATATATCGGACGTACTATGTCCCTATCCTGACGCAAGTCTCGGAGACTTGGGTTATGAAAGAAAGGGAGAAAAGCAAAATACAGGCCAGTGAGATGAGGTTCTTGAGAAGCAGTATTGGAGCTACAAAGATGGACAGAATAAGGAATGAGTGGACCAGAGAATTAATGAAGGAGGGACCATTACAGGATGGTATAGAGATATCGAGACTTAGATGGTATGCATACCTGCCAACTTTTACGGTTTATCCGTAAAATTTACGGAAATTGCAGCATTTTACGGTTTTACGGACGAACGGTGTCATTTTACGATTTCGCGGACAAAAATTTGAAACGATAATTTACATTCGATAATACCGCCCACTTCCGTACAATCGATTGTTTGCGTGGGTCGAAGGCAAGTCCACGATAGTCGATAACTCGTTCTTTGATATGATTCGTACTTTTAACCGTGTGATGGCTGTGTCGTCATCGTAATTGAATTTGAAGCCGGGATAACCGTTCTTGCATGTGAATCTTAGGTGTTGACAGGCTCTGCTTCGCATATTCTTTGTTCCGCTCCGTTCGCTCGTTGCGATTTAAACCATATTCTTTGACCACGTTAGTTGTTCATTGTTCGCGAAGTTGGCGTTCCTTGAATGTTTTCGTCTTTTAAGGTTATGGCATATTTTAATGAAGCGTTCGAGTTTTTGGCTATAACTTCGTGCTTCGCAGTTTCCTGTATTCCTTGGACTAATTACATTCGTTCCACGTGTGTGTGTGTTTATTTTTTTCTACCATGTGCATATTCTATCTTCACGAGGTTGGCGTCGTGTTCATTTAATGGTTGGTGTGTTTTGACATGTTTTAATGAAGTGTTGGCTGTCTTAATTGTTTTATGTTATAATTTTATGTGACGTTCAGTGATCCAGGTTCCTTTCGATGTTTTAGTAGATATCGAGAATGAACAAATCCAACAAGAAACAGTACTTCCAGACATTTAAAGAATCATACTCGGTTGATTTTCCGTGCATACTAAAATCAAGAAAGAGATAAAAATTTGCCTTTTGCACGGTATGTGGGTGTGATATTAATATTGCATATGGTGGAAAAAACGATTTAAGTAATCATGTGAAGTGCGGTAAACACATTAGTTATGTTAAATCGAAGAAGATAGCAAGAAAATCAACACCTTTTTTGCTAAGTCTGGAAACGTTTACAGTGACGTAATTAGGGCCGAGTGTCTGTTTACTTCCTTTTTGGTGGAACACAATGTGCCCTTAAGTGCGGCTGATCATGCTGGAGCTTTATTTAAGAAGATGTTTCCCACATCAGAAGTTGCAAAGAAATATAGTTGTGGTCGCACGAAAACGACATGTATTGTAAATAAAATGGCAAAAAATGCATCATCTGAAGTTGTTAAGTGCCTTCAGAACGGACCGGATACAGATAAATTCCTTTTCTTTTCATCAGTGAGAAACTACTTTTATACTGCCTGTGACTACATCATCAACAAGTTTCCACTCAAGGATGACGTGTTAAAGAATGCTCAAGTTGCTAGGTTAGACAAAATTGAAGATTCACACTTATCTTCCATTCGTTTTTTCTTGGAAAAGTTTCCTATCATGTTATGCAAGGAAGAGAATGAAACTACAGATGAGGTGGTGAATGTGCTTCAGAGGCAGTTCACAGCTCTTCAGGTAGATGACTCTTTGGCTGCACATCAAGATGCTGCAAGTGATTCCAGTTGGGCACAAATATCAAGAATTCGTGGAGCCGATGGACTTCTTAAGTATAACCGAATTTTTAGAGTATTGCTCTCTATTCTCACCATACCCCATAGCTATGCAGAATGTGAATGTTTTTTTTTAGCTTTGTGAAGAAAAATAGAACACAGTTCAGGTCATCCATGTCCAATGAATCTCTGGAGTCTATTTCTATTTTGAAGACCAGGAGTTCTGGTCCCTGTTATGACAAAACATTTTCTCAAGACTGTTTGCAGGAAGCTAAAAAGGCCACAACCATGACTTAAAAGTCGAACTAGCATGTGATTTGCAGTGTGTATTATATTATTTCTTGCCTGTGTTACGTTAAACAAGTTTTATTGTTTAAAGCCTTTTTCAATTATCGTATATCAGCTTAATCTATCAAGGAAGTCCTGTTATGTCTGCTCCAAACCGATATTCACCACGCCTGCTGCTGATTAACATGGATTTCTTCTTGATTGTTATGTTCATCTACAAATCATGTAAGTAGATATGATTTCATTGAAGTATCCTGTTTAAAGCATGAATTATTGTATTTTGTAGCCCAGAAGTATTATTATTTTCGTCAAGCCGGGGTATGTCGAAAATCGTTAGTTTTTTTTTGTCGCGCGTGAGTTTTACTGATAGCCCTTTTCAAAAGTTGGCAGGTATGGGTATGGATATGTAAAACGAATGGAGGAGAAGAGGATACCCAGGAGGATACACGAGATGAAGTGGGAAGGAAAGAGACCGAGAGACAGGTGGCTGAAGGGGGTGGAAAAGAGGGGAAGACTGGACAAGGGTGGAGGCTGAGGGATGGTGGGAAGACGGAAGACATACTGGTACTTGAGATTCAAGATCAAAGAATTTGGCACAGACATCACTGAACTCATCACTTTAGACGGCCAGTCTTATCCAACTTCTAGATGGACATCTCCTGAGAACTGAGCAAGCCCTTAAACTTTCTGTTTCTGGAAATTACGGTACTAACATTAAGGAGTTGTTCGAGGGTTGTGGAAATGTGTCAAAAAGAGGTAAAATATATTCAGTTAAAAAAAAGAAGAACAGGGTGTCTACCGGAAACGAAAGTAACGAAAACTCAACGAATTTTACAAACGTGTATCAAAAGTAACGCATTTTACAAACGGGTAACGAAAATTTTCCGAAGGAGGGTTGAATCCTTTAAGCTGGCCAATCTTACGCATGCATGTTCTCCGATCCCACTAGTACATATTACTCTGCCTGCGGAGGTGCCAACTATTACGTATTGTCCGTAATTATTACGGATTTCAGCTCACGATTACGGCATTACGGTCGAAGGGGAAATTATTACGGAAAAGTGACATCACGAAAAAAAAAATACAATTCTATGAAAGAAAAAATAAGGAAAGTTACAGGGTGTCTACCGGTAACGGATAAGTAGCTAATTTTACAAACAGGTAACGAAAGTAATAGTAGCTAATTTTTATGTCTGCATAGTTGGAGGTAACGAAAATTCGCCGAGGTCTGTTTAAATCGTCTAAACTCGCGCCGCTTGGCTCACAGATTGCGATGGAGCCGATTGCGTAAGCTATATTTCTCCGTTCCCGACCTCAAGGAAATGCATACTGAGGATACCTTGAGTGGTATAAATCGGTCCAACGTATAATTTCGGTATCGAGAAGAGTTTTTAGTTTTGTGTGAAATATTTTTCTGCATTATTAGGAAACCTGAATTTCCGCGAGACGTTTATTCGCGAAAACTTTCGATACTCAACAGAAACCTCTCATTTCTGTTATTGACCTTTAAATTTGGAGACTGTCTCAAATTGAAGTCCAGAAATAACGCGAAATAATTAAATGTCGCAATCTTGTGAAATGATACAGTTTTGAAAACAGAATCCCGAAAATGCTTCGAAATACATTTTTTATTTTAAAAATCTATCCGTCTCGAAAATTAGCGACATCCAGTATGGTTAATTCGAAATTCCATTTTGTTGACTTTTCCTTCGAACTTTGGTTCCATCGGATAATTTAACCGGTTATCTCGAAAACTTGTATAATTCGTGATTCGAATTCGAAAGAAAATTTGCCCTCTTGTCGTATTATTCATGCAATCCCATCAGAATAATTCGTAATATTCGATACGGTACCTACTTCAAACGTTCATCCTCCGAACTCACATGCTCAAGATGGCCGGCTGACTGCACGACTTACCTGCGGGAATCTCGTCAAACGGACCGAGATCGATGCCAGTTGCATAAAATCATAAAACCCGTGCCAATCGCGAACTTGTGACCACGAGAACTGCGGGAATCCCGTCAAAGGTGTTTGGGCAGCCATCACGAAATATCCCGAAACCTACTCGCCATTTTCCCCATGACTGTATACTTAAAAGCATACGGGGATCGAGAAGTGCGTCAACCCTTTTAGAAATGACAGTCTACGTAGCATCGCGATAGTCATTTCTCCTCGTGATCCACCGTGAACACCCAACCACAGCATAGGGACGGCAGGAATCATGGCGCAGACCATACAACGTGTCTGTAACTGCTCGTGAATTTTAACAATGCCCATCCTCGAGCTTGCCTCCGCCATTCTGCCAGGACAATCGTTGAATGGCCGAATGCGGCGCGATTGCATATTATCGCGTTCTCGGTGACCAACCGCGAGGACATCGTGATCCTCATATAACGACCGAAACCGGCAGCGATTGCAATACATCGCGATATTTCTCCGCATTCGATGACGAGAACAACTGGATTCTTGTCGAACGTACAGCAAGCGGCGCCGATTGCGCAATTATGCTATATTTTCCCGTGTCCACCTCTAGGACAATGGAAATCTCGTCGATCGACTAAAAGTGACACCAATTATGTAAATAGCGATTTTTCTCCGTGTTCTATCGTGAAAACTACGGGATTCTCGGCAAACGGCTGACGCCAGCGTCGATCGTGTAAAATCGCAAAATTTTCTTAGAATGAAGGTTTCCTATTCATCTCTTGGTTATTTTGTTCAAAGATTCCCAAGTTTGGTCAAGGAAAGTGAACATGACAAACTTGAAGAGGAATTTGCTGTTTATCAGTGTGATACTTTCCCTGAATATATTTTACAAGGACATAGAATTGATGTAAACGGGAGCAAAATTGCTGAGCTTAAAAATGAAAGTGTATAAAACTTTAAGTAATGTGGTATTTGCAATATTACTTGTACCTCACAGTAACTCCCCCACAGAAAGAATGTTCAGTGTTATTAGGAAAAAATCAGACACCATTCAGACCTACATTAAGCACATCTACTCTGGAATCGATTATGATTCAGAAGGTGAAAATGTCATTACAGGGGGAGGTATGTTACAAGAAAACTTTCACGGAAAACCAGTTACTGGGTGCAAAACAAGCTAGAAGGATTTTTTTTAAAATTACAGAACTAGCAAGTAATATGCAAATGTTATTGTGTAATATGATATCTTTACTATAGGTTGCTTCCGGGTAGGACAAAGATGGTGTCATTATCGAGAAGGGAGGAACATGCTTCGGATTTGACGTGAAAATTTTTCAGTGGGTGGGGGGGCAATATAAGGGATTACTGATAACCCACTTCAAAGGTTGGTACCTCTGTGCCAGTAACGTCCAGTCTGACATAGCATAGGCCTCCAAATGGTGGCTTTTGATTGGTAAATGGTTGAGCTACATCTGATTCGCAACTTCTACAGATAGAGTGCCACTCGTGTCTACTGAGCATGAAAGTAGATGGTAATCTGTGAACGAAAGGGAGTTGCAGATGTACTCTTGCCGAATTTCAAGTGTATAGGTTAGATTGCCGAAGTAGGAAGTCGCGTCCAGAGGTTCGGAATCCTCGTAGAAAGGACGTCTTGTAGCTTATAATCTCAAGGTTTAAGAACCATGTAAAATCACAAGTTTTTTTTAAAATTATAAGTCGATACCAGATATTTGTATACTGATAACTCAGGTATTGATTTTCTCAACAAAGTTTCACATGATGAAATACTGGTACTTGTCATAACTACTCACACGGAACAGGGCCTATGGTACCTATTCGTGTCACTATATTTTTTTCTGTGCCCGGGTGCACGATCATGCGACTGCTAGTATGGCTCTAATCTCGTCCGACTGACCGAGAGCGACGCTGATTGCAAATGTTTTCATTTCCAGTCAACCACAGGGACATCCAGAATCTCTCTCAACGGGCCAGAGAAAAGTACAAGTACAATTGATAGGTGCTATTGCGCACTTAGACCCTGCACGGGCTTGTGCAGATACCCGCAGCTTGTTGCTTCCTATGGCAGGCGAGGGCAAAACTTTAGTTAGTTATTGTTGTATTAGGGTGCGGAACAGCGAAGTCATCTGCCACTGGTGAGATGTTTCTTGTTACCTCATCAACCACTTGCATAAAATTCCGCAGTACATGTCTTCTTGCGAAAACTAAGGGTTGCCGTAATGTCCGAAGTATTCTCTGAGAGTGCTGCACATTTCATCTCGCATGTTCTATACATACGAAGCCCATCCAGGGGTTAAGTTTCCCTATTTTTGAAATAAAAAGAAAACGTAGTTACACGAAAAACTTTGCACCAGATATAGCAATACAGTGGAATCTCGTAAGCACGTTCTCGGTTACGGCGTTTTCCCGTTTAACGCGATGCTTTTCTCAAGTCCCAGTCCCATTGCTGCTAAATACTTTGTTAGAAGAGGTCTGCAAGAAAGACTTTTCACCACAAGATCTAAAACAACTGGCCCTCTGAACAATAGAAGAAAGATATCCATCTAATCAATGGCTAAAAATATTTACAAATGGCTCACAAGACAAAGAAAATAGAACTGGAGCAGGAATACATTCATCTCTCTTCTCACTCTACTTCCCAGTAGGCCAAAACAAAACAAACTTTGATGCTGAGATAAGAGCAATTTCACATGCACTCCATCAGTTAATAGGCAGAAACATTGATTATCAAAAATGCGTTATCATTACAGATTCAAAAGCAGCCATCCAAGCCATCTCGTCAAATTATAAGCCCCAAAATAAAGAACTGAAAGAAATTTTTTGTATGATAAAAACCCTTCAAAGACTCCACAAACAGATCTCATTTCAGTGGATCCCTTCTCATGTTGAAATAAAATTCCTCTCGGCACGCCGGAAGGCGGAGGTAGATTTCACCGGGCAAACTAGGGGATAGGCTATAATAGGCAAAATATGCAGGTTTTCGTAGGAGGATCAGACCTCATTTATTGCGAGAAAGTATACTACAATTGGAGGTTAGTTAACATTTTTTCGTCTTTCTATGCATACTTTTAACATTTTACTGTCTTATGGGGATGGTAACCTTCTTGTCATTTGGGGTTAATTTTTATACTTGTGATCACACTGTCCTTATGCAAGGTTTGGAACTAATGTGTAACTATCTAACAGTCTGTTACTTCTTCACGCAACATTTTATCTCCCGTAGAGATGTTGGTTGGTTCCTCAGTTTAGGGGCTGCGACAAGGTGGTCATGTGACCCCGTGTACATTGGGTGTGTGTAGAATCTGTCTGATAAATGGTGTTATTTGTGATGACTGTATTAGTCTGTAATTCAGGTAAGGTCTGCAGACGGTCAATTTTAAGTAGTAGTACCTAATTTTGTACCAAATACTAACGTCAACGACACCTAGCTGTGAACTTGGCTGCTAGATGCCACCGCAACCAGCAACTTGCAACGAACGTTGTAACTTCCCCTCCGAAGGAAAGCATGCTGACGGATTTTTAGCGCTCTTAGAAAATCCGGCGACTTTGTCCGGCTTTGAACCAGCACCTTGGGCATAGAAGTTCAGCATGCTACCAGTTAGCCGCTTCCCTCACAGTCAGATGGAACAAGAAGTTCCGTGACGAACTAAAGAGCCTACTTTTCTTAAATTAAGATTCATGCCATAGATTAATCTATAGTATATGAACCTATCTAGAATAATGACTAAATTAAGTGGGTAATATCGAAATGTCTTAATTAGTTCGAAATAAGGTATACTAGGCATAATGTAGCCTAATAGAGCAATACAGTTGGCAGCTCTGGTGACTGAATATATTCTTACTTCCATCTCCTAAGGTACAGAATACAAAATGTGGTTGAAGTCCAAAGGACGTTACATGGATTTAGACATTGGATCTATTAGTACACGTAAAAGCATGTTGGCAACAATGTCATGCGAGTGCTGGTCAGAAATAATCTGAAATATTATATATTTTTGTGCCAATTTTGGATGAAATCCATTTGTTGGTATAGAAGTTACATGTATTTAAAAATTGGTCCTATCAGCAGGCTTAGAATCATGTTGGTAGAACTGACGTATATAAGTTACTCCAAATTAATGTAAAATGTCGGGTAATTTACGTGTGCATAGTTTAAAGCTGTCGGCTTGCATACTTTCTGATATATTTGGATACAAAATAGAGAGCAATTATTAACAGTTGGCAGCCCTGGTGGATCTTAAGAATACACTCAGTCATTTATGTTTATGTACACATATTACATACAAAATTTGGTTGAAATCCAATTGATAGTGTAGAAGTTATATGCATTTAAAAATTGGACTTATCAGAAGGCTTAAAATTATTTTGGCTACGCTGTCATGTATGGTCACCTGGAAATTAAACTGAAATAGTATTATCTACATGTGTGCCAATTTTAGAATAGCTCCCATGTATACCTTCCAAGATATCCAACATGGAGCTCAAATTTCTAGTGCGTTTTTTTAGCAGTTGGTAGCACTGGCATCTTTTTCAAATATGGGCCTGAGATATTCCGGTATACATCTTTACTCATACTAAATTTGGTTTCGATTGCTGCAGCCGTTTAGGAGTTGATAGGGGGGGGGGGGGGACACACACACACAGCCAGACAGAAGGAAGGACAGACAGACAGACAGACAGAAGGACAGACACATTTTCCCGGATGTATCTTATAAGTCTACTTTTTACTCATTTTTGAAAAGTGTGAAAAGTACGCTAACAAGTAGTTCCGTGAAGAACTATACAGCCTATTTTCATATATCCTGCTAATGTTAATTGCCTCTAACAACATACAACATTTCAGTTTAATTGCTGTAACAGATTCGTAGATATTGAGAACCGTCTAAATATTTCAGATGGTCGCCAGGTTGGATTTTTATTTTTTTACTATTACATTAAGATTATTGTGTACGTGTGGTATTCAAACTTCAGTGGCATGATTAGAACACAAGAAGTAAAAACGAGATTTTAAAATTACGCACAGCAGCCATCTTGTGATTATGCAAACAATTGAAATAAATTAGATGCCAGTGGATCAACATTTGTATAAGCATTTAACGCGCAACGTTCCACGGCACTCGGATAGTTAATTCGCGAGAAACGTCCATTTAAATATTTATACTTCGCATCGCCGCCATGTTTGATTTGTGCTCACCAGGTTACTAAAAGTCCTTTAGGTGAACATATGTTCATAGTCTCTATGAACATTAAAAAAATCAGTTAGGTTGCTGTAGAAGATTCATGGATATTGAGAACTGTCTAAATATTTGGGAAGCTCGCCATTTAGGATTGTTATATGTATAGGCCATAGAGTTATGTACCAATCAAGGACAATTATTGCCTAGGTTCATTATTCAAAGTTTCACCTCGATCGCATGATTACGACACAAGAAATAAAAACTTTATTTTAAAATTTCGCACAGCCGCCATCTTGAGGTTATGTAAACAATTGAATTAAATTAGATGGCAGTGCATTAAAATCTACAAAATCATTTACTGTACCTCATTTCACTGCGCTCAGAGAGTTAACTCACGAGAAAAGTCTATCAAAATATTTCAAATTCGCTTGGTCGCCATGTTCGTTTTGTACTTTACAGGTTTTTGAAATATACCTGGGTAAACTTGTATCAGTACCCTTTATCACCGTACAAAATTGCAGGGTGATATCTGTAATAGTTTCAAAGATATAAAATATCAGTGAAATATTTCGCACAACCACCATTTTGAGGTTATGTAAACAATTGAACTAAATTAGACTCCAGTGCATTACAATGTGTATAAACATTTGCTGTACCAAGTTTCATTACGTTTGGATAGTTAAATCGCGAGAAAAGTCTATTTAAATGTCTCAACTTCGCTTGACCGCCATGTCGGTTTTGTAGTCGCCAGGTTTTTGAAAGTCCCATAGGTGAACTTCTAGTAGTGCCCTTAATCACCGTACACAATTTCAGGGCGATATCGGTAATAGCTTCGGAGATATTGAATGCTAGTGAAATATTTCTCACAGCCACCATGTTGGATTGGTGAGACTTAACAAAATTTGAAGGGCACTGTTGAGGTCGCCGGGAATAGTGCTATGAACTTACCGAGTTTCATTGAAATCGCTCCAGCCGTTTAGATTTTATTAGGGACACACACACACACCTCACACACACACACACACACACACACACACACACACACACACACACACACACACACGGACAAAAGGTGATCTCATAAGCCTATTTTTTCAAAATTGAAAATAGGCTAAAAATGAATGTGATCTCGTCAATGGCGTTGTCTTGGCAACCTCTGATAGATCATCCCTTATCAATTTAAAAGCGTTGTTATGGTAACCTTTGATGGCACTTGGCATTTTTTAAAATTCCGAAATCATATTTCTCATCCCTTGGCGTAATGGTGGGTCATATTAAAAATTCTTTCAGACAAAAGTTTTAGGTAATTATTAGGGCAATATTTTCCATTTTGTATGGTTTTGATATTGTGCCTATTAAGAGAGATATGATTAATGTTTCCCGAAAAACCCACTTTTTTCCACCCCTTTGGTCAATGGTTGGTGCTATCAAAAAACTTATTTGACATAAATTTTTGGCACTTATCCGACACATATTATGAACTTTGAATGGATTCGATATTTCACGTATTAAGAGAGTTATAGCGAAATTTCACTTTTTCGAAAAAAGACCCTCATTTTCACCCCCTTCGACCGATTTTGCCCATTAACGAACTCGACCGAGATTTTATAGGGATACATATTATGTAAAACATTCAAAGTGATTGGTGCAAAATTGCGGCAGTTATCGTGTCCACAAGAAACTGATATATATATATATATATAGATACATATATACATAAATTATATATAATCTTTTGAACTGACGGTGGTTTTGGGGTCTGGGGGATGTGAAACGCGAAGATATGTCGAAATTTTCCGGAAGTCGAAACATGGTACCCATTGCAATAGTTAGCTTTCTAATGAAATCTACCTAATAGCAGGAAATGAAGAGGCAGACGGATTAGCAAAAAAAGGTACCACACTACAACAATCTGTCTGTCAGACTGATTTTATGACAGCAAAAAGGATCTTGAAGAATACTATCAAAAACAGGTATGAAGAAGTGGCAAAGAAAACAGCAGAAACCAAATTATGGAAAGACATTGATGCTAAATGGGATCAATATAAATTAACACCAAGAAGAGAAGCTGTAGCCTTCTTCAGACTTAACACTGACCAAGACTGCCTTGCAGCTCATCTGAAACGAATCATCATCCTGAGTTCGGAAGAATGCACACTTTGTCACGAACGTGGAAGTAAAATGGATAAGGGGCACCTACTACATTGCAAGAAACTTAATGTGACTGCTAGAGCTTCTGGAAACCTCACACAACTCTATTGGAACGCAAGAAAGCTGATGGATTGGAATCCGGGCTAGCCATAGGAAACAACAACATATCCCCTTAATACGTTTTCTATTCCCGCTTACAACGATCAAATTTTCGTTGCGTAGCGTGAGTTATACCACCCGTACGCACTGAACGCAAGACAGAGACTTCTTTAAACAAGGTCACGCTGCGTATTTTGCAGTGCATCGCATTTTCGTCAGCCTTGAAAGCATTCTTTGTCCACCCCTAGTGGAATGGGAGCCCGGCCGCTTTGAGATAACATTCCTGGCCAACAAGCGGGCGAGGGTTGCGACATAACGGGTCACAGATCAATGTAACGGGTATAGCGGCAGTATTAAAGTACGCGCCGACAATGTTGCACATCTGTTCTGTCCGGCCTCAGTGTCTACGGCAGTTAGTTCCTGCGTTAGTGGGTTTACATGGCGAACTCAAATCGATTTGAATATGATCCTGTTTTCGGTACGATGCCCATTTACATGAGCAGTTTCAGTTCGCTATTTCATTACGCTGTATAATTTATGGTGGCCAACCTGCAGTTATGTTGGCTAACTCGTATTAAACATAAAGGACCCGTAATTATCGTCCGACTTTTTCTTTTACGGGTGGTTTGTAAACATGTAAAAAGGAGCGCGGAAGATTTTGATGTTGTTTGTTTTTAACTAGTTTATGTTCAGTTTAATAATGATAAAATGTTATTGTTTTTACGTCCCTTTTAACTACTGAAGCTTAAAGCTTTTAGACGCCGGGCTGTTGGAATGTTGCCCCGAATGCGATCTGTAACGTGCCACAATTTACGTACGAATACACCAGACATTAAAGGTAAAACAGACAAAAATACATTAACGCTAAAAACACGTGCAACAAACTACGCTTATCAACCACGACAGGAACACAACAGTAACGAAGAATATGGGCAGATAGTAAAATAAGCGATTAGAAAGTTTGGCGACAGACGAGAGTAAGCCTAAATTAGTTTAAAAATGTAACTGAAGAGCGCGCAGAATCGCTTTCGATACGATACGCGTTTACAATCCCGTTCCTGAACACCAGTTTGGATACGGTCCGATTCCACAATTTTACCGTATCGACCTTGAAACTCAATACGATCTGATTCACGCATTACACTGCCGAAGAAGTTTTGAAACCTAGTGATAATTTTGTTGCGTCGTATTGAAATAATGGATAGGCCTAAGAAAGTCGTTAAATCGTTAACTATTGATGAGAAAATAAAAATTCTTGAAGAAGTAGACAGAAATCCTTACCTTAAGCACGAGGATTTTTTTTTCTGTACATGCGCGAGCATCTCTAACCTCAAAAATACTTCGGTTATATTCAATCGTTCACGCCAAAGAATACGGCACTTCTTTTCCACAGAATATCAAGAAAAACATGTATTTAAGCTGAAACCAATTATAGAAAGTTAAATATTTCAACTCTTACTACAGTACCGGTACTTCAATTAAAGAGTACGGTACCGGTATAGTACATTTTTCTCTTGTTTTCATTGCTCTCATTTCTTTGTGCTGTGTAAACTAGTTCTGTAATACAATAATTCTGTAGGTTGTTTAAAATTGTTTATTCGATAGTACGTACTTCCGATTAACACGTTTTTTTAACTTTTCCCTCACTGGAACAAGTTAATGAAGTTTAATGTTCATTTTTCATTCGTACGTTTTCCCACTTTTTATGTCCAAATTTTTCAGTCTCTTGAGAAACGTACTAACGAGGTTCCACTGTATTGGGAATACTTTTCGACATAATCATCACCAGAATTGAGACATGTCATCTTGGGATCAAATTTTGTATGCTTGTATCATAGATAGGCACACTGGAATTTCTTGAATGAAATGGAGCTGAATTCTTGTGTAAAAAGAGAAAAAAATTATTGAGTAACGAGGGAAAATTCTTGGGTAGGTAATTAAACTTCTTGAGTAGGAAACAAAAATTCTAGGGTAGAAAAGACAAATTCTTAGATAATATGGATCTTACGGAAATGGATATTCAGTCAGTACTTTCAAATATTTATATTGTAACTTCAAAATTATCGGTACAAAAGACAGAAATCTCAAACATTAAAGATTAAAAAAGATATTTACATACTTTACCTCCCTGCTCCCTTTCATGTTTTACATTCATTATTGTAGGATGACAGCAATTCCAAATTTGTCATTGTTAGATTAGTTCTGAAATCCGTCAACACACAAGAAAAGTTTGAAAAGAATCTTTCACAATTTACATTTGACACTGGAACCCACAGTGCCCTTAATGCACCATCAACAAAGGGTTGATGATCCTCACGCATTGCCTGAAGAGCATCTTCCACCGCTATTTCTGTATTCTTCTTCAGAACATCCTGAAGATCTCTATATGCAAGCACTCCATCAACAGGAATACCCTTCAGTGACTGTATTTTGTTGAATAGGGCCTTCAGTGTTTGTCTCCTGCTGCAGACTGCGACAAGAGACATTCTGCCTCTAGAAGAGCACGGACACTGGCTCCAAAAATGTACGGGCTGGGTCACCCAACATTAGGTTGTCCAACGTCGTATGCATATGGCCTGACGCCTTCTTTATTTCCTCCATCGCTCTGCCCCTAAGATTACCTTTCAGGGCATCCAGCTCTTCCTGGACCTTGTAGCTGAACATTCCTGCAGCAACCACTTGTCAACGCTTCTTCAAATTCTGTAGTTTGGGATACACTTCTGCAGCAATTGGTTTGGAATTTGTCTCCAGTCTGACAAAAAGGTCACACCAGATTAGGCCTATGAGCTCGCGGAATGTGCGCTGTCCGTTCACATCGCGTCATAGTCCACAGGCATAAAGACGAGATTACTTTCTCCTGACAAGATAACGTTAGATTAGGCCTATAAAATCGCGGAATGTGAGCTGGCCACTTGCGTCACAGTTCATAGCCCGCAGGCATAAAGACAAGATTACTTTCTGCTGACAAGATCACGCCAGATTAGGCCTATAAACTCGCGGAATGTGCGCTGTCCGTTCGCGTCACGGTTCATAGCTCGCAGGTATAAAGACTAGATTACTTTCTGCTAACAAGATCACGACAGATTAGGCCTATAAGCTCGCGGATTGTGCGCTGGCCGCTCGCGTCACAGTTCATTGACAAGAGCACGCCAGATTATACACCTGAGGAATGTGCTAAGTGGCGAAACTTGTCGCTCGCGTCACAGTTCATAGCCCGCAAGCATAAAGACGACATATTTTTCTTCTGACAAAGTCGCGGCAGCATGTGCAACTGACTGGCGCACGAATACACTATGCATACCTGCCAACTTTTACGGTTTATCCGTAAAATTTACGGAAAATGCAGCATTTTACGGTTTTACGGATGAACGGTGTCATTTTACGATTTCGCGGACAAAAATTTGAAACGATAATTTACATTCGATAATACCGCCCACTTCCGTACAATCGATTGTTTGCGTGGGTCGAAGGCAAGTCCACGATAGTCGATAACTCGTTCTTTGATATGATTCGTACTTTTAACCGTGTGATGGTTGTGTCGTCATTGTAATTGAATTTGAAGCCGGGCTAACCTTTCTTCCATGTGAATCTTAGGTGTCGACAGGCTCTGCTTCGCACATTCTTTGTTCCGCTCCGTTCGCTCGTTGCGATTTAAACCATATTCTTTGACCACGTTAGTTGTTCATTGTTCGCGAAGTTGGCGTTCCTTGAATGTTTTCGTCTTTTAAGGTTATGGCATATTTTAATGAAGCGTTCGAGTTTTTGTGCTATAACTTCGTGCTTCGCAGTTTCCTGTATTCCTTGGACTAATTACATTCGTTCCACGTGTGTGTGTGTGCTTTTTTTCTACCATGTGCATATTCTTTCTTCACGAGGTTGGCGTCGTGTTCATTGGTTTAAGACTTTGTGTGTTTTGACATGTTTTAATGAAGTGTTGGCTGTCTTAATTGTTTTATGTTATAATTTTATGTGACGTTCAGTGATCCAGGTTCCTTTCGATGTTTTAGTAGATATCGAGAATGAACAAATCCAACAAGAAACAGTACTTCCAGACATTTAAAGAATCATACTCGGTTGATTTTCCGTGCATACTAAAATCAAGAAAGGGAGACAAATTTGCCTTTTGCACGGTATGTGGGTGTGATATTAATATTGCACATGGTGGAAAACACGATTTAAGTAATCATGTGAAGTGCGGTAAACACATTAGTTATGTTAAATCGAAGGAAGATAGCAAGAAAATCAACACCTTTTTTGCTAAGTCTGGAAACGTTGACAGTGACGTAATTAGGGCCGAGTGTCTGTTTACTTCCTTTTTGGTGGAACAGAATGTGCCCTTAAGTGCGGCTGATCATGCTGGTGCTTTATTTAAGAAGATGTTTCCCACATCAGAAGTTGCAAAGAAATATAGTTGTGGTCGCATGAAAACGACATGTATTGTAAATAAAATGGCAAAAAAAATGCATCATCTGAAGTTGTTAAGTGCCTTCAGAACGGACCGGATACAGATAAATCCCTTTTCTTTTCATCAGTGAGAAACTACTTTTATACTGCCTGTGTCTACATCATCAACAAGTTTCCACTCAAGGATGACGTGTTAAAGAATGCTCAAGTTGCTAGGTTAGACAAAATTGAAGATGCACAGTTATCTTCCATTCGTTTTTTCTTGGAAAAGTTTCCTATCATGTTATGCAAGGAAGAGAATGAAACTACAGATGAGGTGGTGAATGAGCTTCAGAGGCAGTTCACAGCTCTTCAGGTAGATGACACTTTGGCTGCACATCAACATGCTGCAAGTGATTCCAGTTGGGCACAAATATCAAGAATTCGTGGAGCCGATGGACTTCTTAAGTATAACCGAATTTCTAGAGTATTGCTCTTTATTCTCACCATACCCCATAGCAATGCAGAATGTGAACGTTTTTTTAGCCTTGTGAAGAAAAATAGAACACAGTTCAGGTCATCCATGTCCAATGAATCTCAGGAGTCTATTTCTATTTTGAAGACCAGGATTTCTGGTCCCTGTTATGACAAAACATTTTCTCAAGACTGTTTGCAGGAAGCTAAAAATGCCACA